>OX336394.1:292673725-293925391 GCA_946902985.2 Meconema thalassinum
ACTATTCCCCTTGGATCTGGCTATCATATAAAAAAGAATTTTTCGAATCTGACTGGTAGCTCCAGAGATTAGCGCGTTTAAACACATAAACACACAAACACACAAACTCTTCAGCTTTATTATATTAGTATAGATGAATATGAGGTGCCTTTTGCAATGCTACCTCTGTACCAAATTTCGTTCAATTCGGTTTTACCGTGTTTGAATTGATAGGGGGAATCGATTTGCACAAATACATGGCCGCCATATGCAAACTATTGGACTGACGACCTTGTAGCTTGGTCAAAGAACGTTTCTCAAATAAAGGTATGTTGTTGCAAAATTTGGTAGAGATAAGATGATTAGGTTGGTCGTAATTTGATTTAAGCTTTCAAAAATTTGCGTGGCCGAAATTACTTTTCCGTCAAGAGGGCGGTGATATAAAACATGACACTGAGGAGCCCTTTGCTATTGCTACACATCTGTACCAAATTTCGTTCAATTCGGTTTCACCGTGTTTGAATAGATAGAGGGAATCGATTTGCACACATACATGGCCGCCATTCACAAATTATTGGGCTGATGACCTTGTAGTTCGGTCAGAAGAATCTTCGTACATAAAGGTATAACGTTGCAAAATTAGGAAGAGATCAGATGATTAGGTTGGTCGTAATTTGATTTAAGCTTTCAACATTTGGGTGCTCGCCATTACCTTTCCGTCAAGATGGCGGTGATATAGATCATGACACTGAGGAGCCCTTTGCTAGTGCTACTTCTGTACCAAATTTCGTTCAATTCTGTTCCATCGTGTTTGAATAGACAGGGGGAATCGATTTGCACACATACATGGCCGCCATCCACAAATTAGTGGGCTGATGACCTTGTAGTTAGGTCAAAAGATTCTTCGTACATAAAGGTATAACGTTGAAAAATTAGGTAGAGATCAGATGATTAAGCTTTGATTTAAGCTTTTAACATTTGGGTGGCCGCCATTACGTTTCCGTCAATATGGCGGCGATATAAAACATGACACTGTGGTGCGCTTTCCTAGTGCTATCTCTGTACCAAATTTCGTCCAATTCGGTTTCACCGTGTTCGAATTGATAGGGGGGACACACATTCAGAGTACTCATACTCACACACACAGACTCACACACGGACACACACACACACAGACAGACACATATTTGTTCGACCTGTTTTGATCTCATAAGTCTACTTTCATTTTTTGCAAAAATCGAAAGTAGGCTAATAGGGATAGGGGTATAATTGACCTTCTGTACCATACCCACACGCGTAAATCGGGGGGAATAAAATTAGAGAACCCCTTTACCCCCCCCCCCCCCCCTTAAGCGCATTATATATATAAATGAATTTTACAGCTTAATTTGGATCCGTTATAACATTGTAGCCGTTTGCAAACCAGGACAGTGATGTAATAAATGGAATAGCATTGCGTCTTACAGAAAATATATGGATCTCTGAGATTGTGTTGCCATGGTTACCGGCTTGGATTCTTTCAGTAGCTTAATAAATGAATTTAATTTTCTGGGAATATCTCTAAAACTGTTGGTTTTAGGGCCTTAAAATGTGGTTTTTGTTTCTCACATTGAGGGGCTGCAGATGAGTTTTGTCTCACCCTTCTACGCCTATTTCAGCATGTATTTTAAGGGGGTAGGCCCCCTTTTATGAGAGGTATGGAGAAGAGTTACATCAATGATTAGTGTCGTGCATCTGATGGATATCTGTATCAAATTTTACGTTGATCCACCCAGCCGTTCTCGAGTTATAAGGATACGAAGTTGTCCACAGACAAAAAAACAGACATACAGACCGACAGACAGACAGAGAAACAGACAGACAGACAAAAATTGTATTCTTGCGCGCATCCGTCATAAAACAGTCTGAAACGCGCAAATATCGCAAATTTCCGTGGAAATTCAGGAAAAACAAACAAACTTTCATTTATATCTTTATCTTTATATATATAATTCTTCGACACGTGTGTATGTCACTGAACTCCTCCTAAACGGCTGCTCCGATTTTGATGAAAGTTGGTATGTATATTAGGGTGGGTCCCTGTATGGTTTAGATTCACAATCTGACCCGGTAGGTGGAATGAACACAATTTTAGAACCACAATTTACACACAATTTTAGAACCACAATATACAGTCAAAACAGTCGTCATGGAAACCACTAGCCTTGGCCTTGGTGAAAGCTGATGTCTTTGGACGGTTTGTCTCTGCACATTAGAGCCACCTGGTCGTAACCTGTGCAACTACCACCATAACATACACTCTGCCCGTGGCGGAAAGTTGTGTTTTATACCAAAGGTGGCAGTGATGTCGAATTCTACTGTTTGTCTCTGCAGGTTAGAGCGTTTCAAAGTCCCGTATGCGTTCATATAACATTCATCCCATAGCGATGAAACTTGGGTGAGATGTTGAGTGTACTCCAGGGAAGGTGTTTGGCTTAGTAAATCCAATTTATAATAGATAGCGCACGACTAGATTCAACAAATGAGCGACAACGCGCGAAGCGTTTCAAGAAGGTCCCGTATGCTTCAAATACCATTCGTCCGATAGCAATGAAACTTGGGTGAGATGTTGTGTACACTCCAGGGAAGGCTTCTGGCTTAGTAAATTCATTTTACAATAGGTAGCGCACGAGTAGATTCAACAAATGAGCGACGACGCGCGAAGCGTTTCAACAAAATCCCGTATAAGTTTATATACCATTCATCGATTGAGATGAAACTTTGATGAGTTGTTGTGTACACTTACCTGAAGGTTTCTAACTTAGTAAATCCATTTCACAGGAGGTTGCACACTAGTAGATTTAACAAATGAGCGATGACGTGCGAAGCGTTTCAACAAGGTCCCGTATGCGTTCAAATACCATTCGTCCGATCGCGGTGAAACTTGGGTTAGATGTTGTGTACACTCCAGGGGGAGGCTTCTAGATTAGTAAATCCATTTTACAATTGGTAGCGCACATGTAGATTCAACAAATGAGCGACGACGCGTGAACGTTTAAACAAAGACCCGTATGGGTTCATATACCATTCATCCAATTGCAATGAAACTAGGGTGAGATATAGTGTAAACTTACGTGAGGGTTTCTAACTTAGTAAATCCACTTCACATGAGGTTGCGCACGAGTACATTCAACAAATCAGCGACGACGGGTGAAGCGTTTCAATAAGGTCCCGTATGCGTTCAAGTATCATTCGTCCGATTACGATGAAACTTGGGTGGGATGTTGTGTACACCCTACGGAAGATTTCTGGCTTAATAAATCCATTTTACAATAGGTAGCGCACGAGTAGATTCAACAAATGAGTGACGGCACGCGAATCATTTCAACAAAGTGCCGTATGCGTCCATATACCATTAATCCGATGGCGATGAAACTTTGGTGAATTGTTGTGTACATTTCAGTAAAGGTTTCTGGCTTAGTAAATTCATTTTACAATAGGTAACGCACGAGTAGATTCAACAAATGTGCGATGGCGCGAGAATCGTTTCAACAAAGTCCTGTATGTGTTCATATACCATTTATCCGATTGCGGTGAAACTTTGGTGAATTGTTGTGTACTCTCCAGGAAGGTATCTTTCTTAATAAATCCAGTTTTTAATAAGTAGCGCACGAGTAGATTCAACAAATGAGCGACGGCGTGTGAATCGTTTCCACAATGTCCCGTATGCGGTCATATATCATTCATCCGATTGCGGTGAAACCTTGGTGAATCATTGAGTACACTCCTGAGAAGGTTTCAGGATTAGTAAATCTATTTTACAATAGGTAGCGCATGAATAGATTCAACCAATGAGTGACGGCATGCGAATCGTTTAAAGAAAATCCCGTATGCGTTCATATGTCATTCATCCGATTCCGATCCGATTGAGATCCAACACGTATGGAACAAGAGTAGCTATCAATAGAGCAACTAGATCAGGAGTCGTGAACTGCCGTAGATGTAAAGACAAACCTGAGACTTTAGGACACGTGATTGGAGAGTGCATCGCGGGAAGAAGAGCTAGGATCGAGAGACACAACTGGGTGGCAGGAAAGATAAGGGACGAGTGCCTAAATAAAGGCTCCATAGTGGCGGTAGAACAAACTTTCACCACGAACGAAGGAGAACTACTGAAACCGGATCTGGTCATTAAACAACGAGATTCCACCTTCATAGTAGATGTCACTGTAACCTTCGAAAATGGAGATTCACTCAATCGCGCCGCAATGAACAAGGTGACGAAATATACCCGACTCCTCCCAACAGTATGTAGAGACTTTGATACGACTAGAGGAGAAGTCATCCCTATCGTCATAGGATCAAGAGGAGCACTACCGAAGAACACCATCACGAACCTGAAGAAAATAGGCATAAGAGATAGGAACATTCTGTTAGATTTAGCTCTCACCACTCTCAGAACTAGCATAGATCTGGCTAGATGTCACTTAGACTATGGGTAATTTTGTAATTCGGAGGGGGGGATGAATTGTATTACAATATTTATTTCCAGATTAACTTCCTTAAATTAAATTAAATGTAATGGCTTTCAATTAAAAACTTATTATATTTAAATGAAGTAAAAGTCTTTAAATTTTAAATTTGATTAATATTTTAACTTAGTATTCTTAGTATTAATGATTTTCACTTTTTCAAAATTATTAATGTTTAATTGTATACAATTCATCCTTAATTCCATAGGATATTAGTATTTACTGTACCTTACCCACATAAAAGGGAAAATAAATTATCTGTATCTTTCTTTTCAATTGTAAATTTAAACAATTTGTAAAAGTGTTTTGAATATTTGTTCTTTGTATTTTTGGAAATAAAGATCATTAAAAGAATATAAAGCAAGCTTATAGGAATGAGTCTCAACCGTTAGGCGGGAATAATTAATAGTAATAGTAATAGCCAACATTGAGTTGTTGTGTACACGCCAGGGAAGGAGTTCAACTTGGTAAATCCATTTTACAATATTGGTAACGCACGAGTAGATGTAACAAATGAGTGACGACGCGCGAAGCGTTCCAACAAAAACCCGTATGCGTTCATATACTATTCATCGATTGCGATGAAACTTTGATGAGTTGTTGTGTACACTTACGTGAAGCTTTCTAACTTAGTAAATCTATTTCACAGTTGGTAGAGCACCAGTAGATTCAACAAATGTGTGACAGCGCACGAATCATTTAAACAAAATCCCGTATGCGTTATATGCCATTTATCCGATTGCGATGAAACTTTGGAGAGTTGTTGTGCACGCTCTCACGAAGGTTTCTAGATTAGTTAATTCATTTCACGATATTTTGAGGCAGTTAACATAAATTGAAAAAAATATTGTGTATCCAAAAGCACTTCAAGATAAAAAGTTACAACACTTTCTTTGATTGGCTGGACAACGACTGCCGGGTCAGCTCGTATATATATATAATTCTTCGTCACGTGTGTATGTGACTGACCTCCTCCTAAACGGCTGGGCCGATTTTGATGAAATTTGGTATGTACATTAGGGTGGGTCCATGTATGGTTTAGATTCACAACCTGACCCGGTAGGTGGAATGAACACAATTTTAGAACCACAATTTACACACAAGTTTAGAACCACAATATACAGTCAAAAACAGTCGTCATGGAAACCACTAGCCTTGGCCTTGGTGAAAGCTGATGTCTTTGGACGGTGTGTCTCTGCACATTGGAGCCACCTGGTCGCAGCCTGATCAACTACCGCCATTGCATACACTCCGCCCGTGGCGGAAAGTTGTGTTTTATACCGAAGGTGGCAGTGATGTCGATTTCTACTGTTTGTCTCTGGACGCTAGAGCGTTTCAAAGTCCCGTATGCTTTCATATACCATTCATCCAATTGCCATGAAACTTGGGTGAGATGTTGAGTGCATTCCAGGGAAGGTGTTTGGCTTAGTAAATCCATTTAACAATAGATAGCGCACGACTAGATTCAACTAATAGCGACGACGCGCGAAGCGTTTCAAAAAGGTCCCGTATGCGTTCAAATATCATTCGTCCGATAGCGATGAAACTTGGGTGAGATGTTGTGTACACTCCAGGGAAGGCTTCTGGCTTAGTAAATCAATTTCACATTAGGTAGCGCACGACTAGATTCAACAAATGAGTGACGACGCGCGAAGCGTTTCAACAAAATCCCGTATAAGTTTATATTCCATTCATAGATTGAGATGAAACTTTGATGAGTTGTTGTGTACACTTAAGTGAAGGCTTCTAACTTAGTAATCCATTTCACAGGAGGTTGCGCAGGAGTAGATTCAACAAATGAGCGGCGACGTGCGAAGCGTTTCATCAAAGTCCCGTGTGCGTACAAATGCCATTCGTCCGATAGCGATGAAACTTGGGTGAGATGTTGTGTACACTTACGTGAGGGTTTCTAACTTAGTAAATCCATTTTACAATAGCTAGCTCACGAGTAGATTCAACAAATGAGCAACGACGCGCGAACTTTTAATCAAAGTCCCGTATGCGTTCATATACCATTCATCCGATTGCAATGAAACTTGGGTGAGATGTTGTGTACACTTACGTGAGGGTTTCTAACTTAGTGAATCCATTTCACATGAGGTTTCGCACGAGTAGATTCAACAAATGAGCGACGACGAGCGAAGCATTTCAATAAGGTCCCGTATGCGTTCAAATACCATTCGTCCGATTACGATGAAACTTGGGTGAGATGTTGTGTACACACTACGGAAGGTTTCTGGCTTAATAAATCCATTTTACAATAGGTAGCGCACGAGTAGATTCAACAAAAGTGTGACGGCATGCGAATCATTTCAACAAAGTACCGTATGCGTCCATATACCATTTATCCGATTGTGATGCAACTTTGGTGTATTGTTGTGTACACTCCAGGAAATGTTTCTGTCTTAGTAAATCCAGTTTTTAATAATTAGTGCACGAGTAGATTCAACAAATGAGCGACGGCGCGCGAACCGTTTCCACAATGTCCCGTATGCGGTCATATATCATTCATCCGATTGCGATCAAACCTTGGTGAATCATTGAGTACACGCCAGAGAAGGTTTCAGGCTTAGTAAATCTATTTTAAAATGGGTAGTGCATGAGTAGATTCAACAAATGAGTGACGGCACGTGAATCGTTCAAAGAAAATCACTTATGCGTTCATATGTCATTCATCCGATTCCGATGAAACTTTGATGAGTTGTTGTGTACACGCCAGGGAAGGTGTTCAACTTGGTAAATCCATTTTACAATATTGGTAGCGCACGAGTAGATGTAACAAATGAGTGACGACGCGCGAAGCGTTCCAACAAAATCCTGTATGCGTTCATATACTATTCATCGATTGCGAAAAAACTTTGATGAGTTGTTGTGTACACTTACGTGAAGCTTTCTAACTTAGTAAATCCATTTCACAGTTGGTAGAGCACGAGTAGATTCAACAAATGAGTGCCAGCGCACGAATCATTTAACCCAAATCCCGTATGCGTTAAATGCCATTTATCCGATTGCGATGAAACTTTGGAGAGTTGTGTGCACGCTCCAACGAATGTTTCTTAATTAGTTAATTCAATTCACGATAGTTTAGAGGCAGTTAACAGAAATTGAAAAAAATATTGTGTGTTCAAAAGCACTTCAAGAAACAAAGTTACAACTCTTTCTTTGATTGGCAGGACAGCTTGGACAGCCGGGTCAGCTTGTATATATATATACTAAAAGGAAGGAAGGAAGCTTGTAGTTTAACGTGACCGTTAATCTCGTGATCATGAGCCACGGGACCTCCTTTTTACGTGGAATGCGAACCACAAGACATGGCAATTCACCTCGAAAATCTCACATGCATTGACCGGGAATCGAACCCAGTCTGCCTTGGTGAGAGGCAGAAAGCTTGACCGCTGCGCCACCATGCCCCCTATATACTGTATATACTAACTACAGACTTACATAGCTTACTAGAAGAAGAAAAGGTAAAACAATAAAGGACAAGACAAATAAAGGACAGGAAGAAAGGAAATGCCCTCAATCCTCGAAGAATGAGGATTGGGGGACTTTGAAGGAAGGACAGCCATGAAAGGCAGATAGGAAAGTGAAAGAGGAGAGGGCCTGCCCCAAACTCAGTGGAAAAAGGGGGGAAAATGGACCCAGCTTAGGAATCCATCGGGATCGCCAACTCCCGAATTCACAAGCTGTGAGTCCCAGAGGATGTAGTAATATCCAGGGTGCACCAGAAGTGGTGGGGCTACATACCCTGCCTCCTAGAGGGCCTACTTCACCCCCGAAACAAAGAGAACAAGGATGGAATGGGTGCACTCCACAACACCACAACGAACGAAGGCCAAGGTCCAACCTTCAGCAGGATAGGTAATGGTGACAGTGTTCTTTGACATGGAGGGTGTGGTGCACGTGGAATTTATGATGGAAGGCGCGACAATCAACTCTGTCTCGTATTGGCAAACGTTGAACTGGTGAAATCAGCTGCATCCAGGTGGTTACATAGCGCTGGAGGTGATTTATATGCATCCGGAATCGAAAAGTTGGTTGCCCGTTCCGAGAATTGTTTACAGCGACTTGGGGACTACGTGGAAAAGTGACCTTACATTGTATGTTGTCATAGCCGTGTTGCCTATGTGTATATGGTTTAATCTTATTTTTATTATTATTATTATTATTATTATTATTATTATTATTCCTGGCGTTGTTCCCAATTTTATTATAGTTTGGGGTCCACCACTCTGCACCTCGCTCTCCATTTGTTGCGGTTTGCTGCATCTATAGGACGAAGACCTACGATGCGCATATCGTCGTGTAGGGTATCCATCCAACGCCTTTTTGTTCGTCCTGGAGGTCTTTGTCCATCAGGCTCGAGAGCAAGTGAGTAGTATGGTACGGGGGGGTCTGAGTCGCCCCCTACTTTCATATAAACTTTGCCGATATCTCCCGAACGCGTGGTCGGATTTTAACGAACGAGGTAGTGTTGGCGTTGGGATGACGTTCCCTTGGGTAAGCAAGTGTGTTAGATTTTTTTTTTTTTTTTTTTTTTTTTTTTTTTTTTTGGCAACGCTGAATTTTAGGAAAAGGTTTGTTTGACGTTAATGAAAGGTGGGTATGCCCTCTAGGTGAGTAGCAAGTTTCAAGGGTGTAGGAGGGAAAAAATGATAGCCTACTTTCTCGCGAACATTGGCGATAATTTGCGAATGGATGGTTGGATTTTAACGAATGAGGTATTGTTGGCGTTGGGATGACATGCTCTTGGCTAAGAATGTGTGTTGCTATTTTATTTTTTTATTTTATTTTGAAAATTCTTGGTTTTGGATTTTAGTAGTGGGGTACAGAGAGTTCTACCAATAATCGCGCGTGTGCTTGAATACGTATGGCTATCTTGGAAAAAAATTGGTGGTGGGGGAGGACTAGGGTCGAATGAGGGGTCGTTTAGATGGTATTTTTTCTGCTCTATTTGATGGTGAGGTTATTTTTTTACAATGGGTGAAATTTGGAAACGCAATTTGAGGTAAACGTGAGTTTTTGACATATTGGTGATATTTAATGAGCTTGTAAGGCTAGAACGTTGTGTTGTTTAGGAACGGGGTGACGTCCTCTTTGCTAAGACTGTGTGTTGGCAATTTTTTTTTTGAAAATTCTTGGTTTTGGATTTTTGATTATTTTGGAAACGGTGAATTTTGTGAAAAAGTTTGTTTGGCATTAATGAAAGGTGGATATGCCCTGTAGGTGGGCAGCAAGTTTCAAGGGTGTAGGAGGAAAAAAATGAATATTGAAAAATGCTGACTATTTTGGAAACGGTGAACTTGACAAAAAAAAGTTTGTTTGTGATGAATGGTTGGTATTTACTCCCTCTACCCGCACCATAAATTTGAAGTCGCTAGGTGAAAAACCTATGCTCGTTTTACAGTTCTCTTGCAAGTCGCGTGTGTGCTTGAATATGCATGGCTATGTTGGGAAAAGGTTAGGTGGTGGGGGAGGACTAGGGTCGAGTGAGGGGTCATTTAGATGGTATTATTTCCGCTCTATTTGATGGTGAGGTTATTTTTTAAAATGGGTGGAACTTGGAAACGCAATTTGAGGTAAACATGCGTTCTTTAACATTTTGGCGATATTTAATAAAAGTGTTAATGACGTGTATTATGCTATTTTTGTATCGTCGTTTGTAAGTAGTCGGGCTTTTTAAATGATTATTTATATATGAGTTATTAGAAAAATAATTAAAGCACCAAAAACTAATAGGTCATCCGCTTTTTTGTATCTCGCTAACCAATAATCGGATTTAAACATATGGGGTGTCGTAGGACTCGTGGTGAACTCCCCTTTTCTATGGACGGGGTATATGAACCCCCAAATAAAAAGCACCCTGACCCGGGGGTGAAATAGTAATTTTTTGTATGCATACGCACTTGAAGTGGGCGTTTGTAAGAGAGCGGGCTTTATAGATGATTATTTAAAGATGAGGTTTTTTAAATATTTATTAAGAACCAAAAAAACTAATAGGTCATCCGCTTTTTAGTTTCTCGCTAACCAATAATTATATTTAAACATATGGGGTGTCGTAGGACTCGTGGTGAACTCCCCTTTCTTATGGACGAGGTATGTCCACCACAAAATAAGAACTACCCTTATCCAGGGGTAAATAATCATTTTTGTATGTATGCACACCGACGGCTTTTGTCAAAAGGGCCTAACTACAGTTTCGTTAATATTTTCTGAACCCCTGATGGGATTTTGCCATAGACCTTTGGGGGACGCCCCGTTTTTGAATGTATGATTCATTTTTTGTCAAAAGCGCCTAACTAAACTTTTGTTAATATCTCGCAAACCAATCATGCTAGGGTCTTGTATGAGGGGTCCTAGCACTTGGGGCGAAGTCCCCCTTTGGGGGGTGAAACTACCCCCCAAAATTGAAAATTCAATATCTTTGAAACTATGAACCCTAAAATTAATCGTGATAGCTTTAAAAATAGTTCATGATATAGGCTTTTACCTAGATTGGTCATTTCACCCCTAAAACAGTAAATAGTCATGTTATGAAAAGAAAGTGTTAAACACTTAAAAATGGTAAATGAACCTAAGATATTTTGTTTTCGATGAAAAATAGCAGGGGGTGGAAACTACCCCCAAATTGAAAAATTGATATCTTGCAAACGAAGAACCCTAAAATTAGGTGTGATAGTTGAAAAAATACATGATGACATGTAGCTTTTACCTTGATAGGTTATTTGACGTCTAAAACAGGAAAATAGTCATGTTACAGTGGGAAGAGGTATTAAACAACTCAAAAGCATATGGGTTTTGTGAAACCATGCTTTAATGGACATGTGTGTGGATTATTATTATTATTATTATTATTATTATTATGTGATTATGGATTAATGTGTGTATAGGTAACTAACCAGTAGGCTAATAGTAAACATTTGTATGAGTTGTCGTTGAAGAAGTCAGGAAGGCCAACCCTTTGGCATTGCCCATGAATTGACCCAAAAGTTTTACCTGTCAAGACTCAATGTACCCTGTTCCAGCCCTTAGACCCGAGATAAAATGTCTTGGTAGAGCGCTGAAATCGAACCTGGACCTCTGTCATGACTGCTAAGTTATAATAATATTATAATAAATAATGGATTTTATAAAGAGAGAGAGACACACACGCTTTAATGCTTTCGCTAGCTTCGGTCTGCAAACATACACTAGCTTGCTGAACTAGTTAGACTTGCTGATAAGAGCCGTGCAGTGTTGTCAAATTTCTTGTCTGGCTGATTGTGCAACTGAAATTTAACCGGTGCCGCATATGTCAATGCTGTTGTGCATTACTTGGCCTCTTTTATTACCTGGCTGCATGCTAGCATAACAGCAATTCAAATAAAGATGATGATGATGATTATGTTTTAAGGGGGGGGGGGTTTAACATGTAGGTTATCGACCCCTAATGGTTTGGGTATGGTTAAGATGAAAATAAAATGTAAACTATAACTAAAACTAACTACACACTAATAGACTAGAAAAGGAAATCGATGACAAAAGGACAGTAAGGCAAATAATGGAATAAAAAATGCCCTCAAGAATGTGGATTGAGGGATTTGGGAGGAAGGAGAGCCATGAAAGGCAGATAGAAAAGTAAAAGAGGAGAGCTCTGCCCCAGAGGTAAGGGATAAAAGGGGGGAAACCGGAGCGAGCTCAGGAACCCCTTGGGGTCGCCAACTTTCGAACTGAGCCCCCTGAGAGTATAGCCATATCCAGGGTGCACCATAAGTGGTGGGGGGCTACATACACCCTACCTTTAGTGTGGCTTCAGCAACAACAACAAGAATGGCAGGAATTAACATGAAAATAAAAAAGAAGGCTGCCTCCATCACACAACGAGGATATCAGGAAGAAATTAAAATAAACATACGGGTCAATTAAGTTGGAAAAAGGAAAGAGACTCCATAGGCCTTGGATTCCCTAATAATGTCAGGGTCGGTAGAGAACAAGAGTTGACCAAGTGTGGTCGAAAGAAAAGACAGAGACGAGCCCAGCACAATTCAGTAGAAGCAATGCCAGGACACTGCTGGGGCCCCCGTGGTCGCCAACCCGCATACCACTAGATGTGAGCCCCTGAGGGGGGTGGAAATAAAGACCTCTTTGCGTTATATCAGTGGTTTTAAGGACGCTAAAACATGACATATGCTTATGATTCGATACTGGTCCTAGGGCTATGCAAAATTGAATTAGATACTCAGATAATAATACTGTTTATTATTTTGCCTAAGTATAGTACATGGGACTGATGACCATGATTTCCAAGCCCCTAAGTAAGACAAAAACACATTATTTTCATTTCTAATCAGTTGGGGGTGAGGTGAGTTTTTTAAACACCAAACTCATGTGGTTTTCCACTTCTACTCCAGGCAAATGCCATGGTTGTCCCACACACAAGCGCAAAGAAAATCAAAACATGTTATGTTTGGACTAAATTCCATACCTACATGACAACATGTATTTAAAATAACAAGTAATGAGCATTTTATGTTAACAATAGTGAGATGGTTGCACACTACCAATGCTTAGAGCTCATTAGCAGCTTTTTATAAGGGTGACCTGCAGTACACTTACTTGAAAAACTAACAAGAGAAGTGTTCGATTTTCTCACAACATGCATTCTGAAAGTTAATATAAATGACTATGTACTTAAGTCCATAACCACCTCCTTTCCATTCCTACCCTTCATAGTCAAATACACACATTAATACAGGCATCACAGTGACAGAGGTTATTTGTAAAATACCTACTTATCTGAGATTTACCTTGAAATTAACCAGAATTTTTTTTAATCCACTAAATTTACCGCAAATTTAGCAAATTCAACCAAATTGTTGCAAAATCCAACAAATGACTACCAGATTTATTGAAATGCCATTGATTTATGAAAGAATGGTTTAAACTACCTCAAATTCATATAAAATTAGCCGAATATAGATGAAAATTCACTAAAATTTACCAAATTTAGCCAAGAGGTGTACAAACAATGAAATTTAACATTTTAAAAATTAAAATTGACTACATGTACTCGAAAATTCCATAATATTCCCTTTACATGTATGCTTTTGTTGTTGTTGTTGTTTCGTTTACCACACTCCCTGCAGACAAATACCTCAATATGACTCTCTCCTAGACTAGGAGCTCCACATTCGACAAGATAGTTGAGTTTCATCTCCCATAAACTTGGGTCTGAGATGGGTGTCAGGAAAAGGCATCCAGCTGTAAAAACCACACCCTCACATAGACTTTCATGACCTCTTACGTTGAGGTTCCTAACACTAAAGACATTGAATGATTGAACGGTTTCCTTTTCACAATTCCTGTCTACACTTTCCTCTTTAAGGTTGCTAAAATGCAATTAAATATAATGAATACCTTCAAATGGTTTGATTTGTTTAATGATATGGTGTTGATGATTGATATATACGTTAAGACTTGACTGGCCATGCAATAAAAAATGACTAACCAAACATGAGTTACCTATCAGGGAAACATTTTGGCCACTATGCTGGTTATTGACCAATCAGTACAGTTCTAGTAATAAGACAGAAATTCAACACAAACAATGAGCGCGTGCGGGGCTGAGATTCATACGTACTGTCGGTTATGTAGCTATGTGGAATGTATATGGCATATGGTTTACTTTAAGCTTTGGAGATCCCATTAAAGATATTCCTTCAATAAATGATCTTCAAATGGTCATTGTTTGGTGTGAAAATATGTATTATATGGTATTTAATGAAAACAATTATGATTTATTAAATGTTTATACGTTAACTGTATTCTTATTTAATGTATGCCCTCGAGACACTATCGACCAAAATACAGCGCTATCTGGAATGTATATTGCATACTTAAAGGTTTGGTGATCCCATTAAAGGTATTCCTACAATAAATGATTTTAAGTTGTCGTTTTATGGCATGAAAATATTTTACAAGTAGTTATTTTAATGACCATCAGAGTTGACTGTTAAGAAGGTAGAGCCCTATGTGAAATGTAGGATAACATGTATGTTATACATGATATGTGATAAGTGTAAGGCTTGTGATTTTTAAGATGCCTTTATCCCTATATTAATCACCCAGTTTACAAGAATTATAACTGTAATGTTACGGAAAAAAAAGAAACAAAACAAAAATCTGCATTGAAAAACCAAAAAGTGGTTGAGCAAATATATACTGGGGAAAAAAAGTTTTGTAAACACTGATGTCCAACAAGACTAATTAAATCAGTAACTGTCAGGTTGGCCGAGAGGTTAAGGCGTTTGACTTCAGATCAAATTTCCAAATATATCAGGAAGCAAGGGTTCGAACCCCTTCCCTGACATAACTACTGCTTAAACATGCAAGAAAACAAGAAATATACACAAACCATGATTTTTTATTTAATCAAAATATTTCTTTTACAAGAGATAGACACACAGAATACAGCTCTTTTTTGTTTATCATTTCTTTTAAACATAACACATGTTGAAAATTATTTTTAGGAGAAGGGGGGGGGTGGGGGTGGTTTCTACGTTGACCCATCACACAATAATAGCAGCTTTACGAAGTTCATCTTCTATATTTAATAGCTCTTCCTCATAACCAATATGACCAACCTGTTTACAGGCATGTAAGAGCTGTAGACGTTCGACTAATATATTAGGATCATTCCATTTGCTATTTTTATGAATGGTTTCAAAAACTCGGGAAGCAGTTCATCATTATCAACATCATCATGATTATCATCCTCATCATTATAATCATCTTCATAATGATGATCATTGTACCAATTTTGCAAATCGGTACATGTTCATCTTATCTTCGAGACGCAGCTGGAGCTCCAGGTCTGGGCAGATTCTCACGAGAAAATACACCAGGGCCTTTCTGAGAATTCCATTCACCAAGTTGACACCTGGCTACTGCTGAAATGGGTTCGCCTAGCCCTTTCCGACATGATTTGTGCCCTTGTGTGTGCGGTCACCTAAAGGTTTATAATAAATGGAAAAGAGGGATAAGTCAAGCTTTGATCCGTGAACTTTTGAAAGGTGAACAATTCCTGTCAGCTGCATTCGCCAAGTTTTTATTCTGAGAAAGGTCTTACAAAGGACATTCTGTAACACCTCGACTCCTAGAAGGTTTCTACGCAGTAACCTGTATGGGGTGATATTCTATAGTACCCACTCAAGACCTTGAACCCTGGCTTTTGTGCAACTAGTCGCAGTTGGTGCTACTGGAGGTTTGTGGTGGGGATAGGCTGATATACAAGGGTGGAATCGGTGACACAGTAGAACAGTACGGGCAGAACAGTACGAGAGGGACAGTGTGTGAGGAAGTTTCCTGACAGAAAGACTCTTGACCACTTGCCTCCGGGGAAAACGTGTGTGCAGTTTTCCCCGGAGGGTTCGAAGACACCAGGTGGTACTATCTGATTTAATTACTAAGGGGCATAACCAAGGACAATCAATACAAACTTTGACTGCTAAATTTTGTAACGTCATTTTAAGGCCGCGTGTCGGCGGTCGGTAAGCTTAACTAGATAAAGTCTATTTTAGCACTTTAGTATGTAATCTTTTGGAGGGTCTAGTAATATTTTGGTGGTACCTTTATATGTAATTACTGCAGGGTGTATTATTATTGCCCTATTTCCCGTTAGCTGGATGGGAACCTCGTGGGTTTTAATTCTTGGTCAGACAGCCTTGACGGACGGTCAATGCTGGACTGTGGAGGTTGTCAGACCTCTCCGTTCCACTAAGGGGCGTTTCGGTTGTTTGACGCAGCATTGTTTTTTGAGAAGGCATTGCCTTTCTCATGTTGTTTTTCTTTTTTCTTCTACTTCCGGATCCATTTTGAAATTCATGTTTTAACCTCAAATGTAACTGCGAAACGTTGCCAAGCGGGCAAGTGTCTGGTTTGTTTAAACTAAGTCATTCATTTGTGTTTAATTAGATCATATTTGTCAGTTAGTTAATTAAGTGGTGGAAGGTTTATCTTGTAATTTGTTTGATCTTAATGTTCAATACATGTTAGCTTATTTCGATTTGTCATATTATTTATTGCATGAAGTCACTACGAAGATTATTCCCCTTTTCATTCTTCATCTTTGGCAGGGTCAATTTAATACGGCCTGCTGAGGTACGCATTCAGCGTTCCACCCAACAAGCTGGTCTTGACATTGGTTTCGTCCCGCCTGTTCTCTCTTTCTAAATCAAATCGGGGATGTTCTTGAATACCAAGCAAATCGGAACATTCACTCCTAGGTTTTTTGCTGTGAACTCAGCTGGCCTAGCGAGTAATTAAATTAGGCCTTTCATGTGTTTTTTATTATTAATTCTGGGTGTGGTAATGTCATGTGATCTTTTTTTTGATATGCTAATATTATTATTATTATTATCATTTTGGCCTATAAACAGGGTAAGGAGGGATGAGGCTAACTGTAACAATGGTAGCAGAGCATGGTTTTGCTCTGTGATCTTGCCATTAGTAAACAATCCTTCCTATTGACTGATTGCAGTAATTAATTAAAATTAAATTCAGTAACTTAATTAATGTAGATTGGGCCCTCCATACTACTAATCTTTTCTCCAATAGGTAGGCTAGTAATTAGAGCAGAACCTAATACATGTTGTGATTTGATTTCATGTAAAATAACCGCTGTGTACACCGAAGACCAAATGAACAATTCTGTCGTCAGCTGTTAAGACGAGCAGATAGCCGAAAGTGGCGATCACGTGCGCTGGACGAAATCAGGACTGACGGGAGAGTAATGGCCGTGCTGCGTTGCCAGATTGACGAGTAGACCGGCTGAAGGAATTTCACACGTGGTGAGTTTTGATATGCTGTTTGTATGGTTTTGGGGTGGTTGTAAATTCATTCTGTTCTTGTAGGAACTAGTCCAGCTCAATTTTACTGCACCTGTGTTAAATCTACACCTCGGGAAGTGTTGTTTTGACTAAATTGTGTCACGTGTTTGAAATAATAAAATGTTTGTCTGGTTGGAAGTAGTGTTGGTAAAATTTAAATTAGTGACGTTTTAAATTCTCTTGAAAATAGGCTGAAATTGATAAACTTGTATTTCCAGTAAGAATAACTTAGTGTCTGTTTTGATGTGCGTTTAGTACACGCCTGTTGAATCACGTAGTGATTTTGAACCATCATGGCAGACGTCTGTGACAAGTTATTATTTTATACAACTGATGTCAGTGAAAATGTGAATTGCGTGTGTGGATTTATCATCAGCAGGTTCCTTGGGGTAAATCTGTAATTATTCTTAATAATTGTTAGTGATGTAGGGCTGAAATTCTGCGATTCGCTGTGCATAATACGTGTGAGGTATAATTGGTAGTGATCAGCTGTTCATTAGGCCAAACATTTCAAGTTTTGTTGTCATTTCTTTAGCTGGGGGTTAATTATTTCGCTGTTGGTAATTCTGTCAAATTAAATTGGACCGTGAGAGTATTAAAATTTGGTATTGTCAACTTATTCTGCGTTAAATTAATTCTGGAAAATGGTGGAATTGCTGTCTATATGTACGTTCGGTAATTGTGTTTTGAATGATGTTAAGTGTCGAATTGCGTGTGTGCTAATTCAGTATAAATGAATCAGGTGAGTGTTTATGTATGTATGATTTATGTTTAAGTTTGCTTAGTAATTGGGGGGAGAGTAAATAGTCTTGTTGTGACATGGGGATTTTAAGGTTAGATTGTCATCTAAATTGGTCAAGTATTAAATGGCTTTAATATTCAGTATATTAGTGTGTGTTCGTTGAGTGACTTACTAAGTGGGATGTTTCTGGGAGGCAGTCACCTTCACGTCGCATCTCATTTAGGGTGTAAATAAATATTTTCCCCCGATTCGTGTCTTTCGTTTTAGGACGTTTTTTTTACGATGTAAGGAGAACTGTGATTTCAGGGCTACAACTACGGGTTGTTTTATCAGGTCCTTACGTGAGTTGATACTCCGTTGGCGTTATAGTGTCTTGACGATCCGAATACTAACATACTGATGTAAATGGGGAATTTTAGGATTGTTCAGGGAAGGGAGCACTTATGTCTGGTGGAGGTATGAATGTATTTCTGTGGTTGACTGTGTTCAGGATGAAAGAGTATGTGTGATGCGATTTTTATTGCTGCCCTGACTAGGAATCGAACTGGTGTTCTTTGGTGGTCAAAATTGTATTTATTTTCTTTTGTAATCCTTCAGTTTTTTTTAAATCCTGCTGATTGAATGAAAGTCATGTGTGAATGAATTGATGTAGGTTTGCAATTTGAATTTGGGTGGGAGTAATTGAGGCCTAATTGCCAGTAACGTAAGATGGATTATTATTAATTTTATATTAGTTGTATTAGTTGCATTTTGAAAATGGACCTATTATGCAGATGTGCTTCGTATGGGGATCTACTGTCAGGAGTCCATTTAATTTGGGGTGTGAGTACCATCTTGATTGGGCCCGGGCAGGGTGTATATAGTATTTGCCCGAGTCGAGTGACTATAGGTATGGGACTTCGTTATCTCGGTGATAGGCGAATTTCTTTTTGGGGTATTTAGAGGCCACTCGTCCAGTTTGTATGGAGAGTCGAGCCACAATTGTTGAGCTGTTGGTAAGTGTTTCTATACCATAGGGTATTTTGTGTTCATGATATCTGTACGATTGCTAATTTGCATAATTGAATGTAATGGGTTATTGTAGTGGGTGGTAAAATCTTATAATGAGATGTTTGAGAAGGATGTGTGATGGATGATGGATGAATGTTAGGAACTGGAGTCCTGTGTTCGAGTTCCAGTGATGAAGTTGCTAGCTCTGGGAATACTTGTTGATTTTTGGTATATATAAAAAAAAAAAAAATTTGGTAGTTCGGTTGGTGAAAGTTTTCCTTTAGGGAGATATCCTGCGGTGGCATGCTGAGCTATCGTTGTATGTCAGCTGCTGTGTTCACTAGTCTGATTTTGAGATTTTTGGGAGGTTGCAATGCTTCGTTTGCGATGGCATTGAAATAGGCTGGTTCGTTAGTTATTAATAACTTGCAGTTTCTTGCTGTTAGGCGGCTAGGTTTTTCTATTGTGGTCGCATTTCTGAAGGGTTGTAGGTTCGTGAGATTTCATGTAGACTCCCGTTAGCTTGGGTGTGTTCACTTCACAATCAGCTGTTGTAGGCGTTCATGCATATTTTGATATTTTGATTCTGGAGTTTTCGCTTGAGGGTGCTTCAGTGCATTAGTTGGTTAGTTATTTATAACTTGCAGCCTTGATCTGTTAGACCGCTAGGGTCTCTGTTGTAGTCTTTACTCTGAAAAGTTCTGGGTTCATTAAAATTTCGTGCAGCCCCATCACCTTGGGTGTGTGTGAGTTAGGCTGTTGCCACCGGATGTTCTGATCGATTGTGAGCCTTAGTGACAGTCAGTGTCCTGGGTAGTTACTGGAGTAATCATCTTTGGTGGTAAAAATAATTTAAATTCTCTGAGTAATAGGGTGTTGATAGCTTGGCAGTTTTTTTTTTGGGTGCGAGGTTCCAATGTGGTTAGGTGTGAGCTGGATTTATGGATTTATTTTGAAGATTTTAATTGCTTCGTGCCTTTTGAGATGTAACAATCGTCACTTCTGTGATTTGTAATTCTGAATAAATTAGTTTTGATATTCTGGGAGAAATTTTATTGGCATTAGCAGTTGGTGAGATACAGACACGTGTTGTTAGTCGAGGAGGTTGTGAATTTTGAGATTTTAAGTAGCTTCGTGAAGTTAATGTTTTGGGAACGTATGATGACAGTGGTGCGTTGAAGCATCTTGGGTTCGATTTGAGTGTGGTCATAAGGTGTCACCCGGGATTTGAATGGTGAACTTTAATGGAAGATGACACACGTTGTTAGTTAGAGACGTCTGTAGTCTGTGGTAACGCCACTTAGAGAAATTTTCGGGGTTGTGATTGTCTGTGTTGTGTGATTGGAAGGTGAACCACGTGCACTTGGGTGTGTGTGACGTTTGGTGGGTGCCCTACCTTGTGTCGAATGTGTATTTATGTTTTGGTAATGTGTTGTACTGTCATCTTCTGAGGCGGCCATGCCTTTGTAGGGGAAGATGTTAATTACCCTCTGTGGGGTCGTGAGTTGATCCAGAGGGGGAGCTCAGGTACCGAGCTGATTATGTCGTGATGGCCAGGGTTTGGTGGCGCAAGAGTGATGTTCCTCCCGGTGTCATAAGGGAGAGGACCTGTCATGTGAAGGACAGGGCGGTGTTTGTTTGTGTAGTGTGTGAATGACAGTGCATACTGTTTTAATAATTCACGTCAGGTTATGAACTGCAGTCCTCGTGCTGTTTTCCTGGTTCGCTAGTTGTCCTATGGAATTTAGGGTTATTTATGTTTTGTGTTGTCGCCGGGAACAAGTGCCCGTAGGCAGTTATGGAGTGGGAGACGTTGTGTTGTCGCCGGGAACAAGTGCCCGTAGGCAGTTATGGAGTGGGAGACGTTGTGTTGTCGCCGGGAACAGAGCCCGTAGGCAGTTATGGAGTGGGAGACGTTGTGTTGTCACCGGGAACAGTGCCCGTTGGCAGATATGGAGTGGGAGAAATATCGGGGTGACAGCCCGATGGAATTAAGGGCATTCTTATTATTAAAGTGTGAATGTGTGTGTGTGAATTATGTGGGTGACGTGGTTTTTCCTTGTTTTGTTTGTCTTGCTGCTAGTGTGCTTGCGTGATAGGATGTTGTGGTCTCTTTTCCTCCTGTCCTTGGAGGCCACTGAGGGCAGTGTGGGTCAGGAACATGTAAAATTGAGCAAGACATGTAATTTGTGTTTGTGTGCATATCAAAACGAGCTCTGTGTGATGCCTTCGGTGCGGTAGGTAATTTTGTAAGGTATTTAACTTGAGCAATACCACGGGCGGTATAGTAAATGTAGTTTTGATGGAATGCCCCGTGCGGCATGTTAATGTAATTGTCATTGTGAATTTTGAAAATAGTTGCGTGCTGTCCTGATTTCGTGAAGTCGCAGAAAAATGGTCCTTCGGTTTTGTTAAAGTAAATTCATTTTGAAAAATTGTTTAAAATTTTTGGTGGGCAAGTTTGCAGGTGCCTTTGATTTGCATATTCTAAAGAAAAATTTTGGGTTCTGTACACCTTAGTTAAATTTTAGTTATTCTTGCTAAGTATTGTAGTGAACTTTCAATTAAGCTTGTTAACGTCAGTCATATCGTATAGTTGGTTGCCCCTTTCGTGTGATTTTAATACTTCAGTGGACCTTTAGTTATGCCCTGGACACTATCTCTTTGCGCAGAACCTTGTTTGAAGCATCAAGTATCCCTTGTGATTTGAAAGACTCTTAAATGAACTTCGATGGCACGCTAATGCTTCGTGTGATGTTTTTTTTTATCATTCCTGGGATAACTTCAGCTGTTATGGGCTGGTTGGCTGGCCTGGAACGATTGTTCCCTCTAAGGGAACTGTATTTGGACCATACGCTGCTGTTCTGATGTGTGTTTCAGTGGTCACTATGTGGGACGTGTACTACCAATCTGGGCCCAGTTTGGAGGTACCATCTAGGTCCCATGGCATCTTTCTACCCGAGGAGATCTACTTCAAGGTCCGCTGGCGGAGATTGGAGTAGCCTCTTCAGCTACCAAGAGACCAGCTGGACACCATCACCCGTTTCATCATCCCCCCATCGTCTTCCTTTGGAGGAGGAGGATGTACCAATTTTGCAAATCGGTACATGTTCATCTTATCTTCGAGACGCAGCTGGAGCTCCAGGTCTGGGCAGATTCTCACGAGAAAATACACCAGGGCCTTTCTGAGAATTCCATTCACCAAGTTGACACCTGGCTACTGCTGAAATGGGTTCGCCTAGCCCTTTCCGACATGATTTGTGCCCTTGTGTGTGCGGTCACCTAAAGGTTTATAATAAATGGAAAAGAGGGATAAGTCAAGCTTTGATCCGTGAACTTTTGAAAGGTGAACAATTCCTGTCAGCTGCATTCGCCAAGTTTTTATTCTGAGAAAGGTCTTACAAAGGACATTCTGTAACACCTCGACTCCTAGAAGGTTTCTACGCAGTAACCTGTATGGGGTGATATTCTATAGTACCCACTCAAGACCTTGAACCCTGGCTTTTGTGCAACTAGTCGCAGTTGGTGCTACTGGAGGTTTGTGGTGGGGATAGGCTGATATACAAGGGTGGAATCGGTGACACAGTAGAACAGTACGGGCAGAACAGTACGAGAGGGACAGTGTGTGAGGAAGTTTCCTGACAGAAAGACTCTTGACCACTTGCCTCCGGGGAAAACGTGTGTGCAGTTTTCCCCGGAGGGTTCGAAGACACCAGGTGGTACTATCTGATTTAATTACTAAGGGGCATAACCAAGGACAATCAATACAAACTTTGACTGCTAAATTTTGTAACGTCATTTTAAGGCCGCGTGTCGGCGGTCGGTAAGCTTAACTAGATAAAGTCTATTTTAGCACTTTAGTATGTAATCTTTTGGAGGGTCTAGTAATATTTTGGTGGTACCTTTATATGTAATTACTGCAGGGTGTATTATTATTGCCCTATTTCCCGTTAGCTGGATGGGAACCTCGTGGGTTTTAATTCTTGGTCAGACAGCCTTGACGGACGGTCAATGCTGGACTGTGGAGGTTGTCAGACCTCTCCGTTCCACTAAGGGGCGTTTCGGTTGTTTGACGCAGCATTGTTTTTTGAGAAGGCATTGCCTTTCTCATGTTGTTTTTCTTTTTTCTTCTACTTCCGGATCCATTTTGAAATTCATGTTTTAACCTCAAATGTAACTGCGAAACGTTGCCAAGCGGGCAAGTGTCTGGTTTGTTTAAACTAAGTCATTCATTTGTGTTTAATTAGATCATATTTGTCAGTTAGTTAATTAAGTGGTGGAAGGTTTATCTTGTAATTTGTTTGATCTTAATGTTCAATACATGTTAGCTTATTTCGATTTGTCATATTATTTATTGCATGAAGTCACTACGAAGATTATTCCCCTTTTCATTCTTCATCTTTGGCAGGGTCAATTTAATACGGCCTGCTGAGGTACGCATTCAGCGTTCCACCCAACAAGCTGGTCTTGACATTGGTTTCGTCCCGCCTGTTCTCTCTTTCTAAATCAAATCGGGGATGTTCTTGAATACCAAGCAAATCGGAACATTCACTCCTAGGTTTTTTGCTGTGAACTCAGCTGGCCTAGCGAGTAATTAAATTAGGCCTTTCATGTGTTTTTTATTATTAATTCTGGGTGTGGTAATGTCATGTGATCTTTTTTTTGATATGCTAATATTATTATTATTATTATCATTTTGGCCTATAAACAGGGTAAGGAGGGATGAGGCTAACTGTAACAATCATCATCATCGATATCATTACCATCACAATTTCCACCTGTGTCCACACTCTATTCAATGGTTTGAGTTGCCTTTGATAGTGTTGAAAGTTCTTTTTAGATGTGTTAGAGTGCTTTAACATTGTTATGTTATTATTATCACCATTACCATGCTTTTCACCTTTCCCCACCAACTTCTTCATGGAGTGTGTTGTCTCTGCTAGAGTTGAGGGATTTTGAGATGTGGGTGGGTGTCTCAACATGGGTTCTACAGGAGGTGTTGAAGGTTTCTCATTAGACAACTCGCTAACAGCATGAGTGCGTTGTAGTGAATTAAACTTGAGGTTAATATTATCTTGAGCAGCACTATCTTTTTCTTGAACTTGGTTTTTTGCTTTGGTTTGGGTTTGGGTTTTCCTTACTTTTAGACTAGCATGATTATTAAGTTTACAATCATGATTCTTTGAAGAAAGTATGTCCAATTCTTTTGTCTTAAGCATTCCTCGACACTGTTTCGATTGTTGCTTTGAACAGCGCCAAATAACAGTTCCATTTTTATTTCTTCGATTCACAATATATGCATATCATTTGTAGTATGCATAAGGCTTACCATACCTAGTCACTGATACTTCCATATCAACTGTCAATCATAAACTAATCTATAGTAAAGACAACTTGATAATAACAACAATAGTTTAATGTGGGAGCATATAGACATGCAAAAAAGGGGAGCAACGGTGGGGGGTAAAAAGTCGGAGCAAAAGTGGCAGCAAATGTGGGAGAAAAAATAACTGTGAGCAAAAAGTGGGAGCAAATATGGGATCAAATGTGGGAGCAAAGCAAATATAAAAAAGTCCTCTTGGCACGCAGGAAGGCGGAGGTAGATTTCACCGGACAAATTTGGGGACAGGCGAAAATAGGCAGAATATGTACGTTTTCGTAAAAGGATCAGACCTCATTTATTGCAAGAAAGTATTTTATAATTGGAGCTTAATTAACTTTGTTTTTCGTCATTTTATGCATATTTTAAACATTTTATTGTCTTATGGGGACGGTAACCTTCTTGTCACTTGGGGTCAATTTTTAGCCTACTTTTCACATTTTGCAAAAATGAGGAAAAAGTAGACTTATGAGATCGATCCGGGAAAATGTCTGTCTGTCTGTCTGTCTGGCTGGCTGTGTGTGTGTCCCCCCTATCAACTCCTAAACGGCTGCAGCTATCAACACAAAATTGGGTAAGAGCAAAGATCTATATTTGAATATCTCACGACCATGTTTGAAATTGACGTCAGTGCTACCAACTGCTGAAAAATCGCAATTGAAAGTTCAGCTCTATGTCGGATAACTCAGAAGTTATGCATGCGAACTATTCCAAAATTGGAACACGTATAGATAATAACATTCCAGATTAATTTTCTGATGTTCATATATGCCAGTGTTGCCAATATGATTCTAAGCCTGCCGGTAGGTCCAATTTCTAAATGCATGTAACTTCTATATTATCGATTGGATTTCAACCAAATTTCGTATGCACTATGTGTACTATAACACATATGACTGTGCATATTCTAAACAGCCACCAGGGCTGCCAACTATTAATAAATGCTCTCACTAAGCTTCAACCCTAATGTCATATATCAGGAAGTATGCAAGCCAACAGCTCTAAACTTTGCACACGTATAGTACCTGATATTCTACCCAAGTTCGGTGTAACTTATATACATCAGTGCTGCCAACACGATTCTAAGCCTGCTGATAAGTCAAGTTTTTAAATGCATATAACTTCTATACTAACAAATGGATTTCAACCAAATTTCGTATGCTGTTTGTGTACCATAACAGTTATGATTATGCTTATTCGTAGGAACCAGCAGGGCTGCCAACTGTTAATAAATGTTCTCTCTATTTGTTTAACCCTAATGTCAATATATCAGAACGTATGCAAGCCAACAGCTCTAAACTTTGCACACTTATAGTACCTAATATTCTACCCAAGTTCGGTGTAACTTATATGCTTCAGTGCTGCCAACACGATTCTAGGCCTGCTGATAGTCAAGTTTTTAAATGCATATAACTTCTATAATAACAAATGCATTTCAACCAAATTTCGTATGTGCTTTGTGTACCATAACAGTTATGATTATGCGTATTCGTAGGAACCAGCAGGGCTGCCAACTGTTAATAAATGTTCTCTCTATTTGTTTTTTAATCCTAATATCAATATATCAGAAATGTATGCAGGCCTTCAGCTCTAAACTTTGCACACGTATAGTACCTGACTTTCTAGATTAATTTGGAGTATCTAATATACCTCAGTGCTGCCAACATGATTCTAAGCTTTCTGATAGTTTCAATTTTAATTAAATGTAACTTCTATACTAACAATTATCACCAATTGGCACTAGGCTATAATAGATCGTATTATTTCAGATTAATTCTGAGCATCACATACATGACATTGTTCTCAACACGATTTTATGCGCACTGATAAATCCAATATCAAGCAGCATGTAACGTCCGTACTATCCATTAGTCTTCAACCAAATTTTGTATGTGCATTCTATACCTTAAGAGAGGGAGCTCTGAATATATTCAGAGTCACCAGGGCTGCCAACTGTAGTAAGTTACTGTAATAGGCTACATTATTTTAGGTGTATTTCAAACTGCAGTATTTAGAAATGTTGGTATTAGGAACTTGATATCGTTATTATTGCAGATAGGTCTATATAGATTGGCGTGAATCTTACATTTTAAGAAAAGTAGGCTGTTTAGTTCGTCACGGAACTACTTGATATACTTGTGGTCACACTGTCCTTATGCAAGGTTTCGACACTGATGTGTAACTATGTAACGGTCTGTTACTTCTTCACGCAAAATTATATCTCCCGCAGAGATTCTGGTTGGTTCCTCAGTTTAGGGGCTGCGACAACGCGGTCATGTAACCCCGTGTACTTTGGGTGAGTGTAGAATCTGTCTGATAAACGGTGTGAATTGTGATGGCTGTATTAGTCTGTAATTCAGGTAAGGACTGCAGACAGTCAATTTAAAGCAGTAGTTCCTAATGTTGCTACCAGATACTACCGTCAACGACACCTAGCTGTGAACTTGGCTACTAGATGCCACCGCAGCCAGCAACTCGCAACGAACGTTGGAACTTCCCCTCCAAAGGAAAGCATACTGAGGGATTTTTAGCGCTCTTAGAAAATCAGAAGGATCAGACCTCATTTATTGCAAGAAAGTATTTTATAATTGGAGCTTAATTAACTTGGTTTTTCGTCATTTTATGCATATTTTTAACATTTTATTGTCTTATGGGGACGGTAACCTTCTTGTCATTTGGGGTCCATTTTTAGCCTACTTTCGATTTTTGCAAAAAAATGAAAGTAGACTTATAAGATCAACACAGGGCAAAAAATAGTGTGTCTGTCTGTGTGTGTGTATGTGTGTGTGTGAGTCTGTGTGTGTGGGTGTGGGTGGGTGTGTGTGTGTGTGTGTGTGTGTGTGTGTGTGTGTGTGTGTGTGTGTGTGTGAGAGAGAGAGAGAGTGTGTGTACTCTGAATGTCTGCCCCCCCCCCCTATCAATTCGAACACGGTGAACGCGAATTGAACGAAATTTGGTACAAAGGTAGCACTAGCAAAGGACACCTCAGTGTCATGTTTTATATCGCCGCCATCTTGACGGAAACGTAATGGCGGCCTCACAAATGTTCAAAGCTTAAATCAAATTACGACTAACCTAATCATCCGATCTCTACCAAATTTTGCAACAACATACCTTTATGGGGGAAGCATCCTTTGACCAATCTAATAGGTCATTAGCCTAATATTTTGCGGATGGCGGCCATCTTTGTGTGAAAATCGATTCCCCCTATAAATTCGAACACGGTGAAACCGAATGGAACGAAATTTGGTACAGAGGTAGCACTAGCGAAGGGCACCTCAGTGTCATGTTTTATATCACCGCCATCTTGACGGAAACGGAATGACGGCCACCCAAATGTTAAAAGCTTAAATCGAATTACGACCATCCTAATAATTTGATCTCTACCAGATTTTGCACCAACATGCCTTTTTGTGGAAAGCATCTTATGACTGATTACAAGGTCATCAGCCCAATAGTTTGCAAATAGCGGCCATGTATGTGTGGAAATCCATTCCCCATATCAATTCAAACACGGTGAAACCGAATTGAATGAAATTGTTTACAGAGGTAGCACTAGCAAAGGGCACCTCATATTCATGTTTAATATCCCTATAGCTAGAGCCCTGCGCGGATCGACAAAACGTTATCCGCATCAGCCCCGCATCCGCATGGCTCTTATCCGCATCCGTCCCGCATCCGCATGGCTCTTATCCGCATCCACCCCGCATCCGCACGACTTTTATCCGCATCCGCCCCGCATCCACGCGACTTTTATCCACAAGTTTCATATCCGAATCTACTGGCATTACAATAATATTTCCAATGTGTTGCTTTATACTTTATCTTTTAGACATTTCAACAGAAAGTCGAACCCTTAGGCTATGTACTGTATGTCAAGTGCTATGTCTAAAATGAGGGGCAGATGACCTAGTAGTTCCGCCCCTTAAGACAACATTACCTAACTATATCTAAAATGAATATTATACAGCCAGAATTGCAACCCTTTTCAGTTCGGAGTATTGATTGTGCATAATGACATAATTTGAATGCGATTAGCGTAAATCACCATCTTACATTTGTCATGAAAAAACATAACGGAAAAATATGATAATATGTCATAAACATCCGGGCCCTAGTAAGATAGAGTTGAGAATTGTGCGCACTTAAGCAAGAATGGGTCTTGTGCTGATGAAATAATAGATAACCCAAAACTGCAGTTATGAATAAGGGAGCCTTAGTGATCCTATATTCGACGTGCAGAAACAAATTTAATTCAAAAATAAATTTGGTGGACTATAATTCGAAATCTCGCAAATATGCGTTTGCGCATGTTTACCCACCCAGCAGGGTAATAATGCCCATTGTTAAGGAAATTATGCGCATGGGATGAGTGTTGGAAAGCCATACTAATACAATGTGAATTGGCTGAAACTTGCATTGAGCATTAATATTAGAATGGTTGGTTGGTTGGTTCTTAAGTTTAGGGGCGGTGACAACGCGGTCATGTAGCCCCGTGTACTTGTGGTGTGTGTAGAATCTGTCTGATAACCGGTGTTAAATGTGATGACTGTATTAGTGTGTGTTATCTGTTTTTAATTTAAGTACTGCAACTTAGAATTTTTTCAAATAGTTCCTACTTTTGCCGCCAAGCGCCACCGTCAACGATTACTAGGCCAAGTTCATAACTTAGATACTAGACACCACCGCAGTCGGCTCTTGGCAACGAACATAGAAACCTAAGAGCGTTGTTTACATTCTTAACCTATCCAATTTAGCTTCACACAGGTGCAATTAGTGGAAGGTTCTTTAACATGCCATAAATCTATGACATGGGACCTCCGGCTTTACTTCCCCTCCGAAGGAAGGCATACTGAGGGATTTTAACGCTCTTAAAAAATCCGACGACTTCGGCCGGGTTTGAACCCGCGACCTTGGGCATAGAAGCTCAGCATGCTACCAACTAAGCCACCGAAGCCGCTAATATTAGAATATTCCAATGCATTTTACAATAGCATAACAATGCAATGATACAAAAATACTGCAGTTTTGGATATTAGAATAAAATATCTCCGTTTCGTCAGCATTTAAGGAGACAATCCTATTTAGGCTTGTTCCTTCAGGTTGTCTCAAGGTTAATGCAGGATATCTCTTCAAGAACTCACACAGCTAATCTTTGCCTGCTAGACTTTTAACTATTCTCCTCTGCATACTTGAACTCTAACCGTCTGACAAGCTTGGTGGGCGTCAAGCCGTAAAATAATTTTGCCAATGTCAAAGGGTATTCGGATAATTATGACTCCATTTCGTTGAAAAAAAAAACAGCTTTACGGACTAGACGAGGTGGAGCAAGACAATTTTGCAGCAACTGTTTCGTAGGATTGACTGGGGAATGTTGAAACTTCTCCCCACTTCCCTTATTTTCCTCCCATCAACCCTAATTGCTCGTAGAACTTTCTGCACATTTTCTGCTGGGTAGGAGTTTTTCTCCGTTTTCCGCGTATAATTTCTTGGCATCTGGAGAACAAACACGAAATAATTAGCCATTAATGTCGCGTTGTATTTACTTGTATCATATATGTTCTGCAAACCATTACCCCACTCTTCTTTTAAAACGAAAACTAATCTATTATATTGAAAATATAAAACCACTGTAAACACTGGCATTTAAAACTACATTTAATTTTAAATTATTGAATCACAACTGTTGGCTTACCTTCTCATTTGCTGGCTACAGAAAATAACATCCAACGTGTTAAGTTTCTTCATCCAAGCCTCACAGCTATCACATAGCAACTGGCATCATGCTGACTGACCCTATCTGACAGGTACGATGACAGCTTTAGGGTAGCAGTGAACTGATTTGCTAGTTGTACTACCAACTCGAATAACATACGTGCGCACGATTACCCGCTGCGCACATGTCCCCAACGTTCGCCATAATATTCAAAAAGTTCGGATTGTACTCTAAAAACTATCCGCAAATTTACTCCAAACATTATCCGCGGCTTATCCGCTATCCGCACAGCCATGTAAAACTATATCCGCATGTCGAAAAATGTTGCGGATATCCGCGGGTTTATCCGCGGATATCCGTATCCGCGCAGGGCTTTACCTATAGCACGTTGTATTTCAACAAGCTACTACAACCAACATTCAATTATACTCCTTGAAAAGGACAAAGAGTTATAACAATACCCATGCATTTAGGAGAAAGTAGGCTATATGTTCTTTACTGAACATCTTGTTATACTTGTGGTCACACTGTCCTTATGCAAGGTTTCGACACTGATGTGTAACTATGTAACGGTCTGTTACTTCTTCACGCAAAAATATATCTCCCGCAGAGATTTTGGTTGGTTCCTCAGTTTAGGGGCTGCGACAACGCGGTCATATAACCCCGTGTACTTTGGGTGAGTGTAGAATCTGTCTGATAAACGGTGTGAATTTTGATGGCTGTATTAGTCTGTAATTCAGGTAAGGACTGCAGACGGTCAATTTCAAGCAGCAGTTCCTAATGTTGCTACCAAATACTACCGTCAACGACACCTAGCTGTGAACTTGGCTACTAGATGCCACCACAACCAGCAACTCGCAACCACGTTGGAACTTCCCCTACGAAGGAAAGCATACTGAGGGATTTTTAGCGCTCTTAGAAAATCCGATGACTTCGGCCGACTTTCAACCCGCGACCTTGGGCATAGAAGTTCAGCATTCTACCAGTTACGTCACCGAAACCGCTTCACACTTAGTCAGATGGAAATCTTAATCTGATCTCGTGCAATTGCGTTGTCATGGCAACGTCTGATGGCTCATCCCTCATCAATTTAGTAGTGTTGCCATGGCAACCTCTGATAGCTCTTGGCATTTTCTTATAATTCCGAAATCATTTCTCTCATCCCTTGGCGTAATGGTGGGTCATATCAAAAATTCTTTCAGACAAAAGTGTTAGGTAATTATTAGGGGAATATTGTCCATTTTGTACGGTTTGGATATTGTGCCTATTAAGAGATATATGATTAATGTTTCCCGAAAAACCCAATTTTTCCCACCCCTTTGGTCAATGGTTGGTGCTATAAAAAAACTCTTCAAATATAAATGTTTGGGCTTTATCCGACACATAGTATGAACTTTGAGGGGATTCAATATTTCACATACTAAGAGAGTTATAGAAATATTTCACTTTTTCGAAAAAAAAGCCCCCCATTTTCACCCCCTTCGACCGATTTAGCCCAGTAACGAACTCGACCGAGATTTTATAGTTATACATATTCGGTAAAAATTTCAAAGTGATTGGTGCAAAATTACGGCAGTTATCGTGTCCACAAGAAACTGATACACATATATACATTATATATATATATACATAAATTATAGATAAACTTTTGAACTGACAGTGGTTTTGGGGTCTGGGGGATGTGAAACGCGAAGATATGTCGAAATTTTCCGGAAGTCGAAACATGGTACCCATTGCAATAGTTAGCTTTCTAATGAAATCTACCTAAAAGTGGGAGCAAATATGCTAACAAATATGTCAACAAATATGCCAGCAAAAGTAAATACACAAGTCAAGATAGTTTAAAGTGCAAAGAAAATATGTAAGCAAATAAGAGAGCAAAAATTGTGTTTTTCTAAAACAACTAGACATAACAAATTTAGTCATAACCTAACCTAACCTAACCTAACCTCACCTAAACTAACCTCACCTCACCTAACCTCACCTCACCTAACTTCACCTAACCTAACCTAACTTCACCTAACCTAACTTGACTGAACTTTACCTACCATAACTTCACCTAACCTAACTTTACCTAATCTAACTTCACCTAATCTAACTTTCAACTCTCAGATAAAAATTAAATTCTGAGCATAGGCGAGTTGGAACCCAAGACTTCAGGTATAACTCCCAAGTATACTAGCCACTACACCGTGAGATGGGCAAATTATCATGCAACACAACATAAAAATAAAAGTTACCTGTAGTGTAACTCATTGACTGACAACCATAGTTGGGAATTCAATCCCAAGACCTCAGGACTTTTGTTTTGAACATTATCAGAAATATTATTCCATTTACATTTTGATGCTGCTTATAGTTATAAGAGTTGGCATTAATATGGGGAGCTAAAAAAGTGGGAGCAAATGTGGGATCCAATATAGGAGCCAATATGGGAGCAAAAGTGAGAACAAATATGGGAGAAAATGTGGGAGCCAATATGGCAGTCAACATGGTGGCAAATATGGGAGCAAATGTGTGAGCAAATCATCTCACCTCGGATATCACCAGTGAGTACTGATATCCACCGCTAGGTAGCGGAAACATACTTTGCGTGTTGTATGTAACTATCTTACAAAGTTTGACTGCTTGCAAAACGTGCTTGTATAAGTTGTGCATATAATTTTAATATACAATTAAGACTAAGTGTTCAGAACTAATATGTATAGCCTTGTCTAGCATATATAGAGGATCCTTAGCAAGAATGACTGACTAACCCAGGAGTGTAAAGCCTTGCCATATGCAGTAAGCATTTGTTGGCAGAAAATGGTTCCTAATAATAACGGAATTAATGAATATGAAACGTGTTTTGAGTGTCTTCTTAAATCCTATTTTAAACGTTGTGATACGTGTAAGGATTTAAGACGACACAAACGTTTTTTGGGTGTTGTCTTTTGAGTGACGTCTTAAATCCTTACACGTATCACAACGTATAAAATAGGTTTTAAGACGACACTCAAAACACGTTTCATATTCATTGATTTCGTTATTATTAGGAGCCATTTTCTGCCCACAAATGCTTACTGCATATGGCAAGGCTTTACACTCCTGGGTTAGTCAGTCTTTCTTGCTAAGGATCCTCTATATACCCTAGACAAGGCTATACATGTTAGTTCTGAACACTTAGTCTTAATTGTATATTAAAATTATATGCACAACTTATACAAGCACGTTTTGCATGCAGTCAAACTTTGTAAGATAGTTACATACAACACGCAAAGTATGTTTCCGCTACCTAGCGGTGGATATGAGTACTCACTGGTGATATCCGAGGTGAGATGATTTGCTCACACATTTGCTCCCATATTTGCCCCCATATTGACTCCTATATTGGCTCCCACATTTGCTCCCATATTTGCTCTCACTTTTGCCCCCATATTGGCTCCCACATTTGCTCCAATATTTGCTCTCACTTTTGCTCCCATATTGGCTCACATATTGGATCCCACATTTGCTTCCACTTTTTTTGTTCCCCATATTAATGCCAACTCTTATAACTATAAGCAGCATCAAAATGTAAATGGAATAATATTTCTGATAATGTTCAAAACAAAAGTCCTGAGGACTTGAGTTTGAATTCCCAACTACGGTTGTCAGTCAATGCGTTACACTACAGGAAACTTTTATTTTTATGTTTTGTTGCATGATAATTTGCCCATCTCACGGTGTAGTGGCTAGTATACTTGGGTGTTATACCTGAAGTCTTGGGTTCCAACTCACCTAAGCTCAGAATTTAATTTTGATCTGAGAGTTGAAAGTTAGGTTAGGTGAAATTAGATTAGGTAAAGTTAGGTTAGGTGAAGTTAGGTTAGGTTAGGTGAAGTTAGGTGAGGTGAGGTTAGGTGAGGTGAGGTTAGTTTAGGTGATGTTAGGTTAGGTGAGGTTAGGTTAGGTTAGGTTATGACTAAGATTGTTATGTCTAGTTGTTTTAGAAAAACACAATTTTTGCTCCCTTATTTGCTTCCATATTTTATTTGCACTTTAAACTATCTTCACTTGTGTATTTACTTTTGCTGGCATATTTGTTGACATATTTGTTAGCATATGTGCTCCCACTTTTTATATTTGCTTTGTTCCCACATTTCATCCCATATTTGCTCCCACTTTTTGCTCACAGTTATGTTTCTCCCACATTTGCTGCCACTTTTGCTCCCACTTTTACCCCCCACCTTTGCTCCCTCTTTTTGCATGTATATAAGCTCCCACATTAAACTATTGTTGTTATTACCAAGTTGTCTTTACTATAGATTAGTTTATTATTGACAGTTGATATGGAAGTATCAGTGACTAGGTATGGTAAGCCTTATGCATACTACAAAGGATATGCATATATTGTGAAACGAAGCAATAACAAGTAGTTCTGTGAAGAACTATACAGCCTATTTTCATATATCCTACTTATGTTAATTGCCACTATCAACATACAAAATTTCATTTTGATTGCTGTAATAGATTCGTAGATATTGAGAACCGACTAAATATTTCGGATGGTCGCCATGTTGGACTTTATATATGTAGGTCCTAGAGTTATGTACTGTTACATGAAGATTATTTTGTACGTGTAGCATTCGAACTTCAATCGCACGATTAGGACAAAAGAAGTAACAACGAGATTTTAAAATTTCGCACAGCTGCCATTTTGTGGTTATGGAAACAATTGAAATAAATTAGATGCCAGTGGATTACCATTTGTATAAGGATTTACTGTACCAAGTTTCACTGCACTAGGATGGTTAAATTGCGAGAAACGTCCATGTGAACATTTATACTTCGCATCGCCGCCATGTTGGATTTGTGATCACCATGTTATTTAAATTCCTATAGGTGAACTTATGTTCATAGCCCCTATGAACATAAAAATATTCAGTTTGATTGCTATAACAGATTCGTAGATATTCAGAGCCGTCTAAATATTTCGGATGGTCGCCATGTTGGATTGTTAAATGTATAGGCGATAGGGTCATATACCATTAAAGGAAAATTATTGCGTAGGTTCATTATTCAAACTTTCACTTCGATCGTGTGATTACGACACAAGAAATAAAAACTTAATTTTAAAATTCGCACAGCCGCCATCTTGAGGTTATGTAAACAATTGACATGAATTAGATACTAGTGCATTACAATGTGTATACACATTTACTATACCAAGTTTCAATGCCTTTGGAACATTGAATCGCGAGAAAGGTCTATATACATTTTCAATTTCGCTTGGCCGTCATGTTCGTTTTGTAGTTAACCGGTTTTTGAAAAGTCTATAGATGAACTTCCAGTAGTACCCTTTATCCCCGTACAAAATTTCAGGTAGATACCGCTAATAGTGTCAGAGATATAGAATACCGGTGAAATATTTCGCACAGCTGCCATCTTGTGGTTATGTAAACAATTGAACGAAGTTAGATATCGGTGCATTACAAAATGTATAAACACATACTGTACCAAGTTTTATTGCGTTTGGTTGGTTAAATCGCGAGAAACGTCTATTTAAAATTCGCAATTTCGCTTGGCCACCATGTTGGGTTTGTAGTTACCAGTTTTTCAAGAGTCACATAGGTGAACTTCTAGTAGTTCCCTTTATTACCGTAAAAAATTCCAGGGTAATATCGGTAATAGTTTCGGAGATATTGAATGCTGGTGAAATATTTCGCACAGCCGCCATGTTGGATTGGTGAGACGTAAAAACATTTGTAGGGCACGGTCGGGGTCGCCCGAAATTTTGCTATGAACTTACCGAGTTTTATTGAAGTCGCTCCAGCCCTTTAGAAGTTATTAGGGGGCAAACACACACCGCTCTCTCTCTCTCACACACACACACACACGCGCACACACACACGGACAAAAGGTGATCTCATAAGCCTTTTTTTTTTCAAAATTGAAAATAGGCTAAAAATTGAACTGTTATTTGGCGCTGTTCAAAGCAACGATCAAAACAATGTCGAGGAATGCTTAAGACAAAAGAATTGGACATACTTTCTTCAAAGAATCATGATTGTAAACTTAATAATCATGCTAGTCTAAAAGTAAGGAAAACCCAAACCCAAACAAAAGCAAAAAACCAAGTTCAAGAAAAAGATAGTGCTGCTCAAGATAATATTAACCTCAAGTTTAATTCACTACAACGCACTCATGCTGTTAGCGAGTTGTCTAATGAGAAACCTTCAACGCCTCCTGTAGAACCCATGTTGAGACACCCACCCACATCTCAAAATCCCTCAACTCTATCAGAGACAACACACTCCATGAAGAAGTTGGTGGGGAAAGGTGAAAAGCATTGTAATGGTGATAATAATAACATAACAATGTTAAAGCACTCTAGCACATCTAAAAAGCAGCTTTCAACACTATCAAAGGCAACTCAAACCATTGAACAGAGTGTGGACACAGGTGGAAATTGTGATGGTAATGATATCGATGATAATCATCATCATTATGAAGATGATTATAATGATGAGGATGATAATCACGATGATGTTGATAATGATGAACTGCTTCCCGAGTTTTTGAAACCATTCATAAAAATAGCAAATGGAATGATCTTAATATATTAGTCGAACGTCTACAGCTCTTACATGCATGTTTAAGCAGCAGTTATGTCAGGGAAGGGGTTCAAACCCTTGCTTCCTTATATATTTGGAAATTTGATCTGAAGTCAAACGCCTTAAACAATCGGCCACCCTGACAGTTACTGATTTAATTAGTCTTGTTGGACATCAGTGTTTACAAAACTTTTTTTCCCCAGTATATATTTGCTCATCCACTTTTTGGTTTTTCAATGCAGATTTTTGCTTTGTTTCTTTTTTTCGTAACATTACAGTTATGAGTCTTGTAAACTGTGTGATTAATATAGGGATAAATGCATCTTAAAAATCACAAGCCTTACACTTGTCACATATCATGTATAACATGCACGTTATCCTACATTTCACATAGGGCCCTACCTTCTTAACAGTCAACTCTGTTGGTCATTAAAATAACTACTTGTAAAATATTTTCATGCCCTAAAACGACAACTTAAAATCATTTATTGTGGGAATACCTTTAATGGGATCACCAAACCTTTAATTATGCAATATACATTCCAGATAGTGCTGTATTTTGGTCGATAGTGTCTCGAGGGCATACATTAAATAAGAATACAGTTAACGTATAAATATTTAATAAATCATAATTGTTTTCATTAAATATCATATAATACATATTTTCACACCAAACAATGACCATTTGAAGATCATTTGTTGAAGGAATATCTTTAATGGGATCTCCAAAGCTTAAAGTAAACCATATGTCATATACATTTCACATAGCTACATAACCGACAGTACGTATGAATCTCAGTCCCGCACGCGCTCATTGTTTGTGTTGAATTTCTGTCTTATTACTAGAACTGTACTGATTGGTCAATAACCAACATAGTGGCCAAAATGTTTCCCTGATAGGAAACTCATGTTTGGTTAGTCAATTTTTATTGCATGGCCAGTCAAGTCTTAACGTATATATCAATCATCAACACCATATCATTAAACAAATCAAACCATTTGAAGGTATTTATTAAATTTAATTGCATTTTAGCAACCTTAAAGAGGAAAGTGTAGACAGGAATTGTGAAAAGGAAACCGTTCAATCATTCATTGTCTTTAGTGTTAGGAACCTCAACGTAAGAGGTCATGAAAGTCTATGTGAGGGTGTGGTTTTTACAGCTGGATGCCTTTTCCTGACACCCATCTCAGACCCAAGTTTATGGGAGATGAAACTCAACTATCTTGTCGAATGTGGAGCTCCTAGTCTAGGAGAAAGTCATGTTGAGGTATTTGTCTGCAGGGAGTGTGGTAAACGAAACAACAACAACAACAACAAAAGCATACATGTAAAGGGAATATTATGGAATTTTCGAGTACATGTAGTCAATTTTAATTTAAAAAATTGTTAAATTTCATTGTTTGTACACCTCTTGGCTAAATTTGGTAAATTTTAGTGAATTTTCATCTATATTCGGCTAATTTTATATGAATTTGAGGTAGTTTAAACCATTCTTTCATAAATCAATGGCATTTCAATAAATCTGGTAGTCATTTGTTGGATTTTGCAACAATTTGGTGCAATTAGCTAAATTTGCGGTAAATTTAGTGGATTTTACAAAATTCTGGTTAATTTCAAGATAAATCTCAGATATGTAGGTATTTTACAAATAACCTCTGTCACTGTGATGCCTGTATTAATGTGTGTATTTGACTATGAAGGGTAGGAATGGAAAGGAGGTGGTTATGGACTTAAGTACATAGTCATTTATATTAACTTTCAGAATGCATGTTGTGAGAAAATCGAACACTTCTCTTGTTAGTTTTTCAAGTAAGTGTACTGCAGGTCACCCTTATAAAAAGCTGCTAATGAGCTCTAAGCATTGGTAGTGTGCAACCATCTCACTATTGTTAACATAAAATGCTCATTACTTGTTATTTTAAATACATGTTGTCATGTAGGTATGGAATTTAATCCAAACATAACATGTTTTGATTTTCTTTGCGCTTGTGTGTGGGACAACCATGGCATTTGCCTGGAGTAGAAGTGGAAAACCACATGAGTTTGGTGTTTAAAAAACTCACCTCACCCCCAACTGATTAGAAATGAAAATAATGTGTTTTTGTCTTACTTAGGGGCTTGGAAATCATGGTCATCAGTCCCATGTACTATACTTAGGTAAAATAATAAACAGTATTATTATCTGAGTATCTAATACAATTTTGCATAGCCCTAGGACCAGTATCGAATCATAAGCATATGTCATGTTTTAGCGTCCTTAAAACCACTGATATAACACAAAGAGGTCTTTATTCCCACCGCCCTCAGGGGCTCACATCTAGTGGTATGCGGGTTGGCGACCACGGGGACCCCAGCAGTGTCCTGGCATTGCTTCTTCTGAATTGTGCTGGGCTCGTCTCTGTCTTTTCTTTCGACCACACTTGGTCAACTCTTGTTCTCTACCGACCCTGACATTATTAGGGTATCCAAGGCCTATGGAGTCTCTTTCCTTTTTTCAACTTAATTGACCCGTATGTTTTTTTTTCTGATATCCTCGTTGTGTGATGGAGGCAGCCTACGTTTTTATTTTCATGTTATTTCCTGCCATTTTTGTTGTTGTTGCTGAAGCCACACTAAAGGTAGGGTGTATGTAGCCCCCCAACACTTATGGTGCACCCTGGATATGGCTACACTCTCAGGGGGCTCACAGCTGATCAGTTCGAAAGTTGGTGACCCCAAGGGATTCCTGAGCTGGCTCCGGTTTCCCCCCTTTTATCCATTACCTCTGGGGCAGAGCTCTCCTCTTTTACTTTTCTATCTGCCTTTCATGGCTCTCCTTCCTCCCAACTCCCTCAATCCACATTCTTGAGGGCATTTTTTATTCCATTATTTGCCTTACTGTCCTTTTGTCATCGATTTCCTTTTCTAGTCTATTAGTGTGTAGTTAGTTTTAGTTATAGTTTACATTTTATTTTCATCTTAACCATACCCAAACCATTAGGGGTCGATAACCTACATGTTAAACCCCCCCTTAGAACATCATCATCATCATCATCTTTATTTGAATTGCAGTTATGCTAGCCTGCAGCCAGGTAATAAAAGAGGCCAAGTAATGCACAACAGCATTGACATATGCGGCACCGGTTAAATTTCAGTTGCACAATCAGCCAGACAAGAAATTTGACAACACTGCACAGCTCTTATCAGCAAGTCTAACTAGTTCAGCTGGCTAGTGTATGTTTGCAGACTGAAGCTAGCGAAAGCATTAAAGCGAGTGTGTCTCTCTCTCTTTATAAAATCCATTATCTATCTATCTATATATATAAAGCTCAATGTTTGTCTGTCTGTCTGTCTGTTATGTATACAAATCCCCACCGTTTCACCGATCTGAACCAAAATTTGTATACTTACCCTTCGGAACCCTGCGGGTAACCCTGTCCACTTGAAATTTCCGACAGACCACCCCATTCCCTGCATTTAGGCCCTTTGGCCCAAATCTACACCGTTTCCCCGATCTCAACCAAAATTTGTATACTTACCCTATGTAACCCTGTGAATAACACTGTCCACTTAAAATTTCGGACAGACCACCCCATTTCCTGCATTTAGGCCCTTTGGCAAACATCTACACCGTTTGACCGATACGAACCAAAATTTGTATACTTACCCTTTGCAACCCTGCGGGTAATCCTGTCCACTTGAAATTTCGGACAGACCACCCCATTCTCTGCATTTAGGCCCTTTGACCCAAATCCACACCGTTTCACCGATCCGAACCAAAATTTGTATACTTACCCTTTGGTACCCTGCGAGTAACACTGTTTGCTTGAAACTGCGGACAGACCACTCCATTCCCTGCATTTAGGCCCCTTAAATCAAATCTTCACCGTTTCACCGATCTGAACCAAAATGTGTATACTTACCCTTTGTAACTCTGTGAATAACACTGTCCACCAAAAATTTCGGACAGACCACCCCATTTCCTGCATTTAGGTCCTTTGGCAAAAATCAATATCGTTTCACCGATCCGGACCAAAATTTGTATACTTACCTTTTCGAACCCTGCGGGTAACCCTGTCCACTTGAAATTGCGGACAGATCACCCCATTCCCTGCATTTAGGCCCTTTGGCACAAATCTACACCGTTTCACCGTTCAGAACCAAAATTTGTATACTTACCCTTTGGTACCCTGCGAGTAACATTGTCTGCTTGAAATTGCGGACAGACCACTCCATTCCCGGAAAGAGGACAGTGTCCGTCCCAAAGGCAATGGAAAAAGTGGTAAAACCGGACCCGCTCAGGAAACCCTCAGGGTTGCCAGCTCCCGAACTCACCAGCCATGAGCCCTTGAGGATGTAGCACTATCCAGGGTGCACCAGAAGTTGTGGGGCTACACACACCCTGCCTCCTTGAGGGTCTTGAGCAGAAGACATGAGATATTAAGAAAAGAAAAAGACGCCTGACACCTCGAAGAATGAGGCTATCAGGAATGATTAGACAAGGGCCAATTAAGGCGGGATAGTGAAAGAGTCGCTAGGCCTCGGATACCCTGATACCATCGGGGTCGGAAGAGAACAAGAGTTTGACCAAGGGAGGCTGACAGGAAAGAAAACTGAAAGGAGCCCGGCACCAGTAAGTAGAAGCAATGCCGGACTCAGCTGGGGTCCCGTGGTCGCAAACCCACGTTCCACAAGTTGAGAGACCCTGGTGAGTGGAGGGGGAGGAGGGGGCCAGGTGTGAGAATAGCTTGCTGATTCATCGCGAGTTGACATGAGAGGAATGTCCAGACCCCGCCATGTTACCTGGTATTGCTGACTATGCTGATGTCCATACAGGGTCTTTGCTCAAACCACTGTAGTGTTATGAACGAATGAGTGATTCACCGGTCAATGTGAATAGGACCGGGTACCCCCCCCCCCCCCCCCCCCGAACGTCTGTCATCATATATCGTCATCATATGCGATTCGAGCAGCTTGGACCCGAGCAGTACTCGATAAGCTCTTTCACTACACGCATCGAGTATTGGCCTAAGCCAGAAAATAACGTTCAGACTTTGGAAGACATCGAAGGTAGAAATCTGAATTGCCTATATCAGATTTAAAATTACACCATGTTCGTTCAGTAGTCATTTTACATTACCTTATTATTATCATAAGGGCAAATGACCTAGATGTTACGCCCATTATACCACTAATCACCACACACAATAAGTCTTCATTGCCTGTGAATTTTGAAATAATTCTTTCTATCACGGTAGTTTGTAAGTTTGTCGTGTCATTCAACAGTAGTTTTCATTATTATCCTCATCAAAAGGGCAAATGGCCTAAATGTTACGTCCATTATACTACTAAGTAACACAACAGTCTTCATCGCCTGTGATTTTAAAATGTGTATTTCCATTAGTTTGTAAATTTGATATACCCGTTCAGTAGTAGTCGTCTTCATTATCATCCTCATCAAAAGGGCAAATGATCTAGATGTTACGTCCATTATACTACTAAGCAACACCAGAGTCTACCTAGCCTGTGATTTTAAAAATATGTATTTGCATTAGTTTGTAAGGTTGATATACCCGTTCAGTAGTAGTCGTCTTCATTATCATCCTCATCAAAAGGGCAAATTACCTAGATGTTACGTCCATTATACAGTACTACTAAGCAACACCACAGTCTTCATTGCCTGTGATTTATAAAATGTGTATTTCCATTAGTTTGTAAGTTTAATATACCCGTTCAGTAGTAGTAGTCTTCATTGTCATCATCATCAAAAGGGAAAATGACCTATATGTTACGCCCATTATACTACTAGGCAACACCACAGTCTTCCTCGCCGGTGATTTAAAAATATGTATTTCTATTAGAGTGTAAGTTTATTATACCCGTTCAATAGCAGTCGTCGTCAGTATCATCTTCATCAATGACGTTGAGTGTTAAGGAGACTGAAATATTATCATCATTCCACCGGGCGAAGCCGGGTACTACTGCTAGTCTATATATATATAAAGCACAAAGTTTGTCTGTCTGTCTGTCTGTTATGTATACAAATCTACACCGTTTCACCGATCTGAACCAACATTTGTATACTTACCCTTTGGAATCATGCGGGTAACCCTGTCAACTTTAAATTTCGGACAGACCACCCCATTCTCTGCATTTAGGCCCTTTTGCACAAATCTACACCGTTTCACCGATCTGCACCAAAATTTGTATACCTACCCTTTGGAACACTGCGAGTAACACTGTCCACTTAAATTTTCGGACAGACCACCCCATTCCCTGCATTTAGGCCCTTTGGTCCAAATCTACACCGTTTCACCGATTTGAACCAAAATTTGTATACTTACCCTTTGCAACCCTGCGAGTAACACTTGTCTCCTTGAAATTGCGGACAGACCATTCCATTCCCTGCATTTAGGCCCTTTGTCCCAAATCGAAACCGTTTAACCGATCTCAACAAAAATTTGTATATTTACCCTTTGGAACACTGCGACTAACACTGTCTGCTTTAATTTGCGGAGAGGCTATTCCATCCCCTGCATTTAGGCCCTTTGGCACAAATCTACACCGTTCCATCGATCTGAACCAAAATTTGTGTACTTACCCTTTGGAACCCTGCGAGTAACACTGTCCACTTAAAATTTCGGACAGACCACCCCATTTCCTGCATTCAGGCCCTTTGGTCCAAATCTACACCGTTTCACCGATCAGAACCAAAATTCGTATTCTTACCCTTTGGTACCCTGCGAGAAACACTGTATGCTTGAAATTGCGGACAGACCACCCCATTCCCTGCATTTAGGCCCTTTGGAAGAAATCTACACCGTTTCACCCATCAAACCAAAATGTGTATACATCCCCTTTGGAACCCTGCTTGTAACACTGTCTGCTTGAAATTGCGGACAAACCACTCCATTCCCTGCATTTAGGCCCTTTGGCCCAAAAATACACCGTTTCACTGTATATTTACACTTTGGTACACTGCGACTAACACTGTATGCTTTAAATTGCGGAGAGGCTACACCATCCCCTGCATTTAGGCCCTTTGGCACAAATCTACACCGTTTCATCGATCTGAACCAAAATTTGTATACTTACCCTTTGAAACCCTGCGAGTAACACTGTCAACTTAAAATTTCGAACAGACCACCCCATTTCCTGCATTCAGGCCCTTTGGTCAAAATCTACACCGTTTCACCGATCAGAACCAAAATTCGTATTCTTACCCTTTGGTACCCTGTGAGAAACACTGTCTGCTTGAAATTGCGGACAGACCACTCCATTCCCTGCATCTAGGCCCTTTGGAACAAATCTACACCGTTTCACCGATCTGAATCAAAATTTGTATACTTACCCTTTGGAACCCTGCGAGTAACACTGTCCACTTAAAATTTCGGACAGACCACCCCATTCCCTGCATTTAGGTCCTTTGTCACAAATCTACACCGTTTCACCGATCAGAACCAACATTCGAATACTTATCCTTTGGTACCCTGCGAGTAATACTGTCTGCTTGAAATTGCGGACAGACCACTCCATTCCCTGCATTTAGGCCCTTTGGCCCAAATCTACACCGTTTCACCGATCTCAGCCAAAATTTGTATATTTACCCTTTGGAACACTGCGACTAACTCAGTCTGCTTGAAATTGCGGAGAGGCCACTCCAATCCCTGCATTTAGGCCGTTTGGCACAAATCTACACCGTTTCACCGATCTGACCTAAATTTTACATACTTACCCTTTGGAACCCGACAAGTAACACTGTTCACTTTAAATTTCGGACAAACCACACTATTCCCTGCTTTTTGGCCCTTTGCCACAAAACTACACCGTTTCACCGATCTCAAATAATTACCCTTTGCAACTCGACGAGTAACACTGTCCACTCGAAATTTCGGACAGACCACTCCATTCCCCGCATTTAGGCCCTTTGGCACAAATCTACATCCTTCACCGATCGAAAACAAAACGTGTATACTTACCCTTTGGAACCCGATGAGTAACACTGTCCACTTGGAATTTCGGACAGACCACTCCATTCCCTGCATTTAGGCCCTTTTGCTCATATCTATATCGTTTCACCGATCTGAACCTAAATTTGTATACTTACCCTTTGGAACCCGACGAGTAACACTGCTCACTTAAAACTTTGGACAGACAACTCCATTTCCTGCATTTAGGCCCTTTGGCAAAATCTACCCTGTTTCTCCGATCTGAGCCAAATTTTACATACTCACCCTTTGGAACCCGACGTGTAACACTTTCTACATGAAATTTCGGAGAGACCATTCCATTTACCTCATTTAGGCTCTTTGGCAAAAATCTACTTAGTTTCACCCATCTCAACCATTTTTTATGTAAGTTACTTACCCTTTGGAACCCGACGAGTAACACTGTCTGCTTGAACTTTCGGACAGAGTACTCCATTCCCTGTATTTAGACCCTTTGTCACAAATCTACATCGTTTCACCAGTCTGGGTCAAAATTTGTATACTTACTCTTTGGAACCCAACGAGTATCACTGTCCACTTGAAATTTCTGTCATACCTCTCCATTCCCCGCATTTAGCTCAGGAATCCCTCGGGGTTGCCAGCTTCCTAACTCACCCGCCATGAGCCCTTGAGGGTGTACCAGAAATGGTGGGGCTACACACACCCTGCCTCTTTGAGGGCCTTGAGCAGAAGACAGGAGATATATTGAAACGGAATAGAAGGCAGACCCCTCGAAGAATGAGGGCATCAGGAAAGATGAGACAACGGCCAATTAAGCGGGAAATTGAAAAAATCCCTAGCCCTCGGAAACCCTAATACAGTCGGGGTCGGAAGAGAACAAGAGTTGACCAAGGGAGGCCGACAGGAAAGAGAACTGAAAGGAGCCTGGCACCAGGAAGTAGAAGCGATGTCAGACTCAGCTGGGGTCCGGTGGTCGCCAACCCACGTCCCACAAGTTGTGAGACTCAGGGGGGGGGGGTAGTTGTGAGAATAGCTTGCTGATTCATCGCGGGGTGACATGAGAGGACTTTCCAGAGCTGTCTGTACTGATGCCAGCACAGGGCCGTTGCTCAAGCCACTGTGGTGTTGCGAAAGAGTGAGTGATTCCACGGCCAATCTAAATACGACGGGGAACCCCGAACGTGTGTCATCATATTTCGTCATCATCTACGATCATCTCAGGTTCGTGCAGCTTGGACCCATTTTCTTTGCCGAGCAGTACGCCATATGCTCTTTCACTAGACGCATGGAGTACAGGCCTAAGCCAGAAAATAAGTTTGAGACTTTGGAAGACATCGAAGCTAGACATCTGAATTACCTATATCAGATGTAAATTACACCATGTTCGTTTAGTAGTCATTTTTTCATTACCTTATTATTATCATCATCATAAGTGCAAATGACCTAGATGTTACGCGCATCATACCACTAATCACCGCCGCATAAAGTCTTTCTCGACTGTGATTTTTAAAATATTTATTTTTATTACAGTACATTGTGTACATTATAACTTGAAGTGTGAATTCAATACAGGTAGTAGTTTCCCTCATCATCCTCATCATAAGGGCAAATGACCTAGATGTAACGCCCATTACACCATTAATCACCACACACAACAAGTCTTCCTCGCCTGTGAATTTTGAATTATGTATTTCTATTACCGTAGTTTGTAAGTTTGACGTGTCAATTCAACAGTAGTTTTCATTATCATACTTATCAAAAGGGCAAATGACCTAGATATTACGCCCTCATTGTCTTTGGGGGTGGGGGGCAAATGACCTAGATTTTATGTCCATTATATTTCTAAGGAGACTTTGATACATTATAATCATTCCACCGGGCGAAGCCGGGTACTACTGCTAGTTTATTATAATATTATTATAACTTAGCAGTCATGACAGAGGTCCAGGTTCGATTTCAGCGCTCTACCAAGACATTTTAACTCCGGTCTAAGGGCTGGAACAGGGTACACTGAGTCTTGACAGGTAAAACTTTTGGGTCAATTCATGGGCCATGCCAAAGGGTTGGCCTTCCTGACTTCTTCAACGACAACTCATACAAATGTTTACTATTAGCCTACTGGTTAGTTACCTATACACACATTAATCCATAATCACATAATAATAATAATAATAATAATAATAATCCATACACATGTCCATTAAAGCATGGTTTCACAAAACGCATATGCTTTTGAGTTGTTTAATACTTCTTCCCACTGTAACATGACTATTTTCCTGTTTTAGACGTCAAATAACCTATCAAGGTAAAAGCTACATGTCATCATGTATTTTTTCAACTATCACACCTAATTTTAGGGTTCTTCGTTTGCAAGATATAGATTTTTCAATTTGGGGGGTAGTTTTTACCCTCCTACTATTTTTCATGAAAAAAACAAGAAAGATCTCAGGTTCAATTATCATTTTTACATGTTTAACAACTTCCCCCCCCCCTGTAAAATCACTATTTTCTGTTTTAGGGGTGAAATGATCTATCCGGGTAAAAGCCTATGACATGACCACTTTTTAAGCCATCACACCTAATTTTACGGATCTTAGTTTCCAAGATATCAATTTTTCAATTAGGGGGGTAGTTTCCATTCCCCTGCTATTTTCATCAAAAACAAAAGATCTTAGGTTCATTTATCATTTTTTAAGTGTTTAACAGGTTTTTTTTATAACATGACTATTTACTGTTTTAGGGGTTAAATGACCAATCTAGGTAAAAGCCTATATCATGAACTATTTTTAAAGCTATCATGATTAATTTTAGGGTTCATAGTTTCAAAGATATTGCATTTTCAATTTTGGGGGCTAGTTTCACTTCCCAAAGGGGGACGTCGCCCCAAGTGCTAGGACCCCTCATACAAGACCCTAGCATGATTGGTTTGCGAGATATTAACAAAAGTGTAGTTAGGTTCTTAATAAATATTTAAAAACCTCATACATTCAAAAACGGGGCGTCCCCCCAAGGTCTAGGATGCTGCCTATGGCAAAATCCCATCAGGGGTTCAGAAAATATTAACGAAACTGTAGTTAGGCCCTTTTGACAAAAGCCGTCGGTGTGCATACATAGAAAAATTATTATTTACCCCTGGATAAGGGTAGTTTTTATTTTGGGGTGGACATACCTCGTCCATAAGAAAGGGGAGTTCGCCACGAGTCCTACTTCACCCCATATGTTTAAATCTAATTATTGGTTAGCGAGATACGAGTCCTACGTCACCCCATTTGTTTAAATCTAATTATTGGTTAGCGAGATACTAAAAAGCGGATGACCTATTAGTTTTTTGGTTCTTAATAAATATTTAAAAACCTCATCTATAAATAATCATCTATAAAGCCCGCTCTCTTACAAACGCCCACTCCAAGTGCGCATGCATACAAAAAATTACTATTTACCCCCCGGTAAAGGGTGGTTTTTATTTGGGGGTCCATATACCCCGTCCATAGAAAAGAGGAGTTCACCACGAGTCCTACAACAACCCATATGTTTAAATCCGATTATTGGTTAGCGAGATACTAAAAAGCGGATGACCTATTAGTTTTTGGTGCTTTAATTATTTTTTAATAACTCATATATAAATAATCATTTAAAAAAGCCCGACTACTTACAAACGACGATACAAAAATAGCATAACACACGTCATTAACACTTTTATTAAATATCGCCAAAATGTTAAAGAACGCATGTTTACCTCAAATTGCGTTTCCAAATTCCACCCATTTTAAAAAATAACCTCACCATCAAATAGAGCGGAAATAATACCATCTAAACGACCCCTCACTCGACCCTAGTCCTCCCCCACCTCCTAACCTTTTCCCAACATAGCCATGCATATTCAAGCACACACGCGACTTGCAAGAGAACTGTAAAACGTGCATAGGTTTCTCACCTAGCGACTTCAAATTTATGGTGCGGGTAGAGGGAGTAAATACCAACCATTCATCACAAACAAACTTTTTTGTCAAGTTCACCGTTTCCAAAATAGTCAGCATTTTTCAAAATTCATTTTTTCCTCCTACACCCTTGAAACTTGCTGCCCACCTACAGGGCATATCCACCTTTCATTATTGTCAAACAAACTTTTTCACAAAATTCACCGTTTCCAAAATAATCAAAAGTCCAAAACCAAGAATTAAAAAAAAATGCCAACACACAGTCTTAGCAAAGAGGACGTCACCCCGTTCCTAAACAACACATCGTTCTAGCCTTACAAGCTCATTAAATATCACCAAAATGTCAAAAACGCACGTTTACCTCAAATTGCGTTTCCAAATTTCACCCATTGTAAAAAATAATCTCACCATCAAATAGAGCGGAAAAAATACCATCTAAACGACTCCTCATTCGACCCTAGTCCTCCCCCACCACCAATTTTTTCCAAGATAGCCATACGTATTCAAGCACACGTGCGATTATGGGTAGAACTCTCTGTACCCCACTACTAAAATCCAAAACCAAGAATTTTCAAAAAAAATAGCAACACACATTCTTAGCCAAGAGCATGTCATCCCAACGCCAACAGTACCTCATTCGTTAAAATCCAACCATCCATTCGCCAATTGTCGTCAATGTTCGCGTGAAAGTAGGCTATCATTTTTTTTTCCTCCTACACTCTTGAATCTTGCTGCCCACCTAGAGGGCATAGCCACCTTTTATTAACGTCAAACTATTTTCCAAAATTCACCGTTCCCAAAATAATCAAAAATCCAAAACCAAGAATTTTTAATTTTTTTTTAAATACCAACACACATTCTTAGCAATCAGGACGTCATCCCAACGCCAACAATACCTCATTCGTTAAAATTCAACCATCCATTGGCCAATTATCGCCAATGTTCGCGAGAAAGTAGTGTACCCATGTGAGTAATCTCGGTAGATAATATGCATCTGCCTCCAACTAGCATCAGCTCTCAGGCGTGTACGGTAACCCCAATTTAGCAGTGCATATTTTGGATTTGAGGCAAAAAGGTATCAACTCTACAATGATAAGGCATAACTCTATTCTAAAACTTTAATCCTGTAAAATCAATCATGGCTTCAAACACAAAACAATACCCAAAAAGCATAAAATAAAGCAAACAAAATTTTTACTTCCACAATCCACAAGTAAACAAATATGAAATCACAACAAAGTCATACCTAGCCATAATGCTTTACCCTTCTGTGAACTTCACAAGGATATACTAGTGCGCTGATGCACCTACGACTTCAAAACAAACTGTACATTAACATAACAGTCATACAATGTGACTTCTTTAATATTACAACAAGGATTATTCCTTAAATCTCTTTATGTTAAACAATTATGTGTGCCGTGCGTGTTTTAATATTTTTCTTCTCACCAATGAAATGCTTTGCATGCATTTACCTATTTGGACGTTGCACCAAAATCAACGTGCAACTCCATAATTATGTAAGCTACCCCCTACACATCCTCCAATTATATGGTTTCACCGCATGCTGTCTGTGATTCCTAGATAAAACGTTACGTTATAGCTTATGTCGGATTGTACGATAGACTACCCCGCGCTCATGGCGATTGGCATCTAGTCACCAACTACATGACTTGGTTCCAGTGACAGTACAAATATATCATGTAACTATTCGTCAGATAGCTAAATTAATGAACCATCAGGATGAACTATAATTATCCATGTGTTCACAAACCACATGGCTATAATACTCAACATAACAATCTTGCATTATATGTCATTTTAACAAGGTCTAGAATCTCTTCCCTTTATAACTTGCCTGAGCGGTCCGAGTGGCTGGCACCGACCCTCGGCTAAGGAAGTCGCTACACAATAGAAAGTGGAATGGGTCGTTTCACCAATTATCTCGACCTTTCTAAAAGTTTGAAAGCCTCCCTCTCTCTAAGCAGTGGAGATTTACAAGACAAATACTGTGTCCTGACCGACACACATGTTCCCAAAGGATCTTAATTGACTATCATGCCAACAGGTATTGAATGAGCTTTTGTAATTATTCCTGCGTCGAGGATAACGATTAATTAATGGCCTCACATGGGTCCATTCAACATGAAGGTTCGGGGTTCGCAATGCATGAGCCTGGCGGTTGACCGATGTCTCAAGTATAATATAGGCGCAGAAAATCACTGTCGCCATGAGTTTTCGCTGCCCACGAGCGTAAATAACTCATCAAAAAGTTCTCGGGAAATCATAGAGCTGCGAGGTGTCCTTGTTTCCTCGACTCTTATAAAGATTCCAATCCGGAACACATTTCAATCCTTTCTTCAGAGTTAGGGTCCATTCACTAGAACTCTGGAATAAATAATATCTCCAACAATGTCCACGACATAGGAGAATTCATACGTAGAATAGACTATCTGGCCCCTAATGCTCCATGCTACGACACTCCGACCTATAATATTAAGAGAAATCTAACATTTACTCTATAAGCTTCTCAATTAAGCTGCAAATTCAATTCACTAAAAGCTCTTTCATTACTGGTATCATTACTGAATATATGCAATATTCTGATATAAAACTTCTTTCCATAATTACTGTAATGTAATCTCACTGTAACATCTTCCTGCTTAGATTGATAAGTCTTGCAATTAGCGTTAATAATTCTCGCTTACAACATTTATTTGTTTCCTGATGTGTTCATTCATACTCTTAATAACCATTATTATTATTATCATCATTTCTCACTGACATAAATGACCAAAATCATTATTTATTATTATTCTCACATATCTTACCAAATTTTCCGACATAGCTAGACGTTTTAAACTCGAACAATCGCGTTCGTTGCATTTACATAACTGATTGCCATTCTTAATTCATAGTGGGAATAATTACTCCACTTAATGATGCAAATCAACATTTCAACTCTATCAAAATCAACTCAATACTGATTAAACATGGAGGATCAGCCTCCTAACTGATTTTTACTGGCATCTATAAGGAATTCACAATACCTTTACGGAATCACAGACATGCAGCGGTCCATACTTCTACATAATCAGAACCATAATTTGTGGGGTACTTACATCTCTATAGGCATCTAAGGTGGCTCCGACCAATCATATTCTTCCATGTCGCCCGCCATAATGGGTTTAACGCGACATATTTCTCTTGTTTACACACATTTGATTACACATAATTTCTATCACCAACACGACACGTTGCATACCTTTCAGGAAGTTATCACTCCCCAAACATGTGAAACACTTCATCAAACACTACTTTAAATGATATTTTTACATATACATTACACTGAACACTCGTCACTTTATACACACTTCAATGCTGAAATTCCCTAGCAGAGATCGAAATTGCAGGTGTCGACGGCATCTTACGTTACCAACTCCTGATTGAAAGTCTGGTTATCTGCTCTCGGAACTCTCCAACATTTTTATGACGATCATTACTCCTACAGTGAGCGTCCTGCGTTACATCAATACGCTGGCTCCCAAACATGAGCGTTAACATCTGGTACTCTCATGGCAATACCAAACATTTAGTAGAGTTTCTTTAGCGCATTCTATCGTAGTTACACATATACGATTAGTTAATACTATACACACTGCGCTTAATAAAATTCAACACTTTCACAAATAATTATATACAATAGTTCTACCGTTAGTCTATACGGTGCTTCGTAACTGAACACGTCATAGTTCGTGCTGCTGATTAAGCCTGTATCACGACTATTATTCATACAAGCATATTTACCGTTTCTTTTACACATACCAGTCTTTGTTCGGCGTCTTGATGAATAGATCCGTCATGCGTTTTGCCTTGACGAACTTGCTTCAACCTGGCTGTAGCTAACTGAAGTTTCACTCGAAGACTGCACGTAGCTTATTTGAAGACTTCTGTATGCGACTTACACGCTGTCTCGTACTGCTGCATATTTGCTGCATACTGATTGCAACTTATTGCCATTGTGCTACAATTGATAATTGAGTAAGACTGTAACTGGCTGTAACTGCGCTTGGCGGCATGTAGACTGCACTTGGCTGCGTCTCGACTGACTTACAACTGGGCTTCAACTGAGCATAGCTGAGTTAGAACAGAGTAACAACTGAGAGCTCCTCCTGGGGTCTACTCCCTTATATCGGATTTCCACAGAAAGTAGAGCAACATCTTCCCGCGTAATCTTGGCTCCTCTCACAGCATGATTCAGGTCTTCAAACCATGATCATTGTGTTCCTCTCTCTTCACAGGTCCCAAAACTATCTGTGTGCAAAGGAATCGCTCGTCCAATTAATTAATATTAATTCCTTTCTCCATGGCGTGTGACGCTACCTAACGGGAAATCCCCGGCAACATCTTCACATCCATCCGCGAACAATGGTCGTTTTACACTCCTTACGCACATCATTAAATATGCACCAATTTCGCAGGTAAAAGACTCTAAAATTATCTTCTTGCCAAGATATTCACCTGTGTGCAACTCTCATCTCGATTCGTTACTCCAATCACGAGTAATCAATGATTTTTCTGGGCATTTCTCCGCCCCTACTCCAAATCTATTCTCCGTCGGGGAATAACTATGTCATTATTCAGGCCTCTCCCCTGCTCCAGACGACATAATGGGGTGACAGAGATGGACGTGGCTCCACTGGGACCAACCCACAATTCTGGGCCGATTAGTAAATGTCAGCTCTGCCCTCCTCTGTGCTTCAAGCCTCCAATAGCTTACACCAAATCGTCTTATAATGATATAATCTGCTCATTATTTCCTACATTATTTTAATAAATAATGCCATTTCATCAAAAATCACACCAGTGATTAAATATACATTTCTTTCGAGGGTTTTTTACCAAGAAACTCCCTGTACAGATATCTGGTTCGCTTCCTGGTGGAACCTTTATACTGAGATCACAGTCTCTGAGAACCATGTTCGATTCCAGTCAGCATAACCCCATCGGGTTCATGTTCCCCTTGCAAAACTTATAAAAGTCCAATGCAAGTGGCTTATATAAGTAACCAGCTGACTGTCGACCACCGTCTGTGTTTACGTCTGGGGTCCTTCACCTTGTCTGGCTGCGAGTGGGTTAGTAGTGTTCCCCCTTCCACACTCGGCCTTGTTTCTGAGCTGTCTATTCTCCCTGCGAAGGGTCGCGTTTACAGCCTCAACCTCTCTGGCCACTCTGACCATTTCTTCATAGAATTCTCGCAAACACTGGCATTCTTTCTGCTCTCCGCTTACACTGGGTAAACTGTCTGCTTCTCGTCCCGTCTCGCCGTTCCAACATTCAGGTCTGCCTGCTTGGCTGCCTCCGCTCTCCACGTTGAGTTGGGTGTGCGTTACTAATTCTTCTTCTGGTTCATCGAATTCTTCTGGCGAGTAATAAATTTTTAAGTTGGCTATGTTCATAACGACCTCGTTTCCATTCTCTAAATGCCTTAACCTGTATGCATTGTTCTGGAGGTCTCTTATCACCTCGAACGGGCCGTGGTAAGCGAAAATGAACTTTTTATACTTCCGTGCCTCTGGATCTGAACTGGCGGGTTTCTTAATTAAAACTTTCTGTCCCACGAGAAGCGGTTTATGATACCTCTTCGCACGATTCCTTCTCTGACGTCTCTCCGCCTGTGCTTTGAGATATTCAAAGGTTCGTTGGATCCTCAATTCTCTACCGGGCTGTGCGTCTACTGGTAATGGAATAACACCATTCCACGGTCTCTCTGGTCTCTGATCCAGATGTAGAGTAACGGGAACCTGACCTGTCGCCTCATGTACAGTATTATTTATACAGTATTCAATGACTTCTAGAAATTCAATCCAACGCCAATTCGCTTCAGAACAGTAGATCTTCATGTATTTCTGGATCTCTCTCATTACTCTTTCAACGGGACTTGCCTCAGGATGGCGAATGGTAGATAAAATCTGCCTAATTCCTAGAGTTTCCAGTTCTCGACGAAATTCTGCACTAGTAAAGCAACTTCCGTGGTCCGAGAGAATGTTATCCGGCTTCCCAAGAATCGGAATAACTCTCTCTTTCAGGCGCTTCAAGACCTGTTTTGAACTTGTCTTTTGAATGGGGCACAACACCACCATTTTCGAAAATACATCCATGGCTACAAAAATGTGTCTATTGCCTCTACGTGCTCTAGGCAATGGTCCAAAGTTGTCGATACTCAATAGCTGCCTTGGCTTCTCTGGTAACAACGGGATAGGTCGTTGCCTCATTAAAAAGGGATTCGGCTTTACCCTTTGGCAAAGATCACATGTTCTAATAGTATATCTCACCGTTTCTCTCAATTTTGGCCAAGTAAATGCTTCCTTCAACAGAGCACAGAGTTTATCTATCCCCGGATGTCCAAATGCTCTGTGGGCTAGCCATACTAATCTCCTCTGCAAAGATGCAGGAATTACAATCCTTTGACGTGTGTGATCCACATCGTCCCACTTGTGTAATATCTGATTATACCATACATAATCTGTTGCCAATGCCTCCGTCTCTCTGTATATCGCAGTTCCCCTTGCTAGACGTCCCTCGAAGTAATCGATTATCATCTTCAACCATGGGTCTTCGCGTTGTAGGTTGGTAATGTTCCTTAAGTCATCCAACGTCTTCTGATCTCGATTCTCAATCTGGACCGCTAGTACTTCTTCTTCTCTAGGGTAACGACTTAATATGTCCGGTATTACATTCTCTTTCCCTGGACAGTATTCTATTTCCACATTAAATTGCTGGATATACAGGGACCATCTTGTCAATCTCTGACTAGACAAATCTGTCTTTAACAAAAATGTTAAAGCTTTATGGTCTGTTCTCAGAACTATTCGGAAGCCGTACACGAGTTTGTGCCACGATTGCAACGCGTACAAAATTGCGAGCAATTCTATCTCTGTGATCGTGTAATTTTTCTCATGGGCTCTCAGTCTTCTGCTGATAAAGGCGATAAAAACTTTCTTCTCAGGCTGGTCAACATTTTCCTGGAATAGCATCGCTCCAATCCCAATAAGTGATGCATCCGTCTGTATGATAAACTTCTGGGTATAATCTGGGTATCCCAGTTTCACATATTCCAAAAGCATTTGTTTTGACCTCACGAATGCTTCCTGACATTGCTCCGTCCAATTCCATCTGCCGCCTTTCTTCAATAGGTCCTGCAGTGGTGCTACTGTCGCAGTATAGTTTGGGCAGTGGTTCGAAAAGAATCCAATTACTCCCAAATACTGTCGGACGTGCTTAACTTTCGTGGGTCGAGGGAAATTCCGAATTACCTCCAATTTATCTGGATTAGGCTTCACTCCACTTGCATCAATAACATGCCCTAGGAATTTAACTTCCCTCTGACAGAAGTGCGATTTCTTGATATTGACCTTAAAGTTAGCCTCTCGAAGGTCATCTAGCAACTTCTTCAGGTCTCTCATGTGCTCCTCCAGAGATTCTGATGTGAGTAGAATGTCGTCTACATATCTGATGGTACTCTCTTTAACCTCATCTGATAGATTGCGATCTAACGCTCTTATCAGGGCTGAACCAGCTGTTTTCAACCCAAAAGGTAGCCTTAAAAATGTGAATGTATGTTGATCAAACATAAATCCTGTCAACAGACTAGTTTTCTTCTCTAATTCAAGATGGTGGAAACTGGATGTGATATCTAAATTTGAGAATATAGTTTTCCCTCTAAACTTCCTGAGGATCTCTTTAATAGGTGGCACTTGGTCAAATTCCGGAATAACTCTCAAATTTAAGCGTCTCAGGTCCAAGCAGACTCTGACAGATCCGTCTGTCTTTGGTACAATTACCAATGGACTTACATAAGGCGTAGGTGTTTTCTCAATAACGCCGGCCTCCAACATCTCCTGAATTGCCTCTTTCACTTTAGCATAATGCTTTTCAGCTATAGGGTAGGGTTTCTGCCTAAATGGTGTCCAATCACTGACTTGAAAAGCATAAGTGAAGTTCTTTATCCGACCAGGTCTCGAATCAAAGACTTCCTTCTGTTCCAGCAATAACTGCTTTAAATTTTCCTTCTCTTTTAGCCCAATTTTCGCTTCTTCTAGCTTCTCCGAAATGTATTCTTCCAATTTGGGTTCCAGATCTTTTTCCAAGTCTGTGGCTAGTGTTTTGAGCTCCGCTTCTAACTGCTCAGTAGCTAACACTTCTTCATCAGCCACATCTCTGTATGTATGCCATACTTGTTCACTGGATCCTGGTTCAATTTCATTGAGTGTGACCTCTAAGCCTTCAGCTTCTTCATTCACATGGAACATAACCCTGTCCTGTGCTAGGTCAATTATCACTCTGTATTCCCTTATAAACTCCGCCCCAATAAGTAGGTTATAAGGTAGTTTGTTTACTAACAGGAAACTCTGTGAGAAAATAGAGCCTCCTATCTGTAAATCTAGGAATACCTGGTATTTACATATCATTGTTCTGTCTGGAATTACCCCTTTAATTTTGACACTGGAGATCGGTATCGTCAAAATGTTCTCTCTCCGGGCTATTTCATTATATAGAGCTTGTGTCATCAGGCTCACTGTTGATCCCGTATCTAACAGACTTCTGACTTTTAATCCTGCCACTCTCACAATTATAATAGGCAATTCTCTCTTGACCATGACCTGTGGTCCTCCTGTATCCTCAATCAATTCTTCTGGTTTGGCTATCCAATTGATGATGTTAATAGACTTCCATCCATCAGTCTCGAGCTCTTCTAATTTTGGCGTTTTTTTTTTTCTTCAGCGCCCGCCCCTTTGGAGTTCCTTCTCTCCTGTTCGCTGCGCTGTAGTTCCAAACTCTTCGCTCCATCTCCATATCTGTCTGGCGATGTCCTGTTCTGCATGACTTCTTGCCAGCGGACTTGTGATTTCTGGGGCTCATCTCCCCTTTCTTCGAGGTATCGCAAAGAAGCATGATATCGCTCTTCTGCCTCGTCATCGAAGTTATTTCTTCTCTCTTGGGGTCTCCAATTTCTATTATTGCCTTCCTGGCCATTATTACCTCCATTGTTATGGTACGGTTTGCCCCTGTTATTGTGTTTATTCCACGAACTTCGACCTCTTCCTGCTTTATTAGCATTTCCTTTGTACCTTGACTGCCATTTTCTGGGTTCCTGTTCCCATTGCCGTCCATAGGAATCTAAAGTTTCTGTGCTCGTGGCCTTGTTGTTCCTTGGAGCTTGCTGTTGGTCAGTCTGTGTGTTGGTCACGTGGACTTGTTCCACGGTTCGACTCTGACGCATAGTATTTGCTGTGGTGAGATCCAGTTGCCTTAGAACTGTCTCCATTTCCATAGCCGTTTTCGCATTAGCCGAGATTAGTAGCCTTTGGATCTCGTATGGAAGCTGTTTGGAGATAGCAATGCATAGCTCCAGTTCACTAGGTTTTTGATCCAGCTCTTTAAAACGACACATCTGCGATATGAAGAATTCTGCGTACTTCGTCGGGTTGTTCGTGCTGTACTTTTTGGCATACAAATCCAGCCGTAAATTCTGCTGAGTCGCGGCGTCCCAATATCTCTTCAAGAATGCCTCGCGGAATTCCTCAACAGTATCAAAAGTGTAACGGAAGCTGCGAAACCATAATGCGCACTCCCCCTCTGTTAACTTCTTTATAGCACGTAGCCTACGCTCCTGCGGTATTCGTGCATCATTGAGATATTCAGTCACTTCCTTTAACCAATATTTTGGTGTCATACTACAGTGACTACCTGAAAACTTCCTAGGTTTTTCTTCGCTTGCCCTAATGACGTTTATCACCTGGGTGTGCATCGCGTTTTCATGTGGCGTCGATGCCGCAATTGGTACACCTGGCGTCATGTAAGGACTTTCTCCTGCGCCTGTAGCATTCCTGCTTATAGGTTGGGTTTCTAGGTCTGCCCACCTTGTTTTTCTTATATCCTCTATGCTGCCTTCACTTGACTTAGGATATTTCAGAAGCGTCTCCTCCTGTGCTATTATCCTAGTCTCCATTTGGTTATGGCGCATTTCTGCTCTTTCTAGGCGAGTAATGACTTCTTTTTCTATTCTCGTAAGCCTATCTCGGTTTTCCTCGGCTACTTGAAAAATTTTCACCTTGTCTTCTTTCAGACTTTGTTTGATATGGGATATTTCATCCTCTACGTCCTCTTTAATTTGAGCAAGGGTCTTGTCGCTTGCCTCTGTTTTCTGGCCTTCTCTTATTTCGAGTTCTTCTCTCAGACCTTTAATTTCATCTTGAATGTGTCCATTAACTTTAGACAATTCATTCCGGACCTTGGTGATCTCGCCTCTATTTTCCTCTTGCCTTTTATTGACTATGACAATATCACTCTGAACTTGGTCCAGTTCTTTATGAACTTTACCCATCTGACTTTTCACGTTGCCTACCAGCTCCTTACTTTCCTGAGCGATAGCTTTAACTTCGCCTATTTCCTGGCATTGATCTAATATATTCTGGTCCTGTTTCTTGAGGTCACCGTTAATTGCTCTAGCGTAGCTTTTCAATTTCTGGTCCCATTTGGAGTCGTTCTCCTCTAATCTCTGGTCTACTGTTTTCGTAAACTCTGCGAACTGTTTCGCTTGGCGTTCGAGATTCGCCTCATTTTGGATCTGAATATCCTTAATATCGTTAGACAGCGCCTCTAATTTACTGTTGGTTTGCTCCTGAGCATGCCTACACGCTTGCAAATTACCCTCAAGTTTGGCTTCTATGGCCTCGAAACGTTTATCAGTATTTACCTGCATTTCCGATACAATGCTTACAACAGTATCTGTTACTTCGGTCTTAATGACTTCTTGCATTTGACCTAACTTATTGTTTAATTCAATCTGGTTATTATCCATTGCAACCTGATTTGCATTAATTGCCTCTAATCGATTGTTTATTTCAACCTGAGTTGCATTAATTGCCTCCTGATTGGCATCTAACCTGTTATTTAACTCTCTCTGGTTCTCATCTAACCGAGTGTTTATACTATCCTGGAACGCCTTGGTTTCCAGTTTACTCTGCTCGTGAACAGCATCAAAATGCTGTTTCAGTCCTGCAATAACTTGCAAGATCTCCTCCGTACCTGACATTTTTCAATAACACACTTAAATATGCAGGCAGGCTTCCTGGAAAAATATGTGGATATGTTTCGAAGAGAAACATCAAACACTGCACACATATTGTGAAGTCGTACAAAACCTGATAATATTATGGTAGATTGTGGATTGGGTAAGTAACGCTCGTACCCTTAGGCCATTCTCTTCTCAATAGAGAGATTCTGCGTTACCTCAAAAGCCTACTGAATTCAAAAATCACTCAAACACAGTTTGAGGCAAAACAATTACTATGGTTTTCCCCATGAAATACCATAAAAAATCTATGGGTTTTCCCTAAATCCCATAAGCTCCACGTATTCTGGGCGCCATGATAAATTAATCGAGATTTTACTACCATAGACCCCACAGACGGGCGTCATGATAAATTAATAAGACTCATGGTACTAGTAGGACATCGGCTATATTTTAATTTACTATAAAAACTGTTCAGGGAGTGGTTTTTACTGCCGAAAGCCCCACTTGGGCCACGCCATGATAAATTAATAAGATCTATCGTCTACAGGTATCTATCAAAATTTATATATACGTATCGGAACTTAGCTATGGATTAGGAGCGGTCTCACCTTACATCGTTAATTCTTACTTTAATAGAGTTGTGTGCATTAAATCTGACCGACTTTAGTCGTACCTTTAGCTCAAATCACGGTATAGGACATCAATTCCCATGTACCCATGTGAGTAATCTCGGTAGATAATATGCATCTGCCTCCAACTAGCATCAGCTCTCAGGCGTGTACGGTAACCCCAATTTAGCAGTGCATATTTTGGATTTGAGGCAAAAAGGTATCAACTCTACAATGATAAGGCATAACTCTATTCTAAAACTTTAATCCTGTAAAATCAATCATGGCTTCAAACACAAAACAATACCCAAAAAGCATAAAATAAAGCAAACAAAATTTTTACTTCCACAATCCACAAGTAAACAAATATGAAATCACAACAAAGTCATACCTAGCCATAATGCTTTACCCTTCTGTGAACTTCACAAGGATATACTAGTGCGCTGATGCACCTACGACTTCAAAACAAACTGTACATTAACATAACAGTCATACAATGTGACTTCTTTAATATTACAACAAGGATTATTCCTTAAATCTCTTTATGTTAAACAATTATGTGTGCCGTGCGTGTTTTAATATTTTTCTTCTCACCAATGAAATGCTTTGCATGCATTTACCTATTTGGACGTTGCACCAAAATCAACGTGCAACTCCATAATTATGTAAGCTACCCCCTACACATCCTCCAATTATATGGTTTCACCGCATGCTGTCTGTGATTCCTAGATAAAACGTTACGTTATAGCTTATGTCGGATTGTACGATAGACTACCCCGCGCTCATGGCGATTGGCATCTAGTCACCAACTACATGACTTGGTTCCAGTGACAGTACAAATATATCATGTAACTATTCGTCAGATAGCTAAATTAATGAACCATCAGGATGAACTATAATTATCCATGTGTTCACAAACCACATGGCTATAATACTCAACATAACAATCTTGCATTATATGTCATTTTAACAAGGTCTAGAATCTCTTCCCTTTATAACTTGCCTGAGCGGTCCGAGTGGCTGGCACCGACCCTCGGCTAAGGAAGTCGCTACACAATAGAAAGTGGAATGGGTCGTTTCACCAATTATCTCGACCTTTCTAAAAGTTTGAAAGCCTCCCTCTCTCTAAGCAGTGGAGATTTACAAGACAAATACTGTGTCCTGACCGACACACATGTTCCCAAAGGATCTTAATTGACTATCATGCCAACAGGTATTGAATGAGCTTTTGTAATTATTCCTACGTCGAGGATAACGATCAATTAATGGCCTCACATGGGTCCATTCAACATGAAGGTTCGGGGTTCGCAATGCATGAGCCTGGCGGTTGACCGATGTCTCAAGTATAATATAGGCGCAGAAAATCACTGTCGCCATGAGTTTTCGCTGCCCACGAGCGTAAATAACTCATCAAAAAGTTCTCGGGAAATCATAGAGCTGCGAGGTGTCCTTGTTTCCTCGACTCTTATAAAGATTCCAATCCGGAACACATTTCAATCCTTTCTTCAGAGTTAGGGTCCATTCACTAGAACTCTGGAATAAATAATATCTCCAACAATGTCCACGACATAGGAGAATTCATACGTAGAATAGACTATCTGGCCCCTAATGCTCCATGCTACGACACTCCGACCTATAATATTAAGAGAAATCTAACATTTACTCTATAAGCTTCTCAATTAAGCTGCAAATTCAATTCACTAAAAGCTCTTTCATTACTGGTATCATTACTGAATATATGCAATATTCTGATATAAAACTTCTTTCCATAATTACTGTAATGTAATCTCACTGTAACATCTTCCTGCTTAGATTGATAAGTCTTGCAATTAGCGTTAATAATTCTCGCTTACAACATTTATTTGTTTCCTGATGTGTTCATTCATACTCTTAATAACCATTATTATTATTATCATCATTTCTCACTGACATAAATGACCAAAATCATTATTTATTATTATTCTCACATATCTTACCAAATTTTCCGACATAGCTAGACGTTTTAAACTCGAACAATCGCGTTCGTTGCATTTACATAACTGATTGCCATTCTTAATTCATAGTGGGAATAATTACTCCACTTGAAAATCCACAGCCTGCTTCCAGTCTCCGACCGGGTCAGGAATGGAATGAATGAAGCCCCTATCTAGCGGCGAGGATATGAACGTGCCGGCTGCCGAGGCCTGACGCACTCCTCTGGGGCAATGATTAAATGAATGACAGATGCAATGAAATGATAGTGGAGAGTGTTGCTGGAATGAAATTGTGACAGGGAAAACCGGAGTACCCGGAGAAAAACCTGTCTGCCTCCGTTTTGTCCAGCACAGATCTCACATGGAGTGACCGGGATTTGAACCACGGACCCAGCGGTGAGAGGCCGGCGTGCTGCCGCCTGAGCCACGGAGGCTTAATAATTACTCCACTTAATGATGCAAATCAACATTTCAACTCTATCAAAATCAACTCAATACTGATTAAACATGGAGGATCAGCCTCCTAACTGATTTTTACTGGCATCTATAAGGAATTCACAATACCTTTACGGAATCACAGACATGCAGCGGTCCATACTTCTACATAATCAGAACCATAATTTGTGGGGTACTTACATCTCTATAGGCATCTAAGGTGGCTCCGACCAATCATATTCTTCCATGTCGCCCGCCATAATGGGTTTAACGCGACATATTTCTCTTGTTTACACACATTTGATTACACATAATTTCTATCACCAACACGACACGTTGCATACCTTTCAGGAAGTTATCACTCCCCAAACATGTGAAACACTTCATCAAACACTACTTTAAATGATATTTTACATATACATTACACTGAACACTCGTCACTTTATACACACTTCAATGCTGAAATTCCCTAGCAGAGATCGAAATTGCAGGTGTCGACGGCATCTTACGTTACCAACTCCTGATTGAAAGTCTGGTTATCTGCTCTCGGAACTCTCCAACATTTTTATGACGATCATTACTCCTACAGTGAGCGTCCTGCGTTACATCAATACGCTGGCTCCCAAACATGAGCGTTAACATCTGGTACTCTCATGGCAATACCAAACATTTAGTAGAGTTTCTTTAGCGCATTCTATCGTAGTTACACATATACGATTAGTTAATACTATACACACTGCGCTTAATAAAATTCAACACTTTCACAAATAATTATATACAATAGTTCTACCGTTAGTCTATACGGTGCTTCGTAACTGAACACGTCATAGTTCGTGCTGCTGATTAAGCCTGTATCACGACTATTATTCATACAAGCATATTTACCGTTTCTTTTACACATACCAGTCTTTGTTCGGCGTCTTGATGAATAGATCCGTCATGCGTTTTGCCTTGACGAACTTGCTTCAACCTGGCTGTAGCTAACTGAAGTTTCACTCGAAGACTGCACGTAGCTTATTTGAAGACTTCTGTATGCGACTTACACGCTGTCTCGTACTGCTGCATATTTGCTGCATACTGATTGCAACTTATTGCCATTGTGCTACAATTGATAATTGAGTAAGACTGTAACTGGCTGTAACTGCGCTTGGCGGCATGTAGACTGCACTTGGCTGCGTCTCGACTGACTTACAACTGGGCTTCAACTGAGCATAGCTGAGTTAGAACAGAGTAACAACTGAGAGCTCCTCCTGGGGTCTACTCCCTTATATCGGATTTCCACAGAAAGTAGAGCAACATCTTCCCGCGTAATCTTGGCTCCTCTCACAGCATGATTCAGGTCTTCAAACCATGATCATTGTGTTCCTCTCTCTTCACAGGTCCCAAAACTATCTGTGTGCAAAGGAATCGCTCGTCCAATTAATTAATATTAATTCCTTTCTCCATGGCGTGTGACGCTACCTAACGGGAAATCCCCGGCAACATCTTCACATCCATCCGCGAACAATGGTCGTTTTACACTCCTTACGCACATCATTAAATATGCACCAATTTCGCAGGTAAAAGACTCTAAAATTATCTTCTTGCCAAGATATTCACCTGTGTGCAACTCTCATCTCGATTCGTTACTCCAATCACGAGTAATCAATGATTTTTCTGGGCATTTCTCCGCCCCTACTCCAAATCTATTCTCCGTCGGGGAATAACTATGTCATTATTCAGGCCTCTCCCCTGCTCCAGACGACATAATGGGGTGACAGAGATGGACGTGGCTCCACTGGGACCAACCCACAATTCTGGGCCGATTAGTAAATGTCAGCTCTGCCCTCCTCTGTGCTTCAAGCCTCCAATAGCTTACACCAAATCGTCTTATAATGATATAATCTGCTCATTATTTCCTACATTATTTTAATAAATAATGCCATTTCATCAAAAATCACACCAGTGATTAAATATACATTTCTTTCGAGGGGTTTTTACCAAGAAACTCCCTGTACAGATCTCTGGTTCGCTTCCTGGTGGAACCTTTATACTGAGATCACAGTCTCTGAGAACCATGTTCGATTCCAGTCAGCATAACCCCATCGGGTTCAGTAGGGTATCATTTTTTTCCTCCTACACCCTTCAAACTTGCTACTCACCTAGAGGGCATACCCATCTTTCATTTATGTCAAACAATCCCTTTCCCAAAATTCACCGTTTCCAAAATAATCAAAAATCCAAAACCAAGAATTTTCATTTTTTTTTTACTTTATTTTTTAATACCAACACACATTCTTAGCAATCAGGATGTCATCACAACGCCAACAATTCCTCATTCCTTAAAATCCAACCATCCATTCGCCAATTATCGCCAATGTTTGCGAGAAAGTAGGCTATCATTTATTTTCCTCCTACACCCTTGAAACGCTACTAACCTAGAGGGCATACCCACCTTTCATTAACGTCAAACAAACTTTTTCCCAAAATTCAGCGTTTCCAAAATAGCGCCAATCCAAAAACAATTTTTTTTTTTTTTTTAATACAAACACACATGCTTAGCCAAGAGAACGTCATCCCAACGCCAACAATACCTCGTTCGTTAAAATCCGACCACGCGTTCGGGAGATATCGGCAAAGTTTATATGAAAGTAGGGGGCGACTCAGAACCCCCCGTACCACACTACTCAAAAGACTTGCTTACAATGGACTCTGTATTTGCTCGGGCCACATGCCCGTACCAACGCAACCGAGTCTCCCTCATTTTGGCTGGAATAGGGCCAATTCCAAGAGTATTGCGGACGTCTTCGTTCTTAATATGATCCAGCCGTGTAATTCCCAAGGACCATCGTAGCATCCGCATCTCCATTGAGTGCAAGGCTTGTTCATGTTTCTTTGTATTAGGCCAACATTCAGCCCCATACAAAGCAACAGCGCGGACGACTGATTGATAGATCTTAGTTTTGAGGCGCAAAGGGATCTTGCGGTCTGTGACCTAGCGCCACTTCATCCAATGTGTATGTGGTTTAATAAAGGGTCAAAACTGGGAAGTGTAACTTACTGTTTGATTAATTTTGCTCTCGTATTTAGGTCACTCCGCCCATAGCGTAATATTATTTATATATTATGTACTAGCAGAAGTACCCGTTCTTCGAACGGTGTTATATATTAACACCAGGCATTATCAATTGAGCTACTGTTGCAATGGTTAGTGGTTGGTCATTCCTTCATAAGTTTATCAGAACGAAGTTAGTTTTCTGGGAATATCACACACACTGTTAATTTAAGGGCCTTAAAATGTGGTTTTTGGAGACCCCTTATATACTCGCGAATTTTGTGTCTCACAATGAGAAGCGCTACATATGGTTTGATCGTTCTTCTAGGATAATTTTTATATTTCGCCTATTTTAGCATGTATTTTGAGAAGTTTTTCCCTATATCCACCCTTCTACTGTATGAAAAGTACGGTGAGGAGTTTTATAAATGATTGGTGTATTGACTCATGTTTACCATACCTAATTTTACGATGCACCAAGCATCCAAACACGATTTATAGGCGTACATAAAGATACACAGAAAGACAGACAGACAATTCTATTGTCTACAACATATCACCCAGATATCCAAATATGGGTATATCTACCATACGTATCAAACAAAATCATCCCTACGATGAACCCGTATGTCGAAAAAAAAAAAGATTAGTTAAAATGTGCTCTCAAACTTAATTCACCTAACGTGTACTTCCTGACGTGAAATAGAGTTGTAAGCCTTGTAGACGAAACGCAATACACCTCACATAAAAAATTACCCTCTATGTTGTGTTAGGTGCCCACACACAGGAAGACCTCTTTCATAAATTATAAAGGCTTGTGGTGCATGAAAATTCAGGTTCTTTAGCCTCAAATGGCCCAAATTCCTAAAAGCCACAAAAAATGCAGAATCAATTCAGGAATTTTTGAAAATAATGTTGTTCTTTGGAGATATAATAGACTTTCTGTACTATATGTCGCACGTGAAATTGCATGAAAAAATTCTAGGTTACCCCCTTGACCCCCTTAATTGCATTGACGAATTATACAGTCTACGTTGGTTCCGAGATAACTTTATAGCCATTTGCAAACTTTCACAGAAATGTAATAAATGGAGTAGCCTAATAATAATATCGTATGGCCTCGGGTGCCGTGTGCAAGCTTCGTAATTTGACACCCAGAGGGTAGCTTGCATGTCGAAATTTCGTTGTTCCTTGAATCACTATGAAAGTCAAGGACGGTAGATATCTAAGCTCCTTGAACACTATAGCACTTTCTAGTAGAGAAATGAGGAACTTTGTGTTGGCAGAAACTCCTGAGATTAATTTTGCCATTATGAACACGGCCTACTGAATTCAAATGGGTTCTTTGACATCCCAACATCGTATGACATGCGAGTCGTATTTTTGGCGCCTTTCAAAAATCACTTACCACGGCCAGGAGTGAACCTGCAATCTTGGGGTTAGTAGACCGACACGCGATCCACTCACCCACCGTGGCAAGGTATAAATGGAATGACATTGCTTCTTACATAAATAGATGGAAAGTTGGATGCCACCCCTTGAGATAGTGTTGTCATGGTTACCGATTTCCATTCATTCATTAGTTTGTTAAATTAAATTAAATTAGTTTTCTGGGAATATTTCAGATACTGTTGGTTTTAGAGCATTCCAATGTAGTTTTCGAGGCCCCCAAGTTTTGTTTCTAGCACCGAGGGGCTTTGTCTCCTCGTTGTACGCCATTGTATAATACTAATAATAATAATAATAATAATATAATATAATATAATATAGGGATAGGAATATAATATACCTGCCGTACCACACCCGCAGGTGTAAATAGCGTGAAAAAATTCTAGAGTACCCCTTGACCCCCTTAAGCGCATTATTCGTATTGATGAATTTTACAGCTTAATTTGGTTCCTTGATAACCTTCTAGCCGTTTGCAAACTTTCACACCAATGAAATTAATGGAATTGCATTGCGTCTTACAGCAATAGATGGACCTCTGAGAATCTGTTGCCATGGTTACCGGCTTGTATTCGTTCATTAGTTTATTAAATGAAATTAGTTTTCTGGGAATATCTCAAAAACGGTTGGTTTTAGGGTCTTAAAATGTGGATTTCGGGGACCCTTTAGGGCCCTCGAGTTTTGTCTCTCACATTGAGGGGCTAAAAATGATCTTTGTCTCGTCCTTCTACTCCTATTTCAGCATGTATTTTAAGGAGGTAGGCCCTCTTTTATGAGAGGTACGGAGAAGGGTTACATCAATGATTAGTGGCGTGCCTCTGATGGATATCTGTACCAAATTTTACGTTGATACACCCAGCCGTTCTCGAGTTATAAGGGAACAAAGTTGTCCACAGACAAACAAACAAACAAACAAACAAACAGACAGACCAAAAAATTATTTTCGCACGCATCCATAATAAAACAGTCTGAAACGTGTAAATAAGTCAAATTTCCGTAGAAATTGCGAAAAAACATAAAAACTTTAATTTTGGTGGAGGAGTCCGTGTGTCCTTCCTCTCGCCACCCGCAGTGGCCCACCGGAGTGCGTCGGAGCATGCCTCCTAAAGTCCCGCAGCAGAAGAAGAAGACTTCAGTGACTCCGGGGAAAGGCGCGACTCCACGACCAGCTCAGAAACCCAGCCTAGTGTAGCTCAACACTTCCGGGAAACAAGGACCGGTTCATCAGCCAAAAAGGGAACCCCCAAGGCCAAGACGCAGAACGTACGGCACACCAGGACACCGTCGCCCCCTAAGCGACCTACGGCGTCTAGTCCAGAACACCCTGGAACTTCAGCTTCATCCGACACCTTATCAGTGACTCCCGCCGTCGAGATGGCTGTCAATGGCCAAGAGATACTAGAGGCACTCCGCAACATCAACCAACGGCTTGATTTTTTAGAGCTCCAACTGCAACCAGCCGAGCCACCCGACGACAACGGGGAGGAGGAAGAGGACGACGACTACGAACCCCAGGACCAACGGCAACCACCAGCTTTGCCGTGGAGAACGTTGGTACCCCCGACTATCCCAAGGGGCTGCCAACGCCCAACGAACAACGAGTGTGGAACTTGGCCTCTTCACTCTAGCAACAACTTCTATTCGTTCCAACCGGCAGAGATCACCACGACACCCAGACCATCCTCTACCTCTTATCAACATGGCGCCAGCTCGATCGAGGACAACGCAAATACGCATTCAACAGAGCAAATCTGCTCTACGCGGCATTGACCAAAGGATGGTCATACGCCATACAGATCGACAGCGCAGGGGGCGACGAGATCCTCGAGCTCGAGCTCCCTCCAAACTTCCAGTTTCAACAGCCAGTTCGTCAGCCCGCGGTCACCCGCGGAGGGTTCCAAAGGGAGACCGGCCGAGGACGCGGACCACGTGGGGGCGGACGAGGGGCAGCAGCCAAGTAAGCTCTGACGTGCGGCCCTCCCGGCGGGCCGTAGCGATGGAGCAACCAAGAGACGAAGTACCAGGTCTCCTTTCCTTCGCTCTCCCCAGGACGAGATCATGGCGTTCCCTGCTGGAATATGAAACAGCCCTGGCTCTACAAGACAACTCGCATCTGGCAACGGAACTTTGTGACTTGAATCCGGGGGATACTGAAGAGTGAGGACTTTTGGGGACTGAAGTGTATGTGTATGTGTGTGTGACGAGGGGTTTTCCTTTTTTGTTTGTGGTTCTCTTTTTGTGTATCTTCTTGTCACTTGTATTTTATATGTATTTTGTATATTGTAAGGCTGCAGAAATTATAATAAAGCAACTGGGCCCTCAGCCCGACCGCTCCTCGCCAGGCGGCTGCGCCCATGCACCCCGGCTTCGCCTCCTTTATACGCGCCTGTCTGGCAATTGTATATAAGGAGCGGGGTCGGGCTGCCAGGGAGCAGTCGTTTGGGGGAGGAGTAGTCCTTTTGGATAGAAAATTAAATGATAAATCTCGTGTATGCATCAAAAGTTTGCTATTTCTTAGCGTTCTCTTTTTATTTGAAATGGAAATATGAAATTTTGAAACCAAAGGGTGTAGTGACGTCACATATGTGGGTTTTACCCGCTAACCGTTGAAGATACCCGAAAAGTGATAAGGACCTTTCGGATAGAAAATTTAAGTTTGAAGCTCGTATGTGCCATCAAAAGTTTGCTATTTTTTAGCGTTCTCTTTTTATTTGATATGGAAATATGAAATTTTGAAACCAAAGGGTGTAGTGACGTCACTAAAATGGTCGCCATTTTTTAATAGTGCAAAATATCGAAATTAAAAGTATCCTATATGTAAACATGGTAAATCAGCTACATCCATGCAAAATGTCATTTAAATCGGACCAGTGGTTCTTGCGTTATTGAGTAACACACAGACAGACAGACACACACACACCATCTCATTTTTATATAGGCTATGATGATATATGATATATGATTATTGTTGTGCCACTAGCATGTGACATTAACTAGCCAGACGGCTTTTGTAACTATTCTGTATAATTATACGTTCTACTAAATAAATAGCAGCATTTCAGCATTCTATTTGAATACGATACCACTCAGTAAGGACCTCAGCTTAACATAAACATTCCGTAGCTAAATACGCACGATAATGAGTCCCGAAGATTAAAATCCTTAAGTCAATAATAATATGTACTTTTTATTGTACCGGTCTGGCTTTCCTCAGCGCAAATAATAATGTGTACTTTTTATTGTACCGGTCTGGCTTTCCTCAGCGCAAATAATAATGTGTACTTTTTATTGTACCGGTCTGGCTTTCCTCAGCGCAAATAATAATGTGTACTTTTTATTGTACCGGTCTGGCTTTCCTCAGCGCAAATAATAATGTGTACTTTTTATTGTACCGGTCTGGCTTTCCTCAGCGCAAATAATAATATGTACTTTTTATTGTACCGGTCTGGCTTTCCTCAGCGCAAATAATAATGTGTACTTTTTATTGTACCGGTCTGGCTTTCCTCAGCGCAAATAATAATATGTACTTTTTATTGTACCGGTCTGGCTTTCCTCAGCGCAAATAATAATGTGTACTTTTTATTGTACCGGTCTGGCTTTCCTCAGCGCAAATAATAATGTGTACTTTTTATTGTACCGGTCTGGCTTTCCTCAGCGCAAATAATAATGTGTACTTTTTATTGTACCGGTCTGGCTTTCCTCAGCGCAAATAATAATGTGTACTTTTTATTGTACCGGTCTGGCTTTCCTCAGCGCAAATAATAATATGTACTTTTTATTGTACCGGTCTGGCTTTCCTCAGCGCAAATAATAATGTGTACTTTTTATTGTACCGGTCTGGCTTTCCTCAGCGCAAATAATAATGTGTACTTTTTATTGTACCGGTCTGGCTTTCCTCAGCGCAAATAATAATGTGTACTTTTTATTGTACCGGTCTGGCTTTCATCAGCGCAAATAATAATGTGTACTTTTTATTGTACCGGTCTGGCTTTCCTCAGCGCAAATAATAATATGTACTTTTTATTGTACCGGTCTGGCTTTCCTCAGCGCAAATAATAATGTGTACTTTTTATTGTACCGGTCTGGCTTTCCTCAGCACAAATAATAATATGTACTTTTTATTGTACCGGTCTGGCTTTCCTCAGCGCAAATAATAATGTGTACTTTTTATTGTACCGGTCTGGCTTTCCTCAGCGCAAATAATAATATGTACTTTTTATTGTACCGGTCTGGCTTTCCTCAGCGCAAATAATAATATGTACTTTTTATTGTCCCGGTCTGGCTTTCCTCAGCGCAAATAATAATATGTACTTTTTATTGTACCGGTCTGGCTTTCCTCAGCGCAAATAATAATGTGTACTTTTTATTGTACCGGTTTGGCTTTCCTCAGCGCAAATAATAATGTGTACTTTTTATTGTACCGGTCTGGCTTTCCTCAGCGCAAATAATAATATGTACTTTTTATTGTACCGGTCTGGCTTTCCTCAGCGCAAATAATAATGTGTACTTTTTATTGTACCGGTCTGGCTTTCCTCAGCGCAAATAATAATGTGTACTTTTTATTGTACCGGTCTGGCTTTCCTCAGCGCAAATAATAATGTGTACTTTTTATTGTACCGGTCTGGCTTTCCTCAGCGCAAATAATAATGTGTACTTTTTATTGTACCGGTCTGGCTTTCCTCAGCGCAAATAATAATGTGTACTTTTTATTGTACCGGTCTGGCTTTCCTCAGCGCAAATAATAATGTGTACTTTTTATTGTACCGGTCTGGCTTTCCTCAGCGCAAATAATAATATGTACTTTTTATTGTACCGGTCTGGCTTTCCTCAGCGCAAATAATAATATGTACTTTTTATTGTACCGGTCTGGCTTTCCTCAGCGCAAATAATAATGTGTACTTTTTATTGTACCGGTCTGGCTTTCCTCAGCGCAAATAATAATATGTACTTTTTATTGTACTGGTCTGGCTTTCCTCAGCGCAAATAATAATGTGTACTTTTTATTGTACCGGTCTGGCTTTCCTCAGCGCAAATAAGAATGTGTACTTTTTATTGTACCGGTCTGGCTTTCCTCAGCGCAAATAATATTGTGTACTTTTTATTGTACCGGTCTGGCTTTCCTCAGCGCAAATAATAATGTGTACTTTTTATTGTACCGGTCTGGCTTTCCTCAGCGCAAATAATAATATGTACTTTTTATTGTACCGGTCTGGCTTTCCTCAGCGCAAATAATAATATGTACTTTTTATTGTACCGGTCTGGCTTTCCTCAGCGCAAATAATAATGTGTACTTTTTATTGTACCGGTCTGGCTTTCCTCTGCGCAAATAATAATATGTACTTTTTATTGTACCGGTCTGGCTTTCCTCAGCGCAAATAATAATGTGTACTTTTTATTGTACCGGTCTGGCTTTCCTCAGCGCAAATAATAATGTGTACTTTTTATTGTACCGGTCTGACTTTCCTCAGCGCAAATAATAATGTGTACTTTTTATTGTACCGGTCTGGCTTTCCTCAGAGCAAATAATAATATGTACTTTTTATTGTACCGGTCTGGCTTTCCTCAGCGCAAATAATAATGTGTACTTTTTATTGTACCGGTCTGGCTTTCCTCAGCGCAAATAATAATGTGTACTTTTTATTGTACCGGTCTGGCTTTCCTCAGCGCAAATAATAATGTGTACTTTTTATTGTACCGGTCTGGCTTTCCTCAGCGCAAATAATAATATGTACTTTTTATTGTACCGGTCTGGCTTTCCTCAGCGCAAATAATAATATGTACTTTTTATTGTACCGGTCTGGCTTTCCTCAGCGCAAATAATAATGTGTACTTTTTATTGTACCGGTCTGGCTTTCCTCAGCGCAAATAATAATGTGTACTTTTTATTGTACCGGTCAGGCTTTCCTCAGCGCAAATAATAATGTGTACTTTTTATTGTACCGGTCTGGCTTTCCTCAGCGCAAATAATAATGTGTACTTTTTATTGTACCGGTCTGGCTTTCCTCAGCGCAAATAAGAATGTGTACTTTTTATTGTACCGGTCTGGCTTTCCTCAGCGCAAATAATAATGTGTACTTTTTATTGTACCGGTCTGGCTTTCCTCAGCGCAAATAATAATGTGTACTTTTTATTGTACCGGTCTGGCTTTCCTCAGCGCAAATAATAATATGTACTTTTTATTGTACCGGTCTGGCTTTCCTCAGCGCAAATAATAATGTGTACTTTTTATTGTACCGGTCTGGCTTTCCTCTGCGCAAATAATAATATGTACTTTTTATTGTACCGGTCTGGCTTTCCTCAGCGCAAATAATAATGTGTACTTTTTATTGTACCGGTCTGGCTTTCCTCAGCGCAAATAATAATGTGTACTTTTTATTGTACCGGTCTGGCTTTCCTCAGCGCAAATAATAATGTGTACTTTTTATTGTACCGGTCTGGCTTTACTCAGCGCAAATAATAATATGTACTTTTTATTGTACCGGTCTGGCTTTCCTCAGCGCAAATAATAATGTGTACTTTTTATTGTACCGGTCTGGCTTTCCTCAGCGCAAATAATAATGTGTACTTTTTATTGTACCGGTCTGGCTTTCCTCAGCGCAAATAATAATGTGTACTTTTTATTGTACCGGTCTGGCTTTCCTCAGCGCAAATAATAATATGTACTTTTTATTGTACCGGTCTGGCTTTCCTCAGCGCAAATAATAATATGTACTTTTTATTGTACCGGTCTGGCTTTCCTCAGCGCAAATAATAATGTGTACTTTTTATTGTACCGGTCTGGCTTTCCTCAGCGCAAATAATAATGTGTACTTTTTATTGTACCGGTCTGGCTTTCCTCAGCGCAAATAATAATGTGTACTTTTTATTGTACCGGTCTGGCTTTCCTCAGCGCAAATAATAATGTGTACTTTTTATTGTACCGGTCTGGCTTTCCTCAGCGCAAATAATAATATGTACTTTTTATTGTACCGGTCTGGCTTTCCTCAGCGCAAATAATAATGTGTACTTTTTATTGTACCGGTCTGGCTTTCCTCAGCGCAAATAATAATATGTACTTTTTATTGTACCGGTCTGGCTTTCCTCAGCGCAAATAATAATATGTACTTTTTATTGAACCGGTCTGGCTTTCCTCAGCGCAAATAATAATATGTACTTTTTATTGTACCGGTCTGGCTTTCCTCAGCGCAAATAATAATATGTACTTTTTATTGTACCGGTCTGGCTTTCCTCAGCGCAAATAATAATGTGTACTTTTTATTGTACCGGTCTGGCTTTCCTCAGCGCAAATAATAATATGTACTTTTTATTGTACCGGTCTGGCTTCCCTCAGCGCAAATAATAATATGTACTTTTTATTGTACCGGTCTGGCTTTCCTCAGCGCAAATAATAATGTGTACTTTTTATTGTACCGGTCTGGCTTTCCTCAGCGCAAATAATAATGTGTACTTTTTATTGTACCGGTCTGGCTTTCCTCAGCGCAAATAATAATATGTACTTTTTATTGTACCGGTCTGGCTTTCCTCAGCGCAAATAATAATGTGTACTTTTTATTGTACCGGTCTGGCTTTCCTCAGCGCAAATAATAATATGTACTTTTTATTGTAACGGTCTGGCTTTCCTCAGCGCAAATAATAATATGTACTTTTTATTGTACCGGTCTGGCTTTCCTCAGCGCAAATAATAATATGTACTTTTTATTGTACCGGTCTGGCTTTCCTCAGCGCAAATAATAATATGTACTTTTTATTGTACCGGTCTGGCTTTCCTCAGCGCAAATAATAATGTGTACTTTTTATTGTACCGGTCTGGCTTTCCTCAGCGCAAATAATAATATGTACTTTTTATTGTACCGGTCTGGCTTTCCTCAGCGCAAATAATAATATGTACTTTTTATTGTACCGGTCAGGCTTTCCTCAGCGCAAATAATAATATGTACTTTTTATTGTACCGGTCTGGCTTTCCTCAGCGCAAATAATAATGTGTACTTTTTATTGTACCGGTCTGGCTTTCCTCAGCGCAAATAATAATGTGTACTTTTTATTGTACCGGTCTGGCTTTCCTCAGCGCAAATAATAATGTGTACTTTTTATTGTACCGGTCTGGCTTTCCTCAGCGCAAATAATAATATGTATTTTTATTGTACCGGTCTGGCTTTCCTCAGCGCAAATAATAATATGTACTTTTTATTGTACCGGTCTGGCTTTCCTCAGCGCAAATAATAATGTGTACTTTTTATTGTACCGGTCTGGCTTTCCTCAGCGCAAATAATAATGTGTACTTTTTATTGTACCGGTCTGGCTTTCCTCAGCGCAAATAATAATATGTACTTTTTATTGTACCGGTCTGGCTTTCCTCAGCGCAAATAATAATATGTACTTTTTATTGTACCGGTCTGGCTTTCCTCAGCGCAAATAATAATATGTACTTTTTATTGTACCGGTCTGGCTTTCCTCAGCGCAAATAATAATATGTACTTTTTATTGTACCGGTCTGGCTTTCCTCAGCGCAAATAATAATATGTACTTTTTATTGTACCGGTCTGGCTTTCCTCAGCGCAAATAATAATATGTACTTTTTATTGTACCGGTCTGGCTTTCCTCAGCGCAAATAATAATATGTACTTTTTATTGTACCGGTCTGGCTTTCCTCAGCGCAAATAATAATATGTACTTTTTATTGTACCGGTCTGGCTTTCCTCAGCGCAAATAACAATATGTACTTTTTATTGTACCGGTCTGGCTTTCCTCAGCGCAAATAATAATGTGTACTTTTTATTGTACCGGTCTGGCTTTCCTCAGCGCAAATAATAATGTGTACTTTTTATTGTACCGGTCTGGCTTTCCTCAGCGCAAATAATAATATGTACTTTTTATTGTACCGGTCTGGCTTTCCTGAGCGCAAATAATAATATGTACTTTTTATTGTACCGGTCTGGCTTTCCTCAGCGCAAATAATAATGTGTACTTTTTATTGTACCGGTCTGGCTTTCCTCAGCGCAAATAATAATATGTACTTTTTATTGTACCGGTCTGGCTTCCCTCAGCGCAAATAATAATATGTACTTTTTATTGCACCGGTCTGGCTTTCCTCAGCGCAAATAATAATATGTACTTTTTATTGTACCGGTCTGGCTTTCCTCAGCGCAAATAATAATATGTACTTTTTATTGTACCGGTCTGGCTTTCCTCAGCGCAAATAATAATGTGTACTTTTTATTGTACCGGTCTGGCTTTCCTCAGCGCAAATAATAATGTGTACTTTTTATTGTACCGGTCTGGCTTTCCTCAGCGCAAATAATAATGTGTACTTTTTATTGTACCGGTCTGGCTTTCCTCAGCGCAAATAATAATGTGTACTTTTTATTGTACCGGTCTGGCTTTCCTCAGCGCAAATAATAATATGTACTTTTTATTGTACCGGTCTGGCTTTCCTCAGCGCAAATAATAATGTGTACTTTTTATTGTACCGGTCTGGCTTTCCTCAGCGCAAATAATAATATGTACTTTTTATTGTACCGGTCTGGCTTTCCTCAGCGCAAATAATAATATGTACTTTTTATTGAACCGGTCTGGCTTTCCTCAGCGCAAATAATAATATGTACTTTTTATTGTACCGGTCTGGCTTTCCTCAGCGCAAATAATAATATGTACTTTTTATTGTACCGGTCTGGCTTTCCTCAGCGCAAATAATAATGTGTACTTTTTATTGTACCGGTCTGGCTTTCCTCAGCGCAAATAATAATATGTACTTTTTATTGTACCGGTCTGGCTTCCCTCAGCGCAAATAATAATATGTACTTTTTATTGTACCGGTCTGGCTTTCCTCAGCGCAAATAATAATGTGTACTTTTTATTGTACCGGTCTGGCTTTCCTCAGCGCAAATAATAATGTGTACTTTTTATTGTACCGGTCTGGCTTTCCTCAGCGCAAATAATAATATGTACTTTTTATTGTACCGGTCTGGCTTTCCTCAGCGCAAATAATAATGTGTACTTTTTATTGTACCGGTCTGGCTTTCCTCAGCGCAAATAATAATATGTACTTTTTATTGTACCGGTCTGGCTTTCCTCAGCGCAAATAATAATATGTACTTTTTATTGTACCGGTCTGGCTTTCCTCAGCGCAAATAATAATATGTACTTTTTATTGTACCGGTCTGGCTTTCCTCAGCGCAAATAATAATATGTACTTTTTATTGTACCGGTCTGGCTTTCCTCAGCGCAAATAATAATGTGTACTTTTTATTGTACCGGTCTGGCTTTCCTCAGCGCAAATAATAATATGTACTTTTTATTGTACCGGTCTGGCTTTCCTCAGCGCAAATAATAATATGTACTTTTTATTGTACCGGTCAGGCTTTCCTCAGCGCAAATAATAATATGTACTTTTTATTGTACCGGTCTGGCTTTCCTCAGCGCAAATAATAATGTGTACTTTTTATTGTACCGGTCTGGCTTTCCTCAGCGCAAATAATAATGTGTACTTTTTATTGTACCGGTCTGGCTTTCCTCAGCGCAAATAATAATGTGTACTTTTTATTGTACCGGTCTGGCTTTCCTCAGCGCAAATAATAATATGTATTTTTATTGTACCGGTCTGGCTTTCCTCAGCGCAAATAATAATATGTACTTTTTATTGTACCGGTCTGGCTTTCCTCAGCGCAAATAATAATGTGTACTTTTTATTGTACCGGTCTGGCTTTCCTCAGCGCAAATAATAATGTGTACTTTTTATTGTACCGGTCTGGCTTTCCTCAGCGCAAATAATAATATGTACTTTTTATTGTACCGGTCTGGCTTTCCTCAGCGCAAATAATAATATGTACTTTTTATTGTACCGGTCTGGCTTTCCTCAGCGCAAATAATAATATGTACTTTTTATTGTACCGGTCTGGCTTTCCTCAGCGCAAATAATAATATGTACTTTTTATTGTACCGGTCTGGCTTTCCTCAGCGCAAATAATAATATGTACTTTTTATTGTACCGGTCTGGCTTTCCTCAGCGCAAATAATAATATGTACTTTTTATTGTACCGGTCTGGCTTTCCTCAGCGCAAATAATAATATGTACTTTTTATTGTACCGGTCTGGCTTTCCTCAGCGCAAATAATAATATGTACTTTTTATTGTACCGGTCTGGCTTTCCTCAGCGCAAATAACAATATGTACTTTTTATTGTACCGGTCTGGCTTTCCTCAGCGCAAATAATAATGTGTACTTTTTATTGTACCGGTCTGGCTTTCCTCAGCGCAAATAATAATGTGTACTTTTTATTGTACCGGTCTGGCTTTCCTCAGCGCAAATAATAATATGTACTTTTTATTGTACCGGTCTGGCTTTCCTCAGCGCAAATAATAATATGTACTTTTTATTGTACCGGTCTGGCTTTCCTCAGCGCAAATAATAATGTGTACTTTTTATTGTACCGGTCTGGCTTTCCTCAGCGCAAATAATAATATGTACTTTTTATTGTACCGGTCTGGCTTTCCTCAGCGCAAATAATAATATGTACTTTTTATTGTACCGGTCTGGCTTTCCTCAGCGCAAATAATAATATGTACTTTTTATTGTACCGGTCTGGCTTTCCTCAGCGCAAATAATAATGTGTACTTTTTATTGTACCGGTCTGGCTTTCCTCAGCGCAAATAATAATATGTACTTTTTATTGTACCGGTCTGGCTTTCCTCAGCGCAAATAATAATGTGTACTTTTTATTGTACCGGTCTGGCTTTCCTCAGCGCAAATAATAATGTGTACTTTTTATTGTACCGGTCTGGCTTTCCTCAGCGCAAATAATAATGTGTACTTTTTATTGTACCGGTCTGGCTTTCCTCAGCGCAAATAATAATGTGTACTTTTTATTTTACCGGTCTGGCTTTCCTCAGCGCAAATAATAATGTGTACGTTTTATTGTACCGGTCTGGCTTTCCTCAGCGCAAATAATAATGTGTACTTTTTATTGTACCGGTCTGGCTTTCCTCAGCGCAAATAATAATGTGTACTTTTTATTGTACCGGTCTGGCTTTCCTCAGCGCAAATAATAATATGTACTTTTTATTGTACCGGTCTGGCTTTCCTCAGCGCAAATAATAATGTGTACTTTTTATTGTACCGGTCTGGATTTCCTCATCGCAAATAATAATATGTACTTTTTATTGTACCGGTCTGGCTTTCCTCAGCGCAAATAATAATATGTACTTTTTATTGTACCGGTCTGGCTTTCCTCAGCGCAAATAATAATATGTACTTTTTATTGTACCGGTCTGGCTTTCCTCAGCGCAAATAATAATGTGTACTTTTTATTGTACCGGTCTGGCTTTCCTCAGCGCAAATAATAATATGTACTTTTTAATGTACCGGTCTGGCTTTCCTCAGCGCAAATAATAATATGTACTTTTTATTGTACCGGTCTGGCTTTCCTCAGCGCAAATAATAATGTGTACTTTTTATTGTACCGGTCTGGCTTTCCTCAGCGCAAATAATAATATGTACTTTTTATTGTACCGGTCTGGCTTTCCTCAGCGCAAATAATAATGTGTACTTTTTATTGTACCGGTCTGGCTTTCCTCAGCGCAAATAATAATGTGTACTTTTTATTGTACCGGTCTGGCTTTCCTCAGCGCAAATAATAATGTGTACTTTTTATTGTACCGGTCTGGCTTTCCTCAGCGCAAATAATAATGTGTACTTTTTATTGTACGGGTCTGGCTTTCCTCTGCGCAAATAATAATATGTACTTTTTATTGTACCGGTCTGGCTTTCCTCAGCGCAAATAATAATGTGTACTTTTTATTGTACCGGTCTGGCTTTCCTCAGCGCAAATAATAATGTGTACTTTTTATTGTACCGGTCTGGCTTTCCTCAGCGCAAATAATAATATGTACTTTTTATTGTACCGGTCTGGCTTTCCTCAGCGCAAATAATAATGTGTACATTTTATTGTACCGGTCTGGCTTTCCTCAGCGCAAATAATTATGTGTACTTTTTATTGTACCGGTCTGGCTTTCCTCAGCGCAAATAATAATGTGTACTTTTTATTGTACCGGTCTGGCTTTCCTCAGCGCAAATAATAATGTGTACTTTTTATTGTACCGGTCTGGCTTTCCTCAGCGCAAATAATAATATGTACTTTTTATTGTACCGGTCTGGCTTTCCTCAGCGCAAATAATAATATGTACTTTTTATTGTACCGGTCTGGCTTTCCTCAGCGCAAATAATAATATGTACTTTTTATTGTACCGGTCTGGCTTTCCTCAGCGCAAATAATAATATGTACTTTTTATTGTACCGGTCTGGCTTTCCTCAGCGCAAATAATAATATGTACTTTTTATTGTACCGGTCTGGCTTTCCTCAACGCAAATAATAATATGTACTTTTTATTGTACCGGTCTGGCTTTCCTCAGCGCAAATAATAATATGTACTTTTTATTGTACCGGTCTGGCTTTCCTCAGCGCAAATAATAATGTGTACTTTTTATTGTACCGGTCTGGCTTTCCTCAGCGCAAATAATAATGTGTACTTTTTATTGTACCGGTCTGGCTTTCCTCAGCGCAAATAATAATGTGTACTTTTTATTGTACCGGTCTGGCTTTCCTCAGCGCAAATAATAATATGTACTTTTTATTGTACCGGTCTGGCTTTCCTCAGCGCAAATATGTACTTTTTATTGTACCGGTCTGGCTTTCCTCAGCGCAAATAATAATATGTACTTTTTATTGTACCGGTCTGGCTTTCCTCAGCGCAAATAATAATATGTACTTTTTATTGTACTGGTCTGGCTTTCCTCAGCGCAAATAATAATGTGTACTTTTTATTGTACCGGTCTGGCTTTCCTCAGCGCAAATAATAATATGTACTTTTTATTGTACCGGTCTGGCTTTCCTCAGCGCAAATAATAATATGTACTTTTTATTGTACCGGTCTGGCTTTCCTCAGCGCAAATAATAATGTGTACTTTTTATTGTACCGGTCTGGCTTTCCTCAGCGCAAATAATAATGTGTACTTTTTATTGTACCGGTCTGGCTTTCCTCAGCGCAAATAATAATATGTACTTTTATTGTACCGGTCTGGCTTTCCTCAGCGCAAATAATAATATGTACTTTTTATTGTACCGGTCTGGCTTTCCTCAGCGCAAATAATAATGTGTACTTTTTATTGTACCGGTCTGGCTTTCCTCAGCGCAAATAATAATATGTACTTTTTATTGTACCGGTCTGGCTTTCCTCAGCGCAAATAATAATGTGTACTTTTTATTGTACCGGTCTGGCTTTCCTCAGCGCAAATAATAATGTGTACTTTTTATTGTACCGGTCTGGCTTTCCTCAGCGCAAATAATAATGAGTACTTTTTATTGTACCGGTCTGGCTTTCCTCAGCGCAAATAATAATGTGTACTTTTTATTGTACCGGTCTGGCTTTCCTCAGCGCAAATAATAATGTGTACTTTTTATTGTACCGGTTTGGCTTTCCTCAGCGCAAATAATAATGTGTACTTTTTATTGTACCGGTCTGGCTTTCCTCAGCGCAAATAATAATGTGTACTTTTTATTGTACCGGTCTGGCTTTCCTCAGCGCAAATAATAATGTGTACTTTTTATTGTACCGGTCTGGCTTTCCTCAGCGCAAATAATAATGTGTACTTTTTATTGTACCGGTCTGGCTTTCCTCAGCGCAAATAATAATGTGTACTTTTTATTGTACCGGTCTGGCTTTCCTCAGCGCAAATAATAATATGTACTTTTTATTGTACCGGTCTGGCTTTCCTCAGCGCAAATAATAATATGTACTTTTTATTGTACCGGTCTGGCTTTCCTCAGCGCAAATAATAATATGTACTTTTTATTGTACCGGTCTGGCTTTCCTCAGCGCAAATAATAATATGTACTTTTTATTGTACCGGTCTGGCTTTCCTCAGCGCAAATAATAATATGTACTTTTTATTGTACCGGTCTGGCTTTCCTCAACGCAAATAATAATATGTACTTTTTATTGTACCGGTCTGGCTTTCCTCAGCGCAAATAATAATATGTACTTTTTATTGTACCGGTCTGGCTTTCCTCAGCGCAAATAATAATGTGTACTTTTTATTGTACCGGTCTGGCTTTCCTCAGCGCAAATAATAATGTGTACTTTTTATTGTACCGGTCTGGCTTTCCTCAGCGCAAATAATAATGTGTACTTTTTATTGTACCGGTCTGGCTTTCCTCAGCGCAAATAATAATATGTACTTTTTATTGTACCGGTCTGGCTTTCCTCAGCGCAAATATGTACTTTTTATTGTACCGGTCTGGCTTTCCTCAGCGCAAATAATAATATGTACTTTTTATTGTACCGGTCTGGCTTTCCTCAGCGCAAATAATAATATGTACTTTTTATTGTACTGGTCTGGCTTTCCTCAGCGCAAATAATAATGTGTACTTTTTATTGTACCGGTCTGGCTTTCCTCAGCGCAAATAATAATATGTACTTTTTATTGTACCGGTCTGGCTTTCCTCAGCGCAAATAATAATATGTACTTTTTATTGTACCGGTCTGGCTTTCCTCAGCGCAAATAATAATGTGTACTTTTTATTGTACCGGTCTGGCTTTCCTCAGCGCAAATAATAATGTGTACTTTTTATTGTACCGGTCTGGCTTTCCTCAGCGCAAATAATAATATGTACTTTTATTGTACCGGTCTGGCTTTCCTCAGCGCAAATAATAATATGTACTTTTTATTGTACCGGTCTGGCTTTCCTCAGCGCAAATAATAATGTGTACTTTTTATTGTACCGGTCTGGCTTTCCTCAGCGCAAATAATAATATGTACTTTTTATTGTACCGGTCTGGCTTTCCTCAGCGCAAATAATAATGTGTACTTTTTATTGTACCGGTCTGGCTTTCCTCAGCGCAAATAATAATGTGTACTTTTTATTGTACCGGTCTGGCTTTCCTCAGCGCAAATAATAATGAGTACTTTTTATTGTACCGGTCTGGCTTTCCTCAGCGCAAATAATAATGTGTACTTTTTATTGTACCGGTCTGGCTTTCCTCAGCGCAAATAATAATGTGTACTTTTTATTGTACCGGTTTGGCTTTCCTCAGCGCAAATAATAATGTGTACTTTTTATTGTACCGGTCTGGCTTTCCTCAGCGAAAATAATAATGTGTACTTTTTATTGTACCGGTCTGGCTTTCCTCAGCGCAAATAATAATGTGTACTTTTTATTGTACCGGTCTGGCTTTCCTCAGCGCAAATAATAATGTGTACTTTTTATTGTACCGGTCTGGCTTTCCTCAGCGCAAATAATAATGTGTACTTTTTATTGTACCGGTCTGGCTTTCCTCAGCGCAAATAATAATGTGTACTTTTTATTGTACCGGTCTGGCTTTCCTCAGCGCAAATAATAATATGTACTTTTTATTGTACCGGTCTGGCTTTCCTCAGCGCAAATAATAATGTGTACTTTTTATTGTACCTGTCTGGCTTTCCTCAGCGCAAATAATAATGTGTACTTTTTATTGTAAGGGTCTGGCTTTCCTCAGCGCAAATAATAATGTGTACTTTTTATTGTACCGGTCTGGCTTTCCTCAGCGCAAATAATAATGTGTACTTTTTATTGTACCGGTCTGGCTTTCCTCAGCGCAAATAATAATGTGTACTTTTTATTGTACCGGTCTGGCTTTCCTCAGCGCAAATAATAATGTGTACTTTTTATTGTACCGGTCTGGCTTTCCTCAGCGCAAATAATAATATGTACTTTTTATTGTACCGGTCTGGCTTTCCTCAGCGCAAATAATAATGTGTACTTTTTATTGTACCGGTCTGGCTTTCCTCAGCGCAAATAATAATGTGTACTTTTTATTGTACCGGTCTGGCTTTCCTCAGCGCAAATAATAATATGTACTTTTTATTGTACCGGTCTGGCTTTCCTCAGCGCAAATAATAATGTGTACTTTTTATTGTACCGGTCTGGCTTTCCTCAGCGCAAATAATAATGTGTACTTTTTATTGTACCGGTCTGGCTTTCCTCAGCGCAAATAATAATGTGTACTTTTTATTGTACCGGTCTGGCTTTCCTCAGCGCAAATAATAATGTGTACTTTTTATTGTACCGGTCTGGCTTTCCTCAGCGCAAATAATAATGTGTACTTTTTATTGTACCGGTCTGGCTTTCCTCAGCGCAAATAATAATGTGTACTTTTTATTGTACCGGTCTGGCTTTCCTCAGCGCAAATAATAATGTGTACTTTTTATTGTACCGGTCTGGCTTTCCTCAGCGCAAATAATAATATGTACTTTTTATTGTACTGGTCTGGCTTTCCTCAGCGCAAATAATAATGTGTACTTTTTATTGTACCGGTCTGGCTTTCCTCAGCGCAAATAATAATGTGTACTTTTTATTGTACCGGTCTGGCTTTCCTCAGCGCAAATAATAATGTGTACTTTTTATTGTACCGGTCTGGCTATCCTCAGCGCAAATAATAATATGTACTTTTTATTGTACCGGTCTGGCTTTCCTCAGCGCAAATAATAATGTGTACTTTTTATTGTACCGGTCTGGCTTTCCTCAGCGCAAATAATAATATGTACTTTTTATTGTACCGGTCTGGCTTTCCTCAGCGCAAATAATAATATGTACTTTTTATTGTACCGGTCTGGCTTTCCTCAGCGCAAATAATAATATGTACTTTTTATTGTACTGATCTGGCTTTCCTCAGCGCAAATAATAATGTGTACTTTTTATTGTACCGGTCTGGCTTTCCTCAGCGCAAATAATAATGTGTACTTTTTATTGTACCGGTCTGGCTTTCCTCAGCGCAAATAATAATATGTACTTTTTATTGTACCGGTCTGGCTTTCCTCAGCGCAAATAATAATGTGTACTTTTTATTGTACCGGTCTGGCTTTCCTCAGCGCAAATAATAATATGTACTTTTTATTGTACCGGTCTGGCTTTCCTCAGCGCAAATAATAATGTGTACTTTTTATTGTACCGGTCTGGCTTTCCTCAGCGCAAATAATAATGTGTACTTTTTATTGTACCGGTCTGGCTTTCCTCAGCGCAAATAATAATGTGTACTTTTTATTGTACCGGTCTGGTTTTCCTCAGCGCAAATAATAATATGTACTTTTTATTGTACCGGTCTGGCTTTCCTCAGCGCAAATAATAATATGTACTTTTTATTGTACCGGTCTGGCTTTCCTCAGCGCAAATAATAATATGTACTTTTTATTGTACTGGTCTGGCTTTCCTCAGCGCAAATAATAATGTGTACTTTTTATTGTACCGGTCTGGCTTTCCTCAGCGCAAATAATAATATGTACTTTTTATTGTACCGGTCTGGCTTTCCACAGCGCAAATAATAATGTGTACTTTTTATTGTACCGGTCTGGCTTTCCTCAGCGCAAATAATAATGTGTACTTTTTATTGTACCGGTCTGGCTTTCCTCAGCGCAAATAATAATATGTACTTTTTATTGTACCGGTCTGGCTTTCCTCAGCGCAAATAATAATGTGTACTTTTTATTGTACCGGTCTGGCTTTCCTCAGCGCAAATAATAATGTGTACTTTTTATTGTACCGGTCTGGCTTTCCTCAGCGCAAATAATAATATGTACTTTTTATTGTACCGGTCTGGTTTTCCTCAGCGCAAATAATAATATGTACTTTTTATTGTACCGGTCTGGCTTTCCTCAGCGCAAATAATAATGTGTACTTTTTATTGTACCGGTCAGGCTTTCCTCAGCGCAAATAATAATGTGTACTTTTTATTGTACCGGTCTGGCTTTCCTCAGCGCAAATAATAATGTGTACTTTTTATTGTACCGGTCTGGCTTTCTATAGCGCAAATAATAATATGTACTTTTTATTGTACCGGTCTGGCTTTCCTCAGCGCAAATAATAATGTGTACTTTTTATTGTACCGGTCTGGCTTTCCTCAGCGCAAATAATAATGTGTACTTTTAATTGTACCGGTCTGGCTTTCCTCAGCGCAAATAATAATATGTACTTTTTATTGTACCGGTCTGGCTTTCCTCAGCGCAAATAATAATATGTACTTTTTATTGTACCGGTCTGGCTTTCCTCAGCGCAAATTATAATATGTACTTTTTATTGTACCGGTCTGGCTTTCCTCAGCGCAAATAATAATATGTACTTTTTATTGTACCGGTCTGGCTTTCCTCAGCGCAAATAATAATGTGTACTTTTTATTGTACCGGTCTGGCTTTCCTCAGCGCAAATAATAATATGTACTTTTTATTGTACCGGTCTGGCTTTCCTCAGCGCAAATAATAATATGTACTTTTTATTGTACCGGTCTGGCTTTCCTCAGCGCAAATAATAATATGTACTTTTTATTGTACCGGTCTGGCTTTCCTCAGCGCAAATAATAATGTGTACTTTTTCTTGTACCGGTCTGGCTTTCCTCAGCGCAAATAATAATGTGTACTTTTTATTGTACCGGTCTGGCTTTCCTCAGCGCAAATAATAATGTGTACTTTTTATTGTACCGGTCTGGCTTTCCTCAGCGCAAATAATAATATGTACTTTTTATTGTACCGGTCTGGCTTTCCTCAGCGCAAATAATAATATGTACTTTTTATTGTACCGGTCTGGCTTTCCTCAGCGCAAATAATAATGTGTACTTTTTATTGTACCGGTCTGGCTTTCCTCAGCGCAAATAATAATGTGTACTTTTTATTGTACCGGTCTGGCTTTCCTCAGCGCAAATAATAATATGTACTTTTTATTGTACCGGTCTGGCTTTCCTCAGCGCAAATAATAATATGTACTTTTTATTGTACCGGTCTGGCTTTCCTCAGCGCAAATAATAATATGTACTTTTTATTGTACCGGTCTGGCTTTCCTCAGCGCAAATAATAATATGTACTTTTTATTGTACCGGTCTGGCTTTCCTCAGCGCAAATAATAATATGTACTTTTTATTGTACCGGTCTGGCTTTCCTCAGCGCAAATAATAATATGTACTTTTTATTGTACCGGTCTGGCTTTCCTCAGCGCAAATAATAATATGTACTTTTTATTGTACCGGTCTGGCTTTCCTCAGCGCAAATAATAATATGTACTTTTTATTGTACCGGTCTGGCTTTCCTCAGCGCAAATAATAATATGTACTTTTTATTGTACCGGTCTGGCTTTCCTCAGCGCAAATAATAATGTGTACTTTTTATTGTACCGGTCTGGCTTTCCTCAGCGCAAATAATAATATGTACTTTTTATTGTACCGGTCTGGCTTTCCTCAGCGCAAATAATAATATGTACTTTTTATTGTACCGGTCTGGCTTTCCTCAGCGCAAATAATAATATGTACTTTTTATTGTACCGGTCTGGCTTTCCTCAGCGCAAATAATAATGTGTACTTTTTATTGTACCGGTCTGGCTTTCCTCAGCGCAAATAATAATATGTACTTTTTATTGTACCGGTCTGGCTTTCCTCAGCGCAAATAATAATGTGTACTTTTTATTGTACCGGTCTGGCTTTCCTCAGCGCAAATAATAATGTGTACTTTTTATTGTACTGGTCTGGCTTTCCTCAGCGCAAATAATAATGTGTACTTTTTATTGTACCGGTCTGGCTTTCCTCAGCGCAAATAATAATGTGTACTTTTTATTGTACCGGTCTGGCTTTCCTCAGCGCAAATAATAATGTGTACGTTTTATTGTACCGGTCTGGCTTTCCTCAGCGCAAATAATAATGTGTACTTTTTATTGTACCGGTCTGGCATTCCTCAGCGCAAATAATAATGTGTACTTTTTATTGTACCGGTCTGGCTTTCCTCAGCGCAAATAATAATATGTACTTTTTATTGTACCGGTCTGGCTTTCCTCAGCGCAAATAATAATGTGTACTTTTTATTGTACCGGTCTGGCTTTCCTCAGCGCAAGTAATAATATGTACTTTTTATTGTACCGATCTGGCTTTCCTCAGCGCAAATAATAATATGTACTTTTTATTGTACCGGTCTGGCTTTCCTCAGCGCAAATAATAATATGTAATTTTTATTGTACCGGTCTGGCTTTCCTCAGCGCAAATAATAATGTGTACTTTTTATTGTACCGGTCTGGCTTTCCTCAGCGCAAATAATAATATGTACTTTTTATTGTACCGGTCTGGCTTTCCTCAGCGCAAATAATAATATGTACTTTTTATTGTACCGGTCTGGCTTTCCTCAGCGCAAATAATAATGTGTACTTTTTATTGTACCGGTCTGGCTTTCCTCAGCGCAAATAATAATATGTACTTTTTATTGTACCGTTCTGGCTTTCCTCAGCGCAAATAATAATATGTACTTTTTATTGTACCGGTCTGGCTTTCCTCAGCGCAAATAAGAATGTGTACTTTTTATTGTACCGGTCTGGCTTTCCTCAGCGCAAATAATAATGTGTACTTTTTATTGTACCGGTCTGGCTTTCCTCAGCGCAAATAATAATGTGTACTTTTTATTGTACCGGTCTGGCTTTCCTCAGCGCAAATAATAATATGTACTTTTTATTGTACCGGTCTGGCTTTCCTCAGCGCAAATAATAATATGTACTTTTTATTGTACCGGTCTGGCTTTCTTCAGCGCAAATAATAATGTGTACTTTTTATTGTACCGGTCTGGCTTTCCTCTGCGCAAATAATAATATGTACTTTTTATTGTACCGGTCTGGCTTTCCTCAGCGCAAATAATAATGTGTACTTTTTATTGTACCGGTCTGGCTTTCCTCAGCGCAAATAATAATGTGTACTTTTTATTGTACCGGTCTGGTTTTCCTCAGCGCAAATAATAATATGTACTTTTTATTGTACCGGTCTGGCTTTCCTCAGCGCAAATAATAATGTGTACATTTTATTGTACCGGTCTGGCTTTCCTCAGCGCAAATAATAATGTGTACTTTTTATTGTACCGGTCTGGCTTTCCTCAGCGCAAATAATAATGTGTACTTTTTATTGTGCCGGTCTGGCTTTCCTCAGCGCAAATAATAATGTGTACTTTTTATTGTACCGGTCTGGCTTTCCTCAGCGCAAATAATAATACGTACTTTTTATTGTACCGGTCTGGCTTTCCTCAGCGCAAATAATAATATGTACTTTTTATTGTACCGGTCTGGCTTTCCTCAGCGCAAATAATAATATGTACTTTTTATTGTACCGGTCTGGCTTTTCTCAGCGCAAATAATAATATGTAATTTTTATTGTACCGGTCTGGCTTTCCTCAGCGCAAATAATAATATGTACTTTTTATTGTACCGGTCTGGCTTTCCTCAACGCAAATAATAATATGTACTTTTTATTGTACCGGTCTGGCTTTCCTCAGCGCAAATAATAATATGTACTTTTTATTGTACCGGTCTGGCTTTCCTCAGCGCAAATAATAATGTGTACTTTTTATTGTACCGGCCTGGCTTTCCTCAGCGCAAATAATAATGTGTACTTTTTATTGTACCGGTCTGGCTTTCCTCAGCGCAAATAATAACGTGTACTTTTTATTGTACCGGTCTGGCTTTCCTCAGCGCAAATAATAATATGTACTTTTTATTGTACCGGTCTGGCTTTCCTCAGCGCAAATATGTACTTTTTATTGTACCGGTCTGGCTTTCCTCAGCGCAAATAATAATATGTAATTTTTATTGTACCGGTCTGGCTTTCCTCAGCGCAAATAATAATATGTACTTTTTATTGTACTGGTCTGGCTTTCCTCAGCGCAAATAATAATGTGTACTTTTTATTGTACCGGTCTGGCTTTCCTCAGCGCAAATAATAATATGTACTTTTTATTGTACCGGTCTGGCTTTCCTCAGCGCAAATAATAATATGTACTTTTTATTGTACCGGTCTGGCTTTCCTCAGCGCAAATAATAATGTGTACTTTTTATTGTACCGGTCTGGCTTTCCTCAGCGCAAATAATAATGTGTACTTTTTATTGTACCGGTCTGGCTTTCCTCAGCGCAAATAATAATATGTAATTTTTATTGTACCGGTCTGGCTTTCCTCAGCGCAAATAATAATATGTACTTTTTGTTGTACCGGTCTGGCTTTCCTCAGCGCAAATAATAATGTGTACTTTTTATTGTACCGGTCTGGCTTTCCTCAGCGCAAATAATAATATGTACTTTTTATTGTACCGGTCTGGCTTTCCTCAGCGCAAATAATAATGTGTACTTTTTATTGTACCGGTCTGGCTTTCCTCAGCGCAAATAATAATGTGTACTTTTTATTGTACCGGTCTGGCTTTCCTCAGCGCAAATAATAATATGTACTTTTTATTGTACCGGTCTGGCTTTCCTCAGCGCAAATAATAATGTGTACTTTTTATTGTACCGGTCTGGCTTTCCTCAGCGCAAATAATAATGTGTACTTTTTATTGTACCGGTCTGGCTTTCCTCAGCGCAAATAATAATGTGTACTTTTTATTGTACCGGTCTGGCTTTCCTCAGCGCAAATAATAATGTGTACTTTTTATTGTACCGGTCTGGCTTTCCTCAGCGCAAATAATAATGTGTACTTTTTATTGTACCGGTCTGGCTTTCCTCAGCGCAAATAATAATGTGTACTTTTTTTGTACCGGTCTGGCTTTCCTCAGCGCAAATAATAATGTGTACTTTTTATTGTACCGGTCTGGCTTTCCTCAGCGCAAATAATAATATGTACTTTTTATTGTACTGGTCTGGCTTTCCTCAGCGCAAATAATAATGTGTACTTTTTATTGTACCGGTCTGGCTTTCCTCAGCGCAAATAATAATATGTACTTTTTATTGTACCGGTCTGGCTTTCCTCAGCGCAAATAATAATGTGTACTTTTTATTGTACCGGTCTGGCTTTCCTCAGCGCAAATAATAATATGTACTTTTTATTGTACCGGTCTGGCTTTCCTCAGCGCAAATAATAATATGTACTTTTTATTGTACCGGTCTGGCTTTCCTCAGCGCAAATAATAATATGTACTTTTTATTGTACTGATCTGGCTTTCCTCAGCGCAAATAATAATGTGTACTTTTTATTGTACCGGTCTGGCTTTCCTCAGCGCAAATAATAATGTGTACTTTTTATTGTACCGGTCTGGCTTTCCTCAGCGCAAATAATAATATGTACTTTTTATTGTACCGGTCTGGCTTTCCTCAGCGCAAATAATAATGTGTACTTTTTATTGTACCGGTCTGGCTTTCCTCAGCGCAAATAATAATATGTACTTTTTATTGTACCGGTCTGGCTTTCCTCAGCGCAAATAATAATGTGTACTTTTTATTGTACCGGTCTGGCTTTCCTCAGCGCAAATAATAATGTGTACTTTTTATTGTACCGGTCTGGCTTTCCTCAGCGCAAATAATAATGTGTACTTTTTATTGTACCGGTCTGGCTTTCCTCAGCGCAAATAATAATATGTACTTTTTATTGTACCGGTCTGGCTTTCCTCAGCGCAAATAATAATATGTACTTTTTATTGTACCGGTCTGGCTTTCCTTAGCGCAAATAATAATATGTACTTTTTATTGTACTGGTCTGGCTTTCCTCAGCGCAAATAATAATGTGTACTTTTTATTGTACCGGTCTGGCTTTCCTCAGCGCAAATAATAATATGTACTTTTTATTGTACCGGTCTGGCTTTCCTCAGCGCAAATATGTACTTTTTATTGTACCGGTCTGGCTTTCCTCAGCGCAAATAATAATATGTAATTTTTATTGTACCGGTCTGGCTTTCCTCAGCGCAAATAATAATATGTACTTTTTATTGTACCGGTCTGGCTTTCGTCAGCGCAAATAATAATGTGTACTTTTTATTGTACCGGTCTGGCTTTCCTCAGCGCAAATAATAATGTGTACTTTTTATTGTACCGGTCTGGCTTTCCTCAGCGCAAATAATAATATGTACTTTTTATTGTACCGGTCTGGCTTTCCTCAGCGCAAATAATAATATGTACTTTTTATTGTACCGGTCTGGCTTTCCTCAGCGCAAATAATAATGTGTACTTTTTATTGTACCGGTCTGGCTTTCCTCAGCGCAAATAATAATATGTACTTTTTATTGTACCGGTCTGGCTTCCCTCAGCGCAAATAATAATATGTACTTTTTATTGTACCGGTCTGGCTTTCCTCAGCGCAAATAATAATGTGTACTTTTTATTGTACCGGTCTGGCTTTCCTCAGCGCAAATAATAATGTGTACTTTTTATTGTACCGGTCTGGCTTTCCTCAGCGCAAATAATAATATGTACTTTTTATTGTACCGGTCTGGCTTTCCTCAGCGCAAATAATAATGTGTACTTTTTATTGTACCGGTCTGGCTTTCCTCAGCGCAAATAATAATATGTAATTTTTATTGTACCGGTCTGGCTTTCCTCAGCGCAAATAATAATATGTACTTTTTATTGTACCGGTCTGGCTTTCCTCAGCGCAAATAATAATATGTACTTTTTATTGTACCGGTCTGGCTTTCCTCAGCGCAAATAATAATATGTACTTTTTATTGTACCGGTCTGGCTTTCCTCAGCGCAAATAATAATGTGTACTTTTTATTGTACCGGTCTGGCTTTCCTCAGCGCAAATAATAATATGTACTTTTTATTGTACCGGTCTGGCTTTCCTCAGCGCAAATAATAATATGTACTTTTTATTGTACCGGTCAGGCTTTCCTCAGCGCAAATAATAATATGTACTTTTTATTGTACCGGTCTGGCTTTCCTCAGCGCAAATAATAATGTGTACTTTTTATTGTACCGGTCTGGCTTTCCTCAGCGCAAATAATAATGTGTACTTTTTATTGTACCGGTCTGGCTTTCCTCAGCGCAAATAATAATGTGTACTTTTTATTGTACCGGTCTGGCTTTCCTCAGCGCAAATAATAATATGTATTTTTATTGTACCGGTCTGGCTTTCCTCAGCGCAAATAATAATATGTACTTTTTATTGTACCGGTCTGGCTTTCCTCAGCGCAAATAATAATGTGTACTTTTTATTGTACCGGTCTGGCTTTCCTCAGCGCAAATAATAATATTGTGTACTTTTTATTGTACCGGTCTGGCTTTCCTCAGCGCAAATAATAATATGTACTTTTTATTGTACCGGTCTGGCTTTCCTCAGCGCAAATAATAATATGTACTTTTTATTGTACCGGTCTGGCTTTCCTCAGCGCAAATAATAATATGTACTTTTTATTGTACCGGTCTGGCTTTCCTCAGCGCAAATAATAATATGTACTTTTTATTGTACCGGTCTGGCTTTCCTCAGCGCAAATAATAATATGTACTTTTTATTGTACCGGTCTGGCTTTCCTCAGCGCAAATAATAATATGTACTTTTTATTGTACCGGTCTGGCTTTCCTCAGCGCAAATAATAATATGTACTTTTTATTGTACCGGTCTGGCTTTCCTCAGCGCAAATAATAATATGTACTTTTTATTGTACCGGTCTGGCTTTCCTCAGCGCAAATAATAATATGTACTTTTTATTGTACCGGTCTGGCTTTCCTCAGCGCAAATAATAATGTGTACTTTTTATTGTACCGGTCTGGCTTTCCTCAGCGCAAATAATAATGTGTACTTTTTATTGTACCGGTCTGGCTTTCCTCAGCGCAAATAATAATATGTACTTTTTATTGTACCGGTCTGGCTTTCCTCAGCGCAAATAATAATATGTACTTTTTATTGTACCGGTCTGGCTTTCCTCAGCGCAAATAATAATGTGTACTTTTTATTGTACCGGTCTGGCTTTCCTCAGCGCAAATAATAATATGTACTTTTTATTGTACCGGTCTGGCTTTCCTCAGCGCAAATAATAATATGTACTTTTTATTGTACCGGTCTGGCTTTCCTCAGCGCAAATAATAATATGTACTTTTTATTGTACCGGTCTGGCTTTCCTCAGCGCAAATAATAATGTGTACTTTTTATTGTACCGGTCTGGCTTTCCTCAGCGCAAATAATAATATGTACTTTTTATTGTACCGGTCTGGCTTTCCTCAGCGCAAATAATAATGTGTACTTTTTATTGTACCGGTCTGGCTTTCCTCAGCGCAAATAATAATGTGTACTTTTTATTGTACCGGTCTGGCTTTCCTCAGCGCAAATAATAATGTGTACTTTTTATTGTACCGGTCTGGCTTTCCTCAGCGCAAATAATAATGTGTACTTTTTATTTTACCGGTCTGGCTTTCCTCAGCGCAAATAATAATGTGTACGTTTTATTGTACCGGTCTGGCTTTCCTCAGCGCAAATAATAATGTGTACTTTTTATTGTACCGGTCTGGCTTTCCTCAGCGCAAATAATAATGTGTACTTTTTATTGTACCGGTCTGGCTTTCCTCAGCGCAAATAATAATATGTACTTTTTATTGTACCGGTCTGGCTTTCCTCAGCGCAAATAATAATGTGTACTTTTTATTGTACCGGTCTGGATTTCCTCATCGCAAATAATAATATGTACTTTTTATTGTACCGGTCTGGCTTTCCTCAGCGCAAATAATAATATGTACTTTTTATTGTACCGGTCTGGCTTTCCTCAGCGCAAATAATAATATGTACTTTTTATTGTACCGGTCTGGCTTTCCTCAGCGCAAATAATAATGTGTACTTTTTATTGTACCGGTCTGGCTTTCCTCAGCGCAAATAATAATATGTACTTTTTATTGTACCGGTCTGGCTTTCCTCAGCGCAAATAATAATATGTACTTTTTATTGTACCGGTCTGGCTTTCCTCAGCGCAAATAATAATGTGTACTTTTTATTGTACCGGTCTGGCTTTCCTCAGCGCAAATAATAATATGTACTTTTTATTGTACCGGTCTGGCTTTCCTCAGCGCAAATAATAATATGTACTTTTTATTGTACCGGTCTGGCTTTCCTCAGCGCAAATAAGAATGTGTACTTTTTATTGTACCGGTCTGGCTTTCCTCAGCGCAAATAATAATGTGTACTTTTTATTGTACCGGTCTGGCTTTCCTCAGCGCAAATAATAATGTGTACTTTTTATTGTACCGGTCTGGCTTTCCTCAGCGCAAATAATAATATGTACTTTTTATTGTACCGGTCTGGCTTTCCTCAGCGCAAATAATAATATGTACTTTTTATTGTACCGGTCTGGCTTTCCTCAGCGCAAATAATAATGTGTACTTTTTATTGTACCGGTCTGGCTTTCCTCTGCGCAAATAATAATATGTACTTTTTATTGTACCGGTCTGGCTTTCCTCAGCGCAAATAATAATGTGTACTTTTTATTGTACCGGTCTGGCTTTCCTCAGCGCAAATAATAATGTGTACTTTTTATTGTACCGGTCTGGCTTTCCTCAGCGCAAATAATAATATGTACTTTTTATTGTACCGGTCTGGCTTTCCTCAGCGCAAATAATAATGTGTACATTTTATTGTACCGGTCTGGCTTTCCTCAGCGCAAATAATAATGTGTACTTTTTATTGTACCGGTCTGGCTTTCCTCAGCGCAAATAATAATGTGTACTTTTTATTGTACCGGTCTGACTTTCCTCAGCGCAAATAATAATGTGTACTTTTTATTGTACCGGTCTGGCTTTCCTCAGCGCAAATAATAATATGTACTTTTTATTGTACCGGTCTGGCTTTCCTCAGCGCAAATAATAATATGTACTTTTTATTGTACCGGTCTGGCTTTCCTCAGCGCAAATAATAATATGTACTTTTTATTGTACCGGTCTGGCTTTCCTCAGCGCAAATAATAATATGTACTTTTTATTGTACCGGTCTGGCTTTCCTCAGCGCAAATAATAATATGTACTTTTTATTGTACCGGTCTGGCTTTCCTCAACGCAAATAATAATATGTACTTTTTATTGTACCGGTCTGGCTTTCCTCAGCGCAAATAATAATATGTACTTTTTATTGTACCGGTCTGGCTTTCCTCAGCGCAAATAATAATGTGTACTTTTTATTGTACCGGTCTGGGTTTCCTCAGCGCAAATAATAATGTGTACTTTTTATTGTACCGGTCTGGCTTTCCTCAGCGCAAATAATAATGTGTACTTTTTATTGTACCGGTCTGGCTTTCCTCAGCGCAAATAATAATATGTACTTTTTATTGTACCGGTCTGGCTTTCCTCAGCGCAAATATGTACTTTTTATTGTACCGGTCTGGCTTTCCTCAGCGCAAATAATAATATGTACTTTTTATTGTACCGGTCTGGCTTTCCTCAGCGCAAATAATAATATGTACTTTTTATTGTACTGATCTGGCTTTCCTCAGCGCAAATAATAATGTGTACTTTTTATTGTACCGGTCTGGCTTTCCTCAGCGCAAATAATAATGTGTACTTTTTATTGTACCGGTCTGGCTTTCCTCAGCGCAAACAATAATATGTACTTTTTATTGTACCGGTCTGGCTTTCCTCAGCGCAAATAATAATGTGTACTTTTTATTGTACCGGTCTGGCATTCCTCAGCGCAAATAATAATATGTACTTTTTATTGTACCGGTCTGGCTTTCCTCAGCGCAAATAATAATGTGTACTTTTTATTGTACCGGTCTGGCTTTCCTCAGCGCAAATAATAATGTGTACTTTTTATTGTACCGGTCTGGCTTTCCTCAGCGCAAATAATAATGTGTACTTTTTATTGTACCGGTCTGGTTTTCCTCAGCGCAAATAATAATATGTACTTTTTATTGTACCGGTCTGGCTTTCCTCAGCGCAAATAATAATATGTACTTTTTATTGTACCGGTCTGGCTTTCCTCAGCGCAAATAATAATATGTACTTTTTATTGTACTGGTCTGGCTTTCCTCAGCGCAAATAATAATGTGTACTTTTTATTGTACCGGTCTGGCTTTCCTCAGCGCAAATAATAATATGTACTTTTTATTGTACCGGTCTGGCTTTCCTCAGCGCAAATAATAATGTGTACTTTTTATTGTACCGGTCTGGCTTTCCTCAGCGCAAATAATAATGTGTACTTTTTATTGTACCGGTCTGGTTTCCTCAGCGCAAATAATAATATGTACTTTTTATTGTACCGGTCTGGCTTTCCTCAGCGCAAATAATAATGTGTACTTTTTATTGTACCGGTCTGGCTTTCCTCAGCGCAAATAATAATGTGTACTTTTTATTGTACCGGTCTGGCTTTCCTCAGCGCAAATAATAATATGTACTTTTTATTGTACCGGTCTGGTTTTCCTCAGCGCAAATAATAATATGTACTTTTTATTGTACCGGTCTGGCTTTCCTCAGCGCAAATAATAATGTGTACTTTTTATTGTACCGGTCAGGCTTTCCTCAGCGCAAATAATAATGTGTACTTTTTATTGTACCGGTCTGGCTTTCCTCAGCGCAAATAATAATGTGTACTTTTTATTGTACCGGTCTGGCTTTCCTCAGCGCAAATAATAATATGTACTTTTTATTGTACCGGTCTGACTTTCCTCAGCGCAAATAATAATGTGTACTTTTTATTGTACTGGTCTGGGTTTCCTCAGCGCAAATAATAATGTGTACTTTTAATTGTACCGGTCTGGCTTTCCTCAGCGCAAATAATAATATGTACTTTTTATTGTACCGGTCTGGCTTTCCTCAGCGCAAATAATAATATGTACTTTTTATTGTACCGGTCTGGCTTTCCTCAGCGCAAATTATAATATGTACTTTTTATTGTACCGGTCTGGCTTTCCTCAGCGCAAATAATAATATGTACTTTTTATTGTACCGGTCGGGCTTTCCTCAGCGCAAATAATAATGTGTACTTTTTATTGTACCGGTCTGGCTTTCCTCAGCGCAAATAATAATATGTACTTTTTATTGTACCGGTCTGGCTTTCCTCAGCGCAAATAATAATATGTACTTTTTATTGTACCGGTCTGGCTTTCCTCAGCGCAAATAATAATATGTACTTTTTATTGTACCGGTCTGGCTTTCCTCAGCGCAAATAATAATGTGTACTTTTTCTTGTACCGGTCTGGCTTTCCTCAGCGCAAATAATAATGTGTACTTTTTATTGTACCGGTCTGGCTTTCCTCAGCGCAAATAATAATGTGTACTTTTTATTGTACCGGTCTGGCTTTCCTCAGCGCAAATAATAATATGTACTTTTTATTGTACCGGTCTGGCTTTCCTCAGCGCAAATAATAATATGTACTTTTTATTGTACCGGTCTGGCTTTCCTCAGCGCAAATAATAATGTGTACTTTTTATTGTACCGGTCTGGCTTTCCTCAGCGCAAATAATAATGTGTACTTTTTATTGTACCGGTCTGGCTTTCCTCAGCGCAAATAATAATATGTACTTTTTATTGTACCGGTCTGGCTTTCCTCAGCGCAAATAATAATATGTACTTTTTATTGTACCGGTCTGGCTTTCCTCAGCGCAAATAATAATATGTACTTTTTATTGTACCGGTCTGGCTTTCCTCAGCGCAAATAATAATATGTACTTTTTATTGTACCGGTCTGGCTTTCCTCAGCGCAAATAATAATATGTACTTTTTATTGTACCGGTCTGGCATTCCTCAGCGCAAATAATAATAAGTACTTTTTATTGTACCGGTCTGGCTTTCCTCAGCGCAAATAATAATATGTACTTTTTATTGTACTGGTCTGGCTTTCCTCAGCGCAAATAATAATATGTACTTTTTATTGTACCGGTCTGGCTTTCCTCAGCGCAAATAATAATATGTACTTTTTATTGTACCGGTCTGGCTTTCCTCAGCGCAAATAATAATGTGTACTTTTTATTGTACCGGTCTGGCTTTCCTCAGCGCAAATAATAATGTGTACTTTTTATTGTACCGGTCTGGCTTTCCTCAGCGCAAATAATAATATGTACTTTTTATTGTACCGGTCTGGCTTTCCTCAGCGCAAATAATAATATGTACTTTTTATTGTACCGGTCTGGCTTTCCTCAGCGCAAATAATAATGTGTACTTTTTATTGTACCGGTCTGGCTTTCCTCAGCGCAAATAATAATATGTACTTTTTATTGTACCGGTCTGGCTTTCCTCAGCGCAAATAATAATATGTACTTTTTATTGTACCGGTCTGGCTTTCCTCAGCGCAAATAATAATATGTACTTTTTATTGTACCGGTCTGGCTTTCCTCAGCGCAAATAATAATGTGTACTTTTTATTGTACCGGTCTGGCTTTCCTCAGCGCAAATAATAATATGTACTTTTTATTGTACCGGTCTGGCTTTCCTCAGCGCAAATAATAATGTGTACTTTTTATTGTACCGGTCTGGCTTTCCTCAGCGCAAATAATAATGTGTACTTTTTATTGTACCGGTCTGGCTTTCCTCAGCGCAAATAATAATGTGTACTTTTTATTGTACCGGTCTGGCTTTCCTCAGCGCAAATAATAATGTGTACTTTTTATTGTACCGGTCTGGCTTTCCTCAGCGCAAATAATAATGTGTACGTTTTATTGTACCGGTCTGGCTTTCCTCAGCGCAAATAATAATGTGTACTTTTTATTGTACCGGTCTGGCTTTCCTCAGCGCAAATAATAATGTGTACTTTTTATTGTACCGGTCTGGCTTTCCTCAGCGCAAATAATAATATGTACTTTTTATTGTACCGGTCTGGCTTTCCTCAGCGCAAATAATAATGTGTATTTTTATTGTACCGGTCTGGCTTTCCTCAGCGCAAGTAATAATATGTACTTTTTATTGTACCGATCTGGCTTTCCTCAGCGCAAATAATAATATGTACTTTTTATTGTACCGGTCTGGCTTTCCTCAGCGCAAATAATAATATGTAATTTTTATTGTACCGGTCTGGCTTTCCTCAGCGCAAATAATAATGTGTACTTTTTATTGTACCGGTCTGGCTTTCCTCAGCGCAAATAATAATATGTACTTTTTATTGTACCGGTCTGGCTTTCCTCAGCGCAAATAATAATATGTACTTTTTATTGTACCGGTCTGGCTTTCCTCAGCGCAAATAATAATGTGTACTTTTTATTGTACCGGTCTGGCTTTCCTCAGCGCAAATAATAATATGTACTTTTTATTGTACCGGTCTGGCTTTCCTCAGCGCAAATAATAATATGTACTTTTTATTGTACCGGTCTGGCTTTCCTCAGCGCAAATAAGAATGTGTACTTTTTATTGTACCGGTCTGGCTTTCCTCAGCGCAAATAATAATGTGTACTTTTTATTGTACCGGTCTGGCTTTCCTCAGCGCAAATAGTAATGTGTACTTTTTATTGTACCGGTCTGGCTTTCCTCAGCGCAAATAATAATATGTACTTTTTATTGTACCGGTCTGGCTTTCCTCAGCGCAAATAATAATATGTACTTTTTATTGTACCGGTCTGGCTTTCCTCAGCGCAAATAATAATGTGTACTTTTTATTGTACCGGTCTGGCTTTCCTCTGCGCAAATAATAATATGTACTTTTTATTGTACCGGTCTGGCTTTCCTCAGCGCAAATAATAATGTGTACTTTTTATTGTACCGGTCTGGCTTTCCTCAGCGCAAATAATAATGTGTACTTTTTATTGTACCGGTCTGGCTTTCCTCAGCGCAAATAATAATATGTACTTTTTATTGTACCGGTCTGGCTTTCCTCAGCGCAAATAATAATGTGTACATTTTATTGTACCGGTCTGGCTTTCCTCAGCGCAAATAATAATGTGTACTTTTTATTGTACCGGTCTGGCTTTCCTCAGCGCAAATAATAATGTGTACTTTTTATTGTACCGGTCTGGCTTTCCTCAGCGCAAATAATAATGTGTACTTTTTATTGTACCGGTCTGGCTTTCCTCAGCGCAAATAATAATATGTACTTTTTATTGTACCGGTCTGGCTTTCCTCAGCGCAAATAATAATATGTACTTTTTATTGTACCGGTCTGGCTTTCCTCAGCGCAAATAATAATATGTACTTTTTATTGTACCGGTCTGGCTTTTCTCAGCGCAAATAATAATATGTACTTTTTATTGTACCGGTCTGGCTTTCCTCAGCGCAAATAATAATATGTACTTTTTATTGTACCGGTCTGGCTTTCCTCAACGCAAATAATAATATGTACTTTTTATTGTACCGGTCTGGCTTTCCTCAGCGCAAATAATAATATGTACTTTTTATTGTACCGGTCTGGCTTTCCTCAGCGCAAATAATAATGTGTACTTTTTATTGTACCGGTCTGGCTTTCCTCAGCGCAAATAATAATGTGTACTTTTTATTGTACCGGTCTGGCTTTCCTCAGCGCAAATAATAACGTGTACTTTTTATTGTACCGGTCTGGCTTTCCTCAGCGCAAATAATAATATGTACTTTTTATTGTACCGGTCTGGCTTTCCTCAGCGCAAATATGTACTTTTTATTGTACCGGTCTGGCTTTCCTCAGCGCAAATAATAATATGTAATTTTTATTGTACCGGTCTGGCTTTCCTCAGCGCAAATAATAATATGTACTTTTTATTGTACTGGTCTGGCTTTCCTCAGCGCAAATAATAATGTGTACTTTTTATTGTACCGGTCTGGCTTTCCTCAGCGCAAATAATAATATGTACTTTTTATTGTACCGGTCTGGCTTTCCTCAGCGCAAATAATAATATGTACTTTTTATTGTACCGGTCTGGCTTTCCTCAGCGCAAATAATAATGTGTACTTTTTATTGTACCGGTCTGGCTTTCCTCAGCGCAAATAATAATGTGTACTTTTTATTGTACCGGTCTGGCTTTCCTCAGCGCAAATAATAATATGTAATTTTTATTGTACCGGCCTGGCATTCCTCAGCGCAAATAATAATATGTACTTTTTGTTGTACCGGTCTGGCTTTCCTCAGCGCAAATAATAATGTGTACTTTTTATTGTACCGGTCTGGCTTTCCTCAGCGCAAATAATAATATGTACTTTTTATTGTACCGGTCTGGCTTTCCTCAGCGCAAATAATAATGTGTACTTTTTATTGTACCGGTCTGGCTTTCCTCAGCGCAAATAATAATGTGTACTTTTTATTGTACCGGTCTGGCTTTCCTCAGCGCAAATAATAATATGTACTTTTTATTGTACCGGTCTGGCTTTCCTCAGCGCAAATAATAATGTGTACTTTTTATTGTACCGGTCTGGCTTTCCTCAGCGCAAATAATAATGTGTACTTTTTATTGTACCGGTCTGGCTTTCCTCAGCGCAAATAATAATGTGTACTTTTTATTGTACCGGTCTGGCTTTCCTCAGCGCAAATAATAATGTGTACTTTTTATTGTACCGGTCTGGCTTTCCTCAGCGCAAATAATAATGTGTACTTTTTATTGTACCGGTCTGGCTTTCCTCAGCGCAAATAATAATGTGTACTTTTTATTGTACCGGTCTGGCTTTCCTCAGCGCAAATAATAATGTGTACTTTTTATTGTACCGGTCTGGCTTTCCTCAGCGCAAATAATAATAATATGTACTTTTTATTGTACTGGTCTGGCTTTCCTCAGCGCAAATAATAATGTGTACTTTTTATTGTACCGGTCTGGCTTTCCTCAGCGCAAATAATAATATGTACTTTTTATTGTACCGGTCTGGCTTTCCTCAGCGCAAATAATAATGTGTACTTTTTATTGTACCGGTCTGGCTTTCCTCAGCGCAAATAATAATATGTACTTTTTATTGTACCGGTCTGGCTTTCCTCAGCGCAAATAATAATATGTACTTTTTATTGTACCGGTCTGGCTTTCCTCAGCGCAAATAATAATATGTACTTTTTATTGTACTGATCTGGCTTTCCTCAGCGCAAATAATAATGTGTACTTTTTATTGTACCGGTCTGGCTTTCCTCAGCGCAAATAATAATGTGTACTTTTTATTGTACCGGTCTGGCTTTCCTCAGCGCAAATAATAATATGTACTTTTTATTGTACCGGTCTGGCTTTCCTCAGCGCAAATAATAATGTGTACTTTTTATTGTACCGGTCTGGCTTTCCTCAGCGCAAATAATAATATGTACTTTTTATTGTACCGGTCTGGCTTTCCTCAGCGCAAATAATAATGTGTACTTTTTATTGTACCGGTCTGGCTTTCCTCAGCGCAAATAATAATGTGTACTTTTTATTGTACCGGTCTGGCTTTCCTCAGCGCAAATAATAATGTGTACTTTTTATTGTACCGGTCTGGCTTTCCTCAGCGCAAATAATAATATGTACTTTTTATTGTACCGGTCTGGCTTTCCTCAGCGCAAATAATAATATGTACTTTTTATTGTACCGGTCTGGCTTTCCTTAGCGCAAATAATAATATGTACTTTTTATTGTACTGGTCTGGCTTTCCTCAGCGCAAATAATAATGTGTACTTTTTATTGTACCGGTCTGGCTTTCCTCAGCGCAAATAATAATATGTACTTTTTATTGTACCGGTCTGGCTTTCCTCAGCGCAAATATGTACTTTTTATTGTACCGGTCTGGCTTTCCTCAGCGCAAATAATAATATGTAATTTTTATTGTACCGGTCTGGCTTTCCTCAGCGCAAATAATAATATGTACTTTTTATTGTACCGGTCTGGCTTTCGTCAGCGCAAATAATAATGTGTACTTTTTATTGTACCGGTCTTGCTTTCCTCAGCGCAAATAATAATGTGTACTTTTTATTGTACCGGTCTGGCTTTCCTCAGCGCAAATAATAATATGTACTTTTTATTGTACCGGTCTGGCTTTCCTCAGCGCAAATAATAATATGTACTTTTTATTGTACCGGTCTGGCTTTCCTCAGCGCAAATAATAATGTGTACTTTTTATTGTACCGGTCTGGCTTTCCTCAGCGCAAATAATAATGTGTACTTTTTATTGTACCGGTCTGGCTTTCCTCAGCGCAAATAATAACGTGTACTTTTTATTGTACCGGTCTGGCTTTCCTCAGCGCAAATAATAATATGTACTTTTTATTGTACCGGTCTGGCTTTCCTCAGCGCAAATATGTACTTTTTATTGTACCGGTCTGGCTTTCCTCAGCGCAAATAATAATATGTAATTTTTATTGTACCGGTCTGGCTTTCCTCAGCGCAAATAATAATATGTACTTTTTATTGTACCGGTCTGGCTTTCCTTAGCGCAAATAATAATATGTACTTTTTATTGTACTGGTCTGGCTTTCCTCAGCGCAAATAATAATGTGTACTTTTTATTGTACCGGTCTGGCTTTCCTCAGCGCAAATAATAATATGTACTTTTTATTGTACCGGTCTGGCTTTCCTCAGCGCAAATATGTACTTTTTATTGTACCGGTCTGGCTTTCCTCAGCGCAAATAATAATATGTAATTTTTATTGTACCGGTCTGGCTTTCCTCAGCGCAAATAATAATATGTACTTTTTATTGTACCGGTCTGGCTTTCCTCAGCGCAAATAATAATATGTACTTTTTATTGTACTGATCTGGCTTTCCTCAGCGCAAATAATAATATGTACTTTTTATTGTACCGGTCTGGCTTTCCTCAGCGCAAATAATAATATGTACTTTTTATTGTACCGGTCTGGCTTTCCTCAGCGCAAATAATAATGTGTACTTTTTATTGTACCGGTCTGGCTTTCCTCAGCGCAAATAATAATGTGTACTTTTTATTGTACCGGTCTGGCTTTCCTCAGCGCAAATAATAATATGTAATTTTTATTGTACCGGTCTGGCTTTCCTCAGCGCAAATAATAATATGTACTTTTTGTTGTACCGGTCTGGCTTTCCTCAGCGCAAATAATAATGTGTACTTTTTATTGTACCGGTCTGGCTTTCCTCAGCGCAAATAATAATATGTACTTTTTATTGTACCGGTCTGGCTTTCCTCAGCGCAAATAATAATGTGTACTTTTTATTGTACCGGTCTGGCTTTCCTCAGCGCAAATAATAATGTGTACTTTTTATTGTACCGGTCTGGCTTTCCTCAGCGCAAATAATAATATGTACTTTTTATTGTACCGGTCTGGCTTTCCTCAGCGCAAATAATAATGTGTACTTTTTATTGTACCGGTCTGGCTTTCCTCAGCGCAAATAATAATGTGTACTTTTTATTGTACCGGTCTGGCTTTCCTCAGCGCAAATAATAATGTGTACTTTTTATTGTACCGGTCTGGCTTTCCTCAGCGCAAATAATAATGTGTACTTTTTATTGTACCGGTCTGGCTTTCCTCAGCGCAAATAATAATGTGTACTTTTTATTGTACCGGTCTGGCTTTCCTCAGCGCAAATAATAATGTGTACTTTTTATTGTACCGGTCTGGCTTTCCTCAGCGCAAATAATAATGTGTACTTTTTATTGTACCGGTCTGGCTTTCCTCAGCGCAAATAATAATATGTACTTTTTATTGTACTGGTCTGGCTTTCCTCAGCGCAAATAATAATGTGTACTTTTTATTGTACCGGTCTGGCTTTCCTCAGCGCAAATAATAATATGTACTTTTTATTGTACCGGTCTGGCTTTCCTCAGCGCAAATAATAATGTGTACTTTTTATTGTACCGGTCTGGCTTTCCTCAGCGCAAATAATAATATGTACTTTTTATTGTACCGGTCTGGCTTTCCTCAGCGCAAATAATAATATGTACTTTTTATTGTACCGGTCTGGCTTTCCTCAGCGCAAATAATAATATGTACTTTTTATTGTACTGATCTGGCTTTCCTCAGCGCAAATAATAATGTGTACTTTTTATTGTACCGGTCTGGCTTTCCTCAGCGCAAATAATAATGTGTACTTTTTATTGTACCGGTCTGGCTTTCCTCAGCGCAAATAATAATATGTACTTTTTATTGTACCGGTCTGGCTTTCCTCAGCCCAAATAATAATGTGTACTTTTTATTGTACCGGTCTGGCTTTCCTCAGCGCAAATAATAATATGTACTTTTTATTGTACCGGTCTGGCTTTCCTCAGCGCAAATAATAATGTGTACTTTTTATTGTACCGGTCTGGCTTTCCTCAGCGCAAATAATAATGTGTACTTTTTATTGTACCGGTCTGGCTTTCCTCAGCGCAAATAATAATGTGTACTTTTTATTGTACCGGTCTGGCTTTCCTCAGCGCAAATAATAATATGTACTTTTTATTGTACCGGTCTGGCTTTCCTCAGCGCAAATAATAATATGTACTTTTTATTGTACCGGTCTGGCTTTCCTTAGCGCAAATAATAATATGTACTTTTTATTGCACTGGTCTGGCTTTCCTCAGCGCAAATAATAATGTGTACTTTTTATTGTACCGGTCTGGCTTTCCTCAGCGCAAATAATAATATGTACTTTTTATTGTACCGGTCTGGCTTTCCTCAGCGCAAATATGTACTTTTTATTGTACCGGTCTGGCTTTCCTCAGCGCAAATAATAATATGTAATTTTTATTGTACCGGTCTGGCTTTCCTCAGCGCAAATAATAATATGTACTTTTTATTGTACCGGTCTGGCTTTCGTCAGCGCAAATAATAATGTGTACTTTTTATTGTACCGGTCTTGCTTTCCTCAGCGCAAATAATAATGTGTACTTTTTATTGTACCGGTCTGGCTTTCCTCAGCGCAAATAATAATATGTACTTTTTATTGTACCGGTCTGGCTTTCCTCAGCGCAAATAATAATATGTACTTTTTATTGTACCGGTCTGGCTTTCCTCAGCGCAAATAATAATGTGTACTTTTTATTGTACCGGTCAGGCTTTCCTCAGCGCAAATAATAATGTGTACTTTTTATTGTACCGGTCTGGCTTTCCTCAGCGCAAATAATAATGTGTACTTTTTATTGTACCGGTCTGGCTTTCCTCAGCGCAAATAATAATATGTACTTTTTATTGTACCGGTCTGGCTTTCCTCAGCGCAAATAATAATGTGTACTTTTTATTGTACCGGTCTGGCTTTCCTCAGCGCAAATAATAATGTGTACTTTTTATTGTACCGGTTTGGCTTTCCTCAGCGCAAATAATAATGTGTACTTTTTATTGTACCGGTCTGGCTTTCCTCAGCGCAAATAATAATATGTACTTTTTATTGTACCGGTCTGGCTTTCCTCAGCGCAAATAATAATGTGTACTTTTTATTGTACCGGTCTGGCTTTCCTCAGCGCAAATAATAATGTGTACTTTTTATTGTACCGGTCTGGCTTTCCTCAGCGCAAATAATAATATGTACTTTTTATTGTACCGGTCTGGCTTTCCTCAGCGCAAATAATAATGTGTACTTTTTATTGTACCGGTCTGGCTTTCCTCAGCGCAAATAATAATGTGTACTTTTTATTGTACCGGTCTGGCTTTCCTCAGCGCAAATAATAATATGTACTTTTTATTGTACCGGTCTGGCTTTCCTCAGCGCAAATAATAATGTGTACTTTTTATTGTACCGGTCTGGCTTTCCTCAGCGCAAATAATAATGTGTACTTTTTATTGTACCGGTCTGGCTTTCCTCAGCGCAAATAATAATGTGTACTTTTTATTGTACCGGTCTGGCTTTCCTCAGCGCAAATAATAATGTGTACTTTTTATTGTACCGGTCTGGCTTTCCTCAGCGCAAATAATAATGTGTACTTTTTATTGTACCGGTCTGGCTTTCCTCAGCGCAAATAATAATGTGTACTTTTTATTGTACCGGTCTGGCTTTCCTCAGCGCAAATAATAATGTGTACTTTTTATTGTACCGGTCTGGCTTTCCTCAGCGCAAATAATAATGTGTACTTTTTATTGTACCGGTCTGGCTTTCCTCAGCGCAAATAATAATGTGTACTTTTTATTGTACCGGTCTGGCTTTCCTCAGCGCAAATAATAATGTGTACTTTTTATTGTACCGGTCTGGCTTTCCTCAGCGCAAATAATAATGTGTACTTTTTATTGTACCGGTCTGGCTTTCCTCAGCGCAAATAATAATGTGTACTTTTTATTGTACCGGTCTGGCTTTCCTCAGCGCAAATAATAATATGTACTTTTTATTGTACCGGTCTGGCTTTCCTCAGCGCAAATAATAATGTGTACTTTTTATTGTACCGGTCTGGCTTTCCTCAGCGCAAATAATAATGTGTACTTTTTATTGTACCGGTCTGGCTTTCCTCAGCGCAAATAATAATGTGTACTTTTTATTGTACCGGTCTGGCTTTCCTCAGCGCAAATAATAATGTGTACTTTTTATTGTACCGGTCTGGCTTTCCTCAGCGCAAATAATAATGTGTACTTTTTATTGTACCGGTCTGGCTTTCCTCAGCGCAAATAATAATGTGTACTTTTTATTGTACCGGTCTGGCTTTCCTCAGCGCAAATAATAATGTGTACTTTTTATTGTACCGGTCTGGCTTTCCTCAGCGCAAATAATAATGTGTACTTTTTATTGTACCGGTCTGGCTTTCCTCAGCGCAAATAATAATGTGTACTTTTTATTGTACCGGTCTGGCTTTCCTCAGCGCAAATAATAATGTGTACTTTTTATTGTACCGGTTTGGCTTTCCTCAGCGCAAATAATAATGTGTACTTTTTATTGTACCGGTCTGGCTTTCCTCAGCGCAAATAATAATGTGTACTTTTTATTGTACCGGTCTGGCTTTCCTCAGCGCAAATAATAATGTGTACTTTTTATTGTACCGGTCTGGCTTTCCTCAGCGCAAATAATAATGTGTACTTTTTATTGTACCGGTCTGGCTTTCCTCAGCGCAAATAATAATGTGTACTTTTTATTGTACCGGTCTGGCTTTCCTCAGCGCAAATAATAATGTGTACTTTTTATTGTACCGGTCTGGCTTTCCTCAGCGCAAATAATAATATGTACTTTTTATTGTACCGGTCTGGCTTTCCTCAGCGCAAATAATAATGTGTACTTTTTATTGTACCGGTCTGGCTTTCCTCAGCGCAAATAATAATGTGTACTTTTTATTGTACCGGTCTGGCTTTCCTCAGCGCAAATAATAATGTGTACTTTTTATTGTACCGGTCTGGCTTTCCTCAGCGCAAATAATAATGTGTACTTTTTATTGTACCGGTCTGGCTTTCCTCAGCGCAAATAATAATGTGTACTTTTTATTGTACCGGTTTGGCTTTCCTCAGCGCAAATAATAATGTGTACTTTTTATTGTACCGGTCTGGCTTTCCTCAGCGCAAATAATAATGTGTACTTTTTATTGTACCGGTCTGGCTTTCCTCAGCGCAAATAATAATGTGTACTTTTTATTGTACCGGTCTGGCTTTCCTCAGCGCAAATAATAATGTGTACTTTTTATTGTACCGGTCTGGCTTTCCTCAGCGCAAATAATAATGTGTACTTTTTATTGTACCGGTCTGGCTTTCCTCAGCGCAAATAATAATGTGTACTTTTTATTGTACCGGTCTGGCTTTCCTCACCGCAAATAATAATATGTACTTTTTATTGTACCGGTCTGGCTTTCCTCAGCGCAAATAATAATGTGTACTTTTTATTGTACCGGTCTGGCTTTCCTCAGCGCAAATAATAATGTGTACTTTTTATTGTACCGGTCTGGCTTTCCTCAGCGCAAATAATAATGTGTACTTTTTATTGTACCGGTCTGGCTTTCCTCAGCGCAAATAATAATGTGTACTTTTTATTGTACCGGTCTGGCTTTCCTCAGCGCAAATAATAATATGTACTTTTTATTGTACCGGTCTGGCTTTCCTCAGCGCAAATAATAATGTGTACTTTTTATTGTACCGGTCTGGCTTTCCTCAGCGCAAATAATAATATGTACTTTTTATTGTACCGGTCTGGCTTTCCTCAGCGCAAATAATAATGTGTACTTTTTATTGTACCGGTCTGGCTTTCCTCAGCGCAAATAATAATGTGAATAGAATAGCAAGACTTACAGTATATGAAAAATGTTACCATAAAAGAAGGTTGTTTCCAAAACTATTTCTAAAAAATTAATCGTCTAAAAGCTAAAAATAGTACATTTTGCAACGAGCCTATAATGGCAATAATTAAGACACAATCATGTTTATAAAACGAGCGTAGCGTGTTATATAATACCCATACGAGTGTCTTAATTACCATTATAGGCGAGTTGCAAACGACTGTTTATGTTCGACGATAATCATAACTTTATTATATGTTTTAATATACATATTCATAAATATATGTGGGATTCATACACTTCAGTTAGTGTACAGAGCGTGCTGGTTTCGCTTACTGAACATAGCGTATGCGTGGGTCAAAGACCTTCGGAAGCAGAGACCATTTCTTTGCTTGGCAATGCTATTGTTTACAGCCTGCATAATGTCTAGTGCCGATCAAGACTAGCATTCACTAATATTGTCACCGAAGTCGTTTGGGAAGCAATGCGCTGTGTATAAATTGGGTTTGGGGATATTCAGGTACAGTGCTATTACTTGTCTCATATTCGCCAGTTTATTTACTCGAACATATGGTAAGGTGCACTTTGCATGTCGGTAATTTATGTAGAAGGATGCTGTGTTGCTAACTTCTGGACGTAGATTCATACATTTCTTGCATATGTCGTAGTATTTTCTTGTTACCGTAAATGTTCGTGCAGATTTTGTCTTTGTGTTTGAGATTGTAACTACTATGGTTGATCCGATATTCAATTTGAACTTTCAAATCATGTAATTCATGTCCGAAATGTTGGAGTTTGAGTGCATGCGCGAAGGTATCCTTACCTAATTAGTCAATGAATGAGCTCTGATTGGCTGGAGAAACTGTCTCATAATGAATAGCAGTGCTATAATGACCCTCATTATGATACAGTTTTCTGACGTATAATATTTACATTTCGACATCGTCGAACATAAACACATAAACAGATCTGTTTTTTTTAATTTTATTTTAGTGTATGTGTTTTATAGCTTTTAGACGATTAAATTTTTAGAAATAGTTTTCAGAACATCCTTTTTTATGGTAAAATTTTTCATGTAAGCCTACTGTACGTCTTGCTTTTCTATTCATATTATTATTTGCGCTGAGGAAAGCCACAATATGACCCAAACCGGTAAAATAAAAAGTACACATTAATATTGACCTAAGGTTTTCAATCTTCGGGACTCGTTATACTTCGTCAATAAGGAACAGGCCATCTTCATGTCACATTATACGCAAGCTAAGCTAGAAACTTAACTAGTGTACCACAATTCGAGCCCTCAGACAAGAATTAAATTTCTTGGCACAGTCGTGAATCGAACCTGGACCTCCGCGGTGGCAGCTAATAATGCTAGCCACTACGCCATGAGGCATTCTATGGAAATATAACCCCAATTAACATTTCCACTTCCACCTTCTCCCAGTCCACTTATCTTCAGAATCCCTTCAGCTTGACCAAGCATTTCAATTTGATGGTTCCGAGATTGTGGTTGGTTCTCGCTCGGAAATCTCTCAAGTTGCGTTCCAGGAAAATTTAGTGACTTGGAGTAGTCTACTGTAATTATGATCAAGTATGTTGTGGAGTAAGATTGTCCAAACATTCGCCTTGATTACTCCAACTATAATGGAATTATAACTTCATGTTCAGTTAACAACAGCTCAAACACTTTAAACTATTGAGATTGGTAACCAGCTAGGTGTGGCGGCTTCAACACCTTACAAAAGTACAAAATCTTTATTTATTCAGTTTTTTATTTAGTCATGTATTCAATACTTTATGTAGTCATTCATTCATTACTTCATTTATTTATTTAGTAATTCTTTCATCATTCTTTTATTTAATTATTCATTCATTCATCATTACTTTATTTATTTGGTCATTCGTTTAGTAATTCATTCATTCATTACTTTATTTGTTTAGTAATTCTTTCATTCATTACTTTATTTCTTTAGTCATTCATTCATTCATTACTTTATTTGTTTAGTAATTCATTCATTCATTACTTTATTTCTTTAGTCATTCATTCATTCATTCATTCATTCATTCATTACTTTATTTCTTTATTTAGTCATTCATTCATCATTGTTTTATTTATTTAGTAATTCATTCATCGTTACTTTATTTATTTAGTCATTCATTCTTTACCTTATTTCTTTAGTCATTCATTCATCATTACTTTATTTCTTTAGTCATTCATTCATCATTACTTTATTTATTTAGTCATTCATTCTTTACCTTATTTCTTTAGTCATTCATTCATTCATTACTTTATGTCTTTATTTAGTCATTATTTTCTTATTTATTTAGTTCCAGGGGGAAACATTCAGAATCCATTGCATAATGTAATTCTTTTAACAAATTTTGTAACAATATTTAGTGAGTAAGTAGTAAAAGTATTGAGTATTTTTCCTCCAAACGTGGTTCCTTGATATTATAAAGACATAAAATGGGGGCGAGGTGGCGCAGCGGTCACCAAGGTGGGTCAGGTTCGATTCTTGGTCAATGTATGTAAGATTTTCTAAGTGAAATATCATATCCTGTGGTTCAGATTCTACGTAAAGCGGAGGTCCTGTTGCTCATGATCGCACGATTAACAGTCACGTAAAACTTCAAACTTCCTTCCTTCCTTCCCCCCTTCTTCCCTCCTTTCGTACTTTCATCGTCCTTCCTTCTCTCCTCCCTCTCTTCCCTCCATCCTACCTATCCCTTTCCTTCCTTCCTTCCTTCCTTCCTCCTTCCCCCTTCCTTCCCTCTTCTTCCCTCCGCCCTCTCTTCCCTCTTTCCTACCTACCCCTTTCGTTCGTTCCTTCCTCCCTCCCTCCTTCCCCCTTCCTTCCTCCCCCTCCCTCACTCCTTCCTTCCCCTTTCCCCCATTCCTTCCCCTTTCCCCCATTCCTTCCTTCCCCCATCCCTCCCTCCTCCCATCCCTCCTGTTTTCCTTTCTTCCATTTCATCCCCCCTTCCTTGCTTCTTTCTTCCTTTCTTCCCTCCTCCCTTCCTTCCCTCGCTCCTTCCTTCCCTCCTACCATCCTCCTTCCTTCCCTCCCTCCATTCCCCCTTCCTTCCCTCCTGTATTTCCTCCTTCCTTCCATCCATTATTCCTTCCCTCCTTTTTCTTCCCCCTTCCCTCCTTCCTTCATCCTTCTGGCCTCCTTCCCCCCTTCCTTCCCCCTTCCGTCCTTCCCCCCTTCTTTTCCCCCTTCCTTCCCTCCCACCTTCCTTCCCTCAATTCTTTCTTCCTTCCCTTCCTCCATTCCCCCTTCCTACCCTCCTTCATTCCTTCCTTCCTTCCATCCTTTCTTCCTTCCCTACTTTTTCTTCCCCCTTCCCTCCTTCCCCCCTTCCTTCCCCCCTTCCGTCCTTCCCCCTTCTTTCCCTCCCTCCTTCCATCGATCCTTTCTTCCTTCTTTCCCTTCATTCCCCCTTCCTTCCCTCCTTCATTCCTTCCTTCCATCCTTTCTTCCTTCCCTCCTTTTTCTTCCCCCTTCCCTCCTTCCGGCATCCTCTCCCCCTTCCTTCCCCCCTTCCGTCCCTCCTTTGTTCCTTCCTTCCAATACAAATTCTATAGTTCTGAAATTCCGATCGATGTGAGTCTTCGAACTTTCCCTTTGCTCTGCAGGAAAATGTTCTTTACGTGCTTTGATTGTTTTTCCCGAAGCCCTTCATTTTAAAAATGTGTATATTTTCCTTACAAAGGGTAATATAGTAACTTGAGAAGTACGATCTTCTATCCTTTTCATAGTTACCTAGTTCTTATATTCACGTAGCAACTCTAAATAGAATTTCTAAGAAGAATAAGTCTATTTCATTGGCCCTCTCACCTGATATTCAGCGCTTCTTGAACCCCTCCTCCACCTCACATCGCGCACATGGCGAGAGGAGGAATCTCTGCTCTGAAATGCAACCACCTTTTATTCTTGCTCACTTGTACTTCACAAGCACTAACTCTCTTCTTTGATCCCCTGTGAATGAAGGAACCAAATAGAACATCGTGTACCTCGCAAACTAAAAGTAATATTTTTGTACTTCTGTGTGGGAGTAATAAGCTTAACCTGCAGACACAAATTCTGTTTCAAATGTCTCTCCCACTCGGCAGTCATAACGTTTTCTAAAGCATCTTTGCCTGTCGTTATTCGTAAGGGACTATTACTTCCACACAACCGGGTGAGTTAGTCGTGGTGGTTACGGCGTGGCTGCAGGCAGTCACTCACATCTGGGAGGCGAGGAGGTTCGAATACCCCCGCCGCCAACCATGAAGATGTTTTCTGTGGTTTTCCATCTTATTTCCAGGCAAATGCCGGGGTTGGTTCCTAACTATAGGCCATAGCCGCTACCCTTCCAATTCCTCGTCCTTACATTCACACTTTCCTCCCCAGACAACACTCCACAGGTGACGGTACCTGTAGCTCACCCCATGGGTGTCCGCATAGAAGCAGCTACAAACTCTGGCGAGCCAAACATGTCCTCAGATACTCCCGGCACTAAACGCCATACGCTAAAAAAAGAAACTTCCACACAGGTGAAAATGCGAGTAGCATTGAAATGAAAATATGTAAACAGTTGCTGTTTTAGGGGCTTTTTGGACATCTTGGATAACAGCTCCGTGCACCGTATGAAGCTCACTTGAATGGTAGGCAGAGAAATGTAGCCGTCGAGAGCTGAACCAGCGATAACATTGTGGTATTATCCCTTCAAGATACGAGTGCCGGTGGCAGAGGTGGGAACTATTCTTTGTTTACTTGTGTCTCGCTGTCAGCCTGCCTGGTTGACAGGCACAGTTGCATTGAAAATAGATTCGTCACTATTGGATATGGCGGAAAATGACAAGAACGAGCTGGATGGAAAGAAAACCCAACCTGGAAGTCTTAAGGGAAGTCAAAGAAGAGAAATTAAGGAAATGGGAAAGAGAACAAGTAGTTCCGTGAAGAACTATACAGCCTATTTTCATATATCCTGCTCATGTTAATTGTCTCTATCAACATACAAAATTTCAGTTTAATTGCTGTAACAGATTCGTAGATATTGAGAACCGTCTAAATATTTCATATGGTCGCCAGGATGGATTTTTATTTTTGTACTATTACATTAAGATTATTGTGTACGTGTGGTATTCAAACTTCAATCGCATGATTAGAACACAAGAAGTAAAAACGAGATTTTAAAAGTACGCACACCAGCCATCTTGTGATTATGCAAACAATTGAAATAAATTACATGCCAGTGGATCAACATTTGTATAAGCATTCAACGTGCAACGTTTCACGGCACTCGGATAGTTAATTCGCGAGAAACGTCCATTTAAATATTTATACTTCGCGTCGCCACCATGTTGGATTTGTGCTCACCAGGCTACTGAAAGTCCTATAGGTGAACATATGTGCATAGACTCTATGAACATAAAAAAATTCAGTTTGGTTGCTGTAAAATATTCATAGATATTGAGAACCGTCTAAATATTTCGGAAGCTTGCCATTTAGGATTGTTATATGTATAGGCCATAGAGTTATGTACCATTCAAGGACAATTATTGCCTAGTTTCATTATTCAAACTTTCACTTCGATCGCATGATTACGACACAAGAATAAAAATTAATTTTAAAATTTCGCACAGCCGCCATCTCGAGGTTATGTAAACAATTGAATTAAATTAGATGGCAGTGCATTACAATCTGCAAAATCATTTACTGTACCACATTTCACTGCGCTCAGAGAGTTATATCACGAGACAAGTCTATTAAAATATTTCAAATTCGCTTGGTCGCCATGTTCGTTTTGTACTTTACAGGTTTATGAAATATACATAGGTAAACTTGTGTCAGTACTGTTTATTACCGTACGAAATTGCAGGGTGATATCTGTAATAGTTTCGGAGATATAGAATGTCAGTGAAATATTTCGCACAGCCGCCATTTTGAGGTTATGTAAACAATTGAACTAAATTAGAATCCAGTGCATTACAATGTGTATAAACATTTGCTGTACCAAGTTTCATTACGTTTGGATAGTTAAATTGCGAGAAATGTCTATTTAAAAGTCTCAATTTCGCTTGACCGCCATGTTGGTTTTGTAGTCACCAGGTTTTTGAAAGTCTCATAGGTGAACTTATAGTAGTGCCCTTTATCACCGTACACAATTTCAGGGCGATATCGGTAATAGTTTCGGAGATATTGAATGCTAGTGAAATATTTCGCACAGCCGCCATGTTGGATTGGTGAGACGTAACAAAATTTGAAGGGCACGGTCGAGGTCGCTGGGAATAGTGCTATGAACTTACCTAGTTTCATGGACATCGCTCCAGCCGTTTAGATTTTATTAGGGGGGGACACACACACGCCTCACACACACACACACACACACACACGCGGACAAAAGGTGATCTCATAAGCCTATTTTTTTTCAAAATTGAAAATAGGCTAAAAATAACATGTATTGTACATGTCATCAGACACAACACTTTCTTCGTTAACATTCTTGAAGGGAAAATGCCGGAAAGAAAGGACAAACTATTTGGAAGACATCAAGAATAGAATGGGATGTGACAATTACATGGAACTGAAACGAACCGCCAACGACAGAAGAGTGTGTTTGCATCGACAAGGCATTAGAATATGATGATGACACTATTGGTTATAATCTAGGCCGCCTCAGGCTATGTTGCGTTCTGGCACTTTTGCCAACACAAAGTGAAACAAGATGTTCAGTAAAGAACATATAGCCTACTTTCTCCTAAATGTATGAGCATGACGAATAGAAGGACCTAGTGTGAGGACTCCGCCATTACAGCACGGTAGTTTGTGGTCCCGCCGCTACAAGCACTGCAAGCGAGAATGTCCAACAACGTGTACCAGGGTTGTAGGTAGGTAATCTGTGGTTGTAGGCACTACAAGCACGCCATCAAAAAACAGCAGTTGAAAAACAAGCAACAGCAACCTCTCCATAAACCCATCCCCTCACTCCTCTCCCTCTCACCATCACTTCCCCCAAGCAATCCTAGCACTCTACATCAAATCCTACAGCTTTTAATCACGCCAGCAACACAATAAACTTAATAAATCCAGTCTACAGAACAGACCAAAAACCTACACTTTAAGCTAAACCAAATTCACTTCTCAGCTCGACATAAGCCATAATACAAGTTAAAACCTACACAAAACATACTCTCCTTACTGTTTTACAACTATTAAACGAACTATTCGCACTAAGAACCTAAAAACCCTGAAACGGGAGCTAATAAAAAACGCAATAGCCTAGCCCGATTACGTCTCCGGCAGTGCTACCGCCTATGCATTCATAACTTCACAATAACTTCAAATTACGTCTAAGTGACCTATCTGCCTAAGTAGTTACAGGTGTTACCGGCTTGCCTGAGACGATGGGTCACCAAACCGGTATTTAAACTCAATTATTAGGCTTTATTTAACCAAATTCAGAGGAAACAGATCAGACCAAAAAACTACACTTTAAGCTATACCAAATTCACTTCTCAGCTCGACATAAACTTTAATTCAACTTAAAACCTACAGAAAATATACTCTCCTTACTGTTTTACAACTATGAAACGAACTATTCGCACTCAAAACTGAAAACCCCGGAAATAGGAACCGTGGGCGTATATAGAGTTTTATTTGGCAGGGGGGTGGGGGGAAGCTGGGGTTAGGGGACATGGTATAGGCCCAAAGAATAGGGGGTCCGGGGTACTCCCTGGCAAACTTTTGTATAATTTGGTGCAAAATGATGAGTTTTAAAGCTATCTGGATTCAGTTTTTCAACCAATTTATTGTGATGTTTTATGTACGGTATGGTTAATGTCAAACGCAACTAAGTTAATACCATTTTATCCATAATGGAGAATTTTAGGCTTATGCCGTGTTTTATTTATTCAAACTCGATGCGTTTCGAAAGAAACCATGTCTTTCTTAATCAGGAATAAACGGAAATACGACTAAATTGTTGCTAAGAGAAAGAAACAAAGAAACTAAAAAAAGGTGCCCTAAGATGAACAATGAAGTGTATCTTACACGTCCTTCGAGAAGTGTATGCGGCATTCTTTTCCAGGCCGAGAAAGTAATTACCGGAAAATTAAACTCAAAATCGATGTTAGCGAAATATTTATGATTGTATCGATTCCAAAGAAACAATTTCAGTTGATCCTTCAAGAACTGGCTGCTGTCTTCAGCGTGTCATGGACCCGACTTGTTTATTTTGGGGGCCGATTCTTCTTCAGAACGAAGGAAATCCGCCGTGATTTGCAATTTCGAACATCCGGCAAGTGTTCACGCAAGCTTTCGAAAGTCCAGTACTGTAGCCGACAAAATGAATTGGTAAGTAGAGTGTTACTTTAAATAGTTTATGTGTGCTTGTTTTAATATTCTGGGGATTAGCCTATGTTTTTTTTATCTGTGGTTGTATACTCCAGGAATCTGCACGTTCCGTAACATGTAATGAAGACCGTAGTTCTTATTTCCATGAATTATATTTTCCATTGTGCCCTGCCGTGCTATTTTAATTGTAACCGCTAATTACCATTTAAAAAAGTATTAGTTACAAAGTAATTCGTTTCCCTTAGCACCATCCCTAAGACCAGCTGACGCCGGCAGTGTGGAACTTACCCACTCGAGAGCTGCCTGGCGGGGCGCGCTTGAACTTCAGGAGTCTTCTCACTTTCTGAGTATAGTTATAACTCGTTGTTATTATCAAAGAGTATAATAGAATCATTTCTTGGTTGAAGACCTTAGAAACTATTTACCTCTACCAAACGCCACAACCTAGAAATAAACTACCACCATCATTGAAGAAAGATAGATAAGAAGTATCTCAAGAATGTTATGGATCTGGAGACATAATCGACCGGACTGGCTGCGTGGCTCTGCGGTAACGTTCTCGCTTGCTGGGCCCTAGGTTGCAGGTTCGTATCCTGGCGCAGTCAGCTGGCATTTGAAGGTGCACAAATGCGAGGGAGCCGTGTCAGTAGATTTACTGGCTCGTTAAAGATCCCCTTCGGGCCAAAATTCCGGCACCCCGGCGTATCTAAAAGCAGCAGTAGTTAAAAGGGTCGTAAAACAAATAACATTATTACTATTGTTATTATTACATAATCGACCTGCCGTGGGCAACATCCGACTTTGAGTTGAGGCATGTCTTTACACGTCTGGTTGTGCATGGCTTTCACAACCCTAATTGAGTTAACAAATCTTTCCGTGTCCATACAGAGACGTGTGTATACAAACTATGTGGATATTTTTGATTGCTATTTGCCTGAAATAAAAGTATTAATAACCTGAACTAGTACCAGCGGCTAGAATTCAGTTACTATGTGAAATCGTTTTGTTCTTTACTTCAAATAACATTTTCAAATAACGCACAATAGGCTGTAACAAACCCTTTAAAATAAGAAGTAAAAATGTATCATAGTATCATCCTGTCATTCTTCAAATTCGATGCGCATAGAATGCCAGTGGTATACTATCAATGGAGTCCCATGTAGACCAGTCGTGAAATCTAGTGGAGAAATATCGAACAATATAATCCTAACATGGCGAGTGCATTCTAGCGGCCATAAGAAGAAACTTTTCAATAAAATCTGGAAGTTAATAAGTAGGCCGGCGTGCAGTTACCTTTTTGGCTGCTAGATGTCTCGAGCAAATCCGCTGGCGAATTATGTTTTAATTAAATATATGTTTTGCACCGTAATATGCACAATATAAGGCTTAATTTTAAAATGTCTGAGTCATTACAAAGCAACAAATATGTAAAATTTCAAGCAAAAAACCAAACTCTGATGGGGTTTGAACCATAGGCATATGAATGACAGACTAACGCTTTACCACGGAGCCATTTGTGCCAACGAACATTGATCTATATAAAATGACTTACATAGAACTTGTTAGCAAATAATTATTTAGACCTAACGATTTCATCAGTGGAGTATATTATTTATGTATAAAGCATTTCATACTAAGTTTATTTATTTTGTATCAGTACGCTATATTGCATGCAATACTCAAATTAGTGAAATATAAGTCAGGCACAAGATATCCGCTGCCATCTTGTCTTCTTACCGAGACGGCTCAGCTTTTTAAAATCACTTCTGCACTATAGTATTACAAAATAAACTTTTAATTTCGAACGTGCCTCTTCCTTTAGAACAGTTAAATCGATTCTCGGCTCGGTAATGGGAAATGGTGGGTCCCATGATATGGATTATAAAGTTTGCATAATTCGCACGGCCGCCATCCTGAAATGGTACGGCAGATGACCTTGTAGTTTGGTCACAAGACGCGTCCTATATGAAGGTATGTTATTACCAAATTTGGTAGAGATCGTATAATTTGGTTAGTCGCTATTTGATTTTACGTTTTGAACGTTTGAGTGGCCGCCATTCAGATTTGGTAAAGATGGTGGCGATATAAAACATGACACTGAGGTGCCCTTTGCTTGTTCTACCTCTGTACCAAATTTCGTTCAATTCGGTTTCACCGTGTTCGAATTGATAGGAGGGACAGACATTCAGAGTACACACACTCACACACACATACACACAGACACACACACACACATACACACACACAGACAGACACACAATGTTTGGCCCTGTAGTGATCTCATAAGTCTACTTTCATTTTTTGCAAAAATCGAAAGTAGGCTAAAATGTCATATTAATGTGGTACTACATCGCACGTAAACCAACGGCATTGCTTGCAAAAATGGAATTCTTGAATAAGGTGCGTTCAAAAAGTAATGAGCCGGAGGCTGGAATGCGCAAACCGGTGACGATATCGGCTAATCGTGGCGTGTGTAACGAGGTGTGGTTCCGACCAGAGCGTGGAAGGTCACAGCCCGTCGCAAGAGGGCACGTGTGCACGTCACGTGACGATACAAAGTGAGCAGCAGCATGCATCAATCGTCCAACGCTGCCAGTCGCATTTCAAACAGTGACATAGAGGCGTCAAACGAAGAGCAAAGAGGTGTTGTTCGGTTTCTGACAGCGGAAGGAGTAGGGGGAACGGACATTCATCGGCGAATGTCACAACGGCGAATACTGCATGTTCCTTGCAAGGGTCAAGGCGTGGCATAAGCGCTTCAGGAAAGGACGGGTGTCGTTAGCCCATGATGCCCGGTCTGGGGCACCCCCCGCATTACCGATGACAACGTCCAGCTGGTCGATACACTCATTACCCAGGACCGCCGAGTGACAGTGAATGCCATAACCGCCGTGCTCGGATTGAGCGTCGGAAGTGTGTACACCATCATGAAGGAATGACTGCACTTGGGCAAAGTGTGTGCCCAATGGGTGCCCCACAGTCTTTAACCACACCAGCAAGCATGTCGAATGGCCCACTGTCTTGGTCATCTGCAGCGCTATGCGAGGGAAGGGAATGGGTTCTTGGCACGAGTGGTGGCTGGAGATGAGTCATGGTGTCATCACTTCGAACCAGAATCCAAACGACAAAGCCTCCAGTGGAAGCATCCAGGGTCACCACCACCCAAAAAAGGTAATGCCATCCACACGAGTGCAGGAAAGGTAATGCTGACGTTCTTCTTTGACCAAGATGGCCCCCTTCTGATACACTTCATGCCGCACGGGACAACAGTGACTGCCCAGCGTTCCTCGCAAACCTTGACCACCATTCGCCAAGTGATCAAAACAAAATGACCAGGCAATCTCACCCGTGGGGTCATTCTGCTCCACGACAATGCACGACCTCATACGGCCAACACAGTCGCAGCACTCCGGCAGAAATTCAAATGGGAGGTTCTCCGCCACCCTCCATACAGTCCAGACCTCTCTCCCTATGATTACGCCATGTTTGGTCCCCTGAAAAGGGCTCTGCGGGGCCAACGATTCACCTCGGACGTCGACGTCCAGCTGTACGTGCGGAACTGGTTCACATCGCAGCCCAGGGAGTTTTATGAGACAGCCATTCACCGCCTCGTGCCACAGTGGGACAAGTGCCTCAACAGCCAGGGCCAATACTTCTAACATACAGGTACTGGTTTCTGTAATTATGCCTCCGGCTCGTTACTTTTTGAACGCACCTTATAATATGTACGTATAATATGAAATATATATGCGTCTCCATTGAACTACTTTGCATATACTTGGTGGTTTTAAAAATGAACAAGACAGTCAATTACTTCAATGTTGGTAACACATTTACTAAAATAAGTTCCCTCGCGGCTCTAGCATCTTAATTTATTATAATTATGACAGTCAATTACGTCAATGTTGGTAACACATTTACTAAAATAAGTTCTCTCGTGGCTCTAGCATCTTAATTTAGTCTAATAGGCTCGTCTGCTAGCTAGGCTGTAGCAGGGGTGATAGGTTCTCCCCTAGCTAGCTCCTAAACTGTCGCCTCAGTAATTGAATGGAGTTTGTTGGAAGAAATTAAAACGTAAAAACACTTATAGTGGGCGATGTATTGAAGATAGAGATATGCTCTCATGGACTTGCTTTGTAGAACTTTTCATGCCGAACAATTCTTACACTCATAGTATATTGATATTTTTGACGGTTTGCCCAGTGTAGCTTAAAAGGCGCGCGGACACCAGGGTTTTCTTTTTTCGACTTTTTAACTGAAATCGTTACTGATTGGCTTCCTTTGATCATAAATAAATTATTTTCTGTAGAAACCCTCCTCAAGATATCCTTTACGGAATGGTGAAAACCGCATCAAAATCCATCCAGTGGTTCTCGAAAAGACCCGTGACATCCAAGAATCGGGGACTTGGTTTTATACTAAGAGTGAAAAAGTCGAAAAAAATAAGAGGAGGATGCATCAAATACGGAATATGTGATGGTGCTGATTCGTCATATCTCACTAACAGTTGTTAAACACACCAGAGCACGTATTTTCACACTACAAGTAAGTAATATAGAAATAGCAGGTCACAGTAACGCAGACAGTTGTTGTAACGTATGAAAGGTGTTTTGAGTAAAAGAAAATCAGAAGACGGAACCACAAAACAACACGAGGCCACAAAAACCACTTTGAAACACAATCCAAAGAATGCAAAGAACTATCACCGATCGGTTTGGTGCGAGCGTTGATGAGTGTCAACTATGAAACCTTAGTACTAAAATTAATGATTCATTCGTTGGCAGAACTGCCAAAACGCAGCTTTACAGCAATCCGTGAGCTCCCTATGAGGTGTGCGCCCCCTGGCCTCAGTCATCGTTCTCCTCTACGCGATGACATGAGCTTCTGTTACGCTTAGCTGCGCTGTTGCTGCTTCACTTATGAGCAGTCTACAGTCATCGCTGTGTCCACCTGCAAGTCCCCAGTTGCGTTTTATCAACAAAAGCTGGTGCAGCCAAGTTCAGCGACAATGGAATCTTGAATGGCTAATATCTGCCTTCCCAAAAACATTACGACGTAACTTCCGAGTACAGTGTCTACTCGTCCTACTGAGTGCGTAACGGGCCGATATATTCTGCCGAGTAATAAGCAGGTTACCATAGCAACGAATGACGTCTAATATGTAGAGAAGCCCCTTCCCTCGGTCTCAAGTGCACTTGAGTGTGTATTGAATCTGCTTGATAACCTCAGTTTCTGTGGTGACTAGTAGCTGTATTTATTAATAATATATTTATTACAGCCAATGGCCAAAGCAAAGAAAATAAGAACTATAACCAAATAGCCTATAACTACGGTACATAACTAGTCACTACAAATTTCCTTCAAGGACTTATTCCTCTTCATGCAAGTAGCAAGGTGATAACGCTCACATGTTTTCTCGCAGAGAGAACAAACACAGTTTAGGTTAGGTGTGTGAAACTGTAATGTGCGGCAAACTCTATGGTGAAAACCATGCGCCGCATATCGGGTAACAAGATGACACAATTCGTACTTGGCAACTGACCACTCTCTGTCTATCATAGCGTCAGTAGAAAAAGTAACAGTCAGTCTGACAGACTAGACATTGTATCATTTTAAATGCTACAAATACTGAAAAATGCTAGAAAGGCTGGAGGCTTCTCGCTTCGCTCGAAGCCAAAGACTCCTTGACATGTTAGAAAATGATCTGCATAATACTTATCTTGCTTATCTTGTATCAAATTACTCGCGCACGGCAAGTGCAAACCAAGGGCAAAGCAATGTCAAGCGCGCGGGATGCCGTCACGGTCACCAAAGCGCGCGGGGACTTGTCCCTTCCATCCGGTCTAAACACTTATAGTGGGCGATGTATTGAAGATAGAGATATGCTCTCGCGGACTTTTTTGTAGAACTTTTCATGCTGACAAATTCTTACGCTCATAGTGTATTGATATTTTTAACGGTTTGCCCAGCGTAAGCTTAAGAAGTGCACGGACGCCAAGTTTGATTTTGACTTTTTCACTGAAATCGTTACTGCTTGGCTTCCTTTGATCATATATAAATTATTTTCTACAGAATCTTTCCTCTAGATATTCTTTACAGAATGGAGAAAACCGCATCAAAATCCATCCAGTGGTTCTCGAGATTACCCGTGACATCCAAGAAATGGGGGTGTTTGTCTTATACTAACGAAGTAGAGATTGTCGGGGAACACATGCACCAAGCAGTATTAGACGTCACACACCTCAGTGCATCTGGGTACGTTTCGTCCCGTCACCGCAACGTAACGCCAGACCCCAGCGTAACGACGAAGTCGACAAGATCATTTAAAATGTTAAAATCGTGTTGTACCCCTAGGGTACGCTACCCCCATCCCCTAAGGAAAATCTATAAAATCCCAAAACTACAAACTTCTGATCTAAAATCCTTATTAAATACCACCTACAAATTACATGAAGAACAATTAGCACATACAGGAAATCGGGTAGCCTCGTACCACAGGCAATGACCTGGAAGAGGTGCACGACTCGGTAGGAATGTAAGGATTCCGCCGAGCGAGCACACCAAAGCTATAAGAACTCCAGAGGTCAAGTGCCGGGATCATCAATCATTCAGTCCTCACTCAGTGCACCGACGTGTTGAACCTCTGCTGCCTACAGGCCGGGTAAGTGTCTTAGCGATCTACACACTAACCAATACACCACACACTCCCCTCCCCCTGTGCTTGGACTGTGTTTATTTCTTATTAATTATTATTTTGAACTGCTAGCTCTATCAGTGTATCTCCAGATAGAGATACACATTAAACTCTTAAATAATAGAAGCCACTGGTCTCACTCTTTTATTTATTTAGTTAGTAAGTTCCTACCCTAATAGATTCCACTTTAGGTAGGACTTAGAAATAGCCTTATTGCGTACTTGCTTAATCGCTGCTTGTATTCAGCTGAGCGTCCTTGCTCCGCGCTGACCACAGCGAACTCTCCACTTACTCGCGTGCTTACGGCTCACTGCAGACCGCGTGGCGCAGTCGTCGCGCTTTGGTTTATAAGTTAATAGCTCTTGCAAACTACCCCTTTACCTAGAACTACCCCGTCAAACAGTACATTGGGGAGTTCTCCTGGCTGATCGCACGATCGATCTCCATTCATAAAACATTCCTTACCTCTTACAGTTTTCGCCAAGCTCAACCCCCATTTTAGACTAATTTCATCCCCTAGATTTATTATTTGTACAGGCATCCCTCACAGGTACCTTACAAATTGGTTGAGGCAAGGGGTACCGCGACGTTGTTTTAAGGCAACGTCTAAGGGAGTTCAGACAACGAACTTCCGCGGCAAAGATCCCTAGACCTCGTGCTAGCCAAGCAAACGCCACCCAAAATTGGGAAAAATTTTTGAGATCAGGGTCCAGTTAAATTTATAAACCCACCCAGACCCGCCCTAATTGAGCTACTTTTAGCAACGCCACCCCTATCAAGTAATTAGTCACTTGAGACCCTACATTTGCTACGCCCACACATTAGATAATTCATATAGAGCCATATTAATTAATTGCCCACACAGATCGATCCCCAATACCTTATATAGTAATTTAATACCAATATTTCATGTATCACCCTCATTTTAAAACCATGGCACCTTATGCCGAAACGAATACTTTACAAGAGAGGGTACACCACACCAATAGGCGGAGAACTTCCGAGTTATTCTTTTTTCTAGTGCGAAGCCGGCAAAGCCGAATGTTCAAGGTACAATTCCGCATCCAGGCGATGCAGGCAAGGGTAAGTGCGGCACAAATTAGATATATCCGCGCCCCCACAAATAGGCGTAAAACACTCCTCACCCGGGCACATAAGAATCTACACACAATCCACAGGGTGTTTCAGGAGAAGCATACAAAAACACTGAGGATCCATGCCAAAATGGACAGGATCTATGGGCACCTCAGTTATACAGAACACTTGCAAAATATTAAGGCGCAATATGCGAGGCTGGAGAACCACTTCGCACGGCTCATTGCCGAATATCGGCGGCTGAGCGCCCAATTAATACGGATGTACCATATTACTTCCTAATAAGAAATATAGCGGGCATCATGAATAATTTTTTCCACTCACAGTAACATGTCCAATAAAAACCAATAGCGGTATTTATTTTCACCCCTGTGGACACATAATTAAATTCAAGCAGATACACAGCCCCTGATCATACATCGAGGTAAATACTGCCACAGCGGCTGTAACGGAGCAAGCCAGGGTAGTCACCCGGCAATACGCCAAGAAATGGCAGCGCTTCCGTCAGCTCCAGGCATAATTTATTACATTAGAGTTACTCACACATCCCCTTGACCCAATGGAAGCGATCATTAGATACAATATACCTAAAGTAATTAACACATCTATTCCCATAATGCCCACTCCTATTAGGAAGGAGACGGCCGTGGCCATGCCACATCCCAAGCTTGATATGGGAAACGGGACACATGCCGACACAATCACGGTACCGCGTAATAACATCTCAATCCCAACGCTTCCATTAGGCCCTAGGACCTTAGCACCTATATCGGCTAGCAACGGTCCTAAGATACGCCGAAAAACTATACTAGTTCACCCCATAGTTCCAATCACACTCCCCAAAATAGAGGGTAGGATGATTAAACCTAAGATTACTCTTTTCCAAACGCCTCGCACGGAGAATGCATCCCTTGAGTGGATACCAAGTGCGAAAGCCGCTTTGGCAATCCGAGGGAGACGAAGCTATTATTTGAGATAGCTCAGCAATAAAAATTCCCAAATAAAGAGCACATTATTTCTACGTAATTAAAAATACACTTTCCTATAATATCAGTTAAAAAGACCAAGTAATAGCCTTACGAATAGTATAACTTGCTTTTCTAGCCCATTTCTCTTTACCACACAGCATTTAGGTGTAGGTAAAAGATAAGAGATGTCGAGGTACGTTCCACTCGCAGCAGTCCCACATAGGCTAGATATACATTTTCCCAGTCCCCACAGCCATAAGGAATAAGAGCACTTCACCACCATTAATAGAAAGTAAAATAGCATATTTTCCCCCGAATGATTTGAACCCAGGGATAGATAAAGTATAACAAGCGCCCTACGCGCTATGACATTTAATAGCTATGCTAATAACTAGCACTCTCTGGCAATTTCCAATACTGCATGATACGGGGATTAATTATAATCTGCATGTTTAGTTGTAAAAGATATAATAAGACATACTAGGTTGTATTACATGTGTACTATGTTTTGGTAAAATAATGAATTTTGTTAACATACACTAGCTGCAAATAGAACATGGCTAGACACATATTTAATACTACTTAGGCCCTACACTCCCCATAGGTCCCCATAGCTAAAATACGCCATATACGCCTTGGCAATACCGCCAAGTAGAATGTGGCACCTAATCACCACAGTCAGAAACAGTGGTCACCACCAGTCCCAGGTTGATCCCACAACATAACTCGTTTTTAATTCTAAAATTTCACACAGAACATTCCGACATAATATTTTGAATAATAATTATACATTTATAATATGTAATGTGCACAAAGGTTTTCATAGACAATACATTGTAGACAGAATATTACACATGTTGTCTACAGCGCACAGCAAACAAGGTCAAGCCTCTGCCATAGCAGGCGGAAGAAACAGGACACGGAACGCGGCGTCAGCGATACACGCTCACTCCATAGCAACAGTGATTTACGCAAAGTCACGTAAAATACCACACTCACACATGGCCGGGCGAAGCATGGGGTCATTTACCCATATGTAGGCCATATGGCAAACAATAGCAGGATTCCTTCATTATAGGGAAATGCCTAGACACTTAACATAAACAAAAATTAATAACGGCGCACATTTTTACAAAAATACTCGCATTTAGATTCACACACAGACATGGTCACAAAAATTAGGCGAGCGATCAAAGATCTCATTACCTATCTTAAGGAAATGTAAAATAACGGACCCTTGTCCTATAGACATATAATAACAGAACACAGTTCGAGTACCCTAACATAGAACTTAATTGTTTATACATATATCCCGATAGATATAATAAATACTAGCGATTCCATATATTTCCCATAACACTATAGGAAATAACACTTCTATGGATTATGAACACCTATAAGAGATTAACACACATTCTTTTACTTGAACAATTTAGAAAGTGCACGGATTCCAACAGTTACCCCATATTAAGAAGGGATAACAGGCCGATACACTACATGGCCACAGAATAGACCAACAAAATAGTACATAGGGCCTAATATACTATATAACAGTACATTGATACAATTTCTCTAACAAACGCCCTTATTCCCGTGATAGCGAAAGTACATACAGTACAATAACACAGGTTAGCCGCAGTGCATACACACAATGAACACAGGTTGGCGGCATTTCTAGGATAAAACGCAATACTTCTATACTCGTGCAGGTGAACGATATGTCACACACGAATAAAAGTAGACACACAATAACACAGGTTAGCGAAATCCACTGCCAAGGCAGAATAATACTTATAACAGTATATAGCAATCATTGGTATCATTACGCTCACTATTGCGACAGTACACAGGTGACTTATTACCACCACAGCCAATAGGAAGTGACACAATAACACAGGTTATTATACTATCACAGCGAACACCATATATAGTTCCACTGAACACACAAGTAGGCAACACGGGGAAAGCAGTTGACAAATACTTACGTGCAATACATATTATCCAATACACTGTAATCCACAAGGTGTTTTTAATCATAAATATTAATTTACCTCACACAGACTCCTTGCTAAGGCAGTCTCCACACACACACTGAGTCATGCTCTGCAGGCAAGGCGGATGCATGCGTACGCAGACTACCGACACCTGAGACGGTAGTAGACCGCGACTCACGTGTTATACACAGCGCTTCAGGCGCTCACACATAATCTGTTCCACATCTTTTTACCCTCATAGGGGATCTTTTAGATATCTCTGCTTTCTAGATCAAAGTGGAATTGACCACCAAATACCGTCATATAAGACAGACATAATGAACAGTTTTCATACAAAGCAAAGTATTCTCATTTAGCCGACGGAATAGGGAAATCATTTGAAATACGATTATAAATAATGATCATCACATTATATTAGCCTACGACCGACCGGACGATTAGCTAAATGCTAAACGCTTGGGGTCATTCCTCTAACGGTCAACGTATGAACTCATCTATCATCCAAACGCCAAGTACAAACTGTTCGTAATTGTCTACTTAATGACGAAATGATAGTCATAATTTTAAAAAATTAATTCAATATTTCCATAAAAGCCACAAGGCTCATAAAGGACCACAAATCCTTGCAGAGATCCCCTCTAGTATACATATACACAATAGATCAACAATTAACAGTACGATCATGAGTTGGCCCAAGTAATTTCCATAATTTCATTTTGAGGCAACGTGATACGACATGGCACATACATATATGTATGTCCATTAGTAACACAATAACGCCATGGCCCATAGATGTCCTACAGTAGACCTCAGGCGTTCGAAAAGTCAAAAGCAGGTGTGTGCCTACCTTCCTAGGTCAAAACACTGCAGGATAGATATCAGCCATGAGCGTATAGATGTAAATATATTCGGCAATAAGTACGTTAAATGGTCCATAGCTATTCTACGTTATCCTAAGGCGCAATTAAGTCCAGAGCAGGTGTTTGCCTACCCTCCTGGGATAACGATAAGGAATGAGTATTGATCATAAACATAATCATGCCGAATTTTATAGATAATAATTAGTAAAGGCCCGATGATTTTCTTTAATATACAACAAGTAAATATACACTTGATTTCACAAACAAGAAGATACAGAATAGGAATACACTATCCTTATACAAATACATCCGGTCAGGAGAATACAATGCGTAGTTCTCACTGCCATACAGCAGAATGCCCGATTAAGGTAGCCCATTATACTCCTTCACGGACAATCTACCATGCGGAATGCAATATTAACTGTGAATACACATATTGCTACACCCCGCCATATTTTTCATTTTCCCGGAGTAGACAGGGATAAACCACGGAAACATTTTCCTACAGAATAACACCCAATAGTTCTACACTTACAGGGAATCGCCAAACGCGTAAACGTATTCCCAATACACATTAGTAAAATTTGGGAATTAATTACAGGTCGAATCAACATATTTTATAAACACCATTTTCAACTTTCCCACAGGAAGGGGACACTAAACGCAAAAACACCTATATATAGATGGGCACCCAGCATAGTAATGCACCCTGCATTATTTTTCATTTTCCCGGAATAGAAAGTGCAAACCACTGACACACTTTCCTACACAATCTTACATAGAATTTCTACAGCCACAGGAATGCGACATATGCTTCCAAACATGTAAAACACAGTCCAGAATACTACATATATTCTCCCGGAGTAGAAAGTGAAAACCACTGAGACACTTTTCTACACAGTATTACAGAGAATTTTTATAGCCATAGATGTGACATATGCTTACGAACATGTAAAATACACTCCAGCACACCGCATGTATACTATATAAGAAACACATTACTTATATACATAGCGCTTGCCACATTTCTGTACGATATAATGACAAAATAATCCCATTAGGATTTAGCCAAAGGAGAACATACATAAATTCCCAGCATACAGACGAATAGCTAATGGCCTCTGCCCAAATTATACAACACACCAGCTGTACAGTTCAAAACGCTGGTAAACAATACATTAAATACGTAACACGTGCGTTTGACAGCTCCTTTACGGAACGATAACAACGCCTTTATGGTTCCAACCCACTCCTGTCGCTCGCCTCCAATCACAGTAAAGACATCATAAACAAGACCTACTCCAGCCGGACAGCCAATCAAAGGCTACAGGTCACGCCTCACACTGACGACAGTTGATATCTCATACACACACACGTTATCTCCGAACACGCCTCCCACGAGACAGATAACTAGCAAGCGGCCATAATGAATTCAAGTCGCATATCGCGCGCCAGATTCAAACGGCACTAGGTGACAGACATTTAATTGTCACAATACACTTCACACAATAGGGTAACCAGATGATTTTATTTTAGTTCACCCCTATCATCCCTCAATCCTTTACACCCGGATAACATATTTAACGGCCAAAAGCCAATATTCTCGGTGATATTTACACGGCGCCGCGTCACACTAAATACACCACATTTTATATCCTAGCAGACTTTTAATACATTTTTGACCTCAGATACACTCTTATATAGACACGCCAGCCAATATAGAACAACATGAATATGTATCCATAACCAAATAAGTATATAAATCCACTTTCCCATTAGGAGGTTTTAATTTGTTTTATTTTGGAGTACGGCAATATTACTCAAAATATTATATTTCAGAATTAGACCGGCAGAGTTGTTTTAGGTGACAACATGTCCATATAACCACCATACATTGTACCCCTTTTGAGACCCATAATTAAAACTCCACACTTAGGGATATTTATGGCCCTGTTTAACATATAGATGGCATTTATATATACCATCATTCCAGTTCATAAGATGGCAATAAACACTTATGTACCCCCCTCATTTTCATAGGGTGGATAGTATGTTATATTTTATTTGCAGCGATCAACCCCATCATAGGAGGGAATTACGACACATATCGTGCGCTACAATATAGCCTGGTTTAGGATACCTATACATAGTATCTAATCAAAATCTATAGACAATATAAATAGATAATATCTATAGGCAACAGCTCTAGATAATGTATCTAGACAGCAGACCTAGACACAATTTATAAACAGTATCTCTAGACAGTAGATCTAGACGGAGTTTATAGAAAATACCTACAAGTAATAGCTCTAGACAGGATACCTAGATAATACCTCTAGACAATACCTCTAGTTAAGGAATTATACTATATAATAATAATAGATGACCAGTTTTTTAAGATAGCCTTTATAGCCTATAAGTCTAATAAGCATAATACGAGCATAAACAGCAGTCACATATTATTATGGCGACAGGTGCCATATATTACCAATAGTATGTCCAGGCCACAAAGCACATTTCCCTCCCATAATACACATTAAACACTATACAGATAACACATCTACACGTATTCCCCTACCAATGCGAGGCACTATGGTTATTATGCAAATACCAGGGTGTACGCCATGCCTTATCGCTCATGGTTGGATGTTAATCAACACTCGGAACCTTAAAGCTAACAGCTAGCGTTCCAGGCTTAACCCACTAACACAAGTGCATGCAATGATACATTTTTTCATCAATGTTTTCACCCTGCATGTTAATTAAAAGCACAAATGCTAATCTACATCATTCAGCACGGTAACTAACAACCAACGCTGACCACCCAAATCCTACACAATAAAATCCTCACCTACACCGGTCGAGAGTTCCTACCCATTAACGTCTCCATACATCCCCATAAGACCAAGATTCCTTGAACCTTTCTTACCATCCCGTTACCAGTAATTAACAACTTTTAACATACCTACAAATACCCAATAACATGGGAATACCATTCCAAATCCCTCACTTACCTACTAACATGTGAGGAGGAATTATACGCAGCTGATATTAGCTGGAAATCCGATTGACCAGGCGCAATGATACTGCACCGTGCCATCACAATTGCCCCCCCCCCGTATAACTACAGCCCCATAAAAACAACATTAAAACGCTAGACACTTATTCTTTATGGTTTACGCACGGCGATGCACTTAGCAGGATGTAAAAATGTTTTCCAGGTGAAAATATATGTTGAAAAATATTTTCCAGGTGAAAATATACGTTGATGTATCAATAAATTGTACCCAGAACATGACATGACAAGACGTCGACGTTGACGACCGACGAGAGGTCATAGTGGTGACGCGTTAGGGTGGGCAAGCACCTGTGTTGCGGGGAAGTACCTAGCCTGTCTCCCCTCAATACAGGGTCCGTTATACCGTTTTTTTTTTTGCCCTAACGTCGTCTAAACTATACCTGCGGATGGAGGATTGATGGTTCGATGAGGGAATAAATTAACCCCACATCGGACAGAATACTTCCTCCTTCCCAAGACGACCCCTAGGACTTAACGTTAGTCAGTAAATAGAGCTAATTGATGCTCTAGAATAGGAGCAAACGCCTGCAGCGGCAGGTATATAGGAATAAGATGAGTATTGAAAAAATGGAATAATGAGTTAAGGGTATAAAGAGATAAGGAAAGAAGGAAATAGTAAGAGAATATGGTAATGAACTCAGGGTATAAAGAAACAAGGAAATAAGGAAACAGTAACAGAATATGATAAGGAAAGAATACAAAGTAATAAGGGAATAATAACACAATATAAGAAATGAAATAATACAAGATATGAAATGAAATAATGAACCAATGAAATAATGAACAATTATATTCCGGGCCGAGGTATGCAGCACCGATGACCTCTTTGCTCATACCCCCGATTAACAAAGCATACAAACAGAAAATATATAATAAAACTACGATTCTTTTTCCCTGGCCGAGGTAACATACATTATTGTGCCCCATGAAGAAGAATATTCAGCAAATATATAATGAAACTACGATTCTTTTTCCCTGGCCGAGGTAACATACATTATTGTGCCCCAGGAAGAAGAATATTCAGCAAATATATAATGAAACTATGATTATTTTTCCCTGGCCGAGGTAACATACATTATTGTGCCCCAGGAAGAAGAATATTCAGCAAATATATAATGAGACTACGATTCTTTTTCCCTGGCCGAGGTAACATACATTATTGTGCCCCAAGAAGAAGGATATTGATATTGCACAAGAGGCAATATACACCATAATAAATGAAGATAAGGGTAGAGCGCTGATATAAAACACAAATAGATAGGAACACAGTACACTGAAGTTACACAACACAACGAGTAAGAAAGAATAAAGAAAGACAGAGATAAATACGATAATGAACAGAGGTAAAGATAGAGCAATGATATAAGACAGAAATAGATAGGAGACAAATACAGTAAAGTCATAGGAGATAAGGAGTAAGAAAGAATAAAGAAAGACAAAGGTGAATACAATAATGAATAGAATTAATGGTAGAGCAATGATATAAAACAGAAATAAATAGGAGTAAAGTACAGTGAAGTTATAAGGGATAATGAATAAGAAGGAATAAATAGAGTACGAATACATACCAAGTAAGAGATAAAGGTTAAAATAATACAAAGACTTAGGAGAAAGATGAAGGAGAATAAGTAAATGCAAAGGTAAACAAAGAGTTAATAAAACATGGCCAATAGCAATTAAGAATCTAGGTATTATAATAATAAACATGAATTTCCTTTTCAGCGCAGGTTGAAAACCTGAGGCGCTGATACCAGACAAAGCACACGTGGTGGTGCACAATTTGAAAGCATGTATCGGGAGTGGCTCCATTTTGGGGCGCTCACCGAAAATAACAATGATAATGATAAAAGGTGATTTAGTGACTAAACATAATGTTTTTCTATATGCCTCCACAGACAATGATAATGATAAAAGGTGATTTATTGACTAAACATAATGTTTTTCTATATGCCTCCACAGACAATGATAATGATAAAAGGTGATTTATTGACTAAACATAATGTTTTTCTATATGCCTCCACAGGATTAACCCCACAAAGGACGAGGGAAAATGCCCTCTGAAATAATCATTTGTACATGTATTATGGATCCACAAAAATTGATACAAAATTTTTATGCACTAACCATATGTTTTTTTCTTGTCTTACACAACTGCCCCACCCCCAAAAGTGCACACTCAAATGCCCCATACATAGGCACATATCCGGACCACAGTGGAGATATACCTGTGGGATATCATCCACTGAAGGTCGGATCAACGAATGAAATTAGCACCTAAAATGAGAGGTGCATTACGGCCACACAACTCGCGCCTATCTCTGTAAAGGACGAGTTGTGCAGCCAAGATGACTTCGCTCGCCCACAGGGAGCAAGTCATACAATAAAATATTTTGTACACAAATAGGGTGTCACCTGCAGGTAATAGGTAATAGGTAATAAGTAATGGGTACTAGATAATAGACAATAGGTTATGATTACATATTAAGTTAAGAGTGCACTCGAAATAATGTTAAAAGGTGTTGAGTCCAGTATTCAAAGGAGTATAGTTCCGCAACTACAGTAATAACAGAAGGATGGTAAATAATTAAGAGAATTTGGTTTGTTGATACAGAAGGTTAATACATAATTAAGAAATGTTGATTTTACTATTAGAGAAGGACAACACAATTAAGTGAATTTGGTTTTGTCTTTATTGCAGGTTGATGTAAATGAGAGAATTGGATTTTGTTTCTGTGTGGAATATTGATATAAGTAACAGGGTTTTGTTTTAGGTTTTCATGGTTTTAATGATTATACATAATATGAAGACTTGAATTTTTTTTAATGTTGTTGATATTTAACCAAGAAATGAGAACATATGGATAACTTTGTGATACACGTTATTTTTTCCTTTCCACTCTTCTAAATTTCACATTGTAAAAATGTCGCATTTCTCCCCAAACAATAAAACACTTTTCAATTTAAACATTTAACTACACCTTGCGACATTTATTTTATTCTATCTCTATACTCTATCCCTTTTACACACATACAGGGCACGCGAGAGCAGTTTTTCATCCCCATTGGAGGCAAGTAATTATATATGTATCTGTAACCTCCCCCTTTAACCCTCGGATGTTTTTTTCCTCTCGTGTGTTCCTGCACCCCTTAATTTACATTGTTGCAATTGAAAATTTGTATAATATGTAATGTTTTATTTAGCAAGTTATTATGTTTGTATATCACAAATACAAAAAGGGGATCCAGGTAATATCCCATCAAGTAAACACATAATATGAAAGACAGTAAGCTTCACACCCCATTGTTGGATTTTAAAAACAGATTGTAAAGAAATATTGTTCCCCTCACCACAAACAATTACACGTAATCGCTAGGCACACCCGGACACCCAATCACTAGAAGGCACACTTATTCAGCCTTCAACTTTCGACATTTAACAGTATAGCACTAAATTTATATCTACCCCCTGACTTACCCCTATCTTCCACGAGGCTACCAACCCACCCCCTATGACACCAACCATACAACGATGACCTAAATTGAAAGAAGAAAAGAAGAGAAGAACAGAAGACAGAAGATTATCAAGAAAGAAGATGATGTCTTATTTTTTCAAAAACCTCCCCCACGTCTTCGTCCAGTTATCGAGGACGATAACTAACCCTACAAAGGGGGTTGTTGTACCCCTAGGGTACGCTACCCCATCCCCTAAGGAAAATCTATAAAATCCCAAAACTACAAACTTCTGATCTAAAATCCTTATAAAATACCACCTACAAATTACATGAAGAACAATTAGCACATACAGGAAATCGGGTAGCCTCGTACCACAAGCAATGACCTGGAAGAGGTGCACGACTCGGTAGGAATGTAAGGATTCCGCCGAGCGAGCACACCAAAGCTATAAGAACTCCAGAGGTCAAGTGCCGGGATCATCAATCATTCAGTCCTCACTCAGTGCACCGACGTGTTGAACCTCTGCTGCCTACAGGCCGGGTAAGTGTCTTAGCGATCTACACACTAACCACTACACCACACACTCCCCTCCCTCTGTGCTTGGACTGTGTTTATTTCTTATTAATTATTATTTTGAACTGCTAGCTCTATCAGTGTATCTCCAGATAGAGATACACATTAAACTCTTAAATAATAGAAGCCACTGGTCTCACTCTTTTATTTATTTAGTTAGTAAGTTCCTACCCTAATAGATTCCACTTTAGGTAGGACTTAGAAATAGCCTTATTGCGTACTTGCTTAATCGCTGCTTGTATTCAGCTGAGCGTCCTTGCTCCGCGCTGACCACAGCGAACTCTCCACTTACTCGCGTGCTTACGGCTCACTGCAGACCGCGTGGCGCAGTCGTCGCGCTTTGGTTTATAAGTTAATAGCTCTTGCAAACTACCCCTTTACCTAGAACAAACAATGTCAAACAGTACATTGGGGAGTTCTCCTGGCTGATCGCACGATCGATCTCCATTCATAAAACATTCCTTACCTCTTACAGTTTTCGCCAAGCTCAACCCCCATTTTAGACTAATTTCATCCCCTAGATTTATTATTTGTACAGGCATCCCTCACAGGTACCTTACAATCGCTTCAAATCTCTGCTTTCTTCTGATGATGATCTCACAATAGTTCTTGATATGATGGCATAGATGGCACTTCTATTATAAACACCCTTTTCAGAAACGTAGCCTTAAGTTTTCGATGACTTTCAAATTTGATTTCGTAAGATGTGCCCAAATCAGATGAAGGCCGTAGGTAATTATTGGTTGTACTTTCACCTAGAATAGCTCTAGTACAGTTCTCAAGGATACTTTTTGCAGGTGTTGAATATCATTAATTGCCAGAATTGCTGCCGATAACCTCTCCTTTACATGTAAAGTGAAGGTAGTTCCATGAGGTTGAAATATGATGCCTAAATATTTAAATCTGTTTACTGCAACCAGTTCTTCTCCCTCGCACGTAATAATCTCAGACTCAGTGCGCTTCCCCCCTCGTTTGAATGTCATCATTACTGTTTTTTTTTCTTATTGATAGTCAATTCGTTTATTCGTGCCCAAGCAAGTAATTTGTCGAAGGCTTCTTGAAGTGCAACTCTAGAAACTAATGCCAGAACCATATCATCAGCATAGATATAGATTTGAACTTCTTTTGTCATAATTGCTTGCATTACATCATGGGTAGCAATGTCGAACAATATAGAGCTCAAGGGATCCCCTTGTAATACACCAATTGTCTGTTCAATACATGTAGATGTGGACACCAATTCGTCAATTTGTAGTCTGTTTTCAGCCAAAATATCGTTAATTATTAGAGTCGGGAATGGGTTAGGTGCCCAGGGATTTATAATGAGGTACAATCTGGATATTTACCTGGAGGGAGTGTGGGATAAACCGGCTAGAAACGACAGGATAGCCACTATCAGCGCTGGTATTCCAACCTCCGATCTCCGGACATTCTGCTGTTCCTAATCGCGGTCATGGTGAGCAATTTAATGCGCTTGGCTACTCCGTGGGATAAACTAATCATGTTCTATTCCCTGTACTGGGAAGGTTTAGGAACTTCCGAAAAAAACAGACTATTAATTAAATAAAAAATAAAGGACTATATGATAAATGTGAAAAGGTTAAGTGTGGTTATTAACAGTGAAATTATGTTTTACATACTTTTTTAGGTATCATTACTGCAGGTTGCATATTTCAAGAGTGTAAAAATTACATGGACAAATTATATAATTTTACACACCTCATTTTTCTTCCAAATGTGTAATAATTACATGGATTAATTACATACAGTACTTCTATACAGCCCTCCTTTTTTCTAGAAGATTATAGTAGTGTATAATTTTTATTAGTCCATGTTATCTTGCCAAGTAAGAAGCTGTGAGTAGATACAGAGGGGTGCAAATTATTAGACTTGACGGCAGTTTTACAAAACCCTTTTATCAATTTAAATGATCTAGTCGACTTCGTCGTTACGTTACGGCGACGTCACGAAATGTACCGAGAATGCACTGAAGTGTGTGACGTCATAGTACCGCTTGGTGCATGTGTACTGAGTTCACTGGTGAGCTCTGGCGTTACGAGACGGCAACGACACGGCGAGCGTGACGTCATCCAGCCAACTCCCTCCTTTCACCGCGTCTCCAGCTCCCTCATGACTTGAAACATTCTAGCGTTCTGATTGTTTCTTGATTATCTAACATGTCAAGAGTCTTTGGCTTCAACCGAAGCGAGAAGCCTCCATCCTTTTTAGCATTTTTCAGCATTTCTAGCATTTAAAATGATACAAAATCCAGTCTTTCAGACTGGCTGTCTCTTTTTTAGCCTATTTTCAATTTTGAAAAAATAGGCTTATGAGATCACCTTTTGTCCGTGTGTCTGTGTGTGTGCGTGTGTGTGTGTCTGTGTGAGGTGTATGTGTTTCCCCCCCCCTAATAAATTTTATACGGCTCAAGCGATTTCAATGAAAATCGGTAAGTTCTTAGCACAACTACGTGCGACCCCGACCGTGCCCTTCAAATTTTGTTACGTCTCACCAATCCAACATGGCGGCTGTGCGAAATATTTCACCAGCATTCAATATCTCCGAAACTATTCCCGATATCACCCTGGAATTTTTACGGTGATAAAGGGAACTATTAGAAGTTCACCTATGTGACTATTGAAAAACTGGTAACTACAAAACCAACATGGCGGCTGGGTAGATTATTGGCTGAGGAATAACCCACCCACCAAGGGAAGATGATTAAGAAAAGGAAGTGGGTTTCGGACTGGAGAAAAAGGATAGAGAAATAGGATGAGAGTTCCACAAAAGTTATAAATTTAGCTTTAAATACACTCAGAGGCGGTTGCCACCGCAAATCCGCTCTCTGATACCTAAAGTGGGTACGAGCTTGGTCGAAGCTGACGGGAACCACAGCTAAGACTTGGGCGGTTTGCCAGAGAAAGGCTTTAGTGTATTTCCTCCCAAGCACGCATAAGACTACTATAGGGAAGGGTGATAGTCTGGCAATACAAATAGTAGCAGATTTGTTCTGTATTAACGATGGCATGAACTTGGGAAGAGTCAGGGAGGACAGGATCTTGACTAACCGTTGTACTAGAAAAATGAGAAAGCGAAAAGGAACGCTTAATTTATTTAACAATTCAAATGAAGTTGATAACTTTAACAAACATATTTTCAATTAGTTTAACAAATTTTGGGTCACAGACCTCAGAAAACATTAAACGTTTGCTCCAGGCAATTGACAATTTATTAGGTTTCAAACCTTATAGATGTTCTAAAATCTTTATAAGATTTTAAAAAAAGACAAATGAAGTAATTAAAGTTTAAACATTAAATTGAGTACAAGGAGTGTACTATAAGAAATTTCTGAGAGAATATTCTAGAGAGAATGACAACTTCGAAAATAACAATAAGAAAAACATGAAGAATAAGATAGAAGTTCCTACAACTTCTTATATTTAAGCTGAAATACTTTATAACAATTATACAAAAGAGAGCAGGTCACTTACGGTGAAACCTGAAGAAAAAGGTCAAAAGGAAGGTCCTAGACTTCCTATGTTTAAGTAGGAATCACGAGCCAAATGGGACAGTTTCCAATTCGTGAGACCTAGAAATAACTCACTCAAGAGTTGAGAGTATTGTTTTCCCTGATTATAGGGAAGAAACAATGTAAGTTTAAACCGTGTACAAAACACGTAGTTATACAGAGATTAATTTATGATAAACAAGCAAAAATGGAAGGGCACTTCGTAGAGTGACACCTTATAGAAAAGTTACAATTTTATTAATATGGTTTGTTAGTAGAAGGTTGAGGAAAGATCATTGGGATTTAGGATCAATGTTCATGGCCTTATTTAATGTAAACGGACGATCGCGACGCGGTAGAAAAGTGGGGTAAGCACTAGTTTTCACTATAGTCTGTTACAAGATGAAAAGTTCACTGTAGAAACAAGAAAGTTTATGGGAAAGAGAATTATTGCAATGATGAACATAACTGGTTTCACTAGACAGTCGAGAGTCTATTTCTTGAGAAAGTTGTAAATTACAATTAAATGCGCCAAGAACATCCAACGGTGGAAGAAAATCCGCTATTGAGCTTTAATTCAGAACTGAGATTCTTCAATTTTAAATAGTATTCTCACAAATGAGTGAAAATTACATGACGGCAGGACGTGTAGATAAAATACAAGATCTGGAAGGTTCCAGAACGATCTTAGTAGAAGAATGGGGCCAAAAATAATCCAACGGTGGAGCGAGCTTAGTATTTTACAGACAGCGGGTATTAGATAATATCCCACGTAGTGAGAAGATCTCTCAGTTGAATAGCTTAAGAAAAGATACTTTCTATTAATGTTGTCTTAGACAGACAAGGCCTAACATGGCAAATCCCACGAAGAATGATTACCGCCCCACAAGTAATCTCACGCTGTCTATAAAATATTCAATAAAAGCATGTAGATAAAATTGATGAAGATGAGGTTAAAACCTTAAGTCTGTACTTATCTTGGTTGCATGTTGAAGGTGAAGTTCCCCTTGACAATATTTAATATGCCAACATGGCGTGGAAAGTAGAGTTTGCCTCTTGGTTTGAGGAGATTGGCTTGAGTTGAGCCTTAACTGAGTCGACGGCCGGCGCACGAATGAGAGCTGCTAGACGCAGAAAAGCACTAGCCTAGACGGCATGACCAACAAGGAGTTGAGTGCACTTAAGAGAGTGAGTGCGCGGTTGCTCACGACGCAGAGAAGTGTAGAACTGAAGTGACTGAGCGAGCAGGCTGCGCGCGCGGAGAAGAGCAGTAGGGGGAGGGGAGAAGAGGGGGAAGCGGGCGAGAGAGGGGAGGAACAAAGAGGTTGCACATAAACATGAAACAACTTTACAAAAATAAATGTTTTTCTTGATGAATGGTCTTCAAAGAGTTGATAGCTGGCGATGGCAACGAGAACTGGTGGCCAGATGGAAAAAGAAGTCCTCTTGCACCAGGAAGAATTGAGGAGCTTCAGAGATTCGCTGCTAGATGACGCTAGGTGGGTCACGGAAGGTATATATCTAGAACAGACTCATAAAAGATATAAGCGAAGTGATCACCACAGAGAAAATAGAAGATCACTGTTGGTGTTTGACTAAGAGGAAGGAATGAACAAGCAAAAGCAATAAGAATTATATTCTCTTGTACGTGTATTCCAAGAATACACCAGCGGCCACGCGAGTTTGCGACTTTTAAATAGACGTTTCTCGCGATTTAACTAACCAAACACAATATAACTTGGTACAGTATATGTTTATTCACATTGTAATGCACCGACATCAAACTTCGTTCAATTCTTTACATAACCACAAGATGCGGATGTGCGAAGTATTTCACCGGCATTCTATATCTCTGAAACCATTAGCGGAATCACCCTGAAATTTTGTACGGAGATAAAGGGCACTACTGGAAGTTCATCTATAATACTTTCAAAAACCGGTTAACTACAAAACGAACATGGCGGCCAAGCGAATAAAAAAATTTAAGAGACCTTTCTCGCGATTTAATGTTCCAAACGCAATGAAATCTGGTACAGGAAATGTTTATAGACATTGTAATGCACTGGTGTCCAATTTAGTTCAATTGTTTACATAACCTCAAGATGGCGGCTGTGCGAATTTTAAAATTAAGTTTTTATTTCTTGTGTCGTAATCATGCGATCGAATTGAAAGTTTGAATAATGAACCTACGCGATAATTTTCCTTTAATGGTACATGACTCTATGACCTATACATTTAACAATCCTACATGGCGACCATCCGAAATATTTAGACGGCTCTGAATATCTACGAATCTATTATAGCAATAAAACTGAATTTCTTTATGTTCATAGGGGCTATGAACGTAAGTTCACCTATAGGACTTTAAATAACCTTGTGATCACAAATCCAAAATGGCGGTGACGCGAAGTATAAATATTCACATGGACGTTTCTCGCAATTTAACCATCCGAGTGCAGTGAAACTTGGTACAGTAAGTCAATATACGAATGTTAATCCACTGGCATCTAATTTATTTCAATTGTTTCCATAACCACAAGATGGCAGCTGTGCGAAATTTAAAAATCTCCTTGTTATTTCTTGTGTCCTAATCATGCGATTGAAATTTGAATGCTACACGTACACAATAATCATCATGTAACAGTACATAACTCTGGGACCTACATATATAAAATCCAACATGGTGACCATCCGACATATTTAGTCGGTTCTCAATATCTACGAATCTATTATAGCAATCAAACCGAAATTTTGTATGTTCATAGTGGCAGTTAACAAACGTAGGATATATGAAAATAGGCTGTATAGTTCTTCACGGAACTACTTGTTTTATACTTTACACGGTTTAATGCTCTAAAATATGTTTGCAAGGCGTCGAATTTATTTCAAATGTTTAACCAACAGTCTTAATTATGGCTACAGAGCCTGGATTTGATCTCCTTTGTTCGTCACTGGAGAAGTTTCCATCTGTTTTTTCGCCGCTGCCTGTATGACGTTAGGTATCGTTCAGATACACTTCCCTTTTGTTTCTGTTTCCTTATATCCCTCTAACCCTCCCCCCCCCCCCCCCCCCTTCTCTTTTTCCTTATTTGGACATCCTCATTCTTCGAGGAGTCTCTATATTTTCACCCCGCCCCCTTTACCTTCTCCTTACTTACTACTCTGTCCGCAGTTCTACCATGGTCCATACAGTAATTTCTGGCAGCTGCTCTCTGGTGACGAACAGAGGTTTTTTTTTTTTAATCTCATTGATATATTTTCTTTGGCCACATTGTTTGATTCCATTTAAAAAGGAGGCAAGGTTCCTTTGAAACGTCTGGTATCTAATTTAATTCCACACGGCATTAGCCCAAAAAACATGAATTATTTGTAAAGTCTTAATTATATTTTATTTTAAGAAACTCAAAGTAAAATTATTTTTGAGAATTTCTAGTATCCGAGTAGCCTTGCTAATGCAAAATCCCACAGTTTTGTTTTGATTAGTTCGCTCTACTTTTCGTGTGAATTTACAACAGAGAGATTTGGGGTCTCTTTTTACTGATTATCCGTTCTTGAACAATTCAAAGATTCATGAAATCACCTGACTTACAGGGTACATTCCAAAGTCAATGATAAATAGAAAACGGATCCAGCTCAGATATCCCTCGGAATCCTCTAATCTAAAAGTTTTCAGACACAATTCCTTATGAGAAAAGGTGTACGTCCACAGGAAGGAAAACATACTAAGTAGGGTTACAAAAGATGCTAGCCACGGGGGTGAAGCTACGATACGAGTAACTGACAGCACTTGGTACTTCACCGCCACCCCACTACGAGCGCTGCTAGGCGAAAGGTCGCCTCGTAATTGGTTGATTTGACTTCGGTGTTCTGTGTTGTTGATAACATGGCGGCTCCGCATGCTTGAAAGACGTTACGGTAACTGTTCATTAACCTGACTTTGGAAGATATTTAAGTCACTTATACGTTCAAATTACTCGCAATTATTCATGTATAACACGATACTGTCGTATTTCATCAGCTTATAATCGTGCTCCATACTTTTCATTCGTAAACCGTATTTGTCAAATGCGAGTGTTGCTCGAGCCGAACAAAATAGTTCATACGACATCGGAGTGAACAGTTCTGAATAAAACCATCCAGTCCAAAGTCTCAAGTTGATGCGATATTTTAGTATGGAAATTCGCCCCTGAATAAAATACGGATTGGAGTGACCCGGTTAAAAATAAATAAAAAATAAAAGAAACATATTTGGGAGCTAATATTTCCATACTGGTAGTTGGCTGCCACACCACTAAGCGTGCTGCAGTAGTTTCTTGTTTCCACGCTTTAACATGCGTCATTCACATCTATTATATGTGGTGTCCTGTGATGCCAGCAGTTGTTCAAAGGAAATGGTTTTGAATTAAAAATTGTGACTAGTTCAAATGATTTGATTCGAATAATGTATACACCTCTGTAAGTGTTATTCCCCAACTAATTTAATTGGCGACATATAGGCCTAAGTGTTTACCGATTGAAAAGCAAATTTTTACTCAACAAAAGAGAATGACTAACTGTTTCCAGAACACTCAGTATTAAGTGCCCTACTCAGCGGTACTAACTTCATCATTAGGACTACTCTAGTGATGTTGGTGTTAGTATAAAGGACGATAAATTTCCCGCTTTCATTAAAACACAGCATTATCACAAACGCTATAGAAAATGGTTTGACAACTCTGTTTTGATGGGTTCAACGAGCATTATTTCATCAGCCAGTCACCCTGTCCATATTCACATCGGCCTGACATAAGGCTGTTTCTGACATTAAAATTGATCACCCTGACTCCCCTCCCGTACTGTTCTGTTCTGTGGCATGACGGGAGGAAACATCTGATATTTGCATTGCGTATGCGTCGTGCGCGCGTTCCTGCTGCACGGATAGCAAGAAAAGATTTACCTGACCTGTGAAAAATATGACATTAATTTAAAAGTAACTCATTAAATTATTTGGATATTTCTGATCAAAATGACATCATTTATGAAGAGTATCCATTTTATACTATTTAATTTAATTTCTAAATGTGTATCAGCACTCAAGGAAAATCAAACGTTAATGGTTTTCAGTCGGTCAACACGATTGTACCCAATAGTATTGGGTTCTTCCCTAATCCTGAAAGAATTTAGGCTACATTATCCCTCCCTACATTATTCTGCTAAGGTCCCATTCCAGTTTAGTACCGAAAATAAGGTCCCATTAACACCAACCTACACATATGGGGTACCTACAGGTTCAGCATAACCCAATGCGTAAGCGAAACGCACTCACTTACTCTTTAAATGCCTCACAATTAAATAAATACCTTAAAACATGCATATTTACAATGAAAGAATGAAAGAATGCAACACGGTAACCATGGTAACAGAATCTCACAGGTCCATATATTTCTGTAAGACGCAATGCAATTCCAATTATTACATTACTGTGAAAGTTTCCAGACGGTTATAAGGTTATCACGGAAACAAATTATGCTGTAAAATACATCAATGCATACAGTATAATGCGCTTAAGGGGGTCAAGGGGCACTCTAGCATATTTTCACGCAATTTTCACGTGTGAGTGTGGTACGAAAGTCTTTTTCACCGGACAATAAAGGGTCTCCGAAAACCACATTTAAAGGCCCTTAAATTAACAGTGTCTGTGATATTCCCAGAAAACTAACTTCGCTCTGATATACCTATGAAGGAATGACAAACCCCTAACCAATGCACCAGCAGCTGAATTGATAAAGTCTGATTATGCATACCAAGGATAAATCAGTCATAGCATTCATAATTGAGATTTTGCTAAGTGTACTCTTTACAACTAGAATATTCGCGGGCGAAGCCGCGACGGGTAATGCTAGCATTAATAAATACACTTGGATGACCAGATTCGACCGTCAAGCGATCATCATCAGATCCTTATCAAGTGAAGTTTGTAGCTCAGGGATGTATTTTGCTTAATCCTTCTGATGCCAAACTTTTATTGAATGGCGATGTTGAAAGGCCAAGTTTAGTGAAATTGATGATGATGATGATGATGATGATAATTGTTGTTTTAAGGGGCCTAACATCTAGGTTATTGGCCCCTAATGGTCTGGGTGATAGCGAAAATGACAATTAAATGGAAACCATAACGAAAATTACAGTAAGTGAGACTGAAAATAATTACAAAATGGAACGCATATCGAAACGACGCACAAAAAGTAGAGTGGAAATATTTACGAAAGGTAATTTATAAGGAAAATACTCACGAAAGTAATAGATTGAAATATATGCACAAAATGTAGTTGAGGTTCAAAATACGTACAAACTGCAATGTAGATTCGAAATACTTACAAAATGCAATTGAAATTCAAAATACTTACAAAATGCAAATGAGATTGAAAATACGTACAAAATGCAATTGAAATTGAAAGTACACAATGCAATTTAGATTAAAAAAGACCATTTCTGATTCAAAATACTCACAAAGTGCAATTGAAATTCAAAATACTTACAAGATGCAATTGAAATTGAAATTGCTTACAAAATGTATGCTAGATTCAAAATACTCATTTGTATTGACAATACTTACAAAATGCAATTTAGATTGAAAATACTTACAAAATATAATTAAGATTTAAAATACTCACTAAAGTGCCTCCACCTTCGACTTACGAAAAAAAAGCAAGTTAGATTGTCAATCCTTACAAAATGCAATTGAGGTAGAAAATATTCGCAAAATGCAATTTAGATTGAAAATACAAAATGCAACTTAGATGGAAAATACCTACAAAATGTAGTGTAGATTCAAAATATTCGCTAAAGGTAATTTAGATACACGGGGAGCCAATTCCCAAAACAAAGTGCGGGAATCCGAAAGAGAATAGGAAATTGAATGAAAATTAAACAAGAGGTCAGACGCCTCGAAGAAGGTGTGATCAGGAAAGATGAGACAAGGGCCAATTAAGGCGGGAAAGTGTAAAACTCCGTAGGCCTCGGATACCCTAATACCGTCGGGGTCGGAAAAGAACAAGAGTTGACCAAGGGAGGTCGACAGGAAAGAAGACGGAGAGGAGCCCGGCACAAGTAAGTGGGAGTAATGTCGAACTCAGTTGGGGTCCCGTGGTCGCCAACTTACGTCCCACAATGTGTGAGCCCCTGAGGGTTTTAGTGAAATTACAAGTCTTTACTACAGCAGGTAAATATATTTTAAACGTAGGCCTACGAGTTACTAAATTTTGTTTCCATTAATAAAAGTAATTTAAAAATTACTTTACAAATTTAAATGTCAGATTTTTCGAAGTCGTTGTCATTAGTCAAAAAAAAAACAATAGGATTTACCATGTTAGTAGGATTGAAAAGATTGAAAAGAGATCCAAGAGAGGACTATTAGTGCCAATAGTACCCTTTTTGGTCTCAATAACTTATTTAAGTCACGCTTAATTTCACAAAACTGCAAGGTTAAGTTATACATGACACTAGTGAAACCGGTTCTGTTATATGGATGCGAGTCATGGGCGACCTCACAAACACTGGGAGAGCGCATTTGTGCATTTTAGAGGAAAGTGCTCAGAAAGATATATGGATCTATTTACAATAGGGAAGAAGTAAGATGGGAAAGGAGGGAAAAAGAGGACTTATACCAACGTTTTGGGAAAGCTGATGTGGGTAGGATCATCAGAGGAAGACGACTCTAGTAGATGGGACATATCGTAAGAGCTGTAGAATCTATCCCTAACAGAGTGCTCAGCAGATTGGCAAACGTCCAAGAGGCCGTCCAAGGACGAGATGGAAGGATAGGGTGATGAGAACCAACATCAGTACTAGATGATGCAATGGATAGAGAAAAATGGAACGGCATGTGTAACAAATGCTTGAGATTGTGATCGGGATAATGTATCCTGTGTGATTGATTATGATAGTGTTATGTAATATTGTATATTTGATGTGTTTGTTATGTTTCTTTGTTTTCTGTCATGGTCCTTAATGGCCTGATATGTACAATAAATGATGATGATGATGATGATGATGATGATGATGAAGATTATGAAGATGATGATGTTAGTAGAATGTATGATATTAACCGTATTGATTAATAGATTATTCTTAAAAATACTACACCAATCAATTGAATAGTTGTGTTTTAATTTGTATTAGAATGGATAGTATGCCGGAGCTAACGCAGTGGCTAATGCGTAGCGTAGTGACTAGTGTTCGGCCATATCGCCCACTGTGGTAGCTTTACCTCACCCTCCATAAGACCCAAGGAGTAATAAGGAGAGGCCCTGACGGCCAGGAAGTGAAGCCACAAGGCTTGTGCTCATCTTGTGCTCAAACATTGTGTTACGCTCATAAGAATAGCATGGGATGGTGTGACATATGTTCTAAAAAGTGGTGATATTTCGCGTGTGGGTCGCAATGTCGACGTGTGGGGCATATTATTGCACAAACAGAACTCCTCCTGCCAAAGTAATGTCATTTCACAAGTAAATGCAGTTTATTTGTCATTTATTGTGTTAAGTTTTCATCCTTGGAGTAGCCACCTTACGGTTCTGTTCTATATAATTCGTTAAATGTGGCATATGTGTCCACCAATATAAGTATTTTGATTGCTAGGAATTAATTATGGATTTTTTTCCTTCGTTTCTTACTGGAATTAATGAACGGTATTACTGTAATCTAATTACCCCCAATCTATTTTAACGTGGCTTGAGCTCTAGATTTATTGCTCGTGGATGCTAGAAGATTGTTATGCCATTATTTGCATATTTTGGCGTGTTAATCTCAAACCTCAGCCACCTTGTTTATTTTGTTACCGGAACTGCACTGGCCTGTTTTTAAAAACATCGTGCATTAAAAACAATAACGCCACTACCCAATTAGTTCACATGCCTTAATATTTTAAATTTATTTAATTTATTTAATACACATTCGTGAATATAATGGCAGGCCTACTGGTATCTTGGTAATTATTTGTATATTATTTGGTATAAGTTAAGAATAGTGGTGAGTGTTTGGTTGCCTGAAATCCCACAATAATTACAGGTTATAAAAACTGCATGCCTGTATAAAACATTCATTTCCCAAGTGCTATACTATATTTTAGATCGATGTATTGCTCTAGTTTATGTTGTAAAATTTAATGTTTTACGGCAGTTTACCTGATTTTCGAGTGCGACGAAAAGTATTGTGACTGCCGTACACTTCACGCTAGCCAGCAAAGATCAACAAATATTCCTTGATTTCCATCGTCATATACCTTACAACTTCGTACTATACCTGCACACGAATCATGCTTAAATCCCACTAATAAATAAGTCTACGGTGCCGTAAGCTCCATTTACTGCTGGAGCCGGGCTAGTATTGGGGCGTGGTCAGTGCTTCAACTCTCCACATGCTATAGCGCTGACAAGGCGTCTCCTTATTGCACCTTGATAAGACCAGCATGGGGTAGTAACACGCGGTGGCCATCTTGCGCATTATCCCCTCTGAAATCTGGGGAATTTGGGGAATTTTAGGGAATTCTGGGTTATTTAGGGAATTTGGTAGAATCTGGGGGAAATCTGGCTAATTTGGGGTAAATCTTGGGAGAAATTTAGGAAATTTGGTGGGAAATCTGGAGATTTTTGGTAAATTTTGGAAATTTTAGGGGATTTGGAGGAAATCTGGGGATTTGGGGGGTAAATTGGGGAAATGTAGGGGATTACGATTGGTCCCAGGACACTCAAATTCCAGCTGGGTTGGAAGAGAACACAAATTGGTCAAGGGAGGTCAACAGAGAGGAGCCGGACAAAGGTAAGTAGAAGCAATGCAGGACTTTTGTGGTAAATCTAATGAATTTTAGGGAATTTGAGGAAATTTGGGGATTCTTAGGAAATTCTGGGGATGGGGTGGTGGTGGATGTCAAATGGAAGTGCCGTGCGTGTTTTGAGGATTTGAAGAATTTTAAGGAATTTGTTGAAATTTGGGTAACTTTAGGGACGTTTAGGGGAATTCTGGGGGTTGGGTGGGGTAGGGGGAAATTATGCAGGGCTTAGTATTAGTATTATTATTATTATTATTATTATTGAATGTTGTGGTGGCCATGTTTGACATACAGTGTGCTTGTGCGGTACTGGTGTATTTATCGAAAAAATTGTTATTTGTGGAAGTGAGAATTGTATTCCAGCTTGGGAACAGGTCAGTGTGTATCGTAGTTCATTGTTTAACATACGGTGCTCACTAAATTGTTTTCCTCAAATCAACTTCATCGAGTGTAGACTGGATTTGTTACGTGATTTGGGGGTTAAGTTTTATCGTGTACTATTGGCCCATAGAGCATGAAGTTTCCTCTGTGACAGGAAGTGACGTAATCTAATCGTATTATCCAAAGCCATCTGAGCTTAGATTAGTAGTATAGTCAACAGAGCCTATAGGTTCCGTCGTCAGGGGGCAGTAAGAAGGTCTGGCCTACTTCGGCGGCCATTAGAGCCCCGCTACCTTGGGTACGAGCTTGATAGCCTAATAGAGGGAGGGTCTGGACTCTTTGGAGTCAGCGCTATTTTCTTCCCACACCACTGGCCTGTCCTACGCTTTACCACTTTCGGAATCGTCTTCTAACGATCCAAGAAAGAGATGCGAACTGGAAAAATGAGGTATGGCCTCGATTGTCTAAGGTGAATATAACGGGAGAGTCATCGAGTGATGGGGCAGTTGCGGAAGATACAATACTTCTCCCATCCCAACATCTTGACAAACTGAGGAGAACGGAAGAAGAGGCATTGCAGAAATGCTGTAATATTATTCAAAAGATGAAGCTTGCTGCGGCGAAACAGAAAAACATGTCCAAGGATGTGAAGGATGGTATTGTGGAGATGGAGGAGGCCATTGGCAGCATTGTCTTCTGTAAGAATGCTAGGTACAAGGAGAAACAACAAGTCGACAAAACCACAATAACTGATCGAGCACAAGCATCAAACTCTCTTGATGACGAAAGAGAAATGGAAGAAAAGGAAAGAGGAGAAGTAGAGTCATGGACTAAGGTTGTGTCCAGGATGAAACCACGAAAGAAAAGGAATCAAATGCAGGTTGAATTGCAGCGGAAGATTCTCCAGGCAAGAGACAGAGTCAAATGCTCAAGAAGCAACTAACAAAGTCTCGACTGCCAGCTGTGTTAATTAAGCCAGCAGAAGGCAAGTCGTATGCCGATGTATTACGGAAGATTCGGCAGAAGGCAAATCCTGCTGACACAGGAACGGAAGTTAGGTCTATAACCCAGACTAGAGCCAGTGAAGTTCTTGTTACTCTCGGGAAAAGCAATCGAGATAATGCGGCATTTAGCGACTCATTGAAGAATATCCTGGGACAAGATGCGACAGTCCGCAGTCTTGAGCCGAAGGTGACAATTGAGATTAGAGATCTTGATGCTCTCACGACCAAAGATGAAGTTTTAGAGTCCATTAAGGATATTATTAAAGAACCCCCGGATGGTCTGAGGATTATGGTAACGCAGACTAACAGTCGGAATCAGAGAATGGCAGTTATAACTCTGCCAGAAAAAACTGCAAATGATCTTCTAAGGAAAGGCTTGGTTCAAGTAGGATGGGTCAGTTGTAGAGTGAGGCGGAAAATATCAGTTCTTCGATGCTACCGATGCCTTAATTATGGTCATATAGCAAAAATTTGTGAGGGCCCTGACAAAAGCAAGTCTTGCTTCTACTGTGGACAGAATGATCACAAAGCCAAGGATTGCATCAACCCAAAGAAGTGGGTCTTATGCGAGGAGAGTGGCGTTACGCAGAAGGATTTGTGTCATGTGGCCGGATCGGGCCAATGTAAGGTGTTCCGAGAGGCCCTGGAGAAAGCGACGTACCTGAAACGAAAATGATCCGAGTTCTGCAAGCTAATATAGAAAGGAGTAGAACAGCCCATCATCTGTTGTACCAGCTAGCTGCCGAGAAACAAACTGATCTGCTGTTAATTAGTGAACAGTACCAAGATAAGGAGTCACCTCTCTAGCTTAGAGATCAATTAGGCACCTCTGCTATTTGTATCTTAGATCCCTGGAAAAATTCCAATTAAAGAACATGGGAGCGGGAACGGATTCGTTTGGTTAAAGAGTATAGGAGTCACCTATTTTAGTGTCTATCTTACTCCAAATGAAACAATGGGAAAATTTCGTCAGAAAGTCAACTCTCTGGAAGATGCCATTCTTAATACAACTGGAGCAATCATTGTAGCTGGGGATTTCAATGCCAGAGCAGTGGAATGGGGTATACCACATACCAATTCCCGAGGTAAGTTCATTCTGGAAATGGCATCAAGGACAGGGCTTTTGATCTTAAATGTAGGTGCAGTGTCAACCTTTCGGCGTCCGGGCTATACAGAGACCATTCCGGATATCTCCATGGCTTCTGAGACGTTAGTACCACACATCAAGGAGTGGAAGATTATAGAAGACTACACTGGTAGTGATCATCAGAATATTAATTTTGATGTGTGCAGTAATATAAGTGGGAAGAACTTACCTACTCAGAAACAACGGAGATGGAATTTGAATAAGATCCTTCTTGATGCATTTAAGGAAGCGTTAGCCAGTGGTGTAGAACTAATTGAGGATATGGAGCCTGACGGAGAGGCTGATGTTGAGACTGTCGTTTCCTCAACTATGAAGCTTATTACATTGGCTTGTGATACCTCAATGCCAAGTTTAAGATCACGCCATCGGAAGAGCCCTGCATATTGGTGGACACATGAAATTGCAGAATTGAGGCGGAATTGCCTTAGACTCCGACGTGCCGCACAACGGACAAGAAATCTGGATGATGCCAATGCCTTATCAGCCGAACATAGAGATGCAAAGAAGCTACTTCGGAAAACCATAAATCAAAGCAAAGCTGAGAGCTGGAGGAAGCTATGTGAGGATATTGACACTGATCCATGGGGATTGGGTTATAAAATTGCCAGAAAGAAGCTTAGGTCACAAAGAACACCGTGCGTCATGGATGCAAACAGTATGGCCATTATTGTCCAAACTCTTTTCCCAACACATTCAACAATCCCCGAGCATAATTTCGATGTAGATATTGAAATTCCTCTTTTTATTGAGGATGAGTTGAGTAGGGCTACTCAGTCTCTGCGAAGCAAAAAATCCCCTGGTCCTGACGGCATCTCAAATGAGATTCTCAAATTAATAATCGAGTTTCATCCACAATTAATATTACGAATGTTCAACGAGTGTCTGAAAGCAGGAGTGTTCAGCATCTGCTGGAAGGTCTGTCGTCTGGCGCTCATTAATAAGGGAAAGGGAGACCCGGATTTACCATCATCATACCGCCCTCTGTGTATGCTCGATACAACAGGGAAGCTCTTTTAGAAGCTTCTGAGGGTCAGGTTGCGCCAAGCGATCATGGCAGCGGGCGACTTTTCACCAAGACAATATGGATTTCGAACAGAAAGATCGACCCTGGATGCGATACAAGAAATTGTTGCAGCTGTCCAGCGGGCGGAGAATTACAATGACCACTTCCGTCGTGTGGTTCTCTTAGTTACTCTTGACGTAAGAAATGCATTCAACTCTGTCAAGTGGAGTGACATGCTGAATGCGTTGGAGAATATATTTCATATTCCAAATTATCTCTTACGGATAATAAATTCCTACTTGAAAGATCGTTCGTTGCTTTATAACACGACAGAAGGACAGCGCAGGGTACGGGTATTAGCCGGAGCACCACAGGGTTCGATTTTAGGACCAGATCTATGGAATATTACATATGATAGCTTGCTGAGATCTGAAGTCCCTGATGAAACTATCCTAGTAGGTTATGCAGATGATGTTGCTGCTCTTGTAGCAGGAAGAAGTGTCGAGCAGGCACAGTTGCGACTCAATATGGTAATGCGTACAATCAATAGTTGGATGGAGGAACATGGTCTGTCTCTTGCACTTAGTAAGACAGAAATTGTAGTCCTAACAAAGAAGAGAATTCAGACAATACTCCCAATACAGGTAGGAGACATACAAGTAGAGACACGGCCAGCAGCAAAATATCTGGGCCTCATGATCGACAATAAACTGAATTTTGGAGAACAAATTAGACGGACTGCAGATAAGGCGGCAAGAGGAGTAACGTCTCTCAGTCGGCTAATAGCCAATGTTGGTGGGCCAAAATCTAGTAAGAGGAGATTACTGATGATAGCCATCCATTCAGTTCTGCTGTATGGAGCGGAAATATGGGCGGATGCCCTGGATAAGGAGTTTATAGGAAGTCACAAGCACAAGTGCAGAGGCGGGGTGCTTTACGCGTGGCATCTGCTTATCGCACGGTCTCTGAAGAAGCAGTTCTTGTTATTGCTGGGATAATTCCAATTTTTTTCTAGCAAAAGAACGCAAGTACATTTACTGGAGGAAATTGGAAGTAGGTTTACAAAATGTAAGACAAACAGCAAGGGCACAAACCTTTCACAATTGGCAGATCAAATGGGAGCAAGGACAGCGAAGCCAGTGGACTAGGAGAATGATACCCCAGGTGCAGGTTTGGACAGAGAGGAAACATGGTGAGGTTGGTTATTATCTCACTCAGTTCTTGACTGGCCATGGGTACTTCTGTTCTTATCTTAAGAAGATGGGGAAAGTGGATTCACCAGACTGTATCTACTGTGTTAATGAGGTAGATAATGTTAATCACACCTTCTTCTCTTGTGGACGGTGGGTCCAAAGTAGGCAGTTTCTTCAAGATCAAATTGGTGTAGAGATATCTCCCGACAATATTGTTGCGGTAATGCTACAAAATGAAGAACATTGGAAACTTGTAGCAAGTTTTGTTGAAGATATCCTCCGAACAAAGAAGACGGATCTGGATCGCCACTGAAGATGATTCATTACGGAAGAGTGCCCTACGGGCAAATATAAATTGACTCTAGCCTGAAGTAATGTGATAAACGGTTCCAGGCTAGTGTTCAGAAGTAACGGGGGAGTTTTAGTCGGTAGTCTGCTACTCAGGAGCAGGAGCCCGACACTCGGTGCGTAAATGCATTTCTTCCCCTAAAAAATAAAATAAAAATTAAAAAATTATTATTATTATTATTATTATTATTATTATTATTATTATTATTATAGTGGCTTCGGTGGTGTAGTCGGTAGCATGCTGAAGTTCTGTGCCCAAGATAGCGGGTTCAAACCCGGTCGAAGTCGTCGGATTTTTTAAGAGCGTTAAAAATCATTCAGTATGCCTTCCTTCGGAGGGGAAGTAAAGCCGACGGTCCCATGTCATAGATTTATGGCGTGTAAAATATCCTTCCACAGACTAAACTTGTGTGAAGCTAAATTGTTAGTTTAGATTTCGTCGGAACGCTCTATCAAAGTTCCAACGTTCACCACTAGGTATCATTGAAAGTTGGAACTAATTGAAATTGAACGGAACTTGTAGCTCACCCTAAGGGAAGCAGCTACAGACTCAGGCACTCCCGGCACCAAAAGCCATACGATAAATAAATATTATTATTAGTATTTTATTTTTTTAATAGTAATTATTATTATTATTATTATTATTATTATTATTATTATTATTATTATTATTATTATTATTATTATTATTATTATTATGATTGGCATAAGGTTGTCGTGTGTGTCGTGCGTGTGAATTGCCGCTGAATTAGTAATTAGCTGGATTTCGGCATCGAAACAGGTTGGTGTTAGTCCCAGTTCATGGTACGTATATTGTGTTTCATGAGTTCTATTCTCTTCTGGGACTTTATTGAGTGTTGAATGGTCGTGTGTCGTCAATTTTAGGTTAAGGTTTTGCCATAGGCTATTGAAATCGTAGAACTTGCAGTGACGACATTCATACTTCATGCCATCTGGGTTGAGAGTAATTCTGTGGTAACCTTAGGCCTATAGGTCTCGTCGTTAGGGGGTAGATAGTAGGTCTGGACTACTTGGAGACAGCGGCCATTAGAGACCCGCTACATTGAGTAGGCTACGTAGCAACCATCCTATTATACTATAGATTTTCGACGGTATTTGTGTTTTGCTGTCAGCATCAGCTTATTTTTTGGGAAATCTGCCATCATGGATTCTATTAGTAGCTCGAAGGATACAAGTGCAGACGCTACTCCAATTGATAAGGCTTTGACAAGATGCATTGATGTCATCAGAAAGATGAAGCTTGCTACAGGAAGACAGAAGAATATATCTAATGACGTGAAAAATGGAATAGCGGAGATAGAGGAAGCCATCGATATCATTATATCGTGCAGGGACGATTGGCTTGAGAAGCAAGGAGTTCTGCCGGCAGTGGAAGAGCATACCTTAGGCCATGAGAAGGTGATAGTGGCAATGGATAGCCCTGATAACCCCATTCAATCGCCTCCAGTAGATTCCGATAAGCAGGAGGAAAATTTGTCAGAATGGACGACGGTCCGACGGAGGAGGTCCTCCGGTATCGCTGTGTCGTGGTCAGAAAGCGCTTCTCTGTCGTCACAAAGGGGGGAACCACCAGTTAGGGACAGCAAGACTCGGAAATCCCATAAACGGTCACGACCCAAGGCTGTGCTGATCCAACCAGCAGCTGGGAAGACTTGTGCAGAAATTGTGAAGAATTTGAGGGAGAAGGTGAAGCCAGAGGCCTGCCATCCGGAAATTCGATCGATCCGTCAAACTAGATCCGGGGACGTTTTACTGGAGTTTGATACGAAGGCTGACAAGGACTGTCGAGAAATGTTCAGCAGCACTTTGAGGGAAGCTGTTGGTCATGCAGGATTGGTGAGGACATTGACTCCTAGAACTGTCTTGGAGGTACGAGACATGGATATTGTAACTACTGTAAGTAATGTCGAATTGGCTCTGAAACGAGACATAGAGGGTTTTATAGATGAGCTGAAAGTATCCGTCACTAAACCCAACAGTAGAGGGCAGAAAATGGCAATTGTTGAAATGGATAATCAGAATGCTGGAAATTATTGGAGACTGGCCGTATTAAGGTCGGTTTCATATACTGTAGGGTGAGGAGAAGAGCGATGGTAACACGCTGCTTTCGGTGTCTGGGTTATGGCCATATAAGGAGGAATTGCAATGGCCCGGATAAAAGTGGCCTTTGCTACATATGTGGTCAACTGGGTCATAAAGCCGCAGGATGTACGTCTGACATGAAACGCGTGCTGTGCTCTGACTGTAATCGGGAGGGCTTAAACATAAGTCACATCCCTGGAACAGGTTCTTGTACAGTGTTTCGAGAGGCACTCGCGAAGATTAAAGAAGAAACACAATGACGATGTCCTACAAGGGAACCTGAAACGAAGCATAATCGCTAATGATCTTTTGATACAGCTAAAATTTTAAAGGAAAACAGATATTCTCCTGATCAGTGAGCAATATCGAAACTTGGACATGCTGGGCTGGTTTTCGGATCCCCTAGGTACGGCGGCTATCTGGATACCGGATCTGAGCAAAATCCATGTGGAGGATCACGGATCCGGAGAAGGGTTCGTTTGGGTTAAGAGTGGTGGGATTAGGTACGTAAGTTGCTATTTAACTCCGAATGAACATATTCAGGACTTTCAAAGGAAGCTGGACAATTTGGAAGATACTGTCCGTGAGATGGAAGGTGTTGTGGTAGTTGCCGGTGACTTCAACGCTAGGGCATTGGAATGGGGTATGCCACATCAAAATTCGAGGGGACGACGAATTTTAGAGATGGCAGCCAGATTAGGATTGGTCGTGGTGAATACAGGGACCTCAACGACATTTAGACTACCTGGTTATACGGAGACTAAACGAGATATTACGCTGGTGTCGGATCGTCTGGCAGCCTTCGTAGTAGAATGGGAAGTGATCGAGGATTATACTGCTAGTGATCACCAATATATCACCTTCCGGATTTTACGAGATCAGCAGCCTCAGAGGCACAACACATTGAAGACAACACGTTGGAATGTATCGCGCATCGACGAGGAGAAATTTGCCAATGTTCTCGAATCAGTACAGACAGGAACTAGTAACATTGTTGAGGAATTAGATCTAAGAGTTTCTGTTGAGGAACAGGTGGGGGTCACTATGCGTCTCTTGCACCTAGCCTGCGAAGCGTCAATGCTCCGGAAGCGTCTTCGAAACAATAGACGTCCAGCTTATTGGTGGACTGACGAAATAGCTGATCTTCGAAGAACTTGTCTTCGACTCAGAAGAAGAGCCCAACGTTCAAGACATCGACCAGAGGCTGATTTGGGATCCGCTGAGCACCTTGCAGCTAAGAGAACCCTTCGAAATGCCATCAGAAGACGTAAGACTCTGATGTGGCAGTTGTTAGTTAAAGAAATAGACGTAGATCCTTGGGGATTAGGCTACCGAATTGTCACCAAGAAACTCGGCGCCATGTCCAATACCACGTTGGATGCACGGACGATGGATGGTATTGTAAACGAGCTATTCCCTACTCACCCTGTGCGAATTGATGTGGGCGACGTATTTGAGCCGGAATTCATTCCTCTATTTACCATAGGTGAGCTGAAGGAAGCAGTAGGCTCCCTTCGGAATAAGAAGGCTCCAAGCCCTGACGGGATACCCGCGGAAGCTATGAAACTAGCTCTCAAGGTTTGTCCGCAGCAACTGCTTGAAATGTACAACTGTTGTCTGAGAGCAGGTGTCATTAGTGCCCGTTGGAAAATGGCTCGACTAGTGCTGATTAAAAAAGGACAGGCAGTCGGGAACGCGCCATCGTCCTTCAGACCACTATGTATTTTAGACATTGCGGAAAAAGTGCTGGAGAAGCTATTAAAACCTCGCATACTGTCGTCTATTCAAGCCGCTGGAAATCTGTCTGACAGGCAATTTGGCTTCCGCCGTGGGCGATGCACAATAGATGCAGTACGCCTAGTAGTTGAAGCTGCGAATCAAGCCCAGGAAGGTAACCACTATTCTCGGAAAATAACACTTCTGGTAACCTTGGATGTGAAGAACGCCTTCAACTCAGCTAGGTGGATAGATATGGTTGAAGCTCTTCAATTCACCTTCCAGTTGCCTGCATATCTCCTGCGTATAATGAAAGATTATTTGAAGGACCGTACCCTGTTATATGACACTGCAGACGGCCAGAGGAGGAGAAAAGTCACGGCAGGAGCAGCGCAAGGATCTATCCTGGGCCCGGATTTGTGGAACATGCTGTACGACGGCTTACTGCGCATGGAGATGACCGAAGATACATTCCTTGTTGGGTACGCTGATGATATTGCAGCGGTGATTGTAGCCCGAGATGCGGTTCTGGCTCAGTGGAAACTCAGTCAGGTAATGCGACGGGTGAGTGGTTGGATGAACGCTCATGGTCTGAATTTAGCTATGGCGAAAACTGAAATAGTCATGTTAACTAGGAGGAGAATGGACACTATAATTCCCATGAAAGTTGGAGAGGTGGTCGTTCGAACTGGAGCCACTGCGAAGTACTTAGGATTTACTCTTGACACGTTCCTCAGCATAATGCCAACTATATTGTCCGGCGTTATTGGACCAACCTCAGCTTCAAGTTGTTGTTTTTCCGCTACCCAACGATCGCAGACGAAAAACGTATGATAAACGTCATCTCGTTCGTTCTCGCAGTAAATACAAACTGGACTCCTTACTTTGGTCATACGATGAAGGTAACACCGAAAGTAGCCATGACCAGTCAACATCTGTGTCAGAATGTAACTACTTTCTCCGTGTTTCCTACTCGTCCACTCGACCAGACTCGGTATCAGCCGAGCTGTCCATCTTCCTCTGTGATCGTCATTCCACCTCTGCTGCCAAAGCTTCTCAAGGTCTTATGCAAGATTTTTCCACTTCCCTCGTAATCTGTATCTTTATATATATCATTCTTCGACACGTGTGTATGTGACTGAACTCCTCCTAAACGCCTGGGCCGATTTTGATGAAATATTGTATGAATGTTAGGGTGGGCCCATGTATGGTTTAGATTCACAATTTGACCAGATAGGTGGAATTTTAGAATTTTAGAACCACAATTTACACACAAATTTAGAACCACAATATACAGTCATAAACAGTCGTCATGGAAACCGCTAGCCTTAGTGAAAAGTGATCCTTTTGGACTGGGTGTCTCTGCACGTAGAGCCACCTGGTCGCAACCTGTGCAACTACCGCCATAATATACACTCTGCCCATGGCGGAAAGTTGTGTTTTATACCAAAGGTGGCAGCGAAGTCGAATTCTGTTTGTCTCTGCACGTTAGAGCGTTTCAAAGTCCCGTATGCGTTCATATAGCATTCATCCGATTGCGATGAAACTTGGGTGAGATGTTGACTGCACTCCAGGGATGGTGTTTGGCTTAGTAAATCCATTTTACAATAGATAGCGCACGACTAGATTCAACAAATGAGCGACGACGCGCGAAGCGTTTCAAAAAGGTCCCGTAAGCGTTCAAATACCATTCGTCCGATAGCGATGAAACTTGGGTGAGATGTTGTGTACACTCCAGGGAAGGCTTCTGGCTAAGTAAATTCATTTTACTATAGGTAGCGCACGATTAGATTCAACAAATGAGTGACGACGCGCGAAGCGTTTCAACAAAATCCCGTATAAGTTTATATACCATTCATAGATTGAGATGAAACTTTGATGAGTTGTTGTGTACACTTACGTGAAGGTTTCTAACTTAGTAAATCTGTTTCACAGGAGGTTGCGCACGAGTCGATTCAACAAATGAGCGGCGACGTGCGAAGCGTTTCAACAAGGTCCCGTATTCGTTCAAATATCATTCGTCCGATAGCGATGAAACTTGGGTGAAATGTTCTGTACCCTCCAGGGGAGGCTTCTGGATTAGTAAATCCATTTTACAATAGGTAGCGCACGAGTAGATTCTACAAATGAGCGACGATGTGCGACCGTTTAAACTAAGTCCCGTTTGCGTTCATATACCATTCATCCGATTGCAATGAAACTTGGGTGAGATGTTGTGTACACTTACGTGAGGGTTTCTAACTTAGAAAATCCATTTCACAGGAGGTTGCGCACGAGTAGATTCAACAAATGAGCGACGACGCGCGAAGCGTTTCAATAATGTCCCGTATGCGTTCAAATACCATTCGTCCGATTACGATGAAACTTGGGTGACATGTTGTGTACACCGTACGGAAGGTTTCTGGCTTAATAAATCCATATTACAATTGGTAGCGCACGAGTAGATTCAACAAATGAGTGACGGCACGCGAATAATTTCAACAAAGTACCATATGCGTCCATATACCATTTATCCGATTGCGATGACACTTTGGTGAATTGTTGTGTACACTTCAGTAAAGGTTTCTGGCTGAGTAAATTCATTTTACAATAGGTAGCGTACGAGTAGATTCAACAAATGTGCGATGGCGCGCGAATCGTTTCAACATAGTCCTGTATGCGCTGATATACCATTTATCCGATTACGATGAAACGTTGGTGAATTGTTGAGTACACTCCAGGAAAGGTTTCTGGATTATTAAATCCAGTTTTTAATAAGTAGCGCACGAGTAGATTCAACAAATGAGCGACGGCGCGTGAATCGTTTCCACAATGTCGCGTATGCGGTCATATATCATTCATCCGATTGCGATGAAACCTTGGTGAATGATTGAGTACACTCCAGATAAGGTTTCAGGCTTAGTAAATCTATTTTACAATAGGTAGCGCATGAGTAGATTCAACAAATGAGTGACGGAACGCGAATCGTTTTAAAAAAATCCCGTATACGTTCATATGTCATTCATCCGATTCCGATGAAACTTTGATGAGTTGTTGTGTATACTTACGTGAAGCTTTCTAACTTAGTAAATCAATTTCACAGTTGGTAGAGCACGAGTAGATTCAACAAATGAGTGACAGCGCACGAATCATTTAAACAAAATCCCGTATGCGTTTTATGCCATTTATCCAATTGCGATGAAACGTTGAAGAGTTGTTGTGCACGCTCCCACGAATGTTTCTAGAATAGTTAATTCATTTCACGATAGTTTAGAGGCAGTTAACAGATATTGAAAAAAATATTGTGTTTCCAAAAGCACTTCATGAAACAATGTTACAACACTTTCTTTGATTGGCAGGACAACGTCTGCCGGGTCAGCTAGTATATATATATATATATTATTATTGGGGGTGGGAAAGGTGGTAGGAGGGGGTAAGGGGGGAGGGAAGGCGGTTGGGGTAGGAGGCATCTACAATGACATTTGACTTTTGAAATGCCCGCCAGCATCTTCCCAGTAGCCACGGTGACTCACCTTCCATAAGACCAGGCTCGGGCCTGTTCCACGAATGAACTTGGCAACTTTTCACTTTTCAATTCTTGCAAAGTGCAAAGTCTTTCTGTTCCACCATGATCTATGTATTACTTTTCAATTTCTTTGCAAAGTGAAAAGTCTTTGCGTAGGAATGATCCGAATCATGTTTATTCCATGAACAAACTGTATAATACTCCATGAGTTAATGCTTTATTTTTCGTGGTGAACCAGAAGACTTTGGTAAAAGTTCTGCAAATAGTTGATTTTGATGTCCCATGCATTGCTGCTATACCATTTCCTAACCAATGTAAGCATATAAGAATTTGTTCTTTTTCGGAAAGAGATCGACTTCTTTTTGTTGCAGGTTTCAATAAATGGGCAATTATTTCAAGAATATAGTCAGCTTGTATTGGGGTAATACGAAAACACTCACAAAATTCCGCCGAAGTGAGGTTATGAAAATCCATCCTGTCTTTGTACGTCCTCGTGTTGGATTCTTCATCACTATCCTCACTTGATGATAATAAAAGCTCTCGTCGTAACATATTTATAACACTAAACCAAATTCTGTGCCGAGAAACTAGTGTAGAGACTTGTTCATTAACAGCTGAAAAGTGAATCGTCTCTTTGCAAAGATTTATGAAAACATTTCACTTCATTCCTTTGCACTTTGCATTTCTGCAGCAATGGAGGAACATAACAGGCTTCAAAAGTGAAAAGATTCCTAACTTTTCACTTTTCACTTTGCATGACTAATCTGAAAAGTGATGGTGGAACAAAATCTGAACTGAAAAATGCTAAGTGCATGGTGAAAAGTTGCGAAGTTCATTCGTGGAACAGGCCCCAGCATGGGATAGTTCCGCGCGGCGACCACGAGCGCCAGCCACTACGCTACGCCTTAGCCACTACGCCAGCTTCGGCCTACTTGTATTGATCAGCGTAGTATTGTTAATAATTATTAGTCGAAAATGTACTCTCACACGCTTCACTGGCGGTTTTGGTGGCGTAGTTGCTAGAAATACTGAGCTTCTATGCCCAAGATCGCGGGTTCAGACCCAGCCGAAGCAGTCGGATTTTTTAAGAGCCTTAAAAATCCCTCAGTGTGCCTTCCTTCGGAGGGGAAGTAAAGCCGGCGGTCCCATGTCATAGATTTATGGCATGTTAAAGAACCTTCCACTAATTACACCTGTGTGAAGCTAAATTGTATAGGTTAGGAATGCAAACATCGCTCTTAGGTTTCTACGATCGTTGCCAAGAGCCGACTGCGGTGGCGTCTAGTAGCTAAGTTCTGAACTAGGCCTAGTAGTCGTCGATGGTGGTGTTTGGCGACAAAAGTAGGAACTATTTGAAAAATTCAAAGTTGCAGTCCTTACTTGAAATAAAACAAGAAGTTCCTTGACGAACTAAAGAGCCTACTTTTCATGCCAATGATTATTCTACAGTATATGAACCTATCTAGAATAATGACGAAATTAAGTTGGTAATATCGAAATGTCTAATTATTTCGAAATATTCCTGGTATAATGTAGCATAATAGAGCACTACAGTTGGCAGGCCTGGTGACTGAATATATTCTTAGTTCCATCTGTTAAGGTACAGAATACAAAATTTGGTTGAAGTCCAATGGATAGCACGGATGTTACATGCAGTTAAACATTGGACTTAATGCAGCGTGCGTAAAATGATGTTGGCAACAATGTCATGCATGTGTTGGTCATAAATAATTTGAAATATTATCATCTATTGTTGTGCCAATTTTGGATGAAATCCATTTGTTAGTATAGTAGTTACTGGTATTTTAAAATTGGACCTATCAGCAGGCTTAGAATGATGTTGGTAGCACTGACGTACATTAGTTGCTCCAAATTAATCTAGAATGGCAGGTACTATACGTGCGCAAAGTTTAGAGCTGTTGGCTTGCATATTTTCTGATAGCCTATATTGATATTAGGGTAAAAAAATATAAACAGCATTTATTAACAGTTGGCAGCCCTGAATGATCTTAACAACACGCATAGTCATATATGGTATGGTACACATAGCACGTACGAAATTTGGTTGAAATCCAATTGATAGTATAGGAGTAACATTTATTTAACAATTGGTCCTATCAGCAGGCTTAGAATCATGTTGGTAGCACTGACATACATTAGTTGCTCCAAATTAATCTAGAATGTCAGGCACTATACGTGTGCGAAGATTAAGGCTGTTGGCTCGCATACTTTCTGATATATTGGTATTTAGATAAAAAATAGAGAGAGCATTTATTGACAGTTGGCAGCCCTGGTGGCTCTTACGAATACGCTCAGTCATATCAGTTTATGTACACATAGTACATTCGAAATTTGGTTGCAATCCAATTGATAGTGTAGGAGTTATATGCATTTAAACATTGGACCTATCAGTAGGCTTAGAATCATTTTGGCAACACTCGCAAGTATGGCCTCCTGAAAATTAAACTGAAGTATTATTATCTATATATGTGCCAATTTTGGAATAGTTCCCATGTATATATTCCAAGATTCAACATGGAGCTGAATTTTCAATTATGATTTTCAAGCAGTTGGTAGCACCGACATCATTTTCAAGTATGACGTTGAGATGTCCCGGTATAGATCTTTACTCATACCAAATTTGGTTTCCATTTCTGCAGCCGTTTAGGAGTTGATAGGGGGGGGGACCCACACACAGACAGACGGACAGACATTTTCCCGGATCGATCTCATAAGACTACTTTTCCCTCATTTTTGCAAAATATGAAAAGTAGGCTAAAAATACACACACTAATACAGCCATCACTATTAACACCGGTAATCAGACAGATTCTACACACACCCAAAGTAAACAGGGCTACTGCAAAATATAACACGGGTGGGAAGTCAGCTGATTGCAGCTGATTCAAATATCTTATTACTATGAATCTAGTTATTCACGACACATACACTTATCGATATATCCAGAGAGAAAACGATTCCAGTGTTGTCTTGGTTACAATAGTGGCGATGTGTCAGACACTAAGTAAGAAACTCTTTGGTCTTTCAAGTAGCATTTCATTGCATTGACAAAAGAAGTCAGATAGTGAGTCATGGTTGGTTGGTTCTTAAGTTTAGGGGCTGCGACAACGCGGTCATGTAGCCCCGTGTACTTTGGGTGTGTGTAGAATCTGTCTGATAACCGGTGTTAATTGTGATGGCTGTATTAGTGTGTGTTATCTGTTTTTTAATTCAAGTAAGGACTGCACACTTTTGAATTTTGCAAATAGTTCCTACTTTTGCCGCCAAACGCTACCGTTAACGACTACTAGTTCAGAACTTAGCTACCAGACGCCACCGCAGTCGGCTCTTGGCAACGAACGTAGGAACCTAAGAGCGTTGTTTACATTCTTAGCCTATACAATTTAGCTTCACACAGGTGTAATTAGTGGAAGGTTCTTTAACATGCCATAAATCTATGACATGGGACCGCCGCACAGTGGTCCGGATTCGAAAAAAAGCGGACAAAAATATTTTCCGTTAAAAGAAATGAAATATTCTTGTGTAAAACTTTAAATTAGATGTTACTATGAGGCAAATTTGTCGTAGTGCATAAAATTACTTACGTATTCATCCTCTGATCCGGATGAGGCGACTTCTTCTTCTTCCCCTTCCTGCTCCGTCTCGTCCTCGGGTATTGACAGTAAATTACACACCTCCTGAGGCAACTGTCTTCTTTTCTTCTTCGGTAGACCTCCCGTGCTTGAAATTACTGGATAAGAGCTTAGCAATAGTCTATGGAACAAGTCAAAATTATTGGAAATTCTTGAGGATTTTCTGGTATGGTCTTCCCTATATTTTCTGACGTCTTTGTTTCTAGACTCTAAGGCCTCTTCTGAACGTTCTCCAATCGGAAAAATAGCTGCTTCTATAATGGAAGATCCATGGATAAGTATTTTATGGAGTGTTGGAGGCATGTAATACCACGGATATAGCCGTACATATAAGCTTGCTGTTTCGCTGCAGTAGGAATTGAACTCTTAACTATCAATTTCATGGCCAGATGAAATTGCTTTTAAAATTATTCCGAAACGAGTTATTAACTCACAGTCTACCCCTGTTATTTCGGATGCTACTTGAGGTTGATCAAAAAACATTCCGGCAGTGTTCCCATCACTGGTTGTTCCATATTCAGACTTCGGAATATCAACTAAAAGACCTAATCTCATTCTGAATGAGTCTTGCACAATTTTTTCTTTCTTTCGAATAAGACTCGATTACCATCTTTCACGCTCACTTTCCACTTTTTAAAACCCAGGTGGTACGAAATATGCAAGAGACATTCAAAAAATCGAAAGTGGGCGTGTGGAACTGAAATTCCAAACTCAAGTTGTAAATTGTCGACGAGCTTTTGTGCCACTTATGTAGATTTTTCATTTCTGAAAATTTCGCACCATTCGTTTGCCCATTGTTGGTGTAGTCGTGGTAGCTTCATTTTAGCTTGGCTGATGAATCGTCTCCCTCTGCCCTTAAATTCATAACGGTCGCATAGGCAAGCTCTGATGAAGTGGCACTCTCCCTTAGGTCTTTAAGTTTCCTTATTTTGCTTCTCTCCGTTAGCTCTTGAAATTCTTTTGGAGGACGACCTCGATCTACTGATTTTGCGGAGCCAGGAATGCTCGGAATTGATATCACAATTTCTGTTTTCAACCAGTCTGAATATTTCTTCAAAAGAAGCATGTTCTAAGAAGTTACATTTTCTCCAACGGTCAACATAGGGCAAAAAGAAAAGGTTCTTATATTAATATACACTGTTTTCTCCACTCTGTCGTCAACATTTAATTGGAATTTGTTAAGGAGATATGTTACCACAAACTTTCCTTGACGCGCGCGAGACTGATATTTGTTCTCTCGAATCTTGTTAGTAAGATCACTGCGACTAACAACGAAAATTCATTTTCACTCTTCACAACACACACAATTACTACTAATCAATTACTTCTCGTGTTTGAAGATTATTTTGGTTTCATGGCCCCGAGATATCCCTTGCGTAGCATAAACAAATGTCTCAACAGGCCCTTATCTCGCACGAGTGTTTATCCTCAGAGCGCGCAGTAATGTTCTCTCCCTTCTCAATCACGCATCTGGCGGGTTCTGGCGATGAAACCTTTAAGGATATATTCTCCAGTCTTCATTTCAAAACTTGCATAAGTTTCATGGTATACATATGTATACATTTTTTTGTAGGTCAAGCAAAATTTATTTTTCTTGAAGAAAATAAAGCACTATAAAAATAAGTATAACAGTCCTTATACGTGATCTGAAATCGAAAATCATGCTATAATCAAATATATCAGATCACAAACTTCATACAGATACAGTATTATAGACCCTGAGTTTCGTTTTGAAGTTAGAATGATATTTCAAAGTTTACGTAATGGAGCGCAGAATTCCGAAACGAAGAGTTGTATCACTTTTGTAGTATTATATCTGAGAAACACAGAAGCAATTTCCAAAGAAAAAGTGAAATTAATGTACACTGATTAATATACTTCACTTGGGAGTTGGTTTGGCCTTTCTAATGTAAAGTTGAAAAATCTATTTTTGTCCGCTTTTTTACGGATCCGGACCACTGTGCGCCGGCTTTACTTCTCCTCCGAAGGAAGGCATACTGAGGGATTTTTAACACTCTTAAAAATCCGACAACTTCGGCTGGATTTGAACCCGCGATCTTGGGCATAGAGATAGTGAGTCAGTTGTTAGTTTTTGATGCATTCAAGTGTTATTTTCACTGCTATGAAATGTGCGAATAAATATGCAAAAAATATAGTTTTTAAATGCTACCGTAACCAGTAACGATATTACAGCAGCACTGCGTGGCTGGAAATAATAACAATTTTATGAAAACAGGGCTGGTATATTGTCCCCCTGGTACTAAAAGGGTTAAATACTAATGTTTATGCCATTCACTCCAGTACAGTAGTTATGACGTCTGCCCATAACAAACAGACAACTATTAATTTGGGAATTAGGTACCGGTATGTATTTGTAGCACCGTCGCGCAGTGGGTCAAAATCGAAATCTAGGGGGACACATTTATTTTTACGTTTCAATCATGAATTTAGAGTGAAAGCAACGTATATAATTTGTTTACTTCATAATAAACATCAGTTAAGACCTTTTTAAGCTACGTCTACACATGCAAGAAATTGTCTATGACTAGGAGTTGGATAGAGCATTCAGTTATATCTTCAGAACCATTTTCTACCCCTAATTTACTTTTAACAAAGTCACAAAGTTCCACTTTTGACGTAATCGTCGAACCCAGTGCTTCAAACAGTTGTAAACGTGTGAGAACTGGTTGCGCGGCATCTTCTAAAACGTAAAATAACTAAGCAAGTTGCAAAAAGATGCAAAAAATCTTATCACAGGCGTAAACTACAAGACTTTATCTACATTCTAACATTAAGTCGAAAGTGACGGAGAGTGACGAGACATACTAAAAATCTAAGTGAAAATATAATTTTAAAAATAATAGTTCAATATTATATAATGCAAATATAGCTAAAATTACGTAACAATTACGCCCACTAATAACTGAAACACGTTACAAAGATCATACCTTCAGCTGCATGTTCCATCTTAAAGCATCACACTAACCACAAAGACAACCAAACCACAGCCACTTACATTCACCCTCCAATTCAGACTGCTCGAACAGTGGTGACAGATTTACCCTAAGATGCGTTTATATCCCAGAATAGTGAGCGGCAATTGTATGAGATTGCTGTAGAAGTAATACATTTTGATTTTTTAATTATGAAAATAAATCAAGTTCTCCTCCTAGATTTCGATTTTGACGCACTGTGCGTCGTGGGCTATGTTGGTAGAAACTCTTCGAGACCTAAGGTGTACTAGGCAAGATGAGGATAGAGGTAGTTTGCCATTGCTTTCCTCACTGAGTCAGTGTAGCAGTACAGACCCTATGAGTAGAAGCGCCCACATCATCTACAGGCAGGGACAAATGACCTTGTTGTTCCACCCCTTAAAACTACAATCTACAGGCACTAACTTTGCCCTAAATGTCCTTAGCTCATTTACTCAGTACCACCCATACCTCAATATCTTTCATTGGCTAGCACTCTTGGCTGTCACCGCGGAAACCTAGAAATTAAATTCTTATTTGAGGGCTGGAACGGGTTACATTTAGCCTCGTGAAGCAAAACTGAGAAGAGGTGGGTTCAATTCCTACCCCAAGCATCCTAGAAGTGGGTTTCCGTGGCTTCCAACTTCTACTCCAGACAAATGCCGGGATGGTACCTAACTTAAAGCCACGGCCACTTCCCACACAAAATTATACCTCAATTACACACACTAGTTAAGACATCACAGTCACACTGATTATCAGACAAATTCTACACACACCCAAGACCACGGGACTACATAACCACGTTGTCACAAAGCCCCTAAAAGAATCAACAACAACAAAATTACGAACTCGGCCGAAGTCGACGAATTTTTTAAGAACGTTAAAAATCCCTCAGTATGCCTTCCTTCAGAGGGGAAGTAAAGCCGGCGGTCTCATGTCATAGATTTATGGCATGAAAAAGAACCTTCCACTAACTACACTTGTGTGAAGCCAAAATTTGTAGGTTAGAATTGATAACGTTATATTAGTTCCAACGTTCGCCACCAGGGGCTGACTGCGATGCCATCTAGTAGCCAAGTCCGCAAGCTAGGTGTCGTGGACGGTAGCATTTGGCAGCAAAAGTAGTAACTATTTGAAATTATCGTCTGCAGTCCTTACTCGAATTAAAAATAGACAACAGACACTAATACAGCCATCACAATTAACACCGGTTATCAGACAGATTCTACACACACCCAAAGTACACGGGGCTACATGACCACGTTGTCGCGGCCCCTAAACTAAGGAACCAACCAAAATGATGATGATGATAATTGTTGTTTTAAGGGGCCGAACATCTCGGTCATCAGCCCCTGATGGTTTGGGTGATCGTGAAGATGAAAATGAAATGCAAACTGAAAAACTAAAACTAACTACTAACCGACACACTAGAAGAAGAAATGGAAAACAAAAGGAGAATAAGGCAAATAAATGACAGGAGGAAAAGAAATGCCCTCAACCCTCGATGAAGGCGGATTGAGGGACTTGGAAGGAAGGAGAGCCATGAAAGGCAGATAGGAAAGTGAAAGAGGAGAGGGTCCGCACTACATGTAATGGATAAAAGGGGGGAAAACGGACCCAGCTCAGGAATCCCTCGGGGTCGCCAACTCCCGAACTCACCAGCCGTGAGCCCCTGAGGGTGTAGCAATATCTAGGGTGCACCAGAAGTGGTGGGGCTACATACACCCGGCCTCCTTGAGGGCCTTGAGCAGAAGGCAGGAGATTACCGGAAAAGAAAAAGAAGGCTGACCCCTCGCAGAAGGAGGGAATCAGAAAATATGAGACAAGGGCCAATTAAGGCGGGAAAGGAAGAGACTCCCTAGGCCTCGGATACCCTAATACCGTCGGGGTCGGAAGAGAACAAGAGTTGACCAAGTGAGGTCGACAGGAAAGGAGACGGAGAGGAGCCCGGCACGAGTAAGTGAAAGCGATGCCGGATTCAGCTGGGGTCCCGTGGGTCCCGTGGGCGCCAACCCACGTCCCTCTAGACCAACCAAAATAGTTTTATTACATGACAAATAACAATTATTTCTTTTTTGTGGTTCCTGAAAATTTCCTTGTATGGACATGACGAGTGTGGCAAGTAGATGACTCAATTTAAGATGGAAGGGAAAGGCACGAGCTGCGTATGGTGGTCGGCTGACACAAAAGAGCCAGAAAGGGAAATCGCGGAGATGAAGTATCCATCCCAAAGCTATAAAGTGAAATGGTAGCGATTCTGTCCAGCAGCCTCCATCAAATAGCAGAACAAGGACGGGAAAAGACGTGCTTTCACTTGGCCAAAAAGAATAAGATTTTGAAGGCGAGGGAGATTTGCATGGCAAAACAAGCATTGGCTTGCAGCGTATCAGCCATCAGAGCGATGAATGTGGGATCAATTGTATTAGACTAGTTTGGCCTGAACTACGAATGATCAAGGATTTATCTTCCCATCCACTTTAAGGATAGAGTCAGAACCGTATTTCACTACTGAAGTGGTTTTTAACAATAATTATACAACCGCCATAATCAATACATAAACGAAACGAATTATTATTAGAGTTGCACCTGGTACATGTTCCAGGGATTAATTAACATTTTTTTATCCCCTTCATCAGCCAAATTTGTAAAACATAAATAAAATTATGAAGTAACGTGGCACTTAAATATAAATGATTATTAGACTTAATATGGTGCACCATATAAGTAGGTTGTGGAAAAAATATTTTAAAGTATAGAGCAAAATTAAGAAGTTTGTGACGGTGATGGTGTTCAGCCACCAAATATAAACGAAGATATACGAAGAGAACCAGTGGACAGTTAATTCACATTTCCGCTCCAAGCTAAGGTTGTTGTTGTTTGAGTCTTCAGTCCTTTGTCTGGTTTGATGCAGCTCTCCATGTCTCCCTGTCCTGAGCTAATCGTTTCATCTCTACATAGCTACCACACCCTACATCCGAGCCAACCTGTTTAACATATTCTAACCTTGGTCTACCCCTACAGTTCTTGTCCTCGACCCTTCCTTCCATAACTAAGCTTGCTATTCCTGGGTGTCTTAGTATGTGTCCTACTAACCTATCTCTTCTCTTCATTAGCAGTCGCCAGAAACATCTCTCCTCTCCCACTCATCTTAATACCTCTTCGTTTGTAACCCTATCTACCCATCTGTTCTTCATCATTCTCCTGTAACACCACATTTCAAATGCTTCAATTCTCCTCTTTTCTGCTGCACCAATAGTCCAAGTTTCACTTCCATAGAGCACCACGCTCCAGACAAAGGCTATCAAAAATGACTTCCTAATACCTATGTATTACCTATACCGATGTCAACAGATTCCTTTTTTTTTTTTTTTAGAAATGCTTTCCTTGCCTGAGCTAACCTGCTTTTTATATCCACTTATTTCCTAATTGATACTTCGACTTAACCTCAAGTTATGCGTCGAGCTAACCTCATTGCCAAATGAAGTTTTCCCTTCCACGTTCGTGTTCTTTTGCATGTTTCCGTTTGATTTGGCTTATAAAACTGTTAAGCATAAGGCTTCTTCATTGATTGTGTACAGATGGTGAAGTATTGTAATCCCACTTGATGTCATTTTAAGCTATTGACCTTTGCTTGGAGTGGAAATGTGAATTAACTGTCCACTGGTTCTCTTCGTATATCTTCGTTTATATTTTATGGCTGAATACTGTTCAGGCCCTAGGGTCCCTACGCCCTAAGGACCTTATACCCCCATAGAAGAGATGCAGCCACACGCCCCTGAACCTACAGGCGGCTACACAAATAATCATCCAAACACAAATCCCATTTACTACAAGATTACGCTTCTAGCCCCAACGCTCAACACCCAGATTCACCCCAAAACCACCCTCAAGCTAACAGCGGCATACAAATCTAATACACGCAGCCAGGCAGAGTTAGAGTATCAGCTATTGCCTAGGCTTGCAACATCCACATACATGTACACTTGGAGGTATCTGGAACACAAACACATGAAGAAATCCCGACGCAGCACTTTCCAAAGGAATAAAAGGAACAGCCCCAACGAGCCCAATATCTGTTGTCGGCCGAAGGCTTTGTTCCACGGATCTGTGACGTCCTGAAGATGGTAAGTGTGTGACTCAGCATCCTAGTACTTATATTTTTACATCCCCAAACTGACACCTAATTGATTGTTATACTTTACACATTGCTCAAACATTTCCGTTTGAAGGAATAAACACTAACACTCTGGTACTCCTAGACCAGCAGTACATTAGTCACAAACCAATACAGACCATTGTTACTACTTTTATTCACCTCAACTTCCCCGTCCTTAATTGACGGTGTCCGCCATTTAGTATAAGTGCTTTGCCAGGTGATTTCAATTGTGCTAACCTTGAAGAGTGCAGACTGTCGGAACTGCACGCTCAGCGGCCAGGCAAGTAGGTTGCATACAAGTGATCATCTCCCCCCACGATCGCACAACCCCCAGGGTGCGACCGCATACTGTTAGAGCTCGCCCCTTTCCCCCCACACTCTTCACCACGCACACACTCGTAGTTTCCGACCTCTGCGAAAACTCGCCCTTTTGGACCAGCACCCCTAAATTCTACAATTTACACCTTTGTTCGTCCATCCCTCCAGCTCCCGGACAGAACAATACTATCACCGTCACAAACTTTTTAATTTGCTCTATACTTTAAAATATTTTTCCACAACCTACTTATATGGTGCACCATATTAAGTCTAATAACCATTTATATTTAAGTGCCACGTTACTTCATAATTTTCTTTATGGTTTACAAATTTGGCTGATGAAGGGGATAAAAAATGTTGCTGATTAATCCCTGAAACATGTACCAGGAACAACTCTAATAATTATTATTTTCGTTTATGTATTGATTAAGGTGGTTGTATAATTATTGTTAAGAACTATTTAGTACATCAATACGGAACCATCATATTTTTATTTATTTATTTATTTATTTAGTCAATTTACCCTCTAGGTTGGTGGTTCCCACGGACTCAGCGAGGGAACTCACCACTACCGCCTCTATGGGCAGTGTCCTGGAGCTTGGAACATCTGGTCGGGATGGATACAACTGGGGAGATGTGATCAGCACTTCGCCCAGGCGGCCTCACCTGCAAAGCGAACAGGGGCCTCATGAGGGATGGAAGATTGGGATGGATAGGCTAGGAGGAGGGAAGGAAGCGGCCGTGGCCTTACAGTAGGTACCATCCCGGCATTTGCTCGAAGACGAAGTGGGAAACCACGGAAAACCACTTCGAGGATGGCTGAGGTGGGAATGGAGCCCCCTCTACTCATTTGGGCCACCCGAGGCTGAGTAGACCCCGTTCCAGTCCTCATAACACTTTTCAAAGTTCGTGGCAGAGCCGGGAACCGAACCCAGGACCTCCGTGGCGGCAGCTAAGCATGCTGACCGCTACGCTACGGAGGCGAGCACGGAACCATCATGAGTAATTTAAATAATAGGACTACTGAAGTGGTCATCGAACCACGCAATATTGCGATCCACTCCTTTCACCAATCTTTATAAGCCAGTAATGTACTGTAGTAGTGTGTTCTCGAGATAATAATAATCTTATTATATAATACGCTAAGGTGTATGTTTCACAAAGCTCAAGCTCCTAAACCAGAGGGAGTTAGAAGGTGTGGTTTATACCTAAATCTTCCAAATCGTCTCAATAGTACAGGAAAAATCTTGCATTTCTTGATAAGTCAACGGAAATATATTTATTTGTTTATAAACTGCTTTTAAACAAATAAACAATACGATAGCCCCTGGCTGAACTGTGGCGCGTACAGATGGCAGTGCACTAGGGCCGCGCGGGTAGTCTCTACAAATGGGGTGCACACAACCCATTATGCGAGAGTTCTCGCACGGGTCCGCTAGTAATAATAATAATAATAGTACTAAATTCGGAAAAATTCATCACGGAAATAAATTAAGTTCTTAGGAGAAGTAATTCAGCCATCAGCATTGAATCGTGAGGCAAACAAAGAGTGCACATATTCTTCAATTTCCTGAAATACCTAAGTGAATGTATCGTCTGGCCTCCACATTTTCCAACTTTGTTTTCTTTGGTCACTTCCCCTTGGTCACTTTCCCTTGGTCAAATTTTCTTTTAATATTGTTCACAGATTTTTGGCATACATAAAATCTCTTTGCAATATCCCTCTGAGAATATCTTTTCTCGTCTAATAGTGTTCTTATTATGCCAATTTTCCTAGGAGGTAAGTAACTTTTTCGTCCCATAACAAAAGATACAATGGCTTGCATCCCACTGATTAACACACAACCATATCAAATACTTGATCTCAAACTGTAAACATAAAACCCCACAAACGATAATAGCTAACCTAGTTCAGAATAACCACTGCAAAATTGAAGATTAATTGGAAAAAGAATGTCTGTATTCATGGTTACAGCAATGTCAGTATCATTCTCATGACAACTGAAAAGCAACAAATAAAAACTGTGGAAGCTATTGTTGCCAAGTCATAAGAATCATTCCTAGAATCAATTGTTGGAAGTAGTATGAAACAAACAAACAACCATGCAATAAATTCTCTGGAAAAGGCGCCAAATGCATAGAGAATACAAATAAAAAATTACGAGCCTTGCAGTAGTCGCATATGATGTGTAACATCTGACATAGAAGAAACCTCACGTGAAATTGTTGATACACAGGTATTTTATACTATTATTGTCACAAATATTAATCTATTGTAAAAGGGAGTGTTTTACAGATATTGTAGTTTATAATACGGAACTCATTTTATTAGATGATTTGTAGCTTCCACCAGCACTAGCCTAAATAAAGAATACGATATGGATCAACTACATTAATAGACGCGACACCGCTCATAACCTTAAATTCCTTATATACAGGTCCTCTTCATTCACAGACCAACATGTAATTTCATATGGATTCTGTTAAAATGAGTCATATTGATATGATAAATATCGTATAAAATGATAAACCGGTAGCAAAAATATCTACCCCGTCAGGGATTCGAACCCAGGATCTCTAGATTCACAGTCATAAGCACTAACCACACGGCTATTTCGACTTCGCAAATTTTGTGAACAAGATGGTGTCTTATTTCCACGTTCCAATAATACTGCATTACGGAATTCAGTTTCATTTATATTTTGTTTGTTTCGATAATGTTCCTGCGTGAAATTGAGTTTAAAATGCCTTATGAATAGGCCCTCTTGTGAGTAAAGAGAATGTATTCAGTAATAGTTCATGAAGGCTTGCTCAATTCTCGTATAACCACAACGATTATATTATATTGATGACTGCATTACCGTTATGTGGCTTAATATTTGAATAGCCATTGTGCAGAAACATAATACCGGCAATGCCGACTACTTACAATGTTTGATATTAGGGCATTTTACCATTTAAATACTGATACGAAGACTTCAAACATGTACCATGTCATTTGTTTCAATCACTTGACACCAGAGTTCGCATGAGCGTTTTCCGTTCAGTATGTCATATACATTCCACATGGCCGAGAGTACGTCATGGTATCAATTTCCGACACCGCGCGCTCATTGTTTCTCGTACCACTGCCAGCTGGGTCTTACCACTGCCCGCTGGATCGATCGATCGAGTCGGCAGTGCATCTTAAACTTCCGTTCGTTCCACCACTGCCAGCTAGTACACTTCCGTTCGATTGATCGAGCGGGCAGTGCATACTTCCGTTCGATCCACCACTGCCAGCTTGATCGTTCCGATCCACTTCCGTCCCCAATTTTCAAAATCACTCCCACAAAACTGTCCAGCAACCGAGCGGAAAGATGTTACACATCAATACAGTAGATACGATCATCTTGAGTATAATCATTTGGCCGCCTCTGTATAGTACCATACGATTTGCTGATGATATAGCCCTGATAACTGAAAATGAGAGATATATAAAATGCTCTGAATCACATAAACGAATTATTGCGAGAGAAGTGTGGCATGAGGATAAATAAAAAGAAATCCAAAGTAATGGCATGCACTAGGGATGGCGACCAAATAGTCAATGTGCTAATGGATGGTGAAAAACTAGCCCAAGTATAGGATTTCAAATATCTGGGGAGCTTGACCACATCAAATGGAAAGTGTACGAGAGAAGTAAATGCTCGAATCGCACAGGCAAAAGAAGCCTTCTCGAAAAAGAAGGCTTTACTAACATCCAAGACTGTTAACATAGAGGTGCGCAAACACTTCGTGAAAAGTTTTGTATGGAGTATTGCAAGTTATGGCTCCGAAACATGGATTCTGTGACAAGCAGATGTATCAAAACTTAGGGCATTCGAGATGTGGTGCTGGCGACGACTACTAAAGATGCCTTGGACTGATAAAGTCACGAATGAGAATATTATCAAGAGACCAAAGGAGACACGTACCTTGATTGAATCCTTAAACAGAAGAAGGGATAGTTGTATTGCCCATTTGATTCGTCATTCTGACTGGTGCACCACACTCTCCGAAGGGAAGCTAGAAGGAAAGAGGAGTCAAGGAAGACCAAGGACTCAATTTATAGACAGCATTAAAGGCAAGCACACTTATTGCAATTTGAAATTACTGGCCAAAGAAAGTAGACGTATTGGAAGGCATGCATGTTACCCACCAACCTAGCGGTTAAGGAAAAGAAGAAGATGATGATGATAATGACGATAATTGTTGTTTTAAGGAGCCAAACATCTATGTTATCGGCCCCTAATGGCCTGGGTGATAGCAAAAATGTCAATAAAGTGGAAACTAGAACGAAAATTAAATGAGAAGAAAAATACGTACAAAAAGGAACTCAGATTGAAACAACTTACAAAATGGAGAGCGGTAATACTTACAAAAGGGAATTTAGAACGAAAATACTCACAAAAGAAATAGATTGAAAAATACGCAAAAATGTAGGTTAAGTTCTAAATACGTACAAAATGCAATGTACAGTCGAAATACTTACAAAATCCAAGTGAAATTCAAAATACTTACAAAATGCAAATGAGATTGAAAATACGTACAAAATGCAATTGAGGTTCAAAATACTTACAAAATGCAATTGAAATTGAAAATACACAATGCAATTCAGATTGAAAGCTCCCATTTCCAATCCAAAATATTCATAAAGTGCAATGGAAATTGAAAATGCTTACGAAATGCCCGGTAGTTTCAAACTACTCATTTGGATAGACAATACTTACAAAATGCAATTTAGATTGAAAATACTTACAAAATGTAATTTAGATTCAAAAAAAAACAAAATGCAATTGAGAATCAAAATACTTGCCAAATGCCGATGATACAAAATGCAATTTTGATTGAAAATACTTGCAAAAAGCGGTTTAGGTTGAAAATACAAAATGCCATTGAAATTCAAAATACTCACAAAAGTCCCGGCCCGGATATTGAAAGACTTACTACAAAGCAATTTAGATTGTCAATCCTTACAACATTCAATTGAGGTTGAAAACACTCGCAAAATGCAATTTAGATCGGAAAAACGTACAAAATGCAACGTAGATTGAAAATACCTACAAAATGATGTTGATGCAAATATATATATATATATATATCGCTAGGGAATTTAGATACATGGGGGGCTAATTAACAAAAACAGTGCGGGATACTCAAAGAGAAAAGGAAATTTAATGAAAAGAAAACAAGAGGTCTGACCCCTCGAAGAAGGAGGGATCAGGAAAGATGAGACAAGGGCCAATTAAGGCGGGAAAGTGAAAGACTCCCTAGTCTTCGGATACCCTAATACCGTCGGGGTCGGAAAAGAACAAGAGTTGACCAAGGCAGGTCGACAGGAAAGAAGACTGAGTGGAGCCCGGCACAAGTAAGTGGAAGCAATGCCGGACTCAGCTGGGGTCCCGTGGTCGCCAACTCACGTCCCACTAGATTTGAGCCCCTGGGGGGAAAAGAAGGAGAATAAGAAGAAGTAAAAGAAGAATAAGAAGAAGTAAAATCAATATCGAAGAACGTTAAAATTGACAATTTACCACAGTAATCAAACCTGAAGCACTATAAGCCTCAGAGGTAGGAATCTTATTAAAGACGTAAGGAAACAAGGAAGGGAAATAGAGGAAAACCCCTGGTCCAGTCCGCTCAGTAGGAATCTGGATAAAACTGAAGTCTCGGGAGCTTGGTCAGCATACTGAAGAGATCACGGACACCTGCAAGAAAAGGCGATTGAAGTTCTACGGCCACATTCTCAGAATAAACAATGACAGGATCACCAAAAGGATTCTCAATTTTTTGCTCTCTCGATACAAGTCAAGAACAACGGGCTTAGTGAAAACTTCGTTGAGAAATTGTCAACCATCGCCGTTCAACCAAATGCTATTTTGGTGAGTTTTGATGTAGAGTCCTTGTTCACCAGAGTGCCTGTGGACTCGGTCATGTCCCTCATCAAGGATTTGCTTCCTGAGGACATTGCCCGATTATTCCACCACTGATTGTGTTCCAGTTTTTCTTGTGGGATGGTAAATTTTACGAGCAGACTGATGGTGTGGCCATGGGAAGTCCACTCTCGCCTGTCGTGGCAAATTTTTTCATGGAACATTTTGAGGGGGAGGCTATATTTTCGGCGTCTTTCAACCCTGTGATTTGGTGGAGGTATGTGGATGATACGTTCGTGGTGTGGGTGGAGGGTTCTGAGAAACTGAACCACTTTCTGAACCACCTAAATCAGCTGCATCCTCCAATCCACTTCACAATGGAGCTAGAGTCGGGTGGATGCTTACCTTTTTTGATGTTCTTGTGAGGAGGAAGGCGGATGGCTCCATGGGGCACAGCGTCTACCGTAAGCCAACACTCTCTAACCGTTATTTACATGCAGACTCTCACCACCACCCAGCACAAAAACAAGGAATTATAACAACTCTAGCCAAAAGAGCGGAACGTATTTGTGAGGCATCAACTCTTTAGGAAGAGTTACATGCGTTACAAACCATGTTTAAGGGTAATCGCTATAATGAATCCACTACATACAGGTCCCTACATCCCAGAAGGAGGGATAGACAACCTTCTCGGAGCTCCGACGTGAGAGGAACTGCTTACCTCCCTCATATTCACAACACCACTGATCGCGTTGCTGAGATTCTCCGCAAGCACAAGATAAAAAACAGTTTTCGGCACTATGACGAAAATTGGTCAACGTTTAGCATTAAACAAAGATAAATTGTCCCCAATACTACAACCTGGGGTGTATGAAGTCCCTTGTACTTGCGGAAAAGTCTACATTGGACAAACAAAACGGTCCATTGCAACTCGCATCAAAGGAACATCCGTCTAAACCAACCTGACAAATCAGCTATAGCTGAACATGCCCTGTCTTCAGGGCACGATGTATGTTTCAAGAATGCTCATGCGCTTGCCCTTGTTAGGCACAACTGGTCTAGAATTATAAGGGAGGCAGTTGAAATTCGTAAAAATCCCAATAATTTTAACAGAGACACTGGATATCAGCTAAGTGACACTTGTCTACCAGTTATTAAGGATCTGGGAAGATAGTTCCTCTCAGTCTCTCTGTTCTTCATCTATTTCAAATTGTACTTTTTTCCTCTATGGCTACAGAGCCTGGATTTGTTCTCCTTTGTTCGTCACTGGAGGAGTTTCCATCTGTTTTTTCGCCGTTGCCTGTATGACGTTAGGTATCGTTGAGATACACTTCCCTTTTGTTTATGTTTCCTTATATCCATCTAACCCTACCACCTCCTCCCCCCCTCCCCCCCCCCCCCTACTTCTTTTGGACATCCTCATTCTTCGAGGAGTCTATATATTTTCACCCCGCCCCCTTTACCTTCTCGTTACTTACTACTCTGTCCGCCGTTCTACCATGGTCCATACAGTAATTTCTGGCAGCTGCTCTCTGGTGACGAACCGAGGAATTTATCTAAATTTTTTGTAATTTTTGTAATCTCATTGATATACTTTCTTTGGCCACATTGTTTGATTTCCATTGAAAAAGGAGGCAACGTTTCTCCGAAACGTATGGTTCTAATCTAAATACACACGGCATTAGCCCAAAAAACATGAATTATTTATATAATCCGGGCCGTGAAAGCCTTAATAAACACATTAAAAAATACCTTCAAGAAATTGGTAACACAGAGGAAATTAGACAAGATTATTCAAAACGTTAATCAACAAAGTAACCATCAAAAAGTGCAAGTACCTGAGAGACTATACAGGAGAATGGGTTAGAAAAACATCGGTTGGAGACCGAATTCTAAAAATGGAAAGAGCATATGGATTAACGAAATATATCTACAACTGGCGGACCCGTGCGAGAAATCTCGCATGTTCATAAACCACACTTTCCTCAATAGTTTTGCAAATCGCACACTTCTTACAAAAATTTATATTTATGAAATTAGAATGCAATTCGTCACTGCTAATGTCATTTGTGTGCCGAGTCCATTGATTGACAGCTTAGCTGTAACACTCACCGGTTATTAGATATTTATAAAATTATACGATTTGAGTAGGCCTACTCATTCCTTTGATTTACTGTCTCTGAAATCCATGCAAAATGATAAAGGAAAGACCTCATAATGTTAAAATGACATGAAACAGGCGTCACAGCGGCCAAAATGTGAAGTGGACAGCAATTATGGAGCGTATTTTCATACAACAACATTATCTGCAAATCGCACACTTCGTACATTTTTTTTAAGTCTTAAAGAAATTATAGATATTTATAAAATTAGAATGCAATTCGTCACCACTAATGTCTATTCTCTTTCAATTGAATGCTCATTTTCACGATCGGTCGTTTGTGAGTGCCGCAGGATGGATCTATACTACTGAAATAATATGATAAGAATTCCATCTCCTGGAATGCCGAAATAAGGCATTATAGCACTATCGTAAAAACGGAATGTCTCTTTGCCAGTGAATGCCTCTCGATGAGCTATAGCCTCGAAAAACTAGAAGTCCTGGAAAGGAGAATTCTAAGAAAAATCATGGGTGCAGTTCGGACTGCAGACGGATGGAAACTGCGAAGCAACAGAGAAGTCGACCACAACATGGAATGAATCTCAGAGACTATGCGGAAGATGAGGCTGACATTCCTCGGACATGTATACAGAATGCACAAACATAGATTAACAAAACAAATATTCGACTATCTCTGGAAGAAGAAGAAGAAGACCACTCCAACGTGGACTAAGGAAGTTAGGAAAGAAAAGCTGAACATCACAGAGTCTCAGACGCTAGAAAGGTGTGAATTTAATAGTAAAGTGAAACATCTGGAAGAGTTTCAAGATGAAGGAGGACCTAAGAGAATTGGATGAACTTGGACAGAAGATCAAAGGAAACACGCTAGTGAATGCATGAAGGAATATTGGAGACAGAGGAAACTCCAGGCAAAAGAAAAGAAAAAGAAATAAAGTTTTTGCGTGATCCCTAGTGGCCAATTCGCATGAGGGAAAAAATTAAGCATCACTTTGCTGAGAAAATTAACACCAGGACCAATAAATCATGGACTGAAGAATGGAGGAAGATTATCAGTATCCAGATGAAGAGAGTTTGGGAGAAGAAAAATTATGATGATGATGATGATGATGATAATTGTTGTTTTAAGGGGCCTAACATCTAGGTTATCGGCCCCTAATGGTTTGGGTGATTGTGAAGATGATAATGAAGTGTAAACTAGAACTAAAACTAACTACTAACTTATATACTAGAAGAAGAAATGGAAAACAATAAGAGAATAAGGCAGATAAAGGACTGGTGGAAAAGAAATGGAAGGAAGGAGAGCCATAAAAGGCAGATAGGAAAGTGAAAGAGACGAGGGTCCGCCCCAGAGGCAGTGGAAAAAGGGGGAAAGACAGGACCCAGCTCAGGAATCCCCCGGGGTCGCCAACTCCCGAACTCACCGGCCGTGAGCCCTTGAGGGTGTAGCACTATCGAGGGTGCACCAGTAGTGGTGGGGCTACACACACCCTATCTCCTTAAGTGCCTTGATTTTTTTACGTCCCTTTTAACTACTCTGACTTTTAGAGACGACGGGGTGCCGGAATTTTGCCCCGAAGAGGATCTTTAACGTGCCAGTAAATCGACTGACACGGCTCCCTCGCATTTGCGCACCCTCAAATGCCAGCTGACTACGCCAGGATACGAACCTGCAACCCTGGGCTCAGCAAGTGAGAACGTTACCTCTGAGCCACGCAGCCAGCCTAAGTGCCTTGAGCAGAAGGCAGGAGATATCATGAAAAGAAAAAGAAGGCTGACCCCTCGAAGAATGAGGGTATCAGGAAAGATGAGACAAGGGCCAATTAAGTCGGGAAAGTGAAAGACTCCCTAGGCCTCAGATACCCTAATAACGTCGGTGTCGGAAAAGAACAAGAGTTGATCAAGGGAGGTCGATAGGAAAGATGACAGAAAGGAGCCCGGCACAAGTAAGTGGAAGCAATGCACAACTCAGCTGGGGCCCCGTGGTCGCCAACACACGTACCACTAACCGTGGGCCCCTGGAGGAGGAGAAGAAATTAGCATAATTAACTAAATAAGTACTATCGCACTCCAGAGATTGGCATAACGATGTAAAAAAAATCACGAGCCTTACAGTAGTCGCATATGATGTGTAACATGTGACATGTTATCCTACTATGTGTCTGCCGGGAGCGAAAATCCCTCGTTAACAGTGAACTGTGTTGGTCATTGAAATAACTACTTCTAAAACTCCAGTGCCAAATCCTTTCAGCAAATATGATATAATGAATATTTTCACACCACAGAACGACAATTTGAAGATGTTTTATTGTAGGAATATCTTTAATAGGGCCTCCAAACCTTGAAGTAAACCATATGCGATATACATTACACATAGCTATAAGGCCGAAAGTACGTCGTGGTACCAATCTCCGCCACCGCGCGCGCTCATTGTTCCCGTTGCATTTTCGTCCCATTTCCGTTTCATTTCTTCAAAATCACCCCCACCAAATACATACAGCAGTACCATTTTCCGCCACCGCGCGCGCTCATCGTTTCATTTCCGTCCCATTTCCGTTTTATTTCTTCAAAATCACCCCCTGAAAAATATACAGCAACCGATTGGAAAGATGTTACACATCAATAATAATAATGATAGTAATAATAATAATAATAATCTCGGGGGGGGGGGGTGCCAAACGCTTGCTCCAAATGAGTAACAACGTAGCCTACATCAAGCTTTTGCGTGGCGATACGGTTTTGTTGAGAAGAAAGTCCATATTATAATTGAAGGGACCAGGGGGGAAGGGGGAATGTCCAATAATGTAAAATGTTCAGGAAACGAGTTTTAAAGTCTCATTACTTATATGTACGCGTCAACTTGAAACGTCATTTTCTCACGACACTCATTGTTCTTAGCAGGCTCAATAATTGTGCCTTCAATATGTCGCAAATAGGCCTGCCAGATCGTGCTTATACAGTATAACCAGTCATATCCGGACTAATGTGGCGACCGGCCGATCCGGATATGGAAAAATCCGGATATCACAAGGCTATTTTTACAAATAGATAGGTGACCAGAAATAATTCACGAGTTTGTTGTTGATTAATTTTAATGTTTTTAACGGTTGCTTCACGCACTGTACATCGTAACAACAGTTTTTTCTCTCCTTTTTTCGGACATTTTAGCAAAAAAAAACAAGGTTAAAAGATAGCAATAACGATAACAACGGTAAACAATAACAGTGACAACAGAAACACACTCGCAAAACAAACTGTCGCTTCAAGACTCACCCACAGACTGAAGGGTAGAAAGAGAGGCAGCCTCGTGTTGACGTTGGTGGCAGGCAGGCAGAAGCCGTGAATGGAATATCGCTTATTCACACAAAGGGATGAGTTTCCGGAAAGATGTCGTTGACCGAGTCAGGCCACAACCCCTCGCGGTCAAGCACGCACACAGCCTTCCAGCGCTGCAACTTTCACTCGTCCTCCCTGGCTAGCACACTAATGTATCCTCGCTCTCAACTACGACTTAAAAATTCATTCGGAGATGTGTCCGGATATGGGAGGGTTCGGATATCACAGGTCCGGATGTGACAAGTTGTACTGTATCTCGATTTTACATTTTGAGTGACATTCTCCCTTCTTCCCGTAGGCCCTTCAATGCAGACCTGATCAGGTTCTGACGAATGACAAAGCCAAGATCTTATGGAATTCCACTATAATAACAGACTGATCGTTCTGTAGAAGCAAACAGGCCAAACCTTGTGATAATCGATAAGGAATCACACAAGGCTACCATCGTTGATGTTGCTGTTCCACTCGATGGAAACCTACAGAATACGGTGGTTGAGAAAAGGCGCTAATACCAGACACTTTCTGCTGAGCTGTCACATATACGGTCTAAAGGAAGTTTTCGTCATCCCAGTTGTCTCTGAGAATGGTTTAGTCACAAAGGACTGGGATAATGCAAAGGAGACTTATTTAATGTTCTTGTTTGTAAATAGAGTGATAGCGAGTTCGAAAGTTTCTCTGAGTGAGTGTGTGGATATAAGAAGTCCGATCGTGAACGCAAAGTGCTGGGAAGACATTCTCGTAAGTAGCAAATGTGAATTTAGTTCGTTAGTATTGTGTTCATCATCTCGGCCAGTGCCTGAACTGCCACCCCGCCACCCTACCTGGCTCAAGGTTGCACGGCTTAAGTCAGACCACCCTCGTCAGCCGCTCCCTCCCATTTCTCTCAGCTGTGGTTGTGGACCTATTCTCTTGGCCCTGGCTGGTGACGTGCAAGTTAATCCGGGCCCAGTAACTGTAAAATGTGTGAAGTGTGACTCTGTAGGACGATTAAACCAGATCCGGATTCAGTGCTCAGAATGTAAACAGTTTGTGCATCGCACTTGTGCCAAATTGACTGCAGGTCAATCTAGAAAAATATCAAGAGGTGAAAATTCGTTCTTCTGCTGGCAGTGCTCCATGCCACAGTTGTCAAACTCACTATTCGGTAGCTCCACTAATTCGGTTTCCACGCAATCATCTCAATACCGTAAATCAACAAGCAATATTTCAGTTCTACATTTTAATGCACGCAGCATAATGCATCGGAAACGCAAAGCTCTCGTTGATGCTTGGTTGATAGAAGAAGCCCAATCACTCATCTGTGTGTCTGAAACTTGGCTCAATCCCTCCATTTACAACAATGAGGTGATTTCAGACAGTTATATAATATTTAGAAATGACAGGCCCTCCACAGGTGGTGGAGTTCTCATAGCTTGTCTCCCAGAGCTACAACCCAGAAGCGTGCCCGAACTCGAAGTAGAGGCCGAGGTAGTTTGGATACAGATTACAACCAAGCAGGGTCCCATTCTGATTGGCTCTGCGTACCGAGCCCCGGGTTCTAAATACCTCCACAACGAAGCCCTTCTTCGCTCCCTCTCAAGAGCACAGGCGCTACAGAATAAATTCTTCGCTATTCTCCTGCTAGGTGACTTCAACCTTCAAATTGACTGGCTCTCGATCGAAACTCCGAAAGCTCTTAATTCTCTTTCTGAAAAATTTCTAACATGCTTTTACGGTCTATTTCTTCAGCAGCTGGTAAAGCAACCCACTCGAATCACGGACCATAGCAGAACCACCCTGGACCTAGTGCTCACAGATAATGTGGACATAGTGGACTCCCTTGAAGTAATTGAAGGCGTGTGTGATCATGAAGCAACCAGGGTTGAACTGAAATTACTCCACCCAAAATTGAATAAAATATACAAAACAGCTCTCAACTACAACAAAGCAAACTGGTCATTATTAAATTCTCTGTTTCGCTCCAATCTTCCGGTAGTGCACACCGTTGACATAGAAACCCTCTGGACAGAGTGGAAAAGTATATTCTGGTAGTGTGTACAACAGTGCAGTCCACATGTTAAATTAAATGGCAATCGTCGATCTCCTTGGATTACCAATGAGATTGTACTAATGTTAAAAAAGAGAAATAGATTGTACAAAAAATGGAAACATAACCCTACCCCCACTAATCTCCATAAGTACAAGATTCAACGGAATTTAACAAAAATCACCATTAGAAACAGCCATAGCAATTTCATCTGGAATTTGGGCTCCTCGGACACGAAATCTCTGTGGCGATATATCAGCTCCAGATCAAGAAGCACGCCCTCCACGAATTTCACGTATAACGGCAAAATTTTGTCTGAACCCGCGGAGATTGCTCAATCATTTTGCTCCTCCTTCTCTCAGAACTTTTCTTCCTTTATGCCATCACAAAATTATATAATAGATCGAAATATTCCTTTCCCTAAACTTGAATCCATTTATTTCTCCGTTGATGAGGTCTGCATGTTGTTGTTATCTTTATCCCCCAATTCCGCTACTGGGCCTGATAATATACCCGCAAGAATACTCAAAACGTGTGCTCAGGCCCTCGCTCCATCCATCTGCACAGTATTTAACACTTATTTTCATTATGGGAAACTACCATCTGATTGGAAAATCGCCAACGTTGTTCCTGTCCACAAAACTGGTAATAAGGAATCAAAACCAACTACCGCCCCATATCATTGACATCCATATTGTGTAAGGTAATGGAGCGCCTGCTATCGAGGGAGATGTTGCGTTTCCTGAAAGAAACAGGTTCTCTTAACGAACACCAGCATGGGTTTCTACCTGGACGTTCCTGTTCAACGCTACTCACATCAGCTGTGGACGACTGGCAACAAACTTTGGAAAGAATACCAGGCGGTCAAGTGGATCTCGTTACTCTTGATTGGACCAAGGCTTTTGATCAGGTTCCCCATTCACGTCTCCTTGATAAACTGCGCTCCTACAGCTTCGGTGGTAAACTAGTGGGGTGGTTGACTGACTTTTTTACAAACCGGCATCACATAGTAGTCTTCCAAGGCGCTCATTCCTCTACTGTTTTGGTCCCATCTGGTGTCCCTCAAGGATCTGTCCTTGGTCCTCTACTTTTCAACATATTCATGTTGGATCTTCCCCATGCAGTCTCCTCAAACATCTACCAATATGCCGATGACACAACCCTCTATCGCAAGATCAAAGACAATAGTAACCTCACCGCCCTGCAGGAGGATCTAAATAGCATCACTGTCTGGTGCAAAATTAACGGCCTGGCTGTCAATTCTTCCAAAAGTAATCTAATCTCCCTAGCCCGTAATCGAATTCCAGCGGCCAATCCTTATCACTTTGAAAACACTCCTATTCCCCGTGTGCAGTGCGTCAAACTTCTTGGACTCAACATCACTTCCGACCTGAAATGGAACACCCACACCGACGCAGTGAGGAACCAAGCTGCACGCCAACTTGGTATGATAAGCAGAAATCTACGTGGCTGCCGTACCAAAGTGAAGAGGACCGCCTACCTGAGTCTAGTACGACCGCTGCTAATTCACGCATCCCCTTCATGGAGTCCCGGTACCTAGGGAAATATCCTTAAGCTAGAACAGATACAAAATCGTGCCACTAAATTCATTCTTTCGAAAAATTCCGACGTAGACTCTAAAATCAGACGCCAAAAATGTAGCCTTCCATCTATTGAGAACCTATTTACCCAAATTGGTTTGTTATAGCTGCGAAAACTTTTTAATAATACAGACTCATCTGCTATTTTAGAGAAAATTTCCCTTGGCTACCGATCAGCTTAGAAGGGCCGCGGAGTTACGCTGTACGCCCCACTACCCAGGATTGAGTCGTACAAACTGGGTTTTGTAAATAGATCGATCTGTGCATGGAACAGCCTACCGCGTTCCCTGAAGGCCAGCAACAATAATGCCGTTCAGTTCAAGAGGAAGCTGCGGCATTATTTGTTCAACAAGTAGGTTGTTCCTCATAAATTATGCCCCGATTCTTTGTTGTGCTAGTGTCTTCTATGTATCTCCATTTGCAATATTTATGTGATCTCTTCTCTTGTTGTCCTGCCTTATCCTAAATAAATTTTCCATCCCTCTAATGTATACTGTAAATAATTTATCATTGCTCGATTCTCACTAATTTCCATCTTGTGTACATATGTAAATATAATCCAGTATATATAGTGGGGGGCTCTGAAGCATTCCGAATGCGAAGTGGGGCTTTGCTCTTTGCAGAGACTCCCTTCAGTGTATTGTAAATATAGTGTAAGGCACTGATGAATAAGTATGAAATGAAATGAAAATTGCAGGTATACTACGAAAGTTTGTCAGTGACTCTGAACATCTTGAGATCCAGTGCTATCATCAGTGTATTTGGCTCGTAAAGAGTCCGACGGTGATGGTTTTGTATTTTTATGTAAATTTCATATAATAATAATAATAATAATAATAATAATAATAATAATAATAATAATAATCAAAACAAGTTTATAACAAAAAATGCCTCTTTTGGAATTGTAAAATTCAACATTATAAAACAGTAGTCTTCCCTTTATGCAGCCGAGACACTTAATCTACAACATAAAATACTGAGAAATCAATTGGAGATTAAAGAACGCAAAATCATGCGAAAAATTTTGGGACCAGGAATCAAAGATGGAATTCACCTTCCGAAGCCTAATGGTGAAGTCTAATTAAAAATTCCTAAAATCACAGACACAATCCGTATGAGAAGAATCGAATTCATGGGACATTTGGACAGAATGGGCCCAAATAGGTTAACAAATAAAATCTATAAGTTTTTGCAGAAAAAGGCAGAAAAGGTACAAACAGGCGGAAAAGGACTAGGCTGAATTAGGTTTTCCCAATCTCAAAGATCGAGAGGAAATTAAAAAAATAACTCATACACGGGTTTTTGAGGGAGAAGAGATTAGACCTACCAGACACGTCTGGTCGCAGCAACGAAGACTCGCTCAATCGTTGCGCATGAAGAGTTATTGGGTAATCAAGGCCGATAAGTGTTGATTCCGCGTAGTCCTAGGAGACCCATTCACGCAGAAGAAAAGAAAAAGAAGAAGAATGCTCGTGGACCAACTACAGGCTCTCTGAATGACTTATAAGCTGGGACAGATCCAAAAGTCGGTGATCTTGGACTTTTGCAATACAGTGCGTTGTTGTTGTTTGAGTCTTCAGTCTTTTGACTGGTTTGATGCAGCTCTCCATGCCTCCCTGTCCTGAGCTAATCGTTTCATCTCTACATAACTACCACACCCTACATCTGAGGCAATCTGTTTAACATATTCTAACCTTGGTCTACCCCTACAGTTCTTGTCCTCGGCCCTTCCTTCCATAACTAAGCATGCTATTCCTGGGTGTCTTAGTATGTGTCCTACCAACCTATCTCTTCTCTTCATTAGCAGTCGCCAGAAACATCTCTCCTCTCCCACTCGTCTTAATACCTCTATGTTTGTAACCCTATCTACCCATCTGATCTTCATCATTCTCCTGTAACACCACATTTCAAATGCTTCTATTCTCCTCTTTTCTGCTGCACCAATAGTCCAAGTTTCACTTCCATAGAGCGCCACGCTCCAGACAAAGGCTTTCAAAAATGACTTCCTAATACCTAAATCTATATTCGATGTCAGCAGATTCCTTTTTTGTAGAAAAGCTTTCTTTGCCTGAGCCAACCTACTTTTTATATCCTCTTTGCTTCGTCCATCACTGGTTATTCTACTTCCTAAGTAACAGAAGTCTTCTACTTCCTTCAGCTTTTCACCTGTCAATTTGATCTCCATAGAGGTTTCTGATTTATTTCGGCTGCATTCCAGTATTTTTGTTTTACATTTATTAATTTTCATCATGAATTCTTTCTGTAAGACGGAGTCCATACCATTCAAAAACTCATTCAAATCCTCAGGCTTGTCGGCCAAGATGACGATGTCATCAGCAAATCTCAGAGTTGAAATTATTTCTCCTTGAATCTTCACTCCCACTTTAAATTTTTCTCTAATTTCCTTCATTGCTTGTTCAATGTAAAGATTGAAAAGTATGGGTGATAAGTTGCAACCTTGCCTTACACCTTTCTGAATACCAGCTTCTCTCTCATGTCCTTCAACTCGAATGACTGCTGTCTGGTTTCTGTATAGATTGTATATCACCCTCCTATCTCTGTACTTTATTCCAATCGATTTCAAAATGTCAAACAATTTAGTCCAATCAACGTTATCAAAAGCCTTTTCTAAGTCTACAAAAGCCATGAACGTTCTCTTATCTTTCCTTATTCTACCTTCCAAAATCAGCCTAAGACTTAGTACAGCTTCCCTTGTTCCTACATTTCTCCTGAAACCAAACTGGTCTTCACCCAACTCCGTTTCTATCTGGCTTTCAATCCTCTTGTAAATTATCCTAGACAGGATTTTTGAAGCATGAGTAATCAAGCTGATTGTACGGTAATCTTCACATCTGACAGCTCCCACTTTCTTTGGTATAGGGATGATTACATTCTTCTTGAAATCAGGGGGTACCTCACCTGTCTCATAAATCCTACACACCAAGTGAAATAACCTGATCAGACCTTCATCTCCTATGCAGCGTAGCAACTCAATCGGTATATCATCTATGCCTGGTGCTTTGTTCCTGCTTAAGTCTTCCAAAGCTCTATCAAATTCTGATTTCAATATTAAATCTCCTTTCGCATCCTCATCATTTTCCTCCTCCCTTTCCATTACATGATTCTCAATCTCCTTTCCCTTATACAAACTCTCTATGTAAGCTTTCCATCTCTCAACCTTTTCTTCCCTATATGTTAGAGGCTTTCCATTTGTGTCCTTAATATTACAGCACTTAGTCTTCTTTTCCCCAAAAGTATTCTTAATCCTTCGATAAGCTGTGTCTACTTTACCTAATTTCAGACAATTTTCTATACCTGCACATTTCTCTTTCAACCATTCTTCTTTCGCTTCCTTGCACTTCTTGTTAACCTCATTTTTCAGACGTCTGTATTCTGATTTCCCCTTCTCATCTCTTACATTCTTGTGTTTCCGCCTTTCATCCATCAATTCTAGTATATCCTGAGTGATCCACGGTTTTCTACCTATTCTTTCTTTCCTACCAATGTTTTCTTCTGCGGATTTTGTTATTTCATTCTTCAAAAGTGCCCATTCGTCTGCAATTGAAGTTTGTTTAGGGTTTTTCATTAGTCCTTCCTTTATACTCTTCTTGAATCTTTCGTTTACATCCTTCTCTTTCAGTCTGTCTATTGCCCACCTTTTTGGCTTTTGACTTTTCTTCAGTTTCTTCAACTTTAATCTGCATTTCATTACGACCAGATTGTGGTCAGAGTTTATGTCAGCACCAGGATATGCTTTACAAAACCAAAATCTGGTTTCGAAACCTCTGCTTGACCATAATGAAGTCGATTTGGTAACGCCCTGTATCTCCTGGTCTCATCCATGTGTATATTCTTCTATTGTGGTTATTGAATAAGGTGTTAGCTATGACCAACTCATGCTCGGTGCAGAATTCTACCAGCCTGCTTCCTCGATCATTCCTTTCACCTAATCCGAAATCTCCTACTATTTTCCCTTCTCTCCCTTTTCATACCACAGCATTCCAATCTCCCATTACTATAACATTTTCATCACCCTTGATATACCTCAGAATTTCGTCTATTTCTTCGTAGACCTTTTCAACATCCTCATCATCAGCTTGACTGGTAGGCATATAGACTTGTACCACTGTGGTGCAGGTAGGTTTAGTATTGATTTTTGCTACAATAATCCGTTCACTATATTGTTCATAATATTCCACCCGCTGTCCAAGTTTCCTACTCAATATGAGGCCAACCCCTGCTTGGCCATTGTTTGATTTAGTGCTAATGACCCTATAGTCTCCTGACCAAAAGTCCTGTTCTTCCTGCCAGCGCATTTCACTAATCCCAACCAAATCCAACCTCAACCTATCCATTTCCCTTTCTAAGTTTTCTAACCTTCCACTTCCTAGCAGACTTCTAACATTCCACGCTCCGATCCGTAGAATGTCATATTTCCTCTTTGTCACTTCTGTGATGTTAACCCCCTCTCGAGTAGTCCCCACCCGGAGATCCGAACGGGGGACTAGTTTACCTCCGGATTGAAATTTTACAAGGGAGGAGGCCATCATCACATGTAATTATGCATAGAGAGGTGCATATCCTCGGGAATAGCATACGGCTGTAGTTTCCCGTTGCTTTCAGCCGTGCAGCAGGACGCAGTGTAGCCATTATTTGGCTTATATTATCAATATCTTAACCGTCTATAAGACTAGTAAAGAATTGATTTATTCTGAAAGGCTGCTACTCCCTTTCAGAATAAGTAAAGAGCAATTCTACTAAACAAAAATACTAACCTTCTACCGTACTAACAATTAAATACCAAAATTCTACTAACGAAAAAAATACTAAAGTTCCACCAACAACAAATACTACCACTAAAACAGTCTGTCACCATGCACACTCACATGCACCCTCACACATCACAGTCTACTGAAACAATGAACTAGAACTAATAAACAATGCAACTGCTACCAGACACACTCACACACCACAGTCTAATGAACAATGACATATATCTAATAGACTAACTACCTACTTACAACTAAAACTAACTACATACGTACTGTACTGTTATTTGAATTGACAATATTTAAGCCTAGCAAAAATAAAACTATTGGTTAAAATATTGAAATGTATTTTAAGAACCCGCAGAAAAAAATAATTATAATTCTTTATAACATAGTATTGTAAGAGACACTACGTGGATTAGGCCTATATCAATATTAAAAACTAAGAGAAATTAAAATGTAGTCTCTTAAAAATAGGGAAAGTGCGAAGGCAGGATTTTCAATATAACATTGGCTCGGAAATACTTGTAGAAGAAGATTCTTGCAAATATTTGGGCGTTCACGTAAGGAATGATATGAAATGGAGTAGTCATGTAGGATGTGTAGTTTCAAAGGCTTACAAATCCCTGCACTTTGTAATGAGGGTATTAAAAGGAAGTAGTACCTCTGCTAAAGAATTAGGCTATTTGTCACTTGTAAGACCTATTCTGGAATATGCCTCGGCGGTTTGGGATCCATATCAAGTAGGGTTCATCAATGAGTTGGAAATGGTACAAAGAAAGGCCTCTAGATTTGTGCTCAGTGACTTTAATCCCAGGAGCAGTGTGAGCCGTATGTTAAAGAAACTTGGGTGGGAATCACTGGAGGCTAGGAGGATGAAATCTAGACTCTGCGCTATGTACAACACGTATACAAATCAACCAGCATGGGGTGAGCTTAGCAAACGATTGGGAAAGCCCACTTACATGGGAAGGAGCGATCATCCTTTCAAAGTTAAGGGCCGACCACAGCGAACAAATTATGGTAAATATTCTTTTGTAAACCGTGCCATTGATAACTGGAACTCTCTACCTGCCGCAGTCTTAGAGCCTTTTCCCAAACATATAGGTGTGTTTAAGAAAAGACTGACTATTTGTGTAAATACTCCAGTTTAATTGTTGTATAATTGTTATTGAATTGTTATGTATAATTATTTATTTGTTATGTATATACAATTTGCCACCGGGGGACACACCCCCCATTGCAAATGAATGAATGAATATGAATATGAATAATACGAAACGGTTTGTTGCTACGTGCGTACCATTTTAATTCCACATTCCGGCTGTTAGAGGCGATGATATTTGGAAGTAGACTTTCCTGCTCATCATCATCATCATCATCATCATCATCATCAATTTCAGTTTCCCATCTTGAGCCAACATGTCACCCCTCCACTTTCCACCATCCTTCCTCAACCACTGAACTCCACTCCGCTCCACACTCACACCGTACTCGAGATCTTCCTCGTCCCCTCTTTCCAGTCATCCGTCTCTCCAACTCTTATTTCGGCATTCTTTCATCATTTATCCTTTTCACATGTCCGCACAATCTCAATCTGTTCTGCTCACTCTCTCTCTCCTAGTCTTCTGTACCATACTTTCATCTCTCCTCATTATCAACAGTGCGACGATTCTTAAATGAAGAATGAACTCTGAAAGTGCTTGACATTAGTCCGATTTTCAGTCAATATACCATTGTAAAAATGAGGAACTTATCAATGTGTAAAATAAGAAGAAAAAGACCCACACTATTGCACAAAAGGTTGCAATTCTAAAGACCTGCAGCAACGTTACAGTATTTTTGAAAACACACTAGGATCTTCTTGGACCCTCTTGTGAAAACGAGATATGGAAGATAACATTACCGGTAAAAATTAACCTGTCAAATGGCCATGGTATTATAGTTTGAAAATGTATGCTGTAGGCTTTACAAAGTGTGACTTTACTCAGTTTATTATTCGTAATATACCAATATAAGTCATGTTACCAACTGTAAGTTGAGTACCGGTAAATAATAGTACATTTTGCAACGAGCCTATAATGGCAATAATTAAGACACGAGTATGTTTATGAAACGAGCGTAGCGAGTGTCTTAGTTACCATTATAGGCGAGTTGCATACGACTGTTTATGTTCGACGATAATTATAACTATTTTATGTTCGAACATAAATATTCATAAATATCTGTCCAGATTTCACCAGTTTTATGTACTGAACAGAGCGCATGGGACGCAGAGAATACCTTGTATTTGACCATGACCTCCTGGAATACCTCACTATGACACTCGCTACGCAGTGAAATTTAAAATAGGGGGCCATGGAAGTGAGCGCATGTGCGATGCTATCCTTACCTAATTGGTCACACGACTGTTTCTTGAGCTCTGATTGGTGAGAGAAACTGTATCATGATGAAAACTTGTACTATAATGAGCCTCATTATAGTACAGTTTTATGACGTATAATATTTAGACTACATTTCGCCAGCGTCGAACATAAAGAATAATAATAATCTATACACTATATCTAAATTAAAATTTGTCTGTTTTTTATGAAATTCGACGAAACGTTGCGTTATATATGCCATGTAGAATAGACTACGTGATTATGCGAGAGGGGTTTCGTTTTGGAAGAACAGTAGATGGGTGGGTGGGTCTGTCGGTCGGTCAGTCGGTTGGTTGGTTGGTTCCTCAGTTTAGGGGCTGCGACAACGCGGCCATGTAGCCCCATGTAGAGGAAAGTCGCCAAATATGGGGAGTTTTTTTATAGGGCTCACATTAGTCATAAGAAGGAACGGAATAATTTTGATTTTTTATCACCAATGTAAACCTCAGGCGATATACTATGTATATTACAAATATGGGTACGTTTGATGCTGTAATACCCTCTGATATTATTAATTTTAAAAGTGCACTTCCCCATATTAGGCAACCGGGGTTCGTAATATGGGGAGGTGAGAAACCTCACGGTTTTTATTTATAATAGATAAACTGAATAATATACCCTTCTAATTAAAGCATTTAATTCTGACAATGAAATAAAATCACGAACATTAATAGTACAAAAATACAAAAATGAACATTGTAAGTTAATAACAGTCCTAGTTTCCTGTTGCCGAACTTCCAAACAAAACAACCTGTCTCTGATTCTACACACAATGCGTAAGCCCAGCACTCTGTTTTGAATTAATGTGAGTCCGCTGCCAACTGTTTACATCTGTGTGTCGCCTCTTCAGGGCGAGTGTGGGGCACGAGGGAAGGCATGAACACTCAGGGAGAACTATTTGTTTATTAACTCTGCTGCTCCAGCACGCAATCCATTTCCCCTGTTAGCAGCCAATTTGGGATTGGAAGGATGTCAACAGCTCGAACTAGAAGACTGCGCCTCCCCCCCCCCCCCTCCCCCCCCCCCTCCACCTCCCCTACCCCAATCAGATGTTGAGGCCACTTTTGTTTGGAGGAGAAGATCTAGATCTCCATGTTGTACCTCTACTGAAAGATTCGGAAAATCTTGGTCCTGGAATATGTTCTTATTGCACGGATAAAGCCCTGATTTACGGAACCCTCCTACATTTTCAACAGTTGCTACCTTCAAATACGCACGACCAAACAGCTCACCAACCCATTTCTTCCTTCCCGGCATCTAAAAATAAAGTAAGAGCTGAACTATTCCATTACATTCAATAGAACGTAATATGGGGTTCCCCATATTAGGGGACAATGAACTCCCCATATTAGGCTATCTCAGTGCCCATGCTTTATCATTTTACTTCCAAGAAATTTATAGGCTAAGACAAAATAGTACAATAGTACGTTGAACCCAAACCCCTGACTGTATATACAAACACATTTAGAAAATTAATTCACTTACCTTTTCTTATCAATTCGTACGAATTCAGAAAACTGAGAAATATTTCACAACGATGTAGAACAACAAACTTCAATAACAAAATGGCTATGATGCGCAGCTAACGGCAACTTCGTGCGTTACCCACACAGCACATGGACAACAATTTAACGTATTCACCGCAAGGTTACAGCATCTAGTAATGACAAAATACTACCTCCCCATATTAGGAAACCTCCCCATATTTGGCGACTTTCCTCTACTTTGGATGTGTGTAGAATCTGTCTAATAACCGGTATTAATTGTGATGGCTGTATTAGTGTGTGCTGTATGTAATTCAGATAAGGACTGCAGACCATCAATGTCAACTAGTTCCTACTTTTGCTACCACATTCCAACGTCAACGACACCTAGTCGCGAACGTGGCTACTAGATGCCACCGCAACTCGCACCTAGCGGCGAATGTTGCAACTTAATAGAGCGATCAAATCTAACCTACAAATTTAGCTTCACACAGTTGTAGTTTGTGGAAAGTTATTTTACATGCCATAGATCTATGACATGGGCCCGCCAGCTTTACTTCCCCTCCGAAGGAAGGGATAAGCATACTGAGGGAGTTTTAACGCTCTTCAAAAATCTGACGACATCGGCCGGGTTTGAACCCGCTATCTTGGGCATAGCAGTTCAGCATGCTACCGACTACGCCACCGAAGCCACCCTTCTATATGTTGAAGGCGGTATTTCTCCAAGTAGTAAATTATATTCTACTGATTGTCTGATTTAGACATGCTAGTCTCACTTACAAAGGGACAAATGTTTTATCCTTTCATATATATCTCTGACATCTCAGACCTCAGGGTCAACAGACTCCGTTCGAGACATCGAACTCTTGCACTTTCATTCATTCATTCATTCATTTATTTGCAATGGGGGGTGTGTCCCCCGGTGGCAAATTGGATATACATAACAAATACATAATTATACATAACAATACATAATTATACATAACAATTCAATAACAATTATACAACAATTAAACTGGAGTATTTACACAAATAGTCAGTCTTTTCTTAAACACACCTATATGTTTGGGAAAAGGCTCTAAGACTGCGGCAGGTAGAGAGTTCCAGTTATCAATGGCACGGTTTACAAAAGAATATTTACCATAATTTGTTCGCTGTGGTCGGCCCTTAACTTTGAAAGGATGATCGCTCCTACCCATGTAAGTGGGCTTTCCCAATCGTTTGCTAAGCTCACCCCATGCTGGTTGATTTGTATACGTGTTGTACATAGCGCAGAGTCTAGATTTCATCCTCCTAGCCTCCAGTGATTCCCACCCAAGTTTTTTTTAACATACGGCTCACACTGCTCATGGGATTAAAGTCACTGAGCACAAATCTAGCGGCCTTTCTTTGTACCATTTCCAACTCATTGATGGGCCCTACTTGATATGGATCCCAAACCGCCGAGGCATATTCCAGAATAGGTCTTACAAGTGACAAATAGCCTAATTCTTTAGCAGAGGTACTACTTCCTTTTAATACCCTCATTACAAAGTGCAGGGATTTGTAAGCTTTTGAAACTACACATCCTACATGACTACTCCATTTCATATCATTCCTTACGTGAACGCCCAAATATTTGCAAGAATCTTCTTCTACAAGTATTTCCGAGCCAATGTTATATTGAAAATCCTGCCTTCGCACTTTCCCTATTTTTAAGAGACTACATTTTCTTGTGTTTATTTTCATTTTATTTACAATCGCCCACTTATAGACCAGGTTCAGGTCCCCTTGCAGCACTGCATTGTCTTGTGAGTCATGTATCTTTCGATATACACACATCAAAAAAAGTTTTGCATCACCTCGGTTCCCAGATCTCCGGCATATAGACGTTGACTGTGTATATTGTATCCAAGATACAGTCCCTTTGACTGTTCATAGATGTCACTAAAACTGCTCAAAGATGTAAACAACCATGCATGAGCAGGGCCTATTAGACGGAGGGGGTACGACAGCCGATCAGTTCCAGTCATTCCATCAGGACGAAGGTACGCTGCTCATGTTGTCTGTAGTTCTACCATGCCTAGAAGGTCAATACCGCAGTTCGATCGCGTCCGCATTGTTACTTTGTGTCAAGAAGGGCTCTCAACAAGGGAAGTTTCCAGGCGTCTCAGAGTGAACCAAAGCGATGTTGTTCGGACATGGAGGAGGTACAGAGATACAGGAACTGTCGATGACAGGCCTCGCTCAGGCCGTCCAAGGGCTACTACTGTAGTGGATGACCGCTACTTACGGATTGCCGCTCGGAGGAACCCTGACAGCAATGCCACCATGTTGAATAATGCGTTTCGTTCAGCCACAGGACGTCGTGTTTCAACTCAAACTGTGCGCAATAGGCTGCATGATGCGCAACTTCACTCCCGACGTCCATGGCGAGGTCCAGCTTTGCAACCCCGACACCATGCAGCGCGGTACAGATGGGCCCAACAACATGCTGAATGGACCCCACGGAATTGGCATCACGTTCTCTTCACCGATGAGTGTCGCATATGCCTTCAACCAGACAATCGTCGGAGACGTGTTTGGAGGCACCCTGGTCAGGCTGAACGTCTTAGACACACTGTCCAGCGAGTGCAGCAAGGTGGTGGTTCCCTGATATTTTGGGGTGGCATTATGTGGGGCCGACGTACGCCACTGGTGGTCATGGAAGGCTCCGAAACGGCTTTACGATACCTGAATGACATCCTCCGACCCATAGTGCAACCATATCGGCAGAATATTGGAGAGGCATTTGTCTTCATGGACGACAATTCTCGACCTCATCGTGCACATCTTGTGAATGCGTTCCTTCAAGATAACGACATCGCTCGACTACAGTGGCCAGCATGTTCGCCAGACATGAACCCTATCGAACATGCCTGGGATATGTTGAAAAGGGCTGTTTATGGACGTCTTGACCCACCAACCACTCTGAGAGATTTACGCCGAATTGTCGTTGAGGAGTGGGACAATTTGGACCAACAGTGTCTTGATGAACTTGTGGATAGTATGCCACGACGAATACAGGCATGCATCAATGCAAGAGGACGTGCTACTGGGTATTAGAGGTAGTGGTGTGTACTACAATCTGGACCACAAATGCTGAAAGTCTAGCTGTATGATGGTACAACATGCAATGTGTGGGTCTCATGAGCAATAAAACGAGCTGAAATGTTGTTTGTGTTGATCTCTATTCCCTTTGTATTTAAAGGTTCCGGAACTCTTGGAACCGAGGTGATGCAAAACTTTTTTTGATGTGTGTAATACACAATCATCCGCAAACAATCGACAGTCACTGCGAATTCCATTTGGTAAGTCATTTATAAACGCCAAAAACAACAAAGTTCCGATTACGCTGCCCTGAGGGATACCCGACGTTACTGTAATTTCATCCGAGAATATGCCTTCGACTTTCACTTTCTGGGAACGACCCGTCAAAAATTCTTGTATCCATAAAATTACTCTTCTATCAATCTTCGTCGAAGCTAATTTATGGAGTAGCATGTCATGCGGCACGACATCAAATGCCTTCGCAAAATCTATAACCACGGCGTCGACTGAAACTCCATGGTCTAACGATTCGCTAATGTCTTGAAAAAGTGATAGCATCTGACTCTCGCATGAGTAACCTTTCCGAAATCCATGCTGCCTATCATTAAACCATGATAATGTTTCCCACTGTTCCCTCAAGTAGTCGCAAATGAGATGCTCCATCTGCTTACAAACGATGGACGTAAGGCTAACCGGCCTGTAGTTGCCCAATTCAAGTCTGCTCCCTCCCTTAAATATTGGGACTACCGTAGCTCTTTTCCAGTCATCTGGGATTTGCGCATTGTTTATGGACACATTAAATATCACCTCCAAGTATCGTGCCACGGCCCTACCTCCTAATTTAAGTACTTCACTAACAATATTATCAGGACCCTTTGATACATTGAAACGCAGTTTTTGTATTAGCTTTACAATTGCTGACTGGTTTATTTGGAACAGGGGAGCCCCTGATTCGTCGTTAAGGTCCAACACACAGCTATTGGATTTATTGAACACACTACCGTAAAAGACATTTAATTCATTAGCAATAGCCTGTTTCTCAGTAATTAATTTACCGTCACCGGACATTATCATCGACAAATTATTTGAATTTCCCTTTCTTCTCCTAACATAACTGTAAAATTTTTTCCACCCACCCCCTCCCGAACCAAGTAAACCTTGCATATAACTGTCATGAGCAGCCCTCTTTTTTAAGACGAGCTCTCTTGATAAGGACTTAAATTTCAACATATACTTGTCACTATCATGTCTTTTATTGTATAATTTCCTAATTTTCCGTTTTAGTCTCCTAATTTCTCGTGTGTAATACTCAGGGTCTGGGTTTTGTTTCAGCAATTTAAATGGGACAAATTTATCAACAGCGCTATTTAAAATTTTCAAAAAGTTAGTCCACAGGATATTAATGTGATTTCCTTCCGATGCCCATCCTACAAATAGCTCATTCAAATACCCCTGAAACTTGCCCTGATCCGCCCTGCGATACTGGAATATGATCTTTTTTGCTACATCAGAGTCTAATTTTGTAACGTCACCATATCTAATATTTAATTCAACCCCAGAATGGTCACTAATTCCTGGTACTTTCAGACAGTTAATATACAGCTCTACAGGCCTTACGAGATAAACATCTAAGGTATTATTGTCTCTAGTTGGGAAGTCAACTACTTGGGAAAATCCCCCCTCCCTTAAGAATTTATTTGCAGCGCTCTGAGCTTGACCACAGCTAGTTGACTCACCAGACCAGTCTACTTTGGGGAGGTTTAAATCTCCAGCAATTATTATGCTCTTTTTCATAGCATTACCCGTACAAGTTTTATCATACAGTGTTTCGAGGAGAGAAAAGTTATCTTTCGGTGCTCTATACGCCCCTATCACCTGAAGAGGGAATTTATTTCCTTTATCCGAAATTTGTACACATAATATTTCATGATCCATATCAGCCCACTTTAAGAAACTAGCTATATTTTTGCGCACACAAATAAATAGCCCACCACCTCGCTTCCCCCGATCCCTTCTGTACATTTCGTAGGTCCCTTGAATTATTTCGCTACTATTTATGTCCTCATATAACCAAGATTCAGTTGCAATGACAATGTCCGGAGAATACGTCTCTACAAGATTCCAAAATTCAATTAATTTATTTCCTAAACTCTGACAATTAACCTGCAGTAATCTTAGAGTCTTACCTCCACAGCAAATATCTTGAAGTAGCTCCTTCTGTTCCCATCGGCTGGCAACCTCTGGACCTGCTCCTCCTCACAAAAGCCGGCACGAACCGATGGCCCTGTCATGTAGGCTCCCTAGGTTGTAAGCGCCCCGTCGATTTAGATGCAGCCCGTCTCGGGCGAAGTCACGGCCACCAATCCAGCAGTCAGCTTCTACGTACACTAATCCCAGTTGTGCACATATCCAGTCCATGCGGTCATTTACAGTCTTAACTCGCCTTAACGGAACATCTCCCCGCCGAACAATGCCACTCATTATAATTTTTGCATTTCTAAACTTGCTTTTAGCTTTTCTGCCTAGTTCGTAGAGCTCCCCCATGATGTAATCAGCTGTAGCCCTCTTCTTCAAATCGTTCGTCCCAACATGGAGCAACAACACTTTAACTTTTTCACAGTCCTCTATATTTGCTTCTTCCACTTGTTGGGCAAGCTGGTCAATTTTAATCCCCGGATAACACCGCACTTTCGCACCTGATTTCCTCGAGATATTCGCACTCCATCGTACCATAGAATCACCCATTATGATAACGTCATCCTCAGTTTGCTCCTGCACGCCCTCTTCCACACTGATCCCAGAAGAAAGCCGTTCAGTCACATCCTTCACCGTTTCTTCTGATTCACGAAGCTTAGCTCTAAGTTCCTGTATTATTTGATCCCTTGCTTTGATTTGCACCCTCAAACAGTCCGGCGTATCACATACTTTACAAAACCAATTTCCGACATCACAATCCTCCTTCTTGACCTTAATACAGCCGAAGTGAAACCATTTCTCACATAGTCCACACTCAACACCATTCTTCAATGTTTTACTGCACGTCGAACACTTTAAAACTGTCACTGGATCATTTGCCTGATTCACATTTGGAGTAACAGGCCCTGGATTCACTTCCACTCCACCAATAACTAGCAATACAGCTATCACTAGGGCTATGAACCACAAGTTGCTAGGTCCCGTACGCACACACAAACACCGGAAATCCCGACTACCCTTCACATACCACAGTCCGATCCTCGCCCGATAACACTCCAGAGAACAACCCATTCCAGCACACCTGAGAGCTTGGGAAAAACACGACCTTTCACTTTGACTGCCAACTGCCAACTGCTAGCAACCTCATCGGATTCAACACCACCGATTCCTGGAGGAGGGAATGGACCCAAAATACTCCAGCTACATGCCAGGCAATGCCATGTATCACTGAGACAGTTCCAGGGTTTGATCAACCTCGCAAGGTATGGTCAATGCTGAACCGCCTTAGGACGGGACATGGAAGATGCGGGGATTCACTTTTAGGTAGATTTCATTAGAAAGCTAACTATTGCAATGGGTACCATGTTTCGACTTCCGGAAAATTTCGACATATCTTCGCGTTTCACATCCCCCCGACCCCAAACCACCGTCAGTTCAAAAGTATATATTTAATGTATGTATGTTTATTTATTTATTTATCGTATGGCTTTTAGTGCCGGGAGTGTCCGAGGACATGTTCGGCTCGCCTGAGTCTGTAGCTGCTTCCAGCGGATACCCTAAAGGGTGAGCTAGACATTCCGTTCAATTTCAAGTAGTTCCAACTTTCGCCACCAGATATCAATGATACCTAGTGGTGAACGTTGGAACTTTGATAGAGCGTTCTGACGAAATCTAACCTAACAAATTTTGCTTTACACAAGTTTAGTCTGTGAAAGGATTTTTTACATGCCATAAATCTATGACATTGGACCGCCGGCTTTACTTCCCCTCCGAAGGAAGGCATACTGAAGGATTTTCAACGCTCTTAAAAAATCCGACGACTTCGGCCGGGTTTGAACCCGCTATCTTGGGCATAGCAGTTCAGCATGCTACCGACTACGCCACCGAAGCCGCTATGTATGTATATATAATGTGTATATACATATATCACTTTTTTGTGGGCACTAAAACTACCGCAATTTTGCACCAATCACTTTAAAGATTCTATGTTCGACGATGCCGAAATGTAAACGTTATGTGTCAGAAAACTGTATCATGATGATGGTCCTTATAACACTGTTTTTCATTACGATACAGTTCAGTTTCTCCAGCCAATCAGAGCTCATTCATTGACCAATTAGGTAAGGATACCTTCGCGCATGCGCTCAAAATCCAACATGTCGGACATAAACACACCATCTTCCTATATAAATTACCGACATGGAATACGCACCGTCCATATGTTCGCGCAAATAAACTGGCGAATATGAGAAAAGAAATAGCACTGTACCTTAATATCCCCAAGTCCAATTTCTACACAGCGCATTGGTTTCAAACGATTTCGGTGACAATATTAGTGAATGCTATAGAGCTGGACGGCCGGCTGAAACATATGGCCTGCATATGGCATTGCAAGCACACAGAGTGCATACGTCGGTCGGTCTGAGAACTTGAAATACAGAGATATCAAACCCAGCGCTTGCACTCTGATCACAAAATTCAAGTGGCTGACTCTCAACAGATATTTATGAATATTTATGTTAAAACATAAAATAACGTTATAATTATCGTCAAACATAAACTGTCGTATGCAACTCGCCTATAATGGTAATTAAGACACTCGTATGTAAATTATAAAACTCGCTTACGCTCGTTCTATAAACATACTCGTGTCTTAATTATTGCCATTATAGGCTCGTTGCACAATGTACTATTACATAATATGTATTCCTTTAAAATCTCGGTTGAGTTCGTTAAAGGCCCATCCAAAATGCGCAGTCAGCAGTCAGTAGTTGGTAGTTGGCAGTGGGCAGTCACGGTCGTCCCCATGTATACTATAGGCACCATACACAACATGCAGTTGCGGTCGGTAGCTGGCAGTTGGCAATCGGCAGCCGGTAGTCGGCAGTCGAGAATTTCATCTTCGACCGCCAACTACTCGACTGCAGCAATGTAATAGCCAATCAGAGCAGGTCAGAAACCGACGTCACGTTATTGTTTTGTGTCGTGTGCAGAGAGCATATAAGTGAAATACCTTCGTAACCTGTACCTTATTAATCTTAAATACATGGTACCAGTTACTAATAACAAAATGCCCCTACATCTCCAAATCATCCATATTGCAAGTTTTGAGGTTATTGACTACGCCCCTGTGCACAAGGAATAAAAGGATGTCACTGTATTAAAATAATACCTTCGTAACCCCGTACCTTATTAATCTTAAATACACAGTACCAGTTACTAATAACAAAATGTCCGTACATCTCCAAATCATCCATATTGCAAGTTTTGATGTTATCGAAAACGCCCCTGTGCACAAGGAATAAAAGGATGTCACTGTATTATTTACTCCTAGCAGTCGTTAAGACTAGGTTGTCAACTACCAATTTCTGACTGCATCTGCCAACTGCCAACTACCAACTACCGACTACCGACTGCGCATTTTGGATAGACCTTAATGGGCAGAATCGGTCGAAGGGGGTAAAAATGGGGACTTTTTTTTCTAAAACATGAAATATTGCTATAACTCTCTTAATATGTGAAATATCGAATCCATTCAAAGTTCATGTGTCGGATAAGGGCCAAAAATGTATGTTTTATTTTTTATTTTTATTTTTTGATAGCACTAACCATTGACCAATGGGGTGGGAAAAAGTGGTGTTTTTTTCGGGAAACATTAATCATATCTCTCTTAATAGGCACAATATCAGTACCGTACAAAATGGACAATATTCCTCTTATAATTACCTAAAACTTTTGTCTGAAAGAATTTTCGATTTGACCTACCATTACGCCAAGGAATGAGAAAAAAGAAAGTGCCAAGAGCCAACAGAGGTTGCCATGACAACGCTCCTAAATTGATGAGGGATAAACCATCAGAGGTTGCACAGACAACGCCATTGCACGAGATCACATTCAATTTTCCATCTGACTCTGTGGGAAGCGGCTTCGGTGACGTAACTGGTAGCATGCTGAACTTCTATTCCCAAGGTCACGGGTTCAAAGCCGGCCGAAGTCGTCAGATTTTCTAAGAGCGCTAAAAATCCCTCAGTATGCTTTCCTTCCGAGGGGAAGTTCCAACGTTCGTAGCAAGTTGCTGGTTGCGGTGGCATCTAGTTGTGGTATACCCGTGGTTAAATAATCCATAATTACGATTCACATTGTAATAATAACCGTAGTTACGATACAAATTATTATATAGCCGTAGTTACTATGCACATTGTAAAAAGAAAGAACCGTGGTTGCTGTAGCCATTATAATAAAATCATGGTTAAGTAATCCATAATCACGATACACAATATAATATAACCGTAGTTACGATACACATTATTGAATAACCGTAGTTACTATGCACATTGTAAAAAGAAAGAACCGTGGTTACGGTAGACATTATAATAAAACCATGGTTAAGTAATCCATAATCACGATACACAATATAATATAACCGTAGTTACGATACGCATTATTGAATAACCGTAGTTACTATTGAACCCATGTACCATTGGCTCAAAAGGGGTCGAATCCATGTATTTGTGAAAGGAATGAAAGAAACATACAGTCTCTAATGGAACGGAGAAAGATTTCAAGCAAGGATTCTAGCATAACGTTACGCAAGAAGCTGGACCCAGGTGTTCAGGAAATGAGATCATGCCTCCTGACTCATTGATAAGGAGCCGGTCACGAGTATTAATAGACTGAATGGAAAGTTTCGGCTGTAAGAGAGAGAAGCACGTTTCGGAAATTGAGCTTACCTTGCATTAAAACGGCAACAGCGCCGCTGTGCCAGAAGAAGAATAATTAAATTTAACCCATTTGCAAGAATAAAAGTAAGTAAATAAATACAGTACTGTGAATCATTTCGGATTAGAGATTTTTGTGTAGAGAAAAACCTTTTAATAATTGCCCAGGAGAGAATTGCAAACGCAGCATACGTCATCGGGGAATTACTGAGACCCGAGGAGTGGGGAATTTAAAAATCAACAGCAACACCCACACAGCTGAAGACTAAAAATTAATTAATATCTCAGAAATGCACGATCGATTCTGATGCGCAGTGAGATCATTTTACGTTTGGAAGACGAGCTTTCTGGAGATATAACTTTTATAATTGTGCGACAATTATTTCAAAAGTTGGCCACGAAAAGGACTAGGATTTTATCTTTTTTTTGACTAAAGAGTATAAAAGTCCAGACAAAACCAGACCAATCATGCAGTTATTCCGACAGTCCGTGAGGGGGCGTTACGCTGTAACACATCGAAGGCAGTTATTCAGACAGTCTGAGGGGGCGTCACGCTGTATCAGTATATGCAGTTTAACAGTACTCCTTGAGGGGAAAGGCTACATCATCGCATAGACATTATCCGATAGCCAAGAGCGTCGAGGTACATATAAGCAACGAGCATCCATAAGGAGTAGCTAAGAAGTATTAAAACAGTATCGTCGTGTGGAGAATTAGGAAAATCCTAGTTACAGGATTTAGTTCCGACAGTATAAAGTTTACAGTGAAAATTTCATAAAATGCAGTCAAAGCAGGCTGCGAACTTAGAACTCAGGGCGATAGGTCTTTAAGTAAACGACCAAAAGTATCATAACGTATTGAAGTAACGTAACAGAGAGATAAACATTCTATCAACTGTAAAGAACCCGTGTAGGGACGGACAGAACGAGGTTCGCAAGTTATTCCTGAGAGATAGGGATTTGAGAACTAAATAAGCGGAAAGGAGAAGGAAATTCTAGACATTGCTTCAAGAGAGCAGACGAACTATTCAAAAAGCACTAAGATACGAGGAGTATTAGTTGCTAGAAATCACGAGATCACCAATAGATTTTCTGGGGGATCGCGGACGGAATAGACTTTCGCTAGACCAACCAATAGGGTCTAAAAGGGAGCCGTTCGAGTCAGAGAAAATAGCAGATCGTCAGGAACGGGATTCAAAGGAGAATTATTCCAGGGAAGAAATAGGTGGTTCGAGACTTTCATATTCTGCAGGATAGGAAGCCGACATTGAATAAATTTCACCCTTGGAGACGGGAGATCAAGAAGTCACGTGTGATAGGCTTAATAGCAGCCTAGTGATTAGAATTTGTGAAGTGTAAATATATCAAGATTTTGTGTTAAAAGTAAAATATATTCAGTGTTTTTATTGTGTGTTCTAAACGGATACACCAGTGTATTTAAAAATGTTATCAGTGTTAAATGTATACGTGTTAAATATGTGTCAAGATATGTCTGTACATAATGAATTTGTACAAGATGGAGTAATTTAAAAGAGTGGGCAAAATGACGCATCGCACGAGAAGGAAGGTCAGGGAACGACCTATAACATGTGAGTAAAGATTTTCATTATGTTTTGGTGTCGGGGAAGTGTTTGTGTACAAATCCACCGGAGTTTGAGTAAAGGGATGTCTCTAAATAACAAATAACAGAATAAGAGCGTGGTCTGAACAAATAAAATTTGAGAAATTATAAATAATTATGTGAAAGAATAAATCCTGTAGAGGAAATGTATGGAATAAAATGTCAGTGTATTTGACGAATGTTATAAAGCAAGCGTACTAATAAGTAAATAAATAAATAATAATAATAATAATAATAATAATAATAAAGGAAATATAAATAAAGATTAAATTGAATGATATGAAAATAAGAGCGTTTGAGCCTTAATAAAAGTATAAGACATGATGTTAATGCATGTTCTTAAAAATAGAGCGATTATTGTCAAGGGAAAAGATTAATATAAAAATTGAGATATGTATCAATTGTTAATATGGAATTTATCAGTTCTTTGGAAGACGATAGGCCTTAAAATAATGTAGAGTGCAATGGAGCGCAATTAAAATAAAATGTCACGCTAGGAATGCGTAGAATCTAAATGTACTTGGTAAATTACTTATGAGGGGTAGTTGATTGCGGTAATTGAGATATGTTGTAAGTCCTCCAATAGTGACGTAGATCACGAGGCCATGTGTGTGTTATTATATTGTAATAGGGAGCAAATGTATGGTATTATGAGCGTAGGTAATGTAGGCCACGGCCAACCCTAAATCGCATTTTGTATAAGTCCTCCAATGTGGGAAAGGTTCCCGAGGCATGTTAAGAGAGTCGAACCTAGACTCGTCTTGTTGTTGAAGCCCCTAAGTATTCGTCGTAGAATGTGCATTACTCTTCCCAATCAATGAGGACCCTTCATCTATATATATAAATATCAATCTTACGTGATAGTTTGTCTGTGGGTGTGTGTGTATGTCTCCTATGCATTCATATACCACTCAACCGATTGCGATGAAACTTGGGTGAGATGTTGAGTACACTCCAAGGAAGGTTTCTGACTTAGTAAATCCATTTTACAATAGGTAGCGCACGCGTAGATTCAACAAATGAGTGACGATGCGCGAAGCGTTTCAAACAAGTCCCGTATGTGTTCATATACCATTCGTCCGATAGCGATGAAACTTGGGTGAGATGTTGAGTACACTCCAAGGAAGGTTTCTGACTTAGTAAATCCATTTTACAATAGGTAGCGCACGCGTAGATTCAACAAATGAGCGACGTTGCGCGAAGCATTTCAACAAAGTCCCGTATGTATTCATATACCATTCGTCCGATTGCGATGAAACTTGGGTGAGATGTTGAGTACACTCCAAGGAAGGTTTCTGACTTAGTAAATCCATTTTACAATAGGTAGCGCACGCGTAGGTTCAACAAATGAGCGACGATGCGCGAAGCATTTCAACAAAGTCCCGTATGCATTCATATACCATTCGTCCGATAGCTATGAAACTTGCATAAAATGTTGTGTACACTGCAGGGAAATTTTCTGGCTTAGTACATCCACTTTACAATAGGCAGCGCACGATTAGATTCAACAAATGAGCTACGACGCGCGAAGCATTTCAACAAAGTCACGTTTGCGTTCATATACCATTCGTCCGATAGCGATGAAACTAGGCTGAGATTTTGTGTGCACTCCAGGGAAGGTTTCTAGCTTAGTAAATCCCTTTAAAAATAGGTAGAGCACGAGTAGAATCAACAAATGAGCAACGGCGTGCGAAGCGTTTCAACAAAGTCCCATTTAATTTCATATACCATTCATCCGATAGCGATGAAACTTGGGTGAGATGCTGTGTACACTCCAGGGAAGGTTTCTGGCTTAGTACATACATTTTACAATAGGTAGCGCACCAGTAGATTCAACAAATGAGCGATGACACGCGAAGCGATTCTACAAAGTCCCGTATAAAGTCATATACCATTCGTCTGATAGTGATAAATGTTTGGTGAATTGTTGTGTACACTCCAGGAAAGGTTTCTGGCTAAGTAAATCCATTTTACAATACGAAGCGCACGTTTATGTTCAACAAATGAGTGACTACGCGCGAAGCGTTTCGACAACGTCCCGTATACGTTCACATACCATTCATCCGATTGCGATGAAACTTGGGTGAGATGTTGTGTACACTCCAGGGAAGGTTTCTGGCTGAGTACATCCATATTACAATATGTAGCGCAAGAGTAGAATCAACAAATGAGCGACGACACGCGAAGCGTTTCAACCAAGTCCCGTATGCATACATGTACCATTCGTCCGTACCTATGAAACTTGGGTGAGATGTTGTGTACACGTCATGGAAAATTTCTGGCTTAGTAAATCCCCTATACAATATGCAGCGCACAAGTTGATTCAACAAATGAGGGACGACGCGCGAAGCGTTTCAACAAAGTCCCGTATAAGGTCATATACCATTCTGCCGTTAGCGGTGAAACTTGGGTGAAATATGGTTGCCACTCCAAGGAAGGTTTCTGGCTTAGTAAATACATTTCACAGTAGGTAGCACACGAGTAGATTCGACAAATGAACGACGATAGCGATGAAACTTGGGTGAGATGTTGTGGACACTTACGTGACGGTTTCTAAGTTAGTAAATACATTTTACAGTAGGTAGCGCACGAGTAGATTCAACAAATGAGTGACGGAGTGCGAATCGTTTAAACAAAATCAGGTATGCGTTCATATACTATTCATCCGATTGCGATGAAACATTGATCAGTTATTTTGTACCCGCCAGGGAAGGGGAATTAGTAAATCCATTTCACAATAAGTAGCGCAAGAGTAGATGCAACAAATGGGTGACGACGCGCGAAGCGTTTCAACAAAATTCCCTATTGCGTTGATATAACATTCTTCGATTGCGATGAAACCTTGATGAGTTATTGTGTACACGCCAGGGAAGGGCTTCGACGTAGTAATACATTTCTCAATAGGTAGCGCACGAGTAGATTCAACAAATGAGTGACAGCGCACGAATCGTTTAAACAAAAACCCCTATACGTGCATATACCATTCATCCGATTGCGATGAATCATTGATGAGTCATTGTGTACACGCCAGGGAAGGGTTTCGACTTAGTAAATCCATTTCACAATAGGTAGCGTACGATTAGATTCAACAAATGAGTGACAGCGATGAAACTTTTTGAAAGTTGTTGTGCACGCTCCCACGAATGGTTCTAAATTAGAAAATCCATTTTATGATAGCTTAGAGGCTGTTAACATGTTGTGTATCCAAAAGCACTTCAAGAAACAGATTTTCAACGCCAACACTTTCTTTGATTGGCATTGCAACGCATGCCGGGTACAGCTTGTAATTAATAAATGCCAAGGTTACGAAAGTGGTTTATGAACCTAATAATGTTGTTGAAAAGGAAAACGCCAGGTCTTCCCAGAGAGCTGAAAGAAAGAAAGGTCTGTTTTAAAAGCATTGAGTATCGCTACCACACGTAGGCTAGACGGGAAGTTACCCTCTCAGCCATAAATCTCGCTCAAGTATACGGTCAGACCCTAGTATGAGGAGGGTCGGTGAAGGCCGTCTGAAAGAAGTAATAAATGCACCGTGAGTGTTTAAAAGTTGTTAATGACCCGGGTTTAGAACCGAGGTCTATGTAGATGAAATTATCGCTTGCCAGTTCAGATCGTTAGCTTTCTTATGTGATAATGGTCTTATAAGACAAATAAACAAATAAATATCCCTATTGTAATGTTATATGGACGTAGGATTTCACGAGTTCAATGAAGATAAATAGATTCTGGGAGTAATCATAGTTTTTGACTTTGTCAAGTAATCTTTATAACTCTGGTGTACACAAGTATTTTTCCGATCACTGTAGTGAATTTGAAAGACTTGAGAGAGATGGTAATGATGAGAACATGTGAAATGCCCAAATATTTAAGTAGAGAATTAACATGTATTTTAAATGTAATCATATATTTGTTTTGATGATAAGAAACTATAAAAATAGTATTGAGGTGTACAAAAGAATGACACCGTTATTATTGGAAAATATCGAGCCAAAGGAGCTCGTGGTTATATGGAACTTTAAGGTGGATACTTTATGGAAGTAAAAATAATTATGAGTTGTTGGTTTAAAAGAAACCATGTGTTCTAATATAATATTTGTTTAATTCTTATGTTATTCCTTGTTCACTTTGAACAAGTAGAAGGATTTTGGTCAGTAGTTTATTTGTTTTATTTTTTGTAGCGCCATAATTTTGGTTAATTAAATGTGTTAAAATAGGAGTTGATTTTTGTTGTTATTTTTGCAAGTGTATCCTCTTTTTAATCCAAAATGTGTAAGTCACAGAGTGGGAGAACATACTGCAACCCCGAAAATCCCGAATTGAGCAATGTTGGCATACTGTGATTTGCATATTTCTTGCTGAAAGGGCACATGGGGGTATAGAAGTAATGTGCTTGGATTAATAATTAGAGGAACACTAAAGACGGTCATTTCATGTAAAAGTAAAGTAATGATAGGAATAGCTACAACGTAAAATGTTAACTGACCGCATGGGTCCCTGAAAACTCACACCGAGCAGCCCTGAATCAAAAATCCCCCCTAAAACTCATATTTGTGTAGTGACTCCAACGTGGGGCTTCTATATAATCTTTCATGGCGCCCAACGTGGGGCTTCTACATACTTTTTGGCGCCCAGTACGCAGGGCTGAGTTTTCCTAGGGAAAACCCGAGTTTTCTCGAAAAATCAAAATTTTCATTTTTTTGAAAAAAAAAATGGTTTTTTGAAATTTAGTTTTTTAAATACTTCCATAAAGTTTCTGAGTTTGAATAAAGATATCAAAAGGGTACGTCGTAGTAAATACCCGTACTAAAGTAAATTTTTTGGAATTGGGACACAATGGTTCGGGTTACCATCTCTCAAGCATGTACCAGCGATGTGGCATGAGTAGCCCACTGTATTCTAATAAGATGGCATTGAGTGAGGAGATGCAACGGCTCTTGGAGGCCATAAACAATAAGTTGGACAGCCAACAGAGTGAAAATAAAAGGGATTTAGGATCCATAAATGAGAGTTTGAATAAGTTGGACAGCCAACAGAGTGAAAATAAAAGGGATTTAGGATCCATAAATAAGAGTTTGAATAAGTTGGATAGCCAACAGAGTGAAAATAAAAGGGATTTAGGATCCATCAATGAGAGTTTAGAGTCAATAAAAACTAATAGTGATAACATGGGAACTAAATTAGAAGCTATCGAAATTAAAAGTGATAACATGGGAACTAAATTAGAAGCTATCGAAACTAACTGTGTAAAAATGAACAGTGACCTGAAGGCTGAGATAGAAAGCAAATTGAATAGTATAAAAACAGAAAATTCAAACCATTTGTCGGCACAATCCAAGGTTTTAGAAGAGACAATGGATAACAAATTTCAAGGTTTTGACACTGAGTTTGGGAATAAGTTAAATGATTTAAAAGGGGAAATCACAAGTAAAATTGAAAAGGAAAATGGGGCACTTCAGTCAGGATTGCAAGACCAAATAAATATCTTAAAGGATAGCACGGAAAAATCCCAAACTGAATGTCAAGAAAATTTTGGAATTTTGAATGGAAAGTTGAGTTCCGTGGAAACTAAATTAATTAAGATGGAAAAAAAGGGTGATGATTGTAAAAATGAACTTGTAACCCAGATCCAAGAGGTGCAGAAAAATGTAGAAGCTCAGATAGAATCGAACAAGAGTATTTGTGAAACATCCCGGGATGAGATAAAAAAAAAGTGTTAGTGAGCTAGGAAACCGATTTGAAAGGGTTGAGGAGAAAGTAGGAACCCTCGAGAACAAAATCGGTGTAGTTCAGACCGAAGTAACTGAGATGAAAAATCAAAATCAAAAGGATGCGCAGGACATGAAAGGTCAATTTGAGCGGTTTACCGGGCAGGTAGATGAGAACTTAAAGAAGTACGAGTATGGAATAAATCAAAGATTAGGCAAATACGAGGAGCATCTCCAGAGTGAAAGAAAACAACGAGAGGAAGAAAATAAGGAAAGTACCCATAAGATAGATGAAATAAGTCAGGGTATTAATGAGGTTCAGGAAACCATTGGAACATTAAAGGTCCAAGTAGGAAAAACTCATACTGAAGTAAACCAGGTCCAAGATGAATTGATGAGATTACATAAGAGTCAAGGGTTAACTGAGGAAAAGCTGGAAGGAATTAAAGTAGATATGGTCAAAGGACAAAGAGAAATGGAGAAGAAAATAAAGGAAATACGAGAAGACCTAGATACCAGAGGTGACGTTAAACCAGAAATTATAACAGAACAGGTCATGGTCATCAAGAAAGAGGTAGAAGAACACTTAAACGAAATCAGGGATAGCTTCAGGGACGAGAAAATCCAACTCAAACGAGAACCGGAAACCAGTAAGAAAAATCAGGAAAGAATTCAAAATGAATTAGGATCCCGGTTGGAGAGGACTGAACATAAGAACAGTCAAATGGAAATTCAACTCATGGCTAATGAAGAAAGTGCCCGAAGAGAAAGGAAGTTAGAATTTGAGAGTCAGGAGGAGTTTCCAAAGACAGGATGGGTAGATCCCCGTGAACAAGGCACAGATCAAGAGAGGGACTTAGGAGGGGAGAGCCCTTATAAGAACTCAGGATATCCGATGGCGATGTCAATCCCGTACATGAATCAGGCAAATGGCCAGATAATAAATATCATCAAGTCGAATGAGGACAGACCGGTGAAGTTTATGGGTAATAATATGTCTATTACTCCTAAATACTGGTTAAAGGAAGTCGCAGAGTACTTGAACGAAATGAAGGTTCCTCAGGATCGGAGACTGAGAGCTATTGAGAAGCTGTTGGCAGGTGATTGTCTCACCTGGTTCAGAAGCTTCAGGTACACCTTTGATACGGTGGAAGGCTTTAGAGAAGCGTTTCTGAAACGATATTGGGCAGCAGACGTCCAAGAGAATTTGAGGCTAGATCTGTACTCTAGGAAGTACAGCACAAATGCACCAACTAAGTACTCAGAATTTTTCACCGCTCAGCTGTGTAAATTCCGGGAACTTGACATTGCTCCAGCTGAGAACGACCTGTGTGCCGCCATTGCAAGACAACTTCCATATGAAATCCAGAGGCTGTTAATCTCATCCAAAGCAAGAAGTACTGTGGAAGTGGAGAGTGTATTACGTCAATTAGATATGACGACTTCACACGTTACTCCCAGGCATCAAAGACAGACTGAGCAGGTACATATGGCCACCAGTCAAGAAAATAAAGAGAAACCACCGACCAGAAATCAGTCCACTAGTACTGATACTCAGGGACTGGGTCGAGAGTATGGACACCAAGAGCCTAGGGGAATACAGCCATACTATAGAGGAGGATATCGAGGAAGAAATCCTAGGAATACGGGTTATAGGCAACAAGAGAGCCGACCCTATAACAATAACCATCAGAGGCAAGATAACCGAAAGAGATGGGAGAGGATAGGGATGATTAATATCGGGCCGAAATAGAAGAGAGATATCAGGAAAGCCTTCGTTATATGAACGAACGACCAGACGAACCTGAAAGGCAAAAAGTCCGTTGGAGTGAGGCAATCAAGAACCGAAAATCACCCGACCGACTAGACGGAGCTCAAAGCTTGGAGCTACAAGCTCAATTGAAGAATGAGGGGAAAGGAAGCCCTCAGGATTTAAAAAAAACTTCAAATTTAAATCGTCAAAAGTAGAAACATACCAGGAGCTGGGAGGAGATAGAGATTGTGAATTGGATAGCAAGACCAGATGAGCTAATTAATGAGGATGTGGGAGGAATCCCGCCTATTAAAAGAGAACTACCTATAATTATGCTAAGGATAGAAGGATTACTGGTCAGGGCATTAATTGATACCGAATCCACAATAAGTTTAATTACGCAAACTCTTCTACACACATCAAAAAAAGTTTTGCATCACCTCGGTTCCCAGATCTCCGGCATATAGACGTTGACTGTGTATATTGTATCCAAGATACAGTCCCTTTGACTGTTCATAGATGTCACTAAAACTGCTCAAAGATGTAAACAACCATGCATGAGCAGGGCCTATTAGACGGAGGGGGTACGACAGCCGATCAGTTCCAGTCATTCCACCAGGACGAAGGTACGCTGCTCATGTTGTCTGTAGTTCTACCATGCCTAGAAGGTCAATACCGCAGTTCGATCGCGTCCGCATTGTTACTTTGTGTCAAGAAGGGCTCTCAACAAGGGAAGTTTCCAGGCGTCTCAGAGTGAACCAAAGCGATGTTGTTCGGACATGGAGGAGGTACAGAGATACAGGAACTGTCGATGACAGGCCTCGCTCAGGCCGCCCAAGGGCTACTACTGTAGTGGATGACCGCTACTTACGGATTGCCGCTCGGAGGAACCCTGACAGCAATGCCACCATGTTGAATAATGCGTTTCGTTCAGCCACAGGACGTCGTGTTTCAACTCAAACTGTGCGCAATAGGCTGCATGATGCGCAACTTCACTCCCGACGTCCACGGCGAGGTCCAGCTTTGCAACCCCGACACCATGCAGCGCGGTACAGATGGGCCCAACAACATGCTGAATGGACCCCACGGAATTGGCATCACGTTCTCTTCACCGATGAGTGTCGCATATGCCTTCAACCAGACAATCGTCGGAGACGTGTTTGGAGGCACCCTGGTCAGGCTGAACGTCTTAGACACACTGTCCAGCGAGGGCAGCAAGGTGGTGGTTCCCTGATGTTTTGGGGTGGCATTATGTGGGGCCGACGTACGCCACTGGTGGTCATGGAAGGCTCCGAAACGGCTTTACGATACCTGAATGACATCCTCCGACCCATAGTGCAACCATATCGGCAGAATATTGGAGAGGCATTTGTCTTCATGGACGACAATTCTCGACCTCATCGTGCACATCTTGTGAATGCGTTCCTTCAAGATAACGACATCGCTCGACTACATTGGCCAGCATGTTCGCCAGACATGAACCCTATCGAACATGCCTGGGATATGTTGAAAAGGGCTGTTTATGGACGTCTTGACCCACCAACCACTCTGAGAGATTTACGCCGAATTGTCGTTGAGGAGTGGGACAATTTGGACCAACAGTGTCTTGATGAACTTGTGGATAGTATGCCACGGCGAATACAGGCATGCATCAATGCAAGAGGACGTGCTACTGGGTATTAGAGGTAGTGGTGTGTACTGCAATCTGGACCACAAATGCTGAAAGTCTAGCTGTATGATGGTACAACATGCAATGTGTGGGTCTCATGAGCAATAAAACGAGCTGAAATGTTGTTTGTGTTGATCTCTATTCCATTTGTATTTAACGGTTCCGGAACTCTTGGAACCGAGGTGATGCAAAACTTTTTTTGATGTGTGTAAATGAATTGGAAACAAGAGGCCGCGTATTAAAAATTCCCACATCAAGTGTAAAGATTAAGAGAATTATTCCTGAAAAATCTTTAACATGTAAATTTCAGGTATACATTGATCTGATCATGGGTAACGCTGAAATTTCGCAATGCTTTTTGTTGGTAAATCAATTACCGTATAATGTCATATTAGGTATTGATTTTATCCGTGAGAACAAGGTCATCATAGACCTAGCGCAAAATTGCATTAGAATTCAAAGAGAGGATGTGGATGAACAAAACATTAACCTACAGGAACAGGATGCGAAAATAGGAGAACAGGTATGGCATGTGGAAGAAGTAACGGAGGAAGGTTGTAAGGACATAGAGAAGATATTTGAAGTCCTAAACATAGAACTCGAAGATAATTTGGAAACTGAGTTCGAGACCAACCTGTCAGGGAAAATAGAGGAAGCTAAAGTTAACCTCGAAAATAAGGAACAATTAAAGGAATTATTATTAAAGTTTATGGACGTATTTGATTCCAAGCCAGGGAAGATTGAAAATTTTAAATATGCGTTCCAAGTCAATGATTGGGCACCGTTTAGACAAAAACCATACCAGGTTGCGGAAAAATATTACCCACAAACGAAGAAAACACTGCAGGAGATGATGAATGCAGGTGTTATAGAAAAGATGGCGACACCATATGTTAGTCCATTAGTGATTGTGAGTAAACCGGATGGCTCAGTAAGGGTGTGTTTAGATGCCAGAAATTTGAATGCAAAAATCATACCAGAAAATGATTCGACACCACCCATAAAAGAAATACTGAGGAAGTTCAAAGGCAAGAAGATTTTTACAAATATTGACATGACTTCTTCGTATCATCATCTCGAACTGGAAGAGAAAACCAGCCTGTTAACTGGATTTCAGTTCGACCAACAAACATACTGCTTCAGGAGATGTCCGTTTGGATTGAAGACCGCGGGATCTGCCTTAATAAGAGCGCTTGATCGAAACCTGTCAGAGGAAGTGAAAGATTGTACTATTCGTTATGTGGATGACATTTTGCTTACCTCGCAGAACATTGAGGAACATTTAGAAAAGATAAAGGAATTATTGGAAGACTTAAGAAGGGCTAATTTTAAAATCAATTTAAAGAAGTCAAATTTTTGTCAGAGACAAGTAACATTTTTGGGGCATGTGATTGATAAGGATTGTGTTAAACCAAATCCATGCAAATTAGAATCGATAAGAAATTTTCCCAGGCCTTTGAAGGTGAAAAACGTTCGCCAGTTTTTGGGATTGATTGGATTTTTCTCAGGACATTGTCCATCATACACCAAAACTGTTGCACCACTACAGGACCTTCTGAAGAAGGGGGGCAAGTGGAAATGGACGGAAGAAACAGAGAAAGCATTTGTGGAGGCCAAGGAAATGATTTTTAAACTATGTGAAGCTAGGATATCCTGATTTTAATCAGAGATTTATCATTCAAACAGATGCATCCCAGATTGGAATAGGGGCCATGCTATAACAGGAAAACCCGGATAACCCTGATAAGAAAAATTATCTAGCTTTCACAAGTCGGAGAATGAAACCACACGAGAAAAATTATACGATCAGCGAGATCGAGCTGTTAGCGATATTGCACGCGCTGCAATATTGGCGAAAGATCGTATATGGGTTTCAAGTCACTTTAAGGACGGATCATAAAGCCTTAACTTTTTTGATGAAGACTGATCTATCCAGTCAAAGGTTGATGCGTTGGGCTTTATATATTCAACAGTTTGACGTAAAGATAGAATACTGCCCAGGAAAAGAAAATGTAGTTCCAGATTATTTAAGTAGACAGCCAGAGTCCCCAGAAGAGGAAGTAATGGCTATTGATTTGGAAGACAGGGATCAGCGTACTCTGAATGATTTAAGAAGCATTGGTCAACGACAACGTGAGGATCCATGGATGAACATGCTCATATCTTTCCTTGAAGGAAGTTTGATAAGGGGAACACCGGCGTACACGGAAGCTAATACGATAGCTCAAGATTACACATTTTATAATGGATTATTATATAAGTTTGTGGACTCTGACCATACACGATTAAGGATTGTTGTACCGGCGATTTTGCAGAGGAAAATAGTATAGTTAGCCCATAGATCGTTTGGACATATGGGAGTCGACAAAACAGTCTCGATGCTGAAAGAAGCATTTGTATGGCCGAGACTGAGAGAAACTGTAAGGGATACGCTAAAGACATGTGATTTATGTCAAAGGATTAAACCAAATGCATTTTTGATGAGACAAAAGCCTATACCATTGTTGCCCGAGAGGCCAGGTCAAATCATTTCTATTGATAATTTTGGACCTTTGCCCAAGGCCAGGCGAGGAAATCGACACATAATGGTGGCTATGGATGTCTTCACTAAAATGGTTGTCCTTGCTCCCATACAGAAGACTAGTACCAAACAGGTGTTAAAACGACTCAAAGGAAAAGTGATACCGATTCTGGGAAAACCTGAGAATTTGTTGTCGGATCACGGTAGTTGTTTCACCAGTGTAGAGTTTAGACAGGAATTAGAAAGACTTGGAATACGTCAGATTTTGTCAAGTATTCGCCATCCTGAGGCAAATCCTGTAGAAAGAGTGATGAGGGAGACGGCCAAGTATTGTAGAATATACTGTGCCGAAGAAAATTGGAAATGGATAGATATCCTGGATATTATCGAATTTTGTATAAACAACACAATCCATGAATCTACGGGAGAGATACCAATAACGTTACATCGGAATGAGCAGCCAGAGAGATCTTGGAGTCTGGTAATTCCTAGGCCAGCAGACGCTCAGCCGGGAAGAGATGTACGTATTACAAGAGCCTTTGAGCATCTAATAACTCAAGCCGACAGGAGGCAAAGAAGAAATAGGCACAAGAGGTATCATCGGCCACTATTAGCAGGGGAAATGGTGTTAGTAAAAAGACCAGCCATTTCGGATCCAGGGAACCGCGTGTACAAAAAGTTCCAGAAAATGTACCACGGACCGTATCAAATAATAAGAGATTTGAGAAATAATGCCTATAGAATTCGGCATTGTGAAACGAATCACGAAGTGACCATGAACTCAGCAAATTTAAAAGTGTATTACCCTCCCGAAGACTTCGATGAAGCAAATGAACAAGCCCTGGTTATGGAAAAATTTAGAGATGATGAATCCACTTTTGATAGAGAAGAGAGTGAGGTAGAAAAAGGAAACAGAGCTCAACCATTCGAGTGCGAATGCGAATTGGAGAAATTGTATTGGGAAATAAAAGAAATAATTGATTTTGTTGAAGAAGAAAATTTCAATTTAAGAAAAGAGAATGATGAAATAAAGAAACGGGTAGGGATAGACCAAACCCGTGATGAAGAATTATGTTCTGGAAACTTGTAGTCCAGATAAATAAGAAAGGAAGAAAGGGTAGGGACAGAGCGTACCCCAACCTACACAATTACCGGATATGACTTAAAAGGAGGAAAAACCTAAGTTATCGTGGGACTTTAAAGGAATAAAGATGAGAAGGTACGGATAAACGTTATGATGGCTTCGACAGCTAAAAGAAAAATAAGATGTTTATGAATAATTGAAATAAATTTCCTCAAAAATTTTTCGAAAATTTATTTACCTAAAGAGGGGAGAGATGAACCCATGTACCATTGGCTCAAAAGGGGTCGAATCCATGTATTTGTGAAAGGAATGAAAGAAACATACAGTCTCTAATGGAACGGAGAAAGATTTCAAGCAAGGATTCTAGCATAACGTTACGCAAGAAGCTGGACCCAGGTGTTCAGGAAATGAGATCATGCCTCATGACTCATTGATAAGGAGCCGGTCACGAGTATTAATAGACTGAATGGAAAGTTTCGGCTGTAAGAGAGAGAAGCACGTTTCGGAAATTGAGCTTACCTTGCATTAAAACGGCAACAGCGCCGCTGTGCCAGAAGAAGAATAATTAAATTTAACCCATTTGCAAGAATAAAAGTAAGTAAATAAATACAGTACTGTGAATCATTTCGGATTAGAGATTTTTGTGTAGAGAAAAACCTTTTAATAATTGCCCAGGAGAGAATTGCAAACGCAGCATACGTCATCGGGGAATTACTGAGACCCGAGGAGTGGGGAATTTAAAAATCAACAGCAACACCCACACAGCTGAAGACTAAAAATTAATTAATATCTCAGAAATGCACGATCGATTCTGATGCGCAGTGAGATCATTTTACGTTTGGAAGACGAGCTTTCTGGAGATATAAATGAAAATCCACAGCCTGCTTCCAGTCTCCGACCGGGTCAGGAATGGAATGAATGAAGCCCCCCACCTAGCGGCGAGGATATGAACTGTGCCGGCTGCCGAGGCCTGACGCACTCCTCTGGGGCAATGATTAAATGAATGACAGATGAAATGAAATGATAGTGGAGAGTGTGGCTGGAATGAAATTTTGACAGGGAAAACCGGAGTACCCGGAGAAAAACCTGTCTGCCTCCGTTTTGTCCAGCACAGATCTCACATGGAGTGGCCGGGATTTGAACCACGGACCCAGCGGTGAGAGGCCGGCGTGCTGCCGCCTAAGCCACGGAGGCTTATCTTTCTGGAGATATAACTTTTATAATTGTGCGACAATTATTTCAAAAGTTGGCCACGAAAAGGACTAGGATTTTATCTTTTTTTGACTAAAGAGTATAAAAGTCCAGGCAAAACCAGACCAATCATGCAGTTATTCCGACAGTCCGTGAGGGGGCGTTACGCTGTAACACATCGAAGGCAGTTATTCAGACAGTCTGTGAGGGGGCGTCACGCTGTATCAGTATATGCAGTTTAACAGTACTCCTTGAGGGGAAAGGCTACATCATCGCATAGACATTATCCGATAGCCAAGAGCGTCGAGGTACATATAAACAACGAGCATCCATAAGGAGTAGCTAAGAAGTATTAAAACAGTATCGTCGTGTGGAGAATTAGGAAAATCCTAGTTACAGGATTTAGTTCCGACAGTATAAAGTTTACAGTGAAAAGTTCATAAAATACAGTCAAAGCAGGCTGCGAACTTAGAACTCAGGGCGATAGGTCTTTAAGTAAACGACCAAAAGTATCATAACGTATTGAAGTAACGTAACAGAGAGATAAACATTCTATCAACAGTAAAGAACCCGTGTAGGGACGGACAGAACGAGGTTCGCAAGTTATTCCTGAGAGATGGGGATTTGAGAACTAAATAAGCGGAAAGGAGAAGGAAATTCTAGACATTGCTTCAAGAGAGCAGACGAACTATTCAAAAAGCACTAAGATACGAGGAGTATTAGTTGCTAGAAATCACGAGATCACCAATAGATTTTCTGGGGGATCGGGGACGGAATAGACTTTCGCTAGACCAACCAATAGGGTCTAAAATGGAGCCGTTCGAGTCAGAGAAAATAGCAGATCGTCAGGAACGGGATTCAAAGGAGAATTATTCCAGGGAAGAAATAGGTGGTTCGAGACTTTCATATTCTGCAGGATAGGAAGCCGACATTGAATAAATTTCACCCTTGGAGACGGGAGATCAAGAAGTCACGTGTGATAGGCTTAATAGCAGCCTAGTGATTAGAATTTGTGAAGTGTAAATATATCAAGATTTTGTGTTAAAAGTAAAATATATTCAGTGTTTTCATTGTGTGTTCTAAGCGGATACACCAGTGTATTTAAAAATGTTATCAGTGTTAAATGTATACGTGTTAAATATGTAGGGGCGTGGTGGCTCAGCGGTCTAGCTGTATGCCTCTCACCAAGGCGGTCCGGGTTCGATTCCCGGGCAATGCATGTGAGATTTTCGAAGTGAAATGCCATGTCCTGTGGTTCGGATTCCACGTAAAAAGGAGGTCCCGTGGCTTATAATCTACAGATTAACGGTCACGTTAAATTACAAGCTTCCTTTGTTAAATATGTGTCAAGATATGTCTGTACATGAAATGAATTTGTACAAGATGGAGTAATTTAAAAGAGTGGGCAAAATGACGCATCGCACGAGAAGGAAGGTCAGGGAACGACCTATAACATGTGAGTAAAGATTTTCATTATGTTTTGGTGTCGGGGAAGTGTTTGTGTACAAATCCACCGGAGTTTGAGTAAAGGGATGTCTCTAAATAACAAATAACAGAATAAGAGCGCGGTCTGATCAAATAAAATTTGAGAAATTATAAATAATTATGTGAAAGAATAAATCCTGTAGAGGAAATGTATGGAATAAAATGTCAGTGTATTTGACGAATGTTATAAAGCAAGCGTACTAATAAATAAATAATAATAATAATAATAATAATAATAATAATAATAATAATAATAATAATAATAAAGGAAATATAAATAAAGATTAAATTGAATGACATGAAAATAAGAGCGTTTGAGCCTTAATTAAAGTATAAGACATGATGTTAATGCATGTTCTTAAAAATAGAGCGATTATTGTCAAGGGGAAAGGTTAATATAAAAATTGAGATATGTATCAATTGTTAATATGGAATTTATCAGTTCTTTGGAAGACGATAGGCCTTAAAATAATGTAGAGTGCAATGGAGCGCAATTAAAATAAAATGTCACGCTAGGAATGCGTAGAATCTAAATGTACTTGGTAAATTACTTATGAGGGGTAGTTGATTGCGGTAATTGAGATATGTTGTAAGTCCTCCAATAGTGACGTAGATCACCAGGCCATGTGTGTGTTATTATATTGTAATAGGGAGCATGTGTATGGTATTATGAGCGTAGGTAATGTAGGCCACGGCCGACCCTAAATCGCATTTTGTATAAGTCCTCCAATGTGGGAATGGTTCCCGAGGCATGTTAAGAGAGTCGAACCTAGACTCGTCTTGTTGTTGAAGCCCCTAAGTATTCGTCGTAGAATGTGTATTACTCTTCCCAATCAATGAGGACCCTTCATAATTAATAAATGCCAAGGTTACGAAAGTGGTTTATGAACCTAATAATGTTGTTGAAAAGGAAAACGCCAGGTCTTCCCAGAGAGCTGAAAGAAAGAAAGGTCTGTTTTAAAAGCATTGAGTATCGCTACCACACGTAGGCTAGACGGGAAGTTATCCTCTCAGCCATAAATCTCGCTCAAGTATACGGTCAGACCCTAGTAGGAGGAGGGTCGGTGAAGGCCGTCTGAAAGAAGTAATAAATGCACCGTGAGTGTTTAAAAGTTGTTAATGACCCGGGTTTTGAACCGAGGTCCATGTAGATTAAATTATCGCTTGCCAGTTCAGATCGTTAGCTTTCTTATGTGATAATGGTCTTATAAGACAAATAAACAAATAAATATCCCTATTGTAATGTTATATGGACGTAGGATTCCACGAGTTCAATGAAGATAAATAGATTCTGGGAGTAATCATAGTTTTTGATTTTGTCAAGTAATCTTTATAACTCTGGTGTACACAAGTATTTTTCCGATCACTGTAGTGAATTTGAAAGACTTGAGAGAGATGGTAATGATGAGAACATGTGAAATGCCAAATATTTAAGTAGAGAATTAACATGTATTTTAAATGTAATCATATATTTGTTTTGATGATAAGAAACTATAAAAATAGTATTGAGGTGTACAAAAGAATGACACCGTTATTATTGGAAAATATCGAGCCAAAGGAGCTCGTGGTTATATGGAACTTTAAGGTGGATACTTTATGGAAGTAAAAATAATTATGAGTTGTTGGTTTAAAAGAAACCATGTGTTCTAATATAATATTTGTTTAATTCTTATGTTATTCCTTGTTCACTTTGAACAAGTAGAAGGATTTTGGTCAGTAGTTTATTTGTTTTATTGTTTGTAGCGCCATAATTTTGGTTAATTAAATGTGTTAAAATAGGAGTTGATTTTTGTTGTTATTTTTGCAAGTGTATCCTCTATTTAATCCAAAATGTGTAAGTCACAGAGTGGGAGAACATACTGCAACCCCGAAAATCCCGAATTGAGCAATGCTGGCATACTGTGATTTGCATATTTCTTGCTGAAAGGGCACACTATGCACATTGTAAAAAGAAAGAACCGTGGTTACGGTAGACATTATAATAAAGCCATGGTTAAGTAATCCATAATCACGATACACAATATAATACAACCGTAGTTACGATACACATTGTAACATAATCATGGTTACAAACCACATTGTAACAAATCCATGGTTACTGTACACATTACCGCGGTTACGATATTAACTACTCCTAACCCTACGATTACGTATTGTGAAAGTCGCGTGACCATCGCAGCGTGACGACACCTTCAGCTACGTTACCTTGGTTTTAGGCCATTGGGTGTAAATTCTCTTACCAAGCAGCTATTCTATTGTCCTCACAAGGCAGAGTTCACCCTATTTTATACGACGCGTAGGATCCTAAGTTACTGGCGCAGCCAAAACCCGAGACCTCATAGGCAAGAAAGAGGCAGTACCATGGGCAATGTGGTTACGATACATATTATAACAAACCCTATGCTCTGAAACATAATTAAAATGCCAAGTCTTTCAATCATTTGGAACAGCTATTTCTGATGTTCTAGTCGGACGATTTTAAACCATTGAATCCTTCTGTTGATTTTTCTTTTTTGCAAATAACTCTTATTTATTCAGTACTAGCAACACGACCCGGCTTCGCCCGGGAGAAAGCATTACGTGATAAGCGCTTTTTTTTTTCTCCAGTGTCAATGAACAACGACCAATATCCGTTTTACGTCTCGGCATGATGGGTTAAAATCACTGACTGGACTATTAGTTATATTATCATGGAGATGCATGTGCAACAAATTCTTGTCAGACGTAATTTAAGAATGGCGACGTGCATGAAACACAAAACCCCCTTCCGTCCAATCTTAACTTGACTGTGAATTTTGCGGAACGAAATGATCACAGGCGAAATGAAGAAAACCCGAGTTGCACTTCCCGGGAAACGCCAAACACAACCACCCTTCTCAGAAGTCTTAACTCAACACGACTCAACGGTTTGCTGCTGGCTGTGTCTGGGGCAATAGTTTCGCCCGCTAGCTAGGCTATAACTGGGATGATAGATTCGGCCTTAGATAGCTCGTAAACTGTTGACTCAGTATTTGAACGGACATGATTGGAAGAAATTAAAACGTAAAAACACTCATAGTGGGCGATGTATTGAAGATAGACATATGCTCTCGCGGACAATACTTACACTCATAGTGTTGAGATATTTTTAACGGTTTGCCCAGCGTAAGCTTACAAAGCGCTCGGACGCCAGTTTTTTTTTTTCGACTTTTCCACTGAAATCGTTACTGCTCGGCTTCCGTTGATTATAAATAAATTATTTTCTACAGAAATAATCCTCGAGATATCCTTTACAGAATGGTGGAAACCGCATCAAAATCCATCCAGTGGTTCTCGAGTTTACCCGAAACAAACACAAATCGAGGACTTTGCTTTATACTAAGTAGAGATTGGTACTTATTTTTACAGCAAAAAACTTACCTCAAATAGAGCAGGGTCTCTGTTGCACACACCATATTGCGTATGCTCCAGCAAACATGCTTTGACTGGCGAGCTGAATCCACGGTTACCAGCTGTCGCGATTTAGTTTTAGTTTATTGTATTATGTAAAATGTTGGTGTATATTAAGCCTTTCACGGCCCGGATTATATAAATAATTCATGTTTTTTGGGTTAATGCCGTGTGTATTTAGATTATAACCATACGTTTCGGAGAAACCTTGCCTCCTTTTTCAATGGAAATCAAACAATGAATTATTTATATGTAAAATGTCGTCTGTAACTTACAACCTCGCGAAGGCTGAAGGCAAGAGCAGGGCGAATAGAGTAATAAGTGGCTTTTTTTTAAGCGTATGGCTTTTATTGCCGGGAGTGTCCTAGGACGTGTTCGGCTCGCCAGAGTTAGTAGGCGCTTCTATGTGGGACACCCATGGGGTGAGCTACAAGTACCGTCACGTGTGGAGTGTTGTCTGGGGAGGAAAGTGTGAATGTAAGGACTACGAATTGGAATGTAGCGGCTGTGGCCTATAGTTAGGGACCAATCCCAGCATTAGCCTGGAAGGAAGATCGGAAACCACAGAAAACCATCTTCAAGGTTGCCGGCGGGGGGATTCGAACCTCGTCGACTCTCGGATGTGAGCGACTTCCTGCAGCCACACCGTAACAACCACGGCTAACTCACCCGGTGTAATAAGTGGTGGAACTCCGGTAGTTGACCGTTCCCGCCGATAGGTGGTACTAGCGTTCGTTGGCTTGGACGTGCAGCTGGACGGCCAGTCTGGCTCGTTTATTGAAAAAAGTCTTGCACGAAGACGAAGCAAGTTGTGAATAACAGAAACAAATCTTCAAGGAAATAAGAACATATTAAAATAAAATACTATCCAGAACACACTAAAATACATTTCTACGTAACAAGAGTAGAGCTTTCCTCTACTCAGAAGACAACTTCATTATTTTTCTCGATGATTTTGAAGACGATCTGGATCTCAGTTCCCTGGACATTTCTTTCGCCCGAAAAATGAACCGGCATTTAATGTAATCAAACACTATCCTAGGGAAATATAATAACAGGTGATCCTCTGAGCAGCACACATTTCGGGACACAGGAAGTTCTCAGATCATATCCACACAATCTGAAAATATAAGGTGCGTTCAAAAAGTAACGAGCCGGAGGCATAATTACAGAAACCAGTACCTGTATGTTAGAAGTATTGGCCCTGGCTGTTGAGGCACTTGTCCCACTGTGACACGAGGCGGTGAATGGCTGTCTCATAAAATTCCCTGGGCTGCGATGTGAACCAGTTCCGCACGTACAGTTGGACGTCGACGTCCGAGGTGAATCGTTGGCCCCGCAGAGCCCTTTTCAGGGGACCAAACATGGTGTAATCACAGGGGGAGAGGTCTGGACTGTATGGAGGGTGGCGGAGAACCTCCCATTTGAATTTCTGCAGGAGTGCCGCGACTGTGTTGGCCGTATGAGGTCGTGCATTGTCGTGAAGCTGAATGACCCCACGGGTAAAATTGCCTGGTCGTTTTGTTTTGATCGCTTGGTGAAGGGTGGTCAAGGTTTGCGAGTAACGCTGGGCATTCACTGTTCCGTGCGGCATGAAGTGTATCAGAAGGGGGCCATCTTGGTCAAAGAAGAACGTCAGCATTAACTTTCCTGCACTCGTGTGGATGGCCTTGCCTTTTTTTGGATGGTGGTGACCCTGGATGCTTCCACTGGAAGCTTTGTCGTTTGGATTCGGATTCGAAGTGATGACACCATGACTCATCTCCAGCCACCACTCGTGCCAGGAACCCATTCCCTTCCCTCGCATAGCGCTGCAGATGACCAAGACAGTGGGCCATACGACATGTTTCCTGGTGTGCTTGAAGACTGTGGGGCACCCATTGGACACACACTTTGCGCAAGTGCAGTCGTTCCTTCATGATGGTGTGTACACTTCCGACGCTCAATCCAACCACGGCGGCTATGGCGTTCACTGTCACTCGGCGGTCCTGGGTAATGAGTGCATCAACCTACTGGACGTTGTCATCGGTAATACAGGGTGCAGGGGTGACATTCGGCGATGAATGTCCGTTCCCCCTACTCCTTCCGCTGTCAGAAACCGAACAACACCTCTTTGCTCTTCGTTTGACGTCTCCATGTCACTGTTTGCGACTGGCAGTGTTGGACGATTGATGCATGCTGCTGCTTGCTTTGTATCGTAACGTGACGTGCACGCGTGCCCTCTAGCAACGGGCTGTGACCTTTCACGCTCTGGACGGAACCACACCTCGTCACACACGGCACGATTAGCCGATGTCGTCAACGGTTTGCGCATTCCAGCCTCCGGCTCGTTACTTTTAGAACGCACCTTATATATTGCCCCGCAACGCGCCGTCTTGCTCCAACTTTGCCTCCACTACTGCATCTACACGTTTCATCACGAGAAATAAATATAAGGACGGGTATTTGAGAAATTTAGATTCACTTCCACCAAAGTCTCTCAGCTTGGTGAGGATACATACATCACTAACAACATTAAATGTTTCGGAATCACTTTCAATGACCTAATGCAGGAAGTAGACTACATTTCACCATCTTCTTTGCTGCTGTGTGAATCAGGTGGCCACACCAATAATAAACAACGTTATTGCTTGCCCCAGGGCCGCGGAAGTGGGGCAAGGGGCAAATGCATAGGGGCCCTTGAACAATGAGGGCCCGTTTTGGTGCACGTTAGTTTCAGTTTAATGTAGCTATTGTTGTATTATCCTCCCTATATTATTCTGCTACGGTCCCATTCCCTGGCACGAGACCGTATTACTCCCTTTTTCAAAGTGTGTTTGAAATGAAAAAGCACCAAAGGAAGCATGCGAAATACGTACGTTTCTACTAAGACAATGAACTCACACCGGAAATAGCTTCACACCCACGCCCGCCTCGCTGGCAAAAATGAGCATTATTTTATTGCTTCTTTATTCCACCAAGGCGACTGTAATGAACGTTATAAAATACCTACCGTAGTTCTAATTTGGACGAAGAATTCGTTTTTGTGATACAGTATTCTAAAATTCTTTTGATATGTTTTACAGAGCAATGCCCGGTCGACAAGGTGAATACTTAATAGCCTACCTTGGTTACAACAAAGATCAAAACGATCATCTACATCCGGGGTTAAGCGACTTCGGTGGCGTAGTTGGTAGCATGCTGAGTTTCTATACCCAAGATCGTGGGTTCAAACCCGGCCGAAGAAGTCGGATTTTTAAGAGCGTTAAAAATCCATCAGGTCGCCTTCTTTCGCAGGGGAAGTAAAACCGTCGGGCCCATGTCATAGATTTATGGCATGAAAAATAACCTTCCATTAACTACACTTTTGGACGCTAAAATGTGTAGGTTAGTTTGATATCGCTATATTAGTTCCCACGTTCGCCGCCAGGTACTGACTGCGATGGCATTTAGTTGCCACGTCCGCAGCTAGGTGTCGTGGATGGTAGCAATTGGTAGCAAAAGTAGGAACTACTTAAAAAAATTAATCGTCTGCAGTCCTTCTACCTGAATCACAGAAAACAAACACTAATAGGCCTACAGCCATCACAATTTTTGTTGTTGTTTGAGTCTTCGGTTTTCTGACTGGTTTGATGCAGCTCTCCATCCCTCCCTGTCCTGAGCTAATCGTTTCATCTCCACATAGTTAGCACACCCTACATCCGAGGCAATCTGCTTAATATATTCTAACCTTGGTCTACCCCTACAGTTCTTGTCCTTGACCCTTCCATAACTAAGCTTGCTATTCCTGGGTGTCTTAGTATGTGTCCTACCAACCTATCTCTTCTCTTCATTAGCAGTCGCCAGAAGCATCTCTCCTCTCCCACTCGTCTTAATAGCCTACCTCTTCGTTTGTCACCCTATCTACCCATCTGATCTCCATCATTCTCCTGTAACACCACATTTCAAACGCCTCAATATTCTTCTTTTCTGCTGCACCAATAGTCCAAGTTTCACTTCCATAGAATGCCACGCTCCAGACAAAGGCTTTCAAAAATGACTTCCTAATACCTAAATCTATATTCGATGTCAACAGATTCCTTTTCTGTAGAAATGCTTTCCTTGCCTGAGCCAACCTACTTTTTATATCATCATTGCTTCGTCCATCACTGGTTATTTTGCTTCCTAAGTAACAGAAGTCCCCTACTTCCTTCAGCTTTTCACCAGCCAATTTGATGTCCATAAGGGTTTCTGATTTCCTTCGGCTGCATTCCAATATTTTTGTTTTACATTTATTAATTTTCATCATGAATTCTTTCCTCAAGACGGAGTCCATACCATTCAAATACTCTTTCAAATCCTCAGGCGTGTCGGCCAAGATGACTATGTCATCGGCAAATCTCAGAGTTGAAATTATTATCCTTGAATCTTCACTCCCACTTTAAATTTTTCTCCAATTTCCTTCATTGCTTGTTCAATATAAAGATTGAAAAGTATGGGTGATATGTTGCAGCCTTGCCTTACACCTTTCTGAATACCAGCTTCTCTCCCATGTCCTTCAGCTCGAATGACTGCTGTCTGGTTTCTGTATAGATTGTAGATCACCCTCCTATCCCTGTACTTTATTCCAATCGTTTTCAAAATGTCAAACAATTTAGTCCAATCAAAGTTATCAAAAGCCTTTTCTAAGTCTACAAATGCCATGAACGTTCTCTTGCCTTTCCTTATTCTACATTCCAAAATCAGCCTATGACTTAGTACAGCTTCCCTTGTTCCTACATTTATCCTAAAACCAAACTGGTCTTCACCCAACTCCGTTTCTATCTGGCTTTCCATCCTCTTGTAAATTATTCTTGACAGGATCTTTGAAGCATGAGTAATCAAGCTGATTGTACGGTAATCTTCACATCTGTCAGCTCCCACTTTCTTGGGTATAGGGATGATAGCATTCTTCTTGAAATCAGAGGGTACCTCACCTGTCTCATAAATCCTACACACCAAGTGAAATAACCTGATCCGACCTTCGTCTCCTATGCAGCGTAGCAACTCAATCGGTATATTATCCATGCCTGGTGCTTTGTTCCTGCTTAAGTCTTCCAATGCTCTGTCAAATTCTGATCTCAATATTAAATCTCCTTTTGCATCCTAATCAATTTCCTCCTCCCTTTCCATTACATCATTCTCAATCTCCTTTCCCTTATACAAAAACTCCATATAAGCTTTCCATCTCTCAACCTTTTCTTCCCTATCTGTTAGGGGCTTTCCATTGGTGTCCTTAATATCACAGCACTTAGTCCTCATTTCCCCAAAAGTATTTTAACACCGGTTATCAGACAAATTCTACACACACCCAAAGTACACGGGGCTACATGACCGCGTTGTCGCAGCCCATAAACTAAGGAACCAACCAACCAACCTACATCCGGGGTTAATGACGGTCAGAGTGTGCATAATTCTCTGCTACACCCACATTAGAAAATTTGTACCCAATTGTGATGGGTTATTCCCTAAGCCTAAAAAAAACATGAAATTAATAAATACACTTGGATGACAAGTTTCGATCGTCAAGCGATCATCATCAGATCCATTACACTTAGGCTATAAAATCTGTCTGAAAGTATTTACAATATGTACACTTATTTAGTTACAGTATTAGTTAAGATAATGCAACTCGTCAATATTTGTTAGTTATAGTCTCTGTGATGTTTTGTTAAGAAACTGTAAGTGGTAATTGACCTCCAAAATTTGCTTGCTTAGAGTGAATATGTGATTGTTGTTAAATGTTCAATTCAGATTGTATTAAGTTCAAGTTTTTCGGGCTCGTATGCCGTGGTCCAGACAGGATATCTCCCGACGTTTCACCGGAAACTGCGTCCGGCATTTTCAAATGTTCCGCTCCTTTCCTTGGTCATTATGAACGCCGGCCGTGAAAGCCTAAGCTGTTATATCACATTGTATTGTACAGGCTAGTTATCTGGTTTGAGTCTTGCGTGGTCCTGGTGAGATCAGTTAACTTGGTCACTATCCGCTCTCGACTAAATGGAGTTTCCTGTGTGTGAGGGTCCCTTATCTCACTGGGCTTTTTCCTCCTCTCGCATTCCTAAGTGTCTGTGATCATCCTACAAATGTAACTGTGAGTTGCCAAGTCTAGTCTCCCTAATGTGATGTATGTTACTGAATATTGGACAATCTTCAACTATTAAAGACCAGTTTTCATTCTGCCACGCGTAACCTAAAAATCCCTAATGGAGAATGTCCTGGAGCCTTTAATACTGCCGTTAATATCGGCCTCGGTTTATTGATGTATTGATGTATCATAAAATTCAACAAGTAGTTCCGTGAAGAACTATACAGCCTATTTTCATATATCATACTCATGTTAATTGCATCTATCAACATACAAAATTTCAGTTTGTTTGTTGTGATAGATTCGGAGATATTGAGAACTGTCTAAATATTTCAGATGGTCGCCAGGTTGGATTTTTATTTATGTACTATTACATGAAGATTATTGTGTACGTGTGGTATTCAAACTTCAATCGCATGATTAGTACACAAGAAGTAAAAACGAGATTTTAAAATTTCGCACAGCTGCCAGCTTGTGGTTATGAAAACAATTGAAATAAATTAGATGCCAGTGGATTAACATTTGTATAAGCATTTAACGTGCAACGTTTCACTGCACTAGGATGGTTAAATCGCGAGACACGTCCATTTAAATATTTACAATTCGCGTCGCCGCCATGTTGGATTTGTGCTCACCAGGTTACTGAAAGACCTATAGGTGAACTTATGTTCATAGCCTCTATGAACATAAAAAAATGACAGTGTGATTGCTGTAAAAGATTCGTAGATATTGAGAACCGTCATAATAGTTCGAATGCTCGCCATTTTGGATTGTTGGGATATGTATAGGACATAGAGTTATGTACCATTAAAGGAGAATTATTGCGTAGCTTCATTATTCATTATTCGATTGCATGAGAACGACGCAGGAAATAAAAACTTAATTTTAAAATTTCGCACAGCCGCCATCTTGAGGTCATGTAAACAATTGAACTAAATTAGATGCCATTGCATTACAATATGTACAATCATTTACTGTACCACATTTCACTGCGCTCAGATGGTTAAATCAAGAGAAAGGTCTATTAAGATGTTTCATCTTCGCTTGGCCGCCATATTCGTTTTAAAATGTACAGGTTTTTGAAAGTTACATACATAAACTTGTAGCAGTTCCCTTCATCACCGTACTGAATTTTACGGTGATATAAGTAATAGTTTCGGAGATATTGAATGCCAGTGAAATATTTCGCACAACCGCCATTTTGAGGTTATGTAAACAATTGAACAAAATTAGACGCCAGTGCATTACAATGTCTATAAACATTTGCTGTACAAAGTTTCATTACGTTTGGATGGTTAAATCGCGAGAAACGTCTATTTAAAAGGCTCAACTTCGCTTGGCCGTCATAATTGGTTTTGTAGTTACCAGGTTTTTGAGAGTCTCATAGGTAAACTTATAGTAGTGCCTTTTATCACCGTACAAAATTTCATCGTGATATCTATAATAGTTTCGGAGATACTGAATGCTGGTAAAATATTTCGCACAGCCGCCATGTTGCATTGGTGAGACACAATAGAATTTGAAGGGCACGGTCGGGGTCGGCCAGAATGGTGCTATGATCTTACTGAGTTTCATTGAAATCGCTCCAGCCGTTTAGAAGTTATTAGGGGACACACACACACGAATCACACACACGCACACAGACACATGGACAAAAGGTGACCTCATAAGCCATTTTTAGCCTATTTTCAATTTTGAAAAAATAGGCTTATGAGATCACCTTTTGTCCGTGTGTGTGTGTGCGCGCGTGTGTGTGTGTGTGTGTGTGTGTGAGAGAGAGAGAGAGAGAGAGGTGTGTGTGTGTGTGTGTGTGTGTGTGTGTGTGTGTGTGTCCATAATAACTTCTAAATGGCTCGAGCGATTTCAATGAAACTCGGTAAGTTCATAGCAATATTTCGGACGATCCCGACCGTACCCTTCAAATTTTGTTATGTCTCACCAACCCAACATGGAGACTTTTCGAAATATTTCACCAGCTTTCAATATCTTCGAAACTATTCCCGATATCACCCTGGAATTTTTTATGGTGATAAAGGGAACTACTAGAAGTTCACCTACGTGACTTTTGAAAAACTGGTAACTACAAAACCAACATGGCGGCCACGCGAATTTGCGACTTTTAAATAGACGTTTCTCGCGATTTAACCAACCAATCGCAATAAAACTTGGTACAGTATATGTTTATACACATTGTGATGCACCGACATCTAACTTCGTTCAATTTTTTACATAATCACAAGATGGCGGATGTGCGAAATATTTCACCGGCATTCTATATCTCTGAAACTATTAGCGGTATCACCCTGAAATTTTGTACGGAGATAAAGGGCACTACTGGATGTTCATCTATAAGACTTTCAAAAACCGGTTAACTACAAAACGAACATGGAAGCCAAGCGAATTTTAAAATTTTAAATAGACCTTTCTCGCGATTTAATGATCCAAACGCAATGAAATCTGGTACAGGAAATGTTTATACATATTGTAATGCACTGGTATCTAATTTAGTACAATTGTTTACATAACCTCAAGATGGCGGCTGTGCAAATTTTAAAATTAAGTTTGTGTCGTAATCATGCTATCGAAGTGAAAGTTTGAATAATGAACCTACGCAATAATTTTCCTTTAACGGTACATGACTCTATGGCCTATACATTTAACAATCCAACAAGGCGACCATCTGAAATATTTAGACGGCTCTGAATATCTACGAATCTATTATAGCAATCAAACTGATTATTTTTATATTCATAGGGGCTATGAACTTAAGTTCACCGATAGGATTTTAAATAAGCTGGTGATCACAAATCCAACATGGCGGCGACGCGAAGTATAAATATTCACATAGACGTTTCTCGCAATTTAACCATCTGAGTGCAGTGAAACTTGGTACAGTAAATCCTTATACGAATGTCAATCCACTGGCATCTAATTTATTTCAATGGTTTCCATAACCACAAGATGGCAGCTGTGCTATATTTTAAAATCTCCTTGTTACTTCTTGTGTCCTAATCATGCGATTGAAATTTGAATGCTACACGTACACAATAATATTCATGTAACAGTGGATAATTCCAGGACCTACATATATAAAATCCAACATGGCGACCATCCGAAATATTTAGTCGGTTCTCAATATCTAATAAAATATTTATTGCGGCCAATGGCCATAGATAGGAACAACATTATAACATTGTGAACAATAATGAATCAATCGTGTACCTAGGTAACACCAGAGACTTGTGTTCATCGAGTCCGTTCACCCATTCCACTGCACTACACTTTGATCTAGACAACATAATCAGTCCTCGTCTAAACAAAACTGAGTGAGTGATACTAGTCTTCTACTACATTCCATGGCGTGATATACATCGCACTGATTGTTGCATAATCGGCAAACACACTCCTGGCTGGGCTGATGGAAGGACTTCCTGGTGCAGATGCGATGGTGGAAGCCATGGATCGCAAATCTGGTCACTAGGTGCCTCAGCTCATACTCTGGTCGCATCCATTCTTTATATAGCATTGCATCTGTTACGAAGAATCTTGCTGGGATGGAGTCTCTCTTCCTGCAAAGTTCGCTTAACAGGTCTACGCATGCCTGTGTGGATGGTAGGTGCATTAGCAGTCGAAGGTCTTCTACTAGAAATGTTTCTCTGGCTAAAGCATAAACATATCGTGAAAGAGCGAATGTTGATACCCCCAATACCCTTTTCAAATACCTTGATTTCAAACTTTCAATGTATTTTAATTGTCTGATTGATAGATAAGTCCATATGACCTCTAGCCCGTACGTGAGTGATGGGAGTACTTTGACTCTGAAAAGTTCCATAGCTGTCTGATGTCGCTTATATTTCTAAGTGCTGCTGCAAGTCTCTCCTTTATATGAACCATAAAGGAAGTCCCTGTGACTTGCATATTAATTCCAAGGTACTTAAATTGTTTTTTCGGTGTTAGTATGTGTTCCCCGCAAACAATGTAGTCATCCTTCCTCAGCCTTCCTCCATTTCTGAATATCATTAATTCAGTCTTCCGAGCATTCATCCTTAGTTCATTCTCCTCCGCCCATTTCTCAACAAGATCTATTCCCTTCTGTAGTTCCTCTATATTATCGGAGGCCAGGGCCATGTCATCTGCATAAATATATATATTTACTTTCTGTGTTCCCTCCTTTAATTTGAAGACAACGTTGTGGGTCATGATATTGAAGAGTAACGGACTTAGCGGGTCTCCTTGCAGTACTCCGATTGTCTGGTCAATCCAGTCCGAGAGTGCGATACCATCATGGATCTGAACTTGATTGTCCGCCAATATCTCAATATCTACGAATCTATTTCAGCAATCAAACTGAAATTTTGTATGTTGATAGAGGCAATTAACATAAGTAGGATACATGAAAATAGGCTGCATAGTTCTTCACGGAACTACTTGTTTATAAAATGAAAATAGACGAAGAATGATGTAACAAAAACTGCATCACATAATAATTCACCTCTATGTAGGCTTTGCAGTATTTACAATGTTGCAGTTTGTGTAAACTGGAAACTAGATATTTGTCAATCAATTACACCGTTTCTTGGAAATTATAATCCAGTCGCTGAATTTATATTTGAAATAAAATTCTCTATTACACAAAACAGAACCAACAATGTATATAGGCCTGTGTGGATAGGCCTTTTCCCTAGTTATCACAGTTACCCTTGGGTATTTTTAGTTTTCTACGTAAAGGAAGTAGGAGGCTTCTGTTACTTAGGAAGCATAATAACCAGTGATGGACGAATCAAAGAGGATATAAAAAGTAGGTTAGCTCAGGCAAGGAAAGCATTTCTACAGAAAAATAATCTGTTGACATCGAATATAGATTTAGGTATTAGGAAGCCATTTTTGAAGGCCTTTGTCTGGAGCGTGGCACTGTATTCAAGTGAAACTTGGACTATTGGTGCAGCAGAAAAGAGGAGAATTGAAGCGTTTGAAATGTGGTGTTACAGGAGAATGATGAAGATCAGATGGGTAGATAGGGTTACAAACGAGGAGGTATTTAGACTAGTGGGAGAGGTGAGATGTTTCTGGCGACTGCTAATGAAGAGAAGGGATATGTTGGTAGGACACATAGGCTACTACATGTGTGTGAACTTCCCAGCGATAAGAATCACACTTAGATATTACTACTTAATAATGTAAAAATACCTGGAACTGTATTTTACTGTGTAGCCTAGGTGCAGTCTTATTGGGGCGCACACAGCCCTGTTGTGTACGATCAACAAATAAACAAATGAACTCAAGTCTTTAATTTGTATCCCCCTTAATATCTCCAGACATTTGCGATAACAGAAGAATGATAATAGGTAGGGCAACGTGGGTGGTAGAACATACCCATTACTCAGAAACAATCATAATATTGTCACCAATTCAATAAAATATTTGTCGTCGAATATTTTATAAGACTGATTGGTGCTCTCACTCACGAAGTACAGTCCACCTTCTGGTGTAGCCGGTAGCGTTCTTGACTGCCACCCCGGAGGTCCGGGTTTGATTCCCGGCTCTGCCAAGAAATTTTAATCTGATCAGAGTACGGGAACGGAGTACACAATTGAAAAGAGGTAGGGTCGATTCTCACCTCAGTAATCCTGGGAGTGGTTTTCCGTGGTTTCTCCTTTCTACTCCAGCAAATGCTGCGATTGTTCCTAACAGAAGGCCGTGGTCGCCTCATCCCCAATCATCAACTGAATTACAAATATTCACACTACTACAGACACCGCAACAACATACGTTAACAGACGTTTATATATTTACTTATGTATTTATTTATGTATTTATTTATTTATTTATTTATATTACTAGCTGAAGTACCCGTTCTTCGAACGGCTTTTAGTACTTGCTGGCCTAAATCACTCATATAATCACTCATTCGTAACATACTTATGTTATTTCCATGTTACCAACTAAATCCATAACTTAACCAGCGGAACCGAAATCAATAGTATTAAAACAGCTCAATAGTCGTGATTTCATTGCTTTCTGTGACATTGATGAAGTAGAAAGTGAACCAAGTTAGTCTTCGAAACTAAATAATAATTTGAACACTTTAAGTCAAGTAGGCACACCAGCTTAACGACATCGATAACACAAGAAATAAAACTGAAATACTAGTTAAATAAAGCTCTTTGAAGTAACCAAATGGAAGGACTGAAATTAAACAATGATGACGCGTACGTGCGATAACCAACACCCAGGACTATCCCATAAACTAAAGCTGAATGTACTCTTTAGTATTACAACAGAGACCACCCCAGCTGAAATTGCCCGATATGTATTTACGAAGTCTTCGAACAGAGCAGATTTTTCAAATGTACAGTTTGCCCTGTTAATGTACTGTTCCATTTGTCAACACTAACGGTTATCTCAACGATCACTTATAGCATACTGTGCCCGTTTAGACCGGAGTCCGCACGACCACATATGCATTTTACCAAGAATCAGTCAGCACGAGAGTCAAAATATCCCGGGGCGCCAGATGGGTTAAAGCTAATCGCAAAAACGACATCAAATGAAAAAATGCTTTACTGATTTTTGGCTCAATGCAACAATAAGGATAGAAGGAGATTCAACTGGGCATAACACATCATGTAAAATTATCTCATTTTATTCTGAATTTAAAATTGACTGCAAAATAAAATGCTCAAAGTAGCATCACTCATGTGTGGCGACCCACATTACTATTTACACAATGTACAGAAATTTTCCAACATATTGGACAATTATCTTTGAAGACACAAGTCTGATTATCTGTCCTGTAGACTGTGTTCCAAAATTATATCCATTATTTATGATTAAATCCAGTTCAAATTTAATTGTCTTTACTGGAAATACTGAAGTTCACTGGTTGAATTTTTACATAATATTAACACTCGTAGAATAATTGTTCATAGAATTTTTAACTTTCACTTATTTTTTCCAGTTTCAAAAAAAAATATTGTCAAAAAATATTATTATCTCTGAATCAACACAAATTATGTACACATAATTAATAATAACATCTGAAAAGTATTTGACCTTTAAGCATAGCATCGAAGAACTGTGCGAAGCACAACAAAATTAATTGTTCTTCTGACATTAAACGTTTCGAGAAGTGACTCGATTATGAACTTCAAGTTCATAACAAAATATATGATTTCTGAATCATCAACTTAATCAATAAATTGTTGGACCATCCAACTATTCGATTCTCCACCTGGAATCATTATTAAGAAAAATATTTATATTTGTGGCCATTTTAGTAACTTTCACAACTTGCAATTCTTCGACAGAATGCGGAAATAAGAATTGTAGCTTCATAATAAATTCATTTAGTTCATGGCACTAGGATTGAAAACATCCTTCAAATTATTCGTGGTTATAGAATTATTTTTAATTGGCAGTGGCCCATTCTATTATTTTTTATATGAACACAATATTCCAACAACAACGGCAAAGGTCTTCCTCTGAAGAAGAATAAAATACTATCATGACAAATCCGGGTTCTAGCAAAATCAAAGTCTTAATGGAATCCGTAAACAAGGTTGAAATAAGAACTGATGGTTTTTAAGAAATAACCTTTGGGTCATTCATACGACGCAATGTGTAGTTCCAATACTCCTTCTTTAACACTGAGTCATCGAACCTGCTATTTGATTGATGCTCTAATAAAAACCTCCTCATTCCTGCGACTTAAACATGCGCACCTGGGAATGGCATTTCAACTACTCCACACACATAAATTTTCTTCCCAAAATTTATACAATAAATCAAGCCTCTGCTTGATATCAACACTGGAAGATTTATAAACTTACAAGTTTATTTTATTTTACCACTCAGTTCAACCCGTGAAGTTACCATTCTTATGATAATCTTTATTTCACTTTCGAATGTGTATCTACGTCATGATTTTATATAAATACAAAAATATCCTAATTGATACAAATATCATTTGCTTCCCGTTTCATGCCTCTCCGTGTTATCTGAAAAATATACTTTGCTCATTGCAAATATTAACTGTTCAACCAGAACTGTAATGTTGGTTGAATGCGGGCTTGCGCTAACCACTATCCTTCGGAAAATCACCTGTTCCAAACTAGAAATGATTAAACTACTTCATAGGCTCTCTCTCAATAAATGTGATTATTAGAAAATATAAGATCCAAGAATTATTTAGAAAAGTTATGAAAATCATTATTATTATTATTAGTGGATTATTATTATTATTAGTTATATTATTTTAAATGCGTTTAATTATTATTTCATTATGTGAGAATCCACATGTTCGATTCTTCGAATATGGATAAAATATCCATTTCTCAACAAAAATAATTATTAACTTTTACAGTTACATCGGCTGATTACCGTGATTATCAAAAAATATGAAACATTCAAATAAATGCTCGTTCTGCTCGGTCATCGATCCTAAACTGTTCTGAGTGCTTAAAATACTCAGAATAACTCTAATATGTCTTGCGTACATCTTTGCAAGATTTAAATGCGAAGAAAAACAAATGTGTTGGTCATCTGCAGAAAATGAGTTTGTTCCAATTAGCTAGGCATAATATAAAGTCAAAAGTGGCTTACATTTCTCGTTGGTCTTGAAGCGTAGTGAACCTGGTCTGTACCAGATTTATCCAGATACATGCCCTACTGGACACGCACGTATAATCCTTGTATCGGCCGCCATTATATACCCACAATCTGTCTAACACGACATAGTGGAGATATTTCTTGAAGTTTGAAGTAACTGCTGATCCATTTTAATGTTGACTTCAATTAAGTCCATAGCAGTTTGCTTAAATGGGGTCAGATCTAAGTGATCTATTCTCAAATATGTCAGTTGTAACATAACTCACGGTAATCTTTACAGTACAAGAAAACACTGACAGTCTAAATTAATCAACGGCTGTTCTGAAGATCGTTCCCTGGGCATGGCTTATCACCATCTATCATGCGCGAAGCAACATATAGTTTCCCTTCGTCGGCTAATGAACAACACCGTGATAGACTGGCCTTCAATATACTGATAGATCGGAGTGGTTATCAAGTTACAATTTATGAAACTGACTAATTGGATTAAAATATCCAAGTATTAAATTATTATTACTGGACTGTGACAAAGTACTTTCTAGACAAAGTCTAGCATATGTCCATATAGAAATAAAATATTTCACCAGTGTCCGTAGAAAAATAACAATCACCTTCGTGATTCTCTCTGCCGGAAACTTACTATGTTCCACATGTATCGCAGCACTTTTGTGACAATCACAATTTAAAGATATCTTCTGCGTAGATCCGGCAACCATGTGCCTTGGCTCAACGTGGCAGCATCTTGTCATGCAAGAGCTTGGTTCGAAGTGAGCTGATGTTGCTTGGGCCGGCCGGCTTTTATTCAAAACGGTCAGGTCCACGCTGAATCACGCTGAAATATGGAAATCCTCATATCTCTGGTATCCCTGGTCCGATTTACTTGATACTAAGTGCATTCTCTTTCATTTGGCCGTGCCAGTAATCTGATCCAAGTCTCAAGTCTCTACTCCATGGCTAACTATTTAATCAACAAATAGTCTCGACCTCTGCTACTACTCGCTACGTCACATGACATGCTCTTGGCTGCATAAAGTTTCCATTCCCTTCTGGAAGTAATTGAGCGCGATATTCAAATATCTCAACTTTCAAAAGCGGCTGTAGCCTTTCCCTTGATATCTAGGTGTCTGAATCTTGGAATACCCATTCCTAGAGTTGGGCACAATACCACTGAATGGAAACGTGAGATTTTATGTGATCGTTAATGTGACGTTTTAAACAACGGGACATCTTACTTACGTGGAGTCCCAACCACAAGATATGCCATCTGAACTTTATTAGCCGAGAAAAGTAAAGTGTTAACTTTGTAACCATAACGCAGCCGCAGTTTTCACGCCCATAGCACTGATTGGCTTCTGCTGGATAATTCACAATGCCTGTACCTAATCCACAAATTAGTAAGAGATGTCTGAAAGCCGCTGCACCGTAGGGATTGAATCACTATCAATTTTCAAGAATGGTGATGAAAGATGGTGAGTCGTAGTGACTTTAAAACATACGAAATCCTAAATGAAGGCCACGGCTGCCTCGTTCAATCCTTATCTGAATTACAAATACACACACTAATACAGCCATCACAATTAGACAGGTTATCAGGCAAATTCCCCACACACCCAAGTAAACGGGGCTGCATGACCACAATGTCGCAAAGCCCTAAAATAAATCATCAGCAGCAACAACAACATCAAAAATACCAGCAACACGATTGCAAGTATCAAAGAACGGCAATAGAATTAGTCGTAAAACTGGCTTAAATGTCACCTTGATCCTAACGTAAAGTGTCACAAAGAGTATAAAATTCGACTCAAAATCACGTTTGTTTCGCGACCCCATAATACCATAACAATTATAAAAGTAATCATAAAAGAATGAAATATCATATTATTAAGAATATTAAAAAAAAGAGTGAATTTCCAAATGTCCGTTCTATGAGGGTGTTTCCGTCATGGAAAGAAACCATATTTCATACTTCTATATCAAGGTTTTTTTTTTTCCATAGTTGTATTAGCCTTGCGTGTTTTGACCAACAGCAACATTTCAAGTGGATAATGGTAGCCCACAGATAAACGCTTAGAATCCCAGCTTTATAATCATACATGCTTTTGATTAGGGCAATAACGAATACCAAAAAATATATAAAAATACCATCTAAGAATCAGTATGTCCACCCACACTTAAATAAGAACTACTCAAACAAGTGCAGAGACGTCTTGTGACCGCGAGTCAAACTAACTCTAATCAGACACGATATCACCCAGATGACCAAATCTGGAGGTGAAAACCATACAACGAAAGGAACCAGGGTCTGTGTGATGGCAAAATTTGACGACAAAAATTAGACGATTAGTAACAAATCCACTCTGAAGCTATATTTACCAAAGCTCTCCGTCTTCAGTTAAAACCAATATTGACACACTCGTACACGAAAAGCAACACAAAAGGTATAAAAAAGAACCTTAAAACAAATTTACATTCGGGAATATTCGGCTGTGATAACGAGTGGCGAATCTCCGGATAACAATTGAGCCATTGTTGTTGCCAACAGTGAAATGTTATCTTTAGTGTTAACAAAAAATCACTAAAAATATTTATTTTCATTCGACGCCATATATTGAGATTAAATCACCATCAACATCATTAGACGACAAGACTACCAACTTCACTCTTGAGTGAATTAAAAAGAACTAAGAAGCTGCTAAATCAATACTTTTACATAGACTTCAGACTCCAGAAAACTGCAAAACAAATACCTAAGACAACTGACGACCGTCCTGATACCGGGACCTACCGGCTCCAGGGGGAGCTGCAATACCTCCCCTAGCCGCAAGAGACGCGATCGAAAGAAGAGGGCCCGAGAACGTAAGGGAGAGGCTATGGAGGGTGGGCCAACTGAGCCATCCGAAGAAGAGGACATCCGCCCTGCTGGAGCGTCCGATTCCGAAGATGACTCGGCCCAGCACTAGCTCTTCCCGCCGCAGCCGTTCAAGGAAGAAGACCACCGCTCCAACCATCAACTCCTCCTTCGACATCGTGTGTGGCGGTGATTATTCTACAATTTCCCCTAACCTAGTTCTCCCTAGCCATCCTCCTACCATTAACCCAATAACCTACCTACCCCCCGCCCCCCATACACTCACGTCTTGCACAGTCACTCTTTCCTCTCACCCTACCTATGCCACCATTGTTTACTCCTACCAACCCTAGCTCTAACACAACCTTCACTTCCTACCCCTCACCTATCATGTCAACACCCAATTTCCCCCCGAATTCTCAAACTTCTCCCACCTCTTTTGCCCCCTTTAAATTTAATTTCCCCTCACACATCCCTAATTATTTTCAACCATCTACCTCTCCTCAACCTACACCCCTGTTAGGCCTACCAAACTCCACTCTCCCATCTCGTTCTCCCCTAATGAGCCGCCAAACTCATCCTACTACTACCTATCCTTCTGCACACCTACCTTCTACCACCACTGCACCCGAGGTCTCTTCTTTTACCTACAAACATTCCAACTTATCTGAACCCCGACCCGACATTCGGCGAATAGCAAACATCCTACGAATCTTCCTCCCAGCCACATCCATCATCCAATTAATCCCGCAACACCATGGCATCATTGTCAAGACTCGAGGTGATGCCAAAGCCACCCTCATCAACAAGATGGGCCTAGCCCGCCTAGGAGACCATGTCACGCTTGAACTCCTCCCACCCAAATCATCCCCTCCCCCCCCTCGACCTTCATCCGACGCCCGACCCTCCTCTCTGTGGTCATCTACGGAGTAGATATTAACTACTCCGATAATGATGTACTTCAAGAATTGCAATATCATAATCTCAATATCACGAAAGCAATCCGAATCAAAAATCCCCTACCTCACTAGTGAGTGTCCTCACTTCAGACCGTGCAACCATCGACCATCTCCTCTCTGAGGGCGCCTACATTTATTGGCAGCGTCACAGAGTGGAGCCCTCACGTACTTCAACGTTGTGACCGATGTCAGGTTTTCACCTCTCACTCAACCGAACATTGCCCTATTCGTCAACCGCTTTGTGCACATTGCGGCCAACCCCACGCTACCCGTCACTGCCCTAACCTTCAACTTCCCCCTAAATGTACCCAATGCCAAGGCACCCTCCCCGCCTACTCCCACGGATGCCCCAACCGTCCGACAGTCGACACATCGAAACCTGAACTCACTGCCCATGTCCGCATCATTGATCCCATTTCACCCCCTCAATCATTTGTTTCCCCCTCCCCTCCGTCTATCGAGGATATGATCCGGTTCCAGGCCATATGCCTCCAGAACCTTCTTCTTCCTTTCGATCGACCCCGAGTACTGGAAATTCTTAATTTTGCCTAAGCATGCAGGCCACTACTTCGGGACAAAAAGTCCATTTTCTATTCAGGCCAATGAACAATGTTTAATTTAATAATGGCTTTACACCACAATAGAGTTGCATCTGTTGGTATCCTCTACTTTAATATTTGCTCCCTGCCCGCTAACCGTCCTGTTCTTGATCTTCTCCTTCAAACCTATAATCCTGCCATATTTCTACTCAATGAGACTTTCCTCAAACCTACTCATCACCCCATATTCCCTCACTATACCCTTTATCATGCCGACCGTCCCATAATAGGTCGTGGAGGGGTAGCTATAGGTGTTCATAATGTTACGTGCCACCCCCCTAGTGGCACTTTTGTTAACTGGATTACGTTGGATTGAAGCACAACACAGATTGTTCCTTTAAAGAAATAATTAACTTTAATGCGGCCAAAAAGATACACCACTCAACATCAACTACAAGCAATTAGAACCTTACTCCAGTTTCCTCAAGTCTCTTCCTTATGTGCACAAACTACAGTTACTTACGATAACCTGCTACACGCTGCTTCGCTGTCCACAAGCTGGGAAACAATGTCACTGGATTTCGTAACTCGCACGGCACTTCGCCACAATACCTCTGTCACTCAGTGAAATCACACTCGCTCAAAACACAGGCAGTCCCCTGTATGCTTCTCACTCCCTCGCTGTCAAGAGAACCAGCTTCACTACGGGTTTCACAAGTCACGTCACCACACTTCTGTCGCTCAGGAAAAACACGCACTAGCTCAGAAACACTGTCCTCAAAAACTCGGTCCCCTCACTGTTGAGGCCGCTTATATAGCAAGCTGGTGACTCAATGAATTCTAGAATCGTCCAGGATACACGGCTTCTCGAGATTTCCGTCACTGGCTAGGTCACGAATATTCTGGACCATCCCTTTCACTTCGCAGGCCGTTGCATAAGGCCCACGTAATACAAACATGGCCCGGGCTGGTGTGCACCCGGTGGCTTCATGCATGGCGGCGCGGTAAGCCAGGAGAAATAGAGGAAGATGTCTGTCCCAATCCCTCTGGTGCTCGCTGACGACTATTCGGAGATGGTTCTCGATGGTGCGATTAAATCGCTCTACCATCCCGTCGGACTGAGGGTGTAGCGGCGTCGTCCTTGTCTTCCGGATTCCCAGCAGCTGGCATAGGTTCTGGAACACCTGCGACTCGAAGTTCCTCCCTTGGTCGGAGTGCAGCTCCAGGGGTACTCCGTACCGGCTGACGAATTCCTTCACCAGGGTCTCTGCGATCGTCGCGGCTTCTTGGTTAGGGAGCGCATACGCCTCCGGCCATTTGGTGAAGTAGTCGCTGACGACCAATATGTAGCGGTTCCCTGCCTCGCTTAACGGGAATGGCCCAGCAACATCGATGGCCACTCTCTCCATGGGACCTCCCACGTTGTAGGTCTTCAGTGGACCCCGTCTTCTTCGACCTGGGCCCTTGCTGTCTGCGCAATCGTGGCAACTCGCGCACCCGATCCAGTAGAACCTCTCTCTCAGCTTCTCCAGGTCTTCTTTATCCCAAAGTGTCCACCAGATGACCCTCCATGAAATTCCTTCAGGACTTCCTCCGTCATAGTCTTTGGAACGACGACTTGTACCCGAGATGTCTTCCCGTCGGTGCTCTCCCAGGTACTGCAGATGAGGCCATCCCTCACAACCAGCGAGTCCCACTGCGCCCAGTAGGACTTAAACTTTGGGCTGCAGTCACTCACAATGTTCTACCCGGGTCTGGGGACACAGGCCCTCTTCCATTCGGCTATCAGTCCCAGGTCATCATCTTCTGATTGTGCCTGCGTGAAAGATTCGCGGCTCCAGCTCCCTTGAAGTTCCACGGTAGTCCTTCGGCCCTGTATCCCGGTGTTCTCCTCCCTTCGGGCACAGAAGGTGCAGTCTTCGGGGCACGGTCTTCGTGACAGGGCGTCGGCGTTAGAATGCAGTTGGCTTTTCCTGTGCTGAATCTCAAAGTTGTACTGTTGAAGCCTCTCTAACCACCGCGCGAGTTGACCCTCGGGCTGCTTGAAGTTCAGGAGCCACCGCAGGGATGCACGGTCGGTCCTGATGAGAAATTCTTGCCCGTACAGGTACTTGTGGAAGTGTTCAATGGTCTTCACGATGGCGAGCAGCTCCTTCCTGGTGACGCAGTAGTTCCTTTCTGGCTTTGACAAGGCCTTCCTGAAGTAGGCCACTCCTCTCTCCTCGCCGTCCACTACTTGCGACAGGATTCCCCCTATGCCAAAGTCGCTGGCATCGGTATCGACGATGAACCTTGTTCCAGGTCTGGGGTAGGCCAGAATAGGCGCGGTGCACAGAGCCTGCTTGAGTTGTTCGAAGGCACTGTGGCATTCTGCTGTCCACGTGAAGAGTTGGTCCTTCTCTGTCAGTCGATGTAGTGGTTTGGCGATGTCGGCGAATCCTCTCACGAAGCGACGGTAATAAGTGCAGAGTCCCAGGAAGCTTCGTAGTTGGGACTTGTCCTTCGGAACTGGCCACTCCCTCACAGCTGCGGTCTTCTCTGGGTCGGTGCGCACCCCCTCCTCGGAGACGATATGCCCAAGGTACTGGACCTGCTTCTGGAAGAGCTGACACTTCTTGGGGCTCAACTTCAGCTGTGCAGCCCGTAGCTTCATAAAGATCTCCTTCAGGTTGCTGTAGTGCTCCTCGAAGCTTCTCCCCAGAACGATGACGTCGTCTAGGTAGACCAGGCAGGTCTTCCAGTGTAGTCCCCTCAGAATGGACTCCATTAGCCTTTCGAAGGTCGCAGGGGCGTTGCACAGACCGAATGGCATGACGGTGAACTGCCAGAGCCCGCTGCCCACAGAGAACGCCGTTTTCTCGCGGTCCTTAGGGTGGACCTCCACCTGCCAGTAGCCACTCTTCAAATCCAAGGTGGAGAACCATCTTGACCCTGATATGGTGTCCAGGGTGTCGTCGATCCGGGGTAGAGGGTAGCTGTCCTTTTTCGTGACGTCATTCACCCGCCTGTAATCCACGCAGAACCTGGTGGAACCGTCCTTCTTCTTCACTAGCACGACAGGAGAACTCCAAGGACTATGTGATGGCTCGATCACTCCTTGCTCCTGCATCTCTTCTACCATCCGGACGACTTCAGCTTGCTTGGCGAGCGCGACACGTCGGAATGGGGCCCTAATCGGTGCGCTGCCCCCAACGTCGATTCTGTGCTGGACCAAGCTTGTCCTACCGAAGTCTTTGCTCCCCACGGAGAAGATATCCTGGAATTCGCGTAGCAGGTCCTGAAGTTGGCGTGATTGCTCCTCGTCTAAATGGTCCTGGGATCCTTGGTACAGCTTCTGTAGTTCTTCTGGCAGGGCGCGTCTTCTTCGGTTGTCTGTCTGCAGGTGTCCGTCCGTCGTGTCTGTGATGCGGGCAATCCAGGTAACGGGCTCGCAGACTCCTAGCTTGGTGTCCCGGTGAACCGTAATGTCGTAGTCGTTCAGGTTGGACAGGCGGACGTACGGCCAAGACGTCGTGTTGATGAGGGTCTTGGCAATTAACAATCCTTTTGTCTGGATGTCCTCATATTTTGGCTCGATGACAGCCGCCACTCCCTCAGCAGTTCAGTCGACAATTACGGCAGCGCTGACCTCCGTCCTGGCGGGAACGATGACGTCCTCTCTCAGCCTTACTCGTCGTGCGGTGATGGCCTCGTGTGCTGGTTGCAAAGCAAGTTCCTCACCTCCGAGGTGCAGAGTGTTCGTACTCAGGTCCAAGATGATGTCGTTCTGGTCCAGAAAGTCCAGTCCGATGATCACTTCGTTTGATACGTCAGCCACAAGCACTGGATGCTTCACCGCCCGTCGACCAATGACGAACTCCAGTGATGCTTCGCCATGTACCGGTGCAGTCTCTCCTGTCGTGGTTATTAGTTGGAGGTTCCTTTGTGTGGGTTGCACTCTCCACCTCGGGATCACGGTGGGATTAACGATGGTCCTCGACGCTCCCGTGTCAATCAGCATTGGCCAACTCACTCCGTCGATGACTCCGTCGACCATCAGGCTGCTGTTGTCCCTCCGTAACTTCGTTACACGAACTTGGACTGCCGGGGCTTGACGACTGTCACAAGCCAACCTTTGCCCCCCAAGGCTGGCTAATACTCGCTTCCCTGGGCCGCGCGGTTTTCAGACGACTGATTTCCCGTCGTATACCCTTGGCGGCGGCGATCACCGCAGTCCTTGCTCAGGTGGCCTTTCTTACCGCAGGTCCAGCAGGTCGGCAATCCTCTTCCAGGCCGCATCTCCGGTTGTCTTCCAGCGGTGTCGTTGCTGGTGGCGCCGCGACTATCGAAGAAACGGCTTAGCGCCTCCATCAATTCGTCGGCCAGGGGCTTGGTCTCGTTGGTTTTTACTGGTTCGTCGACGTCCACCTGACGCACCCGTGCGTGCATTCTAGATGCCTGTTTTGCCGTCTCGAACTCAAGTGCGTGGCTCAGCGCATCTGCCAGGGTCTTATTGCGCGCGAGTCGCAGCGCCTGTTGAGTGCCCGAGTCCCGTAGCCCGTCGGTGAAGGTCTGCATCGCTATCTGTTCCAGAAAGTCAGCCGGCGCTGTTGGGTAGGCGAGCCTTACGAGGCGTTCGATGTCCATCTCTAACTCCTGCAGGGTTTCCGCGCTCTTTTGTACCCGGGTTCGGAGCTGCATCTAGTAGGCCTGCTGAAGATGGCTATCTCCATATCGGGACTCCATATGGGCAATTAGTGAAGCGAAGTCCTGGTATCCAGTCGGGATGGCCTGAAGGACGTTATGGGCGTCCCCTCTCAGCGCTACAATGAGAGCTGTAGCCTTTTCCGTGCTGTTCCAGTTGTTTATGGAACAGGCTGCCTCGAACTGACGTAAATAGGTGCTCCACGGGAACTTTCCGTTGAAGGTTGGGGGCGTCACTCTGCTCTATCCCGTTCCTGATATTCCCGGTGTACCTGTGGGCGAGCGTCGGCGCAGCTCGGCAACTTCCTCTTGAAGAGCGTTGAATCTCGCTTCCATCCCCGTCGGCGGCCGTTGGTTCAGCTCAGCAATTTCCTTTTGTAAGGCGCTGAATTTCTCTTCCACCCCCGTCAGCGGGCGTTGGCGCAGTTTGGCAAGTTCCTCTTGTAAGGCGTTGAATTTCTCCTCCACCCCCATCAGCGGGCGTCGGCGCAGCTCGGCAACTTCCACTTGTAAGGCGTCGAACTTCTTTTCCACTGCCGTGACTTCCTCACGCAAACCCTGTTCTAATTTCCTTTGGCTTTCCTCTAATTTCGTCAGCAGACACTCTTCCAGATTTTTCTGGCCATCCAGAAATTTGGCGGTTAGGTCCTCTGCTAACTTATTCTGGCTGTGCTCCATCTTCCTCTGGCTGTCCTCTAATTTCGCAGTTAGGTCATCGGTTAAATTCTTCTGGCAGTTAGGTCCTTGGTTAAATTCTTCTGGCTGTCTTCCATCTTGGTTTCCATGCCACTTAACTTTTCTAGCAATGCTGCCAATTGTGCTTCCATTTTAGATGTTTGTCTTGTAAGGGGCATGCACTCACAGGAAAATTAGAGAAAAATGACCTGCTCGGGTTTTGAGACCAGGACCGCCAGGTGTTGTGCTTGTGCTTGAGTTCGTAATCCGGCTTCTGACACCAGTTGTTACGTGCCACCCCCCTAGTGGCAATTTTGTTAACTGGATTACGGTGGGTTGAAGCACAACACAGATTGTTTCTTTAAAGAAATAATTAACTGTATTGCGGCCAGAAAGATACACCACTCAACAGCAACTACAAGCAATTAGAACCTTACTCCAGTTCCCTCAAGTCTCTTCCTTATGTACACAAACTACAGTTACTTACGATAACCTGCTACACGCTGCTTCGCTGTCCACAAGCTGGGAAACAATGTCACTGGATTTCGTAACTCGCACGGCACTTCGCCACAATACCTCTGTCACTCAGTGAAATCACACTCGCTCAAAACACAGGCAGTCCCCTGTATGCTTCTCACTCCCTCACTGTCAAGAGAACCAGCTTCACTACGGGTTTCACAAGTCACGTCACCACACTTCTGTCGCTCAGGAAAAACACGCACTAGCTCAGAAACACTGTCCTCAAAAACTCGGTCCCCTCACTGTTGAGGCCGCTTATATAGCAAGCTGGTGACTCAATGAATTCTAGAATCGTCCAGGATACACGGCTTCTCGAGATTTCCGTCACTGGCTGGGTCACGAATATTCTGGACCATCCCTTTCATTTCGCAGCCCGTTGCATAAGGCGCACGTAATACACTGAGGCAGGGCACAGCCCGGGCCAGCTGTGACGCAACCGGCGAGGCGACGAAACAACTCACAGCCGTAACAATAACCTATTTCCCTCCCGCCTACTCCAACCTCAACGATTCTCCATATTCCAGAATTCCTGTCTGTCATGGTACACTTTCCCTCCACTCCATTAATAGTCGCCACAACATATAGTTCCCAAGATCATCCCCTCCTCTAGATTATTTTAATTTTATTGATTCCAATTTTCACCACTATGTGTTTGCTGCCGACATTAATATAAATAGTCTGCTGATCCAGGACAGACGCCATTTGGATGACATTCTTAGTACCATGAATGGCCACCGAGTACCTATTTCTCCCCACACCATGATGCGAACGCAGTCCACACCTGAAATCACAATGGTCTCTTCTTCACTAGCCCACAACTGCTCTATCCAACTCGCAGGCATCGGCAGTAATGACCATGCCCCCTTCTATATTAAGCTTCCCTCTCTTGCCCTCCCCCGTTCCCCCTCAGCACCTCCCCCATCTTTTATGAGACCTAATTATTTAAAAACAAACTGCGAAGCTTATCGCTCTTTTATCAAAGAATCTCTTTCCGAGGCAATAATTATTTTTTTTAATTAATGCAGCCAATGGCCATGTACTTTTCTTTTAAGGACGGGTGGGCAATAATCCCACACAATTCCAATGAATTAAAATCCCTGATTACCCTCTTGGAGACCACCCTAACTAACGCTGACCTACTTCACATCCCCAAGACCAAAATTACTCCGAGAAAGACGCCTATTCCGGCCAAAGCAATCCAACTTCTCAAACTCTCTCGTAGCTAATATAGGGCCTACCTCAGGACATTTGACCCAGACTTAGTGACGAAACACAGACAATACCAACGACATGCCAGGTCCTATATAAAAACCATTGAGAAAAAGAAGTGGATCGACGCCTGCTCGAGCCTAGCTCAGGAAACTAAAGCTCGCCCCTTCTGGAACCAATTCAAACTCCTCTCTGGTCAAAAAACCTCGGAAAGCCAGTACCCCATCCAAGGGCCCAACGGCCATTTATTCTCTGACCAAGACAAGCAGACACCTTTGCCAACTACTTTACTGACATCTACAGCGACGCACCCCAAATCCGACACAACTACTCAGACTATACGGCCGTTAGCGAGCTAACAGACCCCCAACTCCCCCACCTGACTTCCAGTTTTGACCATCTCCCGACATTAAATCCCATTTTACTACTGAACCAAACTATAACGGCAGTCGACATCAAGTTCCAGCTAGGCAAAAGACGAAATACTGCTCCCGGAACAGACGGGGTGGTATATCTCCGGCTCAGCGGTCTAGGTGTATGCCTCTCACCAAGGCGGACCGGGTTCGATTCCCGGTCAATGCATGTGAGATTTTCGATGTGAAATGCCATGTCCTGTGGTTCGGATTCCACGTAAAACGGAGGTCCCGTGGCTTATGATCGCGAGATTAACGGTCACAAACTACAAGCTTCATTTTTGGTATATCTCCATATCAAACAAGCTCCCCTCATTTTTCTCCACTTTTTAGCCATTGCCTATACATTCATCCTATATACAGGTAACTTCCCATCACATTGGAAGACAGCCAAAATTATTCTGTTCCTTAAACCTGGTAAACCCCCATCATTACTCTCATCCTATCGGCCGATCAGCCTGCTCTCTGTTTTTTCAAAACTCTTTGAGGCAATTATTGCCCGCCACCTCTATGCCTTCCTAAATACCTCCAACATCTTTCCCCCATCTCAAGCCGGATTGCGTCCCAATTTCTCCACCGAAACCCAAATATTTCGATTAATAAGCCTCGTCACTCCTCACATCAATTCTGGCTTTCCTGCAGCCCTACTCCGAATAGATCTCGAAAAAGCCTTCGATCTAGTATGGCAAAGAGGTCTCATTTTTAAATTACTTAATCTCAACCTTCCCCTCTCAATGGTCCGTCTGCTTAGTAACTTCCTATTGAACAGACGGGCCTTCATTCAAATCCGCTCTGCGTGTTCGCATACATTTACCTTATTCTCTGGTGTTTCACAAGGCTCACCAATCTCCCCTCTTCTCTACCTCATCTATGTGCACGATATGCCCCAACCTAACCAATTTTCCCATGTTTTCCAATTTGCAGACGATACTGCCATCCTCACATTTGCCAATAATTTAACTACTCTCTCCGTACGTCTGCAAGCATTCCTAAATACACTGATTAATTGGCTATCTAAATGGCACCTCAGTATTAACATTGCAAAAACCCAGTTAATCGTCTTTGGCTTCCACAATCCTATCAGCCACTACAACCCATTTTTCATAAATATTTACAACGAAGCCATTACCCCTTCCAGCCAAGCAGTATATTTGGGAATAACCCTAAATCGTCGCCTATCTGGGAGACCTCATATCCTACAACAAGCCCAAAGAGCTCGCCAATGGATGCATCTCTTACGTAAATTGAAAGGAACCTCTTGGGGCCATAACGCCCTCAAAATTATTTTCACATATAAATCTTTTATTCGCCCGCTTTTAAGTTATTGTTCCTTGGCCTGGATTGGGGCCACTTTGCCCCAATATAAAATTATAAAATCGATGGAACACCTTGCATTGAAGGTGGCATTTGGCCTTCCTCTTGCCTACGACAGCAATCTTATCGTTTACCCCAAGACTCTCCCTCCAATATTCCATCATCTCCACAAACTCCGACTACGAACTCTCCAGACATTAGTTACTAATCGACTTCCACTGACATATGACATTTTAATGACACCAGTTACCCGGAGGAAACGTCGCCGATCAATACCCCTTCCCCAAAGCTTGGCACTACAAATTCTCCATCATGATGCCCATCCTAGCATCACCCACCTCATCCCTCCTGACACATATCCCCCCAAAACTATAATCATCTCATCCCAATGTCACAAACCGGCGTCATTTACTAAGCCATTATTTGCAAACTCATTAATTTTCTCACACTACACATTTTAAAACTCAACTAAACAACCAAATCCCTGGCCCTGTGGTTTAATCTGCCTGGGGAGTAAAGGTAATACCAGCTCGCTCGGGGTGATGAACCACGGTCAGGGGCACCCTAAACTCCATAAGCCACATTACCTGGCATCGGTCACCACCCCCTCTCCTCCCACATCTACCCCCCCCCCCCCTTCCCCCTCTTAGCCCCTACTCCACCCACCCTTCTTCTTCGACGATCAAGAGAGAAGACAAGTTTACTTCAACTTACATCTACGTAAAGACCAGTGGCGTACCGACGGGGGGGGGGGGTGTTAGGATTTAACACCCCCCCCCCCGAGACATTAGTTTACATGACTCCTTATATTGTCCCATCTATCACCTGGAAAATGTTTTGAATTGCTGCCAGTGAGGCTTCTTTAGGCTACTCCTTTGTAATATATTTTTAATGTGAACACGTTCTTCACGTGGTAAATGACCTCCACTCAACTCGCAACGAGACTTCTCCAGCTTTGGCGCTAGCTACTGGTTATGGCCTGGGGTAGACACCCTTAAACTACATGTTAAACGGAGCAAGAGGGGCAGATGACCTCGCTGTTCTTCCACTTAAAGCAATAATAACTAACTACACTAGGAGAAATATCAAAATTGTCGTTTTACTGTTAAAGTGTGCGATTGGTAACTATCGTAACGCAGCTTCGTGCTGCTTTAAACGTGCATATCTGTGAACTGCCAGATCGTGAGTCGCACTTTTTTTCCGAGTTTATTTGTAATGCGTAATGGATCGATTTATTATTAAAAAAACAAGAGTAGATGTTACATGCAACACGCCATTGCGAGTAGTTCATCTTTAAGAATTGAAAATGAACTTGAAGAATTATCGGCTACTACCAAGCCGGCTACCGACCAAATACATCGAACAGACTTAGGAGGTTATGCTGGCCAACAGGTGTGTTTACAATATGATTCATGGTAATCGCTATTTCTGTAACTGATTTGCATTTCGATGCTTTACCTATTATGTTATACCGGTATTTGTATGGCCTTGGCCTACGTATGTGTCGGTACATGTTAATTATTTCAATGTTGTGATTTACTTTTTTCTTTAGATTGATGATTATCTGGAAAATGAACTGTTGTAAAATGCCTGGACACCTGGAAGCAATTTTAATTTCCCTTTATCGGGTCCAAGGAATCTGAAATTTATGTTGAACTGTTTATCAGAGTGGAAATGGCTAGTTTATTCTCCTTCAAAGAACGGAGCCTTTTGTAAATATTGTTCGTTGTTTTGCACCGTTGTTGGGAAACAATCTTCATCGCCAGGTAAACTAGTAAAATTTCCTTACATGAACTGGAAAAATGCGAAGGAGGATTTCAAAAAACACCAAGAAACCAAGTATCATATGGCATGTACGGAAAAGGCTGCGAACTTTCTCGCCATATACAAAGGTACAAAACCTGCTGTTGACGTAAGCTTGGATAGGGGTGTTCAATCCAACATATTATGCAACAGGGAGAAACTCATACCAATAATTAAATCTGTGATTTTCCTTGCTCAAATGGGCATTGCTTTCCGTGGGCACAGGGATTCGGGACCTGTAAATTTAGATGAACCTCTCAAGAAAGGGGAGGGAAATTTCAGGTCTCTTCTCAAGTTTCGAGCAGAAGCTGGTGATACAATACTAAAGGAACATTTGATGACAGCATCCTTAAACGCAACATACGTAAGCCCACGGATTCAGAATGAAATTATTTCATCTTTCATTGACATTATATTGAAAAGGTTAGTCGATGAGGTGAAAAAAGCTAAATACTTTTCTGTTCTTGCTGACGAGACCACAGACATCAGCGGTGTGCAGCAAATGTCACTACGTGTCCGTTTCGTTCAAGATAATTCCGTACATGAGGAGTTTCTGCAATTTATTGCTATCAATGATGCTTCTGGGTTAGGCCTTGCGAATAGCATATTGCCTGGTTTGAAAAGTGTGGGACTGGATGCAGAATATCTCGTAGGCCAAGGTTATGATGGAGCTAGTGCCATGAGTGGATCCTACAGAGGTGCTCAGGCCATTGTACGAAAACAGTTTCCCAAAGCCCAGTATGTTCACTGTAGTGCTCACAGTTTAAACCTGGCCATTTCTGAAGGGTGTAGTGTTGCAGAGATTAGGAACTGTATGGGTACAATTGAAAGAGCTTATGCCTTTTTTAGTACTTCACCAAAGAGGCAGGCTGTGTCGACAAATGAAGTTGAAAGTATGGAAGAAAAGCCCCGAGTGAGTAAACTCAAGAAGTTATGTGCAACGAGATGGATTGAAAAGCACGAGTCTGTTCGTTCATTCATTGAACTTCTGAAACCGTTATTGTTGGCATTAGAAACAAGAAGTTCCGTTACGAACTAAAGAGCCTACTTTTCCTAAAATTTAAGATTCATGGCAATGATTAATCAATATGGATCTATCTACCGGTAGAACAATGACGAAATTGAGTTGGCAATATCGAAATTTCTAATTAGTTCGAAATACTGTATACCTGGCATAATTTAGCCAAATACAGAACTACAGTTGGCAGCCCTGGTGACTGAATATATTCTTAGTTCCATCTCTTAAGGTACAGAATACAAAATTTGGTTGAAGTCCAATGGATAGCATGGACGTTACATGCTTAAACATTGGATCCAACAGCGCGCGTTAAATCATGTTGGCAACACTGATATACATGTATTGGTCAGAAATAATCTGAAATAATATGATCTATTGTTGTGTCAATTTTGAATGAAATCCATTAGTTAGTGTAGAAGTTACATGCATTTTAAAATTGGACCTATCAGCAGGCTTAGAATCATGTTGGCAGCACTGGCGTAGGCCTATATTAGTTACTCCAAAGTAATCTAGAATGCCAGGTACAATACGTGTGCATAGTTTAGAGCTATTGTCTTGCATACTTTCTGATATATTAGGGTAACGAAAATGGAGACAGTATTTATTAACAGTTGGCAGCCCTGGTTGCTCTTAAGAATCGGCATAGTCATATCTGTTTTGGTACATATAGCACATACGAAATTTGGTTGAAATCCAAATGATGGTATAGAAGTTACATGTATTTAAAGTTGGATTTCTCAGCAGGCTTAGAATCATGTTGGTAGCACTGTCGTATATAAGTTACTTCAAATTAATATAGTATGTCAGGTACTATACGTGTGCGTAGTTTAAAGCTGTCGGCTTGCATACTTTTTGATATATGGGTATTTAGATTTAAAAAAAATGAGAGCATTTATTAACAGTTGGCAGCCCTGGTGGCTCGTAAGAATACGCTCAGTCATATCTGTTCATGCACACATAGCACATACGAAATTTGGTTGAAATCCAATTGATAGTGTAGAAGTTATATGCATTTAAAATTTGGACCTATCAGCAGGCTTATAATCATTTTGGCAACACTGCCATGTATGGCCTCCTGGAAATTAAACAGCAATATTATTATCTATACGTGTACCAATTTTGAAATAACTCCCATTCATACCTTCAAAGATATCCAACATTGATCTCAAATTTCAATTGCGATTTTTCAGCAGTTGGTAGCACTGACATCATTTTCAAATATGGCCGTGAGATATTCAGGTATAGATCTTTACTCCTACCAAATTTTGTTTCGATTGCTCCAGTCGTTTAGGAGTTGATAGGGGGACACACACACACAGCCAGACAGACAGAAGGACAGACAGACAGACAGACAGACAGAAGGACAGACAGACAGACACACATTTGCCCGATCTCATAAGTCTACTTTTTCCTCATTTTTGCAAAATGTGAAAAGTAGGCTAAAAATAGCAGCATGGGTTGATAAGAAGGCAGCTACATATGCGCAACTTCTTCTGTGCGCTATCAGCAAATTTGAGTTCTTGATAAGTGTATTTGTCATTCATGAAGCATTTCAAATCACACTTCCTCTCAGCAAATACCTTCAAACTGAAAATTTGGATCTCAGGCAAGCAATCAATACCTCCATGAATGTTAAGAGGTCTCTTGAAGAAATGAGAGCAGATGCAGACGCAAGATTTTTGTGTGCATATAATTGGGTTTTAGAGTTCTGCAAAGAATTTGGAGTGCCTGTAGTTCAGCCTCGAACTGTTGTTCGACAAACGATGAGGAACAACGTTTCATCTAACGATCCGGAAGAATATTATAGGCGGGTTATTTTCATCCCATTTCTTGAAGAAACTATTTCATCACTTGATGATAAATTTGTCTCCCATAAAGAAACTCTTCAGCCATTGCAAACGCTAGTTACCACAACTGAAGACAAACTATCCAACCAAAGCATAGCTGAAGTAGAAAATGTAGCTGAATGTTATGGACTTCCCCTTAATATTAGAGGCGAGCTACTTCTCTGGAAACAAACTCTGAAATCTATTGAAAAGAAGCCCAAGAGTGCTATAGATGCTTTGTCAATATGCAATAAGAACATGTTTCCAGTTGTGTATAACCTGCTTGTCATCATGTCACAACCTGCTCGTGTGAAAGATCGTTTTCGTCCTTAAAATTCTTGAAGAACTATTTAAGGAATTCAACTAGTGAAGAACGCCTTAATGGATTAGCTTTGATGTTCATTCATGATACTGTTGATGTTTCAATTGAGGAAGTACTGAACGACTTGTCTGTCAAACCTAGAAGGCTTGATATACGATTGAAGTAGACTTGTCTGAGTCCTTCAACAAATTCCAGGGCAAATATCTACTTAATCAGATTCTTTGGTTTAGCCCGATTGACAATTTACACATTTCTTTTTGTCCGTTTGTATCTAGTGCAATATCTATATTGGACTAAACCCTTTTCTGTATTTATAGCCTATTTTCAATTTTGAAAAAATAGGCTAATGAGATCACCTTTTGTCCGTGTGTGCGTGTGTGTGTGTGTGTGTGTGTGAGGTGTGTGTGTATGTGTCCCCCTAATAACTTTTAAACGGCTGGAGCGATTTAAATGAAACTCTGTAAGTTCAAAGTACTATTCCGGGCGACCTCAACCGTGCCCTTCAAATTTTGTTTCGTATCACCAATCCAACATGGCGGCTGTGCGAAATATTTCACCAGAATTCAATATCTCCGAAACTATTACCGATATCACCCTGGAATTTATTACAGTGATAAAGAAAACTACTAGAAGTTCACCTATGTGACTTTTGAAAACCTGGTAACTACAAATCCAACATGGCGGCCACGTGAATTTGCGACTTTTAAATAGACGTTTCTCGCGATTTAACCAACCAAACGCAATAAAACTTGATACAATATATGTTTATACACATTGTAATGCACCGACATCTAACTTGGTTCAATTATTTATATAACCACAAGATGGCGGATGAGCGAAATATTTCACCGGCATTCTATATCTCTGAAACTATTAGCTGTATCACCCTGAAATTTTATACGTAGATAAAAGGCACAACTGGAAGTTCACCTACAAGACTTAAAGCGCTTAACTACAAAACGAACATGGCGGCCAAGCGAATTTGAAAATTTTAAATAGACCTTTCTCGCGATTTAATGTTCCAAACGCAATGAAATCTGGCACAGGAAATATTCATACACATTGTAATGCACTGGTATCTAATTTAGTTCAATTGTTTACACAACCTCAAGATGGCGGCTGTGCGAATTTTAAAATTAAGTTTATATTTTTTGTGTCGTAATCAAGTGATCGAAGTGACAGTTTGATTCATGAACCTACGCAATAATTTTCGTTCAATGGTACATAACTTTATGGCCTATACATTTAACAATCCAACATGGCGACCATCCGAAATATTCAGACGACTCTGAATATGTACGAATCTATTAGAGCAATCAAACTGATTTTTTTATGTTCATAGGGACTATGAACTTAAGTTCACCTATAGGACTTTAAATAACCTGGTGATTACTAATCCAACATGGCGGCGACGCGAAGTATAAATATTCACATGAATGTTTCTCGCAATTTAACCATCCGAGTGCAGTGAAACTTGGTACATTAAATCCTTATACGAATGTTAATCCACTGGCATCTAATTTATTTCAATTGTTTCCATAACCACAAGATGGCAGCTGTGCGAAATTTTAAAACCTCCTTGTTACTTCTTGTGTCCCAATCATGCGATTGAATTTGAATGCTACACGTACACAATAATCTTCATGTAACATTACATGACTCTAGGACCTACATATTATATAAAATCCAACATGGCGACCCTCCGAAATATTTAGTCGGTACTCAATATCTACGAATCTATTACAGCAATCAAACTGAAATTTTGTATGTTGATAGTGGCTATTAACATAAGTAGGATATATGAAAATAGGCTGCATAGTTCTTCACGGAACTACTTGTTTATTAATCGTTTATGTTTTCAATTGTGTTTGTAATATTGTTTAAAGTGCTGAAAAATATAATTAAAATAGTTTTCATGCAAAGAGAATCATCATATATATATTCTTTCATTAGTATAGATCCCTCCTGTGGCGCTCACAAGCGACCGATCGTGCCAAATGAGCATTCAAATGAAAGAGAATAGACATAAGCAGTGACGAATTGCACTCTAATTTCATAAATTTCAATAATTTCTTTAAAAAATGACTTTTAAAAAATGTACGAAATGTGAGATTTGTCGATACTGTTGCTGTAGGAAAATATGTTCCGTAATCGCTGTCCACTTCACATTTTGGACGCTGTGACGCCTGTTTCGTGTCATTTTAACATTATGAGATATTTCCTTTATCATTTTGCAAGGATTTCAGAAACAGTAAGTCAAAGGAATGAGTACTCAAACCGTATAATTTCGAAAATATCGAATAACTGGTGAGTGTTACAGCTAAGATAAATCAATGGACTCAGCACACAAATGACATTAGCAGTGACGAATATCATTCTAATTTCATAAATATCAATTTTTGTTAGAAGTGTGCGATTTGCAAATACTGGAGCTCTAACATGCTGCAATTAATTCTCTCGTTATAAACCTATCGGAGAAGGGTGGTTTATGAACATGCGAGATTTCTCGCTTGGGTCCGGTAGTGTTTATTTAACTGAGTTGTTGCTTTTTATGAATTATATTCGAATTATCATTTTTATTATAGGACATTACTATGAATGAACCCCCCCCCAGAAGGAAATCCTGCGAACGCCACTGGTAAAGACCTGTATTACTATCTACATCAAACCCATTTACAATGTATTTTCTAGGCAAATTTTGATACTTCTGTTATATTTTATACAATTTTGTTCATCAAGAAAACTTCAAGACATTATTGACCAATTGTAATTTTTGATATCTATATGTTTTGTACAAAATCTTTTATGAATAAATGAGTGGTATTTTGTGGGGGTTCTGAGCGAGCTGCAAGGAGTCTTGCCCTGGGTGGTCTTGTTGATCCGGTACCCCACTTAATTACAAATCATTCCCTCTCTTCTTTTCCTCCAATTAAAATATGATTACCTTCTTATCGTTTTGTCCCATGGTCGAAGATCACCTAGTTGTGATGGCGGCCAGCTCTCCTGGGAGGGCTCATTAGCCCTCCTTCGAAGGGCAAACTAACCCCTAGACGACGACGACAAAAATGAAAACAAATAAAGTATACACCAAGGCTAGCTATTGTCCTTGCTCAGGGCCAAAGGGCCGAAAAACTCACTTACAAATTGAATTTTCAAAAACCGTCTCTTAGTGAGCCCCTACAACCTAGGATCAACCAACATTATTATTATTATTATTATTATTATTATTATTATTATTATTATTATTATCATTATTACACTAATAAGAAAGCCTCCGTGGCTTAGGCGGCAGCACGCTGGCCTCTCACCACTGGGTCCGTGGTTCAAATCCCGGTCACTCCATGTGAGATCTGTGCTGGACAAAACGGAGGCAGACAGGTTTTTCTCCGGGTACTCCGGTTTTCCCTGTCAAAATTTCATTCCAGCAACACTCTCCACTATCATTTCATTTCATCTGTCATTCATTTAATCATTGCCCCAGAGGAGTGCGTCAGGCCTCGGCAGCCGGCACAGTCCATATCCTCGCCGCTAGATGGGGGCTTCATTCATTCCATTCCTGACCCGGTCGGAGACTGGAAGCAGGCTGTAGATTTTCATTTTCACACTAATAAGAAGGGGCCGTGTTGGTGCTGAAGTCACGCTGCTTGCTTCTCACCAAGACTGACGGAGTTTAATTCCCAGCCAAAGAATGTGTGTACACTACCTGCATTTTCACTCACCCAATTATTAATCAGAGGTAGGAAAGTGAAAATCCACAGCCTACTTTCAGTCTGCCGACCGGGTCAGAAATGTAGTGAATGATGGCGAGGCGAGGATATGAACTGTGCCGGCTGCCGAAGCCTGTCGCACTCCCCTGTAGCAATGATTAAATGAATGACAGATGAAATGAAATGATAGTGGAGCTTGTTGCTGGAATGAAATTGTGACAGGGAAAACCGGAGTTCCCGGATAGAAACCTGTCGGCCTCCGCTTTGTAGGTAGGAAAGTGCGTTTATATATTGGAAATAAATATCAGCTTATATGCAGTAAAGTTTAAATAACCTTTCTTAAATATTGAACACCGGTCGTTTAACGACTTCATACTATATTTCAACATATAAACAGTATGCTAACACGATGTTCAGTAAAGAACACATAGCCAACTTTCTCCTAAATGCATGGGTATTGTTATAACTCTTTGTCCTATTCAAAGAGTATAATTGAATGTTGGTTGTAGTAGCTTGTTGAAATACAATGTGCTATAGGGATATTAAACATGAATATGAGGTGCCCTTTGCTAGTGCTACCTCTGTAAAAAATGTCATTCAATTCGGTTTCACCGTGTTTGAATTGATATGGGGAATGGATTTGCACACATAAATGGCCGCTATTTGCAAACTATTGGGCTGATGAACATGTAGTCAGTCATAAGATGCTTTCCACAAAAAGGCATGTTGTTGCAAAATCTGGTAGAGATCAAATTATTAGGATGGTCGTAATTTGATTTAAGCTTTTAACATTTGGGTGGCCATCATTCCGTTTCCGTCAAGATGGCGGCGATATAAAACATGACACTGAGGTGCCCTTTGCTCTGAACCAAATTTCTTTCAATTCGGTTTCACCGTGTTTGAATTGATAGGGGGAATCGATTTGCACACATACTTGGCCACCATCTGCAAACTATTGGGCTGATGATCTTGCAGTTTGGTCAGAATATGCTTCCCACATAAAGATATGTTGTTGAAAAATTTGGTAGAGACTAGATTATTAGGTTGGTCGTAATTACATTTTAGCTTTTAACATTTGGGTGGCCGCGATTACGTTTCCGTGAAGATGGTGGTAATATAAAACATGACCCTGAGGTGCCCTTTGCTAGTGCTACCTCTGTACCAAATTTCGTTCGATTCGGTTTCACCGTGTTCGAATTGATAGGGGAAATCGATTTTTACACAAAGATGGCCGCCATCAGCAAAATATTAGGCTAATGACCTATTAGTTTGGTCAAATGATGCTCCCTCCATAAAGGTATGTTGTTGCAAAATTTGGTAGAGATCGGATGATTAGGTTAATCGTAATTTGATTTAAGCTTTGAACATTTGTGTGGCCGCAATTACGTTTCCGTCAAGTTGGCGGCGATATAAAACATGACACTGAGGTGCCCTTTGCTAGTGCTACCTCTGTACCAAATTTCATTCCATTCGGTTTCACCGTGTTCGAATTAATAGGGAGAATCGATTTTGACACAAACATGGCCGCCATCCGCAAACTATTAGTCTAATGACCTATTATATTGGTCAAAGGATGCTCCCTCCATAAAGGTATGTTGCTGCAAAATTTGGTAGAGATCGGATGATTATGTTAGTCGTAATTTGATTTAAGCTTTGAACATTTGTGTGGCCACCATTACGTTTCCGTCAAGAAGGCGGCGATATAAAACATAACACTGAGGTGCCCTTTGCTAGTACTACCTCTGTACCAAATTTCGTTCCATTCGGTTTCACCGTGTTCGAATTAATAGGGGGAATCGATTTTCACACAAAGATGGCCACCATCCGCAAACTATTAGGCTAATGACCTATTAGTTTGGTCAAAGGATGCTCCCCCCATAAAGGTATGTTGTTGCAAAATTTGGTAGAGATCGGATGATTAGGTTAGTCGTAATTTGATTTAAGCTTTGAACATTTGTGTGGCCGCCATTACGTTTCCGTCAAGATGGAGGCGATATATAACATGACACTGAGGTGTCCTTTGCTAGTGCTACCTTTGTACCAAATTTCGTTCAATTCGCGTTCACCGTGTTCGAATTGATAGGGGGGACAGACATTCAGAGTACACACTCACACACACACACACACAGACTCTCTCTCTCTCTCACACACACACACACACATACACACACACACACACACACACACAGACAGACACACTTTTTTCGCCCTGTGTTGATCTCATAAGTCTACTTTCATTTTTTGCAAAAATCGAAAGTAGGCTAAAATACATCAAACTTGGAGCAATTGCCATATCCGCAGTAAGTAATATTGCGGAAACTACGTATCATGTCATGATAAAGAGTAACAGTAACAAAACAAACTTTAATCATCCCAAGTAATAATAACATAGTCAGTTTTAATCACCGCAAATTTTCTAAGTTTATGCCGTGTCTTGTGCGAGATTTCGCCTAGTAACTCCGAGATGGCTCATCAGTGAGCTCTTGTTGTCAATTTGCGGACCGCCAAAGGAGTAGCAAACTGCTTGCTACCTCAATTCTTATCTAGAACACTTTCGGTACTTTACTGCGAGAGCTAAACATTCAAACAGTATTTCACCTCCCTATAAAGGCTTCCAAAATGATTGTACAGTATATTGAATTTCAGGGCCGAGCAATTACAACTCAGAAACTTTTCTAGGTTTACGCCGTGTTTTGTGCGGGGTTTCATTGGCCGTGAAAGGCATAATACCAACTTTATTGAAATAAGTTTGCCCAATTCTCCAGTAAGATTAATTATGAAAACTAATATGACAGTCGGTAGACTTCGACACTTTAGTCTGTGAATTTGGGTTGCTGATGATGGTAAAAAGCGACAAAAAGAAGACAAATATTAGCCAACAGAAATATTCAGTTAACAAAAAAAAATCTATAAACAGTAAGAAAGCATACCGTGCTGAGTAGAAAGCACCATAACATTGTAAAACAGCGTAAAGATCCAAATACTCACATACAATAACCGGCACTAAGAGTATAAAATTAGACTCAGATTCACGCCTCGTTTCAGACTCCAAAAACCACCTCTATAAATAAAACAGTTCATGAAGGTATATTAGATTTTTAGATTCCTCACACATTCCTGTATCTGGCGGCTTAAAATGAGCTAAATCCGGTATTTGTACCTTTTGTCCATGCTCAGTGCTGAGGACCGAACAAACTCACTTACAAATTGAATTTTCAAAAACCATTTCTTAATGAGGCCCTCCAACCTAGGATCAACCAACATACAAAATTTCAGCTTTCTAAGTCTAGTGGGTTGAGCGCTATAGACTAACATCGCTCGGCGTTGACCGTGTTTTATAGCACACATTAAGATTTTACTCGCTAACCGTTGGAGATACACGAAAAGTGATAAGGACCTTTCGGACAGAAAATTAAATTTTAAGCCTCGTATATGCCATCAAAAGGTTGATATTTCTTAGCGTTCTCTTTTTATTTGAAATGGAAATATGAAATTTTGAAACCAGAGGGTGTAGTGACGTCACTAAAATGGTCGCCATCTTTAAATAGTGCCAAATATCGAAATCAAAAGTATCCTGTATGTTAACCAGGTAAATCAGCTACATCCATGCAAAACTTCATTTAAATGGACCAGTGGTTCTAGCGTGATTGAGTACACACAGACACACACACACCATCTTATTTTTATATATTAGTATGGATAGATGAGACTTGCCGAAGTCGATTTGCTCGTAGAAAGATTGGACATATCTCGTTTTACGCGTAGCAATGCGAGGAGCAATGTTCGTGGTTTCCACTTCTACGAACATTTTATAATTTTATTACATTTCCAAGCAATCGGGCCGAAGGCCCGCAATGCAAGGCCACGAGCCTTGCCGCCAACGAAGTTGTTGTTTGAGAATATTACCCCTCTTGCTAGCCGCTATGTAGCGCCACCGTCTCATCCAAAAGCAGGTCGTGTGGCGTGGACTCCTACTTGTTATATATGTAGAGATGAAAGTGCCAGTACTCACTTTTAAGTACTACTATTTGCATCGGTGAATTTTCAGGTAATTTTCTCCCAACCTATAATTTACCGTCTGAGAAATAAAGGTGCAGGTGATATGAACCCCTGCGTACCTCGTAAGAAAAAGATTTAAATAATAATGTATTGCAACCCGCACATAAACCGATTCCCTCACTTCTCTCCCTCTCGTCAACAGTTCCCACAAGCAACCCCAGCACTCTACATCAAATTCTACAGCTTCTAATCACGCTAGAAGCACAATAAACTCTGTGAAATGGAAATCCACAGCCTGCTTCTAGTCTCCGACCGGGTCAGGAATGGAATGAATGAAGCCCCCATCTAGCGGCGAGGATATGGACTGTGCCGGCTGCCGAGGCTTGACGCACTCCTCTGGGGCAATGATTAAATGAATGACAAATGAAATGATAGTGGAGAGTGTTGCTGGAAAACCGGAGTACCCGGAGAAAAACCTGCCTGCCTCCGTTTTGTCCAGCACAGATCCCACATGGAGAGACCGGGATTTGAACCACGGACCCAGCGGTGAGAGGCCGGCGTGCTGCCGCCTAAGCCACGGAGGCTTCAGCACAATCAACTCTATAATATTAGCAAACGGAACAGTTCAAAAACTACACTTTAAGCCAAATGAAATTCACTCCTTAGCTCGACATAAACCATATTACTACTTAAAACCCATTCAAAACAAACTCTCCTTACTGTTGCACAATTTTCAAAACAACTAATCGCACTCAAAACGAAAAAAACATGAAATGGGAACTAATCAAAGTTACAATAGCCTAGGCCGATTAGGTCTCCTGCTAAATTACCGCAAATGCTTTCTTAACCTCGCTATAACTTCCAAATTACGGCTAGGTGACTTATCTGACTGAGTAGGAAAGGTGTTACCGGCCTGCCTGGGATGATGGGTCACCAAACCGGCACTTAAAACTAAGATTTTACGCCTTAATTAACTAAATTCACCGTAAGGAGAAAACAGCTAAAAAAGCACTTTAAACAAAACCAATTTCACTCCTCATTTCCACATAAAACTTAACATATCTAAAAACCTACTCAATACACACTCTCCCTACCGTCTTACAACTATTAAGCGAATTACTCGCACCAAAAACTAAAAAAAAAAAAAACGGAAATGGGAACTAATTTAAAATCGCAATGGCCTAGCCGATTAGGTCTCATGCAACTTACTCATATTTTTACTAAACTCCACAATAACTTCAAAATTACGGTTAAATGACCTGTCTGCCTAGGAAGTAAAGGTATCACCGGTTTGCCAGAGATGATGGGTCATCAAACCGGTACTTAAAACCCAAATATTAAGATTTATTTAACCAAATTCAGCCCTTTTTATAATATTATTACAACTAACACAAATATTTACTGATAGCATTGATACATTCAGACTTCAAACTACCAATAACCAATCAAAGAGCCGGATTCAGCTTCCCACAACCTATCACAGAGCATTATTACCTACCAGCATATTTAATCATAATACAGCTACATACTACTTATAAACTCAATTTCATTCCTCCTTGGAGCAATTGAGGCTTATTACCACTATTCTTATGTATTACTTAAACCACCACCACCTACTACAGGTCTTTAAATACTTCAAACTTCCAAAGCCAACCCACTGGTGGTCTTTCTATCTTCACCTTCTTTTCAAACCTATTATAACAACTTAAAATACTTTTCATATTGATATCAATATACTTATTAAATTCTGAAGCTGCTGCTGCTGCTACAGAAATTAACTTAACATCGAGCAAGCCAACGAGCGAACGAGCAATTCCATCTAATGCCGCTGCGAATCTGACGGTCATTATCCCCAGCAGCAAACCTAAAGTCAGCATTTTCAGCTCTACAGGCAATTTACAAAAGTCATTTCAAGTTTTATAATACTTAAAACTCAATCACGTAAAAATCAATCAATCAATTCACTTAAAACAACAAATACTTGAAAATAAAAAAAATCTCCCCTCAATTCAAACGAGGAGATAAAATGTATTTAACGAACTTTATGGAAACATATTAAAGGCTAAAAGGAGCACCATTTAGGAGCACCAGTGCCTGCCACCATCCCATGGGCACTTGTTCGCGCTCCGCGCTCACAATGCCCGCTAGCGCGCTAGGGGATGATACTACCTTAAAACTTGACTTGACCGCTGCTGGCTTCGCTTACAGTCAGTGGCTTCATTCAGAGATTAGACAAATGCGCAGCTTGGTCCTGGATTGTGAAATCCTAAGTTTTTGCATACCTTATGGTGGAACCCGTGGAACCCAAATCTGGTCTGATCATATCCTCCGCGCGTCCATTCTCTGTTGATCATCGCGTCAGTTGAGATAAAATCATCCCTTATCATGGATCTCTTTAGTTGTAGTTCTTGTAGTAATTCCGTGTAACTCCTTGTTGTCAGAAGTAGCAGTCTCAGTCTTATGTCTTTAATGAAATACGTCTCCTTTGCAAGAACGTATACTAGTCTGGATGTTGTCTACTTAGAGACACATAGAACTCTCTTCAGGAATCTGGCCTTCGGACTTTCCAGCTCTTGTAGTTGTATTTTCGAGAGATGTTCCCATATTATCTCCGGGCCATATATGGCTGCGGGAGCAACTTTCATGTTGAACAAAGCCATGTCTCCAAAGATAGCTGGGGGAGGTGTTGAATATCACTAATGTTTCGTATAGCAGCGAAAACTCTCTCTTTTTAGTGAATTGTGAAAAATTTTCCCGTTACCTATAAGGTAATCCTTAGATATTTGTATTGGTTTCTAGTTCGTAGCTTTTGTCCTTTGCATAGGATATTGAATACAAGTTCATTACGCACTCTGTTTTGCTTTTCGAGCCAACAGTAAGTTGAAGAGGTACCATACAGTACAAATACTCTTCCTAGAGGAATTTATTATCCGAGAGTTTAGCCTACAAGTTCACAGCATCAAGCTTCCTGCCGCAGGATATTAGCTCTCCTAGCAAATAGTTCATCGATAATCTATGTTCTTATCGGCCTGGCGGTCGCGACTTGTCGTAAATAGCCAATACGGAACTCAAATACAACAGAAGGAGACCACAGGCCAGCAGACAACTAGTTCCGTTATCTGCTCAGTATCCAGCTTTACTTGGAGTTTATGTCTTTTTACAAGGAACACGTTTCAACATTGTAGCAATATTATAGTAGTGTAACGATTTTTATTTAAATGGTATTTACTTTCGCTAGATTAGATTTGATTTGGACTGGCTGCATTGCGCAGCGGTAACGTTCTCGCTTGCTGTTCCCAAGGTTGCATGATCGAATCCTGAGGGGTGCAAATGTGGAGGAACCGTGTCAATAGATTTACTGGTACGTAAGAATACCCCTTCAGGGCAAAATTCTGGCACCCTGGCGTCTCTAAAAGCCACAGTAGTTAAGAGGGACGTAAAACCTTTGTTCTTTTTGTTCTTTTTTGTGTGTTTTTTTAAATTTTTATTGTGTTTTTTTTTTGTTCTTTTTTTGTTCTTTGTCTTTTGTTTTTTGTTTTGTATTCGAAAAACGTGTGTACTTAAAACTTAATGTGCCAAAATATTAACCATTATAGTCAGTTAGAAAGTTCCGTAGACAACTGACTTACAATATTGATATAATTGTGTGAACGGCTATCAATACAACATAGTTATTGTTGCATTAACTAATATAGATTAGCGGACATGTTTCGGATCAACGTTGGATCGATCATCAGTAAAACTTAAAATTACAGGAGTTTGAAAAAATAATAATGTGTAAGCTATTTGGATAAAATTATCATAATTAATTGAACGTCGATCTTATACTTACACTAGTTGACCTGGCAGACGTTGTTCTGCCTGAATATATAGAGCGGGTTCAGCATACATATTTGAATTTTCGATGAACACCTACTGTGACATTCGATATTGATTTTTAAAGAATAAGCTCAAATCATTTCCATGGCAGTCATATTCTTGTTATTGTAAAAAAAAATCGAGCCTTACAGTAGTCGCATATGATGTGTAACATCTGACATAGAAGAAACCTCACGTGAAATTGTTGATACTGTGACCGTTTGACGAACGTCCTACGACCACATAAGTGCGCATCCGAACAGCAGTCGAGCACAAAGACTCAAAAACATCTCGGGGTTAACCGTGAGCATTCTACAAAGGTGTAGAATAAAGAAAATAAAAGCTCTGCTGTTCCCCAGACGCACACTACAGCAAGGACAGAAGGCATATTTCAAGAATCATGAATGACCACAGTATCAGTTAAGATAAAATTTGCATCAATTTAATTGATCCATTCAACCATCCTAATCTTTACAAGGGCATCCTCAGGGAGAAAACTAAAACACCACCTGGAAAAAATAACATCCTGCGCTCCCCCTGGGATCCTATACTATTTAATCGCAGGTGTTGAATAACGTTCCCAAAAAAAAATTATGCAAAGAAAACGTCAACTTTTAAACATTTCATTGTGTTAGAATACCCATGAAATTAATAGTCTATCATGGTATTCTATTATATTATAAACGATATTTACAGTATTCAAGTTGTGTAGATCACTGATCGTCCTATCACACTTGAATAAAATTTTATTTCTGAAGTTCTACACTTTTCCATAATTCCAAAAATCATGGATAATCCTATGGGATATTCTCTTTCATAAAACGAGAAGAAATTCCAAAACATACTAGAATTGTTAATTATACAACTTAATGCAAGTCAGACCAAGTCGAACAAAGATGGATCCATTAGAAACATAATACCATTTATATTTCATTATTCCCACACAAGGAATATTCATATTAGAAATTATAAATTATGGATCGGTGATTTATCCTCGAAAATAAAATAAATTATGGTATTAATTATTCAGTGACCTTAATTGCAACTCAACCTTATTATTCCAATCAATTTCAAACACTTATGGATGATTCGTAGCTATTTCAAAATTTTCATCGGAACATGAGGCCGCATTTTAAATGCCCCATTTCTTTATGCACTTTATCAATTTGGTTTATTCCTTGATATCACAATATGGCAAAATTATTAGGCATTTTAATCTATCTGCAGGTTTATATCATTCAACCAGAAAAATATGTAATTACGGTTAGAGCAAATTAAAGTAGAATCTAGAATTCCATTGATGACAAGATCTAGATAGCGGCGTGGGGCTGCAACAGCGGCACCGCCCTTCTTTTGAGTAATATGAGGCAACATCCTCCAAATTCCAACATTTCATTATATTCAACAACTATAATTCTTTTACATATTATTTTCACATATTTAACTTCCATCCAGTAATATTTACTGTATTTAATGGATTATCATAATTATTAATTTCTCATACATGATCATTCCGCATTATCATTTTAAAGAAAATCCTTAACCACCAGAAAAATCGAATCATTTCACGATAAATGACAATCAGAACTCATCTAAGACGAATTGCATCAAAATGACCAAGAACTACATTTAAATAAACAAAGTTACCAATAAACTATCTCCAAACGATCGCTAAAAATAACAATGTGCCATAAAAATATGCACGGAACTGTACAACAAAAAATCAGGATGGAACTCCTGTCTAAATAGAACAGCCGGATGCCTTCCGAAAATATACTCATTCTACGATATGCCCACCGTGGATATGCTATCTCAAAAGAAATAAAATAAAATTCGAAGAGTGGACAACATCAAAAAGATCCATGCTTATGTCCCAATATAATGCAGAAAATAAAGATCTATGGCGTGTAAAACGATTCCTACATGGTTGAATGGTATAGTCTAAGGTCTGATATTCACCGGTACTAGATATTAAGAATAGAATAAGGGGCTCACGTCCATTTCAGATGTTCTTGAAGAAGGTCCAAGTTCCTGCGGAATGCCCTTAGTCTGAGCATAAAATCCCACGCGATCCACCGCACACGGAAATGTGTACAGATCGACTTCATGGCTCCACTGGTCTAAGTCCCAAGTATCCAGACGTCAGCATCCATCGTACGCCCAATTCATATTTAACGCACCATAATACTGGCTCGACTCATGGTAGATTTCAAACGTTCATACCGGCGTATCGCTACCATGACGTCCTGATCGGATTGTCTTAACACCATAGCTTCTGCTATGAAAAAGCACGTGTCTAATACTGTCACTGATTTTACGACAATCACCCGGTGTTTTACCGTCCCGAAATACTTCCGAATAGTCACAGTAATGTTCCCGGTTACTTGATTGTAATCCTTCTGTAGTTATCGCAGTGCGCTTACACACCTGTTTAGCCTTAATTCCATGTCAATTGCTAGCCAGAAATCTACCATGGTATGAGGTATTATATTCACATAACTCAAGTAAGGAGTTATTTCCAGCTCATAGGCCTTAATATGCTGTGAGCTCGGGCCATACCCAACACAACTTTGCATTTACAAAAGCTAGTCCCATCTAGTAAAACTATCCTGAGCACATTTGAACAATGCCTCGTTTGTAGGCTAATTTTGGCTTCCAGGTCAGGTACTCGTAACTTAAGATTGATTAAGCCGCCCGATTATGCACGGATTAACTGCACAAACACGACTGTGTCTCCCATTACAGCCGCTTGCTTGTCCCTGCAAATCGTCAGGTGTTACCATACATACGCGCATCGCCGTCCGCGCATCTCTTCCAGCCTGCACCCTGCGGCAGTGAAACTCAACTCAGTCAGGCGCTCGCTTCAAATTCAAAATATAGCCGAGACAAAAAACAACATCTCCATAACCAGCAACTGACGCTCTTTCACACGATTACAATACATCGGTATTTTGTACTATTATTGGCACAAATATTAATCTATTGTAAAAGGGAGTGTTTTACAGATACTGTAGTTTATAATACGGAACTCATTTTATTAGATTATTTGTAGCTTCCACCAGCACTAGCCTAAATAAAGAATACGATATGGATCAACTAGATTAATAGACGCGACACCGCTTATAACCTTATGTCACGGACGATTACTCTTTACTCCATGACTTTTGTGTTTCTTGTTGTTGAGAGCTTTGATACACAAGGCAGTGAAATGTTGTATTGGCGGTTACTAGAATATAAAGTTTTCTTATGAGAACTCTTGAGCGTATCATTCAATTTGTTTTATTGGTTATACCTACACCGGGTAGGCGTAAGTCCCTAACAAAATATTGGCGACCTTGCCAGGATGGCGTATTAATTCAAACAACTTGAAGATTGTGTTGATTTAAAGACCGCGTGTTCCTGTTCGTGTTCCTGTTCTGTGTTCGTATTGGAAATGGAGAAGTTAATGAAAGCGGGGAAGCCGGTAAGAGCGACTTTTACGAAGACGTACAATGCGCTTTTGCAAAACTTAAATCAAGAAATTCAAGACGGCGTGGACGACGACACCTTACAGTCCTTGCTAACCAAATTGGAGAGGTTAGTAACGGAGCTGGCACCGTTGGACGAGAAAGTTTTAAGTATGTTGCTGGAAAAGGAAGGGGACGAGTATGACCGTGAGTACGAATATGTAGACAGTTTTCGAGACAGATTGGATGATGCAAGACAGAAGTATGCTCTACGGTTGCAGGCTAATTCCAATGTATTGGCAGTGGTGTCAGCAAGATCAGTCCTATCAGATGGGAATAAAACCAAAAGGCAGTTGAAACTACCTAAAGTAGAACTCATGAATTTCGATGGGGAGATTAAAAATTGGTTGGAATTTTGGGGACAATTTCGGCGCATTCATGAGGACTCAGAAATTGAGGACGAAGACAAATTTCAATACTTGATCCAATCCACGAAAGTTGATAGTCGCGCTAGAGAATTAGTTGCCAGTTTCCCCCCTACTGCTGAAAATTACCCTAAAGCAGTGGAATCTCTTCAGGGTGGATTTGGAAGGGAGGATTTATTGACTGAGTTCTATGTAAGGGAACTCATAAGCCTTGTAGTGAAAAATGTTTCTCAAACAAGGAAGAAGACTCAACTTGCTGGTCTATATGACAAGTTGGAAGCACAACTGAGAGCTCTGGAGTCTATAGGTGTTACCCGAGATAAGTACGGGTCAATGCTTTTCCCTCTAGTAGAATCCTGCTTGCCTGAGGAAGTGTTACGTGTCTGGATGAGGAGTTCGTCAACGGCTATGAGGGATCAAGACAATGGACATGCCGACAAATTGACTGCATTACTTGGTTTTCTGAATGGTGAAGTAGAAAGTGAAGAGAGGATTACATTTGCTCAAGCTGGTTTTTGAGTTTCTAGTGAATCAAGGAGTGCTAAAGTTAAAGAATGGAAAGAGAGTAGTTTAGCAACTGCTAGTGTTCTCTTTGCTGGTAAAGGCGAAGGAAACAGTTTAACGTGTGTCTTCTGTAAAAAAAAAACACATAACAATAAGGGGTGTTATCTTGCTCAAGAAATGAACTTAGGGGACAAACGTAAAGGGCTGTCTGAAAACAAGGCTTGTTTTTTGTGTCTGAAGGTTGGACATAGGGCTGCAAATTGTGTTACGAAACTGAAGTGTCTTGTATGCAGTAGTAAACATGAAGCTATTATGTGCCCAAAATTAGATGTAAATAGGGGGGATTATAAAGGTGAGGAGAAGCACCAGGAAAGGGGCTCAAAATTGCCTGGTGTCCCAACTACAACCCTTAACACACAAACTAGTGATGTTTCGGAAGTACTGCTGCAAACTCTTGTAGTTAGGTTGGTTCATCAAGGGAGAGAAAAAACTGTACGGGCGTTGTTAGATACAGGCTCGCAGAGATCCTATCTGTTAGAGAAGATTGCTGTGGAAATGGGGTATATTCCATCAAAGACTGAAAAAATTGAACACAGGCTTTTTTGGAGTGCTTCAATCAGTGCTAATGATCATAACCTATATGAGATAGATATAGACGACCTACGTCATTCAATTTCTCGAAAAATAAAGGTGTTGGGACAAAAGGAAATTTGTGGTGTAATCCCACGGTTAAACCGGGGCCCTTGGATGGATGAGATCAGAGAAAAGAAAATCTGGCTCTCTGATTTTGGGCCAGAGCCATCCGAGATTGGACTACTAATCGGCGCAGACACTGTGGGTAGTTTATTGACTGGGGACACAATCAAGTTGAAGTCTGGATTGGTTGCTGTTAGGACTACATTTGGTTGGACAGTGATGGGTCAGCTTTGGAAGACAACTGAAAACGATAGCACAGTGTCCATGGTGAACTCTCTGTTTGTGAGAACTGCTTCTTTGGGTGAACTGTGGAACCTGGAAACCATTGGAATTGGTGATCCTGCTGAAACACTATCGAAGAAGGAAATTGCAATTGCAACATTGAAACATTTCCAAGAAAATGTTAAGATCAATGAGGAAGGAAGGTATGAAGTCGCACTTCCGTGGAAAGAAGAACAGCAGTTATTGTCAGGCAACAAGGAAGTTGCGTTAAAATGACTGGTTTCTGTAACGCACCGTTTGATCAAGGAAGACAAATTTGAGAAGTACCAGCAGGTGCTTCAGGACTGGGAACAGGAAGAGATAATCGAAGAAGTTGGTCAGGAGGGCTCTCAGGATGTTGGGTATTATTTACCACACCGAGGAGTTTTCAAGGAAGGATCGAGTACAGCGGTGAGGCCGGTGTTTGATGCTTCATGTAAATCGAAAGGAGGACTTTCACTCAATGACTGTCTGGAAAAGGATCCTAATTTGTTGGAAGTAATTCCTTCTATTTTGAACCGGTTCCGTTTAAACAGGATAGGTGTGATCGCATACATTAAGAAGGCGTTTCTTCAAATTTCAGTCTCTGAGAATGATCGAAACTTTCTGAAATTCCTGTGGTGGGAGAACTTCACTGAGGGGACTCTTAAAATATACCGCCACAAACGGGTCGTTTTCGGAGTGAACTGCAGTCCATTTCTACTTGGAGCCGTATTGGACAGTCATCTGAAAAACAGTACATGCTTCACTGAGACAGCAGATAAACTAAGAACCTCACTATATGTAGACAATTGCGTCACTTCCTTAAACACAGAGGAAGAAATCAAACAATTTGTGGATGAGTCTAGGGAGTTAGTGTCGCAAGGAAGATTTTACCTCCGAGGATGGGAGTCTGGAGGATGAGGTTCCCGAAGTGACACCCGTTTTGGGTTTGTGGTGGGACCCAGTAGCTGATACTTTGGCTTGTAAAGTAGCAAAATTAAATGAATATGATGTTCTCACAAGGAGGACAGTTTTGTCGGTAGCTCAAAGTATCTTTGATCCAATTGGATTTACTTGTCCGGTTTCCATTGTGCCAAAGGTTTTGCTTCAGGAAAGTTGGAGAGAGAAAATAAGTTGGGATAGTCCACTGAGTGAAGACGCCCAAAGCAAATTCAATAAATGGTTACATGAACTGCCCTCTATTGCTGAGATTAAGGTGCCTAGAAGATTTTCTAATTGTGAGGAAAGATCCTCTTGGAGTTTGTGATGCCAGTCAAGTGGCTTATGCGGTTGTTATTTTCTTGAGATCATTCAATGGGAAAGAATTTGAAGTGCAACTGGTCGCAGCAAAATCCAGGGTAGCACCACTCAAGAAGGTGACGATACCGAGACTGGAGCTATTAGCTTGCACTATAGGCTCACGTCTTGCCTTTACAGTGAAGGAAAGCTTGAATCTAACGGACGTCCCGGAGTACTACTGGAGTGACTTGTCTTCGGTTTTATGTTGGATACGAAGCGAGGAAGCTTGGGGAGTGTTCGTCACTAACCGTGTGAAAGAAATTAGAACATTAACTAACCCAAAGCGTTGGTTTCATCTACCAGGGACGGACAACCCAGCCGATCTACCTTCGAGAGGTTGCTCTACGTTGCAGCTGATTTCTTCTCGTTGGTCGGAGGAACCCGCTTGGTTGAAGTTGGAAGAAAACAGCTGGCCAACGCGCATTGTAAAAGTTAATGAAGAGGAGGTCGATGAAGAAAGAAGAAAAGTCCATGTTACCAATACTATGCTTGTCTCCCAGGAAAAACACTGGTATTTGAGGTATTTTTCCAAGTACTCAAGAATCGTCACAATGGTGGCCGGGATTTTACGGTTCGTCAACAATGCCAGGAAGGACGTAGTTAAAAATGTTACTTCAGAATTAGATTGTCTTGAAATTTCAATGGCAGAGAAACGGCTGCTGAAATTAGTTCAGGAAGAGAAGTTTACCGAAAGGGACAACCAGAAATCATTCTGCTTTTTAAAAGACCAGGTGGGTCTCTTCAGGATTAAGACAAAAATTACCAACAGAAAGGATGAATATGATTTCCGTGCGCCGGTGTTATTGCCATCAAAGCACCCTTTGACTGAGATGATAATCAGAGATCATCATTTGAGAGCCTCTCATGCTGGTGTTCAGATTTTACTCGCTATACTCAGGGAGCACTACTGGATACCAAAGGGAAGAAGAACCATTCGCAAAGTCATCAGGAAGTGTACCCAGTGCAGGAGATTCGAAATGGAAAAGACAATTCCGGAAACGCCAGCCCTTCCAGAAGATCGTGTGAGAGATGCAGGTGTATTTGAGGTAGGGGAGTGGGCCTTGCTGGACCGCTACACTTAAAATGCAAGAACAAGGCTTGGATTGTGAATTTACTTGTGCAGTAGTGAGAGCGGTCCATTTTGAATTAGTCATGACTTTATCCACTGCAGAGTTTCTGTTAGCTCTTAGGCGTTTCATAGCCCGACGAGGGAGGCCTCGTGTGATTTATAGTGACAATGGGACAAACTTTGTTGGCACCAACAATTTGTTTGGCTTCATTGACTGGAAAAAATTGTGTGCGGAAGTATCAGTTGATAGAATCAAGTGGAAATTTAGTCCTCCTTCAGCCCCTTGGTGAGGTGGATTCTGGGAACGTATTGTGCAAATGGTCAAGAAATTATTAAGGCGTGTTTTAGGCAAAGCTATCTTGACATATGAAGAACTATTGACTGTGATTACTGATAGTGAATCGGTAATCAACTCGAGGCCCCTCACCTACATTTCAGAAGACTGTGATGAATTGGTACCTCAGACTCCATCAATGTTTCTTCAGGACATTCCCGTGGTTGGCACTCCTGATTTAGACATGCTAGATCAAGTTAATCTCACCAGAAGGTTTCAATATCTTCAACAGCTAAGGGGTGAGATGAGGAGGAGAATCCGACTGGAGTATCTGGGTAGCCTTCTATGCAGTTCATCGGGCAAGGAGTCTGACCATCAATGGAAGGTAGGAGATGTAGTCATCATTGGTAGTGATGACAAGAGAAGGATAGACTGGCCCCTGGGTAGAGTGACAGCTACACTTCCAGGTAAAGACAAAGTGACCCGAGTAGTTAGGGTAAAGACATCCTCAGGAGAACTCCTCCGACCTACGAGACACCTATATCCTTTGGAGGCTGGAGGTGGGAGTGAGGAGGTGCCCTTACTTAGTGGTGCAGTTCCGGAGGCAGTAAGTCTCAGAAGTCGCAACTTCACCAGGAGTGGAAGAAGAGTTAAAGTGCCTACCCGTCTCTGTTTATGAACATTGTGTTTGATTTGCATCAAAGGTGGGAGGATGTCACGGACGATTACTCTTTACTCCATGACTTTTGTGTTTCTTGTTGTTGAGAGCTTTGATACACAAGGCCGTGAAATGCTGTAATGGTGGTTACTAGAATATAAAGTTTTGTTATGAGAAGTCTTGAGCGTTTCATTCAATTTTTTTTATTGGTTATACCTACACCGGGTAGGCGTAGGTCCCTAACACCTTAAATTCCTTATAAACAGGTCCTCTTGATTCACAGACCAACACGGAATTTCATATGGATTCTGTTAAAATGAGTCATATTGATATGATAGTTTAAAATGATAACCTGGTAGCAAAAATATCAACCCAGTCCGGGTTTCGAACCCAAGATCTCTAGAATCACAGTCATAAACACTAACCCCACGGCTATTTTGACTACGCAAATTTTGTGCACAAGATGGTGACTTATTTCCACGTTCCAATAATACTGCATTACGGAATTAGGTTTCATTTATATTTTGCTTGTTTCGATAATGTTCCTTCGTGAAATTGAGTTTAAAATGCCTTATGAAGAGGCCCTCTTGTGAGTGAAGAGAATGTATTCAGTAATAGTTAATGACGGCTTGCTCAATTCTCGTATAACCACAACGATTATATTATATTCATGACTGCATTACCGTTATGTGGGTTAATATTTGAATAGCCATTGTGCAGAAACATAATACCGGCAATGCCGACTACTTACAATGTTTCATATTAAGGCGTTTTACCATTTACATACTGATACGAAGACTTCGAACATGTACCATGTCATTTGAATCAATCACTTGGCACCACAGTTCGCATGAGCGTTTTCCGTTCAGTAGGCCTATGTCATATACATTTCACATGCCCAACAGTACGTCAAGGTATCAATTTCCGACACCGCGCGCTCATTGTTTCTCGTACCACTGCCAGCTGGGTCTTACCACTGCCCGCTGGATCGATTGATCGAGCGGGCAGTGCATACTTCCGTTTTCCACCACTGCCAGCTAGTACACTTCCGTTTAATCGATCGATCGGGCAGTGCATACTTCCGTTTTCCACCACTGCCAGCTAGTACACTTCCGATCGATCGATCGAGCGGGCAGTGCATACTTCCGTTCGATCAAACAATGCCTGCTCGATCGTTCCGATCCACTTCCTTTCCCAATTTTCAAAATCACTCCCACAAAACTATCCAGCAACCGAGCGGAAAGATGTTATTGTTCCCGACGTTTCGGCTGTCATTGCAGCAGCCATAATCATGACTTCACGTGCTCCAGACATTCGAGCATCAACTTTACAATGGAAGTAGAAGAAAATGATCAGCTGCCCTTCTTAGACGTTCTGCTCTATAATCGAACAGATAACACGCTCGGACACAGGGTCTAAAGGAAAGATACTCACACAGATCGGTACCTACATGCAAACTCAAGTCATCCTCCGTCGCAGAAGGAAATGGTAGCTAAGACACTCCCCACCAGAGCCAACCACATTAGCGATAAGGATAGCGTAAATGAAGAGAAGAAACGAGTTTGGAACACGCTCCCAGCTAATGGTTACAGCAAAGGACAGATGAATACGGCCACACGGAATGTAGAACAAAGCGGAAGAACTGACAAAAAGAACGAAGATCGGCCCTACCATAAAGCATTTCTGCCGTAAGTACAGGAGTTGACAGATAGAATCGCCAGGTTGCTACAGAAACACAATGTGACAACGGTGATGCATCCAATAAACAAGCTGACGCAAGTGGTGCGTAAATCAACCGAGATAAAGCTGCAAACCAGGACGCAGGAGTTTACAAAGTGCCTTGCTCCTGTGCACAGGTTTACATGAGGCAAACAAAAAGACGAGTTTCCATTAGGATTTCAGAGCACGTTCGAGACACAAAACAGATAAACTACAGATCAGCAATAGCTGAACATGCTGACGCCACGAGACACGCCATCGAATCCGATATGGCCGAAACTGTTGCTAAAATTCCTGGATATCAAAACAGGTTAATTAGAGAGGCAATAGAGGTCTTGAGGCATCACAATAATTTCAATCGCGAAGATGGTTTCAGACTTAGCAACACTTGGAAAGTGTTCCTAGCGCGACTAGCAGGGGCGCGGACCAATCAGGGAGCAGCGTGACGTCAATGCAGTGCAAGCAGGCACCTCTGGCTGGCAATAACCGTCAGTTTGGGTACGGACACCAACTCGCACCTACCCATGATATAAGGCTACTGCAATGACAGCCGAAACGTCGGGAGACAATCACCGATACACGATGCGGCTCCCTCCTATAAGCCTAGATGATAAACTAGATACGGGCCGCCAAAGCCTAGGATCTAAATAAAAGAAATAATGTTTGTTTTGTTTTTATCTTAATGCGAGTTGATGAACACTGTTGCATTCTGTAATGAACACACAGCATCTGATTGGTATGGATGTTATAATAGTACATTATGCAACGAGCCTATAATGGCTATAATTAAGACTCGAGTATTTCCATTCGAGTGTCTTAATTACCATTATAGGCGAGTTGCATACGACTGTTTATGTTCGACGATAATTATAACTTTATTATATGTTTTAACATAAATATTACCGACAGTAGTAGCTACGCGGGCTAAAGCGCTGCGTTAGGTCAAGGAGCCAAGCTCTCTGCTGACTCGGTAGACGCGTGGGTTCGAGCCCCACCGTCGGCTGTCCTTGAAATGGTTTTCCGTGGTTTCCCCATTTTCAACACCAAGCAAATGCTGGGACAGTACCTTCTGACAGGCCACGGCCGCTTTCTTCCACATCCTTGCCCATTTTCATTCATCTGCATCCATTCCATCTCTCATCCCGACGCGCAGGTCGCCCACGGGCGTCGACTAGAAAGACCTGCACTCGGCCTCACAGGAGGCTACACGACAAAAAAAACAAATATTCATAAATATCTGTTCAGTAACTAGAATTTTGTGATCGGGTGGTGCGCTAGGTAGCATATCTCCGTGTTCCAAGCTCTCTGGCCGACCGACGCATGCGCTCTGTGTGCTTCAATGCCATATGTGCAGATCGTGAACCATTCAGTAAAACTGTCATCGTAGTCGTTTGAAATCAACGCGCTGTGTAGAAATTGGATTTGGGTATATTAAGGTACAGTGCTATTACTTGTCTCATATTCACCAGTTTATTTACGCGAACATATGGACGGTGCACTTTCGGTAATTTATATAGACATGTTGGATTTTGAGCGCATGCGCGAAGGTATCCTTATCTAATTGGTCAAACAACTGTTTCTTGAGCTGTGATTGGTGGGAGAAACTATTTCATAATGAACAAGAAGTTCCGTGAAGAACTATACAGCCTACTTTTCATGCCAATGATTATTCTACAGTATATGAACCTATCTAGAATAATACGAAATTAAGTTGGTAATATCGAAATATCTAATTAGTTCAAAATATACCTGGTATAATGTAGCCTAATAGAGCACTAAAGTTGGCAGCCCTGGTGACTGAATATATTCTTAGTTCCACCTCTTAAGGTACAGAATACAAAATTTGGTTGAAGTCCAATGGACGTTACATGCAGTTAGACACTGGATCTATCAGCACGCGTAAAAGCATGTTGCCAACAATACCATACGTGTGCTGGTCAGAAATAATCTGAATTATTATGATATCTTGTTGTGCCAATTTTGGATGAAATCCATTTGTTAGTATAGAAGTTACATGTATTTTAAAATTGGACATATCAGCAGGCATAGAATCATGTTGGCAGCACCGCCTTGTATTAATTACTCCAAATTAATCTAGAATGTCAGGTGCTATACCGCAGGGCCGGTCTTAGGGATGTGCGACATGTACGGTCGCACAGGGCGCCAACGGTTTGGGGGGCGCCGAAGGCGTCCTCCAAAGATAGGCAAATTTCGATTTATTTACTATTGAACAAATGGCAAGATAGGTAAATGCAAGTTTGTCAAACAAGTAAGGGAATCAGTTTTTTTTTTTTTTTTTTTTTTTAGTTCAACCGGTATTATCTCTCACGACTGAAAACCCTACGCGCACCTTAGACCGTGACGGACCGAAGTTAAACTCAGTGAAATAGTGATTAGCAAACACTATATCTTTCTCTCCCTTGCCTTGCCTTGCCTTTTCACTATCGCGGAAACGCAACCCGGCTCGACTCCCGGGCTCGGAACCAGCCAAATCGCCCTTCGGCAGCGCTCGGGCATTTCAGTGATATTTCGGTTCGATTCACTGTTGTAGCAGAGCTGTAGCAAGGCGAAGTAGAGAGAATGACAGCGAGGAAGGAAGGGAGAGAGGGGAGTGAGGTTGGAGAAAGGGGTGTGGGTGTGGCAAGAGCTGGAGACAGAGGGGGAAAAAAAAGAAATCATAGCGAACGGCACGTGTGGCTGGGCGAAGTCGGCGTGGACCCGCTCGTAGATGGGATGGCAGGACGTATTAGCACAATACACGGGAGTGTTATGGCCCTTGCTAATTGTCGTTCATTCGAGTGCATGGGGGTGGAACGGTGTAAAGTCGCGATGAAGAACGAGAAACCCTACAACAATGGCCTCTTCCCGTAAAGCTAGTGGAGCTGCAAACAAAAAACGAAGGTTGCAGTATGCAGAAGAAGACAAGTAGGCATCAGAAGCTTTTAACAATTTCACCCGACCTTCAACATCAATAGACGGGTGTTCTTCTCAAACAAATCCTACTGATCAGTCCAATAATGTACCCGTCAAAGTTGCAGAGCAAGATGAAGGTATATATTTTAATCTCAACAAGAATATCTTCTAACTCTCATAGAAGCGTATTAAACTGTATATTTTCCTTAAATCACGTTCTACATTGGTCGTAGTCTAGGTCATAATCGTAAGGTCGCAAAGACTGTTTTAAGCACTGCTTGTGCGGATAACGCTAAGTAAACGCAGACCGCTATGTTATTTACCTTCTAAAGTGTGCTAATTTAGATTTATTCGGTAATTCGTGTTTAAGCAATCATAAAAACAAAGTAAAATTGCGTTTATAGACCGGTCCTTAAAATCGGAAACAGTTCCCTTATTACCACTAAAATCTCCAATGTAGAATGGGCTTAATAATCCGTGTAGGCAGAAATGCGTTTTGACTTGGTGCCGGCCTGATTGTTGATCACTTTACAGGTGCGGTGACGGGAGCGAGCACCTTAATAGGAATTGGCTCTGACTGTGGCACTGCTGGTGGTGGGGACGGTGTTGAATCTTGTGACAGGGGGGAAGGCGGGAAGGATTCGAGGAAAACTTTCGATTCAGGGGATTTTGCTGGTGATGGACATGCAGACGAAAGTGGTGAACGTGGTAGTTGAGGTGCTGATTTTACTTGTGACGGTGAAGTCGGTGAAGATTCTGGTGTCGGTACTGGTGCTGGGAATGGATTATGCAGTGTGCCCTACATTAGTGATAGCAGCAAACTTCAAGACCCTGCCTATTGTCCTCCGGTCCGAAGCACGGAATGTACTGATAACATTATCGTTCAAGGGCTAGTTAAAATAAAATATCGGAACTTTAAAAAAGATGCTGGAGGTGGCCGTCATTTTACTATGTTTCATTGTTATTGCGAGTTGCCGAATGGCGAAAAAGTAGTAAAACGTTGGCTCCAATATTCTGACTCTCTAAAAAAAAAGTTTTGCTTTTGTTGTAAGCTCTTTGACAGAAAGTCCACAGTAGCTCTCCTCACATCGGGATTCTGTGACTGGACACATTTTTCGCAAGCCTTAGAGTCTCATGAAAGATCCCCTTCTCATTTTAAATGTTCTCAATTATGGGCCGAAAGAGAGTTGCATATATCCTAGAAAAAGGGTGTTGATGATGCTAATCAACGAATTATGTGTGCTGAGGTAGAACATTGGAGGTACGTACTCGAACGATTGTTATCGCTTCGGGTGAACGTAGCTTTTCAAAACTGAAGTTGATTAAAACCTACCTGCGTGCTACAATGGGCCAAGAGAGACTGCCAAAACATGCTTTGATTTCAATAGAGAACGATGTTGTGCGTTCACTCGATTTAGCCCAGTTAGTCAAACAGTTTGCTTCATTCAAAGCACGGAAAGCTCCCTTCTCATGTGGTTTTGGGTTTTAGTGTGTTTTTTCCTGTGTGTCGTAGTCGTTTGAATTAGTAAAGCTTGATTCCTGTAAGTGTATTTTTCCAGTGATTTTGTTATGTTGACACTTTGCATCACAACTGAAAAAATAGTTATTGTAATATGTTACGCATCACCTATTAGATAATATCGTCCAGTATTGTTGCATCATGCGAGCGTACAGCCGATATTTTGTATGTTACCTTGACTATCCCCTTACTACAACGCAGTAAAGCATATTTTCTGATTCCTGTTTATGATACCGCATAATTTTTACCAGAGTTAGGCAACGCGCCTCGCACAGAGGGGCGCAAAATCGAATTTTGCACAGGGCGCTGAAACCCCTAAGACCGGCCCTGGCTATACGTGTGCAAAGTATAGAGCTTTTGGCTTGCATACTTTCTGATATATTGATATTCGGGTAAAAAGAATATAGACAGCATTTATTAACAGTTGGCAACCCTGATTGCTCTTAACAATACGTATAGTCATATCTGTTATGGTACACATTGCACATACGAAATTTGGTTGAAATCCAACTGATAGTATAGAAGTTACATGTATTTAAAAATTGGTACTATCAGCAGGCTTATAATCATGTTGGTAGAACTGACGTATATAAGTTACTCCAAATTAATCTAAAATGTCAGAATATACGTGTGCATAGTTTAAAGCTGTTGGCTTGCATACTTTCTGATATATTGGTATTTGGATAATATAAATAAATAGAGAGAGAAATTATTAACAGTTGGCAGCCCTGGTGGCTCTTAAGAATGCGCTCAGTCATATCTGTTTATGTACAGATATTACATACAAAATTTGGTTGAAATCCAGTTGATAGTGTAGAAGTTATATGCATTTAAACATTGGACCTATCAGAAGGCTTACAATTATTTTGGCAACACTGTCATGATTGGCCTCCTGGAAATTAAACTGAAATAGTATTATCTACATGTGTGCCAATTTTGGAATAGCTCCCATGCATACCTTGCAAGAAATCCAACATGGAGCTCAAATTTCTAGTGCGTTTTTTCAGCAGTTGGTAGCACTGACATCATTTTCAAATATGGACGTGAGCTATTCCGGTGCACATCTTTACTCATACTAAATTTGGTTTTGATTGCTGCAGCCGTTTAGGAGTTGATAGGGGTGGACAGACACACAGCCAGACCGACAGACAGACAGAAGGACAGCCAGACAGACAGACAGACAGACAAGACACACATTTTCCCGGATCGATCTCTTAAGACTAATTTTTCCTCATTTTTGCAAAATGTGAAAAGTAGGCTAAAAATAGTGTTATAATGACCATCATTATGATACAGTTTTCAGACACATAATAGTCAGGGTCGAACATAATTTGTTGAAAAAAAATACATGTTGATTATTTTCGATGAGCTGTTATTGAAATGCCAAAACAACGCCAAACTACGCTGCAAGTGACTTGCGCATAGTTTGAAGCCTACTTCAAATACCAAGAATTCGACATCACCGCCAACTATGGTACAAAAAAGTGACAGTCAGTCGGAAAGACTAGACTTTGTATCATTTTAAATGCTACAAATGCTAAAAAAAAATGCTAGAAAGGTTGGAGGCTTCTCGCTTCGCTCGAAGCCAACGACTCTTAACATGTTAGAAAATTATCTGCATAATACTTATCTTACTTTATAATACTTTCCCTTGTTTCAAATTACTCGCAAACGGCAAGTGCAAACCAAGGGAAAAGCAAGGTCAAGCGCGCGGGATGCCGTCATGCTCACCAAAGCGCGCGGGGACGTGCCCCTTCCATCCAGTCTAAAAACACTAATAGTGGGCGATGTATTGAAGATAGAGATATGCTCTCGCGGACATTTTTGTAGAACAATTCATGCTGACCAATTCTTACACTCATAGTATATTGATATGTTTAACGGTTTGCCCAGCGTAAGCTTAAGAAACGCACGGACGCCAAGTTTGTTTTCGACTTTTTTCACTGAAATCGTTACTGCTTGGCTTCCTTTCATCATACATAAATTATTTTCTACAGAATTTATCCTCGAGATATCCTTTACAGAATGGTGAAAACCGCATCAAAATCCATCGAGTGGTTCTCGAGATTACCCGTGACATCCAAGAATCGGGGATTTTTAGCCTACTTTCGATTTTTGCAAAAAATGAAAGTAGACTTATGAGATCACTACAGGGCGAAAAAAAGTGTGTCTGTCTGTGTGTGTGTATGTGTGTGTGTGAGTCTCTGTCTGTGTGTGTGTATGTGTGTGTGTGTGTGTGTGTACTCTGAATGTGTGTCCCCCCTATCAATTCGAACACGGTGAGCGCAAATTGAACGAAATTTGGTACAAAGGTAGCACTAGCAAAGGACACCTCAGTGTCATGTTTTATATCGCCACCATCATGACGGAAACGTAATGGCGGCCACACAAATGTTCAAAGCTTAAATCAAATTACGACTAACCTAATCATCCGATCTCTACCAAATGATGCAACAACATACCTTTATGGGGGCAGCATCCTTTGACCAAACTAATAGGTCATCAACCTAATAGTTTGCGGATGGCGGCCATCTTTGTGTCAAAATCGATTACCCCTATTAACTCGAACACGGTGAAACCGAATGGAATGAAATTTGGTACAGAGGTAGCACTAGCAAAGGGCACCTCAGTGTCATGTTTTATATCGCCGCCATCTTGACGGAAACGTAATGGCGACCACACAAATATTCAAAGCTTAAATCAAATTACGATTAACCTAATCATCCGATCTCTACCAAATTTTGCATCAACATACCGTTATGGAGGGAGCATCCTTTGACCAAACCAATAGGTCATTAGCCTAATATTTTGCGGATGGCGGCCATCTTTGTGTGAAAATCGATTCCCCCTATTAATTCGAACACGGTGAAACCGAATGGAACGAAATTTGGTACTGAGGTAGCACTAGAAAAGGCCACCTCAGTGTCATGTTTTATATCACCGCCATCTTGACGGAAACGTAATCGTGGCCACCCAAATGTTAAAGGCTAAAATAAAATTACGACCAACCTAATAATCTAGTCTCAACCAAATTTTGCAACAACAAATCTTTATGTGGGAAGCATATTCTGACCAAACTGCTAGATAATCAGCCCAATAGTTTGCAGATGGTGGCCAAGTATGTGTGCAAATCGATTCCCCCTATCAATTCAAACACGGTGAAACCGAATTGAACGAAATTTGGTACAGAGGTAACACTAGCAAAAGGCACCTCAGTGTCATGTTTTATATCGCCGCCATCTTGACGGAAACGGAATGACGGCCACCCAAATGTTAAAAGCTTAAATCAAATTTCGACCATCCTAATAATTTGATCTCTACTGGATTTTGCAACAACATGCCTTTTTGTGGAAAGCATCTTATGACTGACTACAAGGTCATCAGCCCAATAGTTTGCAAAACGCGGCCATGTATGTGTGCAAATCAATTCCCCGGATTAATTCAAACACGGTGAAACCGAATTGAATGAATTTTTTTACAGAGGTAGCACTAGCAAAGGGCACCTCATATTCATGTTTAATATCCCTATAGCACGTTGTATTTCAACAAGCTACTACAACCAACATTCAATTATACTCCTTGAAAAGGACAAAGAGTTATAACAATACCCATGCATTTAGGAGAAAGTAGGCTATATGTTCTTTACTGAACATGTTGTTGTCTTATACTAACGAAGTAGATATTGTCGGGGAACACATGCACCAAGCGGTAGTATGACGTCACACACCTCAGTGCATCTGGGTACATTTCGTCCCGTTACCGTAATGTAACGCCGGACCCCAGCGTAACGACGAAGTCGGTAAGATCATTTAAAATGATAAAACGTTACTATGAATTATACTCAGAAAGTTGATTATTCAAAACTTCTCAGAAGAAACCAGTGCCAAGGGACCGGACTTGGAAGAATTAGTGTGGAAAGAAGACCCTGTTGAGCTCAGACTTAAGTTTTCACCAAGGCTAGCGGTTTCCATGACGCCAGATTTTGTTTTGTTGACTGTACCTTGTGGTTCTTAAAGTGTCTTCATCCTACATTTTGGTCGCTACTCCACTTACCGGGTCCAATTGTGAATCTGCACCATTCAGGGATCCACTCAAACATACATTAAAAATTTCATTAAAATCTGTCCAGCCGTTTAGGAGGAGTTTAGTGGCGCACACGTACAGAAGAATTATATATATAAAGATAAGTGGGACTTCAAATATCATTGGAAAAGATGCAGTTTATGGAAGGCACTAAATCAAGATTTGGCAATCATCCACTAACTACCAAATACGGAGTAATTTCCCAAGTGGACAAATTCAAGTATGTAGGCGAAATTATTCAGCCAGCAGGGTTAAATCACGAAGCTAACAAAGAAAGAACTGATAAATTGCAAAGGGCTTACAAAAACACATGGAACAGACACAACAAAAGATGTATCTCAAAGAATGCAAAATTACGACACTACAACACAGTCATCAAACCAGAGGCATTGTATGCATCCGAAACACTGATAATTGGGGGCAGGTCACAAATGAAAAGCATCGATAAACAAGAGAGGAAAATTCTCAGAAAAATCCTAGGACCAAAGTGTAAAAATGGAATTTGGATGAAAAACAAACCACATGAAATTTTTCAATCCGCAGAAAAAAATCATAGGTACTATCAGAAAACGACGATTAAAATTCTACGGGTTCCTTTACAGAATGGATAACGACAGGCTGACAAAGAGAATTCTAAATCTAGCGCTAACCCTGAAAATCCGCAACAATTGGTTAACAGAAATACATGAAGATCTACAAGAAATGGGTTTTGCTGAGAAAACCATTCCAGATAGAGTAAAATGTACAAGCCAAGTAAAGAAACATAAATTTGCAGAGAAACCTAAAAGGAAACACAAGATGTTCAGTAAAGAACATATAGTCTACTTTCTCCTAAATGTATGAGTATAGTTATAATTCGTTGTTATTATCAAAGAGTATAATAGAATCATTTCTTGGTTGAAGACCTTAGAAACTATTTACCTCTACCAAACGCCACAACCTAGAAAAAAAACTACTACCATCATTGAAGAAAGATAGATAAGATGTATCTCAAGAATGTTATGGATCTGGAGACATAATCGACCGGACTGGCTGCGTGGCTCAGCGGTAACGTTCTCGCTTGCTGGGCCCTAGGTTGCAGGTTCGTATCCTGGCGCAGTCAGCTGGCATTTGAGGGTGCACAAATGCAAGGGAGCCGTGTCAGTAGATTTACTGGCACGTTAAAGATCCCCTTCGGGCCAAAATTCCGGCACCCCGGCATATCTAAAAGCAGCAGTAGTTAAAAGGGACGTAAAACAAATAACATTATTATTATTATTACATAATCGACCTGCCGTGGGCAACATCCAACTTTGAGTTGAGGCATTTCTTTACACGTCTGGTTGTGCATGGCTTTCACAACCCTATTTGAATTAACAAATCTTTCTATGACCCTACAGAGACGTGTGTATACAAACTATGTGGATATTTTCGATTGCTATTTGCCTGAAATAAAAGTATTAATTAATAACCTGAACTAGCACCAACGGCTAGAATTCAGTTGCTATGTGAAATCGTTTTGTTCTTTACTTCAAATAACATTTTCAAATAACGCACAATAGGCTGTTACAAACCCTATAAAATAAATGTAAAAATTTATCGTAGTATCATCTTGCCATTCTTCAAGTTCGATGCGCATAGAATGCCAATGGTATACGGTACTAACCAATGGAGTCCCACGTAGACCAGTCGTGACATCTAGTGGAGAAGTATCGAACAATATAACCCTAACAGGGCGAGTGCATTCTAGTGGCCATAAGAAGAAACTTTTCAATAAAATCTTGAAGTTAATAAGTAGGTTGGCTGCTAGATGTCCCGAGCAAATCTGCTGGTGAATTATGTTCTAATTAAATTTCAATGGCAGAGAAACGGCTGCTGAAATTAGTTCAGGAAGAGAAGTTTACCGAAAGGGACAACCAGAAATCATTCTGCTTTTTAAAAGACCAGGTGGGTCTCTTCAGGATTAAGACAAAAATTACCAACAGAAAGGATGAATATGATTTCCGTGCGCCGGTGTTATTGCCATCAAAGCACCCTTTGACTGAGATGATAATCAGAGATCATCATTTGAGAGCCTCTCATGCTGGTGTTCAGATTTTACTCGCTATACTCAGGGAGCACTACTGGATACCAAAGGGAAGAAGAACCATTCGCTAAGTCATCAGGAAGTGTACCCAGTGCAGGAGATTCGAAATGGAAAAGACAATTCCGGAAACGCCAGCCCTTCCAGAAGATCGTGTGAGAGATGCAGGTGTATTTGAGGTAGTGGGAGTGGGCCTTGCTGGACCGCTACACTTGAAATGCAAGAACAAGGCTTGGATTGTGAATTTACTTGTGCCGTAGTGAGAGCGGTCCATTTTGAATTAGTCATGACTTTATCCACTGCAGGGTTTCTGTTAGCTGTTAGGCGTTTCATAGCCCGACGAGCGAGGCCTCGTGTGATTTATAGTGACAACGGGACAAACTTTGTTGGCACCAACAATTTGTTTGGCTTCATTGACTGGAAAAAATTGTGCGCGGAAATATCAGTTGATAGAATCAAGTGGAAATTTAGTCCTCCTTCAGCCCCTTGGTGAGGTGGATTCTGGGAACATATTGTGCAAATGGTCAAGAAATTATTAAGGCGTGTTTTAGGCAAAGCTATCTTGACATATGAAGAACTATTGACTGTGATTGCTGATAGTGAATCGGTAATCAACTCGAGGCCCCTCACCTACATTTCAGAAGACTGTGATGAATTGGTACCTCTGACTCCATCAATGTTGCTTCAGGACATTCCCGTGGTTGGCACTCCTGATTTAGACATGCTAGATCAAGTTAATCTCACCAGAGGGTTTCAATATCTTCAACAGCTAAGGGGTGAGATGAGGAGGAGATTCCGACTGGAGTATCTGGGTAGCCTTCTATGCAGTTCATCGGGCAAGGAGTCTGACCATCAATGGAAGGTAGGAGATGTAGTCATCATTGGTAGTGATGACAAGAGAAGGATAGACTGGCCCCTGGGTAGAGTGACAGCTACACTTCCAGGTAAAGACAAAGTGACCCGAGTAGTTAGGGTAAAGACATCCTCAGGAGAACTCCTCCGACCTACGAGACACCTATATCCTTTGGAGGCGGGAGGTGGGAGTGAGGAGGTGCCCTTACTTAGTGGTGCAGTTCCGGAGGCAGTAAGTCTCAGAAGTCGCAACTTCACCAGGAGTGGAAGAAGAGTTAAAGTGCCTACCCGTCTCTGTTTATGAACATTGTGTTTGATTTGCATCAAAGGTGGGAGGATGTCACGGACGATTACTCTTTACTCCATGACTTTTGTGTTTCTTGTTGTTGAGAGCTTTGATACACAAGGCCGTGAAATGTTGTAATGGTGGTTACTAGAATATAAAGTTTTGTTATGAGAAGTTTTGAGCGTTTCATTCAATTTGTTATACCTACACCGGGTAGGCGTAGGTCCCTAACACCTTAAATTCCTTATAAACAGGTCCTCTTGATTCACAGACCAACACGGAATTTCATATGGATTCTGTTAAAATGAGTCATATTGATATGATAGTTTAAAATGATAACCTGGTAGCAAAAATATCTACCCAGTCCGGGTTTCGAACCCAAGATATCTAGATTCACAGTCATAAACACTAACCCCACGGCTATTTTGACTACGCAAATTTTGTGCACAAGATGGTGACTTATTTCCACGTTCCAATAATACTGCATTACGGAATTAGGTTTCATTTATATTTTGCTTGTTTCGATAATGTTCCTTCGTGAAATTGAGTTTAAAATGCCTTATGAAGAGGCCCTCTTGTGAGTGAAGAGAATGTATTCAGTAATAGTTCATGAAGGCTTGCTCAATTCTCGTATAACCACAACGATTATATTATATTGATGACTGCATTACCGTTATGTGGGTTAATATTTGAATAGCCATTGTGCAGAAACATAATACCGGCAATGCCGACTACTTACAATGTTTGATATTAAGGCATTTTACCATTTACATACTGATACGAAGACTTCGAACATGTACCATGTCATTTGTTTCAATAACTTGACACCAGAGTTCGCATGATCGTTTTCCGTTCAGTAGGCCTATGTCATATACATTCCACATGGCCGACAGTACGTCATGGTATCAATTTCCGACACCGCGCGCTCATTGTTTCTCGTACCACTGCCAGCTGGGTCTTACCACTGCCCGCTGGATCGATTGATCGAGCGGGCAGTGCATACTTCCGTTTTCCACCACTGCCAGCTAGTACACTTCCGTTTAATCGATCGATCGGGCAGTGCATACTTCCGTTTTCCACCACTGCCAGCTAGTACACTTCCGTTCAATCGATCGAGCGGGCAGTGCATACTTCCGTTCGATCCACCAATGCCAGCTCGATCGTTCCGATCCACTTCCTTTCCCAATTTTCTAAATCACTCCCACAAAACTATCCAGCAACCGAGCGGAAAGATGTTATTGTTCCCGACGTTTCGGCTGTCATTGCAGCAGCCTTAATCATGACTTCACGTGCTCCAGACATCCGAGCATCAAATTTACAATGGAAGTAGAAGAAAATGAGCAGCTGGCCTTCTTAGACGATCTGCTCTATAAACGAACAGATAACACGTTCGGACACAGGGTCGATAGGAAAGATACTCACACAGATCGGTACCTACATGCAAACTCAAGTCATCCTCCGTCGCAGAAGGAAATGGTAGCTAAGACACTCCTCACCAGAGCCAACCACATCAGCGATAAGGATAGCGTAAATGAAGAGAAGAAACGAGTTTGGAACACGCTCCCAGCTAATGGTTACAGCAAAGGACAGATGAATACGGCCACGCGGAATGTAGAACAAAGCCGAAGAACTGACAAAAAGAACGAAGATCGGCCCTACCAATAAGCATTTCTGCCGTAAGTACAGGAGTTGACAGATAGAATCGCCAGGTTGCTACAGAAACACAATGTGACAACGGTGATGCATCCAATAAACAAGCTGACGCAAGTGGTGCGTAAATCAACCGAGATAAAGCTGCAAACCAGGACGCAGGAGTTTACAAAGTGCCTTGCTCCTGTGCACAGGTTTACATGAGGCAAACAAAAAGACGAGTTTCCATTAGGATTTCAGAGCACGTTCGAGACACAAAACAGATAAACTACAGATCAGCAATAGCTGAACATGCTGACGCCACGAGACACGCCATCGAATCCGATATGGCCGAAACTGTTGCTAAAATTCCTGGATATCAAAACAGGTTAATTAGAGAGGCAATAGAGGTCGTGAGGCATCACAATAATTTCAATCGCGAAGATGGTTTCAGACTTAGCAACACTTGGAAAGTGTTCCTAGCGCGACTAGCAGGGGCGCGGACCAATCAGGGAGCAGCGTGACGTCAATGCAGTGCAAGCAGGCACCTCTGGCTGGCAATAACCGTCAGTTTGGGTACGGACACCAACTCGCACCTACCCATGATATAAGGCTACTGCAATGACAGCCGAAACGTCGGGAGACAATCACCGATACACGATGCGGCTCCCTCCTATAAGCCTAGATGATAAACTAGACACGAGCCGCCAAAGCCTAGGATCTAAATAAGAGAAATAATGTTTGTTTTGTTTTTATCTTAATGCGAGTTGATGAACACTGTTGCATTCTGTAATGAACACACAGCATCTGATTGGTATGGATGTTATAATAGTAGGCCTACATTATGCAACGAGCCTATAATGGCTATAATTAAGACACGAGTATTTCCATACGAGTGTCTTAATTACCATTATAGGCGAGTTGCATACGACTGTTTATGTTCGACGATAATTATAACTTTATTATATGTTTTAACATAAATATTACCGACAGTAGTAGCTACGCGGGCTAAAGCGCTGCGTTAGGTCAAGGAGCCAAGCTCTCTGCTGACTCGGTAGACGCGTGGGTTCGAGCCCCACCGTCGGCTGTCCTTGAAATGGTTTTCCGTGGTTTCCCCATTTTCAACACCAAGCAAATGCTGGGACAGTACCTTCTGACAGGCCACGGCCGCTTTCTTCCACATCCTTGTCCATTTTCATTCATCTGCATCCATTCCATCTCTCATCCCGACGCGCAGGTCGCCCACGGGCGTCGACTAGAAAGACCTGCACTCGGCCTCTCAGGAGGCTACACGACAAAAAAAACATAAATATTCATAAATATCTGTTCAGTAACTAGAATTTTGTGATCGGGTGGTGCGCTAGGTAGCATATCTCCGTGTTCCAAGCTCTCTGGCCGACCGACGCATGCGCTCTGTGTGCTTCAATGCCATATGTGCAGATCGTGAACCATTCAGTAAAACTGTCATCGTAGTCGTTTGAAATCAACGCGCTGTGTAGAAATTGGATTTGGGTATATTAAGGTACAGTGCTATTACTTGTCTCATATTCACCAGTTTATTTACGCAAACATATGGACGGTGCACTTTCGGTAATTTATATAGACATGTTGGATTTTGAGCGCATGCGCGAAGGTATCCTTATCTAATTGGTCAAACAACTGTTTCTTGAGCTGTGATTGGTGGGAGAAACTATTTCATAATGAACAAGAAGTTCCGTGAAGAACTATACAGCCTACTTTTCATGCCAAAGATTATTCTACAGTATATGAACCTATCTAGAATAATACGAAATTAAGTTGGTAATATCGAAATATCTAATTAGTTCAAAATATACCTGGTATAATGTAGCCTAATAGAGCACTAAAGTTGGCAGCCCTGGTGACTGAATATATTCTTAGTTCCACCTCTTAAGGTACAGAATACAAAATTTGGTTGAAGTCCAATGGACATTACATGCAGTTAGACACTGGATCTATCAGCACGCGTAAAAGCATGTTGCCAACAATACCATGCGTGTGCTGGTCAGAAATAATCTGAATTATTATGATATCTTGTTGTGCCAATTTTGGATGAAATCCATTTGTTAGTATAGGAGTTACATGTATTTTAAAATTGGACATATCAGCAGGCATAGAATCATGTTGGCAGCACCGCCTTGTATTGTGCCCAACTCTAGGAATGGGTATTCCAAGTTTCAGACACCTAGATATCAAGGGAAAGGCTGTAGCCGCTTTTGAAAGTTCAGATATTTGAATATCGCGCTACATTGCTTCGAGAAGCATTTCGAAGAAAATTACAGATAGTTGGATGGCAAGTGACGTAGCGAGTAATAGCAGAGGTGGAGGCTATTTATTGATTAAATAGTTAACTATGGAGTAGAGACTTGAGACTGGGATCAGATTACTGGCACGGCCAAATGAAAGAGAACGCAATTAGTATCAAGTAAATCGGACCAGGGATTCAAGAGATATGAGGATTTCTAGATATCAGGTGATGACGCGTGACCCTGACCGTTTTGAATAAAAGCCAGCTGGAGCAGGCATGGTCAGCTCATTCTAACACAAGCACTTGGCAAGCAAGTTGCGTCTACGCTGAGCCAAGGCACATGGTTGCCGTATCTACGCAGAAGTTCTTTTCAAGTCGTGATAGTCACGAGAAGTGCTGCGCAAACGAGTTGAGACTTAGTAAGTTTCTGGTGAGGAGAATCACTGAGGTGATTGTTTTTCTACAGACATTGGTGGAAATATTTATATTTCTGCAAGGACATATGCTAGACTTTGTCTAGAAAATAGTATTTTGTCACAGTCCAGTAGTAACTTATTACTTGGATGTTTAAATCCATTTTCAAGTCAGTTTTCATTATTTGTAACTAGTTAACCACTTCGATCTGTCAGTACACTGAAGACTAGTCTATAACGGTGGCGTTCATTAGTCTACGCAAGGGAAACTGCAGGTTGCTTAGCGCATGGCAGATGGTGATATTAATAAACCATGCCCAGGGAACGATCTTCAGAACAGCCGTTAATTGCTTAGACTGTCAATGTTTTTCTTGTACTGATGAGATTACAGTGAGTTATGTTACAACTGACATATTTAAGAAGAGATCACTTAGATCTGACCCTATTTCAACAAACTGTTATGGCTTTGATAGAAGCTCATATTAAAATGGAACAACAGTTTATTCAAACGTCGAAAGATACTACCACTATGTCTGACTAGACGAATTGTGGGTCTACAATGGCGGCCGATACAAGGATTATACGTGCTTGTCCGATAGGGCATGTCTACGGATAAATCTGGTACAGACCAGATTTACTACACTTCAAGACCATCAAGAAATGTAAGCCACATTTGAATTATATTATGCCTAGCTAATTGGAACAAACTATTTTTCTGCAGATGACCAACACATTTTTTTCGTCGTATTTAAATCTTGCAATGATTTACGCAAGACTTGTTAGAGTTATTCTGAGCATTTTCAGCACTCAGAACAGTTTAGGATCGATGACCGAGCATTTCGAAGATTTATTTGAATTTTTCATATTTTAAGGAAACCACGGAAAACCCCCTATGTAACTGTAAAAGTTAATAATTTATTTTTGTTGAGGAATGGATATTTTTTCCATATTCGAAGGTTCGAACATGTGGATTCTCACATAATGAGATGATAATTAAACACATTTAAAATGATATAACAAATAATAATAATAATAATCCACTAATAATAATAATAATAATTTTTATAATTTTACTAAATAATTCTTGGATATTATATTTTATAATAATCATATGTATTGAGAAAGAGCCTATGAAGTAGTTTAATCATTTCTAGTTTGGAACAGGAGATTTTCCGAAGGAGAGTGGTTAGCGCAAGCCCGCATTCAACCAACATGTCAGTTCTGGTTGAGCAGTTGATATTTGCAATGAGTAAAGTATATTTTTCAGATAACACGGAGAGGCATGAAACGGGAAGCAAATGATATTTGTATCAAATAGGATATTGTTATATTTATATAAAATCATGACGTAAATACACTCGAAAGTGAAATAAAGATTTTCATAAGTATGGTAAAGTCACGGGTTGAACTGAATGGTAAAATAAAATAAACTTGTAAGTTTATTAATCTTCCAGTGTTGATAACAAGCAGAGGCTTGATTTATTGTATAAATTTTGGGAAGATAATTTATGTGTGTGGAGTAGTTGAAATGCCATTCCCAGGTGCGCATGTTAAGTCGCAGGAATGAAGAGATTTTTTCGAGCATCAATCAAATAGCAGGTTCGATGGCTCAGGTTTATAGTAGGAGTATTGGAGCCACACATTTCGTCGTATGAATAACCCGAAGGTTATTTCTTTGAAACCATCAGTTCTTATTTCAACCTTGTTTACGAATTCCATTTAGACTTTGATTTTGCTAGAACCCGGATTTGTCATGATAGTAGTTTATTCTTCTTCAGAGGAAGACCTTTGCCGTTGTTGTTGTAATATTGTGTTCTTACACAAATAATAGAATGGGCCACTGCCAATTTAAAAATAATTCTTTAACCACGAATAATTTGAAGGATATTTTCAAATCCTAGTGCCATGAACTAAATGAATTTATTATTGAAACTACAATTCTAATTTCCGCATTCTGTCGAAGAATTGCAAGTTGTAAAAGTTGCTAAAAATGGCCATGAATATAAATATTTTTATAATAATGTTTCCAAGTGGATAATTGAATAGTTGAATGGTTCAACCATTTATTGATCAAGTTGATGATTCAGAAATCATATATTTTGTTTGGAACTTGAAGTTCATAATCGAGTTACTTCTCGAATGTTTAATGTCAGAAGAACAATTAATTGTTGTTGTGCTTCGCACAGTTCTTCGATGCTATGCTCAATGGTCAAATACTTTTCAGATGTTATTAATATGTGTTAATAATTTGTGTTGCTTCGATGATAATAATATTTTCGACGATACATTTTTTTGAAACTGGAAAAACAAGTGAAAGTTTAGAATTCTATAAACATTTATTCTACGAGTGTTAATATCATGTAAATAGTCAAACAGTGATCTACGTTATTTCCAGTATAGACAATTAACTTTGAACTGGAATTAAATATTAATAATTTTGGAACACAGTCCACAGGACTATTAATCGGACTTGTGTTTCCAGAAAGATTGTCAAATGTGTTTGGAAAATTTCTGTATATTGTGTGTAAATAAGTGTGTGGATCGCCACACGTGGATGATGCTGCTTTGAGCATCCTTGCAGTCAGATTTTTAACTTCAAAATAAACTGAGATAATGTTACCAGATGTGTTACTCCCAATTAAATCTCCTTCTATCCCTATTGTTGCATTGAGCCAAAAATCAGTAAAGCATTTTTTTAATTTGATGTCGTTTTTGCGATTTGCTTTAACCCATCTGGCGCTCCGGGATATTTTGATTCTCGTGCTGACTGATTATTGGTAAAATGCATATGTGGTCGTGCGGACTCCGGTCTAAACGGGCACAGTATTAATTACTCCAAATTAATCTAGAATGTCAGGTGCTATACCGCAGGGCCGGTCTTAGGGATGTGCGACATGTACGGTCGCACAGGGCGCCAACGGTTTGGGGGGCGCCGAAGGCGTCCTCCAAAGATAGGCAAATTTCGATTTATTTACTATTGAACAAATGGCAAGATAGGTAAATGCAAGTTTGTCAAACAAGTAAGGGAATCAGTTTTTTTTTTTTTTTTAGTTCAACCGGTATTATCTCTCACGACTGAAAACCCTACGCGCACCTTAGACCGTGACGGACCGAAGTTAAACTCAGTGAAATAGTGATTAGCAAACACTATATCTTTCTCTCCCTTGCCTTGCCTTTTCACTATCGCGGAAACGCAACCCGGCTCGACTCCCGGGCTCGGAACCAGCCAAATCGCCCTTCGGCAGCGCTCGGGCATTTCAGTGATATTTCGGTTCGATTCACTGTTGTAGCAGAGCTGTAGCAAGGCGAAGTAGAGAGAATGACAGCGAGGAAGGAAGGGAGAGAGGGGAGTGAGGTTGGAGAAAGGGGTGTGGGTGTGGCAAGAGCTGGAGACAGAGGGGAAAAAAAGAAATCATAGCGAACGGCACGTGTGGCTGGGCGAAGTCGGCGTGGACCCGCTCGTAGATGGCAGGACGTATTAGCACAATACACGGGAGTGTTATGGCCCTTGCTAATTGTCGTTCATTCGAGTGCATGGGGGGTGGAACGGTGTAAAGTCGCGATGAAGAACGAGAAACCCTACAACAATGGCCTCTTCCCGTAAAGCTAGTGGAGCTGCAAACAAAAAACGAAGGTTGCAGTATGCAGAAGAAGACAAGTAGGCAGCAGAAGCTTTTAACAATTTCACCCGACCTTCAACATCAATAGACGGGTGTTCTTCTCAAACAAATCCTACTGATCAGTCCAATAATGTACCCGTCAAAGTTGCAGAGCAAGATGAAGGTATATATTTTAATCTCAACAAGAATATCTTCTAACTCTCATAGAAGCGTATTAAACTGTATATTTTCCTTAAATCACGTTCTACATTGGTCGTAGTCTAGGTCATAATCGTAAGGTCGCAAAGACTGTTTTAAGCACTGCTTGTGCGGATAACGCTAAGTAAACGCAGACCGCTATGTTATTTACCTTCTAAAGTGTGCTAATTTAGATTTATTCGGTAATTCGTGTTTAAGCAATCATAAAAACAAAGTAAAATTGCGTTTATAGACCGGTCCTTAAAATCGGAAACAGTTCCCTTATTACCACTAAAATCTCCAATGTAGAATGGGCTTAATAATCCGTGTAGGCAGAAATGCGTTTTGACTTGGTGCCGGCCTGATTGTTGATCACTTTACAGGTGCGGTGACGGGAGCGAGCACCTTAATAGGAATTGGCTCTGACTGTGGCACTGCTGGTGGTGGGGACGGTGTTGAATCTTGTGACAGGGGGGAAGGCGGGAAGGATTCGAGGAAAACTTTCGATTCAGGGGATTTTGCTGGTGATGGACATGCAGACGAAAGTGGTGAACGTGGTAGTTGAGGTGCTGATTTAACTTGTGACGGTGAAGTCGGTGAAGATTCTGGTGTCGGTACTGGTGCTGGGAATGGATTATGCAGTGTGCCCTACATTAGTGATAGCAGCAAACTTCAAGACCCTGCCTATTGGCCTCCGGTCCGAAGCACGGAATGTACTGATAACATTATCGTTCAAGGGCTAGTTAAAATAAAATATCGGAACTTTAAAAAAGATGCTGGAGGTGGCCGTCATTTTACTATGTTTCATTGTTATTGCGAGTTGGCGAATGGCGAAAAAGTAGTAAAACGTTGGCTCCAATATTCTGACTCTCTAAAAAAAAAGTTTTGCTTTTGTTGTAAGCTCTTTGACAGAAAGTCCACAGTAGCTCTCCTCACATCGGGATTCTGTGACTGGACACATTTTTCGCAAGCCTTAGAGTCTCATGAAAGATCCCCTTCTCATTTTAAATGTTCTCAATTATGGGCCGAAAGAGAGTTGCGTATATCCTAGAAAAAGGGTGTTGATGATGCTAATCAACGAATTATGTGTGCTGAGGTAGAACATTGGAGGTACGTACTCGAACGATTGTTATCGCTTCGGGTGAACGTAGCTTTTCAAAACTGAAGTTGATTAAAACCTACCTGCGTGCTACAATGGGCCAAGAGAGACTGCCAAAACATGCTTTGATTTCAATAGAGAACGATGTTGTGCGTTCACTCGATTTAGCCCAGTTAGTCAAACAGTTTGCTTCATTCAAAGCACGGAAAGCTCCCTTCTCATATGGTTTTGGGTTTTAGTGTGTTTTTTCCTGTGTGTCGTAGTCGTTTGAATTAGTAAAGCTTGATTCCTGTAAGTGTATTTTTCCAGTGATTTTGTTATGTTGACACTTTGCATCACAACTGAAAAAATAGTTATTGTAATATGTTACGCATCACCTATTAGATAATATCGTCCAGTATTGTTGCATCATGCGAGCGTACAGCCGATATTTTGTATGTTACCTTGACTATCCCCTTACTACAACGCAGTAAAGCATATTTTCTGATTCCTGTTTATGATACCGCATAATTTTTACCAGAGTTAGGCAACGTGCCTCGCACAGAGGGGCGCAAAATCGAATTTTGCACAGGGCTCTGAAACCCCTAAGACCGGCCCTGGCTATACGTGTGCAAAGTATAGAGCTTTTGGCTTGCATACTTTCTGATATATTGATATTCGGGTAAAAAGAATATAGACAGCATTTATTAACAGTTGGCAGCCCTGATTGCTCTTAACAATACGTATAGTCATATCTGTTATGGTACACATTGCACATAAGAAATTTGGTTGAAATCCAACTGATAGTATAGAAGTTACATGTATTTAAAAATTGGTACTATCAGCAGGCTTATAATCATGTTGGTAGAACTGACGTATATAAGTTACTCCAAATTAATCTAAAATGTCAGAATATACGTGTGCATAGTTTAAAGCTGTTGGCTTGCATACTTTCTGATATATTGGTATTTGGATAATATAAATAAATAGAGAGAGAAATTATTAACAGTTGGCAGCCCTGGTGGCTCTTAAGAATGCGCTCAGTCATATCTGTTTATGTACAGATATTACATACAAAATTTGGTTGAAATCCAGTTGATAGTGTAGAAGTTATATGCATTTAAACATTGGACCTATCAGAAGGCTTACAATTATTTTGGCAACACTGTCATGATTGGCCTCCTGGAAATTAAACTGAAATAGTATTATCTACATGTGTGCCAATTTTGGAATAGCTCCCATGCATACCTTGCAAGAAATCCAACATGGAGCTCAAATTTCTAGTGCGTTTTTTCAGCAGTTGGTAGCACTGACATCATTTTCAAATATGGACGTGAGCTATTCCGGTGCACATCTTTACTCATACTAAATTTGGTTTTGATTGCTGCAGCCGTTTAGGAGTTGATAGGGGTGGACAGACACACAGCCAGACCGACAGACAGACAGACAAGACACACATTTTCCCGGATCAATCTCTTAAGACTAATTTTTCCTCATTTTTGCAAAATGTGAAAAGTAGGCTAAAAATAGTGTTATAATGACCATCATTATGATACAGTTTTCAGACACATAATAGTCAGGGTCGAACATAAATTGTTGAAAAAATATACATGTTGATTATTTTCGATGAGCTGTTATTGAAATGCCAAAACAACGCCAAACTACGCTGCAAGTGACTTGCGCATAGTTTGAAGCCTACTTCAAATACCAAGAATTCGACATCACCGCCAACTATGGTACAAAAAAGTGACAGTCAGTCGGAAAGACTAGACTTTGTATCATTTTAAATGCTACAAATGCTAAAAAAAAAATGCTAGAAAGGTTGGAGGCTTCTCGCTTCGCTCGAAGCCAACGACTCTTAACATGTTAGAAAATTATCTGCATAATACTTATCTTACTTTATAATACTTTCCCTTGTTTCAAATTACTCGCAAACGGCAAGTGCAAACCAAGGGAAAAGCAAGGTCAAGCGCGCGGGATGCCGTCATGCTCACCAGAGCGCGCGGGGACGTGCCCCTTCCATCCAGTCTAAAAACACTAATAGTGGGCGATGTATTGAAGATAGAGATATGCTCTCGCGGACATTTTTGTAGAACATTTCATGCTGACCAATTCTTACACTCATAGTACATTGATATGTTTAACGGTTTGCCCAGCGTAAGCTTAAGAAACGCACGGACGCCAAGTTTGTTTTCGACTTTTTTCACTGAAATCGTTACTGCTTGGCTTCCTTTCATCATACATAAATTATTTTCTACAGAATTTTTCCTCGAGATATCCTTTACAGAATGGTGAAAACCGCATCAAAATCCATCGAGTGGTTCTCGAGATTACCCGTGACATCCAAGAATCGGGGATTTTTAGCCTACATTCGATTTTTGCAAAAAATGAAAGTAGACTTATGAGATCACTACAGGGCGAAAAAAAGTGTGTATGTGTGTGTGTGAGTCTGTGTGTGTGTGTGTGTGTGTGTGTGTGTGTGTGTACTCTGAATGTGTGTCCCCCCTATCAATTCGAACACGGTGAGCGCAAATTGAACGAAATTTGGTACAAAGGTAGCACTAGCAAAGGACACCTCAGTGTCATGTTTTATATCGCCGCCATCTTGACGGAAACGTAATGGCGGCCACACAAATGTTCAAAACTTAAATCAAATTACGACTAACCTAATCATCCGATCTCTACCAAATGATGCAACAACATACCTTTATGGGGGCAGCATCCTTTGACCAAACTAATAGGTCATCAGCCTAATAGTTTGCGGATGGCGGCCATCTTTGTGTGAAAATCGATTGCCCCTATTATTTCGAACACGGTGAAACCGAATGGAACGAAATTTGGTACAGAGGTAGCACTAGCAAAGGGCACCCCAGTGTCATGTTTTATATCGCCGCCATCTTGACGGAAACGCAATGGCGGCCAAAAAATGTTCAAAGCTTAAATCAAATTACGACTAACCTAATCATCCGATCTCTAACAAATTTTGCAACAACATACCTTCATGGAGGGAGCATCCTTTGACAAATCTAATAGGTCATTAGCCTAATAGTTCGCGGATGGCGGCCATCTTTGTGTCAAAATCGATTACCCCTATTAACTCGAACACGGTGAAACCGAATGGAATGAAATTTGGTACAGAGGTAGCACTAGCAAAGGGCACCTCAGTGTCATGTTTTATATCGCCGCCATCTTGACGGAAACGTAATGGCGACCACACAAATATTCAAAGCTTAAATCAAATTACGATTAACAACCTAATCATCCGATCTCTACCAAATTTTGCATCAACATACCGTTATGGAGGGAGCATCCTTTGACCAAACCAATAGGTCATTAGCCTAATATTTTGCGGATGGCGGCCATCTTTGTGTGAAAATCGATTCCCCCTATTAATTCGAATACGGTGAAACCGAATGGAACGAAATTTGGTACAGAGGTAGCACTAGAAAAGGCCACCTCAGTGTCTGGTTTTATATCACCGCCATCTTGACGGAAACGTAATCGCGGCCACCCAAATGTTAAAGGCTAAAATGTAATTACGACCAACCTAATAATCTAGTCTCAACCAAATTTTGCAACAACAAATCTTTATGTGGGAAGCATATTCTGACCAAACTGCTAGATAATCAGCCCAATAGTTTGCAGATGGTGGCCAAGTATGTGTGCAAATCGATTCCCCCTATCAATTCAAACACGGTGAAACCGAATTGAACGAAATTTGGTACAGAGGTAACACTAGCAAAAGGCACCTCAGTGTCATGTTTTATATCGCCGCCATCTTGACGGAAACGGAATGACGGCCACCCAAATGTTAAAAGCTTAAATCAAATTTCGACCATCCTAATAATTTGATCTCTACTGGATTTTGCAACAACATGCCTTTTTGTGGAAAGCATCTTATGACTGACTACAAGGTCATCAGCCCAATAGTTTGCAAAACGCGGACATGTATGTGTGCAAATCAATTCCCCGGATCAATTCAAACACGGTGAAACCGAATTGAATGAATTTTTTTACAGAGGTAGCACTAGCAAAGGGCACCTCATATTCATGTTTAATATCCCTATAGCACGTTGTATTTCAACAAGCTACTACAACCAACATTCAATTATACTCCTTGAAAAGGACAAAGAGTTATAACAATACCCATGCATTTAGGAGAAAGTAGGCTATATGTTCTTTACTGAACATGTTGTTGTCTTATACTAACGAAGTAGAGATTGTCGGGGAACACATGCACCAAGCGGTAGTATGACGCCACACACCTCAGTGCATCTGGGTACATTTCGTCCCGTTACCGTAATGTAACGCCGGACCCCAGCGTAACGACGAAGTCGGTAAGATCATTTAAAATGATAAAACGTTACTATGAATTATACTCAGAAAGTTGATTATTCAAAACTTCTCAGAAGAAACCAGTGCCAAGGGACCGGACTTGGAAGAATTAGTGTGGAAAGAAGACCCTGTTGAGCTCAGACTTAAGTTTTCACCAAGGCTAGCGGTTTCCATGACGCCAGATTTTGTTTTGTTGACTGTACCTTGTGGTTCTTAAAGTGTCTTCATCCTACATTTTGCTCGCTACTCCACTTACCGGGTCCAATTGTGAATCTGCACCATTCAGGGATCCACTCAAACATACATTAAAAATTTCATTAAAATCTGTCCAGCCGTTTAGGAGGAGTTTAGTGGCGCACACGTACAGAAGAATTATATATATAAAGATAAGTGGGACTTCAAATATCATTTGAAAAGATGCAGTTTATGGAAGGCACTAAATCAAGATTTGGCAATCATCCACTAACTACCAAATACGGAGTAATTTCCCAAGTGGACAAATTCAAGTATGTAGGCGAAATTATTCAGCCAGCAGGGTTAAATCACGAAGCTAACAAAGAAAGAACTGCTAAATTGCAAAGGGCTTACAAAAACACATGGAACAGACACAACAAAAGATGTATCTCAAAGAATGCAAAATTACGACACTACAACACAGTCATCAAACCAGAGGCATTGTATGCATCCGAAACACTGATAATTGGGGGCAGGTCACAAATGAAAAGCATCGATAAACAAGAGAGGAAAATTCTCAGAAAAATCCTAGGACTAAAGTATAAAAATGGAATTTGGATGAAAAACAAACCACATGAAATTTTTCAATCCGCAGAAAAAAATCATAGGTACTATCAGAAAACGACGATTAAAATTCTACGGGCTCCTTTACAGAATGGATAACGACAAGCTGACAAAGAGAATTCTAAATCTAGCGCTAACCCTGAAAATCCGCAACAATTGGTTAACAGAAATACATGAAGATCTACAAGAAATGGGTTTTGCTGAGAAAACCATTCCAGATAGAGTAAAATGTACAAGCCAAGTAAAGAAACATAAATTTGCAGAGAAACCTAAAAGGAAAAACAAGATGTTCAGTAAAGAACATATAGCCTACTTTCTCCTAAATGTATGAGTATAGTTATAATTCGTTGTTATTATCAAAGAGTATAATAGAATCATTTCTTGGTTGAAGACCTTAGAAACTATTTACCTCTACCAAACGCCACAACCTAGAAAAAAACTACTACCATCATTGAAGAAAGATAGATAAGATGTATCTCAAGAATGTTATGGATCTGGAGACATAATCGACCGGACTGGCTGCGTGGCTCAGCGGTAACGTTCTCGCTTGCTGGGCCCTAGGTTGCAGGTTCGTATCTTGGCGCAGTCAGCTGGCATTTGAGGGTGCACAAATGCAAGGGAGCCGTGTCAGTAGATTTACTGGCACGTTAAAGATCCCCTTCGGGCAAAAATTCCGGCACCCCGGCATATCTAAAAGCAGCAGTAGTTAAAAGGGACGTAAAACAAATAACATTATTATTATTATTACATAATCGACCTGCCGTGGGCAACATCCAACTTTGAGTTGAGGCATTTCTTTACACGTCTGGTTGTGCATGGCTTTCACAACCCTATTTGAATTAACAAATCTTTCCATGACCCTACAGAGACGTGTGTATACAAACTATGTGGATATTTTCGATTGCTATTTGCCTGAAATAAAAGTATTAATTAATAACCTGAACTAGCACCAACGGCTAGAATTCAGTTACTATGTGAAATCGTTTTGTTCTTTACTTCAAATAACATTTTCAAATAACGCACAATAGGCTGTTACAAACCCTATAAAATAAATGTAAAAATTTATCGTAGTATCATCTTGCCATTCTTCAAGTTCGATGCGCATAGAATGCCAATGGTATACGGTACTAACCAATGGAGTCCCACGTAGACCAGTCGTGACATCTAGTGGAGAAGTATCGAACAATATAACCCTAACAGGGCGAGTGCATTCTAGTGGCCATAAGAAGAAACTTTTCAATAAAATCTTGAAGTTAATAAGTAGGTTGGCTGCTAGATGTCCCGAGCAAATCTGCTGGTGAATTATGTTTTAATTAAATATATATTTTCCACCGTAATATGCAAAATATAACGCTTAATTTTAAAACGTCTGAATCATTACAAAACAATAAATATATAAAATTTCAAGCAAAAAAAATAACTCCGATGGGGTCTGAACCATAGGCATATGACTTATAGGCCTACGCTTTACCACGGAGCCATTTGTGCCAACGAACATCGTTCTATATAAAATGACTTACATATAACTTGTTAGCAAATAATGATTTAGACTGAACGATTTCATCAGTGGAGTATATTATTTATTTATAAAGCATTTCATACAAAGTTTATTTATTTTGTATCAGTACGCTATATTGCATGCAATACTCAAATTATTGAAATATAAGTCAGGCACAAGATATCCGCTACCATCTTGTCTTCTTACCGAGACGGCTCAGCTTTTTAAAATCACTTCTGCACTATAGTATTACAAAATAGACTTTTAATTTCGAACGTGCCTCTTCCTTTAGAACAGTTAAATCGATTCTCGGCTCGATAATCGGAACTGGTGGGTCCCATGATATGGATTATAACGTTTGCATAATTCGCACGGCCGCCATCCTGAAATGGTACGGCGGATGACCTTGTAGTTTGGTCACAAGACGCGTCCTATATGAAGGTATGTTATTACCAAATTTGGTAGAGATTGGATAATTTGGTTAGTCGCTATTTGATTTTACGTTTTGAACATTTGAGTGGCCACCATTCAGTTTTGGTAAAGATGGCGGCGATATAAAACTTGATACTGAGGTGCCCTTTCCTTGTTCTACCTCTGTACTAAATTTTGTTCAATTCGGTTTCACCGTGTTCGAATTGATAGGGGGGGGGGGACAGACATTCAGAGTACACACACTCACACACACACACAGACTCACACACACACACACACACACACATACACACACACAGACAGACACACAATGTTTTGCCCTGTGGTGATGTCATAAGTCAACTTTCATGCTTTGCAAAAATCGAAAGTAGGCTAATACAGGCTGGACAGAAGCACGCAGAAAGGAACACAGTGAACGAATGAAGAGATATTGGGAAGAAAAGAAGAAGGAACATTGTGCAACATAAGTTTAAGCACACTCCGTAGTAGGGCATAACGATTTTTTAAAAAAGTGTGACTTAAAATACACCTATATAGGTGTGCGAATTATTAGACTCGATGGCAGTTTCCCCAAATTACTTTTTTACTCTTCGCGGCTTAATGCACTAAATATGTTTGCAAGGAGGTGAAATTACTTCCAATGTTTAACCGAGTGTCTTAGTTATATATTTGTCTAAGAAACTCAATATAAAATGATTTTTTAGAATTTCCACTAACAGAAGCTTTGCTAATGCAAAATACCACACGTTTTGTTTTGATTACTTCACTCTACTTTTCGTGTGAATTTAGAGCTGAGGATTTTGGAGTCATTTTACTGATGATCCGCTCATGAAATATTCAAAGATTCATGAACAATGGATTGAAATCACCTGGCTTACAGGGTACAGTAAAATCAATGAGAAAATAGAAAACCAGTCAAGCTCAGGCAGCCCCCGGAATACCAAATTCTGAAAGTTTCCAGACACAATTCCTTATGGGAAAAGGTGTAAGTCGACAAGAGAGAAAACATTACTAAGTAGGGTTACAAAAGATGCCAGCAGATGGTAGATAAAATGATTTTCAATAAAACTTTGTGACTGATTTAAATTCTTTATTGATGTGTAACATCTTTCCGCTCGGTTGCTGGATACTTTTGTGTGGGGGTGATTTTGTAAAAAGGGACGGAAGAGAGACGAAAATGCAACGGAAATAACGAGCGCGCGCGATGGCGGAGATTGGTACAACGACATAGTGTCGGCCATGTGGCTATGTGGAATGTAAATCGCATACGGTTTACTTTAAGGTTTGGAGGCCCTATTACAGATATTCCTAAAATAAATCGTCTTTAAACTGTCGTTCTTTGGTGTGAAAATATTCATTATATCATATTTGCTGAAAACAATTAAGATTTATTAAATCTTACTACTTTTGCTGCAATCTTATTTAATGTCGATACTGTCGGCCAAAATACAGCACTATTATATCATATTTGCTGAAAGGATTTGTCACTGGAGTTTTACAAGTACTGTAGTTATTGCAGAAATAATATTAATGAGAACTTACCGATGGTAAAAACACGAAGGAATCCTTCATGTTTGCTGTCACAAGGTAGCACTATGAGTTCATTCTTAAAAAATTGCGAGTAAGTAATATGGAATTATTCGAATAACATGTCAGATGTTACACATCATATGCGACTACTGTAAGGCTCGCAATTTTTTTATTCTAGTAATTTTCACACTTCTGTAGATAAAAACACGTGAAGAAAATTCTTTAAAAAAGCAACAGAAGAAAAATATTTAGGCCTGGAAAACAAAATAACGAAGATATCTCTTTTCGTTAGTAGATTGAACACACACAAAATTTAAATTCAAAGAGTTCATTACGACGTAGTTCTTCGGAATGCAGTTATGTTTAATTTATTATGATAGTTATTGTTTCACCATGGGCCCCTTATAATATTTTTGCAGGAAGGCATCCGATGAATGCGCTCTACCACTGATATTGCAAACCTTGTCTTGGGAGACATCAAAACTGTTTGCATGGAAATCATGAACAAAATGAAGAGAAACTATTTCTTTACTGTGCCATTGGTGGAGATGCAAGAAATTAGTGCACGCATATCAAGAAAAATATTCCCCTTGATAACATTTAATATCTTGTACAGAGTTGTTTAATCAAGCCAAGAAGGAGTAAGTTCTATATTAAGATATTGTACTGTTCTGTGGCCTCAGTAAACATGTGTTCAAGAAGGGGAGTGAATACAGAGTAAGGAACGAGGTCAAATGGCTTAAGATGGGCATTATCCCGCCAGAATGCGAGTACAACTACAGCACAATCAGAAGATCCCCGTGGCGAATTGGTTAGCGCGCTCGAGTTGGTCCGAAGGATTTTTAGCCTTTTTAGCCTACTTTCGATTTTTGCAAAAAATGAAAGTAGACTTATGAGATCAACACAGGGCGAAAAAAGAGTGTCTGTCTGTGTGTGTGTATGTGTGTGTGTGTGTGTCTGTGTGTGTGTGAGTCTGTGTGTGTGTGTGTGTGTGTGTGTGTGTGTGTCTGTGTGTGTGTGTGTGTGTGTGTGTGTGAGTGTGTGTACTCTGAATGTCTGTCCCCCCCCCTATCAATTCGAACACGGTGAATGCGAATTGAACGAAATTTGGTACAAAGGTAGCACTAGCAAAGGACACCTCAGTGTCATGTTTTATATCGCCGCCATCTTTACTAAAACTGAATGGCGGCCACTCAAACGTGCAAAACGTAAAATCAAATAACGACTAACCAAATCATCCGATCTCTACCAAATTTGGTAACAGCATACCTTCGTATAGGATGCGTCTTGTGACCAAACTACAAGGTCGTCCGCCATAGCATTTCAGGATGGCGGCCGTGCGAATTATGCAAACTTTATAATCCATATCATGGGACCCACCAGTTCCGATTATCGAGCCGAGAATCGTTTTAACTGTTCTAAAGGAAGAGGCACGTTCGAAATTAAAAGTTTATTTTGTAATACTATAGTGCAGACGTGATTTTAAAAAGCTGAGCTGATTCAGTAATAAGACAAGATGGCAGCGGATATCTTGTGCCTGACTTATATTTCACTAATTTGAGTATTGCATGCAATATAGCGTACTGATACAAAATATATAAACTTTGTAAGAAATGCTTTAAATATAAATAATATACTCCAGTGATGAAATCGTTTAGTATAAATCATTATTTGCTAACAAGTTCTATGTAAGTCATTTTACATAGAACGATATTCGTTGACACAATTAGCTCAGTGGTAGAGCGTTAGCCTATCGCTCAAATACCTATGGTTCAAACCCGGAGCTAGGTTTTATGCTTGAAATGTTATATGTTTATTGTTTTGTAATGACTCAGATGTTTTAAAATTAAGCGTTATATTGTGCATATTATGGTGTAAAATATATATTTAATTAAAACATAATTCGCCAGCAGATTTACTCGAGACATCTAGCTGCCAAAAAGGTAACTGCACGCCGACCTACTTATTAACATCCAGATTTTATTGAAAAGTTTCTTCTTCTGGCCGCTAGAATGCACTCGCTCTGTTAGGATTATATTGTTCGATATTTCACCACTAGATGTCACGACTAGTCTACGTGGGGCTCCATTGATTACTATACCATTGGCATTCTATGCGCATCGAATTTGAAGAATGACAAGATGATACTACGATACATTTTTACTTTTTATTTTAAAGGGTTTGTAACAGCCTATTTTGCGTTACTTGAAAATGTTATTTGAAGTAAAGAACAAAACGATTTCACAAAGTAACTGAATTCAAGCAGTTGGTGTTAGTTCAGTTTATTAATTACTACTTTTATTTCAGGCAAATAGCAATCGAAAATATCCACATAGTTTGTATACACACGTCTGTGTAGGGTCATGGAAAGATTTGTTAATTCAATTAGGGTTCTGAAAGCCATGCACAACCAGACGTGTAAAGACATGCCTCAACTCAAAGTTGGATGTTGCCCACGGCAGGTCGTATATGTAATAATAATAATAATAATAATAATAATAATAATAATAATAATAATAATAATAATGTTATTGGTTTTACATCCCTTTTAACTACTGCTGCTTTTAGAGACACCGGGGTGCCAGAATTTTGGCCCGAAGGGGATCTTTAACGTGCCAGTAAATGTACTGACACCGCTCCCTCGCATTTGTGCACCCTCAAATGCCAGCTGACTGCGCCAGGATACGAACCTGCAACCTAGGGCCCAGCAAGCGAGAACGTTACCGCTGAGCCACGCAGCCAGTCCGGTCGATTATGTCTCCAGATCCATAACATTCTTGATATACTTCTTATCTTTCTTTCTTCAATGATGGTAGCAGTTTTTATCTAGGTTGTGGCGTTTGGTAGAGGTAAATCGTTTCTAAGGTCTTCAACAAAGAATAGTTCTATTATACTCTTTGTTAATAACAACGAGTTATAACTATACTCATACATTTAGGAGAAAGTAGGCTATATGTTCTTTACTGAACATCTTGTTTCATTTAAGAAGAAATAGACTTATGAGATCACCTTTTGCCCGTGTGTGTGTGCGCGCGCGTATGTGTGTGTGTGTGTCCCCAAAAAATCTAAACGGCTGCAGCAATTTCAATGAAACTCGGTGAGGACATAGTACTATCTCGTCCGATTCCGACCGAGCTCTTCAAATGTCATTACGTCTCACCAATCCAACATGGCGGTTGTGCGAAATATTTCACCGGTATTCTATATCTCCGAAACTATTAATGTTATCACCCTGGCATTTTGTACGGTGATAAAGGGCTCTACAGGAAGTTCACCCATGTGACATTCCAAAACCTGTTGACTACCAAACGAACAAGGCGACGAAGCAAAGTTGAAACATTTGAATAGACTTTCATCGCGATTTAACCATCCGAACGCAGTCTAACTTGGTACAGTAAATGTTTATGCACATTGTAATTCACTGATATCTACTTTAGTTCAATTGTTTACATACCCTCAAGATGGCGGCTGTGCAAAATTTTTAAATTAAGTTTTTATTTCTTGTGTCCTAATCATGCGATCGAAGTCAACGTTGGTATAACGAACCTACGCAATAATCCTCATCCAATAGTCTACATAACTCTAGGGCGTACATAATTATATTAAAATCCAACATGGCGACCATCCGAGATATTTAGACAGTTCTCAATATCTATTAATCTATGACAGCAATCAAACTGAAATTTTGTATGTTGGTAGAGGCAATTAATTTAAGTAGGATATATGAAAATAGGTTATAGCCTTTAGTTCTTCACGGAACTACTTGTTAATCCCCTGGTGTTAATTCCCTTGGGCCGAGGACTGTGTGTATGGGCTGTCCTCATCATCACTTCCTCTCACCGGCGTCAAATAGAAAATAGTGTAGTATGCCTGACCAGCCACGGTGGCTTAGATCGGTAATAATAATAATAATAATAATAATAATAATAATGACCCCTGGCACTACAGCCCGTGAGGGGCTAGCCCACCAAGCGACCGCTGCCCAGCCATTTGGCCTGTAGATATTGGGGTGACCTGTAGATATTGGGGTGACGCGTGATCAGCCCATCGGGTCCCCTCGGCCGTTAATCTTGGTTTTCGTGATCGGGGCGCTGCCTCACTGTCAGACAGCTACTCAATTGTCCTCACGAGGCTGAGTGCACCCCGTTCCAGCCCTCACGTCAGTTTCTAAAATCCATGACGGAGCCGGGAATCGAACCCGGGGCCTCCAAGTGAGATGCACGCGCGCTACCCCAACACCACGGGGCCGGCCCTTAGATCGCAAATGCACCAGCAATTTCTTTCAACGGGTCCACAGCCGACTTCCTTAATAGGACCCAATTTAGCGGTCTGGGTGCAGGCGCGTTTCTAGAGTTTGGCTTTCGGGGGGGGGGGGGGGCACAGAATCGAAATTATTAAGAAAAATGATATCACTAACAACGCAATCACAAAATAACCAAACGTACAAAACCAGACATTTTTTTGCAAGCTACATGGATAGAAATTTGATGCGTTTAGCGCACCAAAAATATTGCAACGGCGTGTTTTGCGACTTTTACATGGAGCTTTGAGAAAAGTATCAAGGTACGTTACAGTTTCGGCAAGTCGAGTTGGCACCGACAAAGGGATAAAGTCACAGCTTAAATTGCGAACCAAGCTGTGCAGTTTGGACGTCGGCAAAAATTTTTGGTGCGAAAAAAATCCCCAAATTCCTATCCGTGCATTGTTGCACATTCATCGTGACCATCACTATAGACATCGATTCGATAATCACAAGGTTTGCTAAACAAAATAGACGAGTTGATTTTGTTATATAGATAATGGTTTTTATATAACAGGTATGAAGTTGTAAATATGTACAGTTGTAACAGAGCATAATAATTGCAATAAAGATATTTTCAGTATTGAATAAAATGCTAAGTTTTATTTGTCTGGTTATTGTGTTTTCGTTTTTTGAGTTTGCAAAAAATTGGTCTCCTTTGGGGGGGGGGTCATGACCCCCCTCCCGCTTGAATCCGCGCCTGTCTGGGTGATCAGCCTGTCACCATCCCCAATTGTATCTGCTGACAAAGTGTGTTCATCTTCCAGACACCGTCCTCCTGACGGTAGAGGAATGAACCCTTGCAGAGTGCCTGGGTGAAACTGATCTGGGAGATAAGCGATTAGGTATAAAAAAGAGTTATGTTTGAAATCTCCAGAGTGAATGACACCATTGATTATACTGGGTGTCATTTATGTACTTGAGTACCCTTAAGGGGCGTGTAGGGGATGGGTATAGGATCAATTTGAGATACGGAACCTGCGTTAGTCGAAAGGATAGCGGCGAGGCGCGGTGCCACGGTGGTCCCGGGTTCGTTTCTCCTGACGTACCATGCCTTCATTTTTTTCTTTTCTTTATTTTTAGAGGGGAAGGAGGGGGCGTAGTCACAGTGCGTGTTTATTCTGTGCTGATATTTTTAAACCATCGTTGATTCTGTAAAGTAATTGCCTTTTGATTATTAGTATCAACGAGTTACGTGTGTTTCTGTAGTAGTTAAAAACGACGGAACTGTCATTTGGCAAGAGGAATGCAGCTCTGGGCTAACGCAGAGTTGAGCAGTGGTCGCGCCAAGACAGTTGACAGCGAAAGAGTACCTGACCTCAGAGTAACATATGGCGCGCTTCCCTACTTTACAGGGGCCGAGGGCCTGAAACAAACCTGTTTTCTGGGGTTAGGAGGCCATTCCGACCCCAGGTTCCCTTTCTCAAATTGATCCTATACCCATCCCCTACACGCCCCTTAAGTGTACTCAAGTACCGTACATAAATGACACCCTATAACGGTACAATAGAAGAACGTGGACAAAGGATATGTACTGTACCTAGGCCTATGTTTGTGTAATACCAAGTAGAGTAGAATTTCAATTATCCAAATCGATTGGGACCGGACTTCATTCGGATAATCAATTACTCAGATAATTGGATTTTTATACATGACTAGCTGAAGTACTCGTGCTTCGCTACGCGTCATAAATAAAATGAAATGTGACAGTTAAAACAGGAGATAGGCGAGATGCTGCGCAGAGGGAGATTAAGGATGGAATATTTTGTCCAACTACACCGCTCGGCGTTGACCGTGTTTTATAGCACAAATTTAGGTTTTACTCGCTAACGGTTGGAGATACCTTTCGGATAGAAAATGTAATTTTAAACCTCGTATATGCCATCAAAGGCTTGCTATTTCTTAGCGTTCTCTTTTTATTTGAAATGGAAATATGAAAGTTTTAAACCAAAGGGTGTAGTGACGTCACTAAAATGGTCGCCATCTTTAAATAGTGCAAAGTATTGAAATCAAAAGTAACCCATATGTTAACCAGGTAAATCATCTACTTCCATGTAAATTTAATGTAAATCGGACAAGTGGTACTTGCGTGATTGAGTAATACACAGACTCACACCATCCCATTTTTAGCCTCGCTTCGCTCGCGTAATAGTCGTGTCATATTGTTATTCAATGAAATGTAGGTTTAACCCCGTTAACACCCCTTTAGAACCTGAATATCCAAAAATCCCCCCTTAGTAGACGTTTTCGACACACAACAAACATATCCCCAAAATATAATTCTGCTAACATTAATAGTTTGGGTTGGTCGATGAGAGTGAACAACCAAAAATCCTTCCTTAGTGGACGTTTCTCTTCTAGAATTTCACCCCTCCCCATAGGCCCCTTAAATTGGATTTATGAAAAAACGGTCGAACACCTACTTATTTTATTTATTTATTTTTTAGCTGATTGATTTCCTCCGAGTTTCAAACTCCTCGCCTATATCGTTTAAGAGAGACACGCTCCGTTAAGAATCTTTCAACCCCCACGTTTCATCCTTTCACCTCATAATATACACTACATCGAAAAACCATTAGACATGTGTCAGCTTATTTTTAATGATTAGTATATAAGCCAAGTATCACATCCCCAAATGAAACCTCTCGTGAGATATTGTTATTCAATGAAATGCACGTTTACCCCCCTTAACACCTATTTAGAACCTGAATATTCAAAACTCTTTCCTTAGTGGACGTTTTCGACATACAAGGAACATATACCCAAAATTTCATGTTTCTAACTTCAATAATTTTGGCATGGCGATGATGAGTGAGTGAGTGAGTCAGGACATTTTTTTCATATATTTTTGATAATTTCACCCCTCCCCATGAATCCCTTAAATTGGATTTATGAAACAAACGGTCGAACACCTATTTACTTATTTAAAGCTGTTTTCCCACGGAGTTTGATGAGTGAGTAAGTGAGTCAATCAGTTAGGACACTTTCTTTCCTGTTTTTTTCCCCAGAATTTCACCCCTCTCCAAGGGCCCCTTAAATTGGATTTAGGAAAAAACGGTCGAACACATATTTACTTGTATTTTAAGCTGTTTTTTCCCGCCGAATTTCAAACTTCTCGCCTATGCCGTTTAAGAGATACACGCTCCGTTAAGAATCCCTCAACCCCCAATTTTCACCCCTTTCACCTCATAATATACACCACATCGATAAACCTTTAGATATATGTCTGATTATTTTTAATGATTAATTTATATACCGAATATCACTTCCCCAAAGAAACAACTCATGAGATATCGTTATTCAATGAAATGCACGTTTACCCCCTTAACATCTCTTTAAAACCCGAATAAACAAAAATCATTCCTTAGTTGGCGTTTTGGACATACAGCGAACATATTCCCAAAATTTCATTTTTCCAACTTTAATAGTTTTCGCTGGGCGTGATGAGTGAGTGAGTCAGACAGGACATTTTCTTTCAATTATTTTTAACAGAATTTCACCCCTCCCCATGGGCCCCTTAAATTGGATTGATGAACATACTCTTGAAAACCTATTAACTTATTTTTAAGCTGTCTTTTTCCCCCCGAGTTTGATGAGTGAGTGAGTTAATCAGTCAGTTAGGACACTTTCTCTCCTTTTTTCCCCCAGAATTTCACCCCACCCCATTGGCCCCTTAAATTAATTTATGAAAAAACGGTCGAACACCGATTTACTTATTTTTTTAGTTGATTTTTTTCGCTGAGTTTCAAATTTCTCGCCTATGTCGTTTAAGAGATAGGCTTACACGCTCCGTTAGTAATCCTTCAACCCCCACTATTCACCCCTTTCACCTCATAAAAATACACCACATCGAAAAACCCTTAGACACTAGTCTGCTTATTTTTAATGATTAGTTTATATGCCGAGTATCACATCCACAAATGAAACCACTCGTGAGATATTGTTATTCAATGAAATGCAGGTTTAACCCCCTTAAGAGCCTGAATATCCAAAAATCCTCCCTTAGTGTACGGTTTTGACATACAACGAACATATCCCCAAAATGCCATGTTTCCAACTTCAATATTTTTGGCTGGGCGATGATGAGTGAGTGAATGAGTCAGGACATTTTCTGTCATTTGTTTTTCTTCAGAATTTCACCCCTCCCGATGAACCCCTTCAATTTGATTGATAAAAAAACTGTCGAATAGCTATTTACTTACTTTGAAGCAGTTTTTCCCCCTGAGTTTGTGGAGTGAGTCAGTCAGTCAATCAGTAGGAACACTTTCTTTCCTGTTCCCCCCCCCCCCCAGAATTTCCCCCCTCCCAATGGGCCCCTTAAATTGGTTTAAGAAAAAACGGTCAAACACGTATTTACTTATTTTTATGCTGATTTATTTCCGCTGAGTTTCAGACTCCTCGCCTATGTCGTTTAAGAGATACATGCTCCGTTAGGAATCTTTCAATCCCTACTTTTCACCCCTTTCACCTCATAATATACACCACATCGAAAAACCCTCAGAAACGTGTCGTCTTACTTTTTAATGATGAGTTTATATGCCGTGTATCACATCCCGCAATGAAACCAATCGGGAGATATTGTTATTCAATGAAATGCAGGTTTAACCCCCTTAAGACCCCTTTAGAACCTGATTATCCGAAAATCCTCCCTTAGTAGACGGTTTTGACATACAATGAATATATCCCCAAACTGTCATGTTTCTAACTTCAATAATTTTGGCTGGGCGATGAGTGAATGAGTGAGTGAGTGAGTTAGTCAGGACATTTTCTTTCAATTTTCTTTTTTCAGAATTTCACCCCTCGCCATGAACCCCTTAAATTTGATTTATGAAAAAAAAACTGTCGAACAGCTATTTACTTACTTTAAAGCAGTTTTTCCCCCTGAGTTTGATGAGTGAGTCAGTCAGTCAATCAGTTAGGACACTTTCATTCCTGCCCCCCCTCCCCCAGAATTTCACCCCTCCCCATGGGCCCCTTAAATTGGATTTATGAAAAAACGGTCAAACACATATTTACTTCTTTTTTATGTTGATTTTTTTCCGCTGAGTTTCAAACTCCTCGCCTATGTCGTTTAAGAGATACACGCTCCGTTAGGATTCTTTCAATCCCCACTTTTCATCCCTTTCACCTCATAATATACACCACATCGAAAAACCCTCAGACATGTGTGTTCTTATTTTTAAAGATGAGTTTATATGCCGAGTATCACATCCGCCAATGAAACCAATCGGCAGATATTGCTATTCAATTAAATGCAGGTCTACCCCCTTAACACCCCTTTAGAACCTGAATATCCAAAAATCCTCTCTTAGCTGGCATTTGCGGCCCTTGAGGAAGCTGCACACCAAATTTCATTCCAATCCGTTCGGTGGTTTCTGAGATTTCGTGATGAATGAATGAATGAGTGAGTGAGTGGTATTAGACAAATATGTAGTAGATAGATAGTGTCAAGTCTTTGTTATGCTGAACTCGGTTGACAGTGCTGTGTGAGCAGTGTTGAGTAACTAACGGGATTTCAAGTAAAGATCCTCATTTTCTATACCGGTAGTGCAGAGCACAACTGGCATCCAGTCGGCCGTGTCTCGACTTGAGCTATGTTGCCATGGAAACTATCTGCCTTGCCATTCCTTCATGAGTATATTTTATGATTTGATTAGCCTGTGCTTGAGTGCAAAAGGGCCGAAATCAGAAGAATGAGAAAGACTATCGAATATTCATGTAGCCAGCGGTTCCTTCTTGGTCCTAAATTATGTGTATGCAAAATTTGGTTGAGATTGGTGGAACGGTGTAGATTTGTATACGGAACCAACCCACCCACCCACCCACCCACCCACATACATACAGACTTTCACTTTTATATATAAGATATATATGTATTTTAAAGAAAAAGAGCTCATTTTCGATACTGCATGCATTTTTAGCCTATTTTCATTTCATTAAAAAATAGGCTTATGAGATCACCTTTTGTCCGTGTGTCTGTGTGTGCGTGTGTGTGACTCGTGAGTGTGTGTGTGTCCCCTAATGAATTCTAAACGGCTGGAGCGATTTCAATGAAACTCGGTAAGATCATAGCATCATTTTGGCCGATCCCGATCGAGCCCTTCAAATTTTATTGTGTCTCATTAATTCAACATGGCGGCTGTGCGAAATATTTCACCAGCATTCAGTATCTCCGAAACTATTACCGATATCACCCTGAAATTGTTTACGGAGATAAAGGGCACTACTAAAAGTTAACCTATGAGACTTTCAAAACCTGGTAACTACAAAACCAACATGGCGGCCAAGCCAAGTTGAGATTTTAAATAGACTTTTCTCGTGATTTAACCATCCAAACGTAATGAAACTTGGTACAGCAAATGTTTATACACATTGTAATGCACTTGCATCTAAATCTGTTCAATTGTTTACATAACCTCAAAATGGCGGCTGTGCGAAATATTTCACTGGCATTCAATATCTCCGAAACTATTACAGATATCACCCTGACATCTTGTACGGTGATAAAGGGAACTGCCAAAAGTTTATATATGTAACATTCAAAAACCTGTAAAAATTAAAACAAAAATGGCGGCCAAGTGAAGTTGAAACATTTTAATAGACTTTTCTCGTGATTTAACAATCTGAGTGCAGTGAAATGTGGTACAGTAAATGATTAAACATATTATAATGCACTGGCATCAATTTTAGTTCAATTGTTTACATAACTTCAAGATGGCGGCTGTGCGCAATTTAATTTTTTTTATTCATTTCTTGTGTCGCATTCATGCGATCGAAGTGAAAGTTTGAATAATGAAGCTACGCAATAATTTTCCTTTACTGGTACATAACTATATGGCCTATAAACAATCCAAAATTGCGAGCAACCAAAATATATTGACGGTTCTCAATATCTACGAATCTTTTACAGCAGTCAAACTGACATTTTTTATGTTCATAGAGGCTATAAGTTCACCTATAGGACTTTCAGTAACCTGGTGAGCACAAATCCAACATGGCGGCGACCCGAAGTATAAATATTTAAATGGACTTTACTCGCGATTTAACCATCCGAGTGCAGTGAAACTTTGCACGTTAAATGCTTATACAAATGTTAATCCACCGGCATCTAATTTATGTTAATTGTTTTCATAACCACAAGATGGCAGCTGTGCGAGGTTTTAAAATCTCGTTTTTACATCTTGTGTTCTAATCATGCGATTGCAGTTTGAATACCACACGTACACATTAATCTTCATGTAATAGTATATAAATAAAAATTCAACCTGGCGACCATCTGAAATATTTAGACGGTTCTCAATATCTACGAATCTATCACAACAATCAAACTGAAATTTTGTATGTTGATAGAAGCAATTAACATGAGTAGGATATATGAAAATAGACTGTATAGTTCTCCACGGAACTACTTGTTAATTTGGAGTAACTGATATACGTCAGTGCTGCCAACATGATTCTAAGCCTGCTGATAGGTTCAATTTAAAATTCATGTAGCTTCTATCGATTTCAACCAAATTTAGTAGGCCTACATTGTTTGCTGATCATCTCGGTCAAAGTAAGCTCATCATCCCACTAATGTTCGCGCTGTGCCTACACTAGCTTCGTAGCGGGAAGGCCGTTAGCGCTCGTAGACAGAATCATTATTTTGCGAATCGCAGTATATTACCGTCTTAACAGCTTGCCACGGTGGGTGAGTGGTATCGTGTCGGACTGCCAACCCCAAGCTTGCAGGTTCTCTCCTGGCCATGGTAAGTGATTTTTGAAAGGCGACAAAAAACACGATACACATGTCATACGATGTTGGCATGTTAAAGAACCCATTTGAATTCAGTAGGCCGTGTTCATAATGGCAAAATTAATCTCGGGATTTTCCGCCAACACAAAGTTCCTCATTTCTGTACTAGAAAGCGCTGTAGTGTCAAGGAGCTTAGCTATCTAACCTCCTAGACTTTCTTAGTGCTTGAAGGAGCGATAAAATTCGACTTGTAAGTTGCCCTCTGGGCGTTAATTAACAAAGCTTGCTCCCAGCACCGAGGCCATACGATATTCTTTTTTTATTTTTATTTTTATTTATTTTTTATTTTTTAAGCGATACGGATAATCAGAGTTTGGATAATTGGAGTTCTACTGTACTGTCAAAAGTTCAACCAATCGTGTTTGATCTACCTTCTATTTGAGAACTGTGAACAGGAAACCATACTTGACTGGTGTGGTGCCCCGTGCCATGAATCCATAGCAAGTAAAAGTTTGACAGTTCGTTCACATGCAGTGCTGTGTTTTTGGTAAAGCCTACAAGCACACTTGACTCTGTTAGAAAACACAACTTTTCGTGACAAAGGAAGCTATTTTCGTCATCGCTAACAAAGCAAAATCTCTATATTGAAGGTAAGTAGCTTACGTGTATTAATTAGGGCTCTTATGCTTCGGTTTATCTGCCGTATTTTGTTCCATTACTGAAGCCTCCGTGGCTTAGGCGGCAGCACGCCGGCCTCTCACCGCTGGGTCCGTGGATCAAATCCCGGTCACTCCATGTGAGGTCTGTGCTGGACAAAACGGAGACAGACAGGTTTTTCTCCGGGTACTCCGGTTTTCCCTGTCAAAACTTCATTCCAGCAACACTCTCCACTATCATTTCATTTCATCTGTCATTCATTTAATCATCGCCCCAGAGAAGTGCGTCAGGCCTCGACAGCCGGCACAGTCCATATGCTCGCCGCTAGATGGGGGCTTCATTCATTCCATCCCTGACCCGGTCGGAGACTGGAAGCAGGCTGTGGATTTTCATTTCATTTTGTTCCATTACTGTATCCTTTCTGTAATTTCCCACAAACAAGTTTAGTTGTGACGGCCAAAGCGTCAGGCGGCGCTCAATCCTCACCAACTAGTTAAGAGGGTTCGGTGTTGACTTCCGTCCTCTCCACAACAGATGTCCTTTGTAATTTGGCAGCTTCGGTGGCGTGTTCAGCTTCCATGCCCAAGGTCGCGGGTTCAAACCCGGCCGAAGTCGTCGTATTTTTAAGAGCGTTAAAATCCCTCAGTATGCCTTGCTTCGGAGGGGAAGTAAAGCCAGCGGTCCCATGTCATAGATTTATGGCATGATAAAGAACCTTCCACTAACTACAACATTGTGTGAAGCTAAATATGTAGGTTAGATTTGATTAACGCTCGTTAAGATCCAACGTTCATCGCCAGGTGCCGGTTGCGGTGGCATCTAGTAGCCAAGTTTGTGGATAGGTGTCGTTGACGGTAATATTTGGTAGCAAAAGTAGGAACTACTTGAAATTGATCGTCTGCAGTCCTTACCTGAATTACAGATAACACACACTTATACAGCCATCACAATTAACACCGGTTATCAGACAGATTCTACACACACCCAAAGTACACGGGGCTACATGACCACGTTGTCGCTGCCCTAAACTGAGGAACCTACCAACCATCCTTTGTAATTAAAGGGTACTGTGACTGTATAACATTTGTCACTATGCTGGAGGATACCAAATCCTGGCTTTTACACTTCTACTTGGCTAATTATTGATAATATCATTTGCATATCTTTCCGGGAGTCATTAGCAATTGAATGTACCGCCAATTATCACTGCTGCACCGGAAATATTTGTTAAATTACCGTACGTAAATATATGTTGTTATGGCTTGCTCATTCAACGGCGGCGGCCATGTTTGTCACGCACATGAGGTCTCTTCAACTGTTACTCAGGCGCACACAGACGTCACAGGTGCACACAATGACGTCACATTACTGTTGCGAACATCTGGGATACAAAATACACCACACAACGCGTAATAGTGTAGGCACACATAATACGAATACGTATTGTAATTATGTGAAGAAGCATTAATTGGCAAAACCATTAGTCTGGACAATACAGGCTATACAGTAGTATCGTATGCGTGGGGTTGGCAATACTGTATTTTTGCATAATGCACGCGTATAATGGCGGATTCCGTTGGAGTTTTATTTATATAAGTCGTGATCTAAAATGGGGAAGGTGGGTGGGTTATAGCCAGTGGAGGAGTAAACATATATTTCCAAATCATTTCCAGATTTGTTCATTATTTATTTAATCGATCGTTCCCCTTTAGGATAGCGACTGAACTTGAATACAGTACATGGCTTCAAATGATACAACAAATGAACGGCTAGTTTAATGTGGATTTATAAATTAAGGGCGTATCAGAATCGTAATTTGACCGGTTACGTGGTGCAGTGGTAATATTCTCGCCTGCTGTACCCATTATTGCAGGATCGAATCCTAGCGCATTTGCATTCGACGGTGCGCAAATATGAGTTAAATGTCTCAGTAGATTTACTAGCACGTTAAAGATTCCCTTCAGAACAAAATTCCAACACCCCAGCGTCTCTAAAAGCCTCGGTAGTTAAAAGGGGCGTACAACCAATAACATTATTATTATTGACTAGCAGAAGTACCCGTTCTTCGAACGATGTTCGGTGTTAACACCAGACATAATAATAATAATAATAATAATAATAATAATAATAATAATAATAATAATAATAATAATAATAATAATAATGTAATTCGTGTTACGTCCCTTTTAAGTACTGTTGCTTTTAGAGACGCACCAGACATTATCAATTGAGCTACTGTTGCAATGGTTAGCGGTTTGTAATTCCTTCATAAGTTTATCAGAACGAAGTTAGTTTTCTGGGAATATCACACACACTGTTAATTTAAGGGCCTTAAAATGTGGTTTTCGGAGACCCCTTATAGACTCGCGTATTTTGTGTCTCACATTGAGAAGCGCAACATATGCTTAGATCGTCCTTCTAGGATAATTTTTATATTTCGCCTATTTTAGCATGTATTTTGTGAAGTTTTCCCCTATATCCACCCTTCTACTGTTTGAGAAGTACGGTGAGGAGTTTTATAAATGATTGGTGTATTGACTCATGTTTACCATACCTAATTTTACGATGCACCACGCCTCCCAACACGATTTATAGGCGTACATAAAGACACACAGCAAGACAGACAGACAATTCTATTGTCTACAACATATCACCCAGATATCCAAATATGGGTATATCTACCATACAGTTTCAAACAAAATCATCCTTACGATGAACCCGTATGTCGACAAAAAAAAAAAAAAGTTAAAATTGCTCTCAAACTAAATTCACCTAACGTGTACTTCTTGACGTGAAATAGAATTGAAAGCCTTGTAGACGAAACGCAATACACCTCACATAAAAAATGACCCTCTACGTTGTGTTAGGCCCCCATACACAGGAAGACCTCTTTCATAAATTATAAAGGCTTGTGGTGCATGAAAATTCAGGTTCTTTAGTCTCAAATGGCCCAAATTCCTAAAAGCCGCAAAAGATGCTGATTCAATTCAGGAATTTTTGAAAATAATGTTGCTGTTTGGAGATATAAAGGAAGATTGTAGTTTTACGTGACCATTAATCGCGAGATCATACGCCACGGGACCTCCATTTTACGTGGAATCTGAACCACAGGACATGGCATTTCACTTTGAAAACGTTTGGAGATATAATAGACCTTCTGTACTATATGTCGCACGTGAAAATTGCATGAAAAAAATCTAGGTTACCCCTTGACCCCCTTAATTGCATTGATGAATCATACAGTCTACGTTGGTTCCGTGATAACTGTATAGCCATTTGCAAACTTTCACAGAAATGTAATAAATGGAGTGACATTACTTCTTACAGAAATAGATGGAAAGTTGGATGCCACCCCTTGAGATAATGTTGTCATGGTTAGCGATTTCCATCCCTTCATTAGTTTGTTAAATTAAATTAAATTAGTTTTCTGCGAATATTTCAGATACTTTTGGTTTTAGGGCCTTATAATGTAGTTTTCGAGGACCCTTTAGGGCCCCCAAATTTTGTTTCTGGCACCGAGGGGCTTTGTCTCCTCGTTGTACGCCATAATATAATACTAATAATAATATAATATAGGGATAGGAATATAATACACCTGCCGTACCACACCCGGAGCTGTAAATCGCGTGAAAAAATTCTAGTGTACCCCTTGACCCCCTTAAGCGCATTATACGTATTGATGAATTTTACAGCTTAATTTGGTTCCGTGATAACCTTCTGCCGGCCCCGTGGTGTTGGGGTAGCGTGCCTGCCTCTCACCCGGAGGCCCCGGGTTCGATCCCCGGCTCCGTCAGGGATTTTAAAACTGGCGTGAGGGTTGGAACGGGGTGCACTCAGCCTCGTGAGGACAATTGAGTAGCTGTCTGACAGTGAGACAGCGCCCCGATCACGAATACCAAGATTAACGGCCGAGGGGACCCGACGCGCTGAACACGCGTCACCCCAATATCTGCAGGCCAAATGGCTGGGCAGCGGTCGCTTGGTCGGCCTTAGCCCGTCATGGGCTGGATAGTGCCAGGGGTTGACTTTGATAACCTTCTAGCCGTTTACAAACTTTCACACCAATGTAATTAATGGAATTGCATTGCGTCTTACAGCAATAGATGGACCTCGGAGAATCTGTTGCCATGGTTACCGGCTTGTATTCGTTCATTAGTTTATTAAATGAAATTAGTTTTCTGGGAATATCTCAAAAACGGTTGGTTTTAGGGCCTTAAAATGTGGATTTCGGGGACCACCTGAGTTTTGTCTCTCACATCGAGGGGCTGAAAATGATATTTGTCTCGTCCTTCTACTCCTATTTCAGCATGCATTTTAAGGGGTTAGGCCCCCTTTTATGAGAGGTACGGAGAAGGGTTTCATCAATGATTAGTGTCGTGCCTCTGATGGATATCTGTACCAAATCTTACGTTGATACAACCAGCCGTTCTCGAGTTATAAGGGAACAAAGTTGTCCACAGACAATCAAACAAACAGACAGACAGACCAAAACATTATTTTCGCGCGCATCTATCATAAAACAGTCTGAAACGTGTAAATAACTCAAATTTCCGCAGAAATTCAGAAAAAAAAACAGACAAATTCTCTATTTACATATGTAGAGATATACTGCACCGCTCGGTGTTGACCGTGTTTTATTGCACAAATTTAGGTTTTACTCGATAACCGTCGGAGATACACGAAATGCGATAAGACCCTTTTGGATAGAAAATTAAATGCTAAAGCTCGTATATACCATCAAAAGTTTGCTATTTCCTACCGTTCTCTTTTTATTTGATATGGAAGTATGAAATTTTGAAACCAAAGGGTGTAGTGACGTCACTAAAATGGTCGCCATTTCTTAATAGTGCAAAATATCGAAATTAAAAGTATCCTATATGTAAACCTGGTATTTCAGCTACATCCATGCAAAATTTCATTTAAATCGGACCAGTGGTTCTTGCGTTATTGAGTAACACACAGACAGACAGACAGACAGACAGAAAGACAGACACACACCATCTCATTTTCAGCCTATTTTCAATTTTGAAAAAAATAGGCTTATGAGATCACCTTTTGTCCATGTGTGTGTGCGTGTATGTGTGTGTGTGTGTGTGTGTGTGTGTGGGTGTGTGTGTGTGTGTGTGTGTGTGTGTGTGTGTGTGAGAGAGAGAGAGAGAGAGAGATAGAGAGGTGTGTGTGTGTGTCCCCCTAATAACGTTTAAACGGCTGAAGCGATTTCAATGAAACTCGGTAAGTTCATAGTACTATTCCAGGCGACCTCGACCATGCCCTTCAAATCTTGTTACGTCTCACCAATCCAACATGGCGGCTGTGCAAAATATTTCACCAGCATTCAATATCTCCGAAACTATTCCCGATATCACCCTGGAATTTATTACGGTGATAAAGGGAACTACTAGAAGTTCACCTATGTGACTTCTGAAAAACTGGCAACTACAAAACCAACATGGCGGCCACGCGAATTTGCGACTTTTAAATAGACGTTTCTCGCGATTTAACCAACCAAACGCAATAAAACTTGGTACAGTATATGTTTATACACATTGTAATGCACCGACATCTAACTTGGTTCAATTGTTTATAAAACTACAAGATGGCGGATGAGCGAAATATTTCACCGGCATTCTATATCTCTGAAACTACTAGCCTTATCAGCCTGAAATTTTATACGGAGATAAAGAGCACTACTGGAAGTTCACCTATAAGACTTTCAAAAAGCGGTCAACTACAAAACGAACATGGCGGCCAAGCGAATTTGAAAGTTTTAAATAGACCTTTCTCGCGATTTAATGTTCCAAACGCAATGAAATCTGGTACAGGAAATGTTTATACACATTGTAATGCACTGGTATCTAATTTAGTTCAATTGTTTACATAGCCTCAAGATGGCGGCTGTGCGAATTTTAAAATTAAGTTTTTATTTCTTGTGTCGTAATCAAGCGATCGAAGTGAAAGTTTGAATAATGAACCTACGCAATAATTTTCCTTCAATGGTACATGACTCTATGGCCTATACATTTGATAATCCAACATGGCGACCATCCGAAATATTCAGACGACTCTGAATAGGCTATCTACGAATCTATAATAGCAATCAAACTGATTCTTTTATGTTCATAGGGGCTATGAACTTAAGTTCACCTATAGGACTTTAAATAACCTGGTGATCACAAATCCAACATGGCGGCGACGCGAAGTATAAATATCCACATGGACGTTTCTCGCAATTTAACCATCCGAGTGCAGTGAAACTTGGTACAGTAAATCCTTTTACGAATGTTAATCCACTGGCATCTAATTTATGTCAATTGTTTCCATAACCACAAGATGGCAGCTGTGCGAAATTTTAAAATCTCCTTATTACTTCTTGTGTCCTAATCATGCGATTGAAGTTTGAATGCTACACGTACACAATAATATTCAGGTAACATTACACAACTCTAGGACCTACAGTACATATATAAAATCCAACATGGCGACCATCCGAAATATTTAGTCGGTACTCAATATCTACGAATCTATTACAGCAATCAAACTGAAATTTTGTATGTTGATAGTGGCAGTTAATATAAGTAGGATATATGAAAATAGGCTGTATAGTTCTTCACGGAACTACTTGTTATATATTAGTATGATGATGATGATGATGATGATGATGATGATAATTGTTGTTTTAAGGGGCCTAACATCTAGGTTATCGGCCCCTTATGGTCTGGGTGATAGCGAAAATGACAATGAAATGGAAACCAGAACGAAAACTACGTTAGATTGAAAATCTTACAAAATGGAACTCAGATTAAAAAGCATCACAAAAAGTAGAGTGGAAATACGTATAAAAGTAATTTAAGTTTAGATAGAACAATACGCACAAAATGTAGTTTAGGTTCAACATACTTACAAAATGCAATTGAAATTCAAAATACTGACAAATTGCAATTGAAATCAGGAAAGATGAGAGAAGGGCCAATTAAGGCGGGAAAGGAAGAGACATCGTAGGTCTTGGATACCTTAATACCGTCGGGGTCGGAAAAGAACAAGAGTTGATCAAGAGAGGTCGACAGGAAATAAAACGGAGAGGAGCCCGGCACAAGTAAGTGGAAGCATTGGGACCCCGTGTTCGCCAACACACATTCCACTAGATGTGTGCCCCTGGGGGGATTATTATTAGCCTATTATATTAATATCATATTTTTAATCGTAGTTAAATGAAACAAGCTCCAAGCACCCAAACATAAGTACAGAGGTGGCCAAATTATTATGGCAAAGCTGAATAGAACAAAATTCATTATGGTAAATTAAGAAACAATGCATTAAAAATGCATTGTTGCAAGACATTTCTTGGTTGTATTTTGTCATGTATTCACCAAATGTGCTATGAGATCTTTTACGAACCCAATATCATATGAATTTACGCATATAAAGCTCTTTTATCTACTTATATTTTCTATTAAACAATAGACATTAAAAGGCCAATCTCTAAGAAAGCAAAGCGGTGTGGTGTCAGAACTAAATTAAATCTGTCGCCGTTTCTTCTTTGGTTACAAGTAGTGTATGGCATACGAATATCTTAAACGGAATTAATTCACAGCAAATCATCGACCGGAAATCATTAATTTAATTTATTTCCAGCCGCGTTAGCTCAATTGGTGGCAAAGGTTGATCTGGTTAGGATGCCACAAAAACCGTGGCCTACGTTATATATCGTGGGCCACGCACAAAAACACGTTCTCTTCATCAGGATACAGGAAATCTATACAGGGTTGAAGATTCTGTGAACCAATTAACAGAAAATAGTAAGGTTCTATTTAGCTTTACCATAATAATTTGGCCACCTGTGTACTGTATATCTGAAGACCACCCTCGCTGGATAGTACAGTATTATTTTGCGCTTCGTCTTACATTCCTAAAACACCAAGAAATTGTAAAGATGTGAATCTTGGAAGGAGTTAAGAAAGAATGCAGCAATCTTACCGCGCTTGATTGTAGAATGGTTTACTCGCCTGGCTTGATGGCCACAGCAACGTTCTATGCCCCTCACCTGTTCACTGCAGGAAGGCTTTACCACGACTGGGGGTTCACACCAGAATACTCTGCGCTGGCTAACTAATCTGCGCACTAGCATTCGAACTGGCATGTTCGAATGCCACGGTACGTTTAGAAGTTATGGTGAAATTGGGTACCGGTAAGCAATTTATTCTGTTGTGCAGAAGGACCAATATTGTCGAATGTGTTGACAAATTCAGAGGAGGTTCATTGCAACATCGCGCTAGAGCAGAAACCAGCACTGCGGCGTCAAGTAATTCGTTATTCCATATCTTCTTATTCTGGTTCCTATCGGTTCCGGATGTTGGCAACCATCTTGACTGTGCAGTTGCTGTCACTTGCAGCTCGGAATAATTCAGTGGACGTTTTGGGAATAATAGCGGCTTCGGTGGCGTAGTCGGTAGCATGCTGAACTGCTATGCCAAGATAGCGGGTTCAAACCTGGCCGAAGTCGTCGGATTTTTTAAGAGCGTTAAAAATCCTTCAGTATGTCTTCCTTCGGAGGAGAAGTAAAGCCGGCGGTCCCATGTCATAGATTTATGGCATGTAAAAGATCCTTTCACAGACTAAACTTGTGTAAAGCAAAATTGTTAGCTTAGATTTCGTCAGAACGCTCTATCAAAGTTCCAACGTTCACCACTAGGTATCATTGATATCTGGTGGCGAAAGTTGGAACTACTTGAAATTGAACGGAACTTGTAGCTCACCCACCCTAAGGGTGTCCGCTGGAAGCAGCTACAGACTCAGGCGAGCCGAACATGTCCTCGGACACTCCCGGCAATAAAAAGCCATACGATAAATAAATAAATAAATAAATAAATAATAAATTGGGAATAATTCAGTGGACGTTTTGGAGGTCCAGGCTGTGAGATTTTTTAACCAGGATATTCTTCTCCGTCCAACACTTCTCTTCCGTGGTATTGTTCCTTGAGACTAGACTTCAGGAGCTATTTTCATATACTGTACACTTTTTCATTTGAGGCTGTTTTGCCTTTCAGTATACAGTCTAGTCTGCAAGCCTCTGTTTTAGGGGTGTACATATTCGATCATCGAATTAATCGAATTGATCGAATGATTTCGAATATTAATATTTAATTCGAACATACGAATAGTTACACCGTTCGAATATTAGAATTTAGAAATATTCGTATTAGTAAAATAGGCCAAATATTCAGCCATTCAAATGTTCGAATAATTATTATAAACATAGAAACAAAGACAAACGAAAATATAAAGAGAAACAGAAAAAATAGAACGAAACAGAGAAAGAAACAAACAAACAAACAAACAAACAAACAAACAAACAAAGAAAGAAAGAAAGAAAGAAAGAAAGAAAGAAAGAAACAAACAAACAAACAAACAAACAAAGAAACAAACAAAGAAACAAACAAACAAACAAACAAAAAAGAAAGAAACATACAAACAAAGAAGAAAGAAACAAAAAAGAAACAAACAAATTAAGAAAGAAAGCAAGAAAGAAAAAAGAAAGAAAGATACAAAAAAGAAAGAAACATACAAACAAAGAAGAAAGATACAAAAAAGAAAGAAACAAAGAAATAAGAAAGAAAGAAAGAAAGAAAGAAAGAAAGAAAGAAAGAAAGAAAGAAACAAACAAACAAACAAACAAAGTAAGAAACAAAGAAACAACGAAAGAAAGAAAGAAACAACGAAAGAAAGAAAGAAAGAAAGAAAGAAAGAAAGAAAGAAAGAAAGATACAAACAAGCAAACAAACAAAAAACAAAACAAAAAAGAAAGAAAGAAAGAAAGAAAGAAAGAAAGAAAGAAAGAAAAAAGAAAGAAAGAAAAAAAAAGAATTATTAAGAACTCTGATTTGGCGAATATTATAAACATAAGAGGTTTTTAATTATTCTATCAATACGGATTTACACAATTTGCTATTAAGGCAAATATTTTCGCTTATTTGAAAGAAAGAAAGAAAGAAAGAAAGAAAGAAAGAAAGAAAGAGATAACAAGTGATGCTTGTTTTTTTGAATTATATTTACAGTATTTATAAGGATCTATCAGGTTGAACGAGGAAGTTGTTACCCCCCATCCGACCACTCGGATACGCCTCTGCTCCAAACAACTCACCCACTGGACATACTATGTTTCTCTTTACACACATTTCTGCAATTTTCGGGTACTTTTCATTATCGAACAATTCAAATATGTGAATGATTCGAATTATTTTAATAATCGACTATTCGAAACACTCGACCACTTCGAATTATCGGAACAACCAGAGTAGGCTATTCAGACAGCCGCATCGTTCGAACATTCTAACATTCGAATGAACTGTACAGTCATATTCTGTTTGCGAACAAGTCACCTCCACGATGCCCTATTAGCAGTTAACATTGCAGCCTCTTCTGTTTCAACTCCTCTCACTTCAAAATCGTTCAACGCAATTTAACCATCGCCTCCAAGTCATTTTTAAAGGCCTCTGTTTGGAGGGTGGCGCTCTATGGAAGTGAAACTTGGTTTGTTGGAGCAGCAGAAAAGAGGAGAATTGAAGCATTTGAAATGTGGTGTTACCTCTTCATTCGTAACCCTATCAGCCCATCTGATTTTCATCATTCTTCTGTAACACCACTTTAAGGCGAGTGGGAGAGGAGACATGTTTCTGGCGGCTGCTAACGAAGAGAAGAGATAGGTTGGTAGGACACATACAAAGACCTCCAGGGATAGCAAACTTAGTTATAGAAGGAATGGTCGAGGATAAGAACTCTAGGGGTAGACCAAGGATAGAATATGTTAAACAGATTGCCTCGGATGAAGGGTGTGGTAGCTATGTAGAGATGAAACGATTAGCTCAGGACAGAGAAGCATGGAGAGCTGCATCAAAACACTGAAGACTCAAACAACAACTAGGTCTTCCTTTGCTTCTCTTACCCTCTACAGCTGAACTCATTAACCTCTTATGGAATTTGCTCTTTCCCATTCTCTTCACATGATCCCACCATCTGAGTTTGTTCATACGAACAGCTTCATCTTGAGTGTTCATTTCTTACTTAAGCTTTCCACGGTGGGTGAGTGATTATCGTGTCCGTCTACCAATCCCAAGCTTACAGGTTCGCTCCTGGGCATGGTAAGTGATTTTTGAAAGGCAGCAAAAATACGACACGCATGTCATACGATGTTGGCATGTCAAAGATCCCATTTGAATTCAGTAGGCCGTGTTCATAACGGCAAAATTAATCTCGGGAGTTTCCGCCAACACAAAGTTCCTCATTTCTCTACTAGAAAGCGCTATAGTGTTCAAGGAGCTTAGATATCTAACCTCCTTGACTTTCAAAGTGATTCCAGGAACAACGAAATTCGACATGCAAGCTAGCCCCTGGGTGTCAAATTACAAAGCTTGCACCCAGACCCGAAGCCTTACGATAAAAAGAAATGTATCAGATATCCTTAACTACCCAGCTCTCACTTCCATAAAGCAAGGTCAGTGTAAATACTGAGCGATGTAGGGAGAGATTCGTCGCCACACTAACTTCTTCCTGCCAGAATACTAAAGATCACAACTGAGAACTCGCTGCATTGGCTTTCCTACACGTCGACCCTATTACTTTCCCCATACTACCATCCTGAGACAATATACAGCCCAAGTAATAAATATGTCCCACCTGCTCCAGTTTAGTTCCTCCTACCTGGCATGTTTTAATGTTTGAAAAATAAACACTGTCCCATAAAAATTTATGTTCCAAAATGTTCTTTTATGTTCGACGCTGGCGAAATGTGGAAATGTCAGGAAACTGTACTATAATGAGGCTCATTATAGTACAAGTTTTCATTATGATACAGTTTCTCCCACCAATCAGAGCTCAAGAAACAGTTCTGAGACCAATTAGGTGAGGATAGCATCGCACCTGTGCTCACTTCCATGGCCCCCTATTTTAAATTTCACTGCGTGGCGAGTGTCACAGTGATGTATTCCAGGAGGCCATGGTCAAATACAAGGTATTCTCTACGTCCCATGCGCTCTGTTCAGTACATAAAACTGGTGAAATCTCGACAGATATTTATGAATATTTATGTTCGAACATAAAATAGTTATAATTATCGTCGAACTTAAACAGTCTTATGGTAATTAAGACACTCGTATGGAAATTATAAAACTCGCTACGCTCGTTTTATAAACATACTCCTGTCTAAATTATTGCCAGTATAGGCTCGTTGCATAATGTACTACTTTCGCTCTGAGATACATATGTTGGTTATGCAACGCCGTAACTTTATCACCGGTCGCCAATGATATTTTGTAAACACTGGATATGCCATGGTTTCGATCGTCCCCACTCTCCCTGTCTAATATATCGATACGTGCTACCCCTAGTAGCAAGTTCGTTAATTGGATTACAGTGGGTAAAAGCACAACACAAATGGTCCTTTAAAGAAATATTAGCTTTATTGCAGGTCAGAAAGTTACACCACACAATAAGCAAGTAGGAACAATTAGCTGTCTTACAGAAGCTTCCTCCTTTATGGAGCACACTCACCCTTTCACTTGCTCCTGCAGTTAATCCCCTCACTAATGAGACCGGTGTCCTCGGCTAGAAGTAACAACAACTCTTCCTCTTGTACACAAGCCACAGTCTGTCACTCACTGTTCTTGAATACACACTGTTTCGCAATTCCCACGTCACCGTAACAACTCTATCGCACTGGTAAGAACACACTCCTCAAAACTCAGACCATCCTCACCGGCCAGGATCGCTCTTTATATATCGGGGCTGATGACTCAACGATGTTTCTAGAGTAGACCAGGGTTCACAACTTCTCGAGATTTCCAATATTAGGCGGCTCACGAACCTTCTGGACCATGCCCTTTTATTCTTACAGCCCCGTTGCGTAAGGCGCTGGTAACACACAGTCAGGGATAGCCTGGGGCGGCCTGAGTCACGCGCGAAGCTGTTTGGCACTCGTAACAATATTTTAGGTCGGCACCTGCCGTCACCAGTTACCCAAACACATTTCTTGAATACAATTGGCTCGCAGACACAGCCTCCAGCTCTCGCGATGGACATGTATATAACTGTGGACTCTTCCCCAGTTTAATGACGGTGGACCGCCACTTCTGGGAGTTACTGAGTAGTTGAGAGGTTCCGTCAAATTGGCTACATTCATGTGACCGCAGCGGCCAGTCCCCGAACGTGCCAGGCAACCAAATTTGGAGGAGGGGTGCGGGGTTGTGGATGTCCTCAAGGGGAGGCGTAGTGAAGGTAATTGTCCCTCCCCATAACTTGAGACGTCCTATTTGTATGCTTTGAAGTTGAGAGCTTATTTGGACAATTAGGGTCTTGACTTGTAGAAATGCCTTTCACATTCAAAGAGTCAATGGGAACAAACCTACAAATAAATAAAATTGAAAGCTATTGTCAGCGCGCCAAGTAGAAATCAGTTTGACAAGCTGCGACGCGGAGCGGCAGTTTCGGCTGTGCGCATGCCACAATTAATCGCAATTAACTAATACATGTAATTTTTTCTAACAAAGGTTGTTTTCGGTTGGTTCCTCAGTTTAGGGGCTGCGACAACACGGTCATGTAGCCCCGTGTACTTTGGGTGTGTGTAGAATCTGTCTGATAATCGGTGTTAATTATGATTGCTGTATTAGTGTGTGTTAACTGTAATTCAGGTAAGGACTGCAGACGATCAATTTCAAGTAGTTCCTACTTTTGCTACCAAATGCTACCGTCAACGACACCTAGCCGTTAACTTGTCTACTAGATACCACCGCAACCGGAACCTGGCGGCGAACGTTGGAACTTAAAGAGCGTTAATCAAATCTAAACTACAAATTTAGCTTCACACAATTGGGAGGTTCTTTTACATGCCATAAATCTATGACATGGGCACGTCGGCTTTACTTCCCCTCCGAAGGAAGGCATACTGAGGGATTTTAAGGCTCTTAAAAAATCCGACGACTTCGGCCGGGTTTGAACCCGCGATCTTGGGCATAGAAGCTCAGGATGCTGCCAACTATGCCACCGAAGCCACCAAAGATTGTTTCCAAACATATTTCAAAAATTACTATTTATCTAAGCAGCTAAAAATACATCAAAGAACTAGAAAACCAGATCTGTTACAAATTTAGATTAAAGGTGAAGGATATAGCTTTAAAAAAACACCTTGAAGTGTAAAGTATCAGGGATGTGGATGGTATATGTATTCATGCATATATATTTTGAGGTTGGGATTGATATGATCATGTGTTTACGTGAGAATAAATAATTTTATGATGATGTTGCTGTAAAAAAATACAATCCAGGAAGATAGAGTATTCATAAGAAGATAATGTAATTTCATTACTTTATGAAATTTTTAACAGAACTGGTTTTCTAGTCATTTAATGTATTTTTAGCTTTTTAGATTAGTTAATTAGTATTTTTTGAAATATTTTTTAAAACAACCTTTGTTATGAAAAAATAATAGTGTAAGACTTGCTACTCGAATTGTATTTTTATTTTCTTCTGGAGAAAGTCACAATGTGATCGAAACTGGTCCACTATAATAAAAAGTACATTTTATTGACCTAAGGTAGTCTATTAATTTTTATAATATACTAGCTATTTTACCCGGCGTTGCCCGGGATGTGTATTTACTTTTTATAGAAAGATACATGCCAATATATTTCGCAAAGTATATTCACTTTGCCCCTAAGTGTGTTTAAAACATAGTTCTCCAGGGCTCTGAAGTTAATCAAGTGCAATATTAACTCACTGTAAATCTAGGCGAAAAGTACTGTGGAGTACAATAACGTAGTAAAGAATGCATCAATAACAAACAAAAAAAGGACTGTAGCCTATATGCACATTTCTCACGGATCTAGTCTGACAATTACAGTACTTTCCTGTTAGTCTTTATTTTTGATGTAATGGGTGTAATTTCGACGTTTTGTTCACATAGAGCTCTTTAATTTTTAAATTATTGCATCCAATTTTTTGAAAGGAAACAATATTTAAATTATTCAATATTTGGAATATAAAGTCATCATTCTGGAGTCAAATATACTTACGATTTTTAACTCCGCACAAATGGTGTGATTAATGAGAAATGGCTTATTCATGTACATAAGTCAGTGTGTAGGCTACTATAGCTGCATATTAGGGAATAGTAACCGGGTGAGTTAGCCGAGGTCGTTACGGCATGATTTCTGGCAGTCGCTCACGTCCGGGAGGCGAGGAGGTTCGAATCCCCCCGCCGGCAACCTTGAAGATGGTCTTCTGTGGTTTCCCATCTTCCTTCCAGGCAAATGCCGGGGTTGGTCCCGAAGTATAGGCCACAGCCGCTACCTTCCAATTCCTAGCCCTTACATTCCAACTTCCCCCTCCCCCCCAACGGTACTTGTAGCTCACCCATTGGGTGTCCGTCTCGAAGCAGCTACAAAACTTGCGAGCCGAACATGTCCTCGGACACTCCCGGCATAAAAGCCATACCCTAAAAAAAAGGGAATAGTATTGCTGTATTTCCATGCCTATTATCTCATATTGGGCGGCTTTGGTGGCGTATTTGGTAGCATGCTGAGTTTCTAAGCCTAAGGTAGCGGGTTCAAACCCGGCCAAAGTCATCGGATTTTTGAAGAGCGTTAAAAATCCCTCAGTATGCCTTCCTTCGGAGGGGAAGTAAAGCCAGTGGGCCCATGTCATAGATTTATGTGGTGTAAAAGAACCTTCCATTAACTACACTCGTGTGAAGGTAAAATTGGTAGTTTAAAATTGATTAACGCTATTAAGTTCCAACGTTCACCGATAGGTTGTGGTAGCGGTGGTACCTTTTAACCAAGTTTGCAGCTAGGTGTCGTTGACGGTAGCATTTGGTAGCAAAAGTAGGAACTACTTAAAACTGACTATCTGTAGTCCTTACCTGAATTACATATAACACACAATAATACAGCCATCATAATTAACACTGGTTATCAGGCAGATTCTACACACATCCAAAGTACACGGGGCTGCATGACCGCGTTGTCGCAGCCCCTAAACAGAGGAGCCATCCAACCTATCTCACCTAGTTAAAGTAAATGCAACAACGCATAATCCCAGTTTAATGTTAAATACAATGCATTGATTGAGAACACATTGGGCTTCTTTAGCCCCTAAAATATTTCGTAAGATAAGAAATATATTCTCTAAATCCATACCGTAATGATCACTAAAATGCTATAGCGGAGTTCAGGGAATTCGTGATAACCACACCATTACACAATATCATTCCTCAGTAAGCACTAAAATGGCTAAGACATAGGAAATCAGCAAAATGTGGGATGAACACCCTTTTTATTTGAAGAAATAATAGATCAGATATGTGTTCAAAGAACAGCACTCGTTTGTCAATAACCCAAGTGTTGTCATGGCTACCTCTAGCCTTAGTCAACACTTTATTTATATCCTCTTTGGTCAACACTAATATCTTTGGATTGTCTCTGTCCATTGCGGTACCTGGTGTCATTCTGTGTTACCACCGCCACATCGGTCCTGGTGGCAAATTGTGTTACTACCGCAGTAGCTACTGTTTGGTCCCTATCATTCAAAATCTAACCACAAAGAAAATAATGCTACTTTAAGAACAATCTGCAATAGTATGTCGAATACAGGGTTTGCCAATGTATTTCTTTTTTAATTTCATTTCCCTATTACGACCCCTGTTAATAAAAGAGATACGGTTTCAGATTTTTATTGCGTTCAGATTTCTAATGTTTTTATCGTACTTTAGGTAATAAATGGTGTGGCCACTGCCTGCTGGATTGCATCCCTCCTGGCTGCTTTAAACTGCCTGCCCATTAAACAATATTACAAAAAAAAGCTTGTAGTTTAACGTGACCGTTAATCTTGAGATCATGAGCCACAGGACCTCCTTTTTACGTGGAATCCGAACCACAGGACATGGCATTTCACTTCGAAAATCTCACATGCATTGACCGGGAAACGAACAAACAATATTACAGTAATGGTTTATGCGTACAACCTCGTTTCCAAATATAGGCGCTGTGTTCGCAGCTTTTTCAAGTCACTGTTACAGACATTTGTTTTGTGTTGATGTTAATGGTGAAGTTGTGTTTTGTATTTTTTGATGGCGTATTGATGTGTGTGCTTTTGTAAATCAGAACAGGTCAAGTTTGAATGCCGAGGAATCTCATTTCATGAGTTACCATCGGACAATTCACTGGACTTATAAATACACACTAATACAGCCATCACAATAAGACGGGTTATCAGACAAATTCAACACACCGCCAAGTACACGGGGCTACATGAGCACGATGTTCCAAAGCCCCTAAATTAATCAACATCCCTTTCTTCGGCGGCCGGAGGCATTTCTTTTCCATGTCTTTTATTTCCCTTATTCTTTTCTTTTCGTATCGTCTAGTATGTAAGTTAAATTTAAATTATTTGGAAGTAATTGTATTTCTTTTAATCATCCCTACCGTATAATTACGGGAAAATGAGCTAGACATTTCGCCCCTTGAAAACAATCACCTCCACCACCATGTATGTTTCGCTTTTCTTTAAATTGAAAATTTGCCCGTAAGCATGTGTCTAAAATTAATATCATGTTTGCAACCGCATTGCCCACCAACAGCTGAAAGTGACCTTCTGCCAGCAAAGAGTTAAGCACAATTTCAGCCCTAAGTATCTGGCATCACCTTGGACCGTTCCTTAACCTTCAAGAAACACTTGGAATACACAGGCCAAAAACTCAAATCGCGGAACAATGTCATGAAGAAATTGGCTGGCACATCATGGGGTGCTGATGCAACTTCACTACGCACGACTGCCCTCATCGTGGTTTATCCTGTAGCAGAGTATTGTGCCCTAGTGTGGCACGGTAGTGCTCATACTAAAAAGATCGATGTTCATCTGAATGAAAGTATGAGGGTCATAACAGGTACACTGAGATCCACCCCCAACTCCCTATCAGTATCATATCACCTCCAGACCTAAGACGACAGGAAGCAACAGTACGTGAGTGGAGAAAGGTACATCAACAAAATCACCTACAGGATCTCCCAATTCATGAAGTGCTTAATGATCTTTCCTCCAGTCGTCTTAGATCAAGGAACCCAATATGGCATAACATACCTGACATTATTTGCACGGAACAATGGCGCCAAAACTGGAAGTCTGCTCCTGTGAGACATCAAGGTATTCTAGATCCTACTATAAGACTTCCGGGATTTAACCTGAAGAGAAATCAGTGGGTAAAGTTAAATCGCCTAAGAACAGGTCACGCCAGATGTAACGCCATGCTACATAAATGGGGACTTCATGATTCTCCTGCCTGTGACTGCGGAGCTCCTCTTCAAACCGTAGAGCATATTATTCAATTATGTCCGATGAGGAAGTATGCTGGCTCACCTCAAGATGTTATTTCTGCTGCATCTCCCTTTCTGGACTGGCGTGAACAACTGGACATCTCGTTGTGAATGCGAACGCAACCTATGTTCTTGTGATTTATATATTGTACATATGATTTACTTATTTATATATACATTTATTATATTGTAATTCATCTAGTTGCTAGCCACACGATAAATAATAAATACATATCATAGTGTAGAATTTTGAGCTTATGCCGTGTTTTATTTCATCAAACTCGACTCGTTTCGGAAGAAAACATGTCTTTCTTCATCAGGAATAAACGTAAATACGACTAAATTGTTGCTAAGAGAAAGTAACAAAGAAACTAATAAAGGTTCCCTAAGATGGACGCCATTTTATCCCCATGTTAGGGACAACGAAAATCAACAGTGTATTATTTTCTGAGGGTTCTGATAATAGGTAGCCAGGACTCACTGAGATTGTAGCCGGTGTCGCGGTTGAAATTATCTGGGTGTTTACGTATTTCAACCGCCTCCCTGATGATTCTGGGACGATATTGCTTTATACGGGCAAGAACATCCACTCCTTGGAACATGACATCATGGTCAGGTGTTAAAGCATGATCAGCAACAGCTGATTTATCAGGTTGAATGAGCCTGATACATCTATTATGTTCCTTAATGCGAGTACATATCGTTCTCGAAGTCTGCCCGATATAAGCCTTGCCACAAGTACAGGGACCTCTGTAGATACCCACTGCTGCTTTTCGTTGTCCCTAACATGGGGCTACAATGGCGTCAAACTTAAGGCATCTTTTTTAGTTTCTTTGTTGCTTTTTCTTAGCAACAATTTAGTCGTATTTCCATTTATTCCTGATAAAGACAAACATGGTTTCTTTCGAAACTCGTCGAGTTTGATTAAATAAAACACGACATAAGCCCAAAATTCTACATTATCGATAGTGTCACGGGCCGTGAACATCTAAATGATATATATCATATTCTTTATGCTTATTGAATAACAAAAGAACTAACTTAGTGCCATGTTTTCACGTTTTTTCAATCTCGATATTAAGCCTCAAAACTTAAAAACCCTTCGTTTTGTATTTTTTTATTTCCTTTATACTGAAAATTTGCTTGTAAGTATGTGTCTGAATTAATAGCATATACTTTATGCTGATTGAATAACAAAAGAACTAACTTAGTGCCATGTTTTCGCGTTTTTTCGATCTCGATATTAAGCCTCCAAAGTTAAAAACCCTTCGTTTCAGGTATCGTCCCCTTAAAAAGCCGCGGAAGGTTGGCGCTGCAACCTAGTGGTGAATTCATATACAGTATATCCAGTACGCGTCTGAGTGTTGAATGGGCAGGCAGTTTAAAGCAGCCAGGAGGGATGCGATCCAGCTGGCAGTGAAAATGCCGCGGCGATCACAGTGGGTTGATGCTGCAACCTATCTTGTGCTAAATGGACAGGCAGTTTAAAGCAGCTTGGAGGGATGTGATCTAGCTGGCAGTGGGTGTAGCATGGCCTCTCACCGAGATAGATACAAACTTGGTGGCCCCGTCTTGAGCTAGTGTTGCCATGGAGATAGCCGGCCTTGCCATTATTTTATCAGTATATTTTCTGATATTATTTGCCTTTGCTCGAGTGCAAAAAGAATGAGAATGAGAATGACTATCGAAAATTCATCTAGCCAGTGGTTCCTTCTGGGTCCTAAACTATGCCTATGCAAAATATCGTTGAGATTGGTGGAACGGTGTAGATTTGTATACGGAACCAACCCACATACATACATACATACATACATACATACAGACAGACAGACTTTCACTTTTATATATTAGATTAAATATATACGTTTTAATTATGTATTGATTGACGTATACGAGTATTTAACAATTTCTATAGTATAGAACATTCTAGAGGACCTTAAACCACTGTGCTAAAACTCTGAATTTTGTTGAATGTACTCCGCTCTACAATAATTCCCTACCTGAATAGTTTCACTCTTCTTCGTGCCGCACCGAACACCTCGTGGTGTAGCGGCTAGCATTCTTGGCTGTCGCCCGAAATGTCCGGGTTCGATTGCCGGTCTGTCAAGAAATTTAAATGTGATGTGAAAGCTGGAACGGGATACATTCAACCTCGTGATGCAAAACCGAGAAGAGGAGGGTTTGATTCCCACCTCAACCATACTGGAAGTGGTTTTGCGTAGTTTCCCCACTTCTACTCCAGGCAAATGCTGGAATGGTTACTAACTTAAGGCCACGACCGACACCTTCCCAATCCTATCCCCCAATTTACAAATACACATACTAGTACAGCCATCACAATAACACAGGCTATCATACAAATTACACACACACAAAATACACGGGGCTATATTACCACGGTGGGTGAGTGGATAGCGTGTCGGTCTACTAACCCCAAGATTGCAGATTCGCTCCCGGCTGTGGTAAGTGATTTTTGAAAGACGGCAAAAATACCACACGCATGTCATACGATGTTGGCATGTCAAAGAACCCATTTGAATTCGGTAGGCCGAGTTCATAATGGCAAAATTAATCTCGGGAGTTTCCGCCAACACAAAGTTCCTCATTTCCTCATTTCTCTACTAGAAAGCTTTAGTGTTCAAGGAGTTTATTTATCTAACCTCCTTGACTTTCATAGTGATTCAAGGAACAACGAAATTCGACATGCAAGCTACCCTCTGGGTGTCAAGTTACAAAGCTTGCACCCGGCACCCGAGGCCATACGATATTATTTTTATTATTACCAAGATGTCGCAGCCCCTAAAATAAGCAAGAACATCATCTTCCCGCACTATGACAGGGTCCGCTGTCGGCACATCCGTCGCCATTAGGTAGATTTCATTAGAAAGCTAACTATTGCAATGGGTACCATGTTTCGACTTCTGGAAAATGTCGACATATCTTCACGTTTCACATCCCCCAGACCCCAAAACCACCGTCAGTTCAAAAGTTTATATATAATTTATGTAGTTATGTATGCAGCCGAAACCCTATCCCTAAATGCTAATAAAGGACTCCTTGAAGAACTGGAGAAAAAAGAGCGCAAAATCGTCCAGAGTTATAATGGGATCAAATTACAAGAATGGTATCCACTATAAAAAATCCAACAAAGAAGTCTACAGTGAAATAGAGAAAATTTCAGAATCGATCCGTAAAAGGCGGGCACGGTATTACGGTCATCTCAAACGAATGGACGGAAACAGGCTGACTAAACAGATTTTTCATTTCTTTGACTCCAAACCCAAAACCACAATGCCCTGGTTTATGAATACCAAAGACGACCTCAAAATGCTGCATCTAAAACCCGACGACGCCTTCAATAGAGATCTCTTCCGCAAAAATATACTGACTAATGGGCTAACCCGAGACGAGACATCGAACCCGAAAAGAAGACAAGGTACCACTTGGACAGCGGAGCGCAAGATGGCCCACTCACAGAGAATGAGGGAATTCTGGGCTCAGAGGAAGGCGAAACAAATTGCCAAGTGTAGCAAGACTTAACGTGGTCCTAGATGGCCTCAACGAATTATATATATATATATATATCTGTATATCAGTTTCTTGTGGATACGATAACTGCCGTAATTGTGCACCAATCACTTTGAATTTTTTACCGAATATGTATACCTATAAAATCTCGGTCTAGTTCGTTACTGGGCTAAATCGGTCGAAGGGGGTGAAAATGGGGGGGCTTGTTTCGAAAAAGTGAAATATTGCTATAACTCTCTTAATATGTGAAATATCGAATCCGTTCAAAGTTCATACTAGGTGTGGGATAAAGCCCAACATTTTATGTTTGAAGAGACTTTTCATAGCACCAACCATTGACCAAAGGGGTGGGAAAAATTGGGTATTTCTGGAAACATTAATCATATCTCTCTTAATAGGCACAATATCAAAACCGTACAAAACGGGAAATATTCCCCTAATAATTACCTAAAACTTTTGTCTGAAAGAATTTTTGATATGACCCACCATTACGCCAAGGAATGAGAAAAATGATTTCGGAATTATAAGAAAATACCAACAGCTACACTACTAAATTGATGAGGGATGAGCCATCAGACGTTGCCATGACAACGCACTTACACGAGATCAGATTCAAATTTCCACCTGACTAAGTGTGAAGCGGCTTCGGTGACGTAACTGGTAGCATGCTGAACTTCTACACCCAAGGTCGCGGGTTCAAAGCCAGCCAAAGTCGTCGGATTTTCTAAGAGCGGTAAAAATCCCTCACTATGCTTTCCATTGGAGGGGAAGTTTCAACGTTCGTTGCGAGTTGCTGGTTGCGGTGGCATCTAATAACCAAGTTCACAGCTAGGTGTCGTTGACGGTAGTATCTGGTAGCAACATTAGGAACTACTGCTTGAAATTGACCGTCTGCAGTCCTTACCTGAATTACAGACTAATACAGCCATCACAATTCACACCGTTTATCAGACTGATTCTACACTCACCCAAAGTACACGGGGTTACATGACTGCGTTGTCGCAGCCCCTAAACTGAGGAACCAACTAAAATCTCTGCGTGAGATACAATTTTGCGTGAAGAAGTAACAGACCGTTACATAGTTACACATCAGCGTCGAAACGGAGTAGTCATGTAGGATGTGTAGTTTCAAAAGCTTACAAATCCCTGCACTTTGTAATGAGGGTATTAAAAGGAAGTAGTACCTCTGCTAAAGAATTAGGCTATTTGTCACTTGTAAGACCTATTCTGGAATATGCCTCGGCGGTTTGGGATCCATATCAAGTAGGGCTCATCAATGAGTTGGAAATGGTACAAAGAAAGGCCGCTAGATTTGTGCTCAGTGACTTTAATCCCAGGAGCAGTGTGAGCCGTATGTTAAAGAAACTTGGGTGGGAATCACTGGAGGCTAGGAGGATGAAATCTAGACTCTGCGCTATGTACAACACGTATACAAATCAACCAGCATGGGGTGAGCTTAGCAAACGATTGGGAAAGCCCACTTACATGGGTAGGAGCGATCATCCTTTCAAAGTTAAGGGCCGACCACAGCGAACAAATTATGGTAAATATTCTTTTGTAAACCGTGCCATTGATAACTGGAACTCTCTACCTGCCGCAGTCTTAGAGCCTTTTCCCAAACATATAGGTGTGTTTAAGAAAAGACTGACTATTTGTGTAAATACTCCAGTTTAATTGTTGTTTAATTGTTATTGAATTGTTATGTATAATTATGTATTGTTATGTATAATTATGTATTTGTTATGTATATCCAATTTGCCACCGGGGGACACACCCCCCATTGCAAATAAATGAATGAATGAATGAATGAAACCTTGCATAAGGACAATGTGACAACAAGTATAACAAGATGTTCAGTAAAGAACATATAGCCTACTTTCTCCTAAATGCATGGGTATTGTTATAACGCTTTGTCCTTTTCAAGAAGTATAATTGAATATTGGTTGTAGTAGCTTGTTGAAATACAACGTGCTATAGGGATATTAAACATGAATATGAGGTGCCCTTTGCTAGTGCTACCTCTGTAAAAAAAAAAAAAAAAAAAAAAATCGGTTTCACCGTGTTTGAATTGATAGGGGGAATGGATTTGCACACATACATGGCCGCTATTTGTAAACTATTGGGCTGATGACCTTGTAATCAGTCATAAGATGCTCTCCACAAAAAGGCATGTTGTTGCAAAATCCGGTAGATATCAAATTATTAGGATGGTCGAAATTTGATTTAAGCTTTTAACATTTGGGAGGCCGTCATTCCGTTTCCGTCAAGATGGCGGCGATATAAAACATGACACTGAGGTGCCTTTTGCTAGTGCTACCTCTGTACCAAATTTCGTTCAATTCGGTTTCACCGTGTTTGAATTGATAGGGGGAATCGATTTGCACACATACTTGGCCACCATCTGCAAACTATTGGGCTGATGATCTAGCAGTTTGGTTAGAATATGCTTCCCACATAAAGATTTGTTGTTGCAAAATTTGGTAGAGACTAGATTATTAGGTTGGTCGTAATTACATTTTAGCCTTTAATATTTGGGTGGCCGCGATTACGTTTCCGTCAAGATGGCGGTGATATAAAACATGACACTGAGGTGGCCTTTTCTAGTGCTACCTCTGTACCAAATTTCGTTCCATTCGGTTTCACCGTGTTTGAATTAATAGGGGGAATCGATTTTCACACAAATATGGCCGCCATCCGCAAAATATTAGGCTAATGACCTATTAGTTTGGTCCAAGGATGCTCCCTCCATAATGGTATGTTGATGCAAAATTTGGTAGAGATCGGATGATTAGGTTAATCGTAATTTGATTTAAGCTTTGAATATTTGTGTGGCCACCATTACGTTTCCGTCAAGATGGTGGCGATATAAAACATGACACTGAGGTGCCCTTTGCTAGTGCTACCTCTGTACCAAATGTCATTCCATTCGGTTTCACCGTGTTCGAATTAATAGGGGTAATCGATTTTGACACAAAGATGGCCGCCATCCGCAAACTATTAGGCTAATGACCTATTAGATTTGTCAAAGGATGCTTCCTCCATAAAGGTATGTTGTTGCAAAATTTGGTAGAGATCGGATGATTAGGTTAGTCGTAATTTGATTTAAGCTTTGAACATTTGTGTGGCCGCCATTACGTTTCCGTCAAGACGGCGGTGATATAAAACATGACACTGAGGTGCCCTTTGCTAGTGCTACCTCTGTACCAAATTTCATTCCATTCGGTTTCACCGTGTTCGAATTAATAGGGGGAATCGATTTTGACACAAAGATGGCCGCCATCCGCAAACTATTAGGTTAATGACCTATTAGATCTGTCAAAGGATGCTGCCCCCATAAAGGTATGTTGTTGCAAAATTTGGTAGAGATCGGATGATTAGGTTAGTCGTAATTTGATTTAAGCTTTGAACATTTGTGTGGCCGCCATTACGTTTCCGTCAAGATGGCGGCGATATAAAACATGACACTGAGGTGTCCTTTGCTAGTGCTACCTTTGTACCAAATTTCGTTTAATTTGCTCTCACCGTGTTTGAATTGATAGGGGAGGGACAGACATTCAGAGTACACACTCACACACACACACACACACAGACTCACACACACACAGACAGACCCACTTTTTTTCGCCCTGTAGTGATCTCATAAGTCTACTTTCATTTTTTGCAAAAATCGAAAGTAGGCTAAAAATGGACCCCAAATGACAAGAAGGTTACCGTCCCCATAAAACAATAAAATTTTAAATATGCTTAAAATGACGAAAAACAAAGTTTATTAAGCTCCAATTATAAAATACTTTCTCGCAATAAATGAGGTCTGATCCTTCTACGAAAACCTGCATATTCTGCCTATTTTCGCCTATCCCCAAGTTTGTTCGGTGAAATCTACCTCCGTCTTCCGGCGTGCCGAGAGGCCTTTTTTTCGATGTTCCAAGGCATCTTCATGTCCTCCCTGATGTGGTGCATCCACAATTTCTTTGGTTTGCCACGGGGTTGCCGGTCAACAGTGCCATACACATGGCCGTCTTCTTTAACGAGTCTTCTTTACTCCGCGCGACGTACCTATACCACCAATCCCAGCGGTGGCCAGACTTTGCATGCTCGGCGTGCTAGCTATGCTGCGCGGCACTCAGCAGTCTGGTTCCTGTCTCTCTTGGCCGGGCTGACAGCTGGCGCTGCGACAGCTCTTCGCCGCGTCTGACCGAGTCAAGTTGGGATCGCTAGCGGACCGGACGTAAATGTAAACCGTGGCCTACGTTATAAGACAAGGCCTGAAAATGAGGCGCCAGACAACATTGGGAGCGATGCGATGGTTCAAAATCGTTTCGCAGTTTGCCACTAGGTTCGCTTTTCGGCGCCCTTAATCGCATCGTTTGTATTACGTACAATGTGATTTGTATCTCTGTATTTGGCGGTAAATAAGGTGTCTTGATATGAGTCTGAAGGCTTAGGTGTTCAAAATTGACCGATAAAGCGTGTCATATTATAGATGCACTTTCCTTAAGGGCAGTAAACTTCTCTTTGACTTCTAATGAGATGAGTGCTAAGTGGTCTTTATGAGCGACGCAGTGAAAAGCAAGTTTTATTCCAGTGAACTAGAGTAAATGTGGCATGCATATGGGGTAAACACCTTAGATATAATTCACGGAATATTTTTATATATTCTAGTAACTTATGAGTAATTAGTAATCGTTATGGTTGTGGTTGTGAGAAATTGTGTATTTTAGCGTGCCGTATTGTAAATCTCGTCAAGTTAAAGGCAATGGACTTTCGTTTCATACATTTCCATTGAACGATGACATACGGAGACAATGGGTTCTATCTATTTCACGTGAGGGGGAAAACCACGGTATTTGTGGACTCCAAAACCGTCTTCTGTAATTTGTAGGAAGCATTTCAAGGATCTGATTATAGTGTAAGTTCTGCAAAGAACACATTTCCGACAGTTCTTGAGGACTAGTCCGAACTTAAACAAGTGTAAATAAATAGAAATACACGCAAAATAGCAAGTGTTGATAAAGACAACCATATAAACAATAAAAGAAAATTTTCAGGTAATTTAAATGTTACGGAAGACTTAAGGTGAACGAATTGAGGAAAACTATGATCAACCACGTATTAGCGCAGGAACGCAATGTTCTAGGCTATAAGCAAGCCAACTCATGGGAAGTCAACAAATATAAAATTAAAATTAAGGTATGCACTAAGGCTGCTAATCTGTTTTGAAGCCGCTGGCTGCGAGCGAAGCGAGCAGGCCAGTGGCGCTAAGGGACCAGGTACCGTTGCGTCTATGCGCTACTCTGCCTGGTGTATGTTATTTTAACAATCGCTTCGGCGGCAGCATGTATAAATTGAGGATGTTTTAAAAAGTTGTTTAAGATATAAGGTGGAATATAGTAAAAGATTTGTTATTTTAATTTTAGTTTTCGGGGAATAAACAGTTGTCATAGCAGTCGAGCTCTGTTTAGCTACTAGCCTGGTGTTCTGGCTTTATAAGTAACGTGCGCCATGGCCGGCGTTGCAACAGCTTCAGTTTGTAGTAGTAATAATAATAATAATAATTTCTTTAGTACTTGAAAGTTAATTTGGGTTGACGTACTTTAGGAAGGAAGAATAGACCTCTAGTGGGTTGGTTTGGTTAGAATGAAAGTTGATAGTCCTTTAGTAGGTATTCTGTTAAAATTATGAAATGATATTAATAAGCCTCGCTGATGGTTTAATGGGAATTTTAATGAAAATGTCTTGTTATGAATGTAATGAGTTGTGAGGCAGCTGGAGCTCTGTGATTGGCTAAGTTTGAACTGGCTGCCTGAGCGGGCAATCTTTCCTGGCCTGTGATTGGTTGTTGGAATTATGTCTTTTTAGTACATTTCCAGTGGTGAAAATTATATTTTTTGGTTTGTATTGTTTATTTTGGGAGTGTATCGACGCTGTGGAGTAGTTTTGGTTTTGAATAATGTTGTAGTTTAGGCGAAAAGTTTGTCGGACGTTCCAACCGGCCAACGAAGGCCTGTGATTGGCTGTTTGAGCCTGGTTGATTTGGAGCTGTTCCCTAGATGAATTTACAAGTTTGTGTTTCTATAATGATAAATTATGCTAATTTGGATGTTTGGGATTGAACGATTTTGTTTCGGATTTTTGAAATTGTTGAATTAGGGTATCTGTGCGTTGTAAGAGACCCGCTGACCATAGCGCTCCATCCCAGGTGGCTAGAGCTCGCTCAGTCCCTAGGCAGGCGCGCCACGCGACAGCGAGTCTTGGGTTCGAGTTCAGTGTAGCTCAGGCAGTCCTGTGTTTGATCTGTCTACGTTAATGAAATGGCTGATAGTTGGGATAGTAATTGGAGTAGCTGTGAGAGTGTAGTGGCAGGTTGGGCTGTAGGGGGGGGGGGGGGGGGGGGGGCTGTTTTAAGTGAGAGTAACGATGGTATATTGGGACTGGTTCGATGCCTGGTTAGTGCTCTATGTCTTCGCTTGATGGCGTCTTTAATATATCGACAGCCTCCATAACTCGCCGCGTGATTGCTCCCACAGTTTACACACGTGGGGCTGTCCTTATGCACCTTGCAATCTGTGTGACGATGATTATCGCCACACCTATTACAGCGGGTAGCATGCCTGCAATTCGCGGCGTCGTGGTTCAAGCGCTGACATTTGTAGCACTGGAATATGAGTGAGGAATGTTGTGTGCTCGGTGGGCGGCGTCGCGGCGCCCTAGTTGATGTGTTAGGGTTCTTGCGGGACTTGAGTTTGCGCGACGCTTGTTCTGATGTAGGAGGCTGGTGTTCTGTAGAAGAGGGCTGGTTTTGGGCTGAATTTGTGGATATGATAGGGCTATCTGGCTCTGGGTCAGTGGTGTGAGAGATGGAGTGGCTAGGGGGAGGGGCGGTTTCATTAGGAGGAGTGAGATTAGGTTTCGCAGTAGTGATTTTAACTGGGATGACGGAGATCGTTTGTACTGGAGTTATGGATAGGGAGTGAGTTGTTTGGGTCTGCTTGGATGAAGGATATTTGGGCATAGGAGGTGGAATTGGAATGGTTTGAGTAGCTTGCACCTCACTGGTCTCCTGGATTTCAGTTTGAGTGTGCTTATTTTGTGTAGCGGTTGGATAGGGGCACACCCAAAAGTGTTGGGGAATGGCTGGGTGTCGCTGAAGCACTTCACTCAGGGTTCTGAGATGTCGCTCATGAATTGGGATGATTGTGACGTAATGCTGATGTGTCTCCTCTATGCACGAAATAATCCTAAAGTGGGGCGCAATTGCGTGGCAGATGGCCTGTCTAAGTGTATCTGGATGAAGGTTTTGAGGCGGGTGAGTCATAAGCATCGAACTCCACTTGGGAGGGTCCAATCTAGGATTGTGAGCATACAGTTGCGCTGACGTATCTATCTCGTGTATCCAGTTTTTGCGAGTAGATGATCTAGTGGTTGTATGTGTATCCCTGAAGGTATCCCAGGCGGGATCCGCTGGATCGTACTCTTCAGGGTTGTGTTTGCGGGTAGAGTTCATGTTTGAAAGTGGTGAGTCGTTAAGTGAGTGTAATATGAAGTGTGAATTAGTCAAATGCTTGGCAGGCCTTAGGGAACGTAGATTTCGGCTTCGCCCAAGAGAAAATACCAGTCGTCAAAGGTTTCCAGTGTTTAAGCAGAGGGGCTGCGACAATTGACGAGCTGGTTTAAATTAATGGCTATTAATTAATTATGTGGCTGCAGGGGGGAAAAGGGAATGAGTTTTGCTTGGCGGCAACTCAGGAAGATAGGATTGCTTGACTTGGAATGGTCTGAGGGTGGGTTTGAAATTTGAATGTTGGCAATAATGGGCAACGGTTAGGAGAGGGTATTGTTGCTTGAATAATGCAGGGCGGGAAGGGAATTTGTTAATGGCTGGGTAGGGAAGGAGGTATCGATGAGTCAGTGTCTCGGCGGAAGATGGATCATCGTTTTCATCGGCTTTCAGAGTAATCGCTGATCGTGGTTGGAGCTTGGTGCAGGAGCTGCTTCTCGCACGGCTGCTAGCTTGCGAATTACCACACCGGCGAGCGAACGAGTGTGTGTCAACCGTATGCACTAAGGAAAATACAGAACTGCAATTAAGTAATTGAATCGGAAACTAATTTAATTAAAACAAAACTTATATTCACTGCAACATCAGGACACATGTTGTGTCCAAATATCGAAGCTCAAGAGTGAAATTGATCCTGGGGAACTTGAAAGCTAATTTCTTACTTGAACAAATTCGAACATTCATGAAACGAAAGTGAAAATACAATGAAACAACAATCAAAATATGTGTAGTATATTGCTCTCTAATGAATCACCGTCCGCTTACCGCCTACTGCGAGATAAACATATCTTACAACTTCCTCTCATCCACGAACCTTGAGAACTTCCATTGGGTACACGAACGGAAAGGCGGGTGTCACGTCACTTGTAAAAGCTAGGTAGACAACTGAAAAACAGTCCCTGACTCACCATAATGAGAAAGTTGATTCATTAAACATTGATGAAATGGTCATAATGTACCGGTACAAACTATTGTATGACAAGTACTTAGACTCTTTCTCAGCATGGGTGGGTTGCACGAGCCGTGTGGGTTGCCTACTTTTACCCCTGCGAAGCTAACGCCATCTATGCGCCGTACTTAGAATCAGCCTATCAGCCATATTGTTGTAAAGGCCAGTTGGAAAACAATACTTGCATTTTGTGTCATAAAGCGCAATTGTTGCTTGTTACACGAGGACTAACAAGGATTCAGCTGATTACAAGGAGTGTGCACGTTTCTTCAGAATACCGTCCGTGATAAAGAGCCAATGCGAAGTCACGAAGAAACGAAGCGAGAGACGCCGAGCACTGTGGCTTTCTCGTATTAATCGGAAAGACCTGAGAGATTGTGACGTGAAACCTCATACCATAACGAATAGAATATAAAGTGTGATCTCTTCTCCCTCAATAGCATGTAATGAATACGGATCGGGTTGGCACTCGCCGCTACGCAGCGCTACAGTCGATTTGAGATTGTTGATTTCCACTAATGTTTGTGTGTTTATGTGCGATTTATTAAGTATTTAATTGGTCGGAGTGTTTTGGTGGTGTTCTGTGCAAACGTTTATTGATATACAAGTGCTTACACTATTACTTCATAGTATTAATACCTGAAATGCTAATGTAGGAAGCATTGACTGAAATGGAATTTAATTTCTTGTCGTGTGTTGACGTTATCTTCGTGTGTTAATTTTATTGTTATTTAATGTAAGTAAACAGCAGTTTAGCCCTTACATTTTCATGAGTGCTTAATGTGATTAGTGAAGATGCCTTGATCTTTTGTACCAGGATGCAGATCTAGCTATGGGGACTGTAAAGAAGTCAGACGGTTTTTCAAACCTCCTAAAGATTAGGAACGTTTTATCAAGTGCAAAGGGGCCATATCAGGGAAGGATAGGGAACTTACTGAAAAGTCCTACATCTGTGATGCTCACTTTTCAGAAGATTTAATTGTTAAATTTGACAAATTTGTGATAGAAGGGAAGGAAGTATTACTTCTCCCAAGAACCAACTGGCGATTGAAAGACTATTCTGTTCCACATATAATCCTAATTTTCCTAAGTATCTGTCCAGTATGGTGTAAATATAATGCTCTTGATGCCATTAAAGACTACTTATGTGAAGAAAGGGATGAGAATAAAAAGACAATGAGTTAAAAAACATATATGTACCGTAATGCTGAAGGAGGCGTGATCAGTTTTAGACAATAGCCTACTCTATGAAGGGGTCATGACTATGCCTTCTATGTCTGTTTAATGTTAAGTTCTTCTGAAATGATGGTAGTTTACTGATTTTGGTGTTTGTGGATTGAAATTAATGGTTATTATTGAATTTTATAGTAATCTACGGTAAAGTTGAAAGTTGCGTTCGTACGGCTTCTTTTTGTCTGTGTTGCAAGTCTGTTAAGGGAATGTAAAATGTGTAACAATGTGAAGAAATCCTTCCTGATAGCGAGGTTAATAGTTCCGTTCTTTTTTAAAATTTACCGATAGCTGGCAAAACTAATTGCATTTTGAACTTGCTCTTTGTCTTCGCTTATTGTCGAAACTGGACTATTACAAGAGACGACTTACTAAATTATTATTGGGCACAGTAAAGTAAGAGGAGATGTCAAACTTATTAGCTCCTATGAGGATATCTTGCGGTGTTTTAACATGTAAAACAGGTCGCAAGGTTTTAAGTATCGTAAGCGCCAATGCTAACTTACATCACAGATCGGAGCCAGCGCTGCGCTGCGGCGGACCAGGCGTACTAGGCCAGTGTTATCACTTCTTATTCTATTCGTTATGCTCATACTAAGGTATGCAGCCGTCATTTCGTGGCAGGTAGGTCGCTTAGAGCGCGTTATGTTTTGACACTGTGGCTGTCGAGGAGGTTGTGTGCTCATCCCCTAATGTTCTGATTTCATTTCTAGGATCTCCAGCTGCCCGATGGGATGAAAATAACCCAGACTGGGCACCCACTTTAGAACTGGGTTACTCTTCTGGACCGATATCGCCGTCTCGCAAGGCTTGTATTGCCGTTGCCCGATACGATCGTGTCACCCAGAGAACCATTAACAAGAGAAGGAGCAGTCCACTGTTTCATCAAGCTGAGCTTGAAGATTGTGGTGCAGCTACAGTCGCAGTGGAACCGGATCTTGTCTGTGGAAGTTCCTCGGTGACTACCAAAGCGCCCAGCTTGCCAAAATCACGGGTGCGTGCTGAATTGGAAAGCGCTCTTGCAAAATCAAGGTAAGTAGTTGGATCCTGGAAGAGAATGGTAACAGAGGCAGAGGAATGTACGTTCAATGACAAATTGTGGGCCATGGAGGAAATCACAGTGAAAAGCAAGAGAGATCATACCTTCAGCAAGAGCCTCCAACCGTCGCATTCTGTTGTCAGCAGACCTGAAGTAAATGTGCCTTGCTTCCTTCACAGGCACAGCTGAGGACATTATGCGAGCCACCTCCATCATGAAAATAGTGGCTGATACATGAGAACAATTCTCACAACGCCCAGCCATGCAGGTGCAGTGCGCTGTGAGAATGTTCCCTTTTTTTTTTTTTCAGCTAATATCCACTACTTTAGTGTCTCCAAGCTCTGCCTTTGAGAATAATGGACCTGTAAACGAGATAATTAGTACCAAGAGCTAAGAGGATGGAGAGAAGGAGAAATAGGCTATGTGTCAATGTTGGTGACCAATCCTGCACGGACAAACTTAACGCCTGCTGTTGACTGGCTGCGTGGCTCAGCGGTAACGTTCTCACTTACTGTGCCCAAGGTTGCAGAATCGAATCCTGGCAGGACAATCTTACCGCCTGGTACTTCTTTCGCCCGAGGCGGAAACACAAAGCCACTGGTCAAAAAATTGTGGGCCTCCATAGACTTAAAATTCTTGACGGCTTCTTTCCTGGCAAAATTTGTCCCCAGCACTAAATAATCTATGCGGTCCATGTCAGTAACCTTAGGCCGATCCTCCATGTTTTGACTTAATTCTTCCCACTCCAAGTCAAATGGATCAACTCCGCACAGATAATTTTTTTCTTCATACCGACTCTTAGCAAGGTAAGCTAACATTATTTTTGAAAGGAAGTACATAGTACATTGGCGCTGCTCGTGGCAACATTTGAGCCTTGCAGCGGTCTTCACAGTATGTATTAGCCACGCGTCTTGGTGAGGTGTACCATAACCAACTGAAGAGCCCATTGGTACACTGGGGCGAAACGCTGGCAACTGTTTTGAGCTAGCCGGACCATTGTATCAAATTTCTTTGTGAATTTGTTATACCGACTCTTGTCAAAATGAGTCAGGTTTGACAAATAATTCTCTACAAAAGGCATTTTATTACTTACAAGTTTATCCTCACACGCTTCTCACCACCCGTGTATTCTCCGGCCTTTACAACAATATGGCGGACGCTGTGTTTCTCGTGAGAGGCAAGAGATGGCGCTCGCATCGGCCTGCCCCACCCATGACTCGTGCAACCCACTCATTAGTAATATTGAGAAAGATTGATTTGAAATTGAACATAAATTGGCTAATAATAAAAAATATGTACTGTTCAAGGGCCTGTCACCAGGACACAGATTCAAAGTTATCCCGATAATAAGATGAGACTTACGAAGGAAACGTATCAAGCGTTGGTGCAAACAATTTCATCAACCGTCTGCATACGATTTTCATTATGTGATTACGCGGACGATGTAGAACTGCTCTTCAGTCACGTGAGAAATAAGGGAGGAACCGTAACAATGACACGAGGGACGTGAGACCATGTCTGCACACCGTCGAGTCAACACTTCGCACAGGAATTATCGCATCTTCTATAAGTGGTAATGTGAAACTAAGGGATGATGCAGTCGCAGCAAGCACATATCTTGCAGATTCTTAAAAGCTCTATTCATGGCATGAATGTGGGGCATGTAGCCTATAAAAACATTATGATTTACATTAACCTTATTTTAGAATGTTGAAGTCTCTTTGTTTTCAGAATAAACGGCATCTTTATCTCCCATTTCAATTGCAATAGTAGCGGAGTTTTTTGTAGGAGTGGCAGATGAGTTGCGAAGGTTGCTTAGAAACAATATCAGCTCCAGCAAGTTCAAGCCCGTCATTCTCCCTATATTATTCTGCTAAGGTCCCATTCCGGTTTTATATCGAAAATAAGGTCCTGTTGATACCAACCAACACATATGGGGTACCTACAGGTACCGCATAACCCCATGTGTCCCCAAAACGCACTCACTTCCTCTTTAAATGCCTCACAATTAAATAAATACCTTAAAAATGTACATTTACAATGGGAGCACCGTAACCTGGTGAGCCTGCCGCTAGAGCACAGGGCAGCGCGGCGGCGATAGCCATCTGGCGGGGCGTGGCATACTGCTAGGCGATAAACCTACATTCACGTTGCGAAAGCTCGCACGGGCCCACTAGTTAAGTTTAATACAATGCTTCCTTTATAGCCTATCTCTATTGGAAACAATTTCTCACTTTGTCACAACAGCCGTAAATTTCAAGTCTCGAAAATAGATAGGCCTAATGTCAAATGTCACTAATATTTTAACTGGTATGCTTTTGGAGTAGCCTACACAAAATGTGAAATGCGTATTGACATTCACTCTCCGTAGTTAATCTGCAACATTTATTAAGGCCCCTTTTAAAGATGATGATGATAATTGTTGCTTTAAGGGGCCTAACATCTAGGTTATCGGCCCCAATTTTAAAGAATATTGGTGTGAACCACAAGAGCAGTAGTGGAACGTTTCTGAATCTAAGAAGTAGGCCTAATTCACTAACATTAAGATTCTTAATGTGAAGTGAAATACAGGAAACTAGAGAAAAGCAGGCAAGAAGTAATAAGAAAACATGTGTTAAGTGTATTTGAGATGCATGTAATCAACGCCGTCTATAATTCTCAAACCGTGCTGTTGTTAGTATTGGCAACGTTTAGGCGAGTCCGTAAATTCTATAAACACGTAAGACCACATGCTAAGTTTTATTCATAAATATCGTTTATTTTGATATGACAGCATCTAAAAGCAGTTCGTACTAATTATTTCAACCCCCGTGAAATTCCTCGTGGTAAATGAGACCTACTGAAAGTTGTAGATGTGAGCATTAAGTTGTTTGTGTAACCAATGCCTTGTAATGAATTTAGCCAACAAATTCTTCACTAATGTTTCATTAAACTATATCAGATGCCTAGGAAATGTTGTGTGCCTGGCTGTAAGTCAAATTATGGCAGCACTGGTTATATTACAACGATTTGATCACTACAGCGAGGTGGACTTTCTGTGTCTAGTAGGCTAATTTAGTTTAGGTTTCGTATCTTCATGTGCCCTCTATTTCCCAGTACATTATGAACTGTACTACAGTCAGTTGGCAAGTGCATTTAGGTAGATTTCATTAGAAAGCTACATATTTTTAAATTAAGTGACCAGTGGAACATTATTGTTAGACTGTCAGCATTAAGCTGGGAGGCTTATTGTGACTATGATGAGTGTATCTGTGGCCAAAAAGTGAAGAATTCATTATCAAAGACAGTCTCTAAGTTAGTAAGAAGAGTCTTAAATATATTTTCTGAGCGCGTCAATGACGACAGTGAGCATAGCAGCAAGAAAAGAAAACTTCAGCCATTGGGACATTGGGTACAGTACAGCCTATATATTATTACCTTATGGGTAATTGCCAGTACATAGCATGATAATATGTATCCTTTGTGATATTTGTGTGTAGATTCAGCGGAGGTTATGTTCTGTTGTATTTTCGGTAACATTTTGCGTCAAAATCTATGTGTTTACAAAGTGTTAGCAATTACCATGTGCTTGCGCTAGACCCAGGGCCGGATTTAAGAGTATGCTGCCTATAGGCTTAAGTCCATTTGCCGCCGCCTCAATAGTTCATATTTGCTTAATACATTTGTTTTATACAACAAAAGGATAGAGTTCATTGGCGTTTTCATATTTTAGCCTACTTTCGATTTTTGCAAATAATGAAAGTAGTCTTATGAGATCAACACAGGGCGAAAAAAAGTGTGTCTGTCTGTGTGTGTGTATGTGTGTGTGTGAGTCTCTGTGTGTGTGAGTGTGTGTACTCTGAATGCCTCCCCCCCCCCCCTATCAATTCGAACACGGTGAACGCGAATTGAATGAAATTTGGTACAAAGGTAGCACTAGCAAAGGACACCTCAGTGTCATGTTTTATATCGCCGCCATCTTGACGGAAACGTAATAGCGGCCACACAAATGTTCAAAGCTTAAATCAAATTACGACTAACCTAATCATCCGATCTCTACCAAATTTTGCAACAACATACCTTTATGGGGAAAGCATCCTTTGACCAAACTAATAGGTCATCAGCCTAATAGTTTGCGGATGGCGGCCATCTTAGTGTGAAAATCGATTCCCCCTATTAATTCGAACACGGTGAAACCGAATGGAACGAAATTTGGTACAGAGGTAGTACTAGCAAAGGGCACCTCAGTGTCATGTTTTATATCCCGCCATCTTGACGGAAACGTAATGGCGGCCACACAAATGTTAAATCAAATTACGACTAACCTAATCTTCCGATCTCTACCAAATTTTGCAACAACATACCCTTATGGAAGACGCATCCTTTGACCAAATTAATAGGTCATTAGCCTAATAGTTTGCGGATGGTGGCCATCTTTGTATCAAAATCGATTCCCCCTATTAATTGAAACACGGTGAAACCGAATGGAACGAAATTTGGTACAGAGGTAGCACTAGCAAAGAGCACCTCAGTGTCATGTTTTATATCGACACCATCTTCACGGAAACGTAATGGTGGCCACACAAATGTTCAAAGCTTAAATCAAAATACGATTAACCTAATTATCCGATCTCTACCAAATTTTGCAACAACATACCTTTATGGAGGGAGCATCCTTTGACCAGACTAATAGGCCATTAGCCTAATATTTTGCGGATGGCAGCCATCTTTGTGTGAAAATCGATTCCCCCTATTAATTCGAACACGGTGAAACCGAATGGAACGAAATTTGGTACAGAGGTAGCACTAGCAAAGGGCACCTCAGTGCCATGTTTTATATCACCGCCATCTTGACGGAAACGTAATCGCGGCCACCCAAATGTTAAAAGCTAAATAATGTAATTACGACCAACCTAATAATCTAGTCTCTACCAAATTTTGCAACAACATATCTTTATGTGGGGAGCATATTCTGACCAAACTGCAAGATCATCAGCCCAATCATTTGCAGATGGTGGCCAAGTATGTGTGCAAATCGATTCCCCCTATCAATTCAAACACGGTGAAACCGAATTGAACGAAATTTGGTACAGAGGTAACACTAGCAAAGGGCACCTCAGTGTCATGTTTTATATCGCCGCCATCTTGACGGAAACGGAATGACGGCCACCCAAATGTTAAAAGCTTAAATCAAATTACGACCATCCTAATAATTTGATCTCTAACAGATTTTGCAACAACATGCATTTTTGTGGAAAGCAACTTTGACTACAAGGTCATCAGGCCAATTGTTTGCAATTAGCGGCCATGTATGTGTGCAAATCCATTCTCCATATCAATTCAAACACGGTGAAACCGAATTGAATGATTTTTTTTCAGAGGTAGCACTAGCAAAGGGCACTTCATATTCATGTTTAATATCCCTATAGCACGTTGTATTTCAACATGGTACTACAACCAACATTCAATTATACTCCTTGAAAAGGACAAAGAGTTATAACAATACCCATGCATTTAGGAGAAAGTAGGCTATGTGTTCTTTACTGAACATTATGTTTTTAAACATAAAGTTCATTTAGTTGAGATAAAACTACAATATTAATTGTTTACATAATAAATTATATAATGAAATTAGTTGTCTACTTGTTTTCTTACTTACTTCTTTCAAGATTCGTTAAAGAATGAAATGGATTTCGAACTTAATAAATTAATTTGTTCCTGGAGATCAGTGATCACTATTTTAAACATATTTTTATATTTCAATGATAATGACTATATTTTGCGTTATTGAAGAACTGTGTTCAATTTGAATTAGTTTGTCCTACACGGTGAAATGAAATTACACAAACTATAGTTAATTACTGGTTAATTACTGGTTAATTTGTTGAAAAATATACAAACTTTTCTAAAACAACTCACTCCACGTAATCTTGATGTTCAAATTTACATAGCTTTCTTACGAGATTTCTTAATGGCAAACCCGTTAACAATGTCCCCATATGAGAGTGTTAGGTAGATTTCATTAGAAAGCTAACTATTGCAATGGGTACCATGTTTCGACTTCCGGAAAATGTCGACATATCTTCGCGTTTCACATCCCCCAGACCCCAAAACCACCGTCAGTTCAAAAGTTTATATATGATTTATGTATGTATGTATATATGTATATCAGTTTCTTTTGGACACGATAACTGCCGTAATTTTGCCCCCAATCAGTTTGAATTTTGTACATAATAAGTATTCCTTTAAAATCTCGGTCGAGTTCGTTAATCGGCAAAATCGGTCGAAGGGGGTGAAAATGGGGGGCTTTTTTCGAAAAAGTGAAATTTCGCTATAACTCTTTTAATACGTGAAATATCGAATCCATTCAAAGTTCATAATATGTGTCGGACAAGTGCCAAAAATGTATGTCAAATAAGTTTTTTGATAACACCAACCATTGACCAAAGGGGTGGAAAAAAGTGGGTTTTTCGGGAAACATTAATCATATCTCCCTTGAAATGAAAATCCACAGCCTGCTTCCAGTCTTTGACCGGATCAGGAATGGAATGAATGAAGCCCCCATCTAGCGGCGAGGATATGAACTGTGCCGGCTGCCGAGGCCTGACGCACTCCTCTGGGGCAATGATTAAATGAATGACAGATGAAATGAAATGATAGTGTTGCTGGAATGAAATTTTGACAGGGAAAACCGGAGTACCCGGAGAAAAACCTGTCTGCCTCCGTTTTGTCCAGCACAGATCTCACATGGAGTGACCGGGATTTGAACCACGGACCCAGCGGTGAGAGGCCGGCGTGCTGCCGCCTAAGCCACGGAGGCTTAAATCATATCTCTCTTAATAGGCACAATATCAAAACCGTACGAAATGGAAAATATTCCCCTAATAATTACCTAAAACTTTTGTCTGAAAGAATTTTTGATATGACCCACCATTACGCCAAGGGATGAGAAAAATGATTTCGGAATTAAAGAAAATGCCAAGTGCCATCAGAGGTTACCATGACAACGCTTCTATAATGATGAGAGATGAGCTATCAGAGGTTGCCAAGACAACGCCATTGATGAGATCACATTCATTTTCACACTTTGCAAAAATGAGGAAAAAGTAGACTTATGAGATCGATCCGGGAAAATGTCTGTCTGTCTGTCTGTTTGTCTGTCTGTCTGTCTGTCTGTCTATCCTTCTGTATGTCTGTCTGTCTGTCTGTGTGTGTGTCCCCCCCCCCTATCAACTCCTAAACGGCTGCAGCAATCGAAACCAAATTTAGTATGAGTAAAGAGGTATACCGGAATATCTCAGGCTCATATTTGAAAAAAGATGTCCGTGCTACCAACTGCTAAAAAACGCTCTAGAAATTTGAGCTCCATGTTGGATATCTTAGAAGGTATAAATGGGAGCTATTCCAAAATTGGCACACATGTAGATAATACTATTTCAGTTTAATTTCCAGGAGGCCATACATGACAGTGTTGCCAAAATAATTTTAAGCCTTGTGATAGGTCCAATTTTTAAATGCATATAACTTCTACACTATCAATTGGATTTCAACCAAATTTTGTATGTAATATGTATACATAAACAGATATGACTGAGTGCATTCTTAAGAGCCACCAGGGCTGCCAATTGTTAATAATTGCTCTCTCTACTTTTTATCCAAATACCAATATATCAGAAAGTATGCAAGCCGACAGCTTTAAACTATGCACACGTATATTACCTGACATTTTACATTAATTTGGAGTAACTTATATACGTCAGTTCTACCAACATGATTCTAAGCCTGCTGATATGACCAATTTTTAAATACATTTAACTTCTATACTGTCAGTTGGATTTCAACCAAATTTCGTATGTGCTATGTGTAACATAACAGATATGACTATGAGTATTCTTAAGAGCAATCAGGGCTGCCAACTGTTAATAAATGGTGTCTATATTTTTTACCCTAATATCAATATATCAGAAAGTATGCAAGCCAACAGCTCTATACTTTGCACACGTATAGCAGCTGACATTCTAGATTAATTTGGAGTAATTAATATAAGTCAGTGCTGCCAGCATGATTCTATGCCTGATGATAGCTCCAATTTTAAAATACATGTAACTTCTATACTAACAAATGGATTTCATCCAAAATTGGCACAAAAAGATATCATAATATTTCAGATTATTTCTGACCAGCACTCGCATGACATTGTTGCCAACATGCTTTTACGTGTACTAATAGATCCAATGTCTAACTCCATGTAACGTCCTTTGGACTTCAACCACATTTTGTATTCTGTACCTTCAGAGATGGAATTATGAATATATTCAGTCACCAGCGCTGCCAACTGTATTGCTCTATTAGGATACATTATGCCAGGTATATTTTGAACTAATTTGATATTTCGATATTACCAACTTAATTTTGTCATTATTCTAGATAGGTTCATATAGCCTACTGTAGATTAATCATTGGCATGAATCTTAATATTAAGAAAAGTAGGCTCTTTAATTCGTCACGGAACTTCTTGTTCCATCTGACTATGAGGGAAGCGGCTAACTGGTAGCATGCTGAACTTCTATGCCCAAGGTCGCTGGTTCAAAGCCGGCCAAAGTCGCCGGATTTTCTAAGAGCGCTAAAAATCCCTCAGCATGCTTTCCTTCGGAGGGGAAGTTACAACGTTCGTTGCAAGTTGCTGGTTGCGGTGGCATCTAGCAGCCAAGTTCACAGCTAGGTGTCGTTGACGGTAGTATTTGGTACAAAATTAGGTACTACTGCTTAAAATTGACCGTCAGCAGACCTTACCTGAATTACAGACTAATACAGTCATCACAATTAACACCGTTTATCAGACAGATTCTACACACAACCAATGGACACGGGGTTACATGACCACGTTGTCGCAGCCCCTAAACTGAGGAACCAACCAACATCTCTGCGGGAGATAAAATTTTGCGTGAAGAAGTAACAGACTGTTAGATAGTTACACATCAGTTCCAAACCTTGCATAAGGACAGTGGGATCACAAGTATAACAAGTAGTTCCGTGAAGAACTATACAGCCTATTTTCATATATCCTACTTATGTTAATGGCCACTATCATCATACACAATTTCAGTTTGAGTGCTGTAATAGACTCGTAGATATTGAGAACCGACTAAATATTTCGGATGGTCGCCATGTTGGATTTTACATATGTAGGTCTTAGAGTTATGTACTGTTACATGCAGATTATTGTGTACGTGTAGTATTCTAACTTCAATCGCATAATTAGGACACAAGAAGTAACCAGGAGATTTTAAAATTTAGCACAGCTGCCATCTTGAGGTTATGGAAACAATTGAAATAAATTAGATGCCAGTGGATTACCATTCGTATAAGGATTTACTGTTCCAAGTTTCACTGCACTCGGATGGTTAAATTGCGAGAAACGTCCATGTGAATATTTATACTTCGCGTCGCCGCCATGTTGGATTTGTGATCACCAGGTTATTTAAAGTCCTATAGGTGAACTTAAGTTTATAGCCCCTATGAACATTATAAAATTCAGTTTGATTGCTATAATAGATTCGTAGATATTCAGAGCCGTCTAAATAATTCGGATGGTCGCCATGTTGGATTGTTAAATGTATAGGCCATAGAGGCATGTACCATTAAAGGAAAATTATAGCGTAGGTTCATTATTCAAACTTTCACTTCGATCGCATGACTACATCACAAGAAATAAAAACTTAATTTTAAAATTCGCACAGCCGCCATCTTGAGGTTATGTAAACAATTGAACTGAATTAGATACCAGTGCATTATAATGTGTATAAATATTTTCTGTACCAGATTTCAGTGCGTTTGGAACATTAAATCGCGAGAAAGTACTATTTAAAATTTTCAATTTCGCTTGGCCGCCATGCTCGTTTTGTAGTTAACTGGTTTTTGAAAGTCTTATAGATGGACTTCCAGTAGTGCCCTTTATCTTCGTACAAAATTTCAGGGAGATACCAGTAATAGTTTCAGAGATATAGAATGCCGGTGAAATATTTCGCACATCCGCCATCTTGTGGTTATGTAAACAATTGAACGAAGTTAGATGTCGATGCATTACAATGTATATGAACATATACTCTACCAAGTTTCATTGCGTTTGGTTGGTTAAATCGCGAGAAACGTCTATTTAAAAGTCGCAACTTCGCTTGGCCGCCATGTTGGTTTTGTAGTTACCAGGTTTTCAAAGGTCACATAAGTGAACTTATAGTAGTTCCCTTTATCACCATACAAAATTTCAGGGTAATGTTGCTAATAGTTTCGGAGATATTGAATGCTGGTCAAATATTTCGCACATCCGCCATGTTGCATTGTTGAGTCGTAACAAAATTTGAAGGGCACGGTCGGGGTCACCCGGAATAGTGCTATGAACTTACCGAATTTCATTGAAATTTCTCTAGCCGTTTAGATTTTATTAGGGGGGGACACACACGAATCACACACGCACACACACACGGACAAAAGGTGATCTCATAAGCCTATTTTTTCAAAATTGAAAATAGGCTAAAAATGGACCCCAAATGACAAGAAGGTTACCATCCCCATAAGACAAAAAAATGTTAAAAATATGCATAGAAAGACGAAAAAAAGTTAATTAACCGCCAATTTTAAAATACTTTCTCGCAAGAAATTAGGTCTGATCCTCCTACGAAAACCTGCATATTTTGCCTATTATAGCCTATCCCCTAGTTTGCCTGGTAAAATCTACCTCCGCCTTCCGGCGTGCCGAGAGGATGTTTTTTGTTGTTGTATTTGCCTTAATACAAAGTAATGAAAGTGAGTTTAACCGTATTTCAGAAATACTAGTTCGCAGATAGTTCTTAACTCTTCTAAGGCAGGAAAAATTGTAGGACTAAAGCATATTATGTTTAAGTAACATGTATTCTTAAATTCGTACGTAATATATCATTAACGTCTGAAATACTTCATTTTAACTTTTGAATAAATTGCTAAACTGCCGCCCCTGAAAATTTGCCGCTCTAGGCTGCAGCTTACTTAGCCTATTTAGAAATACGGCCTTGGCTAGACCTCCCAGATGACAGATGGGTCATGATGATGATGATGATGATGATGACACGGCTTGAGAATTGTAGACGATGATGTAATGCATTGTCAACAGCAGACAACTAGGGTGCCGAACAGCAATCTTAGCGGCGTAAAGTGGAACTACCAGTTTGGCGCTCCGAGTCTCGGATCTATTTCCAGGCCTTGGGCATAACGTAGGCCACGATGTAAACAAACAAATTGTTCGTCCAAAGCGTTGGTTGTCCGACACATCTACATTGTATTTCGCACGTTTCTCAGCGTTCCGGTACTTGCAGATTACGCGCTTAGCATTATAACAGTCAGAAATACTAATAAGGTATCATGAACTCATTTAAAGTTGCAATTACGGTCACATTATTATTTGTGGTTTTTAGCCTACTTTCGATTTTTGCAAAAAATGAAAGTAGACTTATGAGATCAACACAGGGCGAAAAAAAAGTGTGTCTGTCTGTGTGTGTGTATGTGTGTGTGTGAGTCTGTGTGTGTGTGTGTCTGTGTGTCTGTGTGTCTGTGTGTCTGTGTGTGTGTGTGTGTGTGTACTCTGAATGTCTGTCCCCCCCTATCAATTCGAACACGGTGAATGCGAATTGAACGAAATTTGGTACAAAGGTAGCACTAGCAAAGGACACCTCAGTGTCATGTTTTATATCGCCGCCATCTTTACTAAAACTAAATGGCGGCCACTCAAACGTTCAAAACGTAAAATCAAATAACGACTAACCAAATCATCCGATCTTTACCAAATTTGGTAACAACATACCTTCGTATAGGATGCGTCTTGTGACCAAACTACAAGGTCGTCCGCCATACCATTTCAGGATGGCGGCCGTGCGAATTATGCAAACTTTATAATCCATATCATGGGACCCACCAGTTCCGATTATCGAGCCGAGAATCGTTTTAACTGTTCTAAAGGAAGAGGCACGTTCGAAATTAAAAGTTTATTTTGTAATACTATAGTGCAGACGTGATTTTAAAAAGCTGAGCTGATTTAGTAATAAGACAAGATGGCAGCGGATATCTTGTGCCTGACTTATATTTCAATAATTTGAGTATTGCATGCAATATAGCGTACTGATATAAAATAAATAAACTTTGTATGAAATGCTTTATATATAAATAATATACTCCAGTGATGAAATCGTTTAGCATAAATCACTATTTGCTAACAAGTTCTATGTAAGTCATTTTATATAGAACGATATTCGTTGACACAATTAGCTCAGTGGTAGAGCGTTAGCCTATCGCTCAAATGCCTATGGTTCAAATCCGATCAGAGCTAGTTTTTTTGCTTGAAATTTTAAATGTTTATTGTTTTGTAATGACTCAGATGTTTTAAAATTAAGCGTTATATTGTGCATATTATGGTGTAAAATATATATTTAATTAAAACATAATTCGCCAGCAGATTTACTCGAGACATCTAGCTGCCAAAAAGGTAACTGCACGCCGACCAGATTTTATTGAAAAGTTTCTTCTTCTGGCCGCTAGAATGCACTCGCTCTGTTAGGATTATATTGTTAGATATTTCACCACTAGATATCACGACTAGTCTACGTGGGGCTCCATTGATTACTATACCATTTGCATTCTATGCGCATCGAATTTGAAGAATGACAAGATGATACTACGATACATTTTTACTTTCTATTTTAAAGGGTTTGTAACAGCCTATTGTGTGTTATTTGAAAATGTTAATTGAAGTAAAGAACAAAACGATTTCACATAGTATCTGAACTCTACCGTTGGTGCTAGTTCAGGATATTAATTAATACTTCTATTTCAGCCAAATAGCAATCGAAAATATCCACATAGTTGGTATACACACGTCTCTGTAGGGTCATGGAAAGATTTGTTAATTCAATTAGGGTTGTGAAAGTCATACGCAGCCAGACGTGTAAAGACATGCCTCAACTCAAAGTTGGATGTTGCCCGCGTCAGGCCGATTATGTAATAATAATAATAATAATAATAATAATAATAATAATAATAATAATAATAATAATAATGTTATTGGTTTTACGTCCCTTTTAACTACTGTTGCTTTTAGAGACGCCGGGGTGCCAGAATTTTGTCCCGAAGGGGATCTTTAACGTGCCAGTAAATCTACTAACACGGCTCCCTCGCATTTGTGCACCCTCAAATGCCAGCTGACTGCGCCAGGATACGAACCTGAAACATACGGTCCAGCAAGCGAGAACGTTACCGCTGAGCCACGCCGCCAGTCCGGTCGATTATGTCTCCAGATCCATAACATTCTTTAGATACTTCTTATCTTTCTTTCTTCAATGATGGTAGCAGTTTTTATCTAGGTTGTGGCGTTTGGTAGAGGTAAATCGTTTCTAAGGTCTTCAACAAAGAATAGTTCTATTATACTCTTTGATAATAACAACGAGTTATAACTATGCTCATACATTTAGGAGAAAGTAGGCTATATGTTCTTTACTGAACATCTTGTTTTCCTTGTTTTCGTTTTGCTTCAATTAGTTTTCATATTTACAATATACTGAATACCGTTTGGCGTTCGACTGATCGACCACAACACTGCGAAGGCAGTACGGGAAGAAGTGAGACGGAAATGTGAGCGAGAGAAACAGATATACAGTCTTCCCCCACTATTGCTGCAAGGCCGTCCGCGCCAGAAACCCGCTGGCATGCTGTATGGACACAACTGACCTAAATCATCGTTCACGCTGTTTTGTTGTGATTGCTGCTAATCTTATTACCTACTGCCGAACGTAGTTATTCATAGAATGATCGAATCGCGTTAGTCCAAGCCACCATCGGATCATTCGCATTTCCATCCCATGCATGGCCTGCTCATGTTTTGTTGTTGTTGGCCAGCACCCCAACCCATGGAGATCTACTGGACGTACAACCGTTCTGCACACCTTAGACTTGAGGCATAGGGGCATACGCACTAGACGCACAGACGCGGGCATCCGGAAGGCTATCACCAATGAGAATGTAATATCAGAGTCCCAGCTCCCATGTTAAATTATTTTCCTTAAATCCGCCCATAATCCGGCTTCAAAAAAACAATCATTTCTCTTCGGTAGGGGAAACATAAGGAACTAAATCCCTAAGATATCCGCTTATTTTTATGAATATTACGCAGACCTAGTCCCTTTGTGGATCAATTAGCATTAATAGCTATTACCTTTGACAATATTAGCTCTGCCAAAACGTATCACAAGCAATCAACAATATACTGATACATTATGAAATTTGTTGTCCACTTTGTAATGTTGGCAGTAAACGTACATATGTAGCTATATATTTTGATAATTATAATAATGTATCGTCGTTAGTTTATCAACTATACACCGTAAAAATCAATTATCTAACACGTTTTATAAGTTGAATGCTATAAAATGAAATATCGATTCATGCCTGCTGACATGACCTCCAAATTCCAGAGCACATCCCATACCCGCCCCCCTTTTTCGCCCTAACCTACATAACCTCCAAAGCTGATTATAGTATAATTAAAATAATCACCCCTACCCCCCTACCTGCTATCCTACACAGGTTCCAAATTCGTGTTTGAACCCCATGACCCTCTTGCAAATGTGATATGAGAAGGAAGGAGAAGGATAAATGAAAACCATAGGTGATTGAAACATTTTTTATTTTTTTATTTTGCATTACACAATGTAGAAATAAAATTGTTGTATATGTATAGGTCTAGTATAGAAAGAACGTCACAATTGAAATTGCATTCTCGTCCAGTTCTGCTCTTGCAACTTGCTGTTCACCTGGATTCAGTGGACAGATCTGTAAGAATACAAACATCAAGCTATAAATACAATAAATTTGGAATGTAACTTATAAGACACTAGACATGGAAGAATGCAGGCTAAGCTTCTCAAGGAAATATCCTGTAAATGGGCATGGAGGATTTCAGTTATTTCAGTGATCTCTTTCGACTGCAGTCCAATATTTTTGTTTAACATTTAGTAATTTTCATCATGAATTCTTTCCTCAAGACAGTATCCATACCATTTAAAAACTCATTCAAATCCTCTGGTGTGTCAGCTAAGATCACGACGATGTCATCAGCAAATCTCCAAGTTAAAATTATTTCTCCTTGAATTGTTACTCCTACCTTGATTTTTTCTCCAACTTCCTTAATAATAATGTTATTGGGTTCACGTCCCTTTTAACTACACTGGCTTTTAGAGACGCCGGGATGCCGGAATTTTGCCCCGAAGGGGATCTTTAACATGCCAGTAAATCTACTGACACGGCTCCCTCGCATTTGCGCACCCTCAAATGCCAGCTGACTGTGCCAGGTTTCGAACCTGCAACCTTGGGCTCCCAATTTCCTTCATTGCTTGTTCAATGTATAGATTGAAAAGTATGGGTGATAAGTTGTGGCCTTGCCTTACACCTTTCTGAATACCAGCTTCTCTCTCATGTCCTTATGTTCGAATAACTGCATATCCTAAGGAACACAAAACGTGCTACACCTTAAAACAGTAGGCCTATTGGTATGGCACAAAATGGTAAATTGAAAGGAAAGTGATTAGTCCCTTGTTCATAAATTTACATGTGTCAACATTGTTTGGTATCCTTTAAACATGAGTCACTTTCAGTGATCTCAGGAGTAGCCTAAATATTGAGACTCATGTCCTAAAGGTCCTGGGTTTTATTGCAAATAAATAATTAATTCTAGTCTGTTTGGAACATGCAAAATTGAGACGTGTTTGGCTTAGTTCACACCACAATGATCCACTCAAATGGTGGTTCCTAAATTAAGGCCATGACTGCCTCTTCCCAATCCTAGTCTCATCTACAAATGCATATACCACTACATACAACCTATACATACAGTTAACGGGTATGTAGCTGTGTACTTCCCCATCCCACTCTCCCGGTATACTACTGCAACTTAAAAAATTTGCCACAATCAGTGTGTCCGTTTCTGATTGTGACAACCTACTGTCCCACGCGTCAATGTTCTCAGATAGGGAAGAATTCGGCTTGCTTCCTGCACCACTCTATACCTACCTCTCAAGGTCAAGTGCACAGCTGAATGCCGGCATCTGTAAACACGTTGATATGGCTAATGGTGGCAACATGGTTTTGCAGCAGACACCAATTTCCAACCAAGTTAAAACAGCTCACTGATGATTTGTTCTGAAATAGTTATTTCAATGCTCCCAATATTAGGTATTTATGTTGTTTTTGACAACCTTGACATGAACATTGTCAGGAATACTGTATGCCAGCCATCCTAGTTTCCCATCTGGGTGACAAATTGGTTATGCAGTTACAAGCTGAGGTATCTATGACATATATGTCAAGAAATATGGATCCATAGTATGTTACAACTATTGTATTATGTAACATATCAACGTGAATATTTAACGGCTGGAGAAAAAAATAATTTGATAATAAAATAACATCCAAGTAGGCATTCAAACAATTGGCCTCAATATGTAAGCATCATAGTTTGATCATACTAACATGTATTTCTCATTTCAATAGCCTGGGACATAGTGTTCATCAACCCGAGGAACTAAGGTGTATCACTTTTCTGTGATGAGTGTAATAGTATGTGTAAATGTATTCGGGACAAGGATGGAATAGTGCCCCAGAATTTGAAATATGGTACGGTACAATCCCAGCATTTGTCCCAAGGGAGTGTCGAAATTTCACACTCAGGATAGCCTCTGTCAATGCCAGGATAAACCGTTGATTTCTCGACTTGCTGCAGGTGCCTATCGCGACCATAGTGCATGACTTAACGAGCATGGCTACGCAGCAGGATGTCATTTCAATGAATGGTATCAGACCTTGGGGAAGAAAAAAAAACACTGTGCATGACGAAAACCAGGGGCGAGTATCTATCGTTAGTTACCTAACACTCTAACAATTATTGGTCTAGGAAAAACCATTGGTCAGATGGATGTGATATAGTACCTAATGCGTGGGGTTGGCAATACTGTACGCGATGCTAAAAATGGCGGAGTCAGCTGGAATTTCATCTGTATAAGTCGTGATCCTATTTGGATGGCTGGGTGGGTTACAGACAGCGGAGGAGTAAACATCTATTACTACTGTATATCATCTCCAGATACCACTACAGGTATCTTGGATAATTTCAGTAGTTTAAGAATTTTTTACTTTGGTTCAGGTAAACTCCACTCTTACCGAATATGTATCCAATAATCTTTATAATTAGAGTTGAAAACTCTAGGAAAACAGACTGTTACTGAACCTGAAAGATTCATCACTCCATGGAAGTGTTCCATATACCTCACCGCTGCCTAACATACACATTGCTGCAAGTGCTTTTCAACCCACAGGAAGAAGTGATAGCCAGCTAAGGATGCAAGTGAAATAATGTCCTCTTTGGACTAAACAGGAGGAAAGCAAAGACAGTAGGCCTACAGATAGTGGTTTACTAGCATTATTAGTTAGAATCACGCAGGTTAATCCCTTAGGAAGCAAAGAGGACAGGTAAATGATTTAGGCCTACAGGTCCTCATTCTGAACCTTTGCCACGCACAAATACCAGTCATGTAGTACTGCTCAAATAAGCACTATACAAACTTACATGATAGAATGAGACCTGCTGAATTATATTATTGGTATAACACACTCCAAAAAATTGGATCAAGAGCATTTCAAAACTACTCCTGGCGGCGTTCCAGATATGAGGGTTTAGGTTATGTTAGTCTTCCACATGACTGACGCGCCACAGTTCATCACTAAACAACGTGTACATGCATTTCATTACAAATGACATAATTGCTCATATTTTACTCCATCTTTCCTTTTGCTCACGAATCAACATTATTAAAACATTCACACCATTTACAAATATATTTAATTAAAACAAATATCCTGCCGTAGTCTGCCATCTTCTAAAAAAAAACGAAATGATAATCGGCAGCAAGGGTTGCCATCATAGTATTAATATCAACAGGTACAATTCTTTAAATATAACTGAATCTTTGCAATTATATCAGTCACTGTAATGATGTTTATGATTATATTCGATCAACTTCTGAAATTCATAACAATAGATTTCGTTTTCAAGAAGTTTAATCTAAGTCTAAAGCATAATACGGTTGTAGTCCTGTTAGTATCAGTGTAGACCAATCACATTTAAGACATAAAAAACAGGGCGCTAGGTCTACCAACACACATCGTCCGTTCGTGCTATTACGTTTCCAAAGTTGCATAACCGGAGCGTAATAAAAAACCTGGCCCAAAATAAGGTTTAGCCAATCCCATCTAACTTATGACGGCCTGGCTATCACCATCACTATAGTCGGGGCAGCATTACTTCCAACATGACGTTTTAAGTGTTAACGCTAGAACTACCTAGCGATCAGAAGTTAAATCACTCTACCGAGCCAATCACAGGCAGCCATTCGTATCGATATAGCAACATCGCAAACAAAATTCGATTAGTCGTGATATATCGATATGGATGGCTTTCTGTGATTGGTTAGATAGAGTGATTTCACTTCTGACTGCTAGGTAGCACTAGCGCAGCACTTAAACGTCAAGTTCTTGTCTTATAGCACCCTTGTGCGCCCTGTGATGGAATATGCCAGCCCTGTTTGGGGTTACGCAGCTCCCTCAACCCTCAAGAAACTGCAGGTCGTCCAGAACAGAGCCTTGGGCACGATATCAGGTGTCCCCTGGTACGTTCGCAATGACCAACTACACGCTGACTACAACCTCTCGACCATCAGTCAGAGGATTCACCGACAGGCAGTTAAAATGTACATTCAGCACCAACCCTCTCGTCAACAGTTTGGGGGATTACCAAGCAAGGGGGTGCTGCCACAAGCGCCCCCGCATCATTATAGAATAAATCTTTTCTTAATCATGCTACTGTAGAACTCTCTTACTTTTCTTCAAAACCTATATCTTCACATCATTCTTCACTTTCCGATTTCACTTTCACGAACTTCTCACTTCTACTATCCTTTTTAACTTCTGTATTTTTAATGTCTTAGTACACCAGGTGGCCGGCCCCGTGGTGTTGGGGTAGCGCGCCTGCCTCTCACCCGGAGGCCCCGGGTTCGATCCCCGGCTCCGTCAGGGATTTTAAAACTGACGTGAGGGTTGGAACGGGGTGCACTCAGCCTCGTGAGGACAATTGAGTAGCTGTCTGACAGTGAGACAGCGCCCCGATCACGAATACCAAGATTAACGGCCGAGGGGACCCGACGCGCTGATCACGCGTCACCCCAATATCTGCAGGCCAAATGGCTGGGCAGCGGTCGCTTGGTCGGCCTTAGCCCGTCATGGGCTGGATAGTGCCAGGGGTTGACTTTGACTTTGAGTACACCAGGTCATATTTTGGCCAGATTGACTCACGGTAATCACCCAAACCCATCTCATTCAATACCGACAGTAGTAGCTACGCGGGCTAAAGCGCAGCGTTAGGTCATGGGGCCAAGCTCCCTGCTGACTCGGTAGACGCGTGGGTTCGAGCCCCACCGTCGGCTGTCCTTGAATTGGTTTTCCGTGGGTTCCCATTTTCAACACCAGGCAAGTGCTGGGACAGTACCTTTTGACAGGCCACGGCTGCTTCCTTCCACATCCTTGCCCAGTTTCATTCATCTTCATCCATTTCATCTCTCATCCCGACGCGCAGGTCGCCCACGAGCGTCGACTAGAAAGACCTGCACTCGGTCTCTCAGGAGGCTACACGACAAAAAAAAACTCATTCAATTGTAGTCAGGCGAAATTATTTGTCAGAGCACTCAAGGCCTTCGGGCCGATAGGCTAAAAATCACGCAACGAAACCGGCGGCGCTTGCTTGGGCGCTGACGCTGAAACGTCAAGTCAAAAGTAATGATGTCCCAACTACACATACAGCATGAGAGAACCCAGACACTTGAATTGCTCCAATTTCCTCGGGTCTTCCACACCGATGCTGATAGTGCCGTCGCGTCGGTTTGAAGACCACTCTCGTCTTGATGTTCAGCTGAAGTCCGAAATCCCCAAGCCGGTCACTCCAGTTCTTCACTTGACCTTACAGATCTTCACGTTGAACATTCAGCAACCTTCACTGACCCGATTAAACCATGAAATGTAATCTCACATTGCCACTGTGCATTAGCCTCGCACAATACTAATAAGGCTCGACGCAACACAGTTCTGGCAGGCACTGGCTGTGTGTCCGGCTTTCCTGTTATGTGGGTTCGACGCGACACAGTTCTGATAGGGGCTATCTTCTTGTTTATTTGTTTATAAACAAATTGTCGATATTGATGAAATCAGTGTGCAATGATCACTGCTCCGGGTAAAATCTCTTTCTTTGAATGATCATTTGTTATGATCGGTTACTTGTTAGCGCCCCAAAAGGGATCTGTAGAACTGAAATAATATACATGATTCCGATCCTCTAGGTTTAACCCAAATATTCAAACGCCTCGATTAACCGGATTCTACTGCATAGCCAGAGTCAGTCAGGAAATTTGTTCACGGGATGAGCCCTGGCAGTCTCCTGCAAACGTTCCCCCTCTACATTTGTACCAAGACTTGACACGCCAACCCAGGGCATGTCAGTGAAGTGTGACGCACTGTATAGCAGTGTGACGTCACAAAAGAGCGCAATGTGAGGTGGCAAATCCAAGGGGTTGGATGGGGGGGGGGTTTGACCCCTTCCCTATTCAACCTGATTGATCCTTATAAACAAAATATGCAAAACAAGCATCACTTGTTTGTTTGCTTCTTTCTTTCCTTCTTTCTCGATTATGCTTTCTTTTCTCTTAATTTCTATATTTTATCATCTAGGCTTACAGGATGGAGCCGCGTCGGGTATCGGTGATTGTTTCCCGACGTTTCGGCTGTCATTGCAGCAGGCTTAATCATAGATAGGTACGAGTACTCAAACTGATGGTTATTGCCAACCAGAGGTGCCTGCTTGCACTGCATTGACGTCACGCTGCTCCCTGATTGGTCCGCGCCCCCGCCAGTCGCGCGCTAGGAGAACTCTCCAAGTGTTGTTAAGTCTGAGACCATCTTCGCGATTGAAATTATTGGGATGCTTCACGACCTCTACTGCCTCTTACCAGCTTTGATATCTAGGAATATTAGCAACAGACACCGGCCACGAAAGCCTACTATCTAAATAGTTTCTATATTTATTATATTTATTCGAACATTTGAATACCGACAGCAGTAGCTACGCTCGCTAAAGCACAGCGCTAGGCCATGGGGCCAAGCTCTCAGCTGTCTCGGTAGACGTGGGTTCAAGCCCCACCGTCAGCCCTCCTTGAAATGATTTGCCGAGGTTTCCCATTTTTAACTTCAGGCAAGTGCTGGGACGGTACCTTCTGACAGGCCACGGCCGCTTCCTTCCAAATCCTTGCTGAGATTCATTCGCCTTCATTCATTTCATCTCTCATTAACTCCTCTCATGAGGTTGACGTCAGGAAGGGCATCAGGCCATAAAAACTACCACCATGTTGAGAAATGTGGGCGCAGCTCATGTGAATCATCAATAACATTAAGTTATTTAGTAGATTTAGAGATTAAATTTTCCCTCCAAACTTTGCAGATGACCTCGTTGTTCCGTCCTTTAGAACAGCAAGAACTATAACAACTTGTGCGCGAGTTATTTCCCTAATACGATTCCCCAGGGGCTCACAACTAGTGGGAGGTAGATTGGTGACCACGGGACCACAGCTGAGTCTGGCATTGCTTCCACTTACTTGTGCGAGGCTCCTCACTGACGCTTTTTCTTTCAGCCTCCCTTGGCCAACTCTTGTCCTCTTCCGACCCCGATTGTATTAGGGTATCCGAGACCTAGGGAGTATTTACTGTAACTTTCCCGCCTTAATTGGCCCTTATCTCATCTTTCCAGATCCCTCATTCTTCGGGGGTTAGACCTCTTGTTTTCTTTTCATTGTATCTCATGCCTTCTGCTCAAGGCCTTCAAGAAGGCAGGGTGTGTGTAGCCCCACCACTTCTGGTGCACCCTGGATAGTGCTACACCCTCAAGGGGTCACGTCTGGTGATTTCGGGAGTTGGTGACCCTGAGGGATTCCTGAGGTATTTCTCCTTCTTCCATTGCCTTTTGGGGCGGTCCCTCTCCACTTTACCTTTCCTATCTGTCTTTCCCGGCTGTCCTTTCTTCCAAGCCCCTTAATTCTTATTCTTTGAGGGTTGAGATCATTTCCTTTCCTCCTGTCTTTTGTTTCCCATATTCTAATTAATGTTTTCCATCTCCTCTTCCAGAACCGTTTGAAAGTATGTAGTTAGTTTTAGGTTAGGTTTCGTTTCATTTACATTTTCACTGTCACCCAAACCATTAGGGGCCGATAACCTACTACTCGGGTCTAAGCTGCGTGAACCTGAGAGGAATGTGCAAGTGGTGGTGACGAGTGATGAGGTTTCTCGGTCCTTGCGTAGTAACAGAAGCAAATACACTAGTCGGTGACTCACTCACTAATCGCAATGCCACACTGTTTTCAGAAAAGACCTTGATGATGATGATGATAATTGTCTTTTTAAGGGGCCTAACATCTAGATTATCGGCCCCTGATGGTTTGGGCGATCGTGAAGATGAAAATGAAATGCAAACTTAAAACTAAAACTAACTACTAACCTACATACTAGAAGAAGAAATTGAAAACTAAAGGAGAATAAGGCAAATAAAGGACAGGAGGAAAAGAAATGCCCTCAACCCTCGAAGAATGTGGATTGAGGGACTTGGAAGGAAGGAGAGCCATGAAAGGCAGATAGGAAAGTGAAAGAGGAGAGGGTCCTCCCCAAAGGTAAGGGACAAAATGGGAAAACGGACCCAGCTCGAGAATCCCTCGGGGTCGCCAACTCCCGAACTCACCAGCCGTGAGCCCCTGAGGGTGTAGCATTATCTAGGGTGCACCAGAAGTGGTGGGGCTACATACACCCGGCCTCCTTGAGGGCCTTGAGCAGAAGGCGGGAGAGAACATGAAATAAGAAAGAAGGCTGACCCCTCGCAGAAGGAGGGTATCAGAAAATATGAGACAAGGGCCAATTAAGAAGGGAAAGGAAGATACTCCCTAGGCCTCGGATACCCCAATACCGTCGGGGTTGGAAGAGAACAAGAGTTGACCAAGTGAGGTCGACAGGAAAGAAGACGGAGAGGAGCCCGGCACAAGTAAGTGGAAGCAATGCTGGACTCAGCTGGAGCCCCGTGGTCACCAACCTACGTCCCACTGGATGTGAGCCCCTGGGGGGGGAGACCTTATTTTAGCAGTATTGGAATAGACGAGAATGTCAGGTAACACGGCGGGCTGTCGACAGGCTTATGAATTCTCGCCTGCTCCTTCCCTGCCTCTGACCTTCATTCCGCAAGTTCACAGAGCTTAGACCCGAGCAGTAGACGATAGGCCCCTTAAAACAACAATTATCATCATCATCAACCTAATTCTTGCCACGGTGGGTGAGTGGTTATCGTGTCAGACTACCAACCACAAGCTTGCAAATTCGCTCCTGGCCATGGTAAGTGATTTTTGAAAGGCGACAAAAATCACAACATGCATGTCATACGTTGTTGGCATGTTAAAGAACCCATTTGAATTCATTAGGACGTGTTCATAATGGCAAAATTAATCTCGGGACATTCCGCCAACACAAAAAAGTTCCTCATTTCTCTACTACAAAGCGCTATAGTGTCAAATAGCTTAGATATCTAACCTCCTTGACTTTCATAGCGTTCCAAAGAACAACAAAATTCAACATGCAAGCTGCCGTCTGGGTGTCAAACAACAAAGCTTGCACACGGCACCGAGGCCATACGATATCATTATTATTATTATTAGTAGTAGTAGTAGTAGTAGTAGTAGTAGTAGTAGTAGTAGTATTATTATTATTATTATCAACCTAATGCGAATATTTCGAAATTCAAATATTCGAAAAGGTTGGAAATTTGTATAATTTGAATATCCGAATAGTCGTACTGTTCGTATGTATGAATCAAATATTCGCATTCGAAAGTACGGTATTCAAATAATTCTATGCTGAAATATGTACAGCAGGCGCGGATCTAAAGTTTGGCTTTGGGAGGGGGGGGGGGGGTCAAAGAATCGAGATTGTTAAGAAAAATGGTATCACTAAAAACGCAATCACAAAATAAACAAACGTACAAAACCAGACCTTTTTTTTTTTTAAGCTACGTGGATAGAAATTTGATGCGTTTAGTGCACCAAAAATATTCGTACAAATTGCAACGGCGTGTTTTGAGACTTTTACACCGAGCTTCGAGGAAAGTATCAAGGTACGTTACAGTTTCGGCAAGTCGAGTTGGTACCGACAAAGGGAGAAAGTCACAGCTTAAATTGCCAACCAAGCTTGCAGTTTGGACGTCGGCAAAATTTTTTGGTGCGAAAAAAGTCCCAAATTCCTATCCGTGCATTGCTGCACATTGATCGTGACATCACTATAAACATCGATTCGGTTAGTCACATGGTTTGCTAAACAAAATAGACGAGTTGATTTTGTTATAAATAAATAATCTTTTTTATATAACAGGTATGAAGTTGTATATATATACAGTTGTAACAGAACATAATAATTGCAATAAGGATATTTTCAATATTGAATAAAATGAAAAAAAAAACTGTTTTTCAGTTAAAATTCGTTAAGTTTTATTTGTCTGGTTATTGTGTTTTGGCGTTTTGAGTTTGCAAACAAATTTGGTCTCCGTTTGGGGGGGGGGGGGTTCATGGCCTCCGTGACCCCCCCCCCCCCCTCCTGAATCCGCGCCTGATGTACAGGCCAAGTAGTTAACTTATAATGTGTTAGCTACGAGATTTGGTTTGGAACACACACCCCGCACGCACTTCAAAGGATCAGATGGCGGTATTGTTCTTATATTATCATCGGCTCCGAGCGCGGCGCAATCTGCTTGTGCCAGCGCTGCAGGCGTCTCCCTCGCAAGAAGCCTTGTTTTCATCTTCAGGCCGCCGATCACAATAATTTAATCAATAGGTGAAAGGAAGTAAATAAGGCATTCTTCACCAACTTTTCAGAGGAAAGAGAAAGCTCTTTTCCAATAGCTCGTTCAATCATGATATTTGTAAATCTCAAGCCATGTGGCAGGATGTCTTGAGGAGAGAGTGCCTTTAGGCATGAAAAACAAGCAAGCCAATCGAACTCTTGAACACTTCCAGGGTTCCTGTCCATATGGAGAAGCTCTATGGAGCTCAGGACATCACCACGTCCATTCAACCTAACAAGTTTCTTCATTAATCGTCCTGGTTTATATTATGGTCAAAGTTCAGAAAATTGCGGAACAAATCATAGCTTTAAACTAGGGCTCGCGAACAGAAACGTTTTGTCGATGTCCCAATTAAACGTTTGAAACCCTCTCATAGAGAACCGTTTCAAAACTAAGCATTTATCTAAAAAACGGTTGCTAAAAATAAACGTTTAAACGTTTTCTTAAGTTTCGGTGGAAAAATTCAATTTTCTCTTTTTTTTATGTATTGGGATCTTAGCATATTGGAATATCATGAGAATGTAATTTGTAGCAAATATGTTAATCTATTTCCAAAATAAGGGGAAAATTGTCGATATGGCAAATATTTACAAAGTCTTTATTTATCTACCTTGACAGACATTTCTTACAGCTTTTATTTTTATGGAACTAAGGTACATTATCGCACGATTTACTGCGCCGATCAACTTGAAATTTTCACAGCTCCTTTATATGCATTAATCAGACATAGAATAATGGCTGCAGTATGTATGTAACTTTAGAAAAAATGCATTGCTTCGAAAAGAAATATCAAAGAAAAATTTACAAATATAGAGTTTGAAGCACTAGAATCATGTTTCTAATTTGGATTGTAAGCCATGAAATCTTCTTCAATGGTATTAGTTTCAAACCTTTAACTTCAATAGTTAGGTCATAAACGTACTATTTGTGTAATATTTTATTTTAAAAATAAATCATTAATTAAGCGCAGGGGGGAACAAGATAATAAACATCAAGATAGGCCAGGACGATATTGAACAAGTGTCAGATTTTAAATATCTTGAAGCATACTAACGGATGATGTGAGAAGCAGTAAAGAGGTAAGAACTCGTATTGCCGTTGCTAAAGAAGCCTTCAACAGAAAGAAGAGACTATTGTGTGGACGCTTGGACTTGAGGTTACGGAAGAGGCTGGCAAAATGCTTTGTTTGGAGTGTGGCACTATACGGAGCCGAGACCTGGACGCTAAGGAAGGATGATGAAAGAAGACTGGAGGCGTTTGAAATGTGTTTATGGAGGAGGGTGGAAACGATATCCTGCGTGGAAAGGGTCCGGAATGAGGAGGTGTTGGAGCGAGTAGGAGAAAATAGGAGGCTGTTACATACCATCCATACAAGGAAGAGGAACTGGCTTGGGCACTGGCTGCGAAGAGTGTGTTTGCTGAGGGATGCCCTCGAAGGATCAGTAAACGCAAAGAGAAGAAGAGGACGGAGAAGGTACCAGCTGGTGGACAGTGTCAAGATTGCAGGAAATTACCACCAAACAAAGAGAACGGCTGAAGACAGGACAGCATGGAGATCTGCTGTGTGAAGACCTGCCTAAGGGCAGAACACGTTATATAAACTGCTCAAGAAAATTAAAGCACCACGTTTTTCAAAGGCCACCAAATTTTGAAAAAGTTGAATGCACAAGCTCGAAATCTCAGTATGACGTTTGTCCTGATGCCTACCAAGCATATGCTTCAGCACAACTCCCCAACTTGAGTAGTTTCGTGGTAGCGCCCCCAAAACCAGCCAATTTTCGAAAACCGCAGATTGAAGTTTGCGAAAAACGCTGTAGGACTTGTCGCAGGTTGCCAAAGCAGTCGACAATGAATGAGTCTTGCTCTTAAAGGTTCTACTAACACCATGAAATCGTTACATTTGATTTGGGCATTTTTAACCCCCTTCATAACACCTAAACATGGACTACTATTGGGGGCGTCTGAGAAGGTAACGGGTGTGTTTAACCACCTGAAAAGCTGCACACCGTCCTCAGTTGCTGATTGTAGCACGTTCTTAACGCCTCCGGCAATGTTCACCCCCCCCCCTTAACTCCCTCAACTGGCATGGAACCAAACCACCCCATCTCGATTCACCCCTAAGGAAGGTTTAAATCGAGATGTTTATCAGTGCTGCTAATGGGGGGGGGGCTTCCCCTAACGTTTCAAAAAATGAGCTGTGCCTGTGTCACCACCCCTTCCCCTGCTACCCCCTTTTGTATGATTTTTTGAATCAGGCCCTTTTTAAGAGCTGAAACGAGGTCTTAATCGCTGAAAGGACTGTAAATGTCCTTAGAAGTAGTGGTGACACGAAATCAACCCCTTTCGATCGTTGATTGACATTCCATCCCCCAAAGTTGAACTTTTTGCTCCCTCTACGCTCCCTGTCTGGACGCGTAACTCGTCATGGTCGAGTTTTCAGAGATGGATGAAAATAAAGCTTATGGCCTGCAATCGAGCCCAAAACTGCACGTTGGATGGAAATGCATCGGTAGGGTGGGAAACAGGACCAAAAAATTGCAAACAAGTTAACAGCCTTTAGTAAGTACGCCCATGCATAGGCAACCCACATCATGTCTAATCACGTCTATTTCCATCCTTTGTAACCCATTGCCAATCATAGGCAACCCGCACGCATGGACGTGATTGGTGTTAACGTAAAGCCAATTAAATTAGGGAAAATTTTAATAACCGATATTAAGTGTTGACACTAAGTAAATTACAGTAAAGATATACTCAAGGATGATTGCATTGCGGGAGGTTAAAATAAAGTAAATGAATTGAGTATGATTAAAATATTTAAATGCATTTTTGTGTGTATGCGTGACGGAAGTTGATGTTTCTATGTGCATGGCCTCTATATTCTCAAGTGAATTTATTTGTTGTCATGGCGACAGTCGAGGAAATCAGGCAGATTGTGGAGCTTGCCACGGCAAGGAACATTGAAAATTTAGAGAAAATGAGAGCTGAACTGAAAGAACAGAGTAGGCTACAAGTTGAGGAAATAAACAATCGTATGTCACAGCAATCCGCGGAATTAAACAATCGTATTTCACAACAGTCCGAGGAAATAAATAAGCGTATCGCGGAACAGTCGGTTATCCAAAGCGAGAAAAACCAGGAACAATTTAGTCAGCTATCGGATAAGATCAAACAAAATACTCAGGAGCAGATGGACCAGATAGCCAGTGAAGCAAGCAAAAACAACGACAAACAACTAGGTCGTATGAAAGAGATGGAGGAGAGCTTCGACAGAAAACTTGGAATTCTTGATGAGACCGTAAACGCTAAGCTGAAACAAATTGAACAAGCATGTAGCTATAATTCGGATGAAATGAAAGAAGCGCACGAAAAATTGAAAGAACGGTTTGATAAGGTGGAAGCGAACACTCAGGGTATGCAGCAACAAATCGAAGCAGTAGACAATAACTTGCTAGGCATAGTTAAAGAGATGGAGCGGGCCGAAATTAAAGCGACGGAGCGTTTGAAAGGGATAGAGAAAGAACAAGGCGAATTAAAGGCGTCCTTTGATGCAAATAATAGTCAAATGGAAATACGGCTAGATAGGATGGAAATAAATCAGGAGGAAAACGCAGAGAAACTTGAGGCGAAATTCGAAGGATTGAAGATTAAAATACGCAAAGATTTGAGCCAAGAAAGGGAAAATAGTAAAGAAGAACGCCTATCCATAATAAAGAAATTAGGAGATAATCTCGCCAGGTTGCAACTATTAGAAAAAATGTGCATTCGAAGCTGCAGGAACAGGATGATAAATTGGTTAAAGCAGAAATCAAGTCACAAGAGCTGGACACGTTGTTGACATCCGTGAAAGACAGAGAGGGCTTGGAGAACAATAATAGCTTGGAGAACGTAAATAGCTTGGGGGCGAGTAACGGAACGGAAAGAGGGCTGTGTAATGAGCAGAGCCCACTGACCGGTTGCAACACAAGAGTATTTGAGAAGTTTAGAGGCCAGACGTTGACCCCAGAGCAAACCGCATTACCCACACAAGTTATACAAGTGATCAGGGGCAACGAGTATAAACCAAATCGATACACAGTTGGAACAGGGACCACGCCTAAACAATTCTTGCGGGAACTAGACGATTTCTTTACAGATCAGGGGATACCGGAAAGTAAGAAATTACGAATGGTAGAGAAGTTTTTGAATGGGAGCAGCTTAATTTGGTATCAGAGCTTCAAATATACTTTTGGCAGCATGCAGGACTTTAAGGATGCATTCTTAAAAAAATATTGGTCTTCAGCCCTGCAACAAAGTCTAAGAATGGACTTGTACGCTCGCAAGTATCATTCTACCCACCCAACGAGATTTGCCGATTTCTTTACCCAACAGCTATTAAAACTGAAAGATTTAGATGACCCACCGTCCGAAAAAGACTTGGTAATGACAATAGGAAAACAGCTTCCCATGAACGTGCAGCAGTTCCTGGTAACGGCAAATATAACGACAGCAGTCGGAGCGGAAGAGATGCTCAGGAACCTAGATGAGACAAGCCTACAGCTACCGCCTCGGGGCGCGAGACACAGCGAGCAAGTAAACACTGCAGAGGTTGTGAGTGAGAGCGCTAATAATAACACTAGCACGAGGTCACAAGCAACAAATACTGGAACAGATCAGCGCTGGCAAGAAAATAATAACGGACAGTACGGGAGGTACGAAAACAGAGGAAATTACAGGAACAACAGAAATAATTACAGACCGTACCAAAGAGGATATCAGGAAGCCGGTAATGATAGAAGGCAGGAATTTCCGTACCGAAGGAATGGTGACACGAGAAATGACCGTCAGTGGCGTAACGACAGACAGCAGACAAGGGGGTACCAAAGAGGGCACCACAACAATTGGAACGAGAGATATCACGAATCACAGAGGTACCTGCAGGAGTTACATGCTACGGAGAATAATGAGCCAGATAGATGGGAAAGAGCCATGAAAAACCACCAGAACCCGGACACATTCGAGGATCAGGGAGCTGAAAGTTTAGAAAGGCAGCAGGAATCACGCAACCAGGGGGCGATACCGAGGAACTCTCGGGATTAAAAAAACAATAATTTCAGTTAAAGGAGATAGTCTCGCAAAACAGCATGGGGCTGATGACCGTGATGGTAGAATTGTTGCATACATAGCAGAGTGGGTTGCAAGACCGGAAGATTGTCTGGAGGAGGTTACTAAGCCACAGACAAATAACATCAAGAAACTACCAGTAATTTACGCACGGATTGGGGGATTGAATGTAAGATGCCTTTTAGATACCGGGGCGCAAGTAAGTCTTCTATCAGAGACATTGTTGAAGGAACTGGCACGTAATCAACATGTACCATTGATTCCTGTACCACAGTTGAAAGTAAGGGGCGTAATTCCCGAGCGATCTATAGTATGCAAGCACCAAGCGTACATAGAACTGGATATTTTAGGCCACACCTTCGCACAGACTTGCATTGTTATGGCAAGAATGAATTTTAATGTCATATTAGGGGCAAACTTTATTTATGATTACCAAGCAATTATTGACCTGCACAACAATATTGTGAGCTTTCGGCAGATTGAAGGAATAAGGGAAGTTGCCTTACACGTGGACGATGGACCTAATGATCAGGAAGTAGACACCTGGATGCTGGAAACAATTAACGAGGAAACCATTGAGGAACTATGTGATGAAGCTGAGGACGAGTGTGACATTGCTGTCGTGGAACTTGGAGAGCAGGACTACTCACAGGAAATATGGACCTTATTAGCGAATGAAGAAAAGGACGGATCCGAATTTGAATATCTACTACAGGAGCGGCTTCGAGAAGTAAATTTGGGGGAAGCAGATAAGAAGAAATTTGAAAATATTTTACGCAAGCACAAAGAAGTTTTCGAAACTGTCCCAGAGATCCAATGCTAGCATCTGACATCAGAATCAGAAACACTGTGGAGTATATGAAAAGCCAAGCAGACAGACGTCTGAGGAGGATGAGAGGAAAGAAGTTCCACCGGGAATTGGTCGTAGGGGAATTGGTCTTAGTGAAAAAGATCCCGATATCTGATCCAGCAAGCAAAGTACTGGCCAAGTTCAGCCAGCGATATATTGGACCGTTCCACATTGTTAGAAATCTGGGCAACAATGCATACAGGATTCAGGAAATCAGCACGTGAACGATGTCAGTCTGTAACATTGAAAACCTTAAGGTGTATCTAAGGACGGAGCCGTTTGAGAACGAAGAAGACGTCGCTGAGGCAAATGTGGTACATTTCCAATAAACCACAACATACAGCATGGGGAGATTGGAGCAAGCAGCTGGAGGAAGAAACGAGTAATGGTTTGTTTACAAACAGTGCAGTCAGCCGAGGTCAGACTCGCTTAGACAGAGAGCGGAGATGAATGGGAACAAGGCAGGTAGCGAGCAGACAGCAGGCGGTGTCGAAGTGAGTCAGAAATGGGGAAACTCATTAGTAATGAGTGGAGGACACCACACAGCCAGAATGAAATTTGAAATTTTGAGTACTAGACCGTATGAAGGCACATAAAAAAATCGAATCCATGTTTCGATTCGATTTTTCCAAAGAAAAGGACGAATGAACCCTTAATATGATTGCCACATATTAATGTTTCATATTTCTGGTCTGTGGGAGGACGAAGGATGACATTTGAAGGAGGCTTGCTAGTATGTTGAAAATTTAGAAGCTACCTGGCAAGAAGAAAGGAGTCTGACAATCCTGTTCAAACAATGGGCTGGGGTGAGTTTGGAATGCAACCCGGACTGAAGAAAGGACACAACCCGTTAGCTGGAGTTCAAGAACCTAGTTGGCGTGTTGGACAAAATGAGTCACCCCTAAGCGTCTGTTCTTTGTGAGACAAGGAAAAAGAGGGAGAAGCAGGAGAAATTGCGAGGGAAAACGACGCCTACGTGGGCGGGGTCCGCATTTTACCGCGAGTTCAGAAACAGCACCCTAACCAATAAGAAACGAGGACGCGGGGCCTTTCGCGCTATTTCGAAGATACGGCATCTGAAGAAATTAAGGGGGAAATTGATTACGATTAATTGCTCGATCAAAATAAAACCCGCATGCCATAGGTGTTCGATTCACATCAAGACAAGCTCCCTGATATATGTTGTGTGTCTGTAGGACTACTGGTTGAATAATTAGATAGTTTATTCAGTCCCGCCCCCACTTTTCGGACTAAAATGTATAAATACTGTGTGGAGTGTTCACTGAAAAACATTATTATTTCATTCGTTGACAGATTGTGAAGGCTGACTACGCTCGTTCCACATTACTATTTTGGGAAGTGACAATGTTAATATACAAGTCGCTGGACTTAGCAAGTTCGAGCCAGTAAAAGAGAGGAGCTTAAACTTTGATAAAATCATTGCTATTAGGAGATGAAATTCTACCGCATCTCAAGTGTATAAATTAATGTGTTCTGCGTGTGAAACGTTCTAGATAGTTTTTTGCTATAAGTGAAGGACAGTCATCGCTAAATATTGCTATCAGGACTTGTGGGTGGATACAGCAATCCACGCTAGCAATCTATTAGGGATATTGTGTGAGGCACTATTTTAAAACGAACTGACATTCTATTTTAAAGCAGCCTGCCAGAAATGGAGACCGTGGTATCAGCAGCTGAAGGAAGAATGGTGCTACTGAAATCGAACACGGGAATGATTGGGTGCTAAGCGCACATGGTTGGGGTCATGCCCAGGAAACGTCAACGATGGAGGTGGATGAAAAGGATGAGTACAGAATGATTTATTTCATTATGTAGCCTAGTTTTGGTAATCGGGGAATCCTTGTATATATTGTGTAGTTGTTTTGTTTTCTTTTGTGTGATTAGAGTGTTTTTGTTGACCGACCACTATTTTAATTTGTGAAGAGCATCGTGGTTATTCTTTTGTATTTCATTAAAATTTGTGCGGGACAGTAGATTAAATTGTACTCGTGTGCACTGAGTGTGTTTTTATGACAGATACAGCAAATGAGCAGACTGTATCGCTGATGATAAGTGAAGCTTTGGTTAGATAACGTAATTACAGTGTAAGGGGGAAAATGTGTTATTTTGTGTGAGAAACTTCGGGTTACACAGGCTGTAAATTGTATGCGATATTGCATATTTTCTTAACGAGAAGCATTCAGCTTCTCTGGTAATCATTCTTTTGTACTTGAGCACGTAGTAACTTGTTGTGTGTTGGAGCACTATATATATATATTGAGGTTTATCTGTGATCTGGAGCAAATTGAGGGTGATGTGTGTTGTACCAAGGCATGGGTCTATTATTATTATTATCTTGCGCGGGGTCTGGCCGAGGTCAGTTACCTGTCGGCTGCATGGCGTCGAAGACAGGACTCATAAGGATGATGTCACTGTTAAGTATTCTACAGATCCCAAATTGCATGGTGCAGTTTTGAGGACAGATCTACGAGTTGATATGTGTTTTATTCCAGAGTGTGATTGTTAATTTTTTTTCTTCGGATCCCTAGCGTGTGGCTGAGAGACAATGTGAGACCTGCCTGGTGTTGACACAATGACGAGAGCTGGATATTCCAGACTGCAAAGGCTCAGATCTCAGATAAGGACAGAGGGGCCATTAGGGCCGAGGTGCGTGCTCCCGTGATAACGATCAGTTAAAAGCCTGGATAATTGGAAGCGAATTAGATTAATTTTGGTGCAAGTTCTTCACATCGGAAATGCAGTTCATGATTATGCTGATTTGTATTTTGTTGCCTTGTTGGCTACTGTCTCGTAAATATTGTAAATATTTTATCGCATTTTTGATGCGCCCCTGTAATTTTGGTGTGTTCGGGAAACGATCGGTTTATCCATGAGTTAGTTAAGAATGACCACGATTGTATTTTCACCCTGTTTCTGTAAGACCTTTTTAGGCAGCTTGATTTTGTGTGCTTTTGGCACTGATATAAATACTTCTCGCGGAAGTAATGTGTATTTTTAGTAAAGGGTAGTGTGGTCGATTGTCATGTCATTTTGTGTTAGCCATTAAGTGTGGATCCCGATGCCAAGGCGTGGTGAAAAATGTTCATGGATATGCGTCCTGCGATCTGGTTCTATGGAAGCATATCTCATGACAATATGTACTCATTCTAACCGTAGTCTTGCCAGTAAAACCGTCAAACACAATACACGCAACAATAAGAGTAAGGACTAAGTCCATGATTTGGTTTATTTGCTGCTGTAATGTTGATTCAGAGTAACTTATTATTTGATTGTTTGATGTTGAGTTGATAAATATGGGTGTCATAAGGGATTTTTGTGTCATTGTTGTGTCATTCTTATCGGGATATTAAAATATTGTTTTGTTTAATGTTGAGTCATCTTTGATAATTATATTCTCCTTATGTCACCTTGAAATTATGGAAGCAAAGTACAAAATATCCAACTTCACGACGATGAACTGCACACCCCCGAATAAAGTCTCGTGTACGCTTCCTCAAGGGGACAATATATATATAATTGTAATGTTGGTATCAGTGAATGATAATGCAATTTCAGTAACTTAACCATTTTATCGTTTAAAGGTAAATGATGATAAATATCCATTACATTGATTCAGTAATATGTGTGGTAGGAGCATATTAAACAAGATGTTCAGTAAAGAACATATAGCCTACTTTCTCCTAAATGCATGGTTATTGCTATAACTCTTTGTCCTTTTCAAGGAGTATAATTGAATGTTGGTTGTAGTATCTTCTGGAAATACACCGTGATATACGGATATTAAACATGAATATGAGGTGCCCTTTGCTAGTGCTACCTCTGTAAAAAAAATCGGTCTCATCGTGTTTGAATTGATGTAGGGAATCGATTTGCACACATACATGGCCGCTATCTGCAAACTATTGGGTTGATGACCTTGTAGTTCTGTCACAAGATGCTCCCTATAAAAAGGTATGTTGTTGCAAATTTTGGTAGAGATCAAATGATTAGGTTGGTGGTAATTTAATTTAAGCTTTTAACATTTGGGTGGCCGCCATTCCGTTTCCGTCAAGATGGCGGCGATATAAAACATGAGAGTGAGGTGCTCTTTGCTAGTGATACCTCTGTACCAAATTTCGTTCAATTCGGTTTTACCGTGTTTGAATTGATAGGGGGAATCAATTTGCACACATACATGGCCGCCATAATCAAACTATTGGACTGATGACCTTGTAGCTTGGTCCAAAAACGCTTCTTACATAAAGATATGTTGTTGCAAAATTTGGTAGAGATCAGATGATTAGGTTGGTCGTAATTTGATTTAAGCTTTTTACATTTAGGTGGACTCCATTACGTTTCCGTCGAGATGGTGGCGATATAAAACATGACACTGAGATGCGCTTCGCTTGTGCTACCTCTGTACCAAATATCGTTCAATTCGGTTTCACCGTGTTTGAAAAGATAGGGGGAATCGATTTGCACACATACATGGCCGCCATCCGCAAATTATTGGGCTGATGACCTTCTAGTTTGCTCAAAAGATTCATTATATATAGTGATATAGTGCTGAAAATTTGAGTAGAGATCTGATGATTAGATTGGGCGTAATTCGATTCAAGCTTTTAAAATTTGGCTGGCCGCCATTACGTTTTCGTCAAGATGGCGGCAATATAAAACATGACAGTGAGGTGTCCTTTAGTGGTGCTACCTCTGTACCAAATTTCGTTCAATTCGGTTTTACCTGTTTGAATTGATAGGGGGAATCGATTTTTCACACATACATGGCCGCCATCTGAAAAATATTGGGTTGATGATCTTGTAGTTTTGTCCAAATATGCTTCCCGCCTAAAGGTATATTGTTACAAAATTTGGTAGAGATCAGGTTATTACGTTAGTCGTAATTTGATTTGAGCTTTTAACATTTGGGTGGCCGCCATTACGTTTCTGTCAAGATGGCGGCAATATAAAACATGACACTGAGATGCCCTTTGCTTGTGCTACCTCCGTACCAAGTTTCGTTCAAATCGGTTTCACCGTGTTTGAATTGATAAAGGGAATCGATTTGCACACATACATGGCCACCATCCGCAGAGAATTGGGTTGATGATCTTGTAGTTTGGTCGAAATATGTGTCCCACATATAGGTATGTTGTTGCAAAATTTGGTAGAGGTCGGATTATTAGGTTAGTCGTAATTTGATTTAAGCTTTGAACATTTGGGTGGCCGCCATTACGTATCCGTCAAGATGGTGGCGATATAAAACACGACACTGAGGTGCCCTTTGCTAGTTCTACCTTTGTGCCAAATTTCGTTCAATTCGGTTTCACCGTGTTCGAATTGATAGGGGGGAGGGACAGACATTCAGAGTACACACACAGACAGACATACAATTTTTGGCCCTGTGTAGATCTCATAAGTCTATTTTCATTTTTTGCAAAAATCGAAAGTAGGCAATAACGGAACTGTTTTGTTCAAATATTCATTTAGCACCACCTTAAACATTTAGAGCTCCTTAAGCCTTAAGAAAACGAAGCTGATGACCAATGCGTTAGAAGCTCCAATTAATGTGAACGGAGAAACACTGGAATATGTTGAAGAGTATGTATATCTCGGTCAGAACATGTCATTTTCAAGTCGTTTAAAGAAAGAGGTCAAACGAAGAATAGGACAAGCATGGAAGAGCTTTTGGTCCCTAAAGTTTATACTGGCTGACAAGACCCAAAAACTCACCATAAAAGCTGAAGTTCTGGAAAATTGCGTGAGTCCGGTGTTACTATATGGTTGCCAAACTTGGGCATTAACATCGAAACAAAGACAAATGATCCAGAGATGTCAACGAAAAATGCAAAGGAAGATACTTCATGTCTCACTGAGAGATAGAATACGGAACGAAGATATAAGAAGGAGAACCGGCATGAAAGACGCTATGACATTAGCAGACCAGCTTAAATGGAAATGGGGTGGACATGTAGCGAGATTAGATCCCAACCGATGGACGTACAAAATGACGATGTGGGACACAAGAACGGGAAGACGAAACGTTGGGAGACAAAGAATTAGATGGACAGACATGTTCGTAAAATGGGGAGGAAAACAATGGACAAGAACAGCAAAGATGAGGCAGGAGTGGAAAGACCTAGGGAAATTCACATGCAGTGACCAATAAAACAAAGCATCAATTAGGAAGTCACCGTTCAGTGCACATGCAGCAAAAACGGTACATATGTCCGGTGTACAATCAAGGCTTCTCACAGAGCAGTGACCTCAAGAAGCACAGCGTTGTTCATACTGGAGTGAAGGAATACACTTGTAGCACTTGTGGGAAGTCATTTGCACGGCGAACAAAGCTCGTGGAACGATATCACCAGACTCAATGAACGAATATGTTTCTATATAACAGACCCCGAATGCTCCTCAGGACTTGCTCACCTGATGAGTTAAAACTGAGCAATTCCCTGCAAATTGCAGGAGGCCATAGCCCTTATGGGATTTGTAAGGCTATTTATTATTTATTAGCATTAAGCCATCTTCAAGATACTGTGTACTCTTGAACATGTCAATTGTGTATTAAGCCTTCTTAAGGATACTGTGTACTCTTGAACATGGGAATTGTGTACATTGTCAGGCATTTTCTCGTTTTGTGGTAAGGTCATGGCTTCGGTGGCGTAGTTGGTAGCATGCTGAACTGCTGTGCCCAAGATTGCGGGTTCAAACCCGGCCGATGTCGTCGGATTTTTTAAGAGCGTTAAAATGCTTCGGTATGCCTTCCTTCAGAGCGAAAGTAAAGCCGGCGGTCCCATGTCATAGGTTTATGGCATCTAAAAGATCGTTCCACTAATTAAACTTGTGTGGAACTAATTTTCTAGGTTAGATTTCATTGAAACGCTCTATCAAAGTTCCAACGTTCACCACGAGGTATTATTGACATCTGGTAGCGAGAGATGGAACTATAAGGTGCGTTCAAAAAGTAACGAGCCGGAGGCATAATTACAGAAACCAGTACCTGTATGTTAGAAGTAATGGCCCTGGCTGTTGAGGCACTTGTCCCACTGTGACACGAGGCGGTGAATGGCTGTCTCATAAAATTCCCTGGGCTGCGATGTGAACCAGTTCCGCACTTACAGCTGGACGTCGGCGTCCGAGGTGAATCGTTGGCCCCGCAGAGCCCTTTTCAGGGGACCAAACATGGCGTAATCACAGGGAGAGAGGTCTGGACCGTATGGAGGGTGACCGAGAACCTCCCATTTGAATTTCTGCAGGAGTGCCGCGGCTGTGTTGGCCGTATGAGGTCGAGCATTGTCATGGAGCGACCACGGCGGCTATGGCGTTCACTGTCACTCGGCGGTCCTGGGTAATGAGTGCATCAACCAGCTGGACGTTGCCATCGGTAATGCAGGGGGGTGCCCCAGACCGGGCATCATCGGCTAACGACACCCGTTTCCCTGAAGCGCTTGTGCCACACCTTGACCCTTGCAATGGTCATGCAGTGTTCGCCGTACACTTGCGACATTCGGCGATGAATGTCCGTTCCCCCTACTCCTTCCGCTGTCAGAAACCGAGCAACACCTCTTTCCTCTTCGGTTGACGCCTCCATGTCACTGTTCGCTATGCGACTGGCATCGTTGGACGATTGATGCAAGCTGCTGCTCGCATTGTATCGTCACGTTACGTGCACACGTGCTCTCTAGCGACAGGCTGTGACCTTCCACGCTCTGGTCGGAACCACACCTCGTTACACATGCCACAATTAGCCGATGTAGTCTCCGGTTTGCGCATTCCAGCCTCCGGCTCGTTACTTTTTGAACGCACCTTATACTTGAATTTGAACGGAACTTGTAGCTCACCCTAGGGACGCCCGCTTGAAGCAGCTACAGCCTAGGGCGAGCCGAACATGTCCTCGGACACTCCCGGCACTAAAAGCCATACGCTGAATGAATAAATAAATAAATAAATAAATAAATAAATAAATAAATAAATAAATGGCTAGGATTATTATAACATGCAAAAAGGAGCTTATTCTGTACTGGAACCATCGGAACTATGGCGTCATTGTTGCACGTGATTCCTTGTCCTGCCAAGAACTTCTTCAGCGGACCAAAATCGTGGATAAACCGGGGCTGAGTTCCGGACTGTTGGTGAGTGATCCAGACTCTCCCAGTGGAATGACCACAGCTTGTTGGCGGTTCTGGTTGCCACATGTGGTCTCGCATTGTCATGGTCTGCTGAAGAAATTCCTGGCAGGACAGCAATTAACGTGCAACGATGACGCCAAGATAGCAGGCAGACGATGGTTCCACAGTCAGCCAGATGAATTCTACCACAGGGTCATCTCAAATGTAGTGCTGCTATCGGACAAGTAACTCAACAAATGTGGACATTATGCAGAACAATATATTAGTTCCGTAAAGAACTATACAGCCTATTTTCATGTATCTTACTTATGTTAACTGCCTCTATCAACTTACGAAATTTCATTTTGATTGTTGTAGGCCTAATAGATTCGCAGATATTGAGAACCATATAAATATTTCGGATGGTCACCATTTTGATTTTAACATATGTAGGCTATAGAGTTATGTACTATTAAATGAGGATTATCGTGTAGGTTCATTATTCGAACGTTGACTTCGATCGCATGATTAGAACACAAGAAATAAAAACTTAATTATAAATTTTGTCGCACAGCCGCCATCTTGAGGTTGTGTAAACAACTGAACAAAATTAGATGTCGGTGCATTGCAATTTGTATATGTATTTGCTGTACCAAGTTTCACTGCGTTCGGATGGTTAAATCGCGAGAAAAGTCTATATAAATGTTTCAACTTTGCTTGGCCGCCATGTTCGTTTGGTAGTTAACAGATTTTTGAAAGTCACATAGGTAAACTTCTAGTAGTGCCCTTTATCAATGTACAAAATTACAGGGTGATATAAGTAATAGTTTTGGAGATATAGAATGCCGCTGAAATACTTCGCACAGCCGCCATGTTGGATTGGTGGGACGTAATACTATTTGAAGGACACGGTCTGGATCGGCCAAAATAGTACTATGACCTTACTGAGTTTCATTGAAATCGATCCAGCTGTTTAGAAGTTATTAGGGGGACACATACCCGGACACGCACACACACACATGGACAAAAGGAGATCTCACAAGCCTACATTTCATAAATGAAAATAGGCTAAAAATAGTGTGAGGTATTGAACCCGAGGGGGTCATGCTGACTGGTATCGAACGTGGATCTCGGAGATAAGTTGAGCTCTGAATGAAGGTTCCACCAGGGAACGAACCCGAGATCTGTTGAGGGAGTTTCGTTGTAAAAACCCCTAGAGGAAAGTATATATTTAATCACTGGTGTGATATCAGTTGATACTGACATTATTTATTGAAATAATGCAGGGAAAATGAGCGGAATATAGCATTATTGGACTACTTGAAGTAGGCTATGCTGGATTTGGAACACAGAAGTGGAGAGTTTGACAGTTTACTAATGGCCCCAGAATTGTAGGAGGAGACTCATGGAGCCCTGTCAATCTCGTTGACCTACTTAAGTCGTCTGCAAGAGGTCGGGGGGTTGAATAATGACCCTGTTCTTCCCCGTTTGAGAATAAAAACGAGATTGGAAGGGGAAGATCCCAAGGAAAATTATTGATTACTCGTGATTGGAGCAACGCAATGACATGAGAGTTGCACACAGGTGAATCTTTAGCCAGGAGGCTAATTTTAGAGCCATCAAACTGTGAAATCAAGGCATATCTAATGGAGTGCGCATGCACACAGGACTATTGGTGTTCGCGGCATGGTTTGACTAGGTCGCAGGGGATTTTTAAGTGACGCCGCTTACCCACGCCATGGCAAAGGCAATTGATATTAATTAATTGGACGATCGATCCTTGAGCACGCATCCAGTTTAGTGACCAGCGAGGAAAAAGGAACAATATGAATATTATTCCAAGAACAGAATCATCCTGGAACAGAAGATGACACGGCGAGGGAATCTGAGACCTACTTTTTCTTGTGAAACGGATATAAGGAAGTAGACCCTTGGCAGAGTTCAGTTGTTGGCAGCAGTTATCGGTTGGCAGTTGTGTTTGGAAGTTGTACCAGAATATAGCGCGGAGCGCCCAGGCGCGCACACAAAGACTTAAACATTTTACTGGTAATCAGTATATTAGCCGTGCAGTGTAATGCACCAGTGATAATATAATCATGCATGGTCATGAAGTAAGAATGAGTACGGTAATCAATAAACTTGATTATGCGAAATGCATATTACCGAAGTTAAGATAGGAGGCTCGGACTTCAGTTTGGGAAGCCGTGCAGTAAAACTGTTATATACTGTTTGTTAAAGACAGTCGTGCCGTATGTGTGTAGTCGGCAGTACGAGCAATTGGTAGTGTTCACATAGGAAGTCCCGTGTGATATACTAGGCAGAACTGTTGAAAGTAATAATTTGTGTAAATACAATGTACAATGTTTAGCGCAGTGTAAAATAGTGATTGGTTATACATATCTTAAGTATGCCAATAATTAACGTTCATGACGTTATGTAAGCATATTAATGCAATATCAGGAAGGTTATCAAGGGATAATCGATAGACTGTTGGTGAATCCGTAGGCAGATGATCGAGATGTTCAATCAGGAGGTAGTAGGACCGAAGAAGAGGCCGTCCGCACCTGCAATTCTGATATCTTGCCAGGAAATTTCAACCAGTCAGGAATATAAATTGTGACGTGTGTTTGTGCAGTGATCTTATGTAAAATATATTTTAAATTAATAATATAACAAGTGTTATAAAGTGGCATGTGTTTTGGAAGAAATGGAAAAGTGTCGTGTGTTTATGAATCAAATGTCATATAAGATGTGTATTAGCAGTATGAAAATGTCTCGCTAATTATGCCAATGGCAGGCGACACTGGAAGATATGGGTGGTTGGAACCACCTGGATAAGCCTATGTAAGTACCCCACAAATCATGTTGTTATAGAAATTATAGCCACTGCATGTAATGTGATTTCGGAATTATAAAATATGCCAGTAAGAATCAATATTAGGAGGTATACCCTCAAGTGTTTATGGTTGTTTTGATTTCAGTAGAGTTAAGATGTTGTTATACATCAGAGAGTGGATTAATCGTTACCACTATTAATAAAATGGCAATTCAGTTATGTAAAACTTAACGTAACGAACACGGATGTTCGATTATTGAAACGGTTACGTTGTGTCGGGTTGAGGTGATTTATGTCAGTAATAATAATAATAATTATAATAATGATAAAAGGTATAATTGAATACATCAGGATAAAAGGTTGTAAGCAAGATATATTTACGCTAATTGGAATATTTATCTAGCCAAGCAGTAGATTACATTAAGGGTTGAGAAAAGAGTTAATATTAGAATATATTGTGTTAATTGGAATATAATTATGCAAGGAAATGGAAGAGCTTAACAGTGAATTGAATTTGTGGCTTGTGTATAACCTTGTAGAGTAACGGTTAGAGTTCTCTTACTAATTAAAGGGCGAGATTAGAGCAGCGGGTTATGGAGCCATGTAATCTAATCGACGTGTGAAGTCTCGTACAGCCTTGGGCGTACAAAGATATTTATTTATGCCGGAGCGTATTTAGTGTGGTACCCTATCTCCGATGATGGATATGGAATGTTCCGGGTTCGAATCCTGTGGTAGGTGAGGGGAGAACATTGGAAACCTCTGCACCATACCTGATCGCCCGAGAACGTGTTATTGAATGAATCGGCTCTTGTGAAGCGAATCTTATTGACGGCAGCTGTTGACTGACCGTAGCATTTATTAAAATACCGGCTACCCACAAGACCTGTGTTTGATGAATCTCGTGCCTTCATGTAATGATACGGACCTGTTGAGGCCATTATTAATATCCTAAGGTTAGGAATAAATATTTAAGCTCATCCAGAACCTATTGCATACTATTCAGTTTTAATCATATGGGATCACGTGGATCATTGTGACCACAATATTTTATTCTGAATCGTGATACTGCTTGGGAAGATGAAAGCCAGGAATCGGAAAGGCGAGGGACGGTTTACTGCGGTAACCACCCCACTCCATTCCATTGTACACAGGCAGCTCCAGGGGGCTGAGTTGTCAAACGAACCGTGAAGGCTAGCGTTTTGAAAGGACAGATTTGAGACCTTGCTTGTAATGAAAGGAAGCATTGTTATATTGTGTAATGAATGTGTGTGGTTTAAAAACATATTGGTAATCATAGATCACCCGGATGATATAAAATTTTAGCAATCTTACGAATGGTCGGAAGTTGCATTTTGTACTGACACTGACACGAGTTTATGAAGTTGCCTTGACGCCACAGGCTACGCTCGCAAGGGTAGCTTAATAATACCATCCGACAAAGCGATAACTGAAGTTGGATTTGAAATCACAATGGCATGCAGTGGAACTATAAAAAGAGGGAAATGGAGGGGTAAATTTACATAATTGTGGAGTTGCAAGTAGATTGTAGTGCAACCCATGAGTTGGCTAATGCATGATAAGCATTTGGTGGGAGAGAGAGATATAACACAAACAGTACACATGATGTAAATTAAGATGTGTTGTAAGAAACAAGTAATTTTGTGAATTTAAAGAAGTCACATTAGGTGACATGAGTGTAAAAGTACAGTTTTTGTGAAACGTTACATGTGCATCAGCGCACTTGAGTGATGTTAAAAGTCCACCTAATGGTAAAGGATTGAATAATGATATGGATTTAATTTGTTAAACTATGTGAATAATTAGTGGATTGTGGGAGTAACTTTGTTTGCTTGTGTATTATATTTGTTGGGATTGTGTTCTTTTTATGTTTGAAGCCATGATTTTTATACTGAATTAAAGTCTTTAGAGTAGAGTTGTGCCTTATCATTGTAGAGTTGATACCTTTTAGTCTCAAATCAAAAATATGCAACTGCTGAGTGGGGGAACGGTACACGCCGAGAACTGAAGCTGGCTGGAGGCAGAAGCATGTTTTCCATGGAAATTACTCACATGGGTACATGGAGATTGATGTCCTGTACAGTGATTTGAGCTATAGGTACAACTAAAGTCGGTCTAGATTTAATGCACACAACTCTATCAAAGTAATGAATAACATGAATTAGGGGAGGATCGCACCTAACCTTAGCTAAGCTCCGATACAAACAATAAAAATTTTGATAAACACCTTAAACACCATGATCCAGGTAACATGGGGCGGTATTATTCTATCATGGAATCGCCTCAGTAGTGCAATATGTATATCTTGGCATTGCAAGACCTGATCTTTATTTTATTTATCATGGCAAACCTCTCATTTTATTATCATGGCGCTGGTATGTGGGCCAGTTTAAAATACAGGTCACCATAGGCGCAGAGGTGTATTAATTTATCATGGCGAGGCCCAAGTGGGGCATTCGACAGTATAACCGAGTCCTTGGAGGGTTGGTGCGATGTCTTACGTGGCCAAGCCATCGTATTAATTTATCATGGCGCCCAACGTGGGGATTATGGGATTTAGGGAAACCCCATTGATTTTTATGGTATTTCATGGGGAAGACCATAGTAATTATTTTTGCCTCAAACTGTGTTTGAGTGATTTTTGAGTTCAGTAGGCTTTTGACGTAACGCAGAATCTCTCTATTGAGAAGAGGATTACCCAAGGGTAGGAGCGCTACGCACCCAATCCACAATTAATCCATAAATTCAAAGTTTTAATGCAATCTTACAATATGTGTACAGTGTTTTGTGTCTCTCTTCAAAACATATCCACGCATGTTTCCAGGAAGCTTGCCTCCATCTCAAAGTGTATTATTGTGAGAATGTCTGGTACAGAGGTGATTGTGCAGTTGATTGCAGGGTTGAGACAGCATTTTGATGCTGTGAATGAACAGAATAAGCTGGAAGCCAAGGCTTTCCAGGATGGAATAAACACTCGGTTAGATGCCAATCAGGAGGCAATTAATAATAACCAGAGTGAATTGAGTAACCGTTTAGATGCTTATCAGGTTGAATTGAGTGATCGGTTAGATGCCAATCAGCTGGCAAGTAATGCTAATCAGGTTGAAATAAACAACCGATTGGATGCAAATCAGGTTGAAATAAACAACCGATTGGATGCGAATAAGGTTGAATTAAATGATAAGCTAGGTCAAATGCAGGAAACGATTAAGACCGAAGTAACAGAAACTGTTGTAAGCATTATATCAGAAATGCAGGTTAAGACAGATAAACGTTTCGAGGCTATAGAAGCCAAACTTGAAAGTAATTTACAGGCGTGTAAGCATGCGCAGGATGAAACAAACAGTAGGTTAGACGCGTTATCTAATGACATTAAGGATATTCAAATCCAAAATGAGGCGAATCTCGAACGCCAATAGAAACAGTTCTCAGAATTTACTAGAACGGTAGATCAAAGGTTAGAAGAGAACGACAATAAGTGGGACGAGAAATTGAAAAGCTATGCTAGAGCAATTAACGGTGATCTAAAGAAACAGGATAAGAACATATTAGATCAATGTCAGGAAATAGGAGAAATCAAGGCTGTCGTTAAGGAGAGTAAAGAGCTGGTAGGAAATATGAAGGGTCAGATGAGCAAAGTTCTTCAAGAACTGGACCGAATCCAAAGCGACATTATTATTGTTAATAAAAGGCAAGAGGAAAGCAGAGGAGAAATCATTAAGGTCCAGAATGAAATGTCAAAAGTCAACGGACACATTCGAGAGGAAATTAAAGGGTTGAGAGAAGAACTCGAAGTGAGAGAAGGCCAAAAGACAGAGGCAAGCGACAAGACCCTTGCTCAGATAAAGGAAGATGTAGAGGATGAAATATCCCATATCAAGCAAAGCCTGAAGGAAGATAAGCAGAAAATATTTCAAGTAGCCGAAGAAAATAGAGATAGGCTTACCAGAATAGAAAAAGAGGTAATTACTCGACTGGGAAGAGCAGAGATGCGCCTCAATCAAATGGAGACTAGGATAATCGCGCAAGAGGAAACCCTTATGAAAGATCCTAAGTCTAGTGAAGGCAGCGTGGAAGATATGAGGAAACCTAGGTGGGCAGATTTGGAAACCCAACCTCTAATAAGGAGTACTACAGGCCCAGGCGAAAGTGTTTATATGACGCCAGGTGTACCAGTTGCAGCCTCTACGCCACACGAAAATGCTATGCACACCCAGGTGATAAATGTAATCAGAGCAAGCGAAGAGAAACCAAGGAAATTCTCAGGTAGCCATTGTAATATGACACCGAAATATTGGCTGAAAGAAGTGTCTGAATATCTGAATGATGCGCGGATACCACAAGAGCGCAGGCTACGAGCCATAGAAAAACTAACAGAGGGAGAATGTGCGTTATGGTTTCGCAGTTTCCGCTACACTTTCGATACTGTTGAGGAGTTTCGGGAGGCATTTTTGAAACGGTACTGGGATCCAGCAACCCAGCAGAATTTACGATTGGATTTATATTCAAAAAGATACAGCACCAACATCCCAACGAAGTACGCAGAATTCTTCATCTCTCAGATGTGTCGGTTCAAAGAACTTGACCAAAAACCTAGCGAGCTGGAGCTATGTATTGCTATCGCCAAGTAGCTTCCATACGAGATCCAAAGGTTGCTAATCTCAGCAAATGCAAAAACTGCTATGGAAATGGAGACAGTTCTTAGACAACTGGACCTCACAACAGCCAATACTATGCGTCAGAATCGAACCGTGGAACAGGTACACGTGACCAACACGCAGACTGACCAGTACCAAGCTCCAAAGAACAACAAAGCTACTAGCACTGATACGTTAGATTCCAACGGACATCAATGGGAACAGGAACCCAGAAGATGGCAGCCGAAGTATAAAGGGAATGCTGGCAGAGGAAGAGGAGGCCGAAATTCTTGGAATAAACAAAATACCAGGGATAGACCGTACCAAAACAATGGAGGTAACAATGGCCAAGAAGGCAACAATAGGAATTGGAGACCCCAGGAAAGAAGACGTAACTTCGATGACGAGGTAGAGGAACGATATCACGCTTCATTGCAATACCTCAATGAAAGGGGAGATGAGCCCCAGAAGCAACAAGTTCGCTGGCAAGAAGTTATGCAGAATAGGACGTCGCCAGACAGATATGGAGACGGAGCCAAGAGTCTGGAGTTACAGCGCAGTGAACAGGAGAGAAGAAACTCTAAGGGGACTGGTGCTATAGAAAAAAAATCCAAAATTAGAAGAGTTTGAGAATGATGGATGGAAGTCGGTCAACATCATTAATTGGATAGCCAAACCAGAAGAGTTAATTGAGGATACAGGAGGATCACGGGTCATGGTCAAACGAGAATTGCCCATTATTTTAATAAGAGTGGCAGGATTGAAAATAAGAAGTCTATTAGATACGGGTTCAACAGTATGTCTTATGACACAAGCTTTGTATGATGAGATAGCGCAGAGAGAAAATATTTTGAAAATACCTATCTCAAGTGTCAAAATAAAAGGTGTGATTCCAGACAGAATGATGATATGCAAATATCAGGTATTCCTAGAGTTACAGATAGGAGGCTCTATGTTTTCACAGAGTTTTCTATTAGTAAACAAACTGCCTTTTAACCTGATTATTGGGGCACAGTTTATAAGGGAATACAGAGTGATAATAGACCTAGCACAGGACAGGGTTATGTTCCGTGTGAATGAGGAAGCCGAAGGCTTAGAGGTCGCACTCAATCAGAATGAACCAGGGTCTGATGAACAAGTATGGCATACATACAGAGACGTGGCGGAGGAAGAAGTGTTAGCTATTGAGCAGTTAGAAGAAGAACTGAAAACACTAGCCACAGACAGGGAAAAAGATCTGGAACCCGAACTGGAAGAACATATTTCGGAAAAACTTGAAGAAGCAAAAATTGGGCCAAAAGAGAAAGAACATTTAAAGAAATTATTAGTGGAACAGAAGGAAGTCTTTGACTCGAGACCTGGTCGTATAAAGAACTTCACTTATGCTTTCCAAGTCAGTGACTGGACACCATTTAGGCAGAAATCCTACCCTATAGCCGAAAAGCACTATGCTAAGGTCAAAGAGGCAATTCAGGAGATGATGGAGGCCGGTGTTATTGAGAAAACACCTACGCCTTATGTAAGCCCATTGGTAATCGTACCTAAGACAGACGGGACTGTCAGAGTATGTCTGGACCTGAGACACTTAATCGGAAGGTAATTCCGGAATTCGACCAAGTGCCACCTATTAAAGAAATCCTCAGGAAATGTAACGGGAAGACCATATTTACAAACTTAGATATCACTTCAAGTTTCCACCATCTTGAATTAGAGAAGAAAACTAGTCTGTTGACAGGATTTATGTTTGATCAACACACATACACATTTTTAAGGCTACCTTTTGGGTTGAAAACAGCTGGTTCAGCCCTGATAAGAGCGTTAGATCGTAATCTACCCGATGATGTGAAGGAGAGTACCATCAGATATGTAGACGACATTCTACTCACATCAGAATCTCTGGAGGAGCACATGAGAGACCTGAAGAAGTTGCTAGATAACCTTCGAGAAGCTAATTTTAAGGTTAATATCAAGAAATCGCACTTCTGTCAGAGGGAAGTTAAATTCCTAGGGCATGTTATTGATGAAAATGGAGTTAAGCCAAACCCAGATAAATTAGAGGTAATACGAAATTTCCCTCGACCCACGAAAGTAAAGCATGTCCGACAGTATTTGGGAGTAATTGGATTCTTTTCGAACCACTGCCCAAATTATACTACGACTGTAGCACCCCTGCAGGATTTACTGAAAAAAGGTGGCAGGTGGAATTGGACGGAGCAATGTCAAGAAGCATTCGTGAGGTCAAAACAAATGCTTTTGGAATATGTGAAGCTGGGATACCCTGATTATACCCAGAAGTTCATCATATAGACGGATGCATCATTTGTTGGGATAGGAGCGATGCTATTCCAAGAAAATGTTGATAAGCCCGAAAAGAAAGTTTTTATTGCCTTTATAAGTAGGAGGTTGAAAGCCCATGAGAAAAATTACACGATTACAGAGATAGAGTTGCTCGCAATTTTGTACGCGTTGCAATACTGGCGTAAACTCGTGTATGGCTTTCAAATAGTCCTCAGAACAGACCATAAAGCTTTAACATTTTTGTTAAAGACGGACTTGTCTAGCCAGAGGTTGACAAGATGGTCCCTGTATATTCAACAATTCAATGTGGAAATAGAATACTGTCCAGGGAAAGAGAATGTAATACCGGACATATTAAGCCGTTACCCAAGAGAAGAGGAAACTCTAGCTGTCCAGATTGAGAATCGAGATCAGAAGACCTCGGATGACTTGAGGAATCTTACCAACCTACAACGCGAAGACCCGTGGTTGAAGATGATGATCGATTACTTCGAGGGACGCTTAGCAAGGGGAACTGCAATATACAGAGAGTCAGAGGCGTTATCAACAGATTATGTATGGTATAATCAGATACTACACAAGTGGGATGATATAGAACAGGCCCGTTCGAGGTGATCAGAGACCTACAGAACAATGCATACAGAATAAGGCATTTAGAAACAAGAAACGAGATCGTTATGAATGTAGCCAATCTCAAAATTTACTATCCGCCAGAAGAATTTGACGAACAAGAGGAAGCTGTAGTAGCACACACCCAACTACACGTGGACAGCAAAGTCAGACCTGAAGGTTCGCGCAGCAAGACAGAACGAGAAGCAAACAGTTTGTCCAGTGAAAGGAACAAACAGCAAGAATGCCAGTGCTTGCAAGAACTTTACAAAGAAATGGTCGACGCAGCTCGAGAAGTTGAGGCCATAAATAAGACCCTCCGCTTAGAGAATGAACAGCTTAGGACTGAGCGCAGAGTGGAAAGGGGGAGCCAGACTAACCTACTCACTGCCAGACGAGGAGAAGGACCCCTAATGTAAAAACAGACAGTCGGACAGTCAGCTGATTACTTAAAGAAGGTCACTTGTAATTGACTTCTATAAGTTTTGCAAGGGGAATATGAACCCGAGGGGGTCATGCTGACTGGTATCGAACGTGGATCTCGGAGATAAGTTGATCTCTGAATGAAGGTTCCACCAGGCAACGAACCCGAGATCTGTTGAGGGAGTTTCGTTGTAAAAACCCCTAGAGGAAAGTATATATTTAATCACTGGTGTGATATCAGTTGATACTGACATTATTTATTGAAATAATGCAGGGAAAATGAGCGGAATATAGCATTATTGGACTACTTGAAGTAGGCTATGCTGGATTTGGAACACAGAAGTGGAGAGTTTGACAGTTTACTAATGGCCCCAGAATTGTAGGAGGAGACTCATGGAGCCCTGTCAATCTCGTTGACCTACTTAAGTCGTCTGCAAGAGGTCGGGGGGTTGAATAATGACCCTGTTCTTCCCCGTTTGAGAATAAAAACGAGATTGGAAGGGGAAGATCCCAAGGAAAATTATTGATTACTCGTGATTGGAGCAACGCAATGACATGAGAGTTGCACACAGGTGAATCTTTAGCCAGGAGGCTAATTTTAGAGCCATCAAACTGTGAAATCAAGGCATATCTAATGGAGTGCGCATGCACACAGGACTATTGGTGTTCGCGGCATGGTTTGACTAGGTCGCAGGGGATTTTTAAGTGACGCCGCTTACCCACGCCATGGCAAAGGCAATTGATATTAATTAATTGGACGATCGATCCTTGAGCACGCATCCAGTTTAGTGACCAGCGAGGAAAAAGGAACAATATGAATATTATTCCAAGAACAGAATCATCCTGGAACAGAAGATGACACGGCGAGGGAATCTGAGACCTACTTTTTCTTGTGAAACGGATATAAGGAAGTAGACCCTTGGCAGAGTTCAGTTGTTGGCAGCAGTTATCGGTTGGCAGTTGTGTTTGGAAGTTGTACCAGAATATAGCGCGGAGCGCCCAGGCGCGCACACAAAGACTTAAACATTTTACTGGTAATCAGTATATTAGCCGTGCAGTGTAATGCACCAGTGATAATATAATCATGCATGGTCATGAAGTAAGAATGAGTACGGTAATCAATAAACTTGATTATGCGAAATGCATATTACCGAAGTTAAGATAGGAGGCTCGGACTTCAGTTTGGGAAGCCGTGCAGTAAAACTGTTATATACTGTTTGTTAAAGACAGTCGTGCCGTATGTGTGTAGTCGGCAGTACGAGCAATTGGTAGTGTTCACATAGGAAGTCCCGTGTGATATACTAGGCAGAACTGTTGAAAGTAATAATTTGTGTAAATACAATGTACAATGTTTAGCGCAGTGTAAAATAGTGATTGGTTATACATATCTTAAGTATGCCAATAATTAACGTTCATGACGTTATGTAAGCATATTAATGCAATATCAGGAAGGTTATCAAGGGATAATCGATAGACTGTTGGTGAATCCGTAGGCAGATGATCGAGATGTTCAATCAGGAGGTAGTAGGACCGAAGAAGAGGCCGTCCGCACCTGCAATTCTGATATCTTGCCAGGAAATTTCAACCAGTCAGGAATATAAATTGTGACGTGTGTTTGTGCAGTGATCTTATGTAAAATATATTTTAAATTAATAATATAACAAGTGTTATAAAGTGGCATGTGTTTTGGAAGAAATGGAAAAGTGTCGTGTGTTTATGAATCAAATGTCATATAAGATGTGTATTAGCAGTATGAAAATGTCTCGCTAATTATGCCAATGGCAGGCGACACTGGAAGATATGGGTGGTTGGAACCACCTGGATAAGCCTATGTAAGTACCCCACAAATCATGTTGTTATAGAAATTATAGCCACTGCATGTAATGTGATTTCGGAATTATAAAATATGCCAGTAAGAATCAATATTAGGAGGTATACCCTCAAGTGTTTATGGTTGTTTTGATTTCAGTAGAGTTAAGATGTTGTTATACATCAGAGAGTGGATTAATCGTTACCACTATTAATAAAATGGCAATTCAGTTATGTAAAACTTAACGTAACGAACACGGATGTTCGATTATTGAAACGGTTACGTTATGTCGGGTTGAGGTAATTTATGTCAGTAATAATAATAATTATTATAATAATGATAAAAGGTATAATTGAATACATCAGGATAAAAGGTTGTAAGCAAGATATATTTACGCTAATTGGAATATTTATCTAGCCAAGCAGTAGATTACATTAAGGGTTGAGAAAAGAGTTAATATTAGAATATATTGTGTTAATGGGAATATAATTATGCAAGGAAATGGAAGAGCTTAGCAGTGAATTGAATTTGTGGCTTGTGTATAACCTTGTAGAGTAACGGTTAGAGTTCTCTTACTAATTAAAGGGCGAGATTAGAGCAGCGGGTTATAGAGCCAGGTAATCTAATCGACGTGTGAAGTCTCGTACAGCCTTGGGCGTACAGAGATATTTATTTATGCCGGAGCGTATTTAGTGTGGTGCCCTATCTCCGATGATGGATATGGAATGTTCCGGGTTCGAATCCTGTGGTAGGTGAGGGGAGAACATTGGAAACCTCTGCACCATACCTGATCGCCCGAGAACGTGTTATTGAATGAATCGGCTCTTGTGAAGCGAATCTTATTGACGGCAGCTGTTGACTGACCGTAGCATTTATTAAAATACCGGCTACCCACAAGACCTGTGTTTGATGAATCTCGTGCCTTCATGTAATGATACGGACCTGTTGAGGCCATTATTAATATCCTAAGGTTAGGAATAAATATTTAAGCTCATCCAGAACCTATTGCATACTATTCAGTTTTAATCATATGGGATCACGTGGATCATTGTGACCACAATATTGTATTCAGAATCGTGATACTGCTTGGGAAGATGAAAGCCAGGAATCGGGAAGGCGAGGGACGGTTTACTGCGGTAACCACCCCACTCCATTCCATTGTACACAGGCAGCTCCAGGGGGCTGAGTTGTCAAACGAACCGTGAAGGCTAGCGTTTTGAAAGGACAGATTTGAGACCTTGCTTGTAATGAAAGGAAGCATTGTTATATTGTGTAATGAATGTGTGTGTTTTAAAAACATATTGGTAATCATAGATCACCCGGATGATATAAAATTTTAGCAATCTTACGAATGGTCGGAAGTTGCATTTTGTACTGACACTGACACGAGTTTATGAAGTTGGGCACATGACGCCACAGGCTACGCTCGCAAGGGTAGCTTAATAATACCATCCGACACAGCGATAACTGAAGTTGGATTTGAAATCACAATGGCATGCAGTGGAACTATAAAAAGAGGGAAATGGAGGGGTAAATTTACATAATTGTGGAGTTGCAAGTAGATTGTAGTGCAACCCATGAGTTGGCTAATGCATGATAAGCATTTGGTGGGAGAGAGAGATATAACACAAACAGTACACATGATGTAAATTAAGATGTGTTGTAAGAAACAAGTAATTTTGTGAATTTAAAGAAGTCACATTAGGTGACATGAGTGTAAAAGTACAGTTTTTGTGAAACGTTACATGTGCATCAGCGCACTTGAGTGAAGTTAAAAGTCCACCTAATGGTATAGGATTGAATAATGATATGGATTTAATTTGTTAAACTATGTGAATAATTAGTGGATTGTGGGAGTAACTTTGTTTGCTTGTGTATTACATTTGTTGGGATTGTGTTCTTTTTATGTTTGAAGCCATGATTTTTATACTGAATTAAAGTCTTTAGAGTAGAGTTGTGCCTTATCATTGTAGAGTTGATACCTTTTAGTCTCAAATCAAAAATATGCAACTGCTCAGTGGGGGAACGGTACACGCCGAGAACTGAAGCTGGCTGGAGGCAGAAGCATGTTTTCCATGGAAATTACTCACATGGGTACAGTACGTAGAACAGTTCGTATATTTTTGTAAGTACAGTACCTGTATGTATTTTTTGGGCTAAAAGAATAGGGCCAAAGACTTTTCAATCCACCCTCGTACTTTATTATTGCGCAATTTTCTATCTCAATTTCCGAATATTTTAACTGGTTTATTAAATAATGAAAAAAATGTGTAAGTCCTGCTTACAAGTTCTTTTAAGAAGAAATTTACCGTGAGCTTATTGTCAATATATTCATAATCTCGAAACTTTTCTTCTGGTCCGTATTAATCGCAGAGAAGTTGTGTTTACCACGGAGCTTTACTTTCACTTTCTCAAAGTTTAATATTATAGAACAGTAGGTTGCGAGAATACACAAGTGAAAATCACAAGAGTGAAACATAATAGCCCTTCGCTAAGTTTACAAGATGATCTCAAAACTACGTCTATTAATGAGCACATGCAAAGGTCGCTAGTTCAAATCAAATTATAAACAAGGCAGGAAAGTTCGAATTAGAGTGTACAGTACTATGCCTGAAATGTGAGAAGCCTACTTCACGAACATCAATATCACGATACATAAACTTTTCATTTAAGGTTTCGGCCTCTTAAGTCTATAAACTCAATTAACGGAGATTTAAGTATGCGAGCAATAATTTACACTCATTTATGTTCACATTCTGACAAGTTTTAAAGAAATTAAGCAAGGAGACGGGCAGAAAAACTGGACGTGTCAGAAATGCGTATGCAGAGATTGGCAAGTGGACATACAAGGTTGGACAAAGTGAGAAATTAAGTGATTAGGAGACCACTTAGCGTGGTGCGAGTTTCTGAGAAAGTCAGAGAAGCTGGCCTCAGTTGGTATGGCCATGTTAAGAGAAGAGAACAAGATTATGTGGGCAATAGGATGATAGAAATGCTTCCACCAGGGAAACGGAGTCGAGGACGACCAAAAAGGCCATGGATGGACAGCATTCAAGAAAGCATGAAACAGCGGGGGCTTGTGAAGGAAATGGTCTGGGATAGAACAACGTGGAGGAGGAATATCCGCATCAGCGACCCCACATAATTGGGATTAATCATGCTGGAAACGAAGAAGAAGAAGAAGAAGCAATACTCCTAATTAACGGTATCTGAAACGATAACCTTAGCCAGGTATATTTCTAATGACATGGCTACGGGAATTTACCCTCCGCGCCTTCCACTATAATGTTACACAATCTCTTTAACACTCCCGTGTTTACAAATTACATCTGGCCCGGTCAAGGCCGGCAACTCCCCCTCAGTAGGTCAAGTCCTCCACAAAATGTATGACCTCAGTCATCAAGTCTGTCACGTCAGGCTGGGATATACATCTTAAGCACTTGGCTGGCTGAGTTTCTCACACCACATCTCTCCAATACGAAAAGTTTTAATTGTTAAAACCCTACGGTACGTAATTTCGGCTACATATCGGCCGACATTCAGATCATACAGGATAATGCAATTAATCCACGAGTATCCACGTTGCCCGGTCTGAAGGACGATCATTATTTTATTTAGGGGCTACTCCATTTATCACGCTGCCCACGGGTAGCGTGAAATTAGTTCCTAGGGCCCAACCCATTTTCGGAAGATTCAAAAATACATTTGGAGCGGGAATCGAACCACCGCCCTCCACATTTCATGCGACAACAGAGCGGTAATTAAGCAGACCTCTGAGCGCGAATTATACAACAATAATGCTCCCTTTACCGACGATTATATGGATCCGTCTCACTCAGATCCTTGCAACTACACCATAACTAACCATTCCTGACATTATTATAGGAATCACTTGAATTTACTAGTAAAGCTTTTCGTGAAGAATAATTTCTTTCCAAGCCGTTCTTAACTTTCCCACTGCTGACTTTAACAATACAATGAGCAATTCATTTAACTTGAACAATTTAATTCACAACTTATTTTCTTGAACACACTGGTTCTCCAACTCTATTTACTTGAACATACTAGTTCTAACACTTATTTCCTTAAATATATTAGTTCAACAACTTCACATCATAACTTTAAGAGATTCCTAATGTTACCACAATTTACAGGTGCTTACAATTTTTACATTTCACAATCTTTTATTTCTCTTGCTAACTATCGATTCAAATCCGTTTGTTCCCACAACACAACTTCCTTCACATCTTAATTCCTTTTTCCATAAAAGTGTGACATATCGATTTTTTATAAAAGAACGCACGACCCCAAAATACACTTTATAATGTAAAGGTTGTACTTACATCTTTACCTGTTCATCCACCATCATGTGTTTAATCTTCCATCACTGTGGCACTTTTCACATACAATTCATTTCCACCATTTACACTTACTTTCTTTCCACATAACTCCCCTTTCATAGGGTGTTTTAACATATTAATTGATAGTAACACTCTTAATAACACTTATAAAACTTATATAAAACACTTGAAAAATTTGATTTACACAACATTTTACACTTAGGCATGAACTAATGCCTTAGACACATATGTAATTATTTTCTTAATTCACCCGTTTTTAGCCTATTTTCAATTTTGAAAAAATAGGCTTAAGAGATCACATTTTGTCCATGTGTGTGCCTGTGCCTGTGCCTCTGTGTGTGTGTGTGTGTGTGTGTGTGTGTGTGTGTGTGTGTGTGTGTGTGTGTGTGTGTGTGTGTGTGTGTGTGTGTGTGTGTGTGTGAGGTGTGTGTGTGTGTGTCCCCCTAATAAAATCATTTCAATGAAACTCGGTAAGTTCATAGCACTATTCCGGGCGACTCCGACCGTGCCCTTCAAATTTTGTTACGCCTTACCAATCCAACATGGCGGCTGTGCGAAATATTTCACCACCATTCAATATCTCCGAAACTATTCCCGATATCACCCTGGAATTTATTACAGTGATAAAGGGAACTACTAGACGTTTACCTATGTAACTTTTGAAAAACTGCGACATTAAAATAGACGTTTCTTGCGATTTAACCAACCAAACGCAATAAACCATGGTACAGTATATTTTTATACACATTGTAATGCACCGACATCTAACTTCGTTCAATTGTTTACATAACCACAAGATGGCGGATGTGCGAAATATTACACTGGCATTCTATATCTCTGAAACTATTAGCGGTATCACCCTGAAATTTTGTACGGAGATAAAGGGCACTACTGGAAGTTCATCTATAAGACTTTCAAAAACCGGTTAACTACAAAACGAACATGGCGGCCAAGCGAATTTGAAAATTTTAAATAGACCTTTCTCGCGATTTAATGTTCCAAACGCAATGAAATCTGGTACAGGAAATGTTTATACGCATTGTAATGCACTGCTATCTAATTTAGTTCAATTGTTTACATAACCTCAAGATGGCGGCTGTGCGAATTTCGGAAATTACATTTTTATTTATTGTGTCGTAATCATGCGATCGAAGTGAAAGTTTGAATAATAAACCTACGCAATAATTTTCCTTCAATGTTACATGACTCTATGGCCTATACATTTAACAATCCAACATGGCGACTATCCGAAATATTTAGAAGGCTCTGAATATCTACGAATCTATTATAGCAATCAAACTGAATTTTTTATGTTTATAGGGGCTATGAACTTAAGTTCTCCTACAGGACTTTAAACAACCTGGAGATCACAAATCCAACATGGCGGCGACGCGAATTATAAATATTCACATGAACGTTTCTCGCAATTTAACCATCCGAGTGCAGTGAAACTTGGTACAGTAAATCCTTATACGAAAGTTAATCCACTGGCATTTCATTTATTTCAATTGTTTCCATAACCACAAGATGGCAGCTGTGCAAAATTTTAAAATCTCTTTTTTACTTCTTGTGTCCTAATCATGCGATTGAAGTTTGAATGCTATACGTACAGAATCTTCATGTAACAGTACATAACTTTAGGACCTACATATATAAAATCCAACATGGCGACCATCCGAAATATTTAGTCGGTTCTCAATATCTACGAATCTATTACAGCAATCAAACTGAAATTTTGTTTGTTGATAGTGGCAGTTAACATAAGTAGGATATATGAAAATAGGCTGTATAGTTCTTCACGGAACTACTTGTTCACTCTTATCTTTGCCTCCTCCAAGAAATGTAGGTCTTATCGGATCGCTATCCTGGTCCTAAACATCTACGTTACAGGAATGAAAGTCTCTGATCTCCTATGGTCCATCCTAGACCTCTCCTATAAACCATTGAAAGTCTCTGATCTTCTTGCCCGTGGCTTCCCTGCTCACCTGGGATAATTCTATTTCAATGTTTAGTTTCCCTTCCTATCGGTCCTGACTTCACTGTACTGGCGCGATCTTATCTGCGTATACGACTACAGTAATGTACTTCGCCGTGTGTCTCTTTAGACACCTTTCCCTAGAGTCGCAGTCTTAACTCGAACTAACGCTCCGTAATAAGTGGTTCTCCACTCTAATTCACGTCTTAATGTTTCACTCGAATCCCTTACTAGGGTTCCTTCAATTTAACGATTTGAAGACTTATACATGCTTCAAATGATTACTGCTGCTATTGAGTCGTAACACTTCGAACTAACGTCCCTAATGTCATGAATTTCCCAAGCATGGGCAAATTCTGACTCTATTATTTCCACGATAACTCCACACGAGTTTCGAATGTACTTTGTGATATAGTGTAGCAACCTTCTTGGCGCTCACGGTAACTGAACTCTGGTGCTCTCGGTAACTGACTACATCTTTACGCTGCACTCCCTCTACAGAGATTCACTGAAGACTGTATGCTTGTTGAATCAGCCCGACCTTCCACTAAGGTCCATTGTAGACTGATTCTATACTCGGTGTAAGACTGAATGTTCTCTGAAACAGCGTGATCCTCTCCTGATCCACGTTAGACTGAATACTTCTGCCTCGGCAGACGGGCTATTTATCTGATTTGAGCCAAATGCAGTCCGTTTCCAACCCTCTTGAAACTAACATCCAAAGTAATCCTCGTATTAGATTATAAAAATTACTCTTGTACTCCCTGGAGTCCATAGGTTTCCAATCTGCTTTCAAAATTCAAAATCGATCGTCCAGTTCTTCTAAAAAAATCCAAAATGGTCTGGTTCCACTTTGGTGTGTTCCTTTATTAATTTTCCTCCGCGCGATCCGTTCGCGAAGGCCAGGTGATGTAAGGCTGACCTTGCACTTGTACAATAATTAGACGATTTTAAATTCTTGAAAATTCTCTTCCTAATTATCAGACATTTTGGCGTCCTCCAAAGTTCATAATTTTGCAGTATTTCGGAAAGCATGCAGATTTCATAACATTACAGGCCCTCTCTGCTGTTAATCTTGTCGTAATACCGCTGATTCAACATAGCTAGGGGAATTCCCTTCCTAACTCGCTGGTTATTCGTCACTGTATGATTCCTTCACGCAGCTGCGTCGGTGAATCGTCTCGCAAGTGCGTGTATCACGTCATCTTATGATTCACAGCCAGCTGCGTCTTGCGCTGCGATTGCATTCAGTTTCGACATATAAACTCTTCTCTGGTTTACAGCTCAAGTCTGTAAGAATATCTACTTCTTTCTTATACAGTCATGGGTTCGATTCCTTGTGCTTGCTCAAAAGGGCTCAGTATATAGATATTTTTAATGGTTTACCCAGCGTAACCTTAAAAGCGCACGGGTGGCAGGTTTTGTTTTCGACTTTTTCACTGAAATTGTTACTGTCCGGCTTCCTTTGGTCATAAATGAATGTTTCTCTACAGAAACCTTCGTCGAGAAATCCTTTACAAAATGGTGAAAACCTCATCAAAATCCATCCAGTGGCTCTCGAGATTACCCGTTACATCCAAGAATCGGGGACTTTGTTTTATTGTTAGTTAGTTATTGGAGTTTTAAGGGTGGAAAAGCGAGGTTATCTGCCCCTACTTTGTTTCACACTATGTACATAAGCCTACAGTTTATATTGTATATTGTTATGCACTATTGAATAAGAAGAAAACTTAATAACATAATGTGGTTGGTTGGTTCTTAAGTTTAGGGGCTGCGACAACGTGGTCATGTAGCCCCGTGTACTTTGGGTGTGTGTAGAATCTGTCTGATAACTGGTGTTAATTGTGATGACTGTATTAGTGTGTGTTATCTGCTCATTAATTTAAGTACAGACTGCAACTTAGGATTTTTCAAATACAGTAGTTCCTACTTTTGCCACCAAGCGCCACCGTCAATGACTACTAGGCCAAGTTCACAACTTAGCTACTAGACGCCACCGCAGTCGGCTCTTGGCAACGAACGTAGAAACCTAAGAGCGTTGTTTACATTCTTAACCTATCCAATTTAGCTTCACTCAGGTTTAATTAGTGGAAGGTTCTTTAACATGCTATAAATCTATGACATGGGGCCGCCGGCTTTACTTCCCCTCCGAAGGAAGACATACTAAGGGATTTTAACACTCTTAAAAAATCCGACGGCTTTGGCCGGGTTTGAAACCGCTATCTTGGGCATAGAAGCTCAGCATGCTACCGAAACCGACTACGCCACCGAAGCCGCCACATAATTTGGAAAATGTTCAAGAGATAACCGCATTTATAAATACTCCTCAAATTCAAAGAATTAATCTTTAGAGTAATAGTTCGTACAGATTGTGTCTGAGCAGCCTGTCGACAATCCACAATTTCAGATAAGCCTCCACATCAGATCTTTCAACACGTTAATAATAGATAAACTGTAGCCTATTTCATATGTTGTAATTATGTTCTTTTACCGTCGTCACAGCAGAGTACTTTTACGTAATTTCCTCCGCTATTAAACAAAAAGCCCTAAACCACTGAGTACTAGCCTATATGTAGAGCCCTGCGCGGATTTAAAAAAAAATACTCTCGGCACGCCGGAAGGCGGAGGTAGATTTCACCGGGCAAACTAGGGGATAGGCTATAATAGGCAAAATATGAAGGTTTTCGTAGGAGGATCAGACCTCATTTATTGCAAGAAAGTATTTTACAATTGGAGGTTAATGAACTTTTTGATGTGTAACATCTTTCCGCTCGGTTGCTGGATAGTTTTGTGGGAGTGATTTTGAAAATTGGGGACGGAAGTGGATCGGAACGATCGAGCTGGCAGTGGTGGATCAAACGGAAGTATGCACTGCCCGCTCGATCGATCAAACGGAAGTGTACTAGCTGGCAGTGGTGGACAACGGAAATATGCACTGCCCACTCGATCGATCAAGCGGAAGTGTACTAGCTGGCAGTGGTGGACAACGGAAGTATGCACTGCCCGCTCGATCGATCAAACGGGAGTGTACTAGCTGGCAGTAGTGGACAACGGACATATGCACTGCCCGCTCGATCGATCAAACGGAAGTGTACTAGCTGGCAGTGGTACCATGCAAAGGCAGCGTTATTTTTGTACAATTGAAAATGTGTGTATTGGAAACAAGGCAGTGTGTGCTCTGTAGCGCGAGAATGTTATGGCAATACAGTAGGCAGTGCATTTAGCAGGCACTGGTTTGACGAGCACAGTGGCAAATGTTTCACCGACTTGCATTTGTCATTGAGCAGTTTATGAAGCTTCAAGTTCAAGGTTGAATATCACATGGGGTAGGAAGTGAAAACTTGAGACTAATGTTGTTGAGTGTATGATAAAATAAAGACGACAAATGACATTTAAGTAAGCGGCATTATTGTCAAACTGTGGGTGAGTAATCAAATATTAAATGCATAACAGACTGTTGTTATATGAGTGGAATAAAAGCTGTATTTTCATCATTTGTGAGACTAGGTAATTTCATGATTGTTGGAAGCCATGCTTTGATTGTTTACGACGAATCGTATGAGAGCCTTGAGAATAATGAATGTTATAGTTACTGAGGAGTGTGCACACAGTATTTCAGAGTACAGTCGACGTTGTGTGTCACTTAGTTATTATGAATTATTCGTGTAAAAGGAAGGAAGGAAGCTTGTGGGTTTGTGTGACCGTTAATCTCACGATCATGATCCACGGTACCTCCCTTTCACGTGGAATGCGAACCACAGGACATGGCATTTCAATTCGAAAATCTCACATGTATTGACCGGGAATCGAACGCGGTCTACCTTGGTGAGAGACTAACAGCTTGACCGCTGCACCACAAGTGTGACAGTAGCATATCTCCAATTCAATCTATACATTCATCATAGTACCAGTATGAAAACTGAGCGTAAATTAACATCTTAAGAATGTCCAAGCTGTGTAGTATACGTGTAGGATAACATGTCAGATGTTTACACATCATATGCGACTACTGTAAGGCTCGTTTCTTTTTCTTTTTCGTTTTTGTATGCATATTTTTATCACTTTATTGTCTTATGGGGATGGTAACCTTTGGGTAGATTATTGGCTGAGGAATAACCTAACCACCAAGGGAAGATGATAAAGAGAAGGAGATGGGTTTCGGACCAAAGAAAAAAGGATGGAGAAATAGGAGGAGAGTTTGACATCAGTTATGCCTAAGATTTCATGTTCAAATGCAACAAGTGGTGAAAACCCTATTAAGAGATTTATTTGCATTAAGTAGGGCATGAACCTAGGAGGAGTTAGGAAAGCCAGGATCTTGCTTAACTGTAGTATTAGAGAAATACTGAGTCCAAAAAGGAACTTGAATTTATTTAACAATGAAAAAGAGCCTAATAAATTTAACAAGCATATAGTTTCAATTTTTGTTAACAATTTGGGGTCGCAGACCTCCTAACATTTAAAGTTTGCTCCAGGCAATTAACAATTATTTAGGTTTCAAAACTTTATATGTACTAAAATCTTCGTAAGATTTAAAAAAGACAAATGAAGTGATTAAAGTTAGACATTAAATCGAGTACAAGGTGTGTACTTTAAGAAATTACCAAGTACCTATCTTAGAAAAAGTTACAACTTCGAAAATAACAAAAAAGAAAGCAGGTAGAATGAAAGAGAAGTTCCTATAACTTCATATATTTACGTTGAATTACTTTTATAATAGTTATACAAAATAGGACAGGTCACTTACTGTGAAACCTGAAGAGAAAGTCAAAAGGAAGGTTCTAGACTTCCTATATTTAAGTAGGAATCACGAGACAAATGGGGCAAGTTTCCCTTTCGTGAGTCCCAAAAATAACTCACTCATGAGTTGAAAGAATTGTATTCCCTAATTAGAAGGGAGAAACAATGTAAGTTTGAAACGTGTACTCGACGCGTATTTATGCAGAAGTTAATTAATGTTATATAAGACAAAGGGGAGGGCACTTCTATAGAGTGACACCTCATTGAAAAAAGACTTAAAGTAACAACTTTATTATTATGGTTTGTTAGTAAAAGGTTTAGGAAAGATCAATTGGGATTGAGGATAAATGTTCATGGCCTTATTTATGGTAATCGGACGATCGCGACGCGGTAGAAATGTTGATCAAGCACTAGTTTTCACTATAGTCTGTTAAATGGATGAAAAGTTCACTGTAGTAGCACGAAAGTTTATGGCAAAGAAAGTTATTGCAATTGTGAAAAAACTGGTTGCACTAGGTAGGCGAGAGTCTATTGCTAGAGAAAGTTATAGATTGTCATTAAATACGCCAGAGAAAATCCAAACGGAGGAAGAAAAGTTAGCTATTGAGCGTTAAATAATAAGGAAGATCCTTTAGTTTGAGAAAGTATTCACACATGTGAGTGGAAAATACATGACGGCGTGACTGGTAGATTCTGGAAGGTTCCAGAGCAATCTTGACTGAAGAATAGGGCCAAAGTTATTCCAGCGGTGGAACGAGCTTAATAATTTTATAGACAGTGGGTATTCAATAATATCCCACGGTGTGAGAAGATCTCTCATTTAACAAGCAAAGAAGTGTTGCTTTTTACGAAGATTGGCTTAGACAGACAAAAGCCCAACATGGTAAATCCCGCGAAGGATGATTATTGCCGCAAAATATAGTAATCTCACACGCCTATAAAATTATCCTTAAAAGCATGTAGATATTAAAACGATGAGAATGAGGTTAAAACCTGAAGTCTGTACTTATCCTTGCTGCATGGCGATGGTGAAGTTCCCTTTGACGATTAAAGTTCCAACATGGCGTGGAATAGAAAGAATGCCTCTTTAGTTGAAGAGGTGAGCTCTAGTTGAGCTTTGACTGACTAAGTCGAGTGTCGACGTGCAAGTGAGACCCACTCAGCGAAGCGCAGAGGGACCAAGGAAGGGAAGAGAGTGGGGGTAGGAGACAAAGGAATACATATAAGCATAACCAACATACAAAAGTTAAATTCTCTTGAGGAAATGGTCTTCAAAGAGTTGATAGTAGGCGCCGCTATCGCAGCCTGGTGGGTGAAAAAGTAGACGAAGTTCTCTTGATCACGGAGATGATAGCTGGCGATGGCGACGAGATCTGGTGGCCAGATGGAAAAGGAAGTCCTCTTGTACAGGGAAGAATTGAGGAACTTCAGAGATTCGCTGCTAGATGACGCTAGGTGGGTCATGGAAGATAAATATCTAGAACAGACTCACAAATGACATAAGAGACATGACCACCAAAGAGAAACTAGAAGATCACTGTTGGTGTTTGATAAAAAGGAAGGAATGAACAAGAAAAGAGCATTAAAAATATACTCTATCATACCGTGTATTCCAAGAATGCACCAAGCTGGGAGGGCAAAACACCAACAGAGAGCAGGATAAACAATTAAATATTTAAAGGTAATGGAGCAATTAAAGACAGTGGTCTTGTGATCTGACCGTTAGTGGTCAAGATTTTGGCCACCCTGACTCTCCCATCCCTTCCAGGATAAAACTCGGTCACTCTACCAGAAATCCAGACCAGGGGAGGAGAAACATCCCTAACCAAAACCAAGTCCCCCACTTTAATGTCGGGACTGGAAAGAAACCACTTCTGTCTCCGTTGCAAAGAAGTTAAATATTCCAAGTTCCACCTCTTCCAGAAAGAATTGCGGAGGGCTTCAAGTTTACGCCAAACAATTGGTAAATTAGAATCCCTGTAAGAGTTGGAAAGGGGAGGAGGGGCAGAAAGAGAAGTGCATATAAGGATGTGACACGGTGTGAGTGGAAGTAGGTCATCAGGGTCATTGGAAAGCGGAGTTAGAGGGCGAAAATTAACAACACCTTCAATCACAAAGTTGCTAGAAGCTGCGGGAAATATAGCTCTATTAAAGATTGCGATAAGATGCGAACAGAGAATTAACAAGTTTAAACAAAGCGTATAGAAACAAGTACATCGATTAAGGATAAGAATATCCCAAATAAACAAAGGAACTATGCGAGTAGGAGGCAAGAACGCCATAGGTAACAACAATCTAGTAGCCATAAACAATGACCTTAAGTTATAATAAGCATCAAAGGGGTTAATCAGAAAAATACTTAAGTCAGCGAGAAACGTGACGTGACAAGCATAAATACAAAAACACATCGAATGTAACGACGAGAAAAAACAAGTTTGTTCATCAATCAACAATAAAGGTGCAAAATATGTAAGCAAGGTGCAATACATGAGCGCGTAAAAAATATGCAACGATGTTATGAAACAGGAATCGAAGCAGCTATAGGATACGAGCGGGAGTAAGTGGGAGACATAGGCATGAACGACCTTGACCCACATAGTACAGCGAGATAACGAATATAAATAGCTGAAAGAGTCCTTGACCTGAACAAGTTTATTTTGGTAATGAGGTGAGCAGCTTCTGAACTTACGGAAGCAACTCGCAAGACATTGGTTGGCAGTCAGCCAGAGTTGAGATAAGGAGAACTTGCTCTGACCTTTGGCAAGCATAAAGGAAATAAGCAGCAGCTTGGCCTTACCCGAGCTTGTATACAAACAAGATTGAAAAACAAGCAGTTCGAAATAAACAAACAACACTAGCGCAATCAGCTGTGACTCAAAGCGGAGCAAATGACACGACATGCAGTCATTCGTGGCTTGGACGTGAAAAACCAATTTAGAGACATATGAAATAAAGTAGGAAATCAATTTCGCATAATTTTGAGGATCACGGAATCCGACAATTTTCAACAGAAAAAAGCTTAATTCTTCCGAACAAAGAAGAGAAGCTGGGACATTGAGAAGGAGTTTATGCGTAAGAATAGTTATTCTAGATGCTAGAGAATTCAGATTTTCAAGCGGTTTCAAAAGCGGCTTCCAATTGTGAGGAAGGGGGAAGGAGCCGGCCATGGCCATCCTACTAAATGGCGAAAGAAGTGAAACATAGCTTACAGCGAAATGATGGTGACTGATAGCCATGGTTTTACACAAGGGGAAGATAGTTTTCGATAGAAAGTTTAAGCAATTACCTGTTATAAAAAATGACATGAGAAGGTAAACGAAGTAACCCAAGGCGAGGCGAACTTGAATTGCCATTTTGTGCAGAAATAAGGCAAAACCATTTAAACAACTTACAAAGGTGGCGTAGTTGTTTACAATGAGACATCGTTTCGGCAAGTGTTTTTCAAATGTATCGAGATCAGAAACATAAGCGTTCTCTTTTTCAGAAAAGGGATTTATATCAGCAGTAACAAAATGACATTGCGATTTGGCTTGAAGACTGGGTTGTTGGATTTCACCAGTAATAACCCAACCAAAATCGGTGTCTCTGGCGACCACGTTTGAGGATAACTGGCGAACCTGTTTACGAAGGCAATTCCAGAAAACATTGGCACTGAAAAGTACATCAATGGGACCTTGAGCATTAAACTGAGGATCAGCTAACCTTAAGTGCGAAGGAATCTTTAAACCGGAAGTATTAATAGAGCTGCTAGGAGTGTCCTTGCCAATACTGGTAAGAATGAGACAGTTTAAGTTAAGATTGGTGTTTCTTTGACAAATGTCTCTGATTTTCAATTTTGAAGACTGAAAGGCTTGAGTTTTCAAATTGTTAATGCCGGATACATTGATAGAAGTAGGCGATGACGAAAGACCTAGTTTTTTAATTAACGATTGCGAAACAAAGTTGTGAGTTGAAGCAGAATCGAGAAGACCGCGGGTTCGAAACCAATTTCCAAATTTATCTTGGATTTCGAATTGTACAGTGGACAAAAGGGCTTGCGCACTGTGAGAAGTTTCGGCGTTAGAAATGCAGGAAGAAGCATTAGTTTGTTCGGAGCTGCTCTGCATGGCGTTTAATGAAGCGGGTACTGGTGACCTCGATTGATCATGAACGTGCAATAAAGAATGGTGCGGTTTTTTGCAATGGAAACAGAGGTTGGAAGACGTACAGTTAGAAGAAGAATGCTTAGGTGACAAGCAGTTGAAGCAATGTTTACTATTGAAGACAAACTTCCTTCGGTCTTCGACAGACAATTCTTTAAAAGATTTGCAGGAGTACAAAGTGTGAAACTTTTTACAGAGCGTGCATTTTAAAGATTTGTTGAGCGGCCTCTTGGATGGTTGAAAGAAGCAGAACGGGTTTGCTTGTTCTCGACAGATGGGGGCTGATGACCATTTGAAGAGACAAGTTGTTTCTCAAAAATGTGACACTGATGACTCGTTTCGACATTTTCGCACTGAATTGAGAGAGCCGTAAGGACTTGGCAGCGGCTGTTGAGAAACGAGATGAGGTGTTCGAACGAGTATTCCCCCTAGCGAGTGAGTTCGATCTCCCAAGCCTTTAATGTCGAAAAATCGAATCTGGATGTAGCTAGATGAATAAGGATGGTGTCCCAAGTTTGGACTGGCTGTTTAAGTTGATATAACGCTCTAACATTTAATTGCATGGAGTCTAACAGGTCTCTTAAAGAGGTGACGTCATTAGGTTTGACGGCTGGCAGGTTGCACAGACAACGGATGTGGCGAGCGACACACAAACGTAAATTACCATATCTATCTTTAAGGAGATTAAAGGCGATGTGGTAGTTATCTGCGCTTAAAGGCAGTGACTCAACCAAGGCCAAGGCCTGTCCTTCCAAGGACGTACGCAAGAAGTAGAATTTATGAATGTCGAGATTGTCATTATTTTCATGAATGAGGGAGCAGTAAAGTTCATAAAAGGAATACCATTCACCTTCCTGGCCTGAGAAGTGAGGTAGGCTTATCTTTGGAAGTAACGGTTTCGGTTTATCCTTGTGAACTGAAGCGGGTGCGAACTGGGCCAGATTGATGACCCTAGTGTCCGGTTCTGAGATACTGCGGATCAGTTGGTGGGCCTTGGCAATCCCTTCAAAATACAAGGGTTCAACCTCGTCCTGATCCGATTGAAGTTCAGGGCAAGCGGATTCAATCTCGGTTTGAATTTGATCGTAGTAATCATAGGACCGTTCGTACAACTTAAGGCGTTGTGTCAAGATGTCTAAATCACACTCGTCGGGATTTATTTTGTTGATGAAATTTCTAAATCTGGTGAGTTGGCCTTTGTAGGAAGAACGTCTGGCAATGAGAGTTTCATCCTTTTCAGTAGGAGCCATGACAAAGTAGGTAGACTAAAGTGCAACTTCCGAAACTGTGGAACCTCGGAAATGCTGTCAGGCTGGCAGCAGCAAATAAGTTGAAAGAAAGGGACACACCAAAGGAGACAGGAGCGGCCTCTTTCCCCTTCACAGGCTTTGCACGATGTAGTTATAACTGAAAGATTCAAAGCAGGTATTAATAATTTGTAAGGTATTGTCAAATAACCTTTGAAAAAAAAATAGCAATGACAAATGGACTCTCCCGGGTTTCGGCACCAAATTTCGGGTAGATTATTGGCTGAGGAATAACCTAACCACCGAGGGAAGATGATAAAGAGAAGGAGATGGGTTTCGGACCAAAGGAAAAAGGATGGAGAAATAGGAGAGATTGACATCAGTTATGCCTAAGATTTCTTGTTCAAATGCAACAAGTGGTGAAAACCCTATTAAGAGATTTATTTGCATTAAGTAGGGCATGAACCTAGGAGGAGTTAGGAAAGCCAGGATCTTGCTTAACTGTAGTATTAGAGAAATACTGAGTCCAAAAAGGAACTTGAATTTATTTAACAATGAAAAAGAGCCTAATAAATTTAACAAGCATATAGTTTCAATTTTTGTTAACAATTTGGGGTCGCAGACCTCCTAACATTTAAAGTTTGCTCCAGGCAATTAACAATTATTTAGGTTTCAAACCTTTATATGTACTAAAATCTTCGTAAGATTTAAAAAAGACAAATGAAGTGATTAAAGTTAGACATTAAATCGAGTACAAGGTGTGTACTTTAAGAAATTTCCAAGTACCTATCTTAGAAAAAGTTACAACTTCGAAAATAACAAAAAAGAAAGCAGGTAGAATGAAAGAGAAGTTCCTATAACTTCATATATTTACGTTGAATTACTTTTATAATAGTTATACAAAATAGGACAGGTCACTTACTGTGAAACCTGAAGAGAAAGTCAAAAGGAAGGTTCTAGACTTCCTATGTTTAAGTAGGAATCACGAGACAAATGGGGCAAGTTTCCCTTTCGTGAGTCCCAAAAATAACTCACTCATGAGTTGAAAGAATTGTATTCCCTAATTAGAAGGGAGAAACAATGTAAGTTTGAAACGCGTACTCGACACGTATTTATGCAGAAGTTAATTAATGTTTTATAAGACAAAGGGGAGGGCACTTCTATAGAGTGACACCTCATTGAAAAAAGACTTAAAATAACAACTTTATTATTATGGTTTGTTAGTAAAAGGTTTAGGAAAGATCAATTGGGATTGAGGATAAATGTTCATGGCCTTATTTATGGTAATCGGACGATCGCGACGCGGTAGAAATGTTGAACAAGCACTAGTTTTCACTATAGTCTGTTAAATGGATGAAAAGTTCACTGTAGTAGCACGAAAGTTTATGGCAAAGAAAGTTATTGCAATTGTGAAAAAACTGGTTGCACTAGGTAGGCGAGAGTCTATTGCTAGAGAAAGTTATAGATTGTCATTAAATACGCCAGAGAAAATCCAAACGGAGGAAGAAACGTTAGCTATTGAGCGTTAAATAATAAGGAAGATCCTTTAGTTTGAGAAAGTATTCACACATGTGAGTGGAAAATACATGACGGCGTGACTGGTAGATTCTGGAAGGTTCCAGAGCAATCTTGACTGAAGAATAGGGCCAAAGTTATTCCAGCGGTGGAACGAGCTTAATAATTTTATAGACAGTGGGTATTCAATAATATCCCACGGTGTGAGAAGATCTCTCATTTAACAAGCAAAGAAGTGTTGCTTTTTACGAAGATTGGCTTAGACAGACAAAAGCCCAACATGGTAAATCCCGCGAAGGATGATTATTGCCCCAAAATATAGTAATCTCACACTGCCTATAAAATTATCCTTAAAAGCATGTAGATATTAAAACGATGAGAATGAGGTTAAAACCTGAAGTCTGTACTTATCCTTGCTGCATGGCGATGGTGAAGTTCCCTTTGACGATTAAAGTTCCAACATGGCGTGGAATAGAAAGAATGCCTCTTTAGTTGAAGAGGTGAGCTCTAGTTGAGCTTTGACTGACTAAGTCGAGTGTCGACGTGCAAGTGAGACCCACTCAGCGAAGCGCAGAGGGACCAAGGAAGGGAAGAGAGTGGGGGTAGGAGACAAAGGAATACATATAAGCATAACCAACATACAAAAGTTAAATTCTCTTGAGGAAAAAGTCTTCAAAGAGTTGATAGCAGGCGACGCTATCGCAGCCTGGTGGGTGAAAAAGTAGACGAAGTTCTCTTGATCACGGAGATGATAGCTGGCGATGGTGACGAGATCTGGTGGCCAGATGGAAAAGGAAGTCCTCTTGTACAGGGAAGAATTGAGGAACTTCAGAGATTCGCTGCTAGATGACGCTAGGTGGATCATGGATGATATTTATCTAGAACAGACTCACAAATGACATAAGAGACATGACCGCCAAAGAGAAACTAGAAGATCACTGTTGGTGTTTGATAAAAAGGAAGGAATGAACAAGAAAAGAGCATTCAAAAATATACTCTATCATACCGTGTATTCCAAGAATACACCAACCTTCTTGTCATTTGGGGTTCATTTTTATACTTGTGATCACAATGTCCTTATCCAAGGTTTGGAACTGATGTGTAACTATCTAACAGTCCTTCACGCAAAATTTTATCTCCCGCAGAGATGTTGGTTGGTTCCTCAGTTTAGGGGCTGTGACAACGTGGTCATGTAACCCCGTGTACATTGGGTGTGTGTAGAATCAGTCTGATAAACGGTGTTAATTGTGATGACTGTATTAGTCTGTGATTCAGGTAAGGTCTGCAGACGGTCAATTTTAAGTAGTTGTACCATATACTAACGTCAACGACACCTAGCTGTGAACTTGGCTTCTAGATGCCACCAAATCCAGCAACTTGCAACGAACGGTGGAACTTCCCCTCCAAAGGAAAGCATGCTGAGGGATTTTTAGCGCTCTTAGATAATCCGAAGACTGTGGCCGGCTTGAACCAGCGACCTTGGGCATAGAAGTTCAGCATGCTACCAGTTAGCCGCTTTCCACAGTTCCGATACCGAAGTCACTTCCCACAGACAGATGGAAAAACTGAATGTGATCTCGTGCAGTGGCGTTGTCATAGCAACTGCTGATGGCTCATCGCTTATCAATTTAGTAAATGTCCTCTCGGCACGGCGGAAGGCGGAGTGATCACAATGTCCTTATGCAAGGTTTGGAACTGATCTGTAACTATCTAACAGTCTGTTACTTCTTCACGCAAAATTTTATTTCCCGCAGAGATGTTGGTTTGTTCCTCAGCTTAGGGACTGTGACAACGTGGTCATGTAACCCCGTGTACATTGGGTGTGTGTAGAATCTGTCTGATAAACGGTGTTAATTGTGATGTCTGTATTAGTCTGTGATTCAGGTAAGGTCTGCAGACGGTCAATTTTTAGTAGTAGTTCTTAATGTTGTACCATATACTAACGTCAACGACAACTAGTTGTGAACTTGGCTACTAGATGCCACCGCATCCAGCAACAAGCAACGAACGTTGGAACTTCCCCTCCAAAGGAAAGCATGCTGAGGGATTTTTAGCGCTCTTAGAAAATCCGACGAATTTGGCCGGCTTTGAACCAGCGACCTTGGCCATAGAAGTTCAGCATGCTACCAGTTAGCCGCTTCCCACAGTTCCGATACCGAAGTCGCTGTATTAGTCTGTAATTCAGGTAAGGACTGCAGACGGTCAATTTCAAGCAGTAGTTCCTAAAGTTGCTACCAGATTCTACCGTCAACGACACCTAGATGTGAACTTGGCTACTAGATGCCAGCGCAACCAGAAACTCGCAACGAACGTTGGAACTTCCCCTCCAAAGGAAAGCATACTGAGGGATTTTTAGCGCTCTTAGAAAATCCGACGACTTCGGCCGGCTTTGAACCCGCGACCTTGGACATAGAAGTTCAGCATGCTACCAGTTACGTCACCGAAGCCGCTTCACACTTAGTCAGATGGAAATCTGAATCTGATTTCGTGCAAGTGCGTTGTCATGGCAACGTCTGATGGCTCATCCCTCATCAATTTAGTAGTGTTGCCATGGCAACCTCTGATAGCACTTGGCATTTTCTTATAATTCCGATATTATTTTTCTCATCCCTTGGCGTAATGGTGGGTCATATCAAAAATTCTTTCAGACAAAAGTTTTAGGTAATTATTAGGGGAATATTGCCCGTTTTGTACGGTTTTGATATTGTGCCTATTAAGACAGATATGATTAATGTTTCCCGAAAAATCCACTTTTTCCCACCCCTTTGGTCAATGGTTGGTGCTATAAAAATCTCTTCAAACATAAATTTTTGGACTTTATCCGACACATAGTATGAACTTTGAATAGATTCGATATTTCACATATTAAGAGAGTTATAGCAATATTCCACTTTTTCGAAAAAAAAAAGCCCCCCCCCCCCCTTTTCACCCCCTTAGACCGATTTAGCCCAGTAACGAACTCGACCGAGATTTTATCTATTTTTGTACCGTGATTGTATATGTTTCTACATATTCAGTAAAAAATTCAAAGGGATTGGTACAAAATTACGGCAGTTTTCGTGTCCACAAGAAACTGATATACATATATATATATACATACATAAATTATATATAAACTTTTGAACTGACGGTGGTTTTGGGGTCTGGGGGATGTGAAAGGCGAAGATATGTCGAAATTTTCCGGAAGTCGAAACATGGTACCTATTGCCATAGTTAGCTTTCTAATGAAATCTACCTAAAAAGAACGCACGCCTTTTATCCGCATCTGCCCCGCATCCACAGGTTTGTCATCCGAATCTACTGACATTACAAACATATTTTTAATTAAAGTATTATTACCCCCTCATGACGCAGTGGCTAGCATTTGGCTGTCACCCCCTAGGTTCCGGGTTCGATCCCCGGCTTTGCCAAGAATTTTAAAGTCTTGGTATGGTCTGGTACGGGGTCTCCCCGCCTTGTGATGCGAGATGGGAACCTGCCGGATGCTAAGGCAGGAGGAGGAGTGGAAAGGAACTGGCCACCCTACCACACGCAAACTCCGGCTCAGAATGCCTGGTTAGTGATCCCTTGACGAAGCCAAGGGCTCTAATTCAGGTCGCCTAAGTCCCTGGAGGGGATATGCCACTCAAATTCTAATAAAGTATTAAAGCAACACCTTTGGACATTTGAGGAGAAAGTCGTTCCCCTAGGCTACGTATGGCATGTGCTATGTTAAAAATGAATGTTATACAGCCAGAATTGCAACCCCTTTCAGTTCGGAGTGTTAATTATGTGTATTGACATAATTTGATTGATATTAGCGTAAATCATCTTACATTTGTCATGAAAAATAATAATGCAACAAGAAGTTCCGTGACGAACTAAAGAGCCTACTTTTCTTCAAATTTATGATTCATGCCAATGATTAATCTATATGGATTTATCTAGAATAATGACGAAATTAAGTTGGTAATATCGAAATTTCTAATTAGTTCAAAATACTGTATACTTGGCATAATGTAGCCTAATAGATCACTACAGTTGGCAGCCCTGGTGACTGAATATATTCTTAGTTCCATCTCTTAAGGTACAGAATACAAAATTTGGTTGAAGTCCAATGGATAGCATGGACGTTACATGCAGTTAAACATTGGATGTCATGCATGTATTGGTCAGAAATAATCTGAAATAATATGATCTATTGTTGTGCCAATTTTGAATGAAATCCATTAGTTAGTATAGAAATTACATGTATTTTAAAATTGGACCTATCAGCAGGCTTAGAATCATGTTGGCAGCACCGACGTATATTAGTTACTCCAAATTAATATAGAATGTCAGGTACTATACATGTTCATAGTTTACAGCTCTCGGCTTGCATACTTTCTGATATATTGGTATTTGGATAAAATAAATTGAGAGCATTTAATAACAGTTGGCAGCCCTGCTGGCTCTTAAGAATACGCTCAGTCATATCTGTTTATGTACACATAGCACTTATGAAATTTGGTTGAATTCCAATTGATAGTGTAGAAGTTGTAAGTTTTGCATTTAAAAAATGGACCTATCAGAAAGCTTATAATCATTTTGCCAACACTGCCTTATATGGCCTCCTTGAAATTAAACTGAAATATTATTTTCTATACGTGTGCAAATTTTGAAATAGCTCCCATTCATACCTTCCAAGATATCCAACATGGAGCTCGAATTTCAGTTGCGATTTATCAGCAGTTGGTAGCACTGACATCATTTTCAAATACGGCATTGAGATATTCAGGTATAGATCTTTACTCTTACCAAATTTTGTTTCGATTGCTGCAGCCGTTTAGGAGTTGATAGGGGGGGACACACACACAGCCAGACAGACAGACAGACAGGCAGACAGACAGATAGACAGACACACACACATTTTTCCGGATCGATCTCATAAGTCTACTTTTTCCTCATTTTTGCAAATTGTGAAAAGTAGGCTAAAAATATAGCCTATGGCATAATAATAGTAACTATGAGACCTGTGCGAGAAATATCGCATGTGTATAAACCACCCACCCGGCTTTACTGTTATGCGGGCTTCTATAAATATGTTTATTTGTTTAAATTGTCGATATTTATTAAATCAGAGTGCAATTCGTCACTGTTGCGGGTAATTCCGTTTGAATATTCTTTTCAGTGTGCGCCCCATGTGTACAGACTACCCGCCCGGCCCTAGTGTTATGCGTGCTGGATGCGACACAGTTCTGCCAGGGGCTACCGTCTTGTTGATTTGTTTAAACACTCATTTTAAACAAATAAATATAATTCCGTCGACTTTTCAAGAAATACAAGATATTTCCTGTACTATTGAGACGAGAAAAGGCGGCTTCTATTCCTATTCCAGCTATCCTGGAAGTGGCTTTCCGTGGTTTCCCACTACTACTCCAGGCAAAAGACTGGATGATTCCTATCTTAAGGCCACGACCGCCTCCTTCTCGATCCTCAACTGAATTACAAATACACACACTAATACAGCCATCGCAATAACACAGATTGTCATACAAATTACACACACGGGGTTACATGACCACGTTGTCGCAAGGTACCTAAATCAATCAACAACAACGACCAATTCAAGAACGGCCGATGGTGGTTTTCGAACCCACGCCTGCAGATAGCTTAGCCTCATGCGCGTTAGCGAGTGTAGCTACTTTTGTCTACTGATGACATCAACAAAATAGATTATAGTGGTTATTAAATTCCGTGGTGGGAAAGAGATCTCCTAGCGAGGAAATAAGTACTTTTGAATGCACAGAGAGCGAGCCGTGAGCTATGGCAACTATCACAAAAGGAAAGGAATGAAGATATCCTCTTCAAGTTGATCGTTACTGCGAGCCGCTTTCAGATCCTCACATTTTGTAGGAGGAAGAATAATTTCTTTTACTCTAGGAAAAGGCAAGATTACTACGCATTCCTTAAATTTAAAAGCGACCACATTCGTACATCCCAGCTATATTGCTACAGGAGAAAGGTTTTCAGCTCGTTGATTCTGAAGCTGCCAGTTAAATGTATGGAATGCATCCTACATTAATAGTAATAAGTTATTAAATAATTCCACATGAGTGCTTTTGTCTCTTTCTTTCCATGCTCTAACTAGAATGTTTGCTGTCTGCTTTTAAAATAATTGTGTGCAAATACATTAACAATTAGAGCTAATTAAGCATAATTTATACAGTACATACATTCAACTAGCAACCCGCCCCAGCTTCGCCCGGGAACAGTTATGAATGCACTACGTGATCGTCTTCTTCTTCTTCTCCTTCTACCCCCAGGGGCTCACATCTAGTGGGTCGTGGGTTGGCGACCACGGGACCCCAGCTGAGTCCGGCCCCCTCTCCGTCTTCTTTCCTGTCGACCTCCATTGGTCAACTCTTGTTCTCTTCGGACCCTGACGGTGTTAGGGTATCCGAGGCCTAGAGAGTCTCTTCCTTTCCCGCCTTAATTGGCCGTTGTCTCATCTTTTCTGATACCCTCCTTCTGCGAGGGGGCAGCCTTCTTTTTCTTTTCATGTTATCTCCTGCCTTCTGTTCAAGGCCCTCAAGGAGGCAGGGTGTATGTGGCCCCACCACTTCTGGTGCACCCTGGATATTGCTACACCCTCAGGGGCTCACGGCTGGTGAGTTCAGGAGTTGGTGACTCCGAGGGATTCCTGAGCTGGGTCCGGTTTTCCCCCTTTTATCCATTACCTCTGGGGCGGACCCTCTCCTCTTTCACTTTCCTATCTGCCTTTCATGGCTCTCCTTCCTTCTAAGTCCCTCGATCCGCATTCTTCGAGGGTTGAGGGCATTCATTTCCCTCCTGTCCTTTATTTGCCTTATTCTCCATTTGTTTTCCAAATCTTCTTCTAAAGTTGGTAGTTAGTTTTAGTTATGGTTTACATTTGATTTTCATCTTCACGATCACCCAAACCATTAGGGGCCGATAACCTAGATGTTAGGCCCCTTAAAACAACAATTATCATCATGTCTTCTTCTTCTTCTTCTCCTCAACCGCTAGGTTGGTGGGTAACATGCATGTCTTCCAAAAGGTCTTTTTTCTCTGGCCTGTAGTTTCGAATGGCAATAAGTGTGCTTGCCTTTAATGCTGTCTATAAATTGAGTCCTTGGTCTTTCTCGACTCCCCTTTCCTTCTTGCTTAAGCACTTTGTTTTTTCGAGGTCAATGATCTACGACCTATATCTGTTTTACTTCTCGGCATGATGGATTAAAATCACTGACTGGACTATTAATTATATTATCATGGTGATGCATGTGCAACGAACTCTTGTCACATGTAATTTAAGAATGGCGAGGTGCATGAAACACAAATCTCCCTTCCGTCCAATCTTAGCTTGACTGTGTATTTTGCGGAACGAAAAGTTCACAGGCGAAATGAAGAAAAGCTGAGTTGCACTTCCAGGGAAATTCCAAACACAACCATTCTTCTCTGAAGTTTTAACTCAACGCGACTCGACAGTTTGCTGCTGGCTGTATCTGGGGTAATAGGCTCACCCGCTAGCTAGGCTGTAACTGAATCATAGGCTCTCCCCTAGCCAGCTCGTAAACTGTCGCCCCCTGAATGGAGATTGTTGGAAGAAATGAAAACGTAAAAACACTTATAGTGGACGATGTATTGATGATAGAGATATGCTCTCACGGACGTTTTGTAGAACATTTCATGCTGAACAATTCTTACACTCATAGTACAGGGCGCCCGTCAATGTTCTCCACAGTAGCTGCGAGTGGTTGCGTCATCAGTTTAGTTGGCAGCACAGTGTTCTTGATAGGGTGAAGGCCACATGTGTGGCCTGTGGGCAGTCGAAGTCGTCAGTGTGTATTGTAACAAGCCAGCATGTGTGTCATCAGCACTTCTATCAAAAAAATAGAGCATCCAGCGTTTAGAAAAGACTGTGGGTCTTATGGGCTTTTACTTTTAACGGAACACCCCCCCCCCCCCTTACTCTGGTTTTGTTACCCCACCTTTTATCATGAAGGAACATATATATTTTTCGTCATAATAGCTTCCTACAATTATCTACCAATTGATTACCTTTGTTATTGCATACAAGTATCGTTTATATTACGTCTTGGTAATTTAATTTAGCACGCTGAAAAGAAGAGCCACGTCCTGTGTTGCATGCTCGTCCGGAGTGGAACACGTGCTCAGTTTCGCCGACAACATAAGTTCTGAAGCACTATCCGTCATTGGTGTTATTGTTGTGTGTCTGTTTTATTTTCTGTTCGATCGAATCAAGGCTGCCGACAGTTGGGTTCGAACCCACTATCTCCCGAATGCAAGCTCACAGCTGCGTGCCCCTAACCGCACGACTAACTCACTACAATATTACATATATTAATCTACACAAAACAGTAAGAATAAAATTGAAAGAAACTAAATTACAGCCTCACTAATAACTAGAGACGGGAATTTGCCTATTTGCCTATTTTATTCCTGTGTTTAGAAACGTAGGCTTTCGAGATATAAATCCGTTTTAGGCTCTTTTAGGCTAGATTTCGTTGGTTTTATTGTGCCTACAAATGCCTATTTCAAGGGTTTGTGCCTATTTGGAGTATAATTGCCTATTTGATGCCTTTTGGCTGTATTTTAAAGTGCATTATATTGCAGCTGGTGTGCTCGACAGAATTATTTTCTCATTTCTCAATATGTGTCTACCCCACGAACAAGAATGGGAATTCTCGGAATTCACCAAAAATAGCGCCTGGGATCTCAATATTAAGACTCCAAACTAAACAACCCTTCGTTTTGTATTTCGCTTTTCTTTTTATTGAAATTTTACCCGTTAGTATGTGTGTGAATTAATATCATAAACTTTATGCTGATTGAATTACAAAAGAACTAACTTAGTGCCATGTTTTCACGTTTTTTTCAATCTCGATATTAAGCCTCCAAAGTTAAAACCTCTTCGTTTCAGGTATCGTCCCCTTCAAAAGCCGCGTTAGGTTGGCGCTACAACCAAACGGTGAATTAATATACAGTATATCCTGTACGCGTCTGAATGTAGAATGGGCAGGCAGTTTAAAGCAGCCTGGAGGGATGCGACCCAGCTGGCAGTGAAAATGCCGCGGCGATCACAGTGCGTTGGTGCTGTAACCTATCTTGTGTTGAATGGACAGGCAGTTTAGAGCAGCTTGGAGGGATGCGATCTAGCTGGCAGTGGGTGTAGCATGGCCTCTTACCAAGGTAGATGTAAACTTGGTGGTCCCGTCTCGAGCTACTGTTGCTATGGAGATGGCCGGCCTTGCTATTACTTCATCGGTTTATTTTCTGCTTTTATTAGCCTTTGCTTGAGTGCAAAAAGGCCAAAATCAGAAGAATGCGAAAGACTATCGAATATTCATGTAGCCAGCCGTTCCTTCTGGGTCCTAAACTATGGGTATGCAAAATTTAGTTGGGATTGGTGGAACGGTGTAGATTTGTATACGGAACAAATCCACCCACCCACATACATACATACATACATATTTACTTCCACTTTTATACATAAGATAAGTATGTTATTAAATTATAAGTTGCTTATTGTAATTCTTTTTATAGTAATTAATTTTTTCATGCCTATTTTGTTGCCTATTTTACACGTTAGTGCCTATTTACATGCCTATTATGGCTATTTTAAGAGCCTATATGCCTGCCTATTTTAACTGTTTTTAGTGCCTATAATTCTCGTCTCTACTAATAACTGAAGAGGTGATGATCAACAGTATTGCTGACGTAAACATTGTTAGCATCGTCAGCATACATCCGAGAAGGAAGGAAGGGTTGTGCTCTCGACATCTGTCAATCAGTAATGCGTCATATCACAACGAAATGAATATCGTTATTGGTTCTCTTCGCGTACGGTATCCTTAATACTGGTCCAATCCGTTAAAACCTCTTCAAAACTGCTCCTTCCTGGGCGTGTTCTATTTCAGGTAGCTGCTGGGGTTGTGTTGTCTCGCTAACTTATGAAGGCGCAGTACTCGAAGCGGGTGAACATAACGTATGACGTCAGCGCTACCTCTGCCTAGAGTTAGCAACACTGTCGCCATAAGGCTCAACCGTCTTTTCTAAACGCTGGTTGCTCTATAGCATCAGTTATGAATGGCTGTGGTGAGTACAAAGTTTACTGTTTGTTTTTTTATGATACAAGCGACAGCCGTGCTGCCAACGTAACTGGTGACGTAATCTCTCGCAGCAGCTTGTAAGCACTGCGGAGAACATTCCCGGGCGCACTGTATATAGATATTTTTAACGGTTTACCCAGCGTAAGCTTACAAAGCGCTCGGAAGCCAGGTTTATTTTTCGACTTTTTCACGGAAATCGTTACTGCTCGGCTTCCTTTGATCATAAATAAATTATTTTCTAGAGAAACCATCCTCGAGATATCCTTTACAGAATGGTGAAACCCGCATCAAAATCCATCCAGAGGTTCTCGAGATTACCCGTGACTTTCTTTAAAACTAAGCAGAGATTAGCGCCTTCCGTAATTTTCAATGTTGTTAAGTGATGATTTTATTTTCTAACCCCATAGCTGGGGGTGGTAATAATAATAATATCGCATGGCCTCGGGTACCGGGTGCAAGCTTTGTTATTTGACACCCAGAGGGTAGCTTGCATGTCGTATTTCGTTGTTCCTTGAATCACTATGAAAGTCAAGGAGGTTAGATATCTAAGCTCCTTGAACACTATAGCGCTTTCTAGTACAGAAATGAGGAACTTTGTGTTGGCGGAAACTCCCGAGATTAATTTTGTCATTATGAACACGGCCTACTGAATTCAAAGGGGTTCTTTGACATGCCAACATCGTATGACGTACGTGTCGTAATTTTTTTCGCCTTTCAAAAATCACTTACCACGGCCAGGACCGAACCTGCAAACTTGGGGTTAGTAGATCGACAGGGTAACAACTCACCCACCGTGGCAAGCTAGGGGTGGTGATTTTAAGCATTTTATAATCATAAATTAAGGGTTTAGGTTTAAACATTTAGCATTTTGCAGCTTTTAAACATATGAAATTTAGCATTTAATAGCATTTTGAAGAAAGAAAACCACAAATGTCGGTTAAATCTAACAAATAAGTAATGCATTTTGTAATGACATTAATGTGAAATTAAAATCACTCTTGTAAAAGGTTAATAGTGAGATAAAAATGCATCTAATAAATTATGTATTTATTTTAAATTAATTTGGTTAAAGTAAAACAGAAGAAAATTTTTAGAAGTCCGAGTATTACACAGAAATTTATACTAATGCAAAATCAGATTAATACAGGAAAAATACACAAAATCAACTCAAGTCTTGCTTCAAAATCCACCAAAGTGGGTAAGTGCATGCTAGTTCATGAATCATTAACATTGTTGAATGAAAGAGCTGAGGACGGGCTACGTTAATTTACATAGTTTTGTATTGTTACGCGGGCGACCTGCAACGTAAATTAACGTTTTCTCACAGTGCTTCTTTCTCCTCTCCGCCGTTCATTAATCGAAATATAGTAGAACGTCGTTCATCCGGACGTCAAACAACCGGAACGGCAATTATCCGGACGAGCAAAAAAAAAAATGTAGATGGAGCTTACTGTTGTGATGCGGGAGTGCGCGCTGCCTACAGTAGTGACTTAGTGAGTCGGTTCTCGTTTTCAATTATTGTCTCCTACCGTTTGTTTACTCTATAATGTTTCAACGTATTACAATATGTGAGTTGGGGGCAGATGACCTCGTAGTTCCGCCCCTTAAAACAACAATAACTAACTAACAATATGTGAGTGTACTGTATTACGTTGTGAAAATGGCTTCTAAGAGTGGCAATAAGAAAAACCGAAATCGCAATGTTTTATCGATTGAGAAGAAGGTGGAGATCAATAAACTGGATAAAGATAAGAGTGTGCAGTCTAATTAAAACTTACAGTGTTGGAAAATGCACAAATTATTATTTGCAGAACCGAAAAGGTGAAATTCTGAATTATGCATCGAAGTTAGATAGTGAAGAAGGGTCTAAAAAGAGAAAAAACCACGGGTGAAAAATTGGAAGAAGTGGCGTACTTATGGTTAATCCAGACAAGAAGTAAGGGAAGTCCCATTTCTGTACATTTGTTATGCGAGAATGTGTTGCAGCTAAATGAGAAGCTTGGTGGTTATCACCATAATGTACTGTGCATGGGTTTTTTTTTTCCTATGAAATAAACGCATGTTTGATTATCCTGAAAAATCATTATCCGGAACACTTTCCGTCCCAATTAGTCCGGATAAACGACGTTCTACTGTACTACGTGTTATTAACAAACTGAGGTCTTTGTTGATCGAAATGCAGATAGGTATATTGTTGTCTCGATAATGCTTTCGGTTCAGGAAGAGAGGTTTTATAACAATCAGTTACCGCGTGTATTGTCAAGTGTTAGCTTGGTGGGCGCGGAACTGACTGTGCGATAAACAGTTCAGACGTGTCTGTTGACGATGATAATAATACGAGTGAAAATGCCAATGATAGCAGTGAAAGTAGTGAAGATGAGGTTGATGGATGGACAAGTAAAGTAAAGTTACACGTATTTTATTTATGTTTCATCTTACTTCTCACGCTAGGTGTGCTTGGTCCCAAGTAAAGAATAGATTACTTTCCACATTCCAGACCTGTGGTCAAGCAGTCATAAACATTTCAAAAGCGTAGAAACTCCTCATTTAAGGTGGGGAGGTACACCTTTCACATGACAATATCTACTGGCTTAAAAAATATTATATCTCATAAACTACGAGGCTCGTTTTTTAAGTAATATCCTTTGTGACATTACGCCGTTGCAGCGCTGCGGTCGGCATTCCGTGCAGGTGCGCTGTGTACCTGCGTCTATTGGCAAGGCTGAGACGCCATTTCGGCAACAGTCGCCCATGTGTGGGTGTGTTGAAAGCTTTTGAAATCGCACCACCGATCGCGAGTCCCGCCGACTCGTAGACAAGAGAGAGAACTCCCCTGTAAGATATGCTGCCATTTGGCCACCACTGTCAGGCAAATTGCGTATGTGGTCAGGAGAACTCCTAAACATACGAAGTTCACCTGGTAAGCACTCGGAGCTCGGCTAGCTAGTAGAGCAGGTTTGATCTTTTCAGCCTTCAAGTGACAAAACACATGGGGACTTGCTAGCAGGCTACCAGCTACAAGTGTTAAATCATACATTTCATTTAACCATTCACAGCTTGCGTTTCATCCTAAATCTATCTCATCACAGAATTATCATTTGCATTAACGCTAATGTCTTGCCTTCAAACAAATTGCTTGGTCAATCGAACGTTATAGCTTCATATCCTACAACTGTCTGTTAGCCTATGAACATGCATGTATGCTACAGAGCCGTGTCACTGATAACCGTTTACTAACAGGTTATACGATCCCCTTTAGGGTAAACAATCCTAACACGCTTCACGCGTTTTTGGAATATTAGCGTTCATCCATCCGCCATAACAAATATCGTCGTAAACCGTCTCACCGTACTGCCAAAAGATTCATTGTTCTATTGGGATACCGCTACCATAAGTGGCGACAGGCTCGTTGACACACATGCCAGTGGTACCGCCTGTCTTGACAACCACGCTTCATTTTAAATTTAAAAACAGGTAAACAATTATTTTTTTCAACATGTATGGCGTTAGGCCCTTTGTGATATTTTTTGGATGTGTAACATCTTTCCGCTCGGTTGCTGGATAGTTTTGTGGGAGTGATTTAGAAAATTGGCGACGGAAGTGGATCGGAACCATCGAGCTGGCAGTGGTGGACAACGGACGTATGCACTGCCCGCTCGATCGATCAAACGGAAGTGTACTAGCTGGCAGTAGTGGACAACGGAAGTATGCACTGCCCGCTCGATCGATCGAACGGAAGTGTACTAACTGGCAGTGGTGGACAACGGAAGTATGCACTGTCCGCTCAATCGATCAAACGGAATTATGCACTGCCCGCTCGATCGATCAAACGGAAGTGTACTAGCTGGCAGTGGTGGAAAACGGAAGTATGCTCTGCCCGCTCGATCGATCGATCCAAGTGCGCTCGGTAATGGAGCTCGGTACAACTTCGTTCTGTAGGCCATGTGGCTATGTGGAATGTAAATCGCATACGATTTACCTCATGGTTTGGAGGCCCCATTACAAATATTCCTACAATAAATCATCGTCAAACTGCCGTTCTTTGGTGTGAAAATATTCATTATATTATATTTGCTGAAAACAATTACGATTTATTAAATCGTCATACTTTTGCTGTAGTCTTATTTAATGTAAACACTCGATGTACTGTCGGCCATGCGGCTATGTAGAATCCAAGACCAACTACAATCCTCAGACCTTAATGCAGGTATCAAAAGTGAGAAAATGGCGTATGCGGAAGCCCGAGATATTGTGTGTTTACATTCGTTGCTGGGATACAATAATAGCTTCGATTAGCTTCGTTTGATGAAAGTTGGGATAAACTATCGCTCATCTGTAATTTTTAGTGTCTTCAGTATGTCTGTTAAGTCCAGTTCGCGTAATTGTACTGCAATCCGGTGTAAATATGTGATAATACGCTTATTAGCCTATGGACTAGTTCGTTTGTGTGATGATTGTTCAGTCAACCGATGGCATTGTGTCATTTACTGCAGATGTTGAAGTACCTAAGACTAAAGCATTAATAGAAGTGTCTCAAGAATATACACCGCAATGATTTGCTAGATAGTGACAATATAATGATAGCTTAGTACAGTTCAGTAATGTCGAACTTAAGTACGTAAAGGGAAAACGCAATGAGCATCTAAGTTACGCCTAGATCAAACCGTTGACGTTGAACGTTGAACGCTCAGCAACATGTGTCTCCGTAAATACTTACCCGTCTGGCAGATGATCTACACTGCCTTGTATACACGCCAAATAATACAGCGAACTTTTTTTATTGGTTAAGGAAGATGTTTCCTCTGTGCCAAACAGTGAACTCATTGTGTTCCGTCATTAATCATACTTTTGTGATTCTTACAGCTTGCAAGTTATTTTTAATTAGCCTATGATGTGTGTAATAAAGTGTTGTGAGTAACTTGCCAATTATGTACTTATATTGCGAGATGGTGTGCCGCGATAATTCCGTAAGAGGGACATAGTTCTTTCCTACCTACATTACTTTACTAAATCAACTATTTCCAGCGTACAACTATTCCAAACGGTAACAGCGCATGTTTAATAGGTTAGTTTTTAACATATTATCGTGTCCTTTGTGTGTGTTAATCTCCATAATTATGTTCAGATATCCACACGACGACTTCTTTGCATATTTCAATCCACTAATTCGGTGTGATGTTTTACCCGAGATTTTAGACAATTCCACGAGAGGTCTTAATTGAATTGTATCTCTATAGCGTTGGTTCGATTATTTCAGGCAACTATTCTCATTCCGATTGTGTACCGTACACAAATACTCTGCATGTGCTGGGACAGCACTTCAGTAACCGAGTACTTTCTTCTCTCCTACTTCAGAATATGTTTCATTTTATGCTAATAATATTAATCTATAATTACTGAACTTCAATACAAATCGTGATAACTCGCCAAAATGCTTCTTATTCAACCACAGAAACAGTGAGACTATTGTAGCTGCCCCTTGGGTGAAGACGAAGAAACCTATAATCCTTCACTATATAGATAATTAATTCAGGTAAGTCTAAATTATTGATGCATATTTCTTCGGAACCTAGTCTCGTCTTGTGATACCTTTTATGCTCTTAGGTGAGTAAAATAATAATTTACCCGAACTTTGACAAGCCCGATGACATGATCTTAGCTATTGGTAGGGCAACCATCGCCGCCATGTTTTTTTCTACATTAAGGTCTGAGGATTGTAGTTGGTCTTGGTAGAATCTATATCGCATCAACAAACACTCCAAACAACCTAGGAATTTAGTATATTAACACGGACTATTAACAATAATTGAAACTTCGTTGATCTAAACGTATCACAGGGAACGCCTTTAATATACCTACTACCGGCTGGCTGCGTGGCTCAGGGGTAACGTTCTCGCTTGCGGAGCCCAAGGTTGCAGGTTCGTATCCTGGCGCAGTCAGCTGGCATTTGAGGGTGCGCAAATGCGAGGGAGCCGTGTCCGTAGATTTACTGGCACGTTAAAGATCCCCTTCGGGGCAAAATTCGGGCACCCCGGCGTCTCTAAAAGCCAGTGTAGTTAAAAGGAACGTAAAACCAATAACATTATTTATTATTTAATATACCTACTGCACACCTAATTTTTAATCGCACTTATACTTGGCAGTGCGCTCTATCGGCCAAAAAATGCCATTTTCAATAACACCGCTGGCAAGGGTTCACTAACTGGCCGGTATAGAGCGCAAGTTGCACCGCATACGGTTTCAGTATTTAAATGGTAAAATGCCTTAATATCAAACATTGTAAGTAGTCGGCATTGCCGGTATTATGTTTCTGCACAATGGCTATTCAAATATTAACCCACACAACGGTAATGCAGTCATCAATATAATAATTATAATCGTTGTGGTTATACGAGAATTGAGCAAGCCTTCATGAACTATTGCTAACTGGAAATAAGTCACCATCTTGTGCACATTATTTGGGTAGTCGAAATAGCCGTGGGGTTAGAGGCATGTGACTGTAAATCTAGAAATCTCGGGTTCGAATCCCGGATGGTGTATATATATTTTTCTATCGAATTATCATTTTAAACGATATTTATCATATCAATATGACTCATTTTATCAGAATCCATATGAAATTACGTGTTGGTCCGTGAATCAAGAGGACCTGTTTATAAGGAATTTAAGGTTATGAGCGGTGTCGCGTCTATTAATCTAGTTGATCCATATCGTATTCTTTATTTTGGCTAGTGCTGGTGGAAGCTACAAATCATCTAAGAAAATGAGTTCCGTATTATAAACTACAATATCTGTAAAACACTCCTTTTTACAATAGATTAATATTTGTGCCAATAATAGTATAAAATACCAGTGTATCAACAATTTCACGTGAGGTTTCTTCTATATCAGATGTTACACATCATATGCGACTACTGTAAGGCTCGTATTTTTTTAAAATAATAACTACCACATTCGAAAGGGGACGTCACCTCGAGTCCTACGAGTCCTCGATCATTCTCTTGAAATACAGAGTATAGCAACATTGGTAGTCGCCTCCGTAGCGTAGCGGTCAGCGCGGTTAGCTGCCGCCCCGGAGGTCCTGGGTTCGATTCCCGGCTCTGCCACGAAATTTGAAAAGCGGTATGAGGACTGGAACGGGGTCTACTCAGCCTCGGGTGGTCCAAATGAGTAGAGGGGGTTAGATTCCCACCTCAGCCATCCTCGAAGTGGTTTTCCGTGGTTTCCCACTTCGTCTTCGGGCAAATGCCGGGATGGTACTGTCCCCGATAATCCGGATAGTAGGCTGTCAGATATCCGCCCCCTCAATCGGATTGCCAATAATTAATCGCACCGGCACAGCTACATCAATGAAAATGGCACTGACAGATACTACCGAGATTAGAGCACAGCAGTTAACAAGAAATTATTGTGGAACACACCAAAATATACGGGGGTTCATACTTACCTTTACTTACCTCTTCAAATTAATCTCGGGTCTGGGTTGTCAACTGGATCACTTAAAGTATGCCCTCACAATAACCTCCACCATGATATTTAAAATGAACCAAGACGAAGACAAGAAACTTTAAACTGTACAATAATTTATTTCACATAAAGGGAATGATTCTAACAAAAAATTCAACAAAATACACGTGGCAATCAGAAGCCATTGTCAAAATAACCATGTCCTCCTGTAGGACTTGTAGACGTTACATACAGAATTTTAGCTTTCACTGGCTTAAAAGAACGTAATAATTATAATACACTTGGAATGGATAAGGGAGTTGGGACGAGACATATAGCAATTGTTTTCCTCTTTCATAAACATCACACTTTTATTTATAGCCGCAAGGCTACTATGTAGGCGACCTTGGCCTCTAACAACCAGTTGTCTGGCCAGCTGCGATACACCCTGCATCATGTCGCATGCCAACCTCGTCAAATGGACTCACCTGTCCAGCCAACGTTAGCATCTGCTAGTTACATCAGAGCCTAGCTCCTTTTCCAAACACTTTAAATGTCCTCAACTCAACTCAAATACTATCACGCAAATCTTTTAAATGCTCCATCCACATATCACTGGATTACTCTGATAATCCCAAAACTTGTTTAATTACATAATCCAAATGTTTAAGTAGCGTTGTTAAGAGTATAATGACAAAACGCTTAATGTTTATAACAAAGCTCATTAATTATTTATGACAATTATAAATTGTTGATAATATTGTCAAACGACAATTGAAAAATTTATACACGCCTCTATTAATCCCTTTCGTTCCACATTATTATTAAAGATATATACAGAATTATTTACAATATTAATATTATTAATATTATTAATATTATTAATACATTGAACCACATGTTTATCCGGTTGATAATTACTCAAATCTTGATGATATAATCGACCAATGAAGGTTAGTTATATTTAAGTTTCAAATCCAGGTTTAATAAGTTTTAATAATTATTATTATTATTATTTGTGACGGTAACCTCCATTCAAAATCGTTATCTCAAATTATTTAAACACTCTTGATAATTATAACAGTAACTTCACATGATTAATTTTCAAAGGACCTGGACAATAAACTCAGCGGAAAAATACTTCCCTCCAAAACGCACAAAACTGCACATAAATAGGCCCAGAATTCATCATATATCTCACTATATATGGCATAAAAAGCTTCCACAATACATACAAAAAACCCTCCACTTACAAATTCTTCAACATCATTAATTACTGTGGGAACCTCCTTCACGTATTCAAGGGCATTATTCATCAGCGACTTTTACACGTCCACTGAACTAACGATTATACATCCATAGTTCCTCCTTAAAAATTCTTATATTCATTAATTGTTTCAAAACTGTTATTATATTTAACCTTCGTGGGTTTCATTCATGAATCGATATGAAGTAAAAATTTGCCAATCACAAATAAATTTAATAGCAAATACGATTAGACATGCCTCTCTGGTCTATCAAAATTGAGATTAATATCTCCAAAGTAACGCAGTATAAAAATACTATCTTCAATCAAAGTTCATCTAAACTGCATAAATAATCGAATGGAATCCAATTAGACTGTGGAAAGCAAACATTATTGTTCCATTTTAAATCGAGAAAAACTTCTATCAAATGTACATTACTATAGTGTATTCAATGAATCGTAATCAAAGTTCATATTTCATAAAATTGTATATAATGCAATGGTATTTCATAATTGACGATAAATGTCTATATTGCAATCATGTTCATAAAACGACTAGTATTTCCAAGATCGTCGATACAGTAATAGATTTTAACGCTCTAAAATCTTTTAATTATTCTTCTTTCTTGATGACAGAAAATTGGTCAAAGTAATTAACTGAATAGAATTACTTTAATAAAATGACACGCTGTCTGAATTCAAATCTGCCATAGAAAATCGTTAACTTTACAGTCAAATCGTGACTACAAAAAATATGCAAATTACTGAAAGAATCTAAATTATCAGTCTCAACTGATCCAAAATTAATTAACTATGCCAATGACATAACAATGTCTTAATAAATCGTAGAAAAAGGCATAACTCTTCAAAGTGTACGGAGTACAGAAATATCAAGCAAGAATATGGGGCAAAATATGTAAGACAAAAAATATGGGAAAAATGGTTGCTCAGATATCGCTAAATGGCTCAAATAAAACAAGAAACGTTCACGACTACCTTATCTGTTGATTGAAGTTCCAGAGGAAAATTTCCAAAGAAGACTGCTGATGGTTCCATTTTACCAGCGTAAAGATGTTCTCCGACCTCGAACCTGGAACCAGTGCCCTCGGAGAATCGAACTGCTTCTTCCTCCGGAAATTGCACTGCTCCGTGTAGACGATAGACATCCTTCTGGCAAAACTCTTCTTTGTGAGCCGGGTCCACCCTGGCCTCTCTTGAAAGTTCCCTGAAGTTCTGGCAAAACTCTTCTTTGTGAGCCGGGTCCACCCTGGCCTCTCTTGATAGTTCCCTGAAGTTCTGGCAAAACTCTTCTTTGTGAGCCGGGTCCACCCTGGCCTCTCTTGATAGTTCCCTGAAGTTCTGGCAAAACTCTTCTTTGTGAGCCGGGTCCACCCTGGCCTCTCTTGATAGTTCCCTGAAGTTCTGGCAAAACTCTTCTTTGTGAGCCGGGTCCACCCTGGCCTCTCTTGATAGTTCCCTGAAGTTCTGGTAGAAATTCGCCATGAAGTTTATTGCAGTTATGGAGTATGAAAGAATTTCCACTGCCATTTGATATAATTCAGCGTTGGACCACGATGCATGAGTGTAGTTGGATGTTCACTACATGCTCGCTTTTGTCGAATGACGATTAACGAAGTTCCATGCTGCTATTTCACTCCATCGATATATGTCCCAATTGCATTAAAGTCCTTAGCCTTCCATCTCCATTTCCGTTATAATAGTTGAAAGAACTGCCATATTATATTGTTGCATTGTAGAACGTAGCGTTGTATGGCCAAATGCAATATGCAGTATCACGGTTGCAATACACGTGCCAGCCGTAGCGTAGAATGTGATATTATAAAAGTGTTTCTCTGGTGGTGAGAAAATCACTTTTGTCTGCAGTCTTAAAATGCCAATATCTTCCAAATTATAATCGTGAAAATGTTCAACTCTTCTACACACCTCAATATAGTACTGCACAATTGAATTAGCTTACAGGCAATAGATAACTGTTGGTGTATAATCTTGTAGACTCCTTTATGTGTGCGTTTCAACTTCGCCTAGTTTCAATCACCGTAAAATGGTACTGTTGCACTGCTCCGTGCTCGTTCGATGCGGTGGGCTTTACCACGCACGCTAAAGACGACTTGCTTCACTGTAATCACTCGAAGTCTGACCAACTCAGAAAAACGACTATATGTCCTCAGAAATATGAGACACATGAGATATCTATGAGATATGAGAGCTCCTCTCTGCTGTGCAAGACCTTTTATCAACTTCATAAGGGGCGTATCCATCCCTTCCATAGCTTGTTCCTCCGTCATCGCTAGAAGTTCTAACTTTGGCAATACTTGACGGATTTTCAAATTTCAAAAATTCAAAATTAATTTCTTCAAAATTCCAAATCAATGCCATAACTTAAAATGGATTTCCACAATTCTGCATTCAAAAAGTAATTAAATATTGTAGTTTCAGTAATCTCCGTCTCCCTCCAAACTATCATTCATTGGTTCGAGCTTTTCCTCCAATCGCGTAACTTCTTCCTCAGCACAATTCCATGTTTCCTGCGACTGCGTCGTAAATCTCAGATCTTTCTCGAACAAAATCATGACGTCACCAAGAATCTCAGCTCAAGCAGCCTACTTGCATGAAGTCTGCGTCATCCGTGCCTACGTCATGAATATCCACGTCACAACTATGACAGCCATAACTTTCTTCATATTTGCCAATATAGCCATCGTGGTCTCAATATAATTCAATTTACGGGGGCAGTACCTACTGTAAGGCCACGGCCGCCTCCTTCCCTCTTCCTCGACTATCCATCCCAATCTTCCATCCCTTCCCATCCCTCATGAGGCCCCTGTTCGCTTTGCAGGTGAGGCCGCCTGGGCGAAGTGCTGATCACACCTCCCCAGTTGTATCCATCCCGACCTGATGTTCCAAGCTCCAGGACACTGCCCATAGAGGCGGTAGTGATGAGTTCCCTCGCTGAGTCCGTGGGAACCACCAACCGAGAGGGTAAATTGACTTAAAAAAACATTGGTTCGTGAGATATTAGCAAAAATCACAAAAAACACTTGTTTACCACAAAATCGAGTTTCCATTTTTTTTAAATATAATGAGTGGTCCATATCAAAGCCCTCGTCAGCTCGAGTCCAACGACACCTCAATCGTGAATCTCGGACCATGGGTTCGAGAGATATCGGATTGGACTCACGCGGCAGCCATGAAACTGGTTAGGACTCTCCTTGCTTGGGTAGTTTATTGGCTGAGGAATAACCCACCCACCAAGGGAAGATGATTAAGAAAAGGAAGTAGATTTTGGATTGGAGAAAAAGGATAGAAAAATAGGAGGAGAGTCGCACAAAATTAATAAGTTTGACTTTAAACACACTTAAAGGTGGTTGCCACCGAAAATTAACTTTCTGATACCTAAAGTAGGTGCGAGCTTGGTCGAAGCTGACGGGAACCGCAGATAAGACTTGGGCAGTTTGCCAGAGAAAGGCTTTAGTGTATTTCCTCCCAAGCACGAATAAGACTACTATAGGGAAGAGTGATAGTCTGGCAAGACAAATAGTAAAAGCTTTATTGAGTATGAACGAGGGCATAAACCTAGGAAGAGCTAGGAAAGCCAGGATCTTGCCTAACTGTAGTATCAGAGAAATGATGAATCCAAAAACAAATATTTAATTTATTAAACAATGCAAAGAAGTTTGAGGAAATTAACAAGCATGTAATATAATTTTGACAAACATAGTTCATTTGAACTTTTTAACAAATGGGGTCGCAGACCTCTCAACATTAAACGTTTGCTCCAGGCAATTGACAATTTACAAGGTTTCAAACCTTACATGTTTCTAAAATCTTTATAAGATTTAAACAAATAAACAATGAAGTAATTAAAGTTTGAACGTGAATTGGTGTACAAAGAGTGTACCTTAAGAAATTCTTGAGAGAATGTTCTAGAGAAAGTGACAACTTCGAAAATAACAATAATAAAAACATGAAAAATAAGATAGAAGTTCTTACAACTTCTTATATTTATACAGAATTACTATATGAGAATTATACAAAAGAGGGCAGGTCACTTACTGTGAAACCTGAAGAAAGTAAAAAGGAAAGATCTAGACTTCCCAAATTTGAGCAGGAATCGCTAGCCAAATGGGACAGTTTCCATTTCGTGAAACCTGAACATGACTCGCTCAAGAGTTTAAGGAATTGTTTTCCCTGATTATAGGAAAGGAACAACGTGAATTTGAAACTTGTATCACACAAGCAATTATGCAGAATTTAATTAATGTTAAACTAGCAAAGTTGTAAGGGCACTTCGAGAGTGACACCTTATAGGAAAGTTACAATTTTATTAATAATGGTGGTTAGTAGAAGGTTGAGGAAAGTTCATTGGGATATAGGATCAATGTTCATGGCCGTATTTAATGTAAACGGACGAGCGCGACGCGGTTGAAACGTGGAACAAGCACTGGATATCACTGTAGTCTATAAAGATGGATGCAAAGTTCACTATAGAAACACTAAAGTTTATGAGAAAGAAAGTTATTGCAATTATGGAAATAACTGATTGCACTATATAGGTGAGAGTCTATTTCTTGAAAAAGTTGTGATTTACAATTAAATGTACCATAAAACATTCCAGTGGTTCCAGCGGTGGAAGAAAGTTAGCTATTGCAAAAATTTGTAAGGAAGATTCCTCATTTTAAATATTATTGTCACAAGTGAGTGAAAAATACCTGACGGCAAGACTCGCAGATAGAGTACAAGATCTCGAAGGTTCCAGAACGACCTTAGTGGAAAAATGGGGTTGAGAAAATCCAACGGAGGAACTAGCTTAATGAATTATAGACAGCGGGTATTAGGTAATATCCCACGTAGTGAGAGGATTTCTCATTTGAACAGCTTAAGAAAGCTCTTTTTTAGTAAAGTTGGCTTATACAAGCAAAAGCTCAACATGGCAAATCCCACGAAGAATGATTTTTTCCCCAAAATAAATACTTTCACACTGTCTATAAAAGTATCATTAAAAGCACGTGGAAGTTAAAACCATGAAGATGAGGTTAAAACTTTTAAAATGGTACTTATCTTGATTTCATGTTGAAGGCGAAGTTCCGTATGACGATAACTACTTTGCCAACATGGCGTAGAAGAGTGTGTGCCTCTTGGTTTGAGGAGTCTAGCTCGAGTGGAGCTTTAACTGATCGAGTCAACTGCCGACTGAGAAGTGAGACCTGCTCAACGGAGCACGGAGGGTCCAAGGAAGGGAAAAAGAGTGGGGGGTAAGAAACAAAAGGAGAACATATAAGCATTGCCAATGTTACAACAAAAAAAATGATCTTCTCTTGCTGAGCTGGTCTTCAAAGAGTTGATAACAGGCGATACTAGCGCAGCATGGTGAGTGAAACAGTAGACGTAGTCCTCTTGCTCATGGAGATAATAGCTGGCGATGGCAGTAAAATCTGGTAGCCAGATGGAGAAGGAATTCCTCTTGCGCGAGGAAGAGTTGAAGAGCTTCAGAGATTCGCTGCTATATGACGCTAGGTGGGTCATAGAATATATATCTGGAACAGACTCATAAAAGATATAAGCGACCTGAACCCCTAAGAGAAAACAGAAGATCACTGTTGGTGTTTGACAAAGAGAAAGGAAGAAATGAACATGCAAGGAGCAATAAAAATTATATCTCAGGTACCGTGTATTCAAAGAATATACCATACTGGGGAGGCAAACACCAACAGAGAGCAAATAAGCAGTTACACATTTAATGGAAGAGGAGCGATCAAAGACAGGGGTCTTGTAATCGAACCGTTAATGGTCAAGACTCTGACCACCCTGACTCTCCCATCTCTTCCAGGATAACACTTGGTCACTGTACCGGAAGTCCAGACTAGAGGGGGAGAAACATCCCTAACCAAGACCAAGTCCCCCACTTTAATGTCGGGACGGGAAAGAAACCACTTCTGCCTCCGTTGCAAGGAAGTTAAATATTCCAGGTTCCACCTCTTCCAAAAAGAATTGCGGAGGGCTTCAAGTTTACGCCAAACAATAGGTAAATCAGAATCCCTGAAAGAATTAGGAAGGGGAGGATGGGCAGAGAGAGAAGTGCGTGTAAGACAGTGACCAGGTGTGAGTGGAAGGAGGTCATCAGGGTCATTAGAAAGCGGAGTTAAATAACGAGAATTAACGACATCTTCCATCACAAAATAACTAGAAGCTGAGGGAAATAAAGCACTAGTAAAGATTGCGATACAATGCAAAAGGAGAATTAACAAGTTTAAACAAAGCGTATAGAAACAAGTACATCTATTCAGGACAAGAATATACCAAATAAACAAAGAAACTATGCGAGTAGAAAGCAAGAACGCCATAGGTAACAACCTAGTAGCCATAAACAATGACCTTAAGTCATAATAAGCATCAAAGGGGTTACTCAGAAAAATACTTAAGTCAGCAAGAAACGTGACGTGACAAGTATAAATGCAAAAACACATCGAATGTGACGACGAGAAAAAACAAGTTTGTTCATCAATGAACAATAAGATTTCAAAATATGTAAGCAAAGTGTAATACATAAGCGCGTAAAGGATATGCAACGATGTTACGAGACGAGAATCGAAGCAATTGTAGAATACGAGCGTAAGTAAGTGAGATACACAGGCAAGCACGGCCTTGACACACATAGTACAGCGAGATAAGGCATATAAATAGCTGAAAGAGTCCTTAACTGGAACAAGTTTATTTTGGGAAGTAGGTGAACGGCTTCTGTACTTGCAGTAGCGACTCGCCAGACAATGGTTGGCAATCAGCCAGAGTTGAGATAAGAGAAACTTGCTTTGACCTTTAGCAAGCATACAGGAAATGAACAGTGACTTGACCTTCCTCGGGCTTGTATACAAACAAGTTTGAAAAACAAGTAGTTCGGAATAAACAAACAACACTTGTTGAATCAGCTGTGACTTAAAGCAGATATTCAGGTTGTACGGCATGCAGTCAATCGTAACTTGGACGTGAAAAAACAATTTAAAGCTATATGAAATAGAGTAGGAAATCAATTTCGCATAATTTTGAGGATCACGAAATCGGACAATTTTCGACAGGAAAAAGCTTGATTCTTCCGAAATAGGAAGTGAAGCCGGGACATTGAGAAGAAGGTTATGCATAAGAATAGTTATTCTTGATGTTAGGGAATTCAGATTTTCAAGCGGTTTCAAAAGCGGCTTCCAATTGTGAGGAAGGAGGGAGGAGCCGACCGTGGCCATCCTTCTAAATAACGAAAGAAGTGAAACATGGCTTACAGCAAAGTGATGGTGACTGATAGCCATGGTTTTACACAAGGGGAAGATAGTTTTCGAGAAAGAGTTTAAGCAATTACCTGCTATAAAAAATGACATGAGAAGGTAAACGAAATAACACAAAGCAAGGCGAACTTGAATTGCCATTTTGTGCGGGAAGAAGGAAAAACCATTTCAACAACTTACAGAGGTAGTGTAGTTGTTCACGATAAGACATCGTTTCGACAAGTGTTTTTCAAAAATATTGAGATCTGAAACATGAGCGTTCTCTTTTTCAGAAATGGGATTTATGTCAGCTGTAACGAAATGACATTGCGCTTTGGTTTGAACGCTGGTATGTTTGATTTCACCAGTAATAACCCAACCAAAATCGGTGTCTCTGGCGACCACGGTTGAAGATAACTTGCGTGTTTGTTTGCGAATGCACTTCCAAAAAACATTGGCACTGAAAAGTACATCAATGGGACCTTGAGCATTAAACTGAGGATCAGCTAACCTTAAGTGCGAGGGAATGTTTAAATCGGAAGTATTAATAGAGTGACTTGGAGTGTCCTTGCCAATACTGGTAAGAATGTGACAGTTTAAATTAAGATTGGTGTTTCTTTGGCAAACGTCTCTGATTTTCAATTTTGAAGACTGCAAGACTTGAGTTTTCAAATTGTCAATGCCAGATACATTGATGGGAGTATGCGATGACGAAAGACCTAGTTTTTTAATCAACGATTGCGAAACAAAGTTATGAGTTGAAGCGGAATCGAGAAGACCACGGGTTCTAAACCAATTTCCAAATTTATCTTGGATTTCGAATTGTACAGTGGTCAAAAGGGTTTGCGCACTGTCAGAAGTTTCGGCATTAGAAATGCAGGAAGAAGCATTAGTTTGTTCGGAGCTAGTAGTGGAGTACTAGGAGTTCTGCCCCACTTCAAAACCCCCCTTGCTCTACTACTAAGCCTCAGCCATGTTAAATATCTCTTGAACGCATGGTCCGATTTTGACAAATGAGGTATTGTTGGACTCGGGCTGACGTCCTCTTTGCTATGGACCACTCATTATATTTTTCAAAATTTTTTTGAAAATTTTTGTTTTCGAAAATAGGCGATAGTTTGAAAACCAAACAGGATAGAACGTTGTGCCATGGCTCAAACGAACAGTCTTTATGACCTTTATTTTTTGTAATAAAAAATTTTTATTTTTTATATTTTTTTGAAAACACTCGAATTTTGAAAATCCTATATTTTGGAAACTAGGAACTCTACAAAAAAAATTGTTTAACGTAAATCAATGGTCCCTACCCCCTCTACCCCCAAAATAAATTTAAAGTCTCTAGAATGAAAACCTGCAGTAGTGTGGTAAGGACAGAGCTGCTTATAAAAGCAAGTGGTGAGCCCCTGCGACCTTGGAATGGAAGGAGCCATGCTAGGAGGGCGTGCTTGGATTCGTTTTTTTCGTCTCGTTGTGCTCTTTACGGGAATGTCGGTGTCGAAAAGGTGAAAATCTGGAAACACAGTCTTTTTGGGGTAAAAACGTGATTTTAGACTTTTTGCTATATCTCGCGAACCAATCATGCTAGAGGCATGTTCGACAGGTCCAAGGACTCGGGGTGACGTCCTCTCTGCTATGGACCACTCGTTATAATTTTTAATAAAATTGGAAACTCGATTTTGGGGTAAACACGTGTTTTTGTGATTTTGCCGATATCTCGCGAACCAATAACGCTAGAGGCATGTACGATGGGTCCAAGGATTCGGACAGACGTCCTCTTTGCTATGGACCACTCATTGTAATTTTTAAAAAATTTGGAAACGCGATTTTGGGGTAAACACGTGTTTTTTGTGATTATTGCCGATATCTCACGAACCAATAACGCTAGAGACATGTACGAAGTGTCCTAGGACTCGGGCTAACGCCCCCCTTTCAAATGTGGTAGATATTTTTTTTCGAAAAATAATTCACATGGGCCTAACGCCGTACATGTTGAAAAAAAAATCATTACCGTTATCTGTTTATAATGTTTATAAAGCGTGGTGGTTGAGAGAGACGATACGGCTGGGTGTGTGTGTGTGTGTGTCGCTGACCACGGTGGCTGTGTTCAATAGATCAATCGCTATTTCGACGGGTCGGTTTATGACAGAGCGAGGGTGCGTTTTTTTCACACATTTTACCTTTAACGTGTAAACGGTGATGAGAACTTGATTCTATGTTGGTCGAAGCGAGTAGAGAAAACAAACTTGCAGACGAGCAAGAGGTGAATATCAATTGAGCTTATTGGAAGGTGTTGATCTGACTTGACAACAGGTGCAATGGAAAAAATGACCATGACGCTTGAAGGTGAAATAATCTGACCATCGTGGTGGCAGGGAAGTGCGAAAGGCTGGCACACATGTGAAACCACAGGCACGCTAAACCAGTGACATCCTGTCTTGCTTCGTACGTGACAAAATGCAAGTCCATGTGACATTTGATCTACCGCAGGTGTTCGCCCGAGACGTTATCTGTCCACGTGCGCGATAACTGTTAACAAGTCACATCCTGTTTTGCTGCGTACGTGACAAAATGCAAGTTCATGTGAAATTTGATTCGCCACAGGTGTTCGCCTGGGACGTTAGCTGTCCACGTGACCGATAACAGAATGTTCAAAGCATGGGAAAAAATGATTATACATGCAACGTAGCATATATAAAGACATGTCGTTATCATTTCCACTCTCACTTGGGTGGACTACCTTTCAACACACTGCGTTGCATGAAACCCCTGGTCTTGTTTAACAGTTTTGGTGTTGGTGGAAAATACTTAACCTTGTTGTGGGGTAGGTATATATTTATTCATTTATACATTTATTGATTAATATATATATATATTTACAAGTAATTATTTATTGATTAGGTAATTAATGATTTTATTTATTTGTTTGCAGATAACCGGCATACCTTACATGTCTGAGGGAGAAGAAACCATTGCACTTTTGAGCCCACTAGAAGGGAAGAGCAACAAGTCACTGCAAGTAAAGGTGAAATGATTTTTTTAAACTAACTTGTTTCATTTTGTTTTGTTTTATGTTTTATTTTATGAAATGTATGTATTAACCTGAATTTAGGTATTTATAGCGGTTTATTTTATTTATTTTTTAGAAACTTGGAAAGAATAGCCTTACCGCCGTAGCAGTCGCTGAAAAAAACCAGAAACGCACTAAAGCGAAACCACTGCCAAAGAGTGAACTGTTTAAAACTCAGGTAAGTCCAACTTAAAAATGCTATTACATTTTACCACTACTGAAAACTCGTAGACAAAAAAAATCATTACCTGTACATGACTGGGACAATGATTGCTTTCTTGATTAATGGCTATGTTGTTGTTGTTGACTGGGAAAAGTACAAGGCCATGTTGGATTTTCTAAAAATAAAAATAATAAATTTAATTTATGGGTGGTTCCCTATGGACTCAACGAATATCCGCAGGTTTGAACATGATAATGTGAACAAAATGACATGACATTCATTTTTGTTTATATATTGGTTAAAGGGAGGGTGGGGGAATGTAAATGACTGTAGCTTTATAAAAAAGAAAATAAGTACATGGGTTACTGTTAGTGCCAACATACAGTTTATTTTTAATGGTGTTTTGATATATTAATGCCAATTAACGTTAACGTTTTATTTACAAGTATTGATTGATTGATTGATTGATTGATTGAGTGATGGGTTATTTTGTTTGCTTTTAGGTGTCGTCATGTGCCATTAACGTAATGAACAGACAGTGAACAAGCATGCATTATGCTTTAAAGTACTCTGTGCAATGTTAATAACTTACAATAAGAAAAAAGTTTTATTATAACACATGGCATTAGTACCAAATACAACAAGTGAGCAAGTTGGTTTACCACGTGGGTTAAATTTAAAATCAGAACATGATCGATGGTTAACATTTGAATCCTGGCCTGTAGGCTTTTTGTCGACGCATGAACTTGCAAAAGCCGTTTTTTTTACTTGAACCGAGAAGATGTGGTGCGCTGTGTGTTTTGTCGTATTGAACTTTCACACTGGGAAGAAGGGGATGATCCCTTTAGAGACCATTTGCGATGGTCTCCTCACTGTCCTTACATGCTTGGAAAGCAAGTGGGTAACCTACCCGTGCATTCATTTTACCGAACCACAAGGCCTTTGGCCGCTACTTACGTTGCTGAATCACAAATAAATAATAATAATGATGTATTACCAGCCAACGGTAGTGTCGATATATGTGGTCCATATGCCATAGACAGTGTTGAATTGGCGTGTGCTTTTGAAAAATTGGGAGTTTGCAAGACTAAAGCACTAGCACACCCAGAGTACAGCTCTGTTGAAAAACGTTTCGAATCTTATAAAAATGTTTGGCCATTAATATTAAAACACCTTACCAAACAGCTAAGTGAAGCTGGATTTTTTTATACTGGTGAAGGGGATAAAACAATATGTTTTTATTGTGGATTTGCTTTAAAGGATTGGCAAATGACTGATGACCCTTTTGTGCAACACGCTCGTTGGTTACCAAACTGTAAATACATGGTGTTGCTTAAAGGTCAGGAATTTGTGAACACTATTCGTAAAGAAAAAGTGATTGCAGCACAAGACATAAAAGTGCCTTTAGAGTTAGAGCACGCGGAGCAAATACATAAGGCTGAAAGAAAAGACTTGTGTTACGAACAGATACAAAAGTGTGACCAACAATTATGTAAAATTTGTTATCAAGATGAACTAGGTGTTGTATTTTTACCCTGTGGACACATGATAGCCTGTGTCAAGTGTGCATTAGAACTTAACACTTGTGCTATATGCAGAAAAGTAGTATCTGCAACAGTTAGGGCATTTCTTGCATAACTAGTATAATTTATTCGCCATGCATAGTGCAAAATCCCTAATTGCACAATATTATTAAAGCTGTTTTAGAGTGTAATAGATATGCTTTTTGTTTTGTTTATAGACTACTACAATGAATGTTTTGAATGCTGTGGGACAATCATGTGGCTTAGAGACAAAGAAGCTCAGCGAATTGCCAACGCATATTCCATTCCGCATTATCAAGATTCGGAAATTGAAAACAGCATATGGTGATCGTGTACTTTGTGTATGTGAAAACTTTGAGACATTTCTGCCTATACGGTTTAATGATATGTCGGAGAGTGTTTTTGATGAAGTCAATAATGCTGTGCAACCTGTACACTTAATTTATGAAGGTTTTAAAAACAATAGGTGCATGGTTCGTTTTAATTAAATAAATAAATAATGTGAAATAATAATGGAAAATATATGTAATGACAATATACTGAAAAAGAAAGAAAATATGTGTATAGAATAGTAATGTTTTAGTGTTTAGTGTTGTCTTTAAAAATATTATGATGAAACCAAAAAAAAATGTATATCAAGTTTGTAAATACATGCAAAATGATGTTACAATGCTGTTTTATTTTATACAAAGTTAATATATTTAACATTGCAGAGTATACATGATTATGACAATAAATGCACACTGAATACAAGCCTTTCTATCTTTACAATAGTCTGTTATAGTTTAAACACAAGGCTTGTTGTAGATCATTTTCTAGCAATGTCCATTCAATGTTGTTTTCGAAAAGTGGGGAAGCCGCAATGGTTGTATTGACATAAAAACCTTATGGTTATTACTATTTAGTCACTTTGATCCCCTTGCAGATCAAGAGCAGATGACCTAGTTGTTCCACTCTTTAAAACGACAACAACAACACTACCTCTTGCATAGTTTGTGATGTTGATGGCTCTTGCGACGTGGGAAGATGGATTAAAAATAACTTTGAGAACTGGGGTTAAACGTTGCTCATTAAACAATGCACTATTTTGAGTAGCAATATGGTTTTCTTTATTTTTTGTCGACGGCAACTGTGTTTCATGCAGCACACTACATTGATGATCACCGACACATAAAACCTCACTATTTTTACTTTTTAGGTCACCACGACAATGTTTGGAACGTTGCTTTGAACAACGCCAAATAACAGTTCCATTTTTATTGGTTCGTTTCACAATATATGAATATCCTTTATAGTATGCGTAAGGCTTACCATACCTAGTCACTGATACTTCCATGTCAACTGTCAAGCATAGACTAAGCTCTAGTAAAGTCAACTTGGTAATAAGAATACTAGTTTAATGTGAGAGCAAATATGGATCCAAAGAGTTCAGGTAAAAGTGGAAGCAAATAAGCAAATATTAGAACCAAGAGTGGGGTTAAAAGTGGTCGCAAAGTGGTAGACCCATTACACAATAATTTCAGCACGACGAAGCTCTTGTTCAATTTCTTTGATTTCCCAATCGTGACCAGTATGGCCAGCTTGACGTGAGGCATGCAACAACTGTAGCCGCTGGACGAGCTTATTGGGATTGTGCCAGTATACAAATTTAACAAATGGATTTTTAGGTGTAAACAAAGCATTACCATTATCATGATCATTATCATCATCATCATCATTATCATCATCATGATCACCATTATCATCATGACCATCATCACTGTTACTATATAGTCCTTTTTGATCCTCTTGCAATACCACTTTATTTATAGTCTGAGTTGATTTTGATAGTGTTGAAGGTTTCTTGGACGTTGACAACTGTCCTAACATGACGTTTTGAGGACATGATAAGTCCTTTTGAACAAACACTGTACTATCTTTAGCCGCAATATCGTTTTCTTGAACTTGCTTTTTAGCATTTTGATAATTGTTTGTAAACAGTAAGCGTGGTTCGTTTCGAGCACTACATTGATGAACACTCACACTTAAAACCTTTCCATTTTTACTTTTCAGATTGCCTCGACATTTTGTTGACCTCTCTTTTGAGCATCGCCAGAATATTATTCCATTCACATTCTGGCGATTATAGTTATAGGAGTAGCCTTGATAGAGTGCACGTAGCCTACCTTTGTTGGTTGTAATAAGTTCCATAGTAGTAACTGACCTGTCAGTACGATGTTCACACTACAAAGGTTACAACTGTTTTGCTGATGGAGTGACCTACTATAAGCTTATATATTGGCTTATGTGTTGGCTTTTTGTGTTGGCTTTTCGTGTTGGCTTTTGTGTTGGCTTATGTGTTGGCTTTTTGTGTTGGCTTTTTGTGTTGGCTTTTCATGTTGGCTTTTCGTGTTGGCTTATGTGTTGGCTTTTTGTGTTGGCTTTTTGTGTTGGCTTTTCGTGTTGGCTTTTGTGTTGGCTTATGTGTTGGCTTTTTGTGTTGGCTTTTTGTGTTGGCTTTTCATGTTGGCTTTTCGTGTTGGCTTATGTGTTGGCTTTTTGTGTTGGCTTTTTGTGTTGGCTTTTCGTGTTGGCTTTTGTGTTGGCTTATGTGTTGGCTTTTTGTGTTGGCTTTTTGTGTTGGCTTTTCATGTTGGCTTTTCGTGTTGGCTTTTCGTGTTGGCTTTTTGTGTTGGCTTTTCGTGTTGGCATTTCGTGTTGGCTTTTGTGTTGGCTTTTCGTGTTGGCTTTTTGTGTTGGCTTTTCGTGTTGGCATTTCGTGTTGGCTTTTCGTGTTGGCTTTTTTTGTATTGGCCTTTCGTGTTGGCTTTTTGTATTGGCTTTTCGTGTTGGCTTTTTGTGTTGGCTTTAGTATTGGCTTTTGTATTGGCTTATTTGACAAGTTATTTGTGTCAATGTATTTAGTGGATTTTTTCTTGGTGTTGGAAAGTAGTTGAAAGAGAGGGAATATTTAAAGACTTAACCTCAGCTCACTAACCTAACCTAACCTTTCAACTCTCAGATGTTAATTAAATTCTGTGCATTGTCGAGTTGGAGCCCAAGACCTCAGGGGTAAAAAAAACAATTATTTTTGACGACTTATTTTGGTAACTTATTTTAATGGCTAACCTAACTTTACCTAACCTAACCTAACCTAACCTAACCTCAGCTCACCTTGGATATTACTAGTAAGTGTTCATATCCTCTGCTAGGTAGCATGCTAGTAGTACAGGTAGTGCTCATATTTACCGCTAGATAGCGGAAACATACTTTGCATGTTGCATGTGACACTTGTGAAGTTTAACCACATGCAAGACGTGCTTGTATAAGTTCTCTATTTAAACTCAATATACAATTAACCACTAAATGTTCAGAACTAACATGTATAGCCATGTTTAGGGTATATAGGAGACCCTTAGCAAGAAAGGCTGTCTAACCCACGAGTGTACAGCCTTGTCATACGCAGTAAGCCCCTGTTGGCAGAAAACAACAACAACAACAATTTGAGAAAGCCAACAGGGGCTTACTGCGTATGACAAGGCTGTACACTCGTGGGTTAGACAGCCTTTCTTGCTAAGGGTCTCCTATATACCCTAAACATGGCTATACATGTTAGTTCTGAACATTTAGTGGTTAATTGTATATTGAGTTTAAATAGAGAACTTATACAAGCACGTCTTGCATGTGGTTAAACTTCACAAGTGTCACATGCAACATGCAAAGTATGTTTCCGCTATCTAGCGGTAAATATGAGCACTACCTGTACTACTAGCATGCTACCTAGCAGAGGATATGAACACTTACTAGTAATATCCAAGGTGAGCTGAGGTTAGGTTAGGTTAGGTTAGGTTAGGTAAAGTTAGGTTAGCCATTAAAATAAGTTACCAAAATAAGTCGTCAAAAATAATTGTTTTTTTTACCCCTGAGGTCTTGGGCTCCAACTCGACAATGCACAGAATTTAATTAACATCTGAGAGTTGAAAGGTTAGGTTAGGTTAGTGAGCTGAGGTTAAGTCTTTAAATATTCCCTCTCTTTCAACTACTTTCCAACACCAAGAAAAAATCCACTAAATACATTGACACAAATAACTTGTCAAATAAGCCAATACAAAAGCCAATACTAAAGCCAACACAAAAAGCCAACACGAAAAGCCAATACAAAAAGCCAACACGAAAGGCCAATACAAAAAAAGCCAACACGAAAAGCCAACACGAAATGCCAACACGAAAAGCCAACACAAAAAGCCAACACGAAAAGCCAACACAAAAGCCAACACGAAATGCCAACACGAAAAGCCAACACAAAAAGCCAACACGAAAAGCCAACACGAAAAGCCAACATGAAAAGCCAACACAAAAAGCCAACACAAAAAGCCAACACATAAGCCAACACAAAAGCCAACACGAAAAGCCAACACAAAAAGCCAACACAAAAAGCCAACACATAAGCCAACACGAAAAGCCAACATGAAAAGCCAACACAAAAAGCCAACACAAAAAGCCAACACATAAGCCAACACAAAAGCCAACACGAAAAGCCAACACAAAAAGCCAACACAAAAAGCCAACACATAAGCCAACACGAAAAGCCAACATGAAAAGCCAACACAAAAAGCCAACACAAAAAGCCAACACATAAGCCAACACAAAAGCCAACACGAAAAGCCAACACAAAAAGCCAACACATAAGCCAATATATAAGCTTATAGTAGGTCACTCCATCAGCAAAACAGTTGTAACCTTTGTAGTGTGAACATCGTACTGACAGGTCAGTTACTACTATGGAACTTATTACAACCAACAAAGGTAGGCTACGTGCACTCTATCAAGGCTACTCCTATAACTATAATCGCCAGAATGTGAATGGAATAATATTCTGGCGATGCTCAAAAGAGAGGTCAACAAAATGTCGAGGCAATCTGAAAAGTAAAAATGGAAAGGTTTTAAGTGTGAGTGTTCATCAATGTAGTGCTCGAAACGAACCACGCTTACTGTTTACAAACAATTATCAAAATGCTAAAAAGCAAGTTCAAGAAAACGATATTGCGGCTAAAGATAGTACAGTGTTTGTTCAAAAGGACTTATCATGTCCTCAAAACGTCATGTTAGGACAGTTGTCAACGTCCAAGAAACCTTCAACACTATCAAAATCAACTCAGACTATAAATAAAGTGGTATTGCAAGAGGATCAAAAAGGACTATATAGTAACAGTGATGATGGTCATGATGATAATGGTGATCATGATGATGATAATGATGATGATGATGATAATGATCATGATAATGGTAATGCTTTGTTTACACCTAAAAATCCATTTGTTAAATTTGTATACTGGCACAATCCCAATAAGCTCGTCCAGCGGCTACAGTTGTTGCATGCCTCACGTCAAGCTGGCCATACTGGTCACGATTGGGAAATCAAAGAAATTGAACAAGAGCTTCGTCGTGCTGAAATTATTGTGTAATGGGTCTACCACTTTGCGACCACTTTCACCCCAACTCTTGTTTCTAATATTTGCTTATTTGCTTTCACTTTTACCTGAAGTCTTTGGATCCATATTTGCTCTCACATTAAACTAGTATTCTTATTACCAAGTTGACTTTACTAGAGCTTAGTCTATGCTTGACAGTTGATATGGAAGTATCAGTGACTAGGTATGGTAAGCCTTACGCATACTATAAAGGATATTCATATATTGTGAAACGAACCAATAAAAATGGAACTGTTATTTGGCGTTGTTCAAAGCAACGTTCCAAACATTGTCGTGGTGACCTAAAAAGTAAAAATAGTGAGGTTTTAAGTGTCAGTGAACATCAATGTAGTGTACCGCATGAAACACAGTTGCCGTCGACAAAAAATCAAGAAAACTATATTGCTACTCAAAATAGTGCATTGTTTAATGATCAACGTTTAACCCCTGTTCTCAAAGTTATTTTTAATCCATCTTCCACGTCGCAAGAGCCATCAACATCACAAACTATGCAAGAGGTAGTGTTGTTGTTGTCGTTTTAAAGAGTGGAACAACTAGGTCATCTGCTCTTGATATGCAATGGGATCAAAGTGACTAAATAGTAATAACCATAAGGTTTTTATGTCAATACAACCATTGTGGCTTCCCCACTTTTCGAAAACAACATTGAATGGACATTGCTAGAAAATGATCTACAACAAGCCTTGTGTTTAAAACTATAACAGACTATTGTAAAGTGAGAAAGGCTTGTATTCAGTGTGCATTTATTGTCATAAACATGTATACTCTGCAATGTTAAATATATTAACTTTGTATAAAATAAAACAGCATTGTAACATCATTTTGCATTTATTTACAAACTTTATATACATTTTTTTTGGTTTCATCATAATATTTTTAAAGACAACACTAAACACTAAAATATTACTATTCTATACACATATTTTCTTTCTTTTTCAGTATATTGTCATTACTTATATTTTCCATTATTATTTCACATTATTTATTTATTTAATTAAAACGAACCATGCACCTATTGTTTTTAAAACCTTCATAAATTAAGTGTACAGGTTGCACAGCATTATTGACTTCATCAAAAACACTCTCCGACATATCATTAAACCGTATAGGCAGAAATGTCTCAAAGTTTTCACATACACAAAGTACACGATCACCATATGCTGTTTTCAATTTCCGAATCTTGATAATGCGGAATGGAATATGCGTTGGCAATTCGCTGAGCTTCTTTGTCTCTAAGCCACATGATTGTCCCACAGCATTCAAAACATTCATTGTAGTAGTCTATAAACAAAACAAAAGCATATCTATTACACTCTAAAACAGCTTTAATAATATTGTGCAATTAGGGATTTTGCACGATGCATGGCGAATAAATTATACTAGTTATGCAAGAAATGCCCTAACTGTAGCAGATACTACTTTTCTGCATATAGCACAAGTGTTAAGTTCTAATGCACACTTGACACAGGCTATCATGTGTCCACAGGGTAAAAATACAACACCTAGTTCATCTTGATAACAAATTTTACATAATTGTTGGTCACACTTTTGTATCTGTTCGTAACACAAGTCTTTTCTTTCAGCCTTATGTATTTGCTCCGCGTGCTCTAACTCTAAAGGCACTTTTATGTCTTGTGCTGCAATCACTTTTTCTTTACGAATAGTGTTCACAAATTCCTGACCTTTAAGCAACACCATGTATTTACAGTTTGGTAACCAACGAGCGTGTTGCACAAAAGGGTCATCAGTCATTTGCCAATCCTTTAACGCAAATCCACAATAAAAACATATTGTTTTATCCCCTTCACCAGTATAAAAAAATCCAGCTTCACTTAGCTGTTTGGTAAGGTGTTTTAATATTAATGGCCAAACATTTTTATAAGATTCGAAACGTTTTTCAACAGAGCTGTACTCTGGGTGTGCTAGTGCTTTAGTCTTGCAAACTCCCAATTTTTCAAAAGCACACGCCAATTCAACACTGTCTATGGCATATGAACCACATATATCGACACTACCGTTGGCTGGTAATACATCATTATTATTATTTATTTGTGATTCAGCAACGTAAGTAGCGGCCAAAGGCCTTGTGGTTCGGTAAAATGAATGCACGGGTAGGTTACCCACTTGCTTTCCAAGCATGTAAGGACAGTGAGGAGACCATCGCAAATGGTCTCTAAAGGGATCATCCCCTTCTTCCCAGTGTGAAAGTTCAATACGACAAAACACACAGCGCACCACATCTTCTCGGTTCAAGTAAAAAAAACCTGCTTTTGCAAGTTCATGCGTCGACAAAAAGCCTACAGGCCAGGATTCAAATGTTAACCATCGATCATGTTCTGATTTTAAATTTAACCCACGTGGTAAACCAACTTGCTCACTTGTTGTATTTGGTACTAACGCCATGTGTTATAATAAAACGTTTTCTTATTGTAAGTTATTAACATTGCACAGAGTACTTTAAAGCATAATGCATGCTTGTTCACTGTCTGTTCATTACGTTAATGGCACATGACGACACCTAAAAGCAAACAAAATAACCCATCACTCAATCAATCAATCAATCAATCAATCAATACTTGTAAATAAAACGTTAACGTTAATTGGCATTAATATATCAAAACACCATTAAAAATAAACTGTATGTTGGCACTAACAGTAACCCATGTACTTATTTTCTTTTTTATAAAGCTACAGTCATTTACATTCCCCCACCCTCCCTTTAACCAATATATAAACAAAAATGAATGTCATGTCATTTTGTTCACATTATCATGTTCAAACCTGTGGATATTCGTTGAGTCCATAGGGAACCACCCGTAAATTAAATTTATTATTTTATTTTTAGAAAATCCAACATGGCCTTGTACTTTTCCCAGTCAACAACAACAACATAGCCATTAATCAAGAAAGCAATCATTGTCCCAGTCATGTACAGGTAATGAATTTTTTTTGTCTACGAGTTTTCAGTAGTGGTAAAATGGAATAGCATTTTTAAGTTGGACTTACCTGAGTTTTAAACAGTTCACTCTTTGGCAGTGGTTTCGCTTTAGTGCGTTTCTGGTTTTTTTCAGCGACTGCTACGGCGGTAAGGCTATTCTTTCCAAGTTTCTAAAAATAAATAAAATAAACCGCTATAAATACCTAAATTCAGGTTAATACATACATTTCATAAAATAAAACATAAAACAAAAAAAATTAAACAAGTTAGTTTAAAAAAATCATCTCACCTTTACTTGCAGTGACTTGTTACTCTTCCCTTTTAGTGGGCTCAAAAGTGCAATGGTTTCTTCTCCCTCAGACATGTAAGGTATGCCGGTTATCTGCAAACAAATAAATAAAATCATTAATTACCTAATCAATAAATAATTACTTGTAAATATATATATATATTAATCAATAAATGTATAAATGAATAAATATATACCTACCCCACAACAAGGTTAAGTATTTTCCACCAACACCAAAACTGTTAAACAAGACCAGGGGTTTCATGCAACGCAGTGTGTTGAAAGGTAGTCCACCCAAGTGAGAGTGGAAATGATAACGACATGTCTTTATATATGCTACGTTGCATGTATAATCATTTTTTCCCATGCTTTGAACATTCTGTTATCGGTCACGTGGACAGCTAACGTCCCAGGCGAACACCTGTGGCGAATCAAATTTCACATGAACTTGCATTTTGTCACGTACGCAGCAAAACAGGATGTGACTTGTTAACAGTTATCGCGCACGTGGACAGATAACGTCTCGGGCGAACACCTGCGGTAGATCAAATGTCACATGGACTTGCATTTTGTCACGTACGAAGCAAGACAGGATGTCACTGGTTTAGCGTGCCTGTGGTTTCACATGTGTGCCAGCCTTTCGCACTTCCCTGCCACCACGATGGTCAGATTATTTCACCTTCAAGCGTCATGGTCATTTTTTCCATTGCACCTGTTGTCAAGTCAGATCAACACCTTCCAATAAGCTCAATTGATATTCACCTCTTGCTCGTCTGCAAGTTTGTTTTCTCTACTCGCTTCGACCAACATAGAATCAAGTTCTCATCACCGTTTACACGTTAAAGGTAAAATGTGTGAAAAAAACGCACCCTCGCTCTGTCATAAACCGACCCGTCGAAATAGCGATTGATCTATTGAACACAGCCACCGTGGTCAGCGACACACACACACACACACCCAGCCGTATCGTCTCTCTCAACCACCACGCTTTATAAACATTATAAACAGATAACGGTAATGATTTTTTTTTCAACATGTACGGCGTTAGGCCCATGTGAATTATTTTTCGAAAAAAAATATCTACCACATTTGAAAGGGGGGCGTTAGCCCGAGTCCTAGGACACTTCGTACATGTCTCTAGCGTTATTGGTTCGTGAGATATCGGCAATAATCACAAAAAACACGTGTTTACCCCAAAATCGCGTTTCCAAATTTTTTAAAAATTACAATGAGTGGTCCATAGCAAAGAGGACGTCTGTCCGAATCCTTGGACCCATCGTACATGCCTCTAGCGTTATTGGTTCGCGAGATATCGGCAAAATCACAAAAACACGTGTTTACCCCAAAATCGAGTTTCCAATTTTATTAAAAATTATAACGAGTGGTCCATAGCAGAGAGGACGTCACCCCGAGTCCTTGGACCTGTCGAACATGCCTCTAGCATGATTGGTTCGCGAGATATAGCAAAAAGTCTAAAATCACGTTTTTACCCCAAAAAGACTGTGTTTCCAGATTTTCACCTTTTCGACACCGACATTCCCGTAAAGAGCACAACGAGACGAAAAAAACGAATCCAAGCACGCCCTCCTAGCATGGCTCCTTCCATTCCAAGGTCGCAGGGGCTCACCACTTGCTTTTATAAGCAGCTCTGTCCTTACCACACTACTGCAGGTTTTCATTCTAGAGACTTTAAATTTATTTTGGGGGTAGAGGGGGTAGGGACCATTGATTTACGTTAAACAATTTTTTTTGTAGAGTTCCTAGTTTCCAAAATATAGGATTTTCAAAATTCGAGTGTTTTCAAAAAAATATAAAAAATAAAAATTTTTTATTACAAAAAATAAAGGTCATAAAGACTGTTCGTTTGAGCCATGGCACAACGTTCTATCCTGTTTGGTTTTCAAACTATCGCCTATTTTCGAAAACAAAAATTTTCAAAAAAATTTTGAAAAATATAATGAGTGGTCCATAGCAAAGAGGACGTCAGCCCGAGTCCAACAATACCTCATTTGTCAAAATCGGACCATGCGTTCAAGAGATATTTAACATGGCTGAGGCTTAGTAGTAGAGCAAGGGGGGTTTTGAAGTGGGGCAGAACTCCTAGTACTCCACTACTGGAGCTGCTTTGCATGGAGCTTGAAGAGGCAGGTACTGATGACCTCGATTTATCGTGAACGTGCAATAAAGAATGATGCGGTTTTTTACAATGGAAACAGAGATTTGATGACGTACAGTTCGAAGAAGAATGCTTAGGTGACAAGCAATTGAAACAATGTTTGCTATTCAAGACAAACTTCCTTCGATCTTCGACAGACAATTCTTTAAAGGATTTGCACAAATACAATGTGTGAAGCTTTTTACAGAGCGTGCATTTTAACGATTTGTTGAGCGGCCTGATTTGTTCTCTTGCATGATTAAAAGAAGCAGAACGGGTTTGCTTGTTCTCGACAGATGGGGGCTGATGTCCCTTTGAAGAAGCAAGTTTTTTTTCAAAAATTTGACACTGGTGATTCGTTTCGACCTTTTCGCACTGAAATGCGAGTGCTGTAAGGACTTGGCATCGGCTGTTAAGAAACGAGATTAAGTGTTCGAAGGAAAATTCTTCCTTGCGAGCGAGTTCAATTTCCCAAGCCTTTAAATTTGAAAAATCGAAACTTGATGTAGCCAGATGAATAAGAATAGTGTCCCATGTTTGGACAGGCTGCTTAAGTTGGTATAATGCTCTGACATTCAACTGTATAGAGTCTAAGAGGTTTCTTAAAGAGGTGACGTCATTAGGTTTGACGGCTGGTAAGTTGAAGAGACAGCGTATGTGGCGAGCTACACTCAAACGTAAATTGCCATATCTCTCTTTAAGGAGATTAAAGGCGATGTGGTAGTTGTCTGCGCTTAAAGGCAGTGATTCCACCAAGGCTAAGGCCTCAGATTCCAAAGACGTACGCAGGAAATAAAATTTATGAATAACGGGGATCTCGGTATTTTCATGAATTAGGGAGCAGTAAAGTTCGTAAAAAGAATACCATTCACCTTCCTTGCCTGAGAAGTGCGGTAGGCTTATCTTAGGAAGTAACGGTTTCGGTTTGTTCTTGTGAACTGAAGCGGGTGCGAACTGGGCCGGATTGATGACCCTAGTGTCCGGTTCTGAGATATTGCGGATCAGTTGGTGGGCCTTTGCAATCCCTTCAAAGTACAAGGGTTCGACCTCGTCCCGATCCGATTGAAGTTCTGGGCAAGCGGATTCAATCTCGGTTTGAATTTGATCATAATAATCATAAGACCGTTCGTACAACTTAAGGCGATGTGTCAAGATGTCTAAATCACACTCGGCGGGATTTAATTTGCTGATGAAATTTCTGAATCTAGTGAGTTGCCCTTTATAGGAAGAACGTCTAGCAATGAGAGTTTCATCTTTTTCAGTAGGAGCCATGACAAAAAGAATAAATTGAAATACAACTCACGAAACTGTAGAACCTTGGAGATGCTGTCAAGCTGGCAGCAGCAAATGGGTAGAAAGAACAGGACACACCAAAGGAGACAGGAGCGGCCTCTTTCCCGTTCACAGGCTTTGCATGATGTAGTTATAGCTGAAAAATCCAAAGCAGATATTAATAATTTGCAGAGTATTGTCAAACAGAAAAATGACAAATGGACTCTCCCGGGTTTCTGGTACCAAATTTTGGGTAGTTTATTGGCTGAGGAATAACCCACCCACCAAGGGAAGATGATTAAGAAAAGGAAGTAGATTTTGGATTGGAGAAAAAGGATAGATTAATAGGAGGAGAGTCGCACAAAATTAATAAGTTTGACTTTAAACACACTTAAAGGTGGTTGCCACCGAAAATTAACTTTCTGATACCTAAAGTAGGTGCGAGCTTGGTCGAAGCTGACGGGAACCGCAGCTAAGACTTGGGCAGTTTGCCAGAGAAAGGCTTTAGTGTATTTCCTCCCAAGCACGAATAAGACTACTATAGGGAAGAGTGATAGTCTGGCAAGACAAATAGTAAAAGCTTTATTGAGTATGAACGAGGGCATAAACCTAGGAAGAGCTAGGAAAGCCAGGATCTTGCCTAACTGTAGTATCAGAGAAATGATGAATCCAAAAACAAATATTTAATTTATTAAACAATGCAAAGAAGTTTGAGGAAATTAACAAGCATGTAATATAATTTTGACAAACATAGTTCATTTGAACTTTTTAACAAATGGGGTCGCAGACCTCTCAACATTAAACGTTTGCTCCAGGCAATTGACAATTTACAAGGTTTCAAACCTTACATGTTTCTAAAATCTTTATAAGATTTAAACAAATAAACAATGAAGTAATTAAAGTTTGAACGTGAATTGGTGTACAAAGAGTGTACCTTAAGAAATTCTTGAGAGAATGTTCTAGAGAAAGTGACAACTTCGAAAATAACAATAATAAAAACATGAAAAATAAGATAGAAGTTCTTACAACTTCTTATATTTATACAGAATTACTATATGAGAATTATACAAAAGAGGGCAGGTCACTTACTGTGAAACCTGAAGAAAGTAAAAAGGAAAGTTCAAGACTTCCCAAATTTGAGCAGGAATCACTAGCCAAATGGGACAGTTTCCATTTCGTGAAACCTGAACATGACTCGCTCAAGAGTTTAAGGAATTGTTTTCCCTGATTATAGGAAAGGAACAACGTGAATTTGAAACTTGTATCACACAAGCAATTATGCAGAATGTAATTAATGTTAAACTAGCAAAGTTGTAAGGGCACTTCGAGAGTGACACCTTATAGGAAAGTTACAATTTTATTAATAATGGTGGTTAGTAGAAGGTTGAGGAAAGATCATTGGGATATAGGATCAATGTTCATGGCCGTATTTAATGTAAACGGACGAGCGCGACGCGGTTGAAACGTGGAACAAGCACTGGATATCACTGTAGTCTATAAAGATGGATGCAAAGTTCACTATAGAAACACTAAAGTTTATGAGAAAGAAAGTTATTGCAATTATGGAAATAACTGATTGCACTATATAGGTGAGAGTCTATTTCTTGAAAAAGTTGTGATTTACAATTAAATGTACCATAAAACATTCCAGTGGTTCCAGCGGTGGAAGAAAGTTAGCTATTGCAAAAATTTGTAAGGAAGATTCCTCATTTTAAATATTATTGTCACAAGTGAGTGAAAAATACCTGACGGCAAGACTCGCAGATAGAGTACAAGATCTCGAAGGTTCCAGAACGACCTTAGTGGAAAAATGGGGTTGAGAAAATCCAACGGAGGAACTAGCTTAATGAATTATAGACAGCGGGTATTAGGTAATATCCCACGTAGTGAGAGGATTTCTCATTTGAACAGCTTAAGAAAGCTCTTTTTTAGTAAAGTTGGCTTATACAAGCAAAAGCTCAACATGGCAAATCCCACGAAGAATGATTTTTTCCCCAAAATAAATACTTTCACACTGTCTATAAAAGTATCATTAAAAGCACGTGGAAGTTAAAACCATGAAGATGAGGTTAAAACTTTTAAAATGGTACTTATCTTGATTTCATGTTGAAGGCGAAGTTCCGTATGACGATAACTACTTTGCCAACATGGCGTAGAAGAGTGTGTGCCTCTTGGTTTGAGGAGTCTAGCTCGAGTGGAGCTTTAACTGATCGAGTCAACTGCCGACTGAGAAGTGAGACCTGCTCAACGGAGCACGGAGGGTCCAAGGAAGGGAAAAAGAGTGGGGGGTAAGAAACAAAAGGAGAACATATAAGCATTGCCAATGTTACAACAAAAAATGATCTTCTCTTGCTGAGCTGGTCTTCAAAGAGTTGATAACAGGCGATACTAGCGCAGCATGGTGAGTGAAACAGTAGACGTAGTCCTCTTGCTCATGGAGATAATAGCTGGCGATGGCAGTAAAATCTGGTAGCCAGATGGAGAAGGAATTCCTCTTGCGCGAGGAAGAGTTGAAGAGCTTCAGAGATTCGCTGCTATATGACGCTAGGTGGGTCATAGAATATATATCTGGAACAGACTCATAAAAGATATAAGCGACCTGAACCCCTAAGAGAAAACAGAAGATCACTGTTGGTGTTTGACAAAGAGAAAGGAAGAAATGAACATGCAAGGAGCAATAAAAATTATATCTCAGGTACCGTGTATTCAAAGAATATACCATACTGGGGAGGCAAACACCAACAGAGAGCAAATAAGCAGTTACACATTTAATGGAAGAGGAGCGATCAAAGACAGGGGTCTTGTAATCGAACCGTTAATGGTCAAGACTCTGACCACCCTGACTCTCCCATCTCTTCCAGGATAACACTTGGTCACTCTACCGGAAGTCCAGACTAGAGGGGGAGAAACATCCCTAACCAAGACCAAGTCGCCCACTTTAATGTCGGGACGGGAAAGAAACCACTTCTGCCTCCGTTGAAAGGAAGTTAAATATTCCAGGTTCCACCTCTTCCAAAAAGAATTCCGGAGGGCTTCAAGTTTACGCCAAACAATAGGTAAATCAGAATCCCTGAAAGAATTAGGAAGGGGAGGATGGGCAGAGAGAGAAGTGCGTGTAAGACAGTGACCAGGTGTGAGTGGAAGGAGGTCATCAGGGTCATTAGAAAGCGGAGTTAAATAACGAGAATTAACGACATCTTCCATCACAAAATAACTAGAAGCTGAGGGAAATAAAGCACTAGTAAAGATTGCGATACAATGCAAAAGGAGAATTAACAAGTTTAAACAAAGCGTATAGAAACAAGTACATCTATTCAGGACAAGAATATACCAAATAAACAAAGAAACTATGCGAGTAGAAAGCAAGAACGCCATAGGTAACAACCTAGTAGCCATAAACAATGACCTTAAGTCATAATAAGCATCAAAGGGGTTACTCAGAAAAATACTTAAGTCAGCAAGAAACGTGACGTGACAAGTATAAATGCAAAAACACATCGAATGTGACGACGAGAAAAAACAAGTTTGTTCATCAATGAACAATAAGATTTCAAAATATGTAAGCAAAGTGTAATACATAAGCGCGTAAAGGATATGCAACGATGTTACGAGACGAGAATCGAAGCAATTGTAGAATACGAGCGTAAGTAAGTGAGATACACAGGCAAGCACGGCCTTGACACACATAGTACAGCGAGATAAGGCATATAAATAGCTGAAAGAGTCCTTAACTGGAACAAGTTTATTTTGGGAAGTAGGTGAACGGCTTCTGTACTTGCAGTAGCGACTCGCCGGACAATGGTTGGCAATCAGCCAGAGTTGAGATAAGAGAAACTTGCTTTGACCTTTAGCAAGCATACAGGAAATGAACAGTGACTTGACCTTCCTCGGGCTTGTATACAAACAAGTTTGAAAAACAAGTAGTTCGGAATAAACAAACAACACTTGTTGAATCAGCTGTGACTTAAAGCAGATATTCAGGTTGTACGGCATGCAGTCAATCGTAACTTGGACGTGAAAAAACAATTTAAAGCTATATGAAATAGAGTAGGAAATCAATTTCGCATAATTTTGAGGATCACGAAATCGGACAATTTTCGACAGGAAAAAGCTTGATTCTTCCGAAATAGGAAGTGAAGCCGGGACATTGAGAAGAAGGTTATGCATAAGAATAGTTATTCTTGATGTTAGGGAATTCAGATTTTCAAGCGGTTTCAAAAGCGGCTTCCAATTGTGAGGAAGGAGGGAGGAGCCGACCGTGGCCATCCTTCTAAATAACGAAAGAAGTGAAACATGGCTTACAGCAAAGTGATGGTGACTGATAGCCATGGTTTTACACAAGGGGAAGATAGTTTTCGAGAAAGAGTTTAAGCAATTACCTGCTATAAAAAATGACATGAGAAGGTAAACGAAATAACACAAAGCAAGGCGAACTTGAATTGCCATTTTGTGCGGGAAGAAGGAAAAACCATTTAAACAACTTACAGAGGTAGTGTAGTTGTTCACGATAAGACATCGTTTCGACAAGTGTTTTTCAAAAATATTGAGATCTGAAACATGAGCGTTCTCTTTTTCAGAAATGGGATTTATGTCAGCTGTAACGAAATGACATTGCGCTTTGGTTTGAACGCTGGTATGTTTGATTTCACCAGTAATAACCCAACCAAAATCGGTGTCTCTGGCGACCACGGTTGAAGATAACTTGCGTGTTTGTTTGCGAATGCACTTCCAAAAAACATTGGCACTGAAAAGTACATCAATGGGACCTTGAGCATTAAACTGAGGATCAGCTAACCTTAAGTGCGAGGGAATGTTTAAATCGGAAGTATTAATAGAGTGACTTGGAGTGTCCTTGCCAATACTGGTAAGAATGTGACAGTTTAAATTAAGATTGGTGTTTCTTTGGCAAACGTCTCTGATTTTCAATTTTGAAGACTGCAAGACTTGAGTTTTCAAATTGTCAATGCCAGATACATTGATGGGAGTATGCGATGACGAAAGACCTAGTTTTTTAATCAACGATTGCGAAACAAAGTTATGAGTTGAAGCGGAATCGAGAAGACCACGGGTTCTAAACCAATTTCCAAATTTATCTTGGATTTCGAATTGTACAGTGGTCAAAAGGGTTTGCGCACTGTCAGAAGTTTCGGCATTAGAAATGCAGGAAGAAGCATTAGTTTGTTCGGAGCTGCTTTGCATGGAGCTTGAAGAGGCAGGTACTGATGACCTCGATTTATCGTGAACGTGCAATAAAGAATGATGCGGTTTTTTACAATGGAAACAGAGATTTGATGACGTACAGTTCGAAGAAGAATGCTTAGGTGACAAGCAATTGAAACAATGTTTGCTATTCAAGACAAACTTCCTTCGATCTTCGACAGACAATTCTTTAAAGGATTTGCACAAATACAATGTGTGAAGCTTTTTACAGAGCGTGCATTTTAACGATTTGTTGAGCGGCCTGATTTGTTCTCTTGCATGATTAAAAGAAGCAGAACGGGTTTGCTTGTTCTCGACAGATGGGGGCTGATGTCCCTTTGAAGAAGCAAGTTTTTTTTCAAAAATTTGACACTGGTGATTCGTTTCGACCTTTTCGCACTGAAATGCGAGTGCTGTAAGGACTTGGCATCGGCTGTTAAGAAACGAGATTAAGTGTTCGAAGGAAAATTCTTCCTTGCGAGCGAGTTCAATTTCCCAAGCCTTTAAATTTGAAAAATCGAAACTTGATGTAGCCAGATGAATAAGAATAGTGTCCCATGTTTGGACAGGCTGCTTAAGTTGGTATAATGCTCTGACATTCAACTGTATAGAGTCTAAGAGGTTTCTTAAAGAGGTGACGTCATTAGGTTTGACGGCTGGTAAGTTGAAGAGACAGCGTATGTGGCGAGCTACACTCAAACGTAAATTGCCATATCTCTCTTTAAGGAGATTAAAGGCGATGTGGTAGTTGTCTGCGCTTAAAGGCAGTGATTCCACCAAGGCTAAGGCCTCAGATTCCAAAGACGTACGCAGGAAATAAAATTTATGAATAACGGGGATCTCGGTATTTTCATGAATTAGGGAGCAGTAAAGTTCGTAAAAAGAATACCATTCACCTTCCTTGCCTGAGAAGTGCGGTAGGCTTATCTTAGGAAGTAACGGTTTCGGTTTGTTCTTGTGAACTGAAGCGGGTGCGAACTGGGCCGGATTGATGACCCTAGTGTCCGGTTCTGAGATATTGCGGATCAGTTGGTGGGCCTTTGCAATCCCTTCAAAGTACAAGGGTTCGACCTCGTCCCGATCCGATTGAAGTTCTGGGCAAGCGGATTCAATCTCGGTTTGAATTTGATCATAATAATCATAAGACCGTTCGTACAACTTAAGGCGATGTGTCAAGATGTCTAAATCACACTCGGCGGGATTTAATTTGCTGATGAAATTTCTGAATCTAGCGAGTTGCCCTTTATAGGAAGAACGTCTAGCAATGAGAGTTTCATCTTTTTCAGTAGGAGCCATGACAAAAAGAATAAATTGAAATACAACTCACGAAACTGTAGAACCTTGGAGATGCTGTCAAGCTGGCAGCAGCAAATGGGTAGAAAGAACAGGACACACCAAAGGAGACAGGAGCGGCCTCTTTCCCGTTCACAGGCTTTGCATGATGTAGTTATAGCTGAAAAATCCAAAGCAGATATTAATAATTTGCAGAGTATTGTCAAACAGAAAAATGACAAATGGACTCTCCCGGGTTTCTGGTACCAAATTTTGGGTAGTTTATTGGCTGAGGAATAACCCACCCACCAAGGGAAGATGATTAAGAAAAGGAAGTAGATTTTGGATTGGAGAAAAAGGATAGATTAATAGGAGGAGAGTCGCACAAAATTAATAAGTTTGACTTTAAACACACTTAAAGGTGGTTGCCACCGAAAATTAACTTTCTGATACCTAAAGTAGGTGCGAGCTTGGTCGAAGCTGACGGGAACCGCAGCTAAGACTTGGGCAGTTTGCCAGAGAAAGGCTTTAGTGTATTTCCTCCCAAGCACGAATAAGACTACTATAGGGAAGAGTGATAGTCTGGCAAGACAAATAGTAAAAGCTTTATTGAGTATGAACGAGGGCATAAACCTAGGAAGAGCTAGGAAAGCCAGGATCTTGCCTAACTGTAGTATCAGAGAAATGATGAATCCAAAAACAAATATTTAATTTATTAAACAATGCAAAGAAGTTTGAGGAAATTAACAAGCATGTAATATAATTTTGACAAACATAGTTCATTTGAACTTTTTAACAAATGGGGTCGCAGACCTCTCAACATTAAACGTTTGCTCCAGGCAATTGACAATTTACAAGGTTTCAAACCTTACATGTTTCTAAAATCTTTATAAGATTTAAACAAATAAACAATGAAGTAATTAAAGTTTGAACGTGAATTGGTGTACAAAGAGTGTACCTTAAGAAATTCTTGAGAGAATGTTCTAGAGAAAGTGACAACTTCGAAAATAACAATAATAAAAACATGAAAAATAAGATAGAAGTTCTTACAACTTCTTATATTTATACAGAATTACTATATGAGAATTATACAAAAGAGGGCAGGTCACTTACTGTGAAACCTGAAGAAAGTAAAAAGGAAAGTTCAAGACTTCCCAAATTTGAGCAGGAATCACTAGCCAAATGGGACAGTTTCCATTTCGTGAAACCTGAACATGACTCGCTCAAGAGTTTAAGGAATTGTTTTCCCTGATTATAGGAAAGGAACAACGTGAATTTGAAACTTGTATCACACAAGCAATTATGCAGAATTTAATTAATGTTAAACTAGCAAAGTTGTAAGGGCACTTCGAGAGTGACACCTTATAGGAAAGTTACAATTTTATTAATAATGGTGGTTAGTAGAAGGTTGAGGAAAGATCATTGGGATATAGGATCAATGTTCATGGCCGTATTTAATGTAAACGGACGAGCGCGACGCGGTTGAAACGTGGAACAAGCACTGGATATCACTGTAGTCTATAAAGATGGATGCAAAGTTCACTATAGAAACACTAAAGTTTATGAGAAAGAAAGTTATTGCAATTATGGAAATAACTGATTGCACTATATAGGTGAGAGTCTATTTCTTGAAAAAGTTGTGATTTACAATTAAATGTACCATAAAACATTCCAGTGGTTCCAGCGGTGGAAGAAAGTTAGCTATTGCAAAAATTTGTAAGGAAGATTCCTCATTTTAAATATTATTGTCACAAGTGAGTGAAAAATACCTGACGGCAAGACTCGCAGATAGAGTACAAGATCTCGAAGGTTCCAGAACGACCTTAGTGGAAAAATGGGGTTGAGAAAATCCAACGGAGGAACTAGCTTAATGAATTATAGACAGCGGGTATTAGGTAATATCCCACGTAGTGAGAGGATTTCTCATTTGAACAGCTTAAGAAAGCTCTTTTTTAGTAAAGTTGGCTTATACAAGCAAAAGCTCAACATGGCAAATCCCACGAAGAATGATTTTTTCCCCAAAATAAATACTTTCACACTGTCTATAAAAGTATCATTAAAAGCACGTGGAAGTTAAAACCATGAAGATGAGGTTAAAACTTTTAAAATGGTACTTATCTTGATTTCATGTTGAAGGCGAAGTTCCGTATGACGATAACTACTTTGCCAACATGGCGTAGAAGAGTGTGTGCCTCTTGGTTTGAGGAGTCTAGCTCGAGTGGAGCTTTAACTGATCGAGTCAACTGCCGACTGAGAAGTGAGACCTGCTCAACGGAGCACGGAGGGTCCAAGGAAGGGAAAAAGAGTGGGGGGTAAGAAACAAAAGGAGAACATATAAGCATTGCCAATGTTACAACAAAAAAATGATCTTCTCTTGCTGAGCTGGTCTTCAAAGAGTTGATAACAGGCGATACTAGCGCAGCATGGTGAGTGAAACAGTAGACGTAGTCCTCTTGCTCATGGAGATAATAGCTGGCGATGGCAGTAAAATCTGGTAGCCAGATGGAGAAGGAATTCCTCTTGCGCGAGGAAGAGTTGAAGAGCTTCAGAGATTCGCTGCTATATGACGCTAGGTGGGTCATAGAATATATATCTGGAACAGACTCATAAAAGATATAAGCGACCTGAACCCCTAAGAGAAAACAGAAGATCACTGTTGGTGTTTGACAAAGAGAAAGGAAGAAATGAACATGCAAGGAGCAATAAAAATTATATCTCAGGTACCGTGTATTCAAAGAATACACCATACTGGGGAGGCAAACACCAACAGAGAGCAAATAAGCAGTTACACATTTAATGGAAGAGGAGCGATCAAAGACAGGGGTCTTGTAATCGAACCGTTAATGGTCAAGACTCTGACCACCCTGACTCTCCCATCTCTTCCAGGATAACACTTGGTCACTCTACCGGAAGTCCAGACTAGAGGGGGAGAAACATCCCTAACCAAGACCAAGTCCCCCACTTTAATGTCGGGACGGGAAAGAAACCACTTCTGCCTCCGTTGCAAGGAAGTTAAATATTCCAGGTTCCACCTCTTCCAAAAAGAATTGCGGAGGGCTTCAAGTTTACGCCAAACAATAGGTAAATCAGAATCCCTGAAAGAATTAGGAAGGGGAGGATGGGCAGAGAGAGAAGTGCGTGTAAGACAGTGACCAGGTGTGAGTGGAAGGAGGTCATCAGGGTCATTAGAAAGCGGAGTTAAATAACGAGAATTAACGACATCTTCCATCACAAAATAACTAGAAGCTGAGGGAAATAAAGCACTAGTAAAGATTGCGATACAATGCAAAAGGAGAATTAACAAGTTTAAACAAAGCGTATAGAAACAAGTACATCTATTCAGGACAAGAATATACCAAATAAACAAAGAAACTATGCGAGTAGAAAGCAAGAACGCCATAGGTAACAACCTAGTAGCCATAAACAATGACCTTAAGTCATAATAAGCATCAAAGGGGTTACTCAGAAAAATACTTAAGTCAGCAAGAAACGTGACGTGACAAGTATAAATGCAAAAACACATCGAATGTGACGACGAGAAAAAACAAGTTTGTTCATCAATGAACAATAAGATTTCAAAATATGTAAGCAAAGTGTAATACATAAGCGCGTAAAGGATATGCAACGATGTTACGAGACGAGAATCGAAGCAATTGTAGAATACGAGCGTAAGTAAGTGAGATACACAGGCAAGCACGGCCTTGACACACATAGTACAGCGAGATAAGGCATATAAATAGCTGAAAGAGTCCTTAACTGGAACAAGTTTATTTTGGGAAGTAGGTGAACGGCTTCTGTACTTGCAGTAGCGACTCGCCAGACAATGGTTGGCAATCAGCCAGAGTTGAGATAAGAGAAACTTGCTTTGACCTTTAGCAAGCATACAGGAAATGAACAGTGACTTGACCTTCCTCGGGCTTGTATACAAACAAGTTTGAAAAACAAGTAGTTCGGAATAAACAAACAACACTTGTTGAATCAGCTGTGACTTAAAGCAGATATTCAGGTTGTACGGCATGCAGTCAATCGTAACTTGGACGTGAAAAAACAATTTAAAGCTATATGAAATAGAGTAGGAAATCAATTTCGCATAATTTTGAGGATCACGAAATCGGACAATTTTCGACAGGAAAAAGCTTGATTCTTCCGAAATAGGAAGTGAAGCCGGGACATTGAGAAGAAGGTTATGCATAAGAATAGTTATTCTTGATGTTAGGGAATTCAGATTTTCAAGCGGTTTCAAAAGCGGCTTCCAATTGTGAGGAAGGAGGGAGGAGCCGACCGTGGCCATCCTTCTAAATAACGAAAGAAGTGAAACATGGCTTACAGCAAAGTGATGGTGACTGATAGCCATGGTTTTACACAAGGGGAAGATAGTTTTCGAGAAAGAGTTTAAGCAATTACCTGCTATAAAAAATGACATGAGAAGGTAAACGAAATAACACAAAGCAAGGCGAACTTGAATTGCCATTTTGTGCGGGAAGAAGGAAAAACCATTTAAACAACTTACAGAGGTAGTGTAGTTGTTCACGATAAGACATCGTTTCGACAAGTGTTTTTCAAAAATATTGAGATCTGAAACATGAGCGTTCTCTTTTTCAGAAATGGGATTTATGTCAGCTGTAACGAAATGACATTGCGCTTTGGTTTGAACGCTGGTATGTTTGATTTCACCAGTAATAACCCAACCAAAATCGGTGTCTCTGGCGACCACGGTTGAAGATAACTTGCGTGTTTGTTTGCGAATGCACTTCCAAAAAACATTGGCACTGAAAAGTACATCAATGGGACCTTGAGCATTAAACTGAGGATCAGCTAACCTTAAGTGCGAGGGAATGTTTAAATCGGAAGTATTAATAGAGTGACTTGGAGTGTCCTTGCCAATACTGGTAAGAATGTGACAGTTTAAATTAAGATTGGTGTTTCTTTGGCAAACGTCTCTGATTTTCAATTTTGAAGACTGCAAGACTTGAGTTTTCAAATTGTCAATGCCAGATACATTGATGGGAGTATGCGATGACGAAAGACCTAGTTTTTTAATCAACGATTGCGAAACAAAGTTATGAGTTGAAGCGGAATCGAGAAGACCACGGGTTCTAAACCAATTTCCAAATTTATCTTGGATTTCGAATTGTACAGTGGTCAAAAGGGTTTGCGCACTGTCAGAAGTTTCGGCATTAGAAATGCAGGAAGAAGCATTAGTTTGTTCGGAGCTGCTTTGCATGGAGCTTGAAGAGGCAGGTACTGATGACCTCGATTTATCGTGAACGTGCAATAAAGAATGATGCGGTTTTTTACAATGGAAACAGAGATTTGATGACGTACAGTTCGAAGAAGAATGCTTAGGTGACAAGCAATTGAAACAATGTTTGCTATTCAAGACAAACTTCCTTCGATCTTCGACAGACAATTCTTTAAAGGATTTGCACAAATACAATGTGTGAAGCTTTTTACAGAGCGTGCATTTTAACGATTTGTTGAGCGGCCTGATTTGTTCTCTTGCATGATTAAAAGAAGCAGAACGGGTTTGCTTGTTCTCGACAGATGGGGGCTGATGTCCCTTTGAAGAAGCAAGTTTTTTTTCAAAAATTTGACACTGGTGATTCGTTTCGACCTTTTCGCACTGAAATGCGAGTGCTGTAAGGACTTGGCATCGGCTGTTAAGAAACGAGATTAAGTGTTCGAAGGAAAATTCTTCCTTGCGAGCGAGTTCAATTTCCCAAGCCTTTAAATTTGAAAAATCGAAACTTGATGTAGCCAGATGAATAAGAATAGTGTCCCATGTTTGGACAGGCTGCTTAAGTTGGTATAATGCTCTGACATTCAACTGTATAGAGTCTAAGAGGTTTCTTAAAGAGGTGACGTCATTAGGTTTGACGGCTGGTAAGTTGAAGAGACAGCGTATGTGGCGAGCTACACTCAAACGTAAATTGCCATATCTCTCTTTAAGGAGATTAAAGGCGATGTGGTAGTTGTCTGCGCTTAAAGGCAGTGATTCCACCAAGGCTAAGGCCTCAGATTCCAAAGACGTACGCAGGAAATAAAATTTATGAATAACGGGGATCTCGGTATTTTCATGAATTAGGGAGCAGTAAAGTTCGTAAAAAGAATACCATTCACCTTCCTTGCCTGAGAAGTGCGGTAGGCTTATCTTAGGAAGTAACGGTTTCGGTTTGTTCTTGTGAACTGAAGCGGGTGCGAACTGGGCCGGATTGATGACCCTAGTGTCCGGTTCTGAGATATTGCGGATCAGTTGGTGGGCCTTTGCAATCCCTTCAAAGTACAAGGGTTCGACCTCGTCCCGATCCGATTGAAGTTCTGGGCAAGCGGATTCAATCTCGGTTTGAATTTGATCATAATAATCATAAGACCGTTCGTACAACTTAAGGCGATGTGTCAAGATGTCTAAATCACACTCGGCGGGATTTAATTTGCTGATGAAATTTCTGAATCTAGTGAGTTGCCCTTTATAGGAAGAACGTCTAGCAATGAGAGTTTCATCTTTTTCAGTAGGAGCCATGACAAAAAGAATAAATTGAAATACAACTCACGAAACTGTAGAACCTTGGAGATGCTGTCAAGCTGGCAGCAGCAAATGGGTAGAAAGAACAGGACACACCAAAGGAGACAGGAGCGGCCTCTTTCCCGTTCACAGGCTTTGCATGATGTAGTTATAGCTGAAAAATCCAAAGCAGATATTAATAATTTGCAGAGTATTGTCAAACAGAAAAATGACAAATGGACTCTCCCGGGTTTCTGGTACCAAATTTTGGGTAGTTTATTGGCTGAGGAATAACCCACCCACCAAGGGAAGATGATTAAGAAAAGGAAGTAGATTTTGGATTGGAGAAAAAGGATAGATTAATAGGAGGAGAGTCGCACAAAATTAATAAGTTTGACTTTAAACACACTTAAAGGTGGTTGCCACCGAAAATTAACTTTCTGATACCTAAAGTAGGTGCGAGCTTGGTCGAAGCTGACGGGAACCGCAGCTAAGACTTGGGCAGTTTGCCAGAGAAAGGCTTTAGTGTATTTCCTCCCAAGCACGAATAATATTACTATAGGGAAGAGTGATAGTCTGGCAAGACAAATAGTAAAAGCTTTATTGAGTATGAACGAGGGCATAAACCTAGGAAGAGCTAGGAAAGCCAGGATCTTGCCTAACTGTAGTATCAGAGAAATGATGAATCCAAAAACAAATATTTAATTTATTAAACAATGCAAAGAAGTTTGAGGAAATTAACAAGCATGTAATATAATTTTGACAAACATAGTTCATTTGAACTTTTTAACAAATGGGGTCGCAGACCTCTCAACATTAAACGTTTGCTCCAGGCAATTGACAATTTACAAGGTTTCAAACCTTACATGTTTCTAAAATCTTTATAAGATTTAAACAAATAAACAATGAAGTAATTAAAGTTTGAACGTGAATTGGTGTACAAAGAGTGTACCTTAAGAAATTCTTGAGAGAATGTTCTAGAGAAAGTGACAACTTCGAAAATAACAATAATAAAAACATGAAAAATAAGATAGAAGTTCTTACAACTTCTTATATTTATACAGAATTACTATATGAGAATTATACAAAAGAGGGCAGGTCACTTACTGTGAAACCTGAAGAAAGTAAAAAGGAAAGTTCTAGACTTCCCAAATTTGAGCAGGAATCACTAGCCAAATGGGACAGTTTCCATTTCGTGAAACCTGAACATGACTCGCTCAAGAGTTTAAGGAATTGTTTTCCCTGATTATAGGAAAGGAACAACGTGAATTTGAAACTTGTATCACACAAGCAATTATGCAGAATTTAATTAATGTTAAACTAGCAAAGTTGTAAGGGCACTTCGAGAGTGACACCTTATAGGAAAGTTACAATTTTATTAATAATGGTGGTTAGTAGAAGGTTGAGGAAAGATCATTGGGATATATGATCAATGTTCATGGCCGTATTTAATGTAAACGGACGAGCGCGACGCGGTTGAAACGTGGAACAAGCACTGGATATCACTGTAGTCTATAAAGATGGATGCAAAGTTCACTATAGAAACACTAAAGTTTATGAGAAAGAAAGTTATTGCAATTATGGAAATAACTGATTGCACTATATAGGTGAGAGTCTCTTTCTTGAAAAAGTTGTGATTTACAATTAAATGTACCATAAAACATTCCAGTGGTTCCAGCGGTGGAAGAAAGTTAGCTATTGCAAAAATTTGTAAGGAAGATTCCTCATTTTAAATATTATTGTCACAAGTGAGTGAAAAATACCTGACGGCAAGACTCGCAGATAGAGTACAAGATCTCGAAGGTTCCAGAACGACCTTAGTGGAAAAATGGGGTTGAGAAAATCCAACGGAGGAACTAGCTTAATGAATTATAGACAGCGGGTATTAGGTAATATCCCACGTAGTGAGAGGATTTCTCATTTGAACAGCTTAAGAAAGCTCTTTTTTAGTAAAGTTGGCTTATACAAGCAAAAGCTCAACATGGCAAATCCCACGAAGAATGATTTTTTCCCCAAAATAAATACTTTCACACTGTCTATAAAAGTATCATTAAAAGCACGTGGAAGTTAAAACCATGAAGATGAGGTTAAAACTTTTAAAATGGTACTTATCTTGATTTCATGTTGAAGGCGAAGTTCCGTATGACGATAACTACTTTGCCAACATGGCGTAGAAGAGTGTGTGCCTCTTGGTTTGAGGAGTCTAGCTCGAGTGGAGCTTTAACTGATCGAGTCAACTGCCGACTGAGAAGTGAGACCTGCTCAACGGAGCACGGAGGGTCCAAGGAAGGGAAAAAGAGTGGGGGGTAAGAAACAAAAGGAGAACATATAAGCATTGCCAATGTTACAACAAAAAAATGATCTTCTCTTGCTGAGCTGGTCTTCAAAGAGTTGATAACAGGCGATACTAGCGCAGCATGGTGAGTGAAACAGTAGACGTAGTCCTCTTGCTCATGGAGATAATAGCTGGCGATGGCAGTAAAATCTGGTAGCCAGATGGAGAAGGAATTCCTCTTGCGCGAGGAAGAGTTGAAGAGCTTCAGAGATTCGCTGCTATATGACGCTAGGTGGGTCATAGAATATATATCTGGAACAGACTCATAAAAGATATAAGCGACCTGAACCCCTAAGAGAAAACAGAAGATCACTGTTGGTGTTTGACAAAGAGAAAGGAAGAAATGAACATGCAAGGAGCAATAAAAATTATATCTCAGGTACCGTGTATTCAAAGAATACACCATTGCTCCCCTACTAGTGTGTATTTTTTGTCCTAGAGACCTGGGACTTGATATATGGGTAGAGAGGGTAAGAGCCTCGGATTTATGTCAAACGAACGTTTTTGTAAAATTCCTGGTTTCCAAAATATAAAAATTTCAAAATTGGACTGTTCTCAAAAAAATATATATAAAGTTTTGTTCTAACGATAAAGGACATAGAGACCGTTCGTTTAAGCCATTGTATAACGTTGTATCATCATTGGTTTTGGGAATATCACTTATTTTCAAAAACAAACAAAAATCCATATTTTTTATTATTATTTTTTATATAACTAGTGGTTCATAGGAAAGAGGACATCACCCTAAGTTGAACGACACCTCATTCATCAAAATCCGACCATGGACTCACGAGAAAAGTCTATTTAAATGTTTCAACTTCGCGCGGCGGCCATGTTGGTTTGTTGGGCACAGCCACGTCAAGTGTAATAGAACCATCAGTACTAACCTACTCACCACATTTCAAACGCATCAATTCTCCTCTTTTCTGCTGCACCAATAGTCCAAGTTTCACTTCCATAGAGTGCCACGCTCCAGACAAAGGCTTTCAAAAAATGACTTCCTAATACCTAAATCTATATTCGTTGTCAACAGATTCCTTATTTGTGGAAATGCTTTCCTTGCCTGAGCCAACCTACTTTTTATATTCTCTTTACTTCGTCCATCATTGGTTATTTTGCTTCCTAAGTAAAATACATCTACAGGTTGGAAAACTCTAGAACGGCAAAGAAACTGCTCAATATCATAACAAACAGTAAATGCGGCACGGAATGGCTGACGGAGGTCCAGAGGGACCTATAACATATAAACATAGAAATTCTCGAGGACCACGCCGAGAGCTGGAGTAAAATCACAAATGCTAAGTTTGAGTAAAGAACATCACGACAGCCTGGAAAAAAAATGGACAGCTGAGCGAAAGAAGGAGCATTCCGAGAGGCTGAAGAGATTTTGGGAAGAGAAGAGGGAAAACGCCAGAAGATGAAATCTTGAATTCAAGTTCAATCGCTCTCCTAAAGGGGAACAATCGATTAAATATATAAATTATAATTTGTGGTCTAGTTTTATTTTAGAAATGCCTACTACTTATATACAAATTGTCATGTTATTCACTTCAGTAGTTTTGACACCAATTCATAACAACTTGGCAAATAGGGTATACTAATTGATCATTATTCACCTCATCCGGGCTAAACACTTTTTTTTCTTTTTTTTTTTCGGCTTCGGTGGCGTAGTCGGTAGCATGCTGAGCTTCTATGCCCAAGATAGCGGGTTCAAACCCGGCCGAAGCCGTCGGATTTTTTAAGAGCGTTAAAAATCCCTCAGTATGCCTTCCTTCGGAGGGGAAGTAAAGCCGGCGGTCCCATGTCATAGATTTATGGCATGTTAAAGAACCTTCCAATAATTACCACCTGTGTGAAGCTAAATTGGATAGGTTAAGAATGTAAACAACGCTCTTAGGTTTCTACGTTCGTTGCCAAGAGCCGACTGCGGTGGCGTCTAGTAGCTGAGTTCTGAACGTGGCCTAGTACTCGTTGAGGGTGGCGCTTGGCGGCAAAAGTAGGAACTATTTGAAAAATTCTAAGTTGCAGTCTGTACTTAAATTAAGAAACAGATAACACACACTAATACAGTCATCACAATTAACACCGGTTATCAGACAGATTCTACACACACCCAAAGTACACGGGGCTACATGACCGCATTGTCGCAGCCCCTAAACTTAAGAACCAACCAACCATTAATTACTTTACGAGCTTTGCGACATCGTGGTGATGCTTCCCCATTCACTGTACTGGAATGTGTATGTAGTATTTATCTCATAACCTGCGTTATTGTGGTATCTGTAGTATTTTATATTTGTAAATGAGGCTAGGATGGGGATGGAGGTGACCGTCAGTCATTAAGTCATTAACCATACCGGTATTTGCCGGGAGTAGAAATGGGGAAACCACAAAAAATACTTCTAGGTTGGCCGAGGTGGGAATCGAACCCGTCTCTTCACAGTTTTGCTTCACGAGGTTGAGTGTACCTGTTCCAGCACTCTGACCTGAATTAAATTTCGTGTCAAGTCGGGAATCTAACCGAAACCTTTTGGGACGACATCCAATAATTCCAGCTGTTAAACCACGAGGTGGTCTTTATTTGTAGAGATACCGTATACGTAGCGTTGTTGTTGTTGATTCTTTTATGAGCTTTGTGCCATCGAGGTCATGTAGCCCCGTGTACTTGTGTGTGTGTAGAATTTGTCTGATAACCTGTGTCACTGCCATGTCTGTACTAGTGGGGTACAGTATAGTAGTTTGAAAACAGTATTCACTTATGATAAGATAGTCACTTCTGCTTTGCCGAGGAACCTCTTGGATGCAAGATGCCCAGTTGTCCTGCTTGGATAATATAGTGGTCCCAAGTACGCAGTTCAGAAGAACTAGTATCTGACATGCCAATTGTAAAATTGTGAGCTATAGCCCGAAAGGTTGATGATGTCTGCTCAGGAAATCTAAAGTTGTAAATATTCAGGCGAGCAGCGGTACTGTAACCTATTGCACTATCGCTGGGGGTGACGGCTAGAGATTAATATTGTGCTCTCTGCCCCGGGTGGGATGTAAACACTTCAACCACGAGCGGAACACTTGGTCTCTAAAGTGCTGTATCTGAAGTTAGGATCTCAATAGCAGCCTTACTCTGCCACTACCCTCATTTCAATGGGAGGCAAGATATATTTATTACCCAACCAACCATATTCCTCCATCAGAACAAAACCTCATCTTTATGAAGAGAAAATAAATTGAATTAATCACGGTTATGTCTTTCAGATGTGGTAGCAAAAGTAGGAACTACTTAAAAATGATCGTCTGCAGTCCTTACCTGAATAACAGATAACACACACTAATACAGCCAACACAATTAACACCGTTTATCAGACAAACAAGCTGTACACGGCATGCGTTGCAATGCCAATCATAGAAAGTGTTGGCGTTGAAATTCTGTTTCTTGAAGTGCTTTTGGATACCCAACATGCTTTTCAAGTTTCGTTAACTGCCTCTAAGCTACCGTAAGATGGATTTTCTAATTTAGAATCATTCGTGGGAGCGTGCACAACAACTTTCAAAAGTTTCATCGCAATCGGATGAATGACATATGAACGTATACGGGATTTTGTTTGAACGATTCGTGCGCTGTCACTCATTTGTTGATTCTACTCGTACGCTACCTATTGAGAAATGGATTTACTAAGTCGAAACCCTACCCTGGCGTATACACAATAACTCATCGAGGTTTCATCACAATCGAAGGAGGTTATATGAACGCATAGGGGATTTTGTTGAAACGCTTCGCGCGTCGTCACCCATTTGTTGCATATACTCGTGCGCTACCTATTGTGAAATGGATTTACTAAGTCAAAACCCTTCCCTGGCGTGTACACAATAACTCATCAATGTTTCATCGCAATCGGATGAATGGTATATGCACGTATACGGGGTTTTGCTTAAACGATTCGTGCCTTGTCACTCATTTGTTGAATCTACTCGTACGCTACCTATTGTGAAATGTATTACTAAGTCGAAGCCCTTCCCTGGCGTGTACACAATAACTCATCAAGGTTTCATCGCAATCGAAGAAGGTTATATGAACGCAATAGGGGATGTTGTTGAAACGCTTCGCGCGTCGTCACCCATTTGTTGCATCTACTCTTGCGCTACTTATTGTGAAATGGATTTACTAAGTCTAAACCCTTCCCTGGCGTGTACACAATTACTGATCAATGTTTGATCGCAATCGGATGAATAGTAGGCTATATGAACGCATACCGGATTTTGTTTAAACGATTCGCGCCCCGTCACTCATTTGTTAAATCTACTCGTGCGCTACCTACTGTAAAATGTATTTACTAAGTTAGAAACCGTCACGTAAGTGTCCACAACATCTCACCCAAGTTTCATCGCTATCGGACTAATGGGATATGAAGACATAGGGGACTCTATTGAAACGCTCCGCGTGTCGTCGTTCATTTGTCGAATCTACTCGTGTGCTACTTTCTGTGAAATGTATTTACTAAACCAGAAACCTTCCTTGGAGTGTCCACCATATATCACCCAAGTTTCACCGCTAATGGCAGAATGGTATATGACATTATACGGGACTTTGTTGAAACGCTAATGGGATATGAAGACATAGGGGACTGTATTGAAACGCTCCGTGTGTCGTCGTTCATTTGTCGAAACTACTCGTGTGCTACCTACTGTGAAATGTATTTACTAAGCCAGAAACCTTCCTTGGAGTGTCCACCATATTTCACCCAAGTTTCACCGCTAACGGCAGAATGGTATATGACCTTATACGGGACTTTGTTGAAACGCTTCGCGCGTCGTCCCTCATTTGTTGAATCTACTGGTGCGCTGCCTATTGTATAGTGGATTTACTAAGCCAGAAACCTTCCATGAAGTGTACACAACATCTCACCAAAGTTTCAGAGCTATCGGACGAATGGTGTATGAATGCATACGGGACTTGGTTGAAACGCTTCGCGTGTCGTCGCTCATTTCTTGAATCTACTCTTGCGCTACGTATTTTAATATGGATGTACTCAGCCAGAAACCTTCCCTGCAGTGTACACAACATCTCACCCAAGTTTCATCGCAATCGGATGAATGTTATGTGAACGTATACGGGACGTTGTCGAAACGCTTCGCGCGTAGTCACTCATTTGTTGAATCTAAACGTGCGCTTCGTATTGTAAAAAAGATTTACTCAGCCAGAAACCTTTCCTGGAGTGTACACAACAATTCACCATACATTTATCACTATCAGACGAATGGTATATGACCTTATACGGGACTTTGTTGAAACGCTTTGCGTGTCATCGCTCATTTGTTGAATCTACTGGTGCGCTACCTATTGCAAAATGGATGTACTAAGCCAGAAACCTTCCCTGGAGTGTACACAACATCTCACCCAAGTTTCATCGCTATCGGATGAATGGTATATGACCTTATATGGGACTTTGTTGAAACGCTTCGCGCGTCGTCGCTCATTTGTTGATTCTACTCGTGCTCTACATATTTTTAAAGGGATTTACTAAGCCAGAAACCTTCCCTGGAGTGCACACAACATCTCAGCCTAGTTTCATCGCTATCGGACGAATGGTATATGAATACATACGGGAATTTTTTTGAAACGCTTCGCGCATCGTCGCTCATTTGTTGAATCTAGGCGTGCGCTACCTACTGTAAAATCGATTTACTAAGTCAGAAACCTTCATTGGAGTATACTCAACATCTCACCCAAGTTTCATCGCAATCGGATGAATGGTATATGAACGCATAGGAGACATACACACCCACAGACAGACAAACTATCACGTAACATTGATTTATATATATACAAGCTGTACCCGGCATGCGTTGCAATGCCAATCAAAGAAAGTGTTGGCGTTGTAATTTTGTTTCTTGGAGTGCTTTTGGATACACTATATCTTTTTGAATTTCCGTTAACTGCCTCTAAGCTATCGTAAAATGGATTTACTAATTTAGAAATATTCGTGGGACGTGCACAACAACTCACCAAAGTTACATCGCAATCGGATGAATGGCATATGAACGCATACGGGATTTTGTTGAAACGCTTCGCGCGGCGTAACTCATTTGTTGCATCTATTCATGCGCTACCTACTGAAATGGATTTACTAAGTGTACACAACAACTCATCAAAGTTTCATCGCAATCGATGAATGGTATATACACACATACGGGAATTTGTTGAAAGGCTTCGCGCGTCGTCACTCATTTGTTGCATCTATTCGTGCGCTACCTACTGAAATGGATTTACTAAGTGTACACAACTCGTCAAAGTTTCATCGCAATCGATGAATGGCATATGAACGCATACGGGATTTTGTTGAAACGCTTCCCGCGTCGTCACTCATTTGTTGAATCTATTCGTGCGCTACCTACTGAAATGGATTTACTAAGTGAACACAACAACTCATCAAAGTTTCATCGCAATCGATGAATGGTATATGAACGCATACGGAATTTTGTTGAAACGCTTCGCGCGTCGTCACTCATTTGCTGCATCTATTCGTGCGCTACCTACTGAAATGGATTTACTAAGTGAACACAACAACTCATCAAAGTTTCATCGCTATCGATGAATGGTATATGAACGCATACGGGATTTTGTTGAAACGCTTCCCGCGTCGTCATTCATTTGTTTAATCTACTCGTGCGCTGCCTATTGTAAAATGGATTTACTAAGCCAGAAACCTTCCCTGATGTGCACGCAACATCTCACCCAAGTTGCATAGCTATCGGACGAATGGTATATGAATTAATAAGGGACTTTGTTGAAACGCTTCGCGTGTCGTCGCTCATTTGTTAAATCTTCTCGAGCGCTACCTACTGTGAAATGTATTTTTTACGTTAGAAACCTTCACGTAGGTGTTCACAACATCTCACCCAAGTTTCATCGCTATCGGACGAATGTTATATGACCATATACGGGATATTGTTGAAACAATTCGCGCGTCATTGCTCATTTGTTGAATCTACTCGTGTGCTACCAATTGTAAATTGGATTTACTAAGCCAGTCACCATCCCTGGAGTGTACACAACATCTCAATCAAGTTTCATCGCTATCGGACGAATGGTATATGAACACATACGGGACTTTGTTGAAATGCTTCGCGCATCGTCGCTCATTTGTTGAATCTACGCGTGCGCTACCTATTGTAAAATGGATTTACTAAGTCAGAAACCTTCCTTGGAGTGTACTCAACATCTCACCCAAGTTTCATCGCAATCGGACGAATGGTATATGAACGCATAGGAGACATACCCACAGACAGACAAACTATCACGTAACATTGATTTTTATATTGAACCCATGTGCCATAGGGTCCAATGAGGGCGAATCCATGTATTTGAGGAAGAAATGAAGGAAACGTATAGTTTCTAATGTAACTTAAAGAAATATCCAGCTAAGATGCTAGCCTAATATGGTGCAAGAGGCGAGGACCAGGTGTTCGTGAGATGAGATCACCCCTCTTGACATTCAGAAGGGAGCGAGTCATGAGTATTAATAACCGAGTGGAAATTTCCCAAGATTAAACAAGGAAGCCTGACTCGGAAATCGACCTTACGTTGCTGGAAATTGACAACACCGCTTATGCGCCAGAAGAGGAATAATTAAATTTAACCCGTTTACGAGTATAATAATGAGTAAACACGTACAGTACAGTGAATCATTTCGAATGAGAGATTTTTTAGTAAAGAGAAACCATTTAATAATTGCGCAGGAGAAAACTGCAAACGCAAGACGACGTCATCGGGGAATTACCAAGGCCTGTGTGGAGGGGAGAAAGCAAAAGAAATGCAACACCCACACAATTGAGGACGAGAAATTAATTAATATCTCCGAATTGCACGATCGATTCTTAGGTGCAATGAGATTATTTGACATTGAGAAGACGAGCTTTCGGAAGGTATAATTGTTATAATTGTGCAACCATTATTTTAGAAATTGGCCACAGAAAGGACTAGAGTCTTATCTTTTTGTAGCGAAAAGGTATAAAACTCCTGGCCTCACCAAGCCAATCATGCAGTCATTCCGACAGTCCGTGAGGGGCGTAAGACTACATCACAGCACATCAGTATCCAGACAGCCGTGTGGGGCGTAACTCTGCGTCATATCGAAGACAGTTACTAGTACTCCTTGAGGGGAGAAACGCTGTGTTACACCGCAGAAGTAATATCCGATAGCCATAGGCGTCGCAGTATTAACAACTTGCTTGCCTCCATAAGGAGTGGTAAAGAAGAAATTTAAAGTATCGCCGGATTGAAATATTAGGAAAATCCTAGTTACAGGATTTAGGCCCGACTGTATACAAGTTATAGTGAAAAGTTCGTAAGATATAGTCAGAGCAGGCTGCGAACGTCGGACTTAAAGGCGATAGGTCGTTAAATAGACGAACGAATATATCATAACGTACGGAAGTACCGTACCAGAAAGATAAACTGTTATCTAAATTAAAGAACCCAAAAAGGGAAGAACAGAATAAGGTTCGGAACGTATTTCAGAAACGTAGGAGTGCTAGAACCGATCAAATAAAGAAGCACGGAGACTATAAACATTATCTCCAGAAAGCAGGCGAACTATTCAAAAAGTACTAGACTCGAGAAGTACTAGCTGCTATAAACTAAATCCATAGGTCATCGAGAGGTTATTGAGGAGACCTCGATCCGAATAGACTTTCGCTAGGATCGATAAGCCAGATCTACAAAGAAGCCGTTCAAGCTAGATAAATAGCCGGTCATCCAGGATAGGAGTAGAAGAATTTGGATTCCAGGGAACAGTAGATGTTTCGAGACTTTCGTATTCTGCAGGATAGGAAGCCGACATTGAATAAATTTCACCCTTGGAAACGGGAAATTAAGAGGTCACGTGTGATAGGCTCAGAAATACGGCCTAGTGATCAAGAATTGTGAAGTGTAAATTTATCAAGAGTGTGTGTTAAATTAATATTTTTTGAGTGTTTATTATGTGTTCTAAAGGGACACATCAGTGTATAAAAATGTCGTCAATGTTAAGTGTCTTAAATATATGTCAAGAAGTGTTTGTACATAAGATGAATTCCTTTAATATGGAGTAAAAGTTCAAAGTGGGCCCAAAATGAAACACCGCACAAGAATAAAGATCATGGGACGATCTTAAAAACATGTGAGTACTGAATTTCATTCTATTTTGGTGTCAGGAAATGGTTGTGTACAAATCCACCGGAGTTTTTGAGTAAAAGGGATGTGTTTTAAGAAATAAATACTGAATAAACAAGAACGCGGTCTGAACAATAATAGAAATTTGAGAAATTATAAATAATTATGTAAAGAATAAATCCCGTAGAGGAAATATATGAATAAAATGTTAATGTATTTAACGAATGTCATAAGAGCAAGCGAAATATCAGTAATTATCATGAAAGATATTTAAATAAAGTAAAGTTGAGATATGAAAGAAATAGCTTTTGAGCTTGTGTAAAGAATAAAGATAATACTAATAACTAAGTATGAAAATATTAAATAAAGATCAAATAAATTGATGTGAACATAAGAGCGTTAAAGCCTTAATATATGTGTAAGATATGATGTTCAAGGGAATGTTTTAAAAGGGAGCGATTTATCGGCAACGGAAAAGATTAATATAAGAATTAAAAATAATATGAATTGTTACTAATGAGATTTATCAGTTCTTGGGAAGACATTTCGGCTTAAAATAATGCATAGCGCAACGGAGCGCTAATAATATTAAAAATGTCACGCTAGGAAAGCGTAGAAGTTAAAATACTTGGTAAATTACTTATGGAGGGTAGTTGATTGTAGTGAATTGATAATTGTATAAGTCCTCTATTTGTGACGTAGTATCACGAGGCATTGTGTATGTATTAAAAGGGAGCTAATGTATGGTATTATTGAGCGTATGTCATGTAGGCCACGGCCGACTTTAAATCGCGTCTTGTATAAGTCCTCTATAAGGGAATGGTTCCCGAGGCATGTGAAGAGATTCGAACTCAGAATCCTCTTATGAAAAGCCCCTAAATTCTTCGTCGTCGAATGTGTATTAATCTTCCCCAATCAATGAGGACCCTCTCATAATTAATAAATGCCAAGGTTACGAAAGTGGTCTATGAACCAAAGAATATTTGTTTGAATGGATACAGTACAGTAAAAGCCCGGTCTCTCCCCAGGACTGAGTATAATGTGAAGGTTTGTTTTGAAAGCCTTGGAAAGGAGCTGCTAACGTGGGTTAGACAGAGAGTCGCCAGTCACCCTCCTGGTCATAAATCGCACCCGAGTAGAATGGCCTGGCTCTCTTAGAGTAAGGGTGGGCCGAAACCGTCTCGTAAGATGTAGTAAAGACACCGTGAGTGTTTAAAGTTGTTAACGACCCGGGAGTTGAACCGAGGTCCTTGTAGATTGATATTTTCGTTTGCCTGTTCAGATCGTAGTTTCTTATGTGATAATGGTCTTATAAGACATAAGAGATAAATAATAATCCCTATTGTAATGATGTATGGAAGTAGGATTCCACGAGTTAATTGAAGGCAACTAAGTTTCGGGAGTAACTATAGTTTTTTTGACTGTGTCAAGTATCTTCACGCTCTGGAGTACACAAGTGATTTCCTGATTACCTTAATATATTTGTGAAAATAAAGAGAGATGATAATAGCTGAATGTGTGAACATGCCCAAAATATTGAGTTAGATAATTAACATAAAATTTTAAATGTAATTATACATTTGTTTGGAGGATTAAGAAAATATAAAAGATAGTATTTGAGGTGTACAAGAGTGACACCATTATTGTGTAAAGCAGGGAGCCAAAAGAGCTCGGAGTTATATAAGACTTACAGTTGATGCTTTATGGAAGTAAGACTAAGTAGGAATTGTTGGTTTATGTGGAAACCATATGATTTAATACAATATTTGTTTTATTATATTTGTGATTCCTTGTTCATTTGGAACAAGTAGATGATTATGGGTCAGTAATTAAATTGTTAAAGTGTTTGTAGCGCCATTAATTTTATTAATTAAATGTGTTAAAATAGGAGTTGATTTTGTTGTTATTTTTGCAAGTGTATCCTATAATTAATCCAAAATATGTGAGTCACAGAGTGGGGGAACTTACCACTGCCCCGAAAATTCCGAATTGAGCTACGCTGGTATACTGTGATTGGCATATTTCTTGCTAAAAGGGCACATGGGGGCATATAAGTAATGTGCTGGATTAATAACTAGAGGAACACTTAAGACGGTCATATCGTGTAAAGTAAAGTAATGATAGGAGTAGCTACAACATAAAATATTAACTGACCGCATAGGTCCCTGGAAACTCATACCGAGCAGCCCTGAATTATATAATATTATCAACCCCCCTAGCAAATCTAAGATTTTGGCACCCAGTACGCAGGGCTGAGTTTTCCTAGGGAAAACCCGAGTTTTCTCGAAAAATCAAAATTTTCATTTTTTGAAAAAAAAATGGTTTTTCGAAATTTTGAATTTTAAATACTTCCATAAAGGTTTATGAAATTGAATAAAAGTATCAAAAGGGTACGTTGTAGTAAATACCCGTACCAAAGTAAAATTTTAAAGAAATTGGGACACAATGATTCAGAGTATCATCTCTCAAGCATGTACTAGTGTGGTGGCATTAGTGGCCCACTGTATTCTCATAAGATGGCATTGAGTGAAGAAGTGCAACGGCTCTTGGAGGCCATAAACAATAAGTTGGATAGCCAACAGACTGAAAATAAAGAAGGGTTAGGATCTGTAAACAATAAGTTGGACAGCCAACAGGAGGAAAATAACCAAAGGTTAGGATCCATGAATCTAAGTTTAGAGTCACTAAAAACTAATAGTGATAATATGGGAACTAAATTAGAAGCTATCGAAGCCGACTGTATAAACATGAATAAGGAACTGAAGGCTGAGATAGAAAAGATGAAAACAGAAAGTGGGAAAACCATTAAAGAACAGTTGGAAGTGATAAAAACGGAGACGTTAGAGTCTCTGAAAGCCAACAGTAAAGAAAACAATGGAGTACTGAAGGCTGAAATAGAAGGGACAATGAATGACAAATTTGAAGGGTTTGACACTAAGTTTGGGGACAAGTTAACTGAGTTAAAAGGGGAAATCACAATTAAAATTGAAAATGAAAACAAAGCACTTCAGTCAGGATTGCAAGACCAAATAAATATCTTGAAGGGTAGCACGGAAAAATCCCAAACAGCATGTCAAGGAAATTTTGAAATTTTGAATAAAAGTTTGAGTTCCATGGAAACTAAATTGAGTAATATGGAGGGAAATGTAAAAGCATGTGAGGAGAAACTTGTAACCCAGATCCAAGGTGTGCAGAAAGAATTGAAAGCTCAGATAGAATCTAACAAGAATATTTGTGAACGTTCCCGGGATGAGATAAAAGAAAGTTTTAAGACATTAGGAGAAGAATTTAAAGGGGTAAAGGACAAAGTAGGAGAACTCTAGGGAAAGGTCGATGGAGTTCAAACCGAAGTAACTGAGATGAAAAATCAAAATAAACAGGATGTTAAGGGTATGAAAGATCAGATTGATCATTTTATTAGGCAGGTAGATGATAACTGGAAGACGTACGAAACGAAAATAGATAAAAGTTTAGGTTTATATGAGGAGCATCTCCAGAATGAAAGAAAACAACGAGAGGACGAAAATAAGGAAAGTACCCATAAGATAGATGAAATAAGTCAGGGTATTAATGAGGTTCAGGGAACCATTGGAACATTAAAGGTCGAAATAGGAAAAACTCATAGGGAAGTAGGCCAGATCCAAAATGACTTGATGATATTATATAAGAGTCAAGGGAAAACTGAGGAAAAACTGGAAGGAATTAAAGTAAACTTGGTCAAAGGACAAAGAGAGATGGAGAAAAATATAAAGGAAATACAAGAAGACTTAGATACCAGAGGTGACGTTAAACCAGAAATTATAACAGAACAGGTTATGGTCATCAAGAAAGAGGTAGAAGACCAACTAAATGTCTTCAGGGAAAGCTTCAGGAACGACAAAAACCAAATCAAACAAGAACTGGAAACCAGTAAGAAAAATCAGGAAAGAATTCAAAATGAATTAGGATCCAGATTGGAGAGGACTGAACATAAGAATAGTCAAATGGAAATCCAACTCATGGCTAATGAAGAAAGTGCCCGAAGGGAAAGGAAGTTAGAATTCGAGAATCAGGAGGGGTTTCCAAAGACAGAATGGGTAGATTCCCGTGAACAAGGCACAGATACGGAGAGGGACTTAGGAGGGGAGAGCCCTTATAAGAACCCAGGATATCCGATGGCGATGTCAACCCCGTACATGAATCAGACAAATGGCCAGATAATAAACATTATTAAATCCAATGAGGACAGACCAGTAAAGTTTACGGGTAATAACATGTCTATTACTCCAAAATACTGGCTAAAGGAAGTTGCAGAGTATTTAAACGAGATGAAAGTTCCTCAGGATCGGAGACTGAGAGCTATTGAAAAGCTGTTGGCAGGTGATTGTCTCACCTGGTTCAGAAGCTTCAGATACACCTTTGATACGGTGGAAGGCTTTAGGGAAGCATTTTTAAAACGATATTGGGCAGCAGACGTCCAAGAGAATTTAAGGCTAGATCTGTACTCTAGGAAGTACAGCACCAATGCACCTACTAAATACTCGAAATTTTTCACCGCTCAGCTGTGTAAATTCCGCGAACTGGATATTGCTCCGGCAGAAAACGACCTGTGTGCCGCCATTGCAAGACAACTTCCGTATGAGATTCAGAGGCTGTTAATCTCATCCAAAGCCAGAAGTGCTGTGGAAGTGGAGAGTGTATTACGTCAGTTAGATATGACGACTTCGCACGTAACTCCTCGGCATCAAAGACAAACTGAGCAAGTACACATGACCAGCAGTCAGGAAACTGGAGAAAAACCAGCGACCAGGAATCAGTCCACCAGCACGGATACCCAAGGACTAGGTCGAGAGTATGGGCACCAGGAGCCTAGAAGGATACAGCCATATTACCGAGGAGGATATCGAGGACGAAATCCTAGAAATACAGGTTATAGGCAACAAGAGAGCCGACCCTATAACAATAACCATCAAAGGCAAGAAAACAGAAAGAAATGGGAGAATTATCCCAGAAGGAATGTAAGGCCAGAGGATAGGGATGATGAATATCGGGCCGAAATAGAAGAAAGATATCAGGAAAGTCTTCGTTATATGAACGAACGACCAGATGAACCTGATAGGCAAAAAGTCCGTTGGAGTGAGGCAATTAAGAACCGGAAATCACCCGACCGACTAGACGGAGCTCAAAGCTTGGAACTACAAGCTCAGTTAAAGAATGAGGGAAAAGGGAGCCCTCAGGATTAAAAAAAAACTCCAAATTTAAATTGTCAAAAGTGGAAACATACCAGGAGCTGGGAGGAGGTAGAAATTGTGAATTGGATAGCCAGACCAGATGAGCTAATTAACGAGGATGTGGAAGGAATCCCACCTGTTAAAAGAGAACTACCTATAATTATGCTTAGGATAGAAGGATTACTGGTCAGAGCATTGATTGATACCGGATCCACAATAAGTCTAATTACACAAACCCTTCTAAATGAATTGGAAACAAGGGGCCGAGTATTAAAGATTCCCACATCAAGTGTAAAGATTAAGGGGATTATCCCTGAAAAATCTCTAACATGCAAATTTCAGGTATACATTGATCTGATCATGGGTAACGCTGAAATTTCGCAGTGCTTTTTGCTGGTAAATCAATTACCGTATAATGTCATATTAGGTATTGATTTTATCCGTGAGAACAAGGTCATCATAGACCTAGCGCAAAACTGCATTAGAGTTCAAAGAGAGGATGTGGATGAGCAAAACATTAACTTACAGGAACAGGATGCGAAAATAGGAGAACAGGTATGGCATATGGAAGAAGTGATTGAGGAAGATTATAAGGACATAGAAAAGATATTTGAAGTCCTCAACATAGAACTCGAAGATAATTTGGAAACTGAGTTCGAGACCAACCTGTCAGGAAAAGTGGAGGAAGCTAAAATCAGCCTCGAAAATAAGGAACAGTTAAAGAAATTATTATTGAATTATAGGGACGTATTTGATTCCAAGCCAGGGAAGATTGAAAATTTTAAATACGCGTTCCAAGTCAATGATTGGGCACCGTTCAAACAAAAACCATACCCGGTTGCGGAAAAACATTACCCACAAACCAAGAAGACACTGCAGGAGATGATGAATGCAGGTGTTATAGAAAAGATGGCGACACCATATGTTAGTCCATTAGTGATTGTGAGTAAACCGGATGGCTCAGTAAGGGTGTGTTTAGATGCCAGAAATTTAAATGCAAAAATCATACCAGAAAATGATTCGGCACCACCCATAAAAGAAATACTGAGGAAGTTCAACGGCAAGAAGATTTTTACAAATATTGACATGACTTCTTCGTATCATCATCTCGAACTGGAAGAGAAAACCAGCTTGTTGACTGGATTTCAGTTCGACCAACAAACATATTGTTTTAGAAGATGTCCGTTTGGATTGAAGACCGCAGGATCTGCATTAATAAGAGCGCTTGATCGAAACCTGTCAGAGGAAGTGAAAGATTGCACTATCCGATACGTGGATGACATTTTGCTTACCTCGGAGAACATTGAGGAACATTTAGAAAATTTGAAGAAATTATTGGAAGACTTAAGAAGGGCAAATTTTAAAATAAATTTAAAGAAGTCGAATTTTTGTCAAAGGCAATTGACATTTTTAGGGCATGTGATTGACAAGGATGGTGTTAAACCAAATCCATGCAAATTGGAATCGATAAGGGATTTTCCAAGGCCTTTGAAGGTAAAGAACGTTCGCCAGTTTTTGGGATTGATTGGGTTCTTCTCAGGACATTGTCCATCATACACCAAATCTGTTGCACCACTACAGGACCTTCTGAAGAAGGGGGGCAAGTGGAAATGGACGGAGGAAGCAGAAAAAGCATTCGTAGAGGCCAAGGAGATGCTTTTAAATTACGTGAAGCTAGGATATCCTGATTTTAATCAGAGATTTATCATTCAAACAGACGCATCCCAGATTGGAATAGGGGCAATGCTATATCAGGAAAACCCGGAAAACCCTGATAAGAAAAACTATCTAGCTTTCACAAGTAGGAGACTGAAACCACACGAGAAAAATTATACGATCAGCGAAATCGAGCTGTTAGCGATATTGCACGCGTTGCAATATTGGCGGAAGATCGTATATGGGTTTCAGGTCATTCTAAGAACGGATCATAAAGCCTTAACCTTTTTGATGAAGACTGATTTATCCAGTCAAAGGTTGATGCGTTGGGCTTTATACATTCAACAATTTGATGTCAAGATAGAGTACTGCCCAGGAAAAGAAAATATAGTTCCAGACTACTTAAGTAGACAGCCAGAGTCCATAGAAGAGGAAGTAATGGCTATGGATTTGGAAGACAGGGATCAGCGTACTCTTAATGAGTTAAGAAGCATTAGTCAATGACAACGGGAGGATCAATGGATGAACATGCTCATATCTTTCCTTGAGGGAAGCTTGATAAGAGGAACACCAGCGTACACGGAAGCTAATAAGATAGCTCAAGACTACACGTTTTATAATGGATTATTATATAAGTTTGTAGACTCTGACCATACCAAATTAAGGATTGTTGTACCTGCAATTTTGCAGAGGAAAATAGTATGGTTAGCCCATAGATCGTTCGGACATATGGGAGTCGACAAAACAGTCTCGATGCTGAAAGAAGCATTTGTATGGCCGAGACTGAGAGAAACTGTAAGGGACACGTTAAAGACATGTGATTTATGTCAAAGGATCAAACCTAATGCATTTCTGATGAGACAGAAGCCTATACCATTGTTGCCCGAAAGGCCCGGCCAAATCATATCTATTGATAATTTTGGACCTTTGCCAAAGGCAAGAAGAGGAAATCGACACATAATGGTGGCTATGGATGTCTTCACTAAAATGGTTGTCCTTGCTCCCATACAGAAGACTAGTACCAAACAGGTGTTAAAACGACTCAAAGAAAAAGTGATACCGATTCTGGGGAAACCTGAGAATTTGTTGTCGGATCACGGCAGTTGTTTCACCAGTGTAGAGTTCAGACGAGAATTAGAAAGACTTGGAATACGTCAGATTTTGTCAAGTATTCGCCATCCTGAGGCAAATCCTGTAGAAAGAGTGATGAGAGAGACGGCCAAGTATTGTAGAATATACTGTGCCGAAGAAAATTGGAAGTGGATAGATATCTTGGATATTATCGAATTTTGTATAAATAATACAATCCATGAATCCACGGGAGAGATACCCATAACGTTACATCGGAATGAGCAACCAGAAAGACCTTGGAGTCTAGTAATTCCTAGGCCAGCAGACGCTCAGCCTGGAAGAGATGTACGCATTAGAAGAGCCTTTGAGCATCTAAAAGCTCAAGCCGACAGGAGGCAGAGAAGAAATAGGCATAAGAGGTATCATCGACCATTATTAGCAGGAGAAATGGTGTTAGTAAAAAGACCAGCCATTTCGGATCCAGGGAACCGTGTGTACAAGAAATTCCAGAAAATGTACCACGGGCCATATCAAATAATCAGAGATTTGAGGAATAACGCATATAGAATTCGGCACTGTGAAACGGATCACGAAGTGACCATGAATTCAGCAAATTTGAAATTATATTACCCTCCCGAAGATTTCGATGAAGTAAATGAACAAGCCCTGGTTATGGAAATATTTAGAGATGAATCCGCTTTTGACATAAACAAGAATAAGGAAGAAATAGAAAAGAGAGCTCAAGCATTCGAGTGCGAATGCGAATTGGAGAAATTGTATTGGGAAATTAAAGAAATAATTGGATTTATTGAAGAAGAAAATTCCAATTTAAGAAAGGAAAATGATGAAATAAGGAAACGGGTAGGGATAGACCAAACCCGTAAGGAAGAATGAGGTTCTGGGGACTTAAAGTCCAGACAAGTAAAGAAAGAAAGAAAGAAAGGGTAGGGACAGAGCATACCCGACCTACACAATTACCGGATACGACTTTAAAGAAGTAAAAACAACGGAAGGTACGGACATCGTTATGATGGCTTCGACGAATAAAGACAGATATGATTAATTGAAATAAATTTCCTCAAAAGTTTTCGAAAATTTATTTACCTAAGGAGGGGAGAGATGAACCCATGTGCCATAGGGTCCAATGAGGGCTAATCCATGTATTTGGGGAAGAAATGAAGGAAACGTATAGTTTCTAATGTAACTTAAAGAAAGATCCAGCTAAGATGCTAGCCTAATATGGTGCAAGAGGCGAGGACCAGGTGTTCGTGAGATGAGATCACCCCTCTTGACATTCAGAAGGGAGCGAGTCATGAGTATTAATAACCGAGTGGAAATTTCCCAAGATTAAACAAGGAAGCCTGACTCGGAAATCGACCTTACGTTGCTGGAAATTGACAACACCGCTTATGCGCCAGAAGAGGAATAATTAAATTTAACCCGTTTACGAGTATAATAATGAGTAAACAAGTACAGTACAGTGAATCATTTCGAATGAGAGATTTTTTAGTAAAGAGAAACCATTTAATAATTGCGCAGGAGAAAACTGCAAACGCAAGACGACGTCATCGGGGAATTACCAAGGCCTGTGTGGAGGGGAGAAAGCAAAAGAAATGCAACACCCACACAATTGAGGACGAGAAATTAATTAATATCTCCGAATTGCACGATCGATTCTTAGGTGCAATGAGATTATTTGACATTGAGAAGACGAGCTTTCGGAAGGTATAATTGTTATAATTGTGCAACCATTATTTTAGAAATTGGCCACAGAAAGGACTAGAGTCTTATCTTTTTGTAGCGAAAAGGTATAAAACTCCTGGCCTCACCAAGCCAATCATGCAGTCATTCCGACAGTCCGTGAGGGGCGTAAGACTACATCACAGCACATCAGTATCCAGACAGCCGTGTGGGGCGTAACTCTGCGTCATATCGAAGACAGTTACTAGTACTCCTTGAGGGGAGAAACGCTGTGTTACACCGCAGAAGTAATATCCGATAGCCATAGGCGTCGCAGTATTAACAACTTGCTTGCCTCCATAAGGAGTGGTAAAGAAGAAATTTAAAGTATCGCCGGATTGAAATATTAGGAAAATCCTAGTTACAGGATTTAGGCCCGACTGTATACAAGTTATAGTGAAAAGTTCGTAAGATATAGTCAGAGCAGGCTGCGAACGTCGGACTTAAAGGCGATAGGTCGTTAAATAGACGAACGAATATATCATAACGTACGGAAGTACCGTACCAGAAAGATAAACTGTTATCTAAATTAAAGAACCCAAAAAGGGAAGAACAGAATAAGGTTCGGAACGTATTTCAGAAACGTAGGAGTGCTAGAACCGATCAAATAAAGAAGCACGGAGACTATAAACATTATCTCCAGAAAGCAGGCGAACTATTCAAAAAGTACTAGACTCGAGAAGTACTAGCTGCTATAAACTAAATCCATAGGTCATCGAGAGGTTATTGAGGAGACCTCGATCCGAATAGACTTTCGCTAGGATCGATAAGCCAGATCTACAAAGAAGCCGTTCAAGCTAGATAAATAGCCGGTCATCCAGGATAGGAGTAGAAGAATTTGGATTCCAGGGAACAGTAGATGTTTCGAGACTTTCGTATTCTGCAGGATAGGAAGCCGACATTGAATAAATTTCACCCTTGGAAACGGGAAATTAAGAGGTCACGTGTGATAGGCTCAGAAATACGGCCTAGTGATCAAGAATTGTGAAGTGTAAATTTATCAAGAGTGTGTGTTAAATTAATATTTTTTGAGTGTTTATTATGTGTTCTAAAGGGACACATCAGTGTATAAAAATGTCGTCAATGTTAAGTGTCTTAAATATATGTCAAGAAGTGTTTGTACATAAGATGAATTCCTTTAATATGGAGTAAAAGTTCAAAGTGGGCCCAAAATGAAACACCGCACAAGAATAAAGATCATGGGACGATCTTAAAAACATGTGAGTACTGAATTTCATTCTATTTTGGTGTCAGGAAATGGTTGTGTACAAATCCACCGGAGTTTTTGAGTAAAAGGGATGTGTTTTAAGAAATAAATACTGAATAAACAAGAACGCGGTCTGAACAATAATAGAAATTTGAGAAATTATAAATAATTATGTAAAGAATAAATCCCGTAGAGGAAATATATGAATAAACTGTTAGTGTATTTAACGAATGTCATAAGAGCAAGCGAAATATCAGTAATTATCATGAAAGATATTTAAATAAAGTAAAGTTGAGATATGAAAGAAATAGCTTTTGAGCTTGTGTAAAGAATAAAGATAATACTAATAACTAAGTATGAAAATATTAAATAAAGATCAAATAAATTGATGTGAACATAAGAGCGTTAAAGCCTTAATATATGTGTAAGATATGATGTTCAAGGGAATGTTTTAAAAGGGAGCGATTTATCGGCAACGGAAAAGATTAATATAAGAATTAAAAATAATATGAATTGTTACTAATGAGATTTATCAGTTCTTGGGAAGACATTTCGGCTTAAAATAATGCATAGCGCAACGGAGCGCTAATAATATTAAAAATGTCACGCTAGGAAAGCGTAGAAGTTAAAATACTTGGTAAATTACTTATGGAGGGTAGTTGATTGTAGTGAATTGATAATTGTATAAGTCCTCTATTTGTGACGTAGTATCACGAGGCATTGTGTATGTATTAAAAGGGAGCTAATGTATGGTATTATTGAGCGTATGTCATGTAGGCCACGGCCGACTTTAAATCGCGTCTTGTATAAGTCCTCTATAAGGGAATGGTTCCCGAGGCATGTGAAGAGATTCGAACTCAGAATCCTCTTATGAAAAGCCCCTAAATTCTTCGTCGTCGAATGTGTATTAATCTTCCCCAATCAATGAGGACCCTCTCATAATTAATAAATGCCAAGGTTACGAAAGTGGTCTATGAACCAAAGAATATTTGTTTGAATGGATACAGTACAGTAAAAGCCCGGTCTCTCCCCAGGACTGAGTATAATGTGAAGGTTTGTTTTGAAAGCCTTGGAAAGGAGCTGCTAACGTGGGTTGGACAGAGAGTCGCCAGTCACCCTCCTGGTCATAAATCGCACCCGAGTAGAATGGCCTGGCTCTCTTAGAGTAAGGGTGGGCCGAAACCGTCTCGTAAGATGTAGTAAAGACACCGTGAGTGTTTAAAGTTGTTAACGACCCGGGAGTTGAACCGAGGTCCTTGTAGATTGATATTTTCGTTTGCCTGTTCAGATCGTAGTTTCTTATGTGATAATGGTCTTATAAGACATAAGAGATAAATAATAATCCCTATTGTAATGATGTATGGAAGTAGGATTCCACGAGTTAATTGAAGGCAACTAAGTTTCGGGAGTAACTATAGTTTTTTTGACTGTGTCAAGTATCTTCACGCTCTGAAGTACACAAGTGATTTCCTGATTACCTTAATATATTTGTGAAAATAAAGAGAGATGATAATAGCTGAATGTGTGAACATGCCCAAAATATTGAGTTAGATAATTAACATAAAATTTTAAATGTAATTATACATTTGTTTGGAGGATTAAGAAAATATAAAAGATAGTATTTGAGGTGTACAAGAGTGACACCATTATTGTGTAAAGCAGGGAGCCAAAAGAGCTCGGAGTTATATAAGACTTACAGTTGATGCTTTATGGAAGTAAGACTAAGTAGGAATTGTTGGTTTATGTGGAAACCATATGATTTAATACAATATTTGTTTTATTATATTTGTGATTCCTTGTTCATTTGGAACAAGTAGATGATTATGGGTCAGTAATTAAATTGTTAAAGTGTTTGTAGCGCCATTAATTTTATTAATTAAATGTGTTAAAATAGGAGTTGATTTTGTTGTTATTTTTGCAAGTGTATCCTATAATTAATCCAAAATATGTGAGTCACAGAGTGGGGGAACTTACCACTGCCCCGAAAATTCCGAATTGAGCTACGCTGGTATACTGTGATTGGCATATTTCTTGCTAAAAGGGCACAATATATATAGATATATAGATTCTGCACACACCCAAAGTACACACCGCGTTGTCGCAGCCCCTAAACTAATGGAACCAACCAACCAGATTTAGTTGATGAATACTTGTTGCCTCGGTAACCATATAGGAGGCCTAGATGGCCTTCACACTTCATATTTAGTTGATGATTACTTGTTGCCTTGGTAACCATATAGGAGGCCTAGATGGCCTTTACACTACAGATTTAGTTGATGAACTTGTTGCCTTGGTAACCATATAGGAGGCCTAGATGGCCTTCACACTACAGATTTAGTTGATGAACTTGTTGCCTTGGTAACCATATAGGAGGCCTAGATGGCCTTCACACTTCATATTTAGTTGATGATTACTTGTTGCCTTGGTAACCATATAGGAGGCCTAGATGGCCTTTACACTACAGATTTAGTTGATGAACTTGTTGCCTTGGTAACCATATAGGAGGCCTAGATGGCCTTCACACTACAGATTTAGTTGATGAACTTGTTGCCTTGGTAACCATATAGGAGGCCTAGATGACCTTTACACTACAGATTTAGTTGGTGAACTTGTTGCCTTGGTAACCATATAGGAGTCCTAGATGGCCTTTACACTACAGATTTAGTTGATGAACTTGTTGCCTTGGTAACCATATAGGAGGCCTAGATGGCCTATACACTACAGATTTAGTTGATGAACTTGTTGCCTTGGTAACCATATAGGAGTCCTAGATGACCTTTTCACTACAGATTTAGTTGATGAACTTGTTGCCTTGGTAACCATATAGGAGGCCTAGATGGCCTTTACACTACAGATTTAGTTGATGAACTTGTTGCCTTGGTAACCATATAGGAGGCCTAGATGATCGACACACTACAGATTTAGTTGATGATTACTTGTTGCCTTGGTAACCATATAGGAGGCCTAGATGGCCTTCACACTTCATATTTAGTTGATGATTACTTGTTGCCTTGGTAACCATATAGGAGGCCTAGATGGCCTTTACACTACAGATTTAGTTGATGAACTTTTTGCCTTGGTAACCATATAGGAGGCCTAGATGATCGACACACTACAGATTTAGTTGATGAACTTGTTGCCTTGGTAACCAAATAGGAGGCCTAGATGACCTTTACACTACAGATTTAGTTGGTGAACTTGTTGCCTTGGTAACCATATAGGAGTCCTAGATGGCCTTTACACTACAGATTTAGTTGATGAACTTGTTGCCTTGGTAACCATATAGGAGGCCTAGATGACCTTTACACTACAGATTTAGTTGATGAACTTGTTGCCTTGGTAACCATATAGGAGTCCTAGATGACCTTTACACTACAGATTTAGTTGATGAACTTGTTGCCTTGGTAACCATATAGGAGTCCTAGATGACCTTTACACTACAGATTTAGTTGATGAATGCTTGTTGCCTTGGTAACCATATAGGAGTCCTAGATGGCCTTTACACTACAGATTTAGTTGATGAACTTGTTGCCTTGGTAACCATATAAGAGTCCTAGATGGCCTTTACACTACAGATTATTTGATGAACTTGTTGCCTTGGTAACCATATAGGAGGCCTAGATGGCCTTTACACTACAGATTTAGTTGATGAACTTGTTGCCTTGGTAACCATATAGGAGGCCTAGATGGCCTTTACACTACAGATTTAGTTGATGAACTTGTTGCCTTGGTAACCATATAGGAGGCCTAGATGGCCTTTACACTACAGATTTAGTTGATGAACTTGTTGCCTTGGTAACCATATAGGAGTCCTAGATGGCCTTCACACTACAGATTTAGTTGATGAACTTGTTGCCTTGGTAACCATATAGGAGTCCTAGATGGCCTTCACACTACAGATTTAGTTGATGAACTTGTTGCCTTGGTAACCATATAGGAGGCCTAGATGGCCTTTACACTACAGATTTAGTTGATGAACTTGTTGCCTTGGTAACCATATAGGAGTCCTAGATGGCCTTTACACTACAGATTTAGTTGATGAACTTGTTGCCTTGGTAACCATATAGGAGGCCTAGATGATCGACACACTTTTAGTATTACGCAAATATCTGATTGACTCCCAGTCCCATACTGAGTTTCTATGCCCAAGATCGCGGGTTCAAACCAGGCCGAAGTCGACGATTTTTAAGAGCGTTAAAATCCCTCAGTGTGCCTTTCTTCGGAGGGGAAGTAAATCCGGCGGTTCCATGTCATAGATTTATGACATGAAAAAGAACCTTCCACTAATTATACTTGTGGAAGCTCAAATTTGTAGGTTAGTTTGATAACGCTATATTAGTTTCAACGTTCGCCACCAGATGCTGACACGATGGCATTTAGTAGCCAGGTCCGCAGCTAGGTGTCGTGGACGGTAGCATTTGGTAGCAAAAGTAGGAACTACTTGAAAAAAATAATCGTCTGCAGTCATTCTACCTGAATCAAAGATAACACACACTAATACAGCCATCACAACTAACACCGATTATCAGACAAATTCTTCACACATCCAAAGTACACGGGGCTATATGACCGCGTTGTCGCAGCCCCTAAACTAAGGAACCAGACCAACTTCCAGTCCAAAAACATATCCATGTTAAAGAAATCTCGTACATTTTCATTGCTATACGTAAAAGCAACAAATCATGGATATGTTCACGGCTTTCTTTTTCTGAGCTTCTATGAGTACTTGAAACGCGTTGTACTTTTATGTGTCGGCAGTTGTAGAGGAGAATGGCGTGTTGAGGGTACATATTTGAAGCGCTCTCTCTCTCTCTCTCTCTCTCTCTCTCTCTCTGGTGCGTGGTGGCGCAGTGGTCATGCTGTTGGCCTCTAACCAAGGTAGACCGGGTTTGATTCCCGGTCAATGCATGTGAGATTTTCGATGTGAAATGCCATGTCCTGTGGTTCGGATTCCACGTAACAAGGAGGTCCCGTGGCTCATGATCTCAAGATTAACGGTCACGTTAAACTACAAGCTTCCTTCCTTCCTACCTTACTTCCTTCCTTCTCTCTCTCTCTCCCTCCCTCTTCCTTCTCCGCGCGTTTTTGTTCGCGATAATTTGTACACATTTCAGAGTTTAATATCATACGAAACAAGTAGTTCCGGGCAGAACTATACAGCCTATTTTCATATATCCTACTTATGTTAATTGCCACTATCAACATACACAATTTCAGTTTGATTGCTGTAATAGATTCGTAGATATTGAGAACCGACTAAATATTTCGGATGGTCGCCATGTTGGATTTTATATATGTAGGTCCTAGAGTTATGTACTGTTACATGCAGATTATTGTAAACGTGTAGTATTCAAACTTCAATCGCATAATTAGGACACAAGAAAAAACAAGGAGATTTAAAAATTTTTCACAGCTGCCATCTTGAGGTTATGGAAACAATTGAAATAAATTAGATGCCAGTGGATTAACATTCGGATAAAGATTTACTGTACCAAGTTTCACTGCACGCGGATGGTTAAATTAGGAGAAACGTCCATGTGAATATTTATAATTCGCGTCACCGCCATGTTGGATTTGTGTTCACAAGGTTATTTAAAGTCCTATAGGTGAACTTAAGTTCATAGCCCCTATGAACATTAAAAAATGCAGTTTGATTGCTAAAATAGATTCGTAGATATTCAGTATCGTCTAAATATTTCGGATGGTCGCCATGTTGGATTGTTAAATGTATAGGCCATAGAGTCATGTACCATTAAAGGAAAAGTATTGCGTAGGTTCATTATACAAACTTTCACTTCGATCGCATGACTACATCACAAGAAATAAAAACTTAATTTTAAAATTCGCACTGCCGCCATCTTGAGGTTATGTAAACAATTGAACTAAATTAGATACCAGTGGATTACAATGTGTATAAATATTTCCTGTACCAGGTTTTAGTGCGCTTGGAACATTAAATCGCGAGAAAGGTCTATTTAAAATGTTCAAATTCGCTTGGCCGCCATGTTCGTTTTGTAGTAAACCGGTTTTTGAAAATCTTATAGATGGACTTCCAGTAGTGCCCTTTATCTCCGTACAAAATTTTAGGGAGATTCCGCTAATAGTTTCAGAGATATAGAATGCCGGTGAAATATTTCGCACATCCGCCATCTTGTGATTATGTAAACAATTGAACGAAGTTAGATGTCGGTGCATTACAATGTATATAAACATATACTGTACCAAGTTTCATTGCGTTTGGTTGGTCAAATCGCGAGAAACGACTATTTAAAAGTCGCAAATTCGCTTGGCCGCCATGTTGGTTTTGTAGTTACCAGGTTTTCAAAAGTCACATAAGTGAACTTATAGTAGTTCCCTCTATCTCCATAGAAAATGTCAGGGTAATATCGGTAATAGTTTCGGAGATATTGAATGCTGGTGAAATATTTCGCACAGCCGCCATGTTGGATTGGTGAGTCGTAACAAAATTTGAAGGGCACGGTCGAGGTCGCCGGGAATATTGCTATGAACTTTCCGAGTTTCATTGAAATCGCTCCTGCCGTTTAGATTTTATTAGGGGGGGACACACACGCGAATCACACACACACACACACGCGCACACACACACGGACAAAAGGTGATCTCATAAGCCTACTTTTTCAAAATTGAAAATAGGCTAACAAATAAATTCGTAACAAAACAAACAATACGTAACTAAGAGCTTGTTTTTTATAGCAACGTATATAGTTGACGCTACTGACCTAGCATACATAAATGACGAGCACTGGTTGCCATGGTGTAGGAAAATGATGACGCTAATATTCCAGATAGACCTCCACCCCAAAAATATATCCATGTTGAAACGAATAAGTTGACCAAGGATAGATCACAGTAAAACTTGGTGCAAGAAACGATTACTATAGCATGTATTAAAGAAAGAAGAACGCTGCGGCTTCTGTGGCGTAGTTGGTAGCATGCTGGACTTCTATGCCCATGATCGCGGGTTCAAACCCGGCCGAAGTCGTCTGATTCTTTAAGAGCGTTAAAAATCCCTCAGCATGCTTTCCTTCGGAGGGGAAGTAAAGCCGGCGGTCCCATGTCATAGATTTATGGCATGTTACCTTCCACTAATTACACCTGTGTGAAGCTAAATTATAGGTTAACATTTTGAATAAAGCTCTTAGGTTCCAACGTTCATCACCAGGAGCCAACTGCGGTGGCGTCTAGTAACCAAGGTCTGAACAAGTAGTCATTGGCGGCAAAAGTAAGAACTACTTGAAAATTCAATGACGGCAGTTCTTACTTGAATTAAAAACAGATAACACACACTAATACAGCCATCTCAATTAACACCGGTTATCAGACAGAAACTACACAGATCCAAAGTACACGGGGCTACATGACCGCGTTGTTATCCGCTCGTAAGGTGAGGTGTCTACAGGAGGCGAGTGGGGTATTGGTTTCCATAGTAACATGGTTGCTATGAACTCCGGACATCCACGAGCATATGGCCTAATCCAGTATCTTTCTATGCTGTGATTGGTCACTGTTAGAAGTGTTATCCCGCTTACCTATTGAAGTGTAGACTATTTCCTTATTCTTTCAAAAGCTACAAACAAAAAACCAAACCCTGTGGCGCTACAGCCCATGAACAGCCTAGGCTTACCAAGCGATTGCTGCCCTGCCATTTGGACTGAAGATTATGGGGTGACTCGTGGTCAGTGCGTCGGGTCCCCTAGCCCGTTATTCGTGCTCTCCGTGACCATTCAAAAGCTATAGGTAATGTATTAATTGTTGTTTCAGTTGAGGGGTTTGGGCATTATGGTCACTTATCCCCATGTATTTGGGTGTGTGTAGAATTTGTCTGAATACTTGTGTCATTGTGACAGCTGTAGTAGTATGTATTTGCAATTGGAGCGGAAAATGGGCAGCAGACTGTCGTGGCCTTAATTCGGTTACCATCCACGCAGAAGTGGGGAAACCACGGAAAACCATTATTAATTAAGATTGCTGAGTTGAGAATCAAACCCATATCTTCTTAGTTCTGCCCCGTACCAGCAGTCAGACCAGAATTTGTTTATTTTTTATTTACGTACAGACTTCGCGGGCCGGCCCAGTGGTGTTGGGGTAGCACGCCTGCCTCTCACGAGGAGGCCCCGTGTTCGATTCCCGGCACCGCACAGTGTGTCGAATCCCAATTCTAGGTTGAAAAAATTAATAACTTCGTTAATAGTGCTGGGATTCTATTAAAAGTTGGCAATATAACGTTTTTGAGGTCGCTGAATTCATTTCTGGCATCGTATAAAGTGTACGATCGTGAGGGGTAAGGTGAGGTGTAAAAAATGACCGAAAGCAACAGAAGAATCAACCCTTTTTGGTAGTAAAAATCACGATTTAGATGTGTATATGATAGTTTATGACAGTGACAAATATACTATTTAAAACTGGATAAAAATATGAATAACAATGAGACTTTCAGTCAAGTACCGTATTCTTGTTACACCTTATTTGAGGAAATAGACGAAGTCACTGCATGCAAAATCATCCTGATTAAAAACTTATATTAAATTGTTATTAAACATAGAACAACTAAATATGCACAAAAATAACATTTATTTTCTAAAAATAAAAAAATATTCGTCAAAATCATACAAACAATTTCTTTATAACAAAATGTCATTTTACAGTCCTGTTAATGACGCAGTTTTAGTAAACCCACTTCACACACGAAAACAATATTATTTCTCTAGAAAAGCATGTAAATAAAGACAACATATATTGAATATTAGGCCTATTTCTCCCATTGCAAATTAAAAAAAGAAGTTCCGTGACGAACTAAAAAGCCTACTTTTCTTAAAATTTAAGATTCATGCCAATGATTAATCTATATGGATCTAGCCTATCTAGAATAATGACGAAATTAAGTTGGTAATATCGAAATTTCTAATTAGTTCGAAATACTGTTTACCTGGCATAATGTGGCCTAATAAAGCACTACAGTTGACAGCCCTGGTGACTGAATATATTCTTAGATCCATTTTTTAGGGTACAGAATACAAAATTTGGTTGAAGTCCAATGGATAGCATGGACGTTACATGCAGTTAAACATTGGATCTAACAGCACGCGTAAAATCATGTTGGCAACAATGACATGCATGTATTGGTCAGAAATAATCTGAAATAATATGATCTATTGTTGTGCCAATTTTGTATGAAATCCATTAGTTAGTATAGAAGTTACATGTATTTAAATTTGGACCTCTCAGCAGGCTAAGAATCATGTTGGTAATACTGACGTATGTAAGTTACTCCAAATTAATATAGAATGTCAGGTACTATACGTGTGCATAGTTTAAAGCTGTCGGCTTGCATACTTTCTGATATATGGGTATTTGGATTTAAAAAACTGGAGAGCATTTATTAACAGTTGGCAGCCTTGATGGCTCTTAAGAATACGCTCAGCAGGCTAAGAATCATGTTGGTAGCACTGACGTATGTAAGTTACTCCAAATTAATATAGAATGTCAGGTACTATACGTGTGCATAGTTTAAAGCTGTCGGCTTGCATACTTTCTGATATATGGGTATTTGGATTTAAAAAACTGGAGAGCATTTATTAACAGTTGGTAGCCTTGGTGGCTCTTAAGAATACGCTCAGTCATATTTGTTTATATACACATAGCACATACGAAATTTGGTTGAAATTCAATTGATAGTGTAGAAGTTATATGCATTTAAAATTTGGACCTATCAGCAGGCTTATAATCATTTTGGCAACACTGCCATGTATGGCCCCCTGGAAATTAAACCGCAATATTATTATCTATACGTGTGCCAATTTTGAAATAGCTCCCATTCATACCTTCCAAGATTTCCAACATGGAGCTCAAATTTCAATTGCGATTTTTCAGCAGTTGGTAGTACTGACATCATTTTCAAATATGGCCGTGAGATATTCAGGTATAGATATTTACTCCTACCAAATTTTGTCTCGATTGCTGCAGCCATTTAGGAGTTGATAGGGGGACACACACACACAGCCAGCCAGCCAGACAGACACAAGGACAGACAGACAGAAGGACAGACAGACAGACACACACACATTTGCCCGATCTCATAAGTCTACTTTTTCCTCATTTTTGCAAAATGTGAAAAGTATGCTAATAAAACTTCCATTCGTCAAATAATGTTCTCATTGATCTCATTCCCCTTGATAATAACAAAATGTCTAATGTTCATTCGTCACCTGATTCTTCTGTAGAGTCCAGAGCATCGTAGTCATTGCTATACTGGTCTTCATCATTTGATGTCCAAGTTCCTTGGGGGTCATTAAGTAACTCAATAGCTTCCATAGGTAGATAACCTATGTACGTGGCATTGTTCTTCCTGCACTCTCCCATTTTTAGCCTACTTTTCATATTTTACACAAAAAAAATAGGAAAAAGTAGACTTATGAGATCGGGCTAATGTGTGTCTGTCTGTCTGTGTGTGTCCCTGTACCCCCCCCCCCCTATCAACTCCTAAACGGCTGCAGCAATCGAAACAAAATTTGGTACCTGAATATCTCACGGCCATATTTGAAAATGATGTCAGTGCTACCAACTGCTGAAAAATCGCAATTGAAATTTGAGCTCCATGTTGGATATCTTGGAAGGTATGAATGGGAGCTATTTCAACATTGGCACACGTATAGATAATAATATTGCAGTTTAATTTCCAGGAGGCCATATATGGCAGTGTTGCCAAAATGATTATAAGCCTGCTGATAGGTCCAAATTTTAAATGCATATAACTTCTACACTATCAATTGGATTTCAACCAAATTTCGTATGTGCTATGTGTACATTAACCGATATGACTGAGTGTATTCTTAAGAGTCATCAGGGCTGACAACTGTTAATAAATGCTCTAAATTTTTTTAATCTAAATACCCATATATAACAAAGTATGCAATCCGACAGCTTTAAACTATACACACGTATAGTACCTGACATTCTATATTAATTTGGAGTAACTTATATACGTCAGTGCTACCAACATGATTCTAAGCCTGCTGAGAAGTCCAACTTGAAATAACTGTAACTTCTATACTATCATTTGGATTTCAACCAAATTTCGTGTGTGCTTTGTGTACCATAACAGATATGACTATGCGTATTCTTAAGGGAAATCAGGGCTCCCAACTGTTAATACATGATGTTTATATGTTTTACCCTAATATATATATCAGAAAGTATTCAAGCCAACAGCTCTAAACTTTGCGCACGTATAGTACCTGACATTCTAGATTAATTTGGACTAACTAATATACGTCAGTGCTGCCAACATGATTCTAAGCCTGCTGATAGGTTCAATTTTAAAATGCATGTAACTTCTATACTAACTAAGGATTTCATTCAAAATTGACACATTAATAGATCATACTATTTCAGATTATTTCTGACCAATACATGTATGTCATTGTTGCCAACATGATTTTACGCGCGCTGTTAGATCCAATGTTTAACTGCATGTAACGTCCATGCTATCCATTGGACTTCAACCAAATATTGTATTCTGTACCTTAAGAGATGGAATTAACAATATATTCAGTCACCAGGGCTGCCAACTGTAGTTCTCTATTAGGCTACATTATGCCAGGTATACAGCATTTCGAACAAATTAGAAATTTCGATATTACCAACTTAATTTCGTCATTATTCTAGATAGATCCACATAGATTAATCATTGGCATGAATCTTAAATTTTAAGAAAAGTAGGCTCTTTAGTTCGTCACGGAACTTCTTGTTGTTAATACTGTGGGATATCAACTTAATTTTGTTTCTTAGCTCCTGCAGCTGAGTGTCAGTAAGAGTTGTAGGATCAAATTTATTCGTAACATATTGAAATATGACGTCTGTACGCCCCTATTTACGACACGACCGCCACGCGTTGAAAAATTCTTCTCGCGGTAATGCCCACATAGTCACTGAAAATAAGAAAATAAACCATCATGCACATTCGTGCGCAACCAAACCACTACAGATCCTGAATCTACATTAAATTTCCTATCGAATGACGTTTAAAGTAAAGTGGCACTATGAGGCACTCATAAAGTAAATAATTTATTTAGTGCAGAAAGCATGTATTACGCATAAAAGTGCGAACACATAACCCTTTTCACTATTCCATGAGCCGCAGAACACAATACCTCGTTGAACTCACTAGAATCACAACGTTCGGTTCACTCCAACGTCTCCTATCAAATGACCTGATAACTGCCAGGAAGACGTTTCAGCACCTATAACCTCCCTCCTACGCACCAGAGAGCGGAAAGGAAGGCCGAAGGTCAACATCTGTTTTGCTCACTATCGAATGAGCCAGTTTTCGCTTTCATTTACGACAGTGATTTTTTCCACCTAGATATGGGATTCGACACACTGTGCACCGTCAGGGATTTTAGAAATTGACGTGAGGGCTGGAACGGGATTCACTCAGCCTCATGATGACAATTTAGTAGCTGTCTGAGAGTGAGGCAGCGCCCCGGTCACGAAAACCACGATTAACGTCCAAGGGGATCCGATGCGCTGACCACGCGTAACCCCAATATCTGCAGGCCAAATGGCTGAGCAGCGCATTGGTCACTTGGTAGGCCTAGGCCCTTCATGGGCTGTAGTGCCAGGGGTTATTATACAGACCTCGCGGAACCCCCCTCAAAAAGAACACACATGTTCCTATTCTACGTACAGTGACACATATTACTTATAATATATAAATAAATGCAGAGCAGGGAATCGAACCCAGGGCCTTTGGATCCGGAGTCTGAATATGTACCCCGAAACTAAAGAAGGCCGTGAAGTGCTTGTGTCTAGACTTAACCAACTTGGGAGTCAAATAAACCTAATTTCGGAAACAAGTTGCAAGGAAACTTACAAGGGAACTCGGGCAGCGTCTGCCACTTCCTCCTTCTCTCCTCCCGATCGATTTGTAATCGGCAGAGGATATTTTTGGAAGGTCGCTCTATACCCTGGTGGTAAAACATTCGACTAAAGTTAACATTAAGCATCTATTTAAGCGATTGATAAGACTCTGAACAGGGAGTCAGCGCATGGGATTGGAAGGTTTTCGGATTGCCTGGTCGCTTCGACAAGGCAGTATGAGGACGACTGTCGGTGAACGGCTTGACTCGTCACACACGTCATCTAGACAAAATTCAGACACCCCGGCGTCTCTAGAACAGTAGTAGTTAAAAGGGACGTAAAACCCATACTTCTTCTCGGCATTTTGAGACCACAAAGGATCATTTTAACCAACCATTAGTTCGTCGACTTGTAGGAACTGTACGAGCCTTCTTCATTCGTATTGAACTTCTTGTCCTGTCTTAGGCGGAAAATATTCTTGTTCGAATTTTCCTTTTTATGAGTGGAAAATGAAAAGTCATATTTTTAAGTGCTGTAGTTATACTTTTCTTATTTGTAGCATCTTCTAGCCAATTTCGTATAAGTCCTCTCTGATTTCTTTTGACCATCGGGATCCAGTTGTGTTTTTTTGAAGCAAGATTGTACTGTACGTTGTTTTAGAAGACGTGAATCTGGCATTTTCATGATGCGCCCAAAGAATCCTAGTCTTTTCTTTCGCATGGCATCAGTAATGGGTTCTAGGTTGCTATGTATTATTCACCATTGCCCATCATTTTTATGACTTTTATTGATAAAACCCATACTATATTATTATTTAATATTCTGATTTGATAAGTTATTAATTCTTCCCTTGACCAGAACCAGACTTTTACAGAACCTGGAAGATTATTGAAAATATATGATTTAAAAAAACATATGATTCACATACTTTTCTGGGAGTCATTAGGAATTGAAAATACTGTCAATTATAATAGTACATTATGCAACGAGCCTATAATGGCTATAATTAAGCTACGAGTATGTTTATAAAACGAGCGTATGCGAGTTTTATAATTTCCATACGAATGTCTTAATTACTATTATAGGCGTGTTGCATACGACTGTTTATGTTCGACTATAATTATTGTAACTATTTTATGTTCGAAGATAAATATTCATAAATATCTGTCGAGATTTCGCCAGTTTTATGTACTGAACAGAGCGCATGAGACGCAGAGAATGCCTTGTATTTGACCATGGGCTTCTCGATTACCCCACTATGACACTAGGCAACGCAGTTTAGAAGGCCTTGGAACTCCACGCAGGTGCGATGCTAACCTTATCTAATTGGTCAAACAACTGTTTCTTGAGCCGTGATTGGTGGGAGAAACTGTTTCATAATGAAAAATAGTGTTATAATGACCATCATTATGATACAGTTTTCTGACACATAATAGTCAGGGTCGAACATAAAGGTTTTTATTGCTTTCTTGTTCAACGACAGCAGCCATATTTAAGGCACACACATTGACGTCATAATCACGTTACATCACTGTTGCCAACATGTCCGATACAAAATACACCAGAAATAAAACGGGGATCTGGACTAAACCATTGGTTTCTACTTGGTTAGACGACCGTCTGGACGAAACCATTGGTCTGGACGAAATCATTGGTCGCTACTTGGTTAGATGACTGTTTGGACGAAAATTACTGATTGCACTACTAGCAAGGGGGTTTGGGGCGTAAGTCCCAGGTTAGGTTTGTTTTGAATGTAGAACAGTATTCACCATTGCAATGGAACTTGGCGCACTTCTACATTAACTTGCCGGCGCTCTTTTGTTTTACGATACCAGATGTGACACAGTACCGAATGCGTGGGGTTGGCAATACTCTACTTGTGAATAATTAATGCCGAAAATGGCCGAAACAGCTGGAATATTTACTATATAAGTTGTGATCAAATTCGGGACGGCGGGCGGGTTATGGGCAGCGGAAGGGTAAACATCTATTACTACAGGGTCATTATGATTGTGTGTGCGCGCCACTAAACACGGCAAGCTAAGCCAGCTGTAACTAGCGCAGATCGTGGCCGCGCTCACCCGGTCCAGCCGGCAGTTGGTGTGCTCCGCTGACTCATATCGTTAGTTCACACGTGTTTTGTACTTCATATGGGCGTGTATTTGCAAAGCTTAGAAGTTAGTGTTGCACGTTTAGTGAGTATTGTTGGTCATGCCTAGACACCAATTCACATTGCGCGAACGTGTGTATATCCATGAATAGCAGAAAATCTTGCTCTGAAACAAGACGAAAATTTTGAATCAAGTTTCCTGGAAGACCTGTGCCTAATGCCAGTACAATTAGGAGGCTCGCTAAACGATTCTAGGAAACAGGCTCCGTAAGTAATAAAAGAGTTGACAGACATTCTTTCATCAAAAGATTGTCAGGTGTGTGTTACAAGAGAGGGAGGGCATTTTCAGCATCGCCTATGAGCTCTGTAAGTACACATTATTGAACATGTTTGGTAAAAGTGTGATAGTGGGCGCCGACCGCCGGCTGGACCGGGTGCGCGCGGCCGCGATCTGTGCTTGCCGTGTTCACTGGCGCGCAAACACATAATGACCCTGTATATCATCTCCAGATTTTTCCCTACTATTACTACAGGTACAGTATTTTGGCTCATTTCAGTAGTTTAATTTTTTTTTTAAATTTAATTCCGGTCAAGTGAAGTAGAACCGATAAGTTTTCTGCACAGTCAATATGTGTAAATATCAGTGTTGGGAGTTGTAGTTTTTTTTTTGTTAATGACGCATGTAATAATTATCATCCTAGTATTTCACAGACGTATATGAGTTCGATGACATTCTAATCGGGCAACCATGTCTCCAGTTCTAACAACGGCATTTCTTTGATAATACAAGTCTATTTACGCCATTTGTTCACTGAAAAATGAAAATCCATCGTTGTTTTGTTTTTGTTTTTTTTTTAGCAAAATTTTCTCACCAGGCTTTACTGATGCATTCATGATTAGCATCACTGCAAGTTCAAAGATAATTATTTAAATCATCTTCGAACTCCATTCTCTTTATCTCTTGTAAGCATTATCCATGTTACTACACTCAAGCGACTAATGGTAGCCGGTACCATAGTAGTTATGAGGTCTCCCCATATAGCCCTAATGTAAACATTAATTTCCAGTGATATTTATGGGCAGATAACCTAGAAGTTACGCAGTCAATTCATTCACAGCGAATTTAATAATAATTCTAATCGAACCTTTCTTCAACATTTCAACCGAAAAATTTTTAATTTTCTTTTACCTATATTCACTAAAATATTGCTTTAAAATTTTTGAGGAATATATTATGACAAATTAACTACAATATAAATGACGGGTACTGATGAGTTTTTACCTTAGTTCCAGTTGAACGGGACCTTGGCCCCACTGCGTGTCCCTTGTGCCAGGAGCAGCACTGCACTAATCTCTTGCGCCAGCAGGCGTTGTTCTGGGCCAGAATGAGCGGCTCTGCAACTGAACTATGCGCCTGCTGCAGATTCGAGTCTGGCCTAGGGCATATGAGAGTTTGTGTTGTCCTTATATGTACAACTAGGGGACCTGTGCGAGAAATCTTGCATGTTCATTAACCACCCGCCCGGCTTTACTGTTATGCGGGCTTCTATAAATATGTTTATTTCTTAACGCAATTTTTAACCAAATCACAGTGCAATTCGTCACTTTTGCAGGTAATTCCGTTTGAGTATTCTTTTCAATGCACAATGGGTTGTGTTCGCCCCCGCTCGGCTCTAGTGTTATGTGGGTTGGACGCGACACAGTTCCGCCAGGGGCTATCGTCTTTTTAAGCAAATAAATATATTTCCGTCGACCTTTCAAGAAATGCAAGATTTTTCCAGTACAAAACGCTCCTTCTGGTTCAGAAGCTTGAGTTTTTGTCGGATAAACATTGCGTATTATAAAATAGACTCTCGCATGTGTATAAACCACCCACCTGGCATAACTATAAATATGTTTATTTGTTTAAACGCACAAATTGTCGTTACGTATGAAATCAGATAACAATCCATCACTGCTGCTGGTTGCACAATAGGTTGTGTCCGCCCCGTGTGTACAGACTACCCACACGGCTCTAATGCTATACGGGCTGTACGCAACACAGTTCTGCCAGGGGCTGTCGTCTTATTTATTTAAAAGCACTTTATAAACAATTAATATAGTTCGTTGACTTTTCAAGAAATGCAAGATTTTTCCTGTACTATTGAGTCAATTTGGAATATTTTGGTACAAACCACATCTTCTAACTCCCTCTGGTTTAAGAGCTTGAGTTTTGTGAAACATGCACCTTAGCGTATTATATATAGACTATAGATTATTCCTCCATGACCTGTAGCAAAATATCATTTAAAAGAATATACATTTTGATGGTGGCTGTATGGTTATATAAGGACCAAACTAAAAGAAATCTTAAAAAAATTAATGTCTCGTTGTACTGGTTGCGACCCAGAAGTGATAGAGAGATGAATCAGGAGAGTGCGTCCGGCTACTTCAAGGAAGGCCAGTGCCAGGCCCAACCGGTTCAGGGTTAACCTAACTTAGGGTACTCCGTGGTCCCGATCGGATCAGCCCGCGACGACTAGTTCAAAATAGCATTCTCCCTCATATCATTCAGAGGCAAGTACCAGGTCTGGTTGGTTGGTTCCTCAGTTTAGGGGCTGCAACAACGCGGTCATTTAGGCCCGTGTACTTCGGGTGTGTGTAGAATCTGTCTGATAATCTGTGTTAATTGTGATGGCTGTATTAGTGTGTGTTTTCTGTAATTCAGGTAAGAACTGCAGACGATCAATTTCAAGTAGTTCCTGCATTTGCTACCGTCAACGACACCTAGCTGCGAACTTGGCTACTAGATGCCACCGCAACCGGCACCTGGCGACGAAAGTTGGAACTTAATAGAGCGTCAATCAAATCTAACCTACAAATTTAGCTTCACATTTTAGTTAGTGGAAGGTTCTTTTACATGACAACTCTATGAAATGGACCCGCCGGCTTTACTTCCCCTCCGAAGGAAGGCATACTGAGGGATTTTTAACGCTCTTGAGAAATCTGACTACGGCCGGGTATAAACCCGCGATCTGGGGCATAGAAGCTCAAGAGCCAACCAGCCAGTAGAAAGGTGATGCTCACCCTATTCTTTGATTGCCGGTGCCCATTGCTTATCGATTTCAAGGAGCCTGGTGTCTCCATCACTGGGAAACGGTACTGCACAATACTGGAGAAATTACGGCATGCAATTAAGGTGAAACGTCCGGGAAAAATGCGAGAAGGGGTGCTGCTGCTTCATGATAATGCACGTCCCCATACCGCAAATGTCGTAACGCAGAAGATACATCAACTCAAGTGGGAGACATTCGAACATCTGCTCTATAGTCCTAATCTCTCCCCATGCGATTATCACGCCTTCGGTCCCTTCAGAAAAGCCTTGAGGGGCTTTATCAGTTCCGCCTCGTTAATACAATATATTTCTTATCAGAAGAGAATGTGCAGCCAGCGGTTACAGCCTTCTTCACGCAGCAGGACACAGTGTTTTACCTCACGGGGGGATCTTCGACCTGGTGCGTCGGTGGGATGAGTGCCTTGATGTTCATGGCAATTTTGCCTGATTGGTATACCGATTCTGAACTGTGCGACTGTGGATTTGAAAGACAGACCATCCAACATATTGTGGAGGACTGCAGCCTTCGAGCCTATAATGGAAACCTGAAATACTTTCATGATGCAACGCAGCCTGCTCTTGATTGGATTCCAAATTTAAATATTACCTTGTAAATCTGAACATACCAAACAAAAGTTTATCAGTTCCGCCTCGTTAATACAATATATTTAAAACTTCATGAAATAATCACATGTCACACTCTCCTAATGGTATATGTTTCAACGCCTACATATATTGGCATCATCATCAGCCTTATATCGTATTAGCAGCACTTTAAAAACACTTGGTAAAAACATATGTTACAAGTAAAATATTGACATAAAACACACATACACTGAACACATTAAAAGTTTCCTTAAAAAGTTTTATAATTATGATCAGCACTCGTTGCAAAACCCTTAAGGTTTAAAAACCCATATTTTTACAGTATGGTCAACGGAGCGTTTTCACTTCCGTTAGACAAAACAGAATTCAAGATAGAAATAAAAACTATTAAGTAGATTGTCAAAGTTAACGGTTTCTCATCAATGTTTGTCAACAATTTTGGCAGGTTCAAAAACAAACCGATTACCCGCCGAACACCTGAGGAAATAGAACAGCCTAAATATGCGGCTTTTACCTACTTTAATACCAAAACATATAGTGTATCAAACATTTTTAAAAAGTGCGGACTAAAAATAGCCTACAAAACATCCAACACCAACGCCAATATTTTCTTTAATACTACAAAATTAAACCATACAAACATTTTGGATCTCACACATATTCTGTCAAGAGATTGCGGACGTGATCGATCTGGAATCCCCCCAATAATGGGTTTCGTGATTTCCATGTTTTTTTTGTGTGGGGGTCTCTCAAAATGCATAGACATGAGTCTTAAGGCGAAAGTTTTACAAAATTCTATAAGACGTTCTCCGTTCTTATTCGTCCTCCAATGTACCGAGTGATGACCTACAATCCATTTGTTTCCTCTCTCTGCCAACCTGTGCGTTAAAATCACCTACAAAGATTTTCACATGATGCTTTGGAATCTTGCTAGAGGTTTCTTCTGAGAGTTCCCAGAAGGCTTCAACTTTCTCTGGGTTTTTCTTATTGCCAATATTTGTGGGAGCGTGGGCGTTGACCAAGGAGTAAGCATTGTTGCCTGAGGAGAAGGAACAGCCTAAATATGTGAAGTGAAGTACTGAATTGATGATAGTTTTTCGTACCGCAAAGGCTGTTCCAAGTTGTGTTAACCCATGAACGCACGAATTAATACTTTTTGAAAATTTTCCTTTTTTATTAATAAGTCATACCATAGGGAGTTATTAAGCTGCACAAACCATATTTTACAAAGGTGGCTTCTTAAATTCCCGAAATACAGGGCGTTACATATATGTAATGCTAGGTGCTTGTGTTGTCAAAACCCTTACTGCATATTCTGAATGGTGATTTATAAATACAATAATGTACCAATTTCATATTTGTTGCTAAATAGTTATCTTGATATTACACTATGAAAAGCACTGAGCAAGTATTTTAACACCTTTGAACCTTCGATCCTATAGTCAAGTGACTAGTTACTAGGTGTGGAACGGCAAGAAGCATGATATGCACAGTCCCACATCACATTTACAATATGCAGTGCGGACACTGCTCACACACAATTCACCGGCACACCGCCTCCGCTTATGTGCTGGGACGTTGATGACCAGATGATCGCGTCCATCATATCACAAGTCTTCAATGTCGCGGCCCTTTCCTGCACATGCTGTTGTCAGCCACCTGGCTCCATGTGGTTCTACGCCGTACGATTTCACGTAGAATTGTGCCACTTCCCTCTTGAACTCCAGTTGAGTTGTCCTTGACCGTGATATTGTAATGAGATTTAAAAAATTTAATTGGTATTCTGCCCGAAGGCAGGTCCGAGCCTCCGAAGAGGCTACCCCCTGCCGGAGTTTACTTGCGGTAGGGTGGCCAGGACATTTCCGCTCTTCCTTATGTTGGCCAACAGCGCGCAGTGCCTAGAACCGGCATTCCATCCAAGTTCCGACTGCGCCCAATGTTGCTTAACTGCGGAGTTCTCATGGGATCCGGTGTTTCAACACGGCTAGGACGTTGGCCCGTAATGAGATACCATGCGTTTTGGAGACTCTCTACAAGAAGCCAACAAAATATGGCCCAAGAGAACCTTCTGACCTTTTTGAGGGGGGAAAAACCAGGGACAGTCGTGAAGGCAACGGTTACTGTGCTGTTTTCAAGCCAGCGAGCTATAATCATGTCATCATTACTCCTTTTCCACTTCCTTCAATATTTCTGCCAAGGTCAGACTTCTAATAATTATGTTATTAGATTTACGTCCCTTTTAACTGCTCTGGCTTTTAAGACACGCTGGGTTGCCGGAATTTTGACCCGAAGTGGATCTTTAACGTGCCTGTAAATCTACTGGCACGACTCCCTCGCATTTGCTCACCCTAAATGCCAGCTGACTGCACCTGGATTCGATCCTGCAAGCTTGGGCACAGCAAGCGAGAACATTGCCGCTGAGCCACACAGCCAATCTAGACCTCTCGAATATCGAAATAATTCTCGTATTGTATTTTCTGAAACACTGCCTGCAGCCAGATATCTCAGCAAAGGTATGGTCTAGAATACGGTACTATCATAAAAAATATGCTACGGTTATATAAAACATATTATATGAAGGCATGCACTGTTAAAAAAAGCTGTATATGGAAAAACGTTTTGTGTATAAATGCATGAAATGTATTCTAACTCATTTCATATGAATGTGCTACAGAAAATGTCTTGCCTTACCACTGACCCTGTATCTGCCTAGCGTTACCCTATGGTAACGCTGGGAAAATTAGTCCCGGGCATGAGCAGGTATAAAGAAACACGTAAGATATGTTACTGAATTATAAATTAGATACGTTGACTACCATAATCCTACAGACAAAGTAAACTATCTTCATTTTACGCAATAGTATAGCATGCCGTACCTTTTGTGGCATGCCATCACGATGTGAGAAACAAACAGCGAAATGCACCCAATTGTTGGGACATCACCCAAGACATTCCCTAGTGACTAGTGTGCGGGAAATGAATCAATAGACCTTCCTTGATCATATAAGCGCGAAGTTCGAATATCTTTAACTGGCCAAGGTCCTGTAGGGCAATAATGCAATGACCGGTACTGCGTTACCATATGGTAATGCTAGGCGTTTATGGGTTAAATTCCCGTGGATTCTTATGACAGATTTACCCTTAAATATCCTGTATTCTTCAGAGTCAAAATGGTTTTCATCTTGGTAGCGCGTTTCCTGGAGTGATAAGATTTGAATGTCAACTTGTCCAGGGCGTTCGTGAGCTGTTGAAGCTTGCCTGTTTTCAGTAGGGGGTCGACATTAATCATACCTAAGAAGGTCTTTTTCTTGGGACGAAGAGATTTTGAGAAGCTCCGACTCTTCCCTGCATGATGCTCCCGATCCCCCAGAATCCGATGATCGGGAGAACATATTTTTGAGTTTTTTTATAAATAAATTCATATTCTTGCATATTTATTCATTAAGTACATATTTCCTATATTTGATGGTATGTTGTACTTCTTGGACGACTGCTGCCCACATTTTCAACACATGGCAATTCCAGTAATTTGCTTCTCTATTTTGTGAATGCATCCTTGTCCCTGTGTTATAGTAGTATTTCAAGACAGGAATTCTCCGGTCATTAATTAGAGCAGGGGGGGGGGGCTGGAGTCAACAGTCTCATTAAGCCTCCAATAGTCCTTACCTGACAGAAAATTTACTTGAGATTACAGTAGTCTGCGAAACTTGCGAGTATTGACAGAGTGCTATGAAAGTTTTTGAAGTCACCTTTTCTTCTCATGATTAATATGTTCTTTTTCACCTCATTTCATCCATTCACTCATCATTTTATGTTTTTTTTTATGATATCTTTAATTATGCTGGATTTTACATCTTAATTTATGGCTGAAGAAAGGACCAGTACTAAAGGCCCCGAAACATGTACCATATAATAACGAGTTTATAACTTGTTTTAAATATATCTATTGACTAGGCAGAACAGTTTCTCTTTTGTTATATAGTAATTCTGCATTCATACGAGAGTTACCTTTCAATGCGGAAATTAAGTTCCTGGTTCTGTAGTGATAGCAGCTGCTATGAAGTATATCTAGTCCTTAACGAATTAAAATTCTGGTATGGAAAATCCAAAGTAGCACATCAATAAACAATATTATTTTCTGCTGCACAATACCAATGAAATAAGCCATCAGCATGGCCATGATGAAGCACTGGATCCCATGAACTCTCCACAGTTAAGCAGTTAAGCTTGGCTTATCTGTGATCAGAACTTGGACGGGTGATCGGTCCTCGGGGACTACGTGCTGATGTCTCTGATGAGAAAATGATGAACAGATTTCACAAGAAGGAATAGGATTGGTCACAACTAAATAATAAACATTTTAAAGGTGAGATTTTAATAAGCAAATCTGTTAACATGTATAACTAAATCTATTACAATATTACAGGTCTTTTTTCTTTCATCCTTTTCATACAAAGTACACACATCTACCTATGTATACCTTCATTCAAATATGCATACAAAAAATGGAACAGTTTGCACAAAATTAAACACTTCTCTCTTATAAACACTTACAAAGACAAAACAACAAAGAATATCTTCGTGGAAATTTTATACAATAAATTGATGGACAAACATTCTGAATAAACATGAAATGAAATATATTAGGTATACTGATTTACACTACATGCAGTCTTATCAGTCAACCTTTCAGTTGTTTAGAGGAAAAAAGAATAGAAAAATTGCACATGGATTGCGGCAAGGAGCTTACGATACTAATGCAATATATTATAATCGAGACTTAAAAAATATTTCCTCTTTAAGGTTTGTGCACTTTTCTACATTTGTATAGTTAATACTTCCTTCCAATCCAAAAGAGGACAAAAAAAAGACTTTATACAGAAAAATTTGTCCTGAACAACATTCGCATTCATCTGGCTAATAAATCAAGAATTATTTACATCAACCGACTGTCTTATTCTGTATATAAATCGACGCTTCATCACAAATTTCTTTATCAATAATTGGTTTTCATTTACGTACAAAAAAATTCTACAAATAAAACTGTGTATGAATAAGAAATAAACTATCAATTCAATATTACATACATTAGTTCAACTAAGGTACTTTTCAAAAAAAAAAAGGTGGCAAAAGATTCACACACAATAAAAGTGTGCTCCCGAAATGTGAAATTAAAAACATCTTCACAAGATCTGCTTCATTCAATAATTGGTACTTCTAAGAGAGAAGCAAAGACTTTCTGATTATTGAGGCTTGATAAACTTTTACCGAAAACCACAAATGGCACATTATAAAATTAAGATGGAATGATATAACCCCTGAACCGTGTTTTTTATGGTGATTCCAATTTAAAAATTAACCAAACCTTCATAATCATCAAAACTAATGCGTTTATTTACTTTTGTTATATAAAATGATAATTAATAACAAACTTTCTTCTCTTGAATATGTGTGTGCCGTTACTTTGGCACTAATCTCTGATCGAACGTACAATTTATACTTTGGCATAAACATTTGAATCGAGCGGCGGAGTTAGTTGTGGCTGGCCTCGATAGGTAGCATATCTTGCCGGTGCTGCCTTGGACAGGGATTGTAGTTTCTCCCTCTGTCCGATAGGAAGAGCTATGTTCTAGCGACAAGTATTTCACTATCTCGATGTTGACTTTAATGGTTTTGGAAGGCTGGGATTTTTCGAGAAATGTATGATTCTCGTACTGATGTTGTTAGGCCAGTCATCATGGATCTACGTAGTTTTATAAATACATAAGAAGAAAACTGAAGTTCTACGGTATGTGAAAATATTGAATGATATTATCCCTTTTCGTCAAGTTATTGACTGGTTACTAATTGTAATCTTACTGGAGATAAACGTCAGGATATGATTCGTGTATTATGGAATTAAGGTAGGCTATTTTGTCATCGTTAGTACTTGTGACTGTATCGACTGGCAAGGTAAATGTATTTATATTGTATTTTCCTACGTTGCATGACAGGGCCTTTCAAGGTTATACATTCAAACTTAATGTCATCCTCGTGTATTCACACTGGTAGGCTAACTGACACTCATATTTGTTTTGCGTAATTAATGTTTTGTTTTCTGTTTTTTGTTAATTTGTAAATGCATTTTAATTACAAGTAGTATGCCTTATGGTCTGTGGAAAATTTATTAATGTAGGATTTATTTTGATGTTCGACTACGCTAGTACGGTGATCGTTTTTCTTCTGTTTTTCATGATGGCTACTGTCGTATTGTTTTTAACTATGTGTGATCATCTGTTGTTAATATTTTAAGAGATTTTTGGTAGCCATTGAGGTGAAAAGACGTAAATTGAATTAGCTCCGTATATTTGGTGTTGGAAGACATTAATTCTTCAGTTTTAGGCAACGTATTATATTGGATATTGTAACTTGCGTAGGCCTAGCTTTGTGACATGTATTGGCTCGGGAATTAATTAATTATTTATTTGTGTGGAAATGTATGAAATACGGTATGATGCATTATGCAGGGGCATAATGAAGCTATTGAATATTTAATTCGTCATCCTCTTGATTATTTGGCTTGGATTCTCACTAATGACAACAGATGATTGGTTGAAATCACCGTTTATTTACTTCATCGTAACAAATTTGGCTGGATTACTAAAATATGTATTACAGTCAACTAAAAGGAACAAATATTTGATGTCAGAATCCACATCTTGATTTGTAAGTGTTTTATTAATTTGTATGCATGTTTATTGTGAATATATTATGATTTTACCCGATCACCTTAGTATTATTTCTGGGATCCGGGGTTCGAAGATGGTCTCAGACAATTGCCCTCTGAGTATGAACTTACTATGGTCCAGTGCCTTCCCTCCCAAGGCCTTTACTTAACTAGGGGGTCAAATGTGTTATAGCAGTAGCGTGGTTAGATTTGTACCACATTCAGTAGTTGTTTGGGGCTAGTCTTTGAATCTTGGGGCTTGGAAGTATGATTGGGCCTGAAGTGTGATATTTTAATGTTTGTTGTTATTGTTTTATCTTTGTATAATTTTCTTGTTATTTTTGTTTCATGTGATAATATACTGAATGGACGAGAGCATTTTAAAAGCTGTACAATATTTATCCAAAGAGGAACTGGCTTATGAAATACAAATAAGGAATGGCAACCCTAATTTTCATCGTGAACTGGATATTATTCTTCTCAAATCCTTAAAATCAGCTTCTGTTGTTAGTCTGACTGATCAACATTCTTATGGGACAAAAGGTAGGTCTGATGTTGTGATATCTGTTTCAAACCTATTAGTGTCCTGTGATGAGTTAAAGCAAGTTGCCAAACCTTCGGCATATCGTGTGAACAAATTAAAATTTCGTTCGATACACTGGATTAATCGTTTAGTGAGCTTAATTGAATATTGGTCCAAGTGTGATATTGTTTTTTCAACCAAGTTAGTTGAGCTTCGCGACAAGCTGATAGATAGTTTTAATCGGTTGTCCTCGAGTGATATTTCTGAGAATATTAGTGGACCTGTTGTGTGTTCTGAAAGCGTTTGTTCATATGTTAGTGATTCTTGTGATGGCGTTGTGAATAATAGTAATTATATTGGTAATTTGGAATCAGTATCGATGGAGAATAATGAAAATATGGTAGGCGCTTTACAAACTAATAATTCTACTGAGGTAGATAAACAAATAGGCTCGTCAAGAAATACACCAGAGGTCATGTCGAGTCCTAGTAATTTGAATGCTGTTGGTAATTCATGTTCTGATAAGAGATATAACGATTTTTCTAGTTCAGTTTCTTGCCATGACGTTGGTAGTGCTGGGAATAGGTTAGGATCTCACCGTACTTGTACTGATAAGGAAGTACAAACTGTTGATAGCTTATTTGGTGAATGTGACGTGATAGATAGAGTAAATAGACTTAATCTTTCTGATAATCGAGCCTCGACTAACGTTGTTTCTCTAAATAAACTTATGACTGATGGTCAGGTTAATTTTGCTTCCCTTCCTAACCCATTAACTCTAATTTTGAAAGATTTTCATGTGTGCTATGGCACTGATATTAATTTATTTGTGAAATTTTTGAAGAAATTAGTGGAATTAAGAGATAGTGCTGGCATATTTGGTCTGTCAGATTTTCAAATTTTGAAAATCATCTTTCCATGCACTGAAGGAATGTTGCGAGGAAAACTGTTTGAGAGTATGAGTGCTGGCCATTCTTTGGATATTTTCCATAGAGAGGTTTTGAAATATTTTATCACTCCACGTACCTTGGCAGATTTGAGTAGAGATTATGTATTTCGCGTTCAGCGTATGAGTGAAACGTTAAATGAGTACTTCATTGATATTAGAACTTATGCAAAGGTTTTGGCAGTTGAGTTGACTGAAGAGCAGGTTGTCAATTCATTAGTCGAAGGTATGAATCCCATTTATCGTTCATTCTTGTCCATGCATGCTAAGCCCAAGAATTTCACTGATTTTAATGAAATTATTTTATCTGCGGAGAAGATTAAGAATGCTAATCTGTTGCGGGTAGATGATTCTCCCTTTCCTAGTAATTATCTTCAAGGTTGTTCAGGTTATGTGCCTTCTATAAATAATTTTCAGCCACGTGGAGAGATGCAGCTTGTGGATAATTATAGTAGTCTTGTTCCTTATAAGAATTTACAGGGAAGGCGTGAGTTCATGCCTACTAACGTTCAAGGCCATGTATTTCAGGGGCGTGCTGACCAGAGGTTTAATGGGAGTAGAGTTAGCAAAGGCAAGAGATGTGATTTTTGTGGCTCGTATGACCACATTAGTCGATGGTGCGATGCAGATTTTGATAATTTAAGTTGATATTCGTTGTGGTGTTTGTTTTGTGAAAATTGTGTAGACGAATTCTGGTCATTAGGACGTGCATGTGTTTTTGATGTGTGTATTTGTCTACACGTGTGGGGCACATTCTGCTAGATTGTGCAAACCCATAGGTTCTTCTTGTTGTTATTGTCAAAATTGTGTAGATGAATTCTGGTCATCAGGACATGTATGTATTGTGGATGTTATTGATGCTTGTATTTGTCTACACGTGTGGTGCTCATTCTGCTTGATTGTGCAAATCTATAAAGGTTCTTCTTGTTTGTAATTGTCTAAATTGTGTTAGGTCTGAAGTGACAAACTTGTGTAAATGTATTTGAGTGCATGAGTGTGGGTGATTGTTATTAGTTTTGTTTTGTAATCGGGTGGGTATCTTGGTTGTTTCTTGAGGTGAATTAAGGTTAGGGTTTGTTTTTGCTTAATTTATAATTGAATTTAATTAAATACGCCGTACGTATAAAATGATACTATATTGGGATATCATAGGTAAGTAATTACAAACCTCTTCTGTTCTCCGAGTGATGACTTAGTCATTTATCTGCTTGTTGATTTATGAAGGTAACTACTTGCCGAAATGTGTTTTGGTGATGGAAAATCATGCTATGCCAGGGTAAAATGCGGCTAGTATGACATGTTGATTTCAGTGTGTTTTATTTAAGGGTTATTATTTATTTTGTTTATGTTGATGTCCTAACGGTGTGTCAATTTATATTCTGGAAAATTAAGGGGATTTTGTGGGTAGTAAATGGTTTTATGAATTTTGGGAGTTTGTAAGGTCGTGTGATTTGAAGGAATGTTTGGGTACGTTTGTAGCTTGGTGGTCTGCACGAGTAGTCTGTTAATCTTCTTTCATTTAGGGTCTTCTGTTGGTCATTTATTGAGGGATTTCTGTCGAGTTTGTTCTTGTTTTGATCTTGTTCGCTATACTGTTTACTTAGTTTGATATACTAGGCTATGTCAAGAGTGAATAATTGTATTGTTTATGTTTTTGTCTAAATTGTGCATTTCCAAAGTTGGACATTCAGAAAGTATAAATGTGGTGTGATTTGTTTTATTTTGGTAATTGGGTTAGTTTTCTTGTTGTTGTTTTGTGGTTGTCCAGATAAGTGTGGATGTATATTAATTTAAGGGGTAAAAGGTCATTGTATGTTACTTAGGATCGTGGATGTAAATTAGCATTTTGTTGACGCATCTGTCAACTTAAGTCTACCAGATGAATGTTATGGGGGTTCATTTGCTTAGATTTGAGTTGAATATGTTGGTAAGTATTTATAAACAATTCTCCTAAGTCTTCAGTTGATTGAGTGGGCTCAATTTTTTTTTGCTGTCTGACTGAGAAATAAATACTTTAGGTTAAGTAATGTGATGTGATATGATGAATTGAGTTGTGGTATTTGGTCAATATACGGCGGCTCACTATAGGCCTCATGAAATACGTGCTTCCCTCGTTTACTAGTTTCGGTTTGGTCTGGGTCTGTATATGATAGGGTATTTATGTATTTGTGTTTTGTGTGGATGTGTTGACAAGTGCTAATTCATATTCTGGTTGTTGTTTATTAATTATTTGATGGTTGTAATTGTAATTTTTTTCTGGGGATTTTAAGGTTATGTGTCATGGTGTAAGGTTGTGGTGTGATTCTGCTTTGGTATGCACGTGTGTCCTGTTTTTGCTTGATAATTGGGTCTTTCTATTGTTCTTCTTGGAATTTTCTTGTGTTTTCCTACTTTGGGTGTTTCTTTGGGCATTTTCTCTTTCTGTATTTTGGACAAATGGGTTGAACAGATATGCAATGTGAGACAATTGCCTTCGTCTTTTGGGATAAAAAGTTTTTTTTAATTGTGAATATGAGAGCTCACGTGCCATTCAGCATTATTATTGGAACTTATTTTTGGAAAATACTGTTATTATTGTAATATTTTCGGGATATTGTAATTTTCTAAAACATGCATGCAATTTTCTGTGTTAATTGAGGGTCATTGTTACACATTTCACCTGTAAAGATGTGGATTCATGATAGTACTGGGTTATTGTTATAAAATCTGATGCCATCATGTAATATTTTATTGTAATTTGTTCTTTGTAAATGAGTGTCAACGTTAGATATTAAGCTTTCCTTTACACATTACTGTCGCAGTCGAAATTTGTTTTCAGCTAATTTCTTCGAGGTCTTATTCTGCGTTTGGAGTGTTATGCAGTGCGAGAAGATGTCTCTGGCCAGGATATTGGACCAATCTATGTAACCTTCGGATGAAACTGTTCCTGCCATCGTTTATTCAAGATGCCATTTGTAATAATGTTGTGGAAATTGTACAAAGAAAACCTACTCGATGTATTCTACACTTAAGTATTTGTTTATGTTCTTGGCATGACATATTTTGGTGGTTATGGTGCTGATGAAAACTGAAATGAACTTTTAATTAAGTATTTCACATTCGGAAGCTACTGTGTTTGTGATAATTGGCAAAAACTTTTTTATGCTTAAAGATTTGCTTGATTATGCATGTTGATACACTTGTACCATTTACGTCGTCTCTGTTCTGCGAACCATCGACAAGTTTGGGGCCCGGGAGTTTGTGCCGTTACTTTGGCACTAATCTCTGATCGAACGTACAATTTATACTTTGGCATAAACATTTGAATCGAGCGGCGGAGTTAGTTGTGGCTGGCCTCGATAGGTAGCATATCTTGCCGGTGCTGCCTTGGACAGGGATTGTAGTTTCTCCCTCTGTCCGATAGGAAGAGCTATGTTCTAGCGACAAGTATTTCACTATCTCGATGTTGACTTTAATGGTTTTGGAAGGCTGGGATTTTTCGAGAAATGTATGATTCTCGTACTGATGTTGTTAGGCCAGTCATCATGGATCTACGTAGTTTTATAAATACATAAGAAGAAAACTGAAGTTCTACGGTATGTGAAAATATTGAATGATATTATCCCTTTTCGTCAAGTTATTGACTGGTTACTAATTGTAATCTTACTGGAGATAAACGTCAGGATATGATTCGTGTATTATGGAATTAAGGTAGGCTATTTTGTCATCGTTAGTACTTGTGACTGTATCGACTGGCAAGGTAAATGTATTTATATTGTATTTTCCTACGTTGCATGACAGGGCCTTTCAAGGTTATACATTCAAACTTAATGTCATCCTCGTGTATTCACACTGGTAGGCTAACTGACACTCATATTTGTTTTGCGTAATTAATGTTTTGTTTTCTGTTTTTTGTTAATTTGTAAATGCATTTTAATTACAAGTAGTATGCCTTATGGTCTGTGGAAAATTTATTAATGTAGGATTTATTTTGATGTTCGACTACGCTAGTACGGTGATCGTTTTTCTTCTGTTTTTCATGATGGCTACTGTCGTATTGTTTTTAACTATGTGTGATCATCTGTTGTTAATATTTTAAGAGATTTTTGGTAGCCATTGAGGTGAAAAGACGTAAATTGAATTAGCTCCGTATATTTGGTGTTGGAAGACATTAATTCTTCAGTTTTAGGCAACGTATTATATTGGATATTGTAACTTGCGTAGGCCTAGCTTTGTGACATGTATTGGCTCGGGAATTAATTAATTATTTATTTGTGTGGAAATGTATGAAATACGGTATGATGCATTATGCAGGGGCATAATGAAGCTATTGAATATTTAATTCGTCATCCTCTTGATTATTTGGCTTGGATTCTCACTAATGACAACAGATGATTGGTTGAAATCACCGTTTATTTACTTCATCGTAACAAATTTGGCTGGATTACTAAAATATGTATTACAGTCAACTAAAAGGAACAAATATTTGATGTCAGAATCCACATCTTGATTTGTAAGTGTTTTATTAATTTGTATGCATGTTTATTGTGAATATATTATGATTTTACCCGATCACCTTAGTATTATTTCTGGGTTCCGGGGTTCGAAGATGGTCTCAGACAATTGCCCTCTGAGTATGAACTTACTATGGTCCAGTGCCTTCCCTCCCAAGGCCTTTACTTAACTAGGGGGTCATGTGTATGTGTGTATAATAAACATAGTCTTGTTAGAGTGTAAAATTTTCTATGTCTTAATCACTGGTTTCATCTTCAGTTAACCACATATGGCATTTATTAATGCATGTTTAATCCATTACCATTTTTAACTAACATACTGCAAAAACTACGGCTGTTAATTGCTCATGTTAATAAAAGAATGCCATATGAAAATAAAAATATCAGCCCACCTGGTTACTTATTTAAAACCATGAGCTTAGAAAAACAAACTTTACCAAAATTTTAAAATGTAACAACAACAAATAATGGAATATTTCAATTTTGTTTGTTTTTTAAGCGAAAGAACTTCCTTTAATTTCACTGCAACACTTGGCAGTGCTATTTAACGGTAGGCCCATTACTTTCAGGGTCTTTAAAAAATAAGCACCCAAAGAAAGCAAACAGAACGCCTCGTATTATTACAAGGTGCAAACATAGAATGCAGACGCATGTTTTATAGTGCAAGGAGGTATGATACGCTAAATAAATGACTTGTGTACAGATATGATATAAATACAAAATGAAAACGTGCCTCGCTTTTTGTTCAAGCATGTCTTATTTATACAAAACAAGAGTTTTATCCTAGGAATGCACCTTGTAATGGGGAAAACTTCACTGATTAGAGAGATTACGATAAGTTTCTCTTTGAAAAGAGAAAACTTTTCATTAAAGGCCATTGATTAACCAACATCCATTATCCACCCAATGAGTGTCCAATAATATATGTCGGTCCTTGAAAGAATGTGTGGCGAATAATGAATTTAATAACTTCAAAGTCGGAATGGTGCTCTCTGGTCCGTAGGTGTAGTCGTCTTGGAACCTTTACGTGATACACCTGTAGATGTGTCTGATGCCCCTGATGTTTTGCGAGTCACTTTTACTCCACTTGGCACAGGCGTACTTGAGCCCGATGGAGTGCGGGCCCTAGAGAGACATGACAAAACATGTTAGTGACATTGAATCGTTCTTCAACAAGAACACTATAAATACTACTGGAATTATAATGAATATGAAATCATTTCAGCCCAGAAACTATCCGACAGAGCTTCTAGAATCTCCATTTACTCTAGGTTGTTCTATAACATAAGATATTTCAAAATGTTGAACTCAATAAGCACGGTGTTGAAAAACTCTGCATTGAAATTGAACAATTTTTGATGCAAAATCAAATACAATGTTCAAATTAGGCTGGTGTGATTCCTGAAATTTTATGCAATTCACACAGCATAAACTGAAGAGGCAGTATATGAACAATATACTGCATGAAAGAGGAAATTTTGTGCAGTACATATTAAAGCAGAGATACTTAATATGCATGGAAAATAAATAGAGAGTTGCAATATTAATTGTCAATAAGGCAGCAGAGAAAAAAAGGCTTCAAGCTCTTTAAAGTTTATGAATTACTTTCCAGTTACAGTAGTAAAATAACTAATTGCATCGACGTTCATTGGGCATTAATTTGTCTTTGAGAGAAGATTTCGTTTTTGTTGCCGTAATTTGTGTATTATTTATTCATACTTCTATTGCTTGATTTCCCAAGTCTCATTTACCAATATTTTCACTTAACAGTGGAGCAGTACTTATCTCAATTCTTGTGAGGAATGAAAAGAACACTAAAGAAAACTGATAATACGATTGGTTGCTCACCTGTTGGTCTCAGTACAATATATACAAGGTGTAACAAAAATGTACGGCACAAAATGCAGGACATATTCTTCACACGTAGACAAAGAAATTATGTTATATGAGCATGGGTCCAGAAACGCTTTGTTTCCATGTTACACCTCATTGTCTCAAACTCATTAAGGATGGGAAAAACACAAGAACAGAACATTAGAATCATGGGGAACATGCACTCCTGGTTATGTCTGGTTACGTTGTCATTATCATGGGTGCACCGCCAGTGTTTTGTATTACATGGCCCTATTGCCATGCGACTTAGCAGATGTGCCGTTAGCTGTGCATCAAAACATGTACTTCATGCACGATGGAGCACCTCCCCATTTTAGTGTTAATGTCCGTCGGCTTCTAGAGAGATTTGGTGACAGATGGATAGGTAGAATTGAACCAATTGCCTGGCCTCCATGATCTCCGGACCTAAACCCATTGGGCTTTTATTTGTGGGGGCATTTGAAAGCTATTGTGTATCGAACCCCAGTAAAAAATTGTCAGGGTCTCCGTGCCCATATTATGGAAGGCTGTGAAACCATACACAATACTCCAGGAATACATCAGAGAATCCGAGATTCACTACGACGGCGGGTTGATGCATGTATCAATGCGAACGGAGGGCATATTGAACATCTCCTGTGAGCAAGAGTTGCATGTGGTATGCTGGTACATTCTGTTCTTGTGTGTTTCCCATGATTAATGAGTTGGAGACAATGAGGTATAACATGGAAAAAAAGCGTTTACGGACCCATGTTCATATTCTTCGTTTACGTGTGAGGAATATGTCCTGAATTTTGTGCCAAACATTTTTGTTACACCCTGTATACATTAATGACATATGTTTCTATCATCGTGAGGGGCGTGGTGGCTCAGCGGTCTAGCTGAATGCCTCTCACCAAGGCGGTCCGGGTTCGATTCCCGGTCAATGCATGTGAGATTTTCGAAGTGAAATGCCATGTCCTGTGGTTCGGATTCCACGTAAAAAGGAGGTCCCGTGGCTCATGATCTCAAGATTAACGGTCACGTTAAACTACAAGCTTCCTTCCTTCCTTTTGTTTCTATCATCATCAACTTTTTATATTAGAAAGAAATAAAAAAAACGGGGCACTTGGTCCCTGAAGGGCCTTGGCCTACCACGCAACTGCTGCCCAGAATGTGGGGTGATGCGTGGTAAAGAACATAAGGCCCCCTCCGCCGTTAATCTTGGCATTTTCGACCAGGACACTGCCTCTCTGCTCAGACAGCTTCGCAATTGTCCTGAAGAGGCTGAGTGCACCCTGTTCCAGCCCTCATGTAAGTTTCTAAAATGCCTGACAGAGTCCAAGAATCAAACCTGGGGCCTCTGGGTGAGAGCCTGGCACGTTACCCCAACACTGCGGGGTCGGCAACTTCTATATTGTAGAATGTAAACTACAAACAATTTTAAAATCGTAGTATTATCATGTTGGAAGCCATTTTTCAGTGTCGCCTTGGTAATCAACATTTAATGCTTCCCTAATCCTAAAAAGGATTTACATGAGATAATAAATTCACTTGGACGACCAGCTTCGATCGTCGAGTGGCCATCATCAGGTCCTTTACATTTAGACTATTAAATCTATGTGTGTATTGATGGTATTTACAATGCATACACTTATTTAGTTGCAGCGGTTATAAATTATCAGATCAAAGATGGTCATCCAAGTGAATTTATTAATATCATGTAAATTTCTTTTCGGAATAGGGTAATACCCATTACAATTGGGTACAACTTTGTTGACCAACTGGAAAGCATTAAATTTCGTTTAAATTCATAATTTTGAATAATAGAAACTGTTAACTGATTTCTGATAAGAAATAAAGAAAAACAATCTAATTGATCATAATTATCTAAAGATTGTTTACCTGAAGATCGGAATAAAACGATCAAGGATAAAAAGTGATGCGATAATTGTTTTTCACCTATGTAGAAATCATCACTTCTAATTTTATCTTCTTAATTTGTTCATTTATTTGGAAATATCTCCTCTATTAGTTAGCAGACCCAGAATACATTATAAAACCTAAATTACTATTTATGCAACATACAGTTTATATTTCAAAATGTTTCAAGAATTACTCTATATGTGCTTTAACTCAAAATACATCGATTTCTTATCAACTGATAAGAAGTATACAATTTTATATATGTTGTGCACCACTACCAAAATTCTATAAAACACAACACACAGCAAAGCAACTCCAACTTTAACAAAAAATTAACAAAAATGTCTCAAAACATGAAAAAATCCTGGAAAACAAACTGCAACTCAGCAGGAACAAAAATTTTAAAACACACCAAACTGAAAGAACTTTCCTCAGAATGGTATATTGGCTTTCACGGCCAGGGAATTAAAACTCAGCAATTCTTCTAGGATTGTGCCATGTCTTGTGTGGGTTTGTGGGGGTGGGGGACACCGAGAGCCCGCTGATGAGCCAGCTTGGAGTCCTAGGTAAAACCCCACACAAGACACGGCACAAACCTAGAAGAATTGCTGAGTTTTCCTCAGAATGTCTCAGAATTTGTGCTCGAAAATTTCTTCACGAAGACTACCTGGGAATTAAGCATAAGAAGGAGACTTTTTTTCAATCTTGGAAATTACTGAATCAGTTGGTAATTTGAGATTGGGTGCTAGGAGTATTCTACTGTATTTTATTACCTGAAATAAGGATAGGAAAATTACCGGTATGCTGTTTTGTAGTAGATTTTAAGTTATTCTATTGCTCTTATATTTTATGTGATGTTACAGTGTTGATAGCTGGTCCAAGCAGCCAATTAACAAGCCAAGTAATTTGTCCCGTATACACACAGCAACTAAACACTACTATAAGGTAATTCATTCATTACTCTCTGTTTAAAAAGGAGAAAACTGGCACTATCTTAATTGCTAAAATATATTTAAATATAGCTAGATTTATCCCAAAAATCACTAGACCAGAAATATCATGTTGATGCATGTAACAATTAGGCCATCTACTGTCGACCAAAGTATTATGTGTACTCGAGTTTGAAGGTTGTTTGTGAAGTAACCAATAGACCTACATAAAATCCAATAACATCAACATTTTCGTCATTCTATTTTACGTTAGTTCATGTAGGTTTGGATTTTTTAATTTATATTTTAATAGATGGTATATTGGTAGAAGTGTTAGTTTTTGTTAATTCGCGATAAAACGAAAAGTCATATTTAGAGGTTAGGATGTTTTATTTTCACGTATTTAATGTTTCGTGCCGCCCAGGAGTGAAATTAAATCGCGAAATAACGCGAATTTTGTGAATAACACCACAAATACCGCAATCTGCGAAATAAAAACAAATTTTCATATTTTTTCCCCACACCAATCCGAACATTTTTGTCCACAAGCCGATAATCGAATTTGGTTGGTGTTCAATTCGAGAGAATGATCGATTGTATAGTTTCGCGAGGGGTAATACTACGATATACGTCATATTACGATATAGGCCTACTGTAGATATTCTCGTTACTCGTTGGATTTTAGCGCTGTGGTAAACAGCTATTATATCGCGGCGTGAATAGTTTGGCCGACTACCTCCAAAAGGTTATGTGATAGTTGTTCATAATGTAAACTACGTTTGCCTCCTGTTACATCGGTAGCGAGTGTAAATTATAGTAGAGAATTCTATATAATTTAATAAAAAGTGCGCAAATTGTGCTTTATCATCGAAGCTAGTGTGTTATTTGCGTGAATCAGTTGGCGACCACGTGTTCGTCGTATTAGTTCCGAACTTAGCAGTACAGGAAGATGAGACGCAACGTAATTTAAATATTATGACACGAATTCAGAAATAAATTTTGCGTGTGGTTACGAATTTATACTGGCGTGTGACTACAGTCAACCGTGTGATAACAGTGTTTGTTACTGGGCATCGCTCAGTTGAGTTTAAAAATGCCGAAGGTAGCTGTTTCTGCCACAGACAGACTTAAAGAATATAAGAATGAAGGATTTATAATTTCTTGTGGCATTCTTATGTGCAAATATTGTGATTGTCGGTTAGATTATCGCAGGAAAGATGCATTAGACAAACATTGCAAATCGGAGAAGCATTCAAAACGCCGAGAAAATTCGCGTCTTGAAGTCGTGTGAAGGATATGAAAGAAGAGTTTATTTTGGACACTACTACTGCGTTTGTGAAAGCTAATATACCAGTAGATAAACTAGACAATCCTGCTATCCGTACTTGGTTTAATAAGTACTTTCGCGGAAGTGGAGATTTACCATCAGCAAATCAGATTCGTCAGAAATACATCCCCATGATTGGCGAAAGAAGGAGGGAAGAAATTAGGGAAGATATAAAAAACAAAAACGTGTTTCTGCTATGTGAAGAAACAACTGACAAGAATGGTAGGTGTATTTTCAACATTCTTTTTCGTCCATCAGTACCATCAACTGAAATGAACACCCATCTGGCTGCCTCTGTTGTTCTAGATTCTGCCAATAGCGTAAATTGCTCCAGTGCGATATTAGACACCTTGAATTCCTATGAAATTGAACGGGAGCGTGTAGTGGCAGTAGTTACGGACTCAGCACGCTACATGACAAAATGTGTAACTACTCTTCAAGGATTGATTGAAGAATTAAGTCATGTCCAGTGCTGGGCTCATAAATTCAATCTTATCGGCTGCGTATTTGAAAACGAGCTGGACGAATTGAACATGTCTATAGTAAAGGCAAAGAATGCCTTTTTAAATACGCGAAAAAGAAAAAGCAATTACGTTTCATTTCTAAGGGAGAAATATGAAAACACAGAAAAAGAGAATGAAATTCTAGCTTTCCCAATGCCTGTATGTACAAGATGGAATTCATGGTTTAAGGCTGCAATGTATATGGCCACGCATGTGGAAGATCTGGTAGAATTTTTCAAAACATTGGAAGATTCAAATTCTGGGGTCAAATTTTTCCAACAAGCATCGACTGACGGGAAGTTTCAACTGAATAAACTATTCAACAATACAATTTATACAATTACAAGCATTGTATGTTTCTGTTGTTGGTGCCTCTCTTATGGACTTGCTTAATTTCTTGGAGGGATCTAAGTACCCAACAATTCACTTACTGGCTGGGACGCTAGATGACCTTGAGGTAAAGCTCAAGCTATTAGGCGATGGTGGAATGTTCGATCCTCCAGAACTTGGAACAGCCTCAAAAGATGCAGATAAAGGTTAAGTCCAATCTTACGTGTGTTGCCCAGTCAGCTCTAGTGAAAGTCAGGACTTTAAGGACCACGGATCCAGCCAGGAAGACTGTAGAAGCCATCGGGTCATTGTTTGATCCTCGGCATGCACCTAAGAACGTATCTCCCACAGAACTGCTCCAATTTAAGAAGAATGCCCCATTTCTTACGAAGATGGAGTCTCAACACTTTTTAGAGGCTCACAGCATTTACCTGACTGCAATCAAGAACCAACTGCGTCATGAAGATAATGTGAATGTTCCAGAGATCCTCATGGGATTAAGGCCTGCTCACCGAGACTATGCAACAGCTGCATTAAAGTGTGTGTGGTATCCTTGTTCAAATGTGGATTCTGAAAGGTCATTTTCGAAATACAGTCTCATAGTAAGTGATAGGAGGCGAAAATTGACAGCTGCAAATGCTGAGACTTTAACCATGATCTACTTCCAGTGATTTCACCGCAGTATTTGGATAAAACTGAAAAAGGTATTCACTGAAATGTGTTTCGAGATGGTGAATGTAAAAAAAAAATGTGACTTCCATATAAGTATTATCTCATTCTTCCATAGCCATGTTTAACGTTTTACCCTGCTGTTCTGTTTTTTACTTTGTTTTATTAATTGTTTATATTTTTAAATGCACTTATTGTACAAACCTTATCGCTTTCCAAATTTTAACATGTCATCCCCCGAAAAAATAATAAAAACACAAAACACCACCTTTTGAATTTTAAATCAACAAATCTTCAAAAAAATAACAACACTTTCTAACACCTCTATATATTGGCTTTCACGGCCGGTGAATTAAAACTCGGCAATTCTTCTAGGTTTGAGCCGTGTCTTGTGTGGGGTTTCCAAGAGACACCAAGAGCCCGCCGATGAGCCAGCTTGGTGTCCTAGGCGAAACCCCACACAAGACACGGCACAAACCTAGAAGAATTGCTGAGTTTTAATTCACCGGCCGTGAAAGCCAATATACCATCTTTTTGGAAGCCTTCATAGGGAGGTTATGGCTGCTTGAGGTTTTACTTCTCGTAGTCAAGTGGTGCAGTTGCACCTAATATAAAGGGAGGTGGCGCGCAGTTCGTCACTCCAGTGGGGATCCGGGCGGGGACACCAAGAGCCCGCCGATGAGCCAGCTTGGTGTCCTAGGCGAAACCCCACACAAGACACGGCACAAACCTAGAAGAATTGCTGAGTTTTATATTTTAATATTTTTTATCGCAGTTGGAACACAAGAAGTGCACGTTTTTAAGCGAGTTTCAACCATGCGTCACATTTAAGAATTATTATCTCAAAAGCCCGTCATCAGATCGAATCCAAATTTTAACACAATATACATTGGAATGTTGTATAACTGGTTTATTAATTTCACAATTTTATGTGTCCAAGAAACAAAGTTGTTATCATTGTTGTAAGGTAACTTTTTCTCGGCTCGGGGTCGTTGGAAAATGTAGTTCTTGGTTGCGTTGTAATTGTTATACATCAAAACGTTATGCTGTATGACTGTGAAATACGTAAATTAATTCAATTATTTAATATAGGTTTGTATTTGTACGAGGAAATAACACATGGTTCACCAGCTAGCCGCTCCGGGAAAACCTGTACAGCGTTGCTGAGAGGGAGCCCATCACTTCCGAGCGAGACGCGCCATGATGCGTGTGGGCACCATTTCGGCAACGCTGTACAGCTTTTCCCAGAGCGGCTAGCTGGTGAACCATGTGTTATTTCCTCGTACAAATACAAACCGATATAAAATAAGTGAATTAATTTACGTATTTCACAGTCATACAGCATAACCTTTTGATGTATAACGATTGCAACGCAACCAAGAACTACATTTTCCAACCACTCCGAGCCGAGAAAAAGTTACCTTACAAAAATGATAACTTTGTTTCTTGGACACACACAATTTTGAAATTAATAAGCCAGTTATACAACATTCCAATGCATATTGTGTTAAAATTTGGATTCGATCTGATGACGAGTTTTTGAGATAATAATTCTTTAATGTGACGCATGGTTGAAACCCGCTTAAAAACATGCACTTTTTGTGTTCCAACTGCGATAAAAAATATTAAAATATAAATTAAAAATTCCAAACCTACATGAATTAACGTAAAATAGAACGACGAAACTGATGATGTCATTGGATTTTATGTAGGTCTATTGGTTACTTCGCAAACAACCTTCAAACTCGAGTGCACAGAATACTTTGGTCGACAGTAGTTTCTACTAATCAGAAAATTTTGTAGTTGGAACAACTAATCATTGAACAAATTGTAATATTTTAAGTACAATGTAATGAATGTCTTGGAGACATAATTTTAGATTAGTGTTGGGTTTTTCTTTCAGGAATTTCATATGAAACCATTTTTTTACTTTACTCCTTGATTAAAAATTAGGAAATAACATCATGTCAGAATGAATAATGGCCATTCTCCATAATTTGTGTTTTGGTGTTACTATTATAATGAACTTTTCTTATTTGTAGGCTAATCACAAAATTTAAATCTACGTTGTAGTACTATATCTTTTATCTAATAGATGGCTAGGACATTAGCTTCAAGATGAAATTAGTAATATTGATGATCTGTTTTAAGAGCAAATTATTCATCTATGGTACACAAAAATGATTTCAAGTATAGCTTCTTGCAAGGCATTAAAATCGTCTCAAGGGGGAGGGGTCTCGTACGAACTTAGCTGCCTCAAAGCTTACCAGAAGCTATCCAGCATGACTTGATATACTTGGACCACAAATTCTGAGACACTATGTGTAAATAATAGCAAATAATAATAATAACAATAATAATAATAATCCAACAGCAATGCAGCACAACAACGAGCACAACAACAGAGACAACAGCAGTTTACCTAAATGAACCCCTGGATAGAACAGGGATGTTTGACGAGGAGGAGGATGTCCGAACTGATGAGCGACTGCATTAGCAAAAGAAAGAGACAGACAGAACAGATGTTAACACGGGAAAGAGCAGAAATATATTAATACACTCACACAGAAACAGTTTTCCCTCGGATAGAAATTATGGAGCTATTTTCATTTGTATGGCAAAACCTTGAAATTCACAATGATAAATATGAAAGTAATATACGAATTTAGCAACCAACTCAGATAAATACTGCACATTAGGTTCAAAATATATCCCAAACTCCACAAGTTTCTCAGACGAAAGAACGTGTCTACAGCAAAAAAGACATGAAAAAGGTCGCAATTTACTTTCCCGTTAACTATGTCATATGAAGATGTTCCTGCAGGGCAACGGAATTAAGTTAAGAGGATCTTTATGATCTGCAGAGAGTTGAGTATAAGCAACACTACCTTTGATGGTTCATCAGCAGCTTTTTTTTTTCTTTTTCCAAATAAATCTAAACCTAGTCCACAACATGATGCATAGTTATGCACTTTTTATCTGAGTAAAATGATTTTCTTTCTTTTACTCTTATTTTATTTTCCATATTAAAATACCAGTTACTCATAATAATAACATTAAATTTTGAATGAGTATTTATCCCCACCCAATTTAGCAAAATATACAGTAGTCTCAAATGAATATTTTCATTAAATGTCAACTTTTAAAAATAAACTATCAACTATCATAATATGGCTTTCAACCATTTCTGTTGCTAACAACTAAACATTTCAAAACAGTAAACATGCATGACATCTCTCTTTCTTTCTTTTTGTATTTTAAAAAGCTAAATGTTGATTTGAAGCAGATATAAACATGCATGATGCAACTCTATAAAATATAACAATAAATAATCTTCCGAATTTGGCCGCCTGTGGACCGCATGGAACCTAAGGCTTTCTGGTTAATCTCCTCTTCTATTCCCAAAACCTCTTCATTCGTTCACTTCTGATCTTTCGCTCCTCCTCGGATATTACCAGTTTGGCTCTAATTTTAGGTTTTTTCTCCTCGAACATCTTGATGTTGTCAATTCGGTTTCTAAACATCCACTGTGAGTCCACTTTCCTTGGCGTCTCTTTTAACCTCTTCTACCCACTTAGTTGTAGCCTTCAACTCTGTAATATACTTGAATATCCTCTTAGTCAGTCGGTTCTCGTCCATTCTCACCAAATGTCCGTAGAATTTCAACCTTCGCTTCCGCATTGTGACAGTAATTTTTTCAGTGTGTTTATAGAGATCATCATTCTTTCTGTTCTTCCATGTCCCGTCAGCAGTTTTCTGTGGTCCTAAAATTTTCCGCAAAATTTTCCTCTACTTTTTTTCCAGTTCTTGAAGATCCCTTTTTTACTCAGTATCAAGCACTCCGAGGCGTACAGACCCTCTGGCTTTACTACTGTGCTATAGTGTCTGAGTTTTGCCATGTAGGATATTGCTCGTTTGTTGTATCTGTTCTGGGTTAACCTATAAGCCAAATCCAATTTTCTAGCTCTTGCCCTATTTGCTTCTTTATCCAGCCCATTGGGTTCTATCCATTCACCTAGATATTTAAACTTCTCAGTTCTTTTGACAGTCCCATGTTTCACTTTTATGTGTCTCTCTCCAAGGTGTCTGAATTCCATGTATTCTATCTTATCATAGGAGACTTTAAGACCCATTTTCTCAGCGATTTCGTGCAGAGTATCCAGCACAATAATAATAATAATAACTGAAGCACAGATATACTTCCTTGAACAATTTAACCTTCAAAATATATATAATTATTATTTAAAAAATACAACAACTGATGGCAGCTACCAGGTATACTCACTATTACTGAATATTAGCAGAGGTGCCTAACAAAACAAAATTCCCAACTTACTGAAGACTAAAAAACGAAAACGTACAGAGCATGCTTAAGACATACAGAGACAAACACACACACAGATAGGTAGAGCAAGTTTTACCCTGACGAAGTATAAGAAGGAGAAGTCACTAGCGGAGAAGTGGCTTGTGGAGAAGTTACCGGAATCGGAGAAATAGCGCGTGATTCAGGTGAACCCACAAATACTGGGATCTTCGAGCGACTGTTTGCAATGGAAAACATACCAATCAAAGTCACTTGTTGACAAGCTTATTCAAAGTCATATTGATATACGTAAAAAATAAAACAGCATAAAATTCTTAGAATAACACCAGTGGCTAACAGGTTGATACAAAAAGTCTTGCTTCTGTTTTCAACTTACTACACACCTTTTACCCATTCAAATGATTTGATCAATTATAAAATACTGATTTTTGTGTGTGTATTGTGTAACTAGGCACTAAAATGAACTGCAGTGATTTACGGTAAATACTTAAAATTTAGTTGAAATAAGTTTGATTAAAAAGAAAGAATGTACAATTTACAATAAAAATACACAATAGGAATATGTCATTTCACACTGATCAACACAATCTCTAGATTATTAATATCAACACAGTTCTATAATACCATGCACCTTCAGCAAAAGCCCTTCATGCAGCTATCATGCTCATACAGTACAGCTTGTGAGAAGCTAGCAGGGAGCTAACACGACTCAATTCGGGGATTCCCTGTTAGGCCAGACCTAAAAATGTAGTTTACTGCCATCTGTTGAGTTTTAGCGTACCACTTGCGCCAGTATTGGCGGATCTCTGACCATATAATATATTAAATTCCGCTCGCAGGTAACCTGTCTTGCGATTTAATATATTAAATTCTGCCCTCTGAGGGTTAATGAATCCCATAAAGGGCAAAGGCCTCCTGCTAGCAAGGTAGACAGACTGGTAGCAAAATAAAACGTGCTCTCTGTAACTAAACTTACGCAATGTTTAAATGCGACAATGTGCTCTATAATGAAACTGGTGCTAAGAGCATATAGTAGCGACAATTGAAAGAAAGTGCTATGAACTCAACTCAACCATATGCAACTTCCCGGTTTGACAACATGCCAATGCTTATCAGCCAATAATTGTGGATGCTCCGCACTGAACATAGGCTAATATAACCTATAGTTCTGCCACATGAAAGAAGTAAAAGAGAAACTACAGCACATAAAAAATACTGGATCTTCTATAAAGAAGCTTTCTTTAAGCATAATGTAGGTAAGTCGAGACAGTGCTGCTATTTCTATTCCCAGTACTCTTTTCATATATTTGGCCTTGATCTTTTCTAGAGTTAATAGGTCTCCGACAGTAAGTGTCTCCCAAATTAGCGAGTCCACAGGTTGCTACCTACCGAATACAAAGGCACATGAGAAAACCTGTACAATTTTGCTTGAGAAAAGGAACGACATCTGGAATGAGTTTCATGCAACAGACGCAATACTAACAGAAGACTGGAAATTTACCAATTTACAATTATTTTATGCTTTTACCAAAACAACACTTTCTTAATTTTTATTGTTTTCTTTTCAGGGGGTTGGTGGAGCCCCCACAGCTCCCCCCTCATATAAATGCGCATGAAACAATATAGAGTAAACAAACGGTAGGAGACAACAGAGACAACAATTGAAAACTAGAACCAACTCACTACTGTACGCAGCGCACACTTCCGTCTAACAACAGTAAGCGCACGCTGCTCCGTCTTTTTATTTTTTTATTTGCTCATCCGGATAATTGACATTCCGGTTCTTTGACGTCGTGATAAACGACGTTCAACTGTAAATGCAAAGGTCTTTGGCGAACTCGTAAGCAACAGTACTACACATTGGATTTGGAATGACCACCACCTTTATATACAAAACTAATTAAACATGCAGTACTACAGATTACAATAAAATCCAGCAATAGCTAAAGATAAAGTAGTAAAAAGTAGTGCGTATTGCTTTTAGATGTGTAGGGCATGGATTTTATAGCAACGATAATTATTGTCACTGCAAACTAAACAAAGAATGCAATTTAGAGGCAGAAAATAAATCATATTCAAGCTCCAGTAAGAAAGCTTCTTGAAAAACATGAGAATGAAATGATAAATTACACTAGTGTTTTCAGATATACAGGGTGAAACAAAAATGTACGCCACAAATTGCAGGACACATTCCTCACACGTAGACGAAGAAATTACGTTATATGAACATGGGTCCGGAAACGCTTTGTTTTCATATTACACCTTATCGTCTCCAACTTATTAATTATGGGAAACACACAAGAACAGAACGTACCAGCATACCACATGCAACTCTTGCTCACAGGAGATGTTCAATATGCCCTCCGTGCGCATTGATAAATGCATCAACCCGCCGTCATAGTGAATCTCGGATGTGCTGAATCTCTGGAGCATCGTGTATGGTTTCGCAGCCTTCCATAATACGGGCACAGAGACACTAAACATCTTGTACTAGGGTTCGAGGCACAAGAGCTTTAAAATGCCCCCACAAACGAAAGTCCAGTGGGTTTAGGTATAGAGAGCATGGAGGCCAGGCAATTGGTCTACCTCTACCTATCCATCTGTCACAGAATCTGTTATTGAGATTAAAACAAAAATGAGTAGGTGTTCCATCGTGCATGAAGTGCTTGTTTTGTCGCACAGCTGTAAACAAGCAATGCCGTAAGTCGCATGGCAACTGGGCCTTGTAAAACAAAACACTGGCAGTGCACCTATGATAATGACAACGTAACCAGACGTAACCAAGAATGCACGCTTCTCCAGATTCTAACGTTCTGTTGTTGTGTATTTCCCATGATTAATGAGTTGGAGAAAATGAGTTGTAACATGGAAACAAAGCGTTTCCAGACCCATGTTCATATAACATACGGTAGTTTCTTCGTCTAAGTGTGAGGAATGTGTCCTGAATTTTGTGCCGTACGTTTTTGTTACACCCTGTATGCTGGTGTAAAGTAGCAACCAGCAGGGAGAGAATGAAGCATATAGAGAAAGGAAGTGAAAGCTTTACCCAGAGTAGGTGTAAGTAGGAGATTTAACTTGTGGAGAAGTTACAGGAGGTGGAGCAGTATTGCGCTTTTTATACAGCGGGGCAAATACTGGAATCTTCGACCGACTGTTGGAAGGAAAGAATACCATCACCAATTTCAGGCACATCCAAATATACATACTGAAACTCTTTTAAATCTGAGCAGAACAAATATCAGTCTTCAGGTAGCCACAAAGCCTACAAAATATAATGGCAACTTAACTTCTTCCTCACTGAAAAATCTTGATTGGCACTAAACTTTAATGCATGTAACTCTCGCACTGAAAGTTGTGACAAATGGTAATCAACAGTTTCAATCTCCTTTGCAAACCTCTCCTCAGCAGAGTTGTCGAAAGTACTTGATAATTACGTTCATTACAATGGTTTTCCTTTAAGTCTCGGGGCAAAAGATCATGTTTTGTACATTTGAGAACAAGATGAAAATGTACGGTTTATAAAGGAATTCTGTCGCCTAGGGTTGGATTTGGAATTTGATGGTGGTATCTGCATTAACTTCACAGCTTCGCTATTATGAGGATGTGAGAATGGCGGTTTGTTGTGGCATTGTTGGGCTCTCAGTACTTCCTACAGCATTAAAGACGTTTGGTTGCAATACTGAGTGAAGACTGTGCAAGGAAGAGTGGGACGTTTTAGTGGCAGGGATTTTGGTTGAAGCACAAAATATTGGAAATAAAGTAGCGACATCTGTTCATGAATATTTGCAAAAATTTGAAGAACTTCATCAATACCGTACTCATCTGAAAGTCAACATTTAAGTGAAAAATTATATTTCCCTTAAAATGAAGTTGCGTGTTCATTCTTTGAAAATATCAGAGTGTTATGCTTCAATTTCTTGGCCGGCAGTGTAGTAATTTTGTACTATTATGGAATGATTTATAGAAAACTTAAAACCATATCTTCAGCATTATCTTTTTAAATTTTATGTAAGAGAAAAATTCCCTTCATTTGGTCAACATGTAATAGGAAAGCCCAATCAAATTGTGCAATTGGGCAGTTAATGTTAATGTATTCTACACACTTGCAAATTGTATAATTAACTACCATTAAAATAATAGTGGGGGTGACATGTTTCGTTTGTCACGCTAATATCTTCAGCTCCATGTTAATTAATTAACTAATATGTGTAATTATGTATGCAAGATAATTAGCATTGCTAAAGTATTACTAATTCATTGATGTTAATTATTTACAAACAGATGTGGCTTGCCGTGACAAACTTCTATAAGTATTTTAGTGAATTCTTTCTTCTTCTTTCTTCTGCTTTTACGGCCTCATTGGACCACTTCCATCAATCATTTCTTGGTCCTCTTCTTCAGTAAGTTTCCTTTCCGAGTCGCCCAGTAGCTCTTCATTCGCTCTGATCTTCTCAGGCGTTTCTCATCTGTAAATACCCTTTTTACTGTATTACGTTTGTCTATTTTAGCCTGAAATCTTATTTTTATATCTCTCAGTTTTTTTAATTTTGTTGTTTTCTTTTGCAAGTCATCCAAGGTTATTTCCAATTCTTTCATATCTTCTCTAATTTCCTTAATCCATCCTACTTGTTGTTTCAAATTCCAAAGTTTCACTACAATTTTTCTAGATAACCTGGTTTCTGGTGTCCTCATGATGTGACCAAAGAAAGAAAGCCATTTCTTCCAAATAGTATCAGTGAAGGGGTCCAGTTCTCTGTATACCACTTCATTTGGTACTATCCGCCACTGTCCATCTCTCTGATATTTTTTATTTATGCATGTTCTAGCTATTCTTCTTTCTACTTTTAAAATTTTGTCGATTCTGTTTTTCTGAGTAACTTTAAAAAGAGTTTCACTTCCATAGGTCACCTCTGGTTGAACCACCGTCTTGTAATGTTTTAATTTTGTTGCGATTGATAGACATTTTCTTTTATATGTAGACCATGTTAATTTTTGGGCTTTTATCATTTTATTAGTTCTTTCTTGCCATGCAGGTTTCTCATCCAAGTTGTGAGTTATAATTTCTCCTAAGTATTTAAATTGCTTCACTATTTTAACTTTCTTGTTATTTACTGTTATGTGATTGATTACAAGTGGATTTGCTACCATTATCTCTGTCTTTTAAAATGATATCTGAAGTCCAATTTTTTGTGCTATATATTGTAGGCTTATTATTTGATTTCTGGCTTCTTGAATATTATTAGCCAGTAACGCTAAGTCATCTGCGAATCCCAAGCAATTTAAGTCTATTTGATCTTTCTTGGTTCCAATTCTTATGTTCCTAGGATTTTCCCTGTACCATTCCCTCATTTCATATTCCAAAGCCCAATTGGAAAGTAGAGGCGATAAACCATCTCCTTGTCTTAATCCTGTTTTAATCGTAAACGGTTCAGATATTTCTCCTCTGAATTTTACTTTAGATTTGGTGTTTGTTAGAGTTAGTTTTATAATTTTTATTAATTTGGGATGAAGTCCGAAATTCCTTAGTATTTTCAGCAATGAAGATCTATGTATACAATCATAAGCTTTTTTGAAGTCTACGAAGGTTATGACTTGCTGTTTTTGTCTACGTTTGTAGTAGTCCATTACTAATTTTAAGGTGATTATCTGTTCAGAGCAGCTTCGCCATGGCCGAAATCCACCTTGATATTCTCCTATTTCCAGTTCTAATTAATCTTTACAACGATTATATGTGATATCCAAAAGGGAAATTAGTGAATTATTTAAGTAGTTTTTAATTTTGTTATTCTGTTGTGGAAGCTGAGGGAGGGCAAGAGTCTGTCCAAAACATGTTAGATATTATATAGCATTGACAGGTAGAAGATCTGTGACACTACATTTAGGCTAAGTGATCTCAAGATGTACCACACATGTTGCCAAAAATGATCAATCAGTGGCACTGCAACAGCAAAACATGTTGAAGGCAATGCCGCAGAAGACTTCGCTCTGAGACAAATGACTATTAGAACTATTAGCTGGCACCTGAATCCATACAAAATTTGTTCTGCTTTAGCTCTACTTTTCATGCCCCTGCATTATTTACACAGAAGGTTATAATGTACAGTATAGCATACTTCTACTTTCATACAATGTTAAAAACTTTAAAAATCATATAACCCAGGATTGTCATCACCGTTAAAGTAACACAACACTGACACTAATTGGAACAAAACAACAGACGATATTAAACACCAATTTCAGTTAATACAAAACCTTAAGTCCATCACATGCTTTCAAACAAATCCATATTGTTATTCTTTAGTAGTTTCCCAAATACTTCTAATTAATTAACAAATGAGCATCACCATGCATATCAATATCATGCAATAAGACAATTACTTTTATTGTGTAGGGATTCTATTTTTAATTACAGAAAATCATATGTCAGTCCTGAAAAGAAGTGTGCCTGCAATCAAACTTCAGTTAATATTATCTAATGACATACAAACCAAGTGCCTTTAACTTTTCACATATAGCTAGAGATCAGCGAAAAGTCGAATTGAATTTCAGTAAAATTTCTTTTAAAATTTCGTGATTTTGTTGTTATTGTAAAATTTGGTGTTATTCAGGGTTACCAATTATCCTATTTGAGCTATAAATATTTAGCATTATAAACATAAATATGGAAAAACCTATTGAGATTTCTAATTCAGAGAAGCAATGTTTTTATAGCAAGAAACTTTTTTAGATTATTTCTAATTCAGAGTAGCTTTTCTTTTGTCTCTTTGTAACAGTTTGTCTGAAGGAATGCCCCATCGCATTAGGAATGGTCTTGCGTTAAAGTTCTTGATCTTAAAATTATAGTGTCAGCAAGGTTTTTGGGTTTCCAATAAATTTTCGTGTTCACAACAAGTAAATTGTGCTTTCCCAGCAGTTAAATGTTCGCGTGAGTAGATAACACTATATGACAGAGCTCAAAGATATGAAAAAATAACTGGCAAGTTGTTATTTTTAGCAAGAACTTGTGTACACACCAGGGTATCAAATGAATTGCATACACATTCTATCATACAAATTCAGGTGATTCAGGTCACTTTGAACATCCATGGTAAGAATCTAGTACCGGTAACTTAATTTTGCTATATATGCATAGTTCACAATTTAAAACTACTATTTTGGTATGATGATGTTTTTATAATAAGCTTAATATTCAATATCGCCTTTTGCAAATTTCAAGAACCTCTACAAGAGCCTACAATAACATTTGTTTGTATACCGTATCTATGACATAAATTAATGCAGCACTTTCCTTTATAGCACTGAAGTCCCCCCACGCACTTGCATAAATAGTAACACCATTTAGAACAATGCAGCCCTGTGCTCAAAAGTGTAATCAATGTGCTGTACTGGGGCAGATGACCTCGTAGTTCCACTCCTTAAAACCTCAAAAACTAACTAACGTGCTGTACTAATAGTTTATCCCATAACCCACCACTATTTAGTACTGTTGTATATTCCTTGTTTCCAAACCGCCTCTAACTGGAGGAAGATTTTCTTTTTTAAACTACACACCATGCTAAATTCATTCCAAAAGTTGACAAAAGCATGTGTCATGATGAAACATCAGTTTTGAATCAACACTTTGAATTAAATATGAGTACTCATTCTTCTCTGTCCAAGCTTGACAGGGAAACTATTAGCAATAATACTCCTATTCTGTAGCAGCTCTATACACTACAGCATTTAATACATAATTTAGGAAGATTCTAATAATTTATGCTGTAAATATTTACATCAACATACAAACAGTAATCAGGGTTTCTTAACTATACAGTATAGCAAAGCCCTATAGGGACAAGCCACAATATGACAGGCAGTGCTACAGGTGAGGTAGTGACAAAGTACACACCCAAACAACCACGGTATTTCATCGGCACCTGTGTCATGAAAGTTCTATGGTAGGGAAAAATATAGGTAAATGAACTGTATAACATGGTATTTTACGGCATTAAATTCATACCTGTTTCATTATGAAAATCTGGGCAATTTATAATTTATTCTGCAGCTGGGGTAAATATCTACTAAGAACCTGGGAAACCTATTTATTAGAAGTGTAACATAAATTACAAATTTACTGAACACACCATGTTCCAGTGAAGAGCATTGTACGGTATAGAAGGAGAATTTTCCAAGTTTTGCTTACGTGCAGAAATCTTTGATTACAGTGAATGAATCTGATAGTGTTTTCAATAATTTCAGATGATCTTAGAATATACTGATACAATTTCCTAAATTTAACAAGACTATCGTTTCCTTTCACCCACAAAGCATCATTTTCATCGATTTTCTGTCTCATTATTCCAAAAATTTTAATAGCCTTCCCCTAACAGACAACAACATTGTCACTCGACATGAAAGGGAAAAAGTAAACTATTTCCTGAATTGTACCATGAAACATAACCACTGTAATTTACCATTGTTTTATGGAACAGGCCATAGAGGTTAGCAATCTTTCTCTCATAGAGAAAAAATCTCCCCTTTCTTTTTGCTTCAACCTTTCTTTGGGGGCAGTTAATCTTTGTATAATATGTTGGAAGTTTTTAACACATAGCTTTTCCTAGACTAACTTCCGAACAATTATTACATTAACCCACCTAGAGCAAGGGAAATTCATAAAAATCATGAAGAAAAAGGAATCTGTGCTCTGTTTGTTATAGCTGCTAAAATAACGCCCAGCAAATTGAAAAAATGAAAATGAAATTCCACAGCCTGCTTCCAGTCTCCGACCGGGTCAGGAATGGAATGAATGAAGCCCCCATCTAGCGGCGAGGATATGAACTGTGCCGGCTGCCGAGGCCTGACGCACTCCTCTGGGGCAATGATTAAATGAATGGGTCCCATTTATTTATAACACATTAATAGACTGCATACCACTGGAATATTAATTTCATTGAGGGAATATTTTTTTATTATTATTTAACACCCACGAATCCTTCTGTTACTCCTTTTCATTATTATTTAATATTAATCCCATTGTCTAAGAACATGAGATAGTGTTAATATTTGAGTTATCTATATTATTTTTTATTATCAGCCTTAATTTGATTAGTATTCGTGTAGGATGAGACGGATTAGGGTTAGTTCCTTATCATCTAGTAATTTATTATCAAAATGTGAAACCATATAACCTGGGATGCTGACAGTGTTATCTATGCTGATGCTGTCATCATTTAGAAAGGCTCCTACTTGCAATCAAATGAACTAGGTACAATGTGTCATATATACACACATCTCTAACCAAGTGTTAATGGATCACAAATTAATATTCTCATCTACTGGATTAAAAGGCGACTCAAAAGATTCACAGGTATGAACGTACACAGTACTGTACAGTAGTAGTAGTTTGTCCACGTGATAGTGTGGATAGCTGCAAGATGCATTTTAGGAGGACAAAAAATATGTATCAATAGAGAGACTATTACAGGACAACACTATTTTTCTACATTCTAAAATCTAATTGTTTTCAAACCATCGTAAGTCAGTGATTAGCCGATGGCCAAAGATTCCTTTACTTCCTCAGTTTTCTCTTAATAACTTCATGTAGTCTACTAATAGGTGTGCATTTGGGAATTAAGAAAAAGAAAAGCATTTAAAAAGTTAATTCTATACATCAGACAGTTATGCAAGATGAAGAAATACAATTTACAAAATTGCTTCTATATTGGGAGGGGAGAAAAAAAATAACCTTGATACCAACAATGAAAAGATCCACAATCCTAGATTCACCGAATAAAGGAAGCTTACAATATGCAAGATTTTGCTAAATTTTATATTAAACACACTTCAGAATGGCATCTGAATGTTGCAGTTAATTATAGCCTACCCCAAAGCAGTATATCAGATATCCATTACCAGAAATGTTTCTTAGCATAATTGCGAGAATATGTTATCCCGAACCAAAGCAAATAGTAATCTGCACCGACACCAGCAAAACCAATTAGTGTTTTAATGATGTTTAATTACCTAGTGCCAACACCAGATAACGTTGGTATACTCGATGCTCGATGAATTGAACCTAACCTAAAAGGTGAGTGTAGCACAAATACAAAATTAAATTTTCTGGACCAAATAAAAGTCAATTCTGTGTGTATCCCAATCACAGATTAGGTACCAATCCAGTAAGTAACAATGCACCATTATATGTCCAAAAAGGTAAAAAGTAAAGGAAAAATTCAATACTTCAGCCAGATGGAGGTGTCTGACAAACCACACACCTAGATAAATGGCCTCGACAAATTTGCCCGCCTTGAAATTTACTACTATGACAAATTTACTACCGGTATCGTAAAATCAGTATTAGTTCTACTAGTAATCGTAAGCTGTACGACATAAGGGTTTTCATACAATGCAATCCAATCATAGGGATAGGCTGCAATTCCCCATTTGAAAAAAAATATCAGATTCTTGGACTGGTAAGGAAAAAATATGTATTATGTTTGTTACCAAGGTTCATTACTCCAATTACAAATAGCATCATATTATTTTCAATTTAAAAATATAACAACTTACTGTTTGGGACTAATCTGTGAGAGATTATATAGCACTGAGTGAAATCACATTATTAATTTTTTAATCACATTATTAATTATTTAAACACATTGTTATCAATAATTTCTAAATGTATTAATTTTCAATGCTTGTGCATTAGTAATTTTTCAAAATACTGTTTTCAGTTAATACCTCTTTCACCATGTAACTGAATTAGATGATGTAAGCATTAAATCATTTTAACATGCAAATTAACTTGTTATTGGTATCTGGTGCAATACTATTAGTTCACAAGGTATTAATGTGATATCATGGCTCACATAAAATTAGAAAAACATATTTTGCAAATACTGCTTAAACAACATGAGCCAGTCGGAAGAAATATTAAAAATTGTCTGTACAACTACCATCTAGTTTTGTGGTGGACTTTTAATCTATTCAGTTTGTTATTTAACAGTAATTTCTCTATTTATGAGAGACAACAAACAGTGGAGTCTAATAATTATATTTCATAAAATTAAGGATTTCAGCTATTAGATAATGTGTTATGCTAATGTAGTTGTTTCATTTGAGGATCTTGGACATCATGGTCATTTAGCCCCATGTACTGTACTTGGGTGCAAGGCTAGATTTGTGACGGTACGCACCGGTATGCCGTGCCAAAACCTCTGATCGACGGAAAAGTCGAAGCAAAATTAGGTTGCTATTTTCTCCACTGATTCATTCTTAAAGGTATTGTTTTTAGAACTCTATATTTCAATATTCCATAAAGCCCCCCTCCCATCACCACCCGGTATCCCACAGTACCGGAACCTCTGTTTTTACTGCTTGGGTGTATATAAGAGAGAGTAGCAGTAGTAAATTTTTCTTTAAGAGGCAGAACAATATAAAAGAGAGGGAAAAAATAAAACAAAAATTGTCTGATAACCAGTGTTATTGTGATATCTGTAGTTGTTGTAGCAGTAGTAGTAGTAGTACTAGTATTATTGTGCATTTGTAATTCAAGTAAGGCTTGGCAAGGAGGCGGCCATGGCCTAAGTTAGGATCCATCCCAGCATTTGCCTGGAGTAGAAGTGTGAAACAACTGAAAACCACTTCCAGGATAGCCGAGGTGGGAATCGAACCCATCTCACTTCAGTTTTGCCTCACGAGGCTGAGTGTACGCTAGTCCAGTCGTCAGACCAGAATTAAATTTCTTGGCAGAGCTGGGAATTGAACCCAACAGCCAAGAACACTAGCCACTACACCGGGAGGTGGACCATGCAAATATACAAACAATTTCGACCTCCACGTACTAGTAAATGGCTTGTGCTATTTGTATAATAAGTGACATTCCACAAGGAATGCTGTATAACAACGACAACAACAACAACAACTACCGCAGTCTCAGATCAATATTACTACAGTGAAATCCCCATTATGGTCATGAAGATCTAATTATTGTAATTATTCTTGTTTAAACTTAAAAGTACTGTAGTAATTCAGATTTATTTTTAAATTTAAATTTCTTTTAACTATAATGTTGATAAAACTAGGGAATGTAATTGTTTAATGAAGAATAAATTCAATTTAGACCAGTCATAAACATTCAGGGGGAAAGTAAGGACATTTTTTACATCAAATACCTGATGGAGGTAGACACTTAAATTAAGCAACTGCACAAACAAGTGTTCACAAATGCTAACTCATTAGAATGGAAAGAGTTACTAAAGTCCAAATGTTGAACTGGAAACACAACATAATTCCTAAATAATCATGTATCACTCAAATTCTATATGGAGCACATCCTACCTAGACGTAATGCCGCTGGCTGGACTGATCAACCCAGTGGGAGTTCGTGGACGGCTGCCCGGTGTACCGTTCACTGGTACCGTCAGCTTGCGAGCTGTTGTGCCCGTTGTACCGCCACGGGCCGGTGTTGTGCTTGGAGTAATACGCCGATGGATTGGAATGCGACTTGTTGGTGTACCATCATCTAATACATAGAAAGAAACAATATGGCAGTAATTAACAGCAAGTGCTTCCAAGTTTTTTAAAAGTGCCGTTAAAAATGTATGCCTATTAATCTGAAAATTCCACAAGGAATGCTGTATAACAACGACAACAACAACAACAACTACCGCAGTCTCAGATCAATATTACTACAGTGAAATCCCCATTCCGAGTAGCTCGATTTATTATTTCCCCCCACTTATTACTCATAGGCTATATCCCATGCAGAGCGTTATCATATTACACCCAAGAGGAGTTCGGAATTGACAGGAAGACGAGAGAAATAATCAAACAAACTAACGGATACCATGTCAAAAGTGAAGTTCTTCGGAGAAATCTCTGATCCTTTTGAAATAAAAACAGGGGTCAGACAAGGAGATGGCTTCAACATTGTTCTGGAGAAAATCATGAGAAACTGGGAGGAAGCTTTGGACATGAAAGGCGTAAGGGGGATACATCTGGGAAGGAAAGGACAGAACCTGGAAATTAAATGTTTGGCTTTTGCTGATGATCTTGCCATCTTAGCCCAAAGCCGAGATTATGCCCAAAAAATGCTGGATACTCTGCACGAAATCGCTGAGAAAACGGGTCTTAAAGTCTCCTATGAAAAGACAGAATACATGGAATACAGACACCTTGGAGAGAGACACATAAAAGTGAAACATGGGCTGTCAAAAGAACTGAGAAGTTTAAATATCTAGGTGAATGGATAGAACCCAATGGGCTGGATAAAGAAGCAAATAGGGCAAGAGCTAGAAAATTGGATTTGGCTTATAGGTTAACCCAGAACAGATACAACAAACGAGCAATATCCTACATGGCAAAACTCAGACACTATAGCACAGTAGTAAAGCCAGAGGGTCTGTTCGCCTCGGAGTGCTTGACACTGAATAAAAAAGGGGATCTTCAGGAACTGGAAAAAAAGGAGAGGTTAATTTTGCGGAAAATTTTAGGACCACAGAAAACTGCTGACGGGACATGGAAGAACAGAAAGATGACCTCTATAAACACACTGAAAAAATTACTGTCACAATGCGGAAGCGAAGGTTGAAATTCTACAGACATTTGGTGAGAATGGACAAGAACCGACTGACTAAGAGGATATTCAAGTATATTACAGAGCTGAAGGCTACAACTAAGTGGGTAGAAGAGGTTAAAAGAGACGCCAAGGAAAGTGGACTCACAGTGAATGTGATCCACAACAGAAAAGAGTTTAGAAACCGAATTGACAACATCAAGATGTTCGAGGAGAAAACACCTAAAATTAGAGCGAAAGATCAGAAGTGAACGAATGAAGAGGTTTTGGGAAGAGAAGAGGAGATTAACCAGAAAGCCTTAGGTTCCATGCGGTCCACAGGCAGCCAAATTCGGAAGAAAGAAAAAAAAGCTTTATGCTGAAAACAAGGGGACCTAATTGTGAGGTTAGCTACACTAAATTATTTTATTTTAAACACACTTCCAATATTGTATTCGATCTTTTATATAGTTGGTTCCTCTATGGCTCTTTCTCTTGAATCAAACCAATTATATTTAAGAGAATATTTGTGAGTGTTCATCCAATTGAACTATGAGTATATCTATCTTCTACTTACCAAGGTATGATTCTCATCTACTTATACTAAATTTCAGAGTGATTACTGGGTGTGGAGGCACAGATGATAATATAACAGTTAACATGCAAATGTGTTTGAGTGAACCATATGTACAGAGGGCTTTAGAACGCAATGTACAGGGCGCCCGAGAATGTTCTCCGCAGTAGCTTTGTGCAGCTGCGAGCGTTTGCGTCATGGGTTTAGTTGGCGGCCCTGTGTCCTTGAAAGGGGGAGTCCCGTGTGTGGGCTGTAGACTGTCGAATCGTCAGTGTGTACTGAGATAAGCGAGCGAGCGTGTATGTCTTCAGTGTGTATTGCGATAAGCGAGCGTTCAGATAAGATTAATGGACGAGTGCAACAGTATACAGGCGGTAATGTTTACTACTGAACAGGGAGTGTTTTGGTGGAATACGTTTTTTGTGAAGGCGATCGGTTTACAGAAAATTTTAATTAAGATTTCAGGCGCGGTTTCATAATTCAAAGTGTCCAAACCGTGATACCGTTCGGGATTGGATAAGTAAATTTCGTGTGACTGGCTCAGTTCACGATGTACCGGGAACAGGCAGGCCTACGCTTTAAACAGATGAAAAACTTGATGAAATCTCCGATAGAATGCTGCGTAGTCCAAGTAAATCAACACGAAAATTAGCTCAACAAACAGGAATCTCTAAGTCGACAGCACATAAAGCTGTAAGAGACAAGATACAGTTGTTCCCTTATAAAGTTGCCGTGGTTCATGAATTAAAACTGATTACGGAAAAAGAGTGATGTAATGTGAATGGTTCCAGCATCTGTTATGAATGGCTGTGGTGAGTACAAAGCTTACTGTTTATTTGTTATAATGCAAGCGGCAGCCGTGCTACCAACGTAACTGCTGTAGATAGCTCTCGCAGACGCATGTAGGCGCTGCGGAGAACATTCCCGGACTCACTGTAGAATTGGTAGCATAGTATACAACAAAAAATTAACTGCCCTATTAAAATATCAAATTAAATACCTGTACTGTCGAGGGACAGAGTGGAGCCATGCCTGCTGGGAGGTTTGCTACCCTGTCTACTAGGCGGTCGACTGTTGGGTCGGCTGTTCGGGCGGCTGCCAGCTTTACTACCAGGAAGGCTACCACCTGCAATTACAACACCAATATAAAATTAACCTTGAAGTATATACAAACAGAACAGCAGAGTCAAAATCAAAGGGCAGATGACCTCGTTGTTCCACCCCTTAAAACAACAATAACTAAAGAGTCAAAATAATTTTCGAAAGATGCTTTAGTAATAATTGTGGCAAAAGTTCTGCCTAATCAATATCTTTATTTTGATAAATGATCACTTTGTGGTCATTAGGTACATGTTTTGAGGCCTAATTGTTTTGGCCCCTTCAACATTTGCCACAATTATTACTAATTAGTTCAGCATGAACCTTTCAAATACTGAAATGATGCTTTAGTTGACAAATAAGGAAGATAACATACAGATATTAGATTTCATCTACAACTGCAATGTATGTTTCTCTTAAATTCCTTCATATAACGGAAGAAGTCTAGTCATGGAAGTATTATAGTTAAGCCGGTGGTCCCATGTCATAGATTTATGGCATGTAAAAGATCCTTTCACAGACTAAACTTGTGTAAAGCAAAATTGTTAGGTTAGATTTCGTCAGAACGGTCTATCAAAGTTCCAACGTTCACCACTAGGTATCATTGATATCTGGTGGCGAAAGTTGGAACTACTTGAAATTGAACGGAACTTGTAGCTCACCCTTTAGGGTGTTCGCTGGAAGCAGCTACAGACTCAGGCGAGCCAAACATGTCCTCTGACACTCCCGGCACTAAAAGCCATATGATTAAATATAATTAAGGATAGTGAATTTCTGAAAAGAACCTTCAGAACAACAAGCAGAAAGCAGCCTTAACCAGACAAAAATATGTTTATTAATTTCCTGAATTCCTTCAAGATACAGAAAACTCTTCCAGAAAATCTAAATCTCATCAAATTCAGAATAGTGTTTCATGTAAGTTTTTATATTTATAGATTATAGGCCAATGTTACAGTACTATTCTTGGAAGACTACAGAAAACTCTCGTCTGTATTTTCCTACAATTAAACAACATGGCTCATAAGCAAGCCTCATTATCTCTACATAGTAAAACAAAGTCCCCGATTTTTTGATGTAACTGGTAATCTCGAGAACCACAGGATGGATTTTGATGCAGTTTTCACCATTCTGTAAAGAATTTCTCGAGGAAAGCTTCTGTAGTAAAAAAATTCTCATTTGGGACCAAAGGAAGCCGGCAGTAACGATTTCAGAGAATCGAGTTGAAGAAAAACCTGCCGTCCGTTCGCCTTTTAAGCTTACGCTGGGTAAACTGTTAAAAATATCAATATACTATGAGTGTAAGAGTTGTTCAGCATGAAAAAGTTCTACCATAAAATTTGTTTGAGTTAGACGGACCATTTTATCATATTTTGTGTTAAAAAGAAAGAAGTAAAGGTTTGTCGCTGAGTGAAACAATTTCTTGTTTTGGTCAAAATTAAAACCCAGCCGGCTAACACCCCAGTTCGAGAACTTGCAAAAATCACGGGAGTCTCCAAAGTACGATTTCACGTTTGAATACAAATGAAGTGAAATCGCATGAAGAATGGAGTCATACAGAGAAGGGCATTCATTCAGAGGGAAGGAAACTAAAAGAGAAGGTAAAAACCCTGATGTTGACAAAGCCCTTAATCGATGGTTTTTAACAGTAACTCAACGAGGTATGTAGTGTATGCAGTACAGTACATACCGAACCTGTACATACTGTATTTCTTTCCCTTTCATTTCAGTTGACATGTCATCATCATTCTCCTCCTCCGCGTCCAATTCCAGTCACCTGGGTGTTGTAAACTAGCCTCTTCCACTGCTGTCTATCCTCCAGTTACATACGTCTTGTCGGATTTGGTCCACCCATCTCTGTTCTGGCCTTCCAACCAATCTAATACCGTCGAGGTTCCTCACCATCTCCATGTTTGCAACTCTGTCCATTTCCATCCTTTCCACATGGCCAAACCATCTTAATCTCGACCTCTGTATGTGGTATTCAGTAATTACATTATTCACATTTATTACATTATTTTATCACCCAATCTACTAAATACAAAATTCTATGAATTTCGTTTTGGCGAGACATCCGGTTAACAGAGACGAAGTGGCTTCTGCCCCATGCATCTCTCATAAGCGGCTTCAACTGTACTTCGATATGAATGGTCAGAGGCTATCAAGCTTATTTAGTCCCTTGTACCTGCTTATCGCAGGCAACATTTTTGTGCAACTTTCAGGTTGTGCAATAATAATAAACACTAGCTGACAAGAAAGTATTCCACAGTAAAGATAGTTGGAAGAGTACAGTGATGAAACAACATACCTGGTGTAAGGCTAGTGCGTGGTGGTGCCGATCCTTTCCTCAAAGGACGATTGAGTGAAGTTTCATCACCACTTAAAGAGTCAGGCGTACGAGTGCCAGAGAAGGACGTGCGGCCCGTGTTGCGTCCCATCGGTACACTTCGACCACTTCTTTCTCGGATCTAATTTTAAAACCAAGCATACTCTTATCAATCAGTTCGTGTTTTTAACTTGCCAATTTAAGTTAGCTAGCAACACTTTATGCCGTTTTATGCATTCATAGAATTTTTACTACTATGGAACTTTAGGAGTGACTCAATCAAGTTATTGTTTCATTTCTCTGACAGTAAACTTTAAAAATATGCAAAATATTTCGAACACTACAGATTTAATTAAATATCAATTTCTAATATTTCACTCCAACAAAGCTGATTTTTCTAATTCTAGCGATTTGACTGTACAAACTTGCACATGTCTTTCCAAGTGCCTCAGTTTTCTTTCTTCTGCATTTAAATAATAAAACTACTTTATCTTCTCTTCTTTCTCTATGCAACAAGCATTAAAATAAATATAAAATTTTAACAGAAAATTACAGATTGACTTAAATTATTAAGAAGCAAAACTTAAGTTTCTGAGAAATTGCCCATAGTAATAATAAATACAAAAGGTAATAAAAATAGATTTTATGAAATTTAGCAAAATGGCAGTTTTCTTTCTTATCAAAACATTGCATAACATAACAGAATGTCAGTGTTACTTTGGAAATACAAGTGCAAATTTATACCTATTGCAAGTGCATGCTTGATTAACAGATTTTATAAGAAGACTTAAGTTAGTAAAAAGGTATATTACTGCATAAATTAACCCAGCTATTTTAATTTCAAATACAACACACTACATTTATTTTCTGGACTTCCATTTATGTAACAGATATGGAATATAGACAAAGAAACTATACTCCTTTGACTTATGACCACAAATTTACAAAGAATAGTCCAGAAAATAAAATTTTACATTTACACAGAATAAGCTGAACAAAATTGTGCTTGGAAAACATGTAACACTTAAAACACTCATTGCACATCTAAACACAAAATATATATATATATATATATTTAAAGAAGGAGACAGTGTTGCAAATGGCTGAAAATTAAATATATTTCTATTTTAATAAACATATATGTCATTAATTTCGTAAGGAGTATACTATGATTATAAGCAATTAGTTTGAGAATAAGACTAATAATTTGCAATGTGCACACTGTCTCTTCCTTAATTTTGATTAGATGATGTGGTTTAGTATTTATTTTAAGAATGTTTTAGTTTGTGTTGGTGCTGAATGTGCGAAAAGTAAGACTCACCAGGACCACTTGAGATAACGATTGGTGTTCGTCCACAGGGTTGAATTCCACAACTGATTGGTACCAATAGATTAAGGGAAATTAAAGTTGCCATTAAATATTAGGGCTTACTTTATTGATAAGAAACTAACACATATCTCTCATACTTACCAAGACTGGAATTAATTTCTTATGTCATGCAAGACAATATAGAATTCTCAATAATCTTAACACAACTAAGGGCATAAAGGACTAAAATGTAACCAATTAACCTGGTAGTGATATCAAACCATTAAAAATATTATAAATGAGAAACAAAAATATATGCAAATTAGAAGCAATAGCAACTAAAATTTGAACATATATTCTGCAAGACAAACGGAGCATCATTGTTGGTAAAATACTAGACGACAGCTAGCGGCTTTAAAACACTACAACAGACCAATGTACGTAACCTCCATAAACAGCTAAGCTCTACTGAAAAGCATTACACAATGGCAGCTTGCTCAGTAAACGGAACTATCCTGAAAGCTATGGAAATAGCAGAAGAAATCAAATAACAAGTCGAGCTGTTTAGATCTTTCTTCAGAGGAAAAGAATGCAAACTGCTTGGTCATTGATAGCAATAAACGAGAGAGGGCGCATAATAGTGCCATTGAGGAATGCACTGTACCCCACTACTCTTTATTACCAACCACAATGTCTGCTTTGCTTTAATCCTTGGAATATAGCCGAGGACAAAACAAGAAGAGAGAAAGGACACAAAGCTATACAAAGAGTCTGGAACGAAAATGAATAAGGAATTGAAAGTAAACTTAAACATCTAGCTTATTACTTATAAAGAATTAAAATGCTTACCAAAGAATTCTGCACGAAGAATAAGCGAATGGAGCAACTACAAGTATAGGAGGAAAAGAAATCTAATATCACGAAAAAGAACACATGATTCATTCACATGTGCCAAATCATTAAAAGTCATGCTTCATGAACAAATGCAGTAGATTACAAGATTGCTTTTAGGAAGAAGGAATATTTATTGTTGAATAGCCTTCCAATACAAAAACCCACATCCCAGAATAATGGTAAGGAATTTTTTAAAAGGACATCACTCTCTAATCCTTTAATGTTTCAATTTTCCATTGGCTTTTTGCATGGATAATTGGTGGCTACATATGTGGACAGAAAACTAGAGCCAATATATCTGAAGATTTGTAGATGAATAGTGGCTACATATCTACCCACCCAATGTGGAACCGTGATAACATACAATCAAAATTCACTTGCATTACGAAAGTCAGAACCTCTGGACAAACCTGATGGACTTACAAAAGATTAGGCCTCTAAATAGGTTAGTAGGTGCTCGTATAAACAAGTGACATTTATTTAAGATACATTAACTGCTCCATAACAATTAGCTCCGGCAGCTGGTTGTCAGCACACAATTTTTCATGCAGAGATTATGTGCATTAAAATCATGGGCTTTTCTCATGAATTGATAATCAATTTTTAGGAGATTGGCATTAAACAAACATTTCAATCTCCACCCCAACTTTGTTACTGGCAGTTTCTGGGGTGAAATAACCTACCATTTACATCCATAGCATGCTGATGTGATCATTAGAAGGCTTCCCCAATAATGTTGAGAATTTGTTTCTCATTACTACCGTGATTTCACAGTTGTACATGAATGACACAAACAATCGTACAGACTCGACCATGGTTACCGAAGAAATGACAGTTTAATGACTACTACTACCATTGATGAATACTGGTGCTATGAATGGTACCAGAGCAGTGACTGGATAGAAATCACTAAAAACAAAAACCAGCTACTCTACCATTTCTAGACTTTTGTCATTACACAATGAATAAAATTCTGTTCTCCTTCTTTACATAATAATCTTCAGCTTTTTCTGAAGTTACATGCTGTAGAACAAGAGAACAATATAAAATGTTACTGCAGACTGATCCAAAATTTAAATCCTATTATTCTGGGTCTAATAAATGGTCCCCAAAATTGTTTAAGACAAGAAAGAGAAAGGCTTAGACTATGTGGGGATGGGGAAGCTCAGATGCATTCCATGGGACAAAGTTTGAAGATGAGGCATTGATTAATGATTGATGTACAGTGTATTCGTTTATGGGTGGGGCCGGTTTGCCTACCCACAAGCGAACGCACTGTAGTAAGAAAATGGCTACGGTATGACAATATAACAAAAGTTAGGACAGTCGAGGCATGCATACATTTTTATTCCATTAACACAGTGCTTTACAACTTGATGGGGTTGAATGTAAAAATACTTTTAGCAATGAAAAGTTATATGTACTGCTTGGGAGTGAAACCGATAGTTTCTGAGAAAGAAAAATATGTGTTGTCCAATAGCAGATCTTTGGATTTATTCTGCCATCTCAAATACAGTCTCAGTAGCTCATTAATCTTGTGACTGTTCCGGTCACAATGTTCCCAAACCCTTATTTGGTTGACTGCAAGAGAAGTCAGGTTAGGGTAATTTGTTCATACCATTTCTTTTCTTGTTCATCATCATCATTTAGGTTGTAGAATTTCATTTTATTTAGTGTATATATATCTTGTGTATCTCGGGGACTCAGTCAGGAATATTTCATTTAATTTGTATGGGAGATGTCAGTATACAAGACAGCGGATTGTGTAGGTAAGCTACAAGATGTTGCAACAGCAGGAAACTCTAGGCCAAATTTAGATTGGGCCGAGAATAACTTTCCTTGTCTTGAAGAAAGCTTTGTGTAAATTGTGTAAGGTTCTGACGTCAGAGAAGAGTTTCGCGCCACGAGTTGTAAGAAATATACATGGGTTCGAGATTATTGGTGTATTTTGTATGGGTTGGAGGGTATCATGACCCTGGCGGAGAAAGACGAAAACATGTGTTTACAAGATGAGCGGTGGGTTTTTCGTCAAGCGAGGCTTCACTTCTATTGTAGCGTCTGATTGGAAAGGTCGCGTTCTCGTAATTTGGCGTAGGCCTATGTGGAGAAACAGTTTTGTTGAAAGCATGGCTTGTGAATGTACTCGAAACGGCTACATATCACAACGATGTTATCTCTGTTAGCACAATTCAAGTTGGGTACGGAAGCACATTCATTTCTCTCGCAGAGATGTGGCTATGTAAACCAGTAAACATCTCTAACCTCAAACCACGTGTGGAAAATCTTAGAAATGCTGGGGAGAACTGATCTATCGAGCATGTCTCGTAGATTATCTGCTAGATCGTCGATGAGTGAGTAACAAACATCTTTATATTCCGACATTCATTTTGGGTCACATGTTTTCGTCATTGCCGAGGAGAGAAGATAGTAAACCATAGTCTGTTCGACGAGAGTCCCCGCCATATGTTTAAAGTTGATATTAATACACATATTTTGAAGGTTATAATTAGTTTTCTTTATAGGGAATTACACCTAATAGTTGAACGCCCAAATGATACCAGTTAGGTTGACCAAATGTGTGTCCAACACTCCACGACCCTGCCATTTCAATTGTGTGGTATATGATGAAGTACTTCCGATCAAAAATAGGAGGATGATTTTGGGAAGTTTTAAATCAGTCGCCCAAGAAGGGCTGGTAAAAAGTTACAATCTCTTGGGAGTTATGATGCAATTTTGGCACTCTACGATGTGATATTGATTCATTATTGTATCTTGCTGCTTGCATATTGCACAGTAATTGAAATTGAAGATTTTGAATGATTGAGACGACCTGTATTGAGTTGGAAATTTGCTACTGTGCATTTTGTTGATTTTTTTTTTTTCCAAGTGGATTATTTAACTTTTTGCCACTGCATGTTGTTATATAAGGTAGTGGCATCCCCAAAGAACTTTTTTTTTAGAAAATAAAATAAAAATGTAGCAAGTAAAATGTTCAGTATACCTTGATGAATCCAAATTAAAGTGGTAGACCCACTCATAAAGGAGGTTGGTATGTGTAAATTTCTATCACTAATTCTATTTCTATGGGGATCAGGGTTGAGGTAGAATGAGATTTTCAAGGGAGGATGTTTTTTATAACCAGTTGCCTTTCCTGCTGCCAGCCTAATTACAGGAGTTAATGACATGAAATTAATGAAGACGAATGAAATGGTGCAAGGAGTTGGCAGGAAGAACCCGTGGCCTATTAGAAGGTAGCGTCCCAGGATTTGAAAGGAGGTTAGTTTCTGATAGTAAAACATAGTAAAACTTTCTACTAGGAAGAATATGTTAAACACCACAGTTATACTGGTGTTTTATCTAATGTAATGTACAGAAAGCATTCAAGGAATAATTCATCATGCTCTAATCTAGAGTTAAGAATTTGCTGAGATATTTAATATTCCTTGATAATATGAAGTTCACAATCAATTGGAACATTGGGGAGATTACAGCTGCTATATTATGTGATACTAGATTTCTCTTCCCAACATCCTAAAGAACATTCCCTATATGAACTGGAGAGATACTGGGGAATTCAAAATGCAGACAAACCACGACAAGAATCATCACACAACAAGCTCAACATGGCTACAGAAGCATAAGAACACACCACAACAGACCGTAATGTCATTACATTCACATCACTCCACACGACAGTTACTCTCCACTTGCACCAACACTGATCAAACTACTAAATCTGTTCATACACAACACAACTTATCCTTACAGAATTCCTTGTTTTATTTATGACATAAAGACCATGAAAATTAGCAACTACATTGTTTAAAAGTCTTAATATATAATTGCTCAATGATCTTACTTGACAATGGCAAGTTCCCTGGTATATTGATGGAAGAGCAGAGCATGAAAGGAATCATTACATATAGTGGTAAAAAACATGGAGATATTCAAGTTCAGTAGATGCACGAAAAGTCTGTAATAAATTGGATTCATTCACTTTCCCATTTTTCATAAGCTTTCAATCAATGTTTAAAATAAAAATATTTCCCTTCATTTATCATTTCTAGCTTCTACCCTGTAATAGTGATATGCATGGAAGTTTTGGATTTATCAACTGGATTATATTTACAAAGGAACAGCATATTTAGTCTCTACTAATGGAAGCACAACGAAATCAGCCCAGTTACGCTTAAGATCATTTTACTCTAGAAGCAAAAATCATTACCAGCTACGTCGAAAAAAAGTATAAGAATGAATAACTGATTGTATAATTGCTGCAAATTACATTTTCTCAGTTTTCAAACATAAAAATTAAGCGATTCAGAAATTGTATAACTGCTTTATAAGAGTAAGCCTACAATGCCATGTATATAAAAATTGTTTTGAGAGCTCTATGTTTCCAGGGAAAAATATAATTTTCATACACTGAATGAATGTTTTAATTCATAAGAATTACTCTGACTTCTGATCAAGTTGCCAGTGATTCTCCCCATGTGTCATTGGGTTCATCAGTTGGCATGACGCACCGTATTGATAAAAAGCAAAAACATTTACGATTTTAGGAAAATGTGAGAAAATTGCCGTTTTGATTAATAGATAATTAAAATGCTCCGCCAATCAATACAAATTATATTCAAACTAGTACATGTTTCCGCCCAACAATGGGGCCTTTTTCAGCAACATTAGAATTAAACATTAAGAAACTAATTTAATAAAAGTGATGAGAAATAAAATTAAGTAAAATATCTACAAAAAAGCAAGGAAGTGTTATACAGAAGCTACTATATCCCGATACAGACCTATGCATCAGAAACGTGGATAATGAAGAAAAGAGACATAAGCAGAATACAGGCAGGTGAAATGAAGTTCCTACGAAGTAGGATCGGAGTAACAAGAAGAGACAGGGTGAGGAATGAAAAGGTCAGGGAAATAGTGAAAGAGGAGCCCTTACAGTGTAGGATTGAGACATCAAGACTGAGGTGGTATGGACACTTAAAGAGAATGGAAGAGAAGAAGATTCCCAAGAGGATACACGAGATGCAGATGCAGAAGAAACGACGAAGGGGAAGACCAAGAGATAGATGGCTGAAAGGAGTGGACGAATGTGTCAAAAAGAGAGGTGAGGACTGGACTAGAGTGACAGCGGAGAGGTGGTGGGAGGAAAGGACTAAGTGGCGAGGTTTATGTTCCAAACAGACCCAGCCTGGGGCTGGAAACTGTACAAGATGATGATGATATACAGGATGAAATGAAGAAACTGGAAAAACAATGAATAAGAACGATGAAAATATAAAATAAAATGGATAAGTATTCTTGTAAAATAATAGAATCAATTTGAAATAAAATAAAAAAAGATACGAGCCTTACAGTAGTCGCATACGATGTGTAACATCTGACATGTTATACTACTATGAAATTGAGATGAAATGTATGAGAAGTCATCTGACATGTTATCCTACTCATATACTACACAGATTGGACATTCTTAAAATGTTAATTTACGCTCCGTTTTCATACTGGTACTGATGATGATCGTGTGGCCTCCGGAGAGGCCGAGTGCAAGTCTTTCTAGTTGACACCCGTGGGCGACCTGCGCGTCGTAATGAGGATGAAATGATGATGAAGACGTCACATACACCCAGTCCCCGAACCTCAGGAATTAACCCCTGAAGATTAAAATTCCTGATGGCACGGCCGGGAATCGAACCTGGGGGACTTCGGGCCAAAGCCTAGCGCGCTAACCATTGAGCCGGACATACTGGTACTATGATGAATGTATAGATTGAATTGAACATATGAGTCGTCTAGTATCAAAACCGGCCAAGTCACAAAACTTACGAAAATGAGTTATTGTTATCAATTTGAAGTAGAAGTATAGCACTATCAGGTGAAACAAGAATATGCTTCAAAATCGTACATGTCTTCATGTTACAGAGCACTGAATTCTTGGTCGTGCAACAAAATGGGCCAAGTCATGCAGGCAGTGCTTTCATAACCGGCCATGTCAAAGAACGAGTAGCAATCTTCATGTCGCAGCATTATTGATTGAAATCTTGCGTTGTTAGATTATGCAAGAATGTGATAATATCAGTAGGCAACATTTTTCCTTATATTGTATACCCTTCGAAGTCATAATAATTTGTATTTTGTTCGTTTGCAACACTGACTTCCGTATTCGCGGGCTTCTTACCGCATTGGCGCGAAAGCAATCGTATATCCTGTGTGCTTGTATTTTGTCATTATTGTGTAGTGTAACGTGTATATTGTTCCTATTTTAATAAGTGACTCATTTTCTTTTACTGTGTTCAAGATCTAAGTGAACTAGTAACTTTTAATGATATAATACCTATTTTGTATTCTCCTCAGCTTTCTGATGTTCATCTTCATATATTACTATCCAATTTAAGCAGAATGCTTTCATTTTTATTGCAATAAAGACAGGTAATTACAAAGTCAATTTATTTTAGTTTAATTGCTTTTTTTTCACTGGAATTTGCAATTTAAAAAGAAAAGTTTTACAAAAAAATAATATAATTATACCAAATTGCAACAAAAACGGCCAAGTCAAAATTAATATTAGCAAAAAAGATGGGTTTATTATGAATCAGATTTCTCAAAATAGCAGAACTTAAATATTAAACGATTATGGATATAACTATGCAATAAAATCTTTTGTGACCTCCATTGCTTTGTCTCGAGAGGTTTTTCATCCATACTGAAAAATATGCCTTCAGTGACTTGGCCGGTTTTGATACTAGACGACTCATATGCTACTGTCACACTTGTTTGAACAAACATCACATATTATCTTGTAAATTAAGAGGAGGAATGGAACCATCGTCTCTATCCTATCTATAGACTACTAGAAATAATGTTCAATACAATCAAATTTCCCAGCTCCTGCTTGGTGCAAACTATTGTAATTAAAATTAGATAAATCGTAATATCATGTAGATTCTGTTAAAATGACGCATAATATAATGATAGACATCGTTTAAATCGATAATCCGGCAGCAAAAATAATTGCCGGGACTGGGGTTCGAACCTGAGACCTCACGATTCGCAGACCAAAATGCTATCTACGCAGCCATTACAACAACAGAAATTTAGAGTACAAGACAGGTACTCATTTTCACGTGCCGGTAATAATATGGAAGTATTTTTTAATGCCCCATTAATATTTGTTTTGTTTTTTTCGATAATGTTCCTGCGTGGAATTGAGTTTTAAATTAGTTATGAATACGCCTACTTAACAGTAAAGGGAATTCCTATAGTGGTCTATGAAAGGCTAGCTCAGTTACCGTACAAAAACATCGATATATATTACATTGATCACTGCATTACCGCCATGTGTGTTAATATCTGAATAGCCATTGTGCAGAAACATAATACCGGCTTTGCCGACTAGTTACAATGTTTCATATTAAAGCAAACCATCATTTAAATATTGATACGAAGACTTTTAACATGTGGTTTGTGTTTCAATCAGTTGACACCAGAGTTCGCATGAGCGTTTACCGTTCAGTATGAAAGTGTTGAGCAAAGTTACTCGGGGAGTGGATGCCCATCACTTTTATCCAGAGATTGAAAAAAAGTCTCTTAATAAATCATAATAGTTTTCAGCAAATATGATATAATGAATATTTTTACACCAAAGAACGACAACTTGAAGATGAATTATTGCAGAAATATCTGTAATGGTGCCTCCAAACCTTGAAGTAATCCGTATGTTATATACGTTCCACATGGTACCACTGTATGCGATCCAGCTGGCAGTGCGTCTTACAAATTTCCGTCCGATCCACTTCCGTTCCATTTTTCAAAATCACTCCCACAAAAATATCCAGCAACCGAGTGGAAAGATGTTACACATCAATGAAATGGATATCCTTACAAATAATTTCGTTAAATAAAGGTTCTCAATATTTCAATATAATTTTAAAAGCACTCTAAAGATGCCTTTTCAAACTTGATATTGGAGCCGTGATGGATGGTTGTGATGTTGAAACAGACCGATCGAATTGACACTACCAAATATAAAGTCATAAATTTCATTTCTCATTAGTTTTATTAAATTAATTTCTCAAGGTTTAATTGTAATTTGCTGAAGAAAGCCCCATTGTTGGGCCGAAACATGTACTAGCTTGAATATAATTTGTATTGATTGGCGGAGCATTGTAATTAATTACACCGTATCAAAGTACATGGAAACCATTTTTTAGTGTTGACTAAGTATTCTATTTAACAAAATGGCTTTTCATTTGGTCAACACGACTGTGCCCAAATAGATTGGACAGGGAGTAACAAATACTTATCGCCCTAACCTGAGAGAAATAGTACTGCTCGAGTCCAAGCTTTGTGAACCCGAGAGGAAAGTGGATCTCGGACGATGAGGAGAGATGTGGATTACCGGCCCGTGCGTAGTAACAGAACCAAATACATTGGTCGGTCACTCACTCACTTGCAACACCATACTGGTATAGGCAACGGCCCTATGTTAACAGTATTGTAATAGACAGGAATTCCAGATAACACGGTGGGCTGTTGACAGGCCCTTCTTTTCCCGCATCACCTCACCCCGCAAGTTCATAGAGCTTGTCCACGGAGAGCAGCGATTGAAAACAGATGCTGTACAGGACCACACAAATACCAGCTAAATTTACATAACCTTATTCAATTCTAGTGTATGTAGTAGTTGTATACTTTTAGTATTAACCTAGCTAACTACGTTATAAAAGATAAATATCTGACAGCAATCACATCAGAATCTCGCTACAGTAAGAAGTCAACCAATCAAACTGCTGACATACTTAACCACATAAACAATATTAATAAATAAATATAAAAAAATATCCTAACATTAAAAGTGCTATAGACCAACTAATAATCTCTTGTAAAAAAGATCTACACGTTACACAAATTCACAGGATCATTTTAAATTTAACATTTGAAGAGCTAGTTTCCAAAACTCAGTAAGTAAGTATGTGACGGAATTGAGAAATTCTATGTACGTCACTAATATTTTATTCCAGAAGCATGGCAATAGAAAATCATAATCTTTTTCCAAAATTGAACCAAGTCCGGCCGTGATGCTTTCCAAACTCTGCCAAGTCTCATACACATGCATGCGAGTCAACTCCTGTTTCCCGCCAGTAATCTGTTTGCTATTTCAAATGACATTTGTTGATTAGCTGTGCTGAACGGCTAGTTTCCACTTTTTAAGCCTGTGTACAAGATGAGTGATTTTGATTCAAAAGTTTAGTTAATCTTCTAGAAGATTCTGGTAGAAGCAGGAAGAAAAGAAGGGACACAAACACCAAATATATGGGGATGTTTTATTCCAAAACTGGTGTTATCCAGAATCAAACTAAGTCAAGCGACGTAGTTTACTCTTGGAAATAACTTGGCATTGTAACGTTAATAACTTAAAAACAGGGTTTTGGTTTGTTAGCATTGATCCTAATATTATTGTGAGAATGTTTATCTTATGTCATAATGAAGTAATATTGCCTACATCATCCCCCAAACCTAATCCAAGCTTAAGTGAACAGGTTCTGATGATGATTGCATGACGATCGAAACATGTCATCGAAAGCCCCCCCCTACAAAAAGTGTATAAATAATTCATGTACATATATCTTTCAGGTTAGGGTAATAATATATTTGTTATTCCTCACCCAATATAATTGGATACAGTCATGTTGACCAAATGAAAAGAAATTCTGTTAATAGATGACACACCGTACAAAGACATCAGCCAGCACATAGTTTGAAGACCAGCGACCAGACTATTTTTATATCAAAGGCAGTGCCAATGTACCAAGAGAGATAAATCTCTACTTTCAAAAATTCTGTTTTCAGCAACGTAGAGCTTTATCCCTCATCGACACTGCATTTGGCATAAAAGCCTGGCGAAAGGCTTTCTCAATATACTAGCCAGTGCTTTTGGTGAGGTGTGCCATACCAACTGATGAGCCCAATGGCACGCCAGGGCGAAAGACTGGGAACTTGGGAAGTCAAAGCAATTTTTATAATGAAAGTCCATCACAAACCATGAACTACCATTTACCTTATGTACTACACAATAAACTTTCTCAAAGGAATAGAGGTTAAAAGTAATACCAATGAACAAAAAAACATCAGGCAAAAAATTACTCTTGATCTGCCTAGCAGCTGATGTGAGTTTTAGAAGGACTGCAAAGCAATTTTCTGTATTACCCTTAAAACACATTTCAATGAGAAGTCTACAGCTTAAAATGCGTAAACATTGACCATTATGACAATGGTAAAAATTAATATCCGTGTTGACTAATAGTACTATCTTATTAAAACCGCCTAGTCAAACACTAAAGAATGTGGTTTAATTACAGTATTAAACGTACATGTTTCGGAATATCAATGATTCCATCATCAGCGTGAAAAAATAGTAGACCTTAAAACCTAATTAAGTAAGAAATATCTTCAATTAATTTTGAAGGTTACGTACATATATGTTTTTCTACACATTATGTTCACATGCAAATCAGATAATCTACAGAGTGAAGTAACTTTTTGAAGTTTTTGACTGATTTTTGGACAGTATTTAATTACGTTTTATTTCTCGATAACAATCTTCATATTGAAACGACGATTTACGTATCCTTTTTACATATCTGCTTTTTACGTAAAGAGAAGTCTATATTATTAGAATATCAAAATAGCATTTTTAAGGTATTTTTCCATTTGCATGTCAATTGTTATATTTGAATGTTTCCATTATTGATGTGCAACATCTTTCCACTCGGTTGCTGGATATTTTTGTGGGAGTGATTTTGAAAAATGGGACGGAAGTGGATCAGAACGATTGAGCTAGCAGTGGATCGAATGGAAGTGTAAGACGCACTGCCAACTCAATCAATCGATCCAGCTGGCAGTGGTAAGAGAAACAATGAGCGTGCGGTGTCAGAAATTGATACCATGACGTACTCTCGGCCATGTGGAATGTATATGACATACTGAACAGTAAACGCTCATGCGAACTCTGGTGTCAAGTGATTGAAACAAAGCACATCGTACATGTTCGAAGTCTTCGTATCAGTATTTAAATGGTAAAATGCCTTAATATCAAACATTGTAAGTAGTCGGCATTGCCGGTATTATGTTTCTGCACAATGACTATTCAAATATTAACCCACACAACGGTAATGCAGTCATCAATATAATATAGTCGTTGTGGTTATTCGAGAATTGAGCAAGCCTTCATGAACTATTGCCGAATACATTCTCTTTACTCGCAAGAGGGCCTATTCATAAGGCATTTTAAACTTAATTTCACGCAGGAACATTATCGAAACAAGCAAAATATAAATGAAACTTAATTCCGTAATGCAGTATTATTGGAACGTGGAAATAAGTCACCATCTTGTGCACAATATTTGCGTAGTCGAAATACCCTATGACTGTGAATCTAGAGATCTCGGGTTCGAATCCCGGACGGGGTGGATATTTTTGCTGCCAGATTATCATTTTAAACGATATGTATCATATCACTATGACTCATTTTATCAGAATCCATATGAAATTACATGTTGGTCTGTGAATCAAGAGGACCTGTTTATAAGGAATTTAAGGTTATGAGCGGTGTCGCGTATATTAATCTAGTTGATCCATATCGTATTCTTTATTTAGGCTAGTGCTGGTGGAAGCTACAAATCATCTAATAAAATGAGTTTCGTATTATAAACTACAATATCTGAAAAACACTCCCTTTTACAATAGATTAATATTTGTGCCAATAATAGTATAAAATACCGGTGTATCAACAATTTCATGTGAGGTTTCTATGTCAGATGTTACACATTATATGCGACTACTGCAAGGCTCGTAATTTTTTATTTTAAATTTAAAACTGTTTGTAAGGATATCAATTTTCTCGATACTGTCAATTAGGTTTTAAGGTCTACTATTTTTTCACACTGATGATGGAATCGTTGATATTCCGAAACATGTACGTTTAATACTGTAATTAAACCACATTCTTTAGTGTTTGACTAGGCGGTTTTAATAAGATAGCCTACAGCTTATCAAGTAAATTGTAAAAACTGAAATCCAGGACTTGAAAAGAAAACTGACCAAGTATTTAATCCTAAGTTGCTAACAAACATGATTTACGAATACAATTAGAGCAACAACAGCTTAACTATACTAAACTTTTTTTTTGTTTTTGTTTTGTTTTTTTGTTTAGTAAATGATGGACAATAAAGTGCACTAACTTGGTACCTAATGAAACAGACTTACATAGGAAGTGAAAACAGCTTCATAAACTTCACTCTGGCTACAGGGCAGAAGTATTATTCTCTGAACTGGTTAAGAATGTAAACATTTAAAGAACATAAAACATTAAACTAAAAAATAAAAGCAAGGAATTTTAAGGTGCCAACCAATAATTTGGTCAGTATCTAGCGATCATGCCAGCCATCTGCAAAACTACGCTACTGTGCGTGGTACAAGTGGAGCCATGCCAAAGGGGCACAGGTGAGTGCAAATGAGCGAGCCAATGTGCTAGAGAATTATTTACCCAATAGTATGTCCCATGGCTTGTGCCCATGGCAAGCGGGTATGCACATGGAAGATCCTTCTGTTGACGAAGACTCTCAAAGAACGGCAACAGCTCTGCCAAATGTTCTTCAGCTGCAAGAAGGTGGTACCACTGCAAATGCTAGGTGCAATGCCCTACATTCCTACCAGTGAATGGGTACTTATCTGAAGGAGTTGGTAAAACTGCACCCAAGACTGGAGAATCTCATCCCTCTCCCCACAAAACCCAATCATTCTACAATATTGTGGTTGGTATCATTGATAATAAGTCAGATGTCCATAAAAAAAACACTAAGCATGATGCATGTAGTATAAAACACTACAGTGAAAATTATAAAATAAAATAAAAATAATAAAGAAAATAAATGCATAAATATAAACTGTGCAGGAGCAGAGGTGTACATTTAACAGCACTACCTTGCAAACCACGGCCTATATTTCAAATTATTTTATTATACAGTCATATTTGATAGTCACTAAGTCAATATCAAAACCTTGTAGTTTTCATCAGAATAAGAATACAAATTGAAAGTATGAAAAATTTCCCGTTTTGAAGATAAGTCAACTGAATTTCAAATAATGCATTACAGCATAAAGGAACGAAGTCTTGAAATGAACGAATGATCTGAAATCATCAATATACTTGACTATTGCATTGACATGCCCAATAAAACAGAATTCACAATCATAAGAATCTGATATCGGCAATATAACTCTCGCATGATGATAATAATAATAAAAGACTAATAGAAAGGTAATTCAAACTCTAAGGTCATATGCAATACCAATTCAATTGAAAGAAAGAAAAGTTACCTTCTCTTTTTTTTAATTTCTCCATTCACCACACACTTAATGGATAATATGAATCTTTTTAACTACTACAAGAGATTTTTTTTAAATGCAGAATACAATCGAATCCAACAAGCTGGTAACAATTTTCTAAATGAGTGTTATATCTAAAAAATTAACAGTGGTAAAAAAAAAAACTAAAAAAAAAACATCAGTTTCTAAGATCAAAATGAATTTTGTTTTGGTGTCAATGATAAATTAGCCACCTAGCCTGACGATCACTGAACTCTTATTAAAAAATATACAGTGCCTCAACCTTGGTCCTGAACGAAGCACCCATACTGCCTGTGTGCTCTGTTCCTGCCCAAAGTTTCGGCTGACCGCTCTATATATTCTGCACAAAATGAAACATTTTTGGTGCAGTATACTAATAACTGATAATGACTAGTAACTATAAATCAAACTGTATAAATTCACAATGCTTCGAAGTCAAAGGCGTAAGATCAAACATTTCAAGAGTGAAAAACATGATGACTGCATCTCCTGAGGTATAAGACAATTCTTGCTGCCCATGCAAATAGCATCTGCAAGAAATCCAACACAAGACAGAATGATGATGCGGAGTGCACAGTACACACACGAGTTCATTCATAAGCATTCTGTCATTCATCATATCAAACAGAAAATCTCGGGGTGCATTAAGTCACAAGTTCAGTACTATGCATTTCGAATAGTATAAGCACTTACCTACGACTTTAAAAAAATGGTTTCTGCTTTGTAATCTCTTTTGAAATTATTCCTCTGTAAGATGTTCATTGGCTGCAGATATCCTGTTAGGAGGAATGTTTTTGTGGTTTTGTTTAAAAAATCTCACTCAAGAAGGAACCTCACCATTGTGAATCCCTTATGAGAGTTGGTACACGTTCGACAGGCCACAGAGAAATAGTGATGATATTTCTTATCCAAATTCACTGCCATCTCTAGAGAGGGCAACATTGCACGAGTTTAAATATTTGTGCGACACATAGCATGCCCAGCAAAACATGAACACTGAGCTTCCTTCAACTCTCCAACTTCTGCACCAACTTGCTTCATCAGATTGCACTTCATTTACAATTACAACAATAGGATTGCTATCAAATCCACTGATCAGTGTGGACAATTCTCAGTGGATGTGTGAAGATTCACAAGCCATACATAGTGTGATATCTCAAATGTTCACAGCACTTCGACATGTGGAAGAACCCCACAAACCCAAGGCAGCTCTATAATGAGGCCTACTAGGCAAGGTGAGGAGTGAGGTAGTTTGCCATTGCTTTCCTCACTGAGTCAGAACAACAGCACTGACCCTATGATTAGAACCTTTCACAGCATCCATAGACACTAGCTATGTCCTGAATGCCATTACTAAGCACCACTCATACCTCAGTAGCTTCCATATAATCATAGCCATGAATGAGGCTTTGACATTTTACTCTAGCCTATGCCAACAGACAAATACAAAAATACTGCATCCATAAGAGGTGGTAAACAACTCAATTTGTGCAGGTGGTCATGAAATGTGCAATAGTATGTCATTTGAACAGTCACTGTACGCCCTCTCACAGAAGACAAGCTGGTAAGCAAAGTGAGGTAGTCAAGTGAATTGTTGGGGATGGCAGTGGAGCCTAGCACACACCTTATTGGGTACTGAATCTCCAACGCAAACTAATAAGTCAACTCATGTAACCCATTGGCCTGGTGCAAGTCTTCAAACTTGACACCACTTGGATGACTTGCATGTCAGTATCTCCAACCATCTCCTGGCTGGTAGCTAACGACGCTAAACTTTATTGTAGTAAAATAAAAAATCACAGATACAATGTTGAGAAATACTAATATTTAATATCTTCACATAATTATAGTCTAACCAGATCCAAATCCATGTTCAACCATTTTAAACCATACAGAAAATATATTCCATCAGAGTGTGCTTAAGCAAAAACTTGAACATGTAACATACAAAGTTATATTCATAAATGAGCCAAATTAGTTTTATATTAATTGATAAAATTCATCCATAGTACAGAACCTGTTACTTAATGCTTTATACTGAAATACAAAGGTGAAGAAAGCTTGCAGGACCTTACCTGATGCAGGACGACCACAGAGATCCCAACAAAACACTAGACAGACTGATGATAGCCAAGAAATAACGTGCACCACTCACCTTGAAGCTTACAGAGGACTCACCTTGTCCTTGCTGGGGATGTAAATGTTATGTACACCAGTAAGAGTTCGTACAACATTTCTCCAAAGATACCAACAAACAACACTATACCTACTTCACAAGGCAACATAGTCAATATGAATATCCCAATTTCACTGGAACTTTCCATATATAGTGATCAGATTGCAGTCGTTTTTCATCCCCAAATTCACTAGTCCCCCTAGAGAGAGCAAAATTATATGCATTTAAATATAGCGGCAAGACTTGGTGCAGCCCAGGTATGTGGACTTTCCTATAGTTGGGGCAGCAATACTTTTGACTTGGCGAATAACTGCCACGCTAGTGCTACCTAGTAGTCAGAAGTAAAATCACTAACTAGACAATCACAGGCAGCCATTCATATCAATATACCATGACTAAATCTAGTTTCGTTCATGATATTGCTATATAAATATGAATGGCTGATTTAGAGTGATTTCACTTCTGGCCACAAGGTAGCTCCAGTCGAAAGTAATGATGCCCCCAAGTCTAATTCTTATATCCTCTCCAAACGGCCGCAGTGGCCGAGAGCGCTGACGTGCTACCCCGTGCCTCACTGGCAATGGGAGAGGGTGGGTTTAATTCCCACCTCGGCCGTACTGAAAATGGTTTCGTGATTTCCCCATTCTCACCACCAGGCAAATGCCGGGATGGTTCCATTCAATAGGCCCATGGTCTATTTACTTCTAAAATCCCTTCCCTGACCCATCCTGAAAATAAAATAAATGGCCATTTGCTGCATTAATAAACTTATTATCATCATAGTATATCCTCTCCAAATAATGCAGCCATCCTACTGTGAGTGTGCCGACAGTACTTGCTGGGGAAAGTGCGATTGACTGGAGAGGATATGAATCCACTTGGGCTGCTGTAAATCTGATTATTTCATTTTAAATTCACAGTACTGTATTTTGGTCTCTGTACGGACTGTCCAGGTGATTTTGGAGACAGAAAACTATCACAGATGCTTCTCCTGTGATCTGACCAACATTTGTGTAAAGTTTGAGCAAGAACAGGAAATTCATGTCAGCAATGTTCCCTTTTTAGAAGTACAGGAGCAGTGTGCAGTTGTATGTCATCATATTTATTGGGGATTATTTTAGACAAGCTTTCATTATCCATCATTGATGGGTTCATACCATAAGGGAAGGCAATTTATGACGACAACTTCTAGGTCATATCCCAGTCACCAAAGAAAAGAAACGTCCCAAGACAGAATAAAAGAGGACAGCCTTACCCAGAGGAGCAAATTACACTAACTTGATATTCCATGACAAATTAAGTACTACTAACATTAAATTTAGAATCCATAGCAAGAAATAAATGTTGGCACATTCTTTGTCAAGGGGAAAAAAAATCATGAAACAGTATAAACATAAAATAACTCTCCACAAGAGACAGAGTTTAGGTATGGATATGGGCTCACTCCACAGTCCACGATAGATTTCTTACAACTTCCTATATGCACGACTGTGACACATGCATGTCAGAAGGATGTGCTTGATGAGTGATTTGCCAAGTATATTCCACAAAATCATGTCCGAGCCTACATAATAATGATAATAATAATAATAATAATATTGGTTTCATGTCCCTTTTAACTGCTTCAGCTTTTAGAGTTGTCGAGTGCTGGAATTTTGCCCCGAAGGGAAACTTTTAATGTGCCAGTAAATCTACTGACAAGGCTCCCAGCATTTGAACAACCTGTAATACAAACTGATTGCGCTAGGATTCAATCCTGCAAACCTCGTCTGAGCCTACAGCTTCATGTCAGGAGATAGATATGAATTGTGCAATTGCCTTACTCCTGGGATTTTAGGCTTACATAAATAATTTGTAGCCTAGTTTAAATTTCAGGGTGTAAATTTTCATGCCATTTGCTCCAATAGTTTTGATGTCAACTCATGACAAACATACAAAAATTAAGCTAAGAGTATATTTGGTCATTATACACCTTATCTGGGATAAATAGAAAGTTTTAGCTAAAAATTCAGAATGTTCATACAGAAAGCTTACTTTATGGTATGTTGACCACACTAATGACTGCATGTGTTTGTCCCCCAATTTCTATACCAACCACACTGGTGTAAATAACATTTAAGATCAATATCAACACCAAGCCAAAAGTCATTTCATTTCAAAGCAGTGAGAATTAAATAATAGAAAACTGAGAACATACCTAGATGAAGAAATTACTACTGTAGTATGCTCCAAAGAAAAGTTAACCAGTGCTTTGTTTCAAGTATCCATGTTTAAAGTTTTTGTTTTATACATGTGTTTTATACATCTAATCCCCTTAACAGAGTGCATTCTATATAAAGAAGAAAGCCAATTTGCAAATATATAAAATGCTGTTTCTAAAATACAGCTAAAATATTGAGCAAAGACCACACCACAGGGGGAGAAAAAAGTAGTGCTTCAGAAGTATGAAATGACTTGTGCTTTAAAGCTGTCAAGTTAGAATAGTGAAACAGAAATGCTCCATCTATCACTGAAAAGTGGAGAGTGAGGAAATAGCAGCATTTCCATTTCATAAATATAAGAACTTTACTTAATTTCATGGTATTATAAAGAGGATGACATAACGGAAGAGGAGGCTCAAAACAATGTGTAACAAAACCTCAGCAGGTACACCATGCAATAAGAACAGTTTTCCAAATTGATACAAATATTCTGAAAACTAAACATTAAAGAATATTTAACTCAAAAGAATATTACTATAGAATGATCCCAATTAAATCATGGTTATTTAAAATAAACAATTGAATTTAATAAACAATTGAATTTAAAACATATTCCAATAAATGAAATTAAGGTTTGTGCTGATACTGAAAAGGTTGTGGCAGATAATTTATTAGAATGTATTCAAAATATGTATCTCAAATATTATAACACCAGTTTGTTCCATGAACAGGTATTATAATTTTCTATTTTCAAATAAAATTGAAGTCCATTTAGAAAAGATGTAAAAGTTTGCTTTTGAAATGTAATAACTCGGAAAGGTATTTTAGAAAGAACGTGTGAACTGACTACTGCTGTTCAGGTGTACCTGCTAAGTCCATTGTTTGCCAAAGCAGAAGGAAGAGGGAAAAGCAATGGGAAGTGAGACATGCGTCAAGTCCCAAAACAAACCTTAGTGATGGGGCCAGCAACGGATTGCGATCGCTGTGGCGTGTTGCCTGGACTAGGCTTCGGTTTGAACGCCGTCATGCTCTGCGAAACCCCATCTGCCAAGATGAACTGTTCGCGAAGTTCGATGTTCGTACGGCCCTTGGCTTCAGTTTCCGAACCGATTTTTCGAGCAGCATAACATTCGTGTGTGTGATTTTGTCGGGTGGTGGGGTTGTTAAATTCATCAAAGAAAGGTTATAGGTAGGAATATAATATGGAATGACAATGATATTTTGGAAGGCAAGGCGATCAAGAGAGAGAGAGAAAAACAAACAATAAGCAAATAAAAACCAACCAAACAACTTGAAATAAAACAATAGGACAATACAGGATGCCATATTTAACAACTAAGGTGCATCTAGAAATGATGTAAATTCAGCATTTCCAAGGACTATTGACTTTTTTTTAACTACTGTACTTGACAGAAGAACGCAACATATATTCATAAAAAATTAAATGAATAATTATGTTCATAATATCATCACGTTGAGAAAGCATCCATTTTACAGATTTTCTCAAGAATCCTGCTAATTACTGGGGGGGGGGGGGGAAATAATGCACTACTTTCAAACATCAGCCTAAAAAGGTTTAACTGTCAAAAAGCAATGCAATGGTCCCTTAATACAATTTTGGAGGGAAATAGAAAGATATAAAACTAAAATGTTTAGATATAAGCCCAGTTAGAGAATAGCTCAATTTTATATGGAAAAATGCTGATTGAAGGAAGAAGGAAGGAAGATTGTAGTTTTACGTGACAGTGAATCTTGTGATTATGAGCCACGGGACCTCCTTTTTACGTGGAATCCGAACCACAGGACATGGCATTTCACTTCGAAAATCTCACATGCATTGACCGGGAATCGAACCTGGACCGCCTTGGTGAGAGGCATACAGCTAGACCGCTGAGCCACCACGCCCCAAATGCTGATTGAAATGCCACATCTGCAATACACTAAAATAAGACAATAGTTCCTGGGAATGCAGTTGCATCATTTTCAGATATAAAACAAATCCAAAAGCTGGAGGACAGTGTTTGCTCACAGTGGAATCCAAAGCAAAACACCAAGTGCAAGAGGCATTTTGGAACAAGATCATTCAGTCAACCCAAGAAGGACAGCCATGGTCTAAGCACTTTAGAGAGAAAAGAAAGTTTAATCTCCCCGATTTAAAAGGATATCCAAATATGGTACAGAAATTTTTAATTATTTTGCAAAAATATAATTAATCGTCTTTCACTGGGTTGCTAATGTCACATGTTCCGAAAAATGCATTCTGAAATTTAAAAAAAACAAAATGTGAACACCAAAACAGCAAAGAAAACACCATGCTGCACAAACACACCACTAAAAGGGAAAACAAAACATGAAAGCTGGAGTGAATAATCTGAACACCTTAGGGGGGCTACAGCTAGGAGAAGCAGATACCAATGCCATCCTTCAGTCTAGCCCACACTACGAACACCACTCCACTTCGGCCTGTTTGAAAGCCCATTTGTTGCAGACTAACTTAAACCAAAAGAAAAGATAGATTCCACACCCAGAACTTCCAAGGAATAGGAAAGTGAAGAGTTTTGGCTTGTATGAATACCATAGCCCCAGTAATAATTTTTTTAAATTGTGATAAATACAAAAACTGGAAAAAATTCACCTTGGAGCAGTGATTTCCACATTGTGGTATACAGGAACATGATAAACGAGATTTTCTTGTGTAGGGAAGTCACGGTCTGCCTTCAGTGGCTGCATGCTACCCTTTTACCCTGACTTTCCTTGAGATTCTAGAGCGTCACATGTAACCTCGGTCCATTGGGTAAGATTGTCGCTTCAGTAACGAATTGCAGACACGTCAAGCAGACCGCTGGCTATCTTTAAGATTCCATATCGGCAGGTAGAAACTAAAATTGTGTAGGTTCTTAATATTTAGTTATCATACGGGGAGAATTGATTTATCACGAATGCCATCTTAACATATTTCATCCAATTTAATGGATTTTGGAATGTTGAAATGGATTGATGGATTTTGTTCGCAGATTTACGGATTGTTAAAAATTTATTAATGGACTTAATTATCGTATGGATAACAACGTATAGAATACATGGGATGAGAGACAGTACTCACAGTGAACACTAATGACATGGTGAAAATGTTCAATTACATTTTGCAAGAAGAAATATATTGCAGGCAGAATACTCAACTGGGCGATTAGGGGACGAGAAACGTTTCGCCTGCTACAGGAAGCAATGAGCTGCATGTAGTGTCTGTGCAAGCCCGCTTAGGGGCAATGAGCGCAGCAGCGTCTATCGGTTGCAAGCTTTCTCTGGCCCAAGTGGCGAAAACCCACTGTCCATACGGCCAGAGTCTGCAACGGGGAATGGAAAAAAATCGCGATATAACGCAATCGACACCATTCTTAGTCCGTTGACATTCCCACTGTCCTAGCAGAGCAAAGGTCGGGCACTAAGACAGCTCACAAGTTGGTTTTGCGATCGGCGTTGCTCTCGGTCCATTGGATATGATTCTCGCATTGGCAACAAGTCACAGGCACACTGAGCAGACCGCTGGCCGTCTTTAAGATACCGTATAAGCAGGTAGATGCTAAACATACATGGGTACTTAATACTTCATATCATATAGGGAGCACTGATTATCACAGATTCTTTTTTTTTCTTTCTCTTTTTCAAATTAAGAATTACACAAGTTTTAGAATGAATGCCCCGTATATCCCATGGGACCAAAGTTCGAAGTTTTGAATTAACTAAGTTTTACTGCTGTAGGACCACTCCTTGCACAGCATTAGCACCACTTGTAAATAAGCAATTTTCTTAAAACCTCATAATTTAAACAATGCACTGAAACATTTTATATAATGGTAATGGATTAAAATAAACTTGTAATTGTTCATTAATGTCTGTATGGGTGTGTGTTGTTTTCTATCTTTGTAAATTCGTCATTTTCGCAAAATTCCACTGATTTTTCAGGTACTTGACAAGGATTTCAAATGTATATTGGTGGCAGCCCTGCAATAAGGTATATTCATATTAACTATGAATCACAAGCTGAGTGATGTAATTGCCCTTTGACTGGTTTTCTTGCTCCCAAATGTGACAGGCTGCCACAAGATCAAGTATAAAAGATCTCGTTCATGTATTTTTAGATGTTAGACTAGCTCCGTACAACTGTGTTGTTGGTTCATACAGCTACCATAGGATAAGATGGAAAAAGTAGACTTGTCTGACCTGATTACCTATTAGTCAACAATTACACTATGAATGGCAGGAGGGGAGCAATGACAAAGCAGTAAGACTGTGTCGGCTCCGCAGCAGCTAGAAGTTGACTGTCAAATGTTGAGATGTGTAGCGTATCACCTTAACGTGGAGAATTACGGTTCTTGAATAACTCTTACTTTGATGTTTGTGCGCATGTAACAAACTTTCTATGCAGAGTTTCTATTTGAACCATAAATTAATCAAAAATCTGTGAGACAGGTCTCCTTTAATACAAAATATTTATTTAATTTATTCACTTAGTTTATTGTGTTCCTAATAGCAAGAAACACATAATATGATGGTCATTCGATTAAATTAATTGAAAAATCATATACCGGTATTGCAAAAAATGCTCCAGTTAATTTACACCATAGCAAAAAAAAGGCGAGTTCCTTCAATCACTTGTCTCATGAAGTGATGCAACAACCCAAACATGTGTAATGGCATCCCAACTCAACCCAAGAAAACTCCTAGGCTGAGCAAGTAATTAATCTGACAGACAAGCTAAAGCAAGAAAATTTCCCAGCCTAATCTTATGGTTCATAATATACAACAAATGGGCTAGAGGAAATTCTTATTCCTAGATCTCTTAGTACTAAAAACACATCAAATACACATTATACAAATGTCAGCCGTGGAAGATATTTATCTTTGTTTTGTTAAAGCATTTGGAAGAGATATACAAAACCAACTAGGGAAGGATTTAAAGTTGGCAAAAGAGGGGGGTAACCTGCAGTACATAGTCTTCTCTTTTTCCAAACCTTAGATGTCAGGATTTAAGACTTGTCACAAACCACACAAAGACAGCCTTCATGCAATAGGAAATAACACTTAAGATGTCCCTTATACCTGTTCAATTACACTACTGAACTAGAATAGTATGGTAATAATTCAAGTTTTGATACTGCAAGAGGTGAAATTTATTGATCTCCATACGTCATTTTAATTCAATTGTTAATGAAAACTTTACAGAAATATTCAAGATGCAATACTGTTATGTAATGGGATTACAATATACAGGTCAATTAAAAATAGCCTATTGGTTCCAGGGGATAAAGAGTGTTAAGCCCTTTATCCAACAGCCACCATGAAATTAAAATACTGTAAGGGAATGAACAGAAATCAAAACCTGAGCCTCCTTCAGATTGTGAGCCAAACATTACATGATTTTTGCACATCAAAAATGCAATTGTATCTTTGCTGCCTCAGTGAAATAGACCACAATTTATTATGTGGCCTGGATCAATTACCAGCTCTGGAATGGAGCATCTTATTCCTGGAATGGGGGTTGAAATAGCCTCAAGAGTATAACTGATAAGAGAGGTGGATTCAGATCTCACACTCTGCCTTTCTGAAAGTGTTTTTCTGCAGTTTTCCACTTCTACTCCAGGCAGATTAAAGCTTGTATAAATACTGTAAGATTTAAAATTACAAGTATACTCAATAAGTAACTTGAGAAGGCACGCAAGATCTCCGGTAGATTTGAAGGACAACTGTGTAAAAACAGTTTCGTCACCACCAAGTGCAGGCGACAGAGAACAAGTCCATTCGAAGGTACACAAGAGGTAGGCGTGACCTTGAAAATATAAAATATTATCAATCACGCACGGTCTTATGGTCTAAAAGACCGTGCGCACCCTCTCACGAGTTACAGCCACAGCTGCCCCTTTTCCAATCCTAGCCACCATTGTGAACTTCAGAATACAGCACATCCAAATGCAGAAGGCTGGAGACCTTGAGGACTCAAGTGCCTAAAAGAAACCCAACTACCTCTAATTTTTCACAAGGATCATCCCATAAAATTGGGCAACCCACATTTCACATTTTTTGGGTGCCTCCATACGGAGCAAAACAGTGCTGAAATGCTCTTGGCTCATTTACTAAGAGGCACTGTAATGCACTTCATAAATGGGACATGGCAAGCAGTTGTTATTCCAGAGGGGTCCAGATAGAGTGTAATCCATCGTCTGTTGGTGACCCCAATCGGCACATCTGGGCAAAACCCCACACAACATGGCACAGTACGTAGAAGAATTTGCAGTAGCAAATAATCCGATATGAAAAAGCATGAGGAGGGAGGACACCTACTGCCAATGTATGAACAATGGCTAACTAGCACAAATCTTGCAAATATGCAGACCTTGTTTAATTGTATGTGGAAGATACAAAAATCTATATGATGTACTGTATAGTATAAGGCAAGTAGATCCTCAACGATCAGCCTGTGCAAATTACACTATTGATCCTTAATGAGGCAGTAAGAAGAATAAATGGCTTTAGCAACAAAATGCATATCAAGGTAAGACTTAAGAAATGAACTGTCTACTATCATTCCACTGTAGTCTACAAGCACATGCAAGTCTCTAACAAACAAACAAAAATGTATATATCATCATACAGTACCTCTACACGGATAGTAAACTGGGTCAGTCATAACCATTCCGACACCCTGAGTAAGATTCATTCTGGTACCCTTATAAATATAGTACAATTTTTCACCTAATCTTTATTTACCTGACCTCTTTTCCAAATTTGTCTTTTGGACTCAAACATTAAGTGTCACTTCTCTTTAGCATAAGTTAATACCAATGAAATACTTTCCATCCCATTTAATACAAACAGAAACGAGCACTCGCGAGAAAAGCAAAATCAACATAAAAGCACTCTCACAGATTTTCAAATGAGAACTTTTGTACCATATAATTGGTAATGTGACCAAAACAACCTGCCAAAAAATCCCCCTCCCCCCATCAGAAGGGCTGAAATAACAACTTCCATACATACAGTACTAATACTTTGCATACCATACCAGAAACTTGTTATGTTAATCAACTACTCCTTTGTGTAATTTATTATTCTGCTAACGAACCAAAAATGTTGGGATGGTTCATCAAATATTTCACCTCGTTAGTGTGCATTTGGACCTCGCCATAGTACCAGTGAAGAGAGAAGAATGAGCTTCTTCAAGTATTCAAAATCATGCAATTCTAACATTCAAACAACAATATTTTTATCAAAGCTACAGAACAAATCACACACCAGTAAAAATGCAACAGCTACGGTAATACTAAAACCACTCTGCTAACACAAATAAGCAATAAGGAATACTGAATACCTCCAAGCCAACTATAAAAGGGAAAAGATGTGGAACTGAAAAGGATATAACAGTAATTTATGGTTGAATTAGATATTTGTATGAAGGTGGATTAAGTGTAATGTTAAAACAACTGAACCAATGCAACATTCACAAACCATCGTGTTATTCATTATTAGTCTTGGTCAAAATGTGTTTATTATTGATATTTATTAGAACCTCGCATTTAGAAAAATACACACACATCATTCTCACATCAGACTTCAAATGGCATGAAGAACAAGTGAGAATGGATAGAAAAATGATCTTTAAAAAAATCCTTTCCGGTAGAGTGTGTTCTTTTCCTAAAAATGTTCTGAAAACCCAACAGGGTGTTCAGATATTATGTTAAAAATACTTATACAGTATAATGTTACTTTATGATTGGTAAGAAAACCAAAGCATTCATAAAAACAAAGAGGTGACAGCAAAAGGGATGCTGTAGCACGAACTGATCAGCAGAAACACACACAGCAGTCAATCAGGGTTTCATGAACACAGTGTAAATACCAGTCCTCCACACCAAAGTCATGCAAGAGAAAAGGGGAAGCATTCAACCAACACTCATGCAACTAGAGAATTCGAGTGCCCTTCTTACACATGAGCCCAATAAAACTGAGCGGACACCACGGTTCATGCTCCTCGGGCTTATTGGGATCCGGAATTGGAAGCAATTCCACTTGACCATTCAAACACATCAACAAGGGTTAAAAACAAAATCAGGAGTTGATAGTTAAAGGAGGGATTGTTGTGATTATATTGTTAGTGAGAAGGTTGGGAGAGAAGGAAAAGAACAAATCAACATTAATGATTCACTCCCTAACCCAGGATGAAATTTTACAAAGGAGAATTTGTTTGAAAACAACTTTAAACATCTAAAGACCAGGACTTTTTATAATCTGTTAGTATGCTACAAATCTGTTCTGCATAAAACAGTGCCAGTGGGTACTCCAGGACAAAAGTTACGATCATATAAAAACCAAACAAATAGAAACTAGAATTTCAGAGAGAATTTGAACAAGGTGACCTGTCTTTGTATTCTTTTGTGATCTTGTAAAAGAGGTCTGATCCTTTAACATTATTAAGCAAGAACTTCCAACCAACCTTGGATTTATCCGTAAGTATTTGCAATCACTAACACTGAAGGAAGCAGCAGCAATATATGAAATACTTCTTTTTTGCAAGATATACAGTAGTACCAGCTTACATTCTGAAAGTGCCCCTTAATACACCCTCCTGTTACAAAAGAAGGAGGAAACAATTTCCCATCTTGTGTCACTCCTGCAGCTTGCTTGAGTTACTGACAAAATGGTGTCTCTAACCTGCTATGCCAGGGAGGGAAAATCCAGATGGTGTATACCGTATGTCCTAGTTTTCATATGGTTGCTCCTCATGACCAGACCAGTCACTCATGACTATTTATAGTAATCCATCTTCGCATTACGGAATGTATTTATTTATTTATTACTTATCATATGGCTTTTAGTGTCGGGAGTGTCCGAGGACATGCTCGGCTCACCTGAGTCTGGAGCTGCTTCCAGCGGACACCCTTAGGGTGAGCTACAAGATCCGTTCAATTTCAAGTAGTTCCAACTTTCGCTACCAGATATCAATGATACCTAGTGGTGAACATTGGAACTTTTGATAGAGCGTTCTGACGAAATCTAACCTAGCAATTTAGCTTCACACAAGTTTAGTTAGTGGAATGATCTTTTACATGCCATAAATCTATGACATGGGACCACCAGCTTTACTTCCCCTCCGAAGGAAGGCATACTGAAGAACTTTTAACACTCTTAAAAAATCCGACGACTTCGGCCGGGTTTGAACCCGTTATCTTGGGCAAAGCAGTTCATCATGCTACCAACTACGCCACCGTAGCCTCTATTACGGAATAAAAGCTATTTTTGTATAATGATAAAGAAACAAGTTACAACAGTTTGCAGAAAACACCATTTCTACTCCATCATGTTTGTCATGATTCTCAAGCATTTAACTATATCAAGGTGATTTCATAAAAGAAAATGGTATTGCTTGAACTAACCAATGTAAGTATGAATTGAAACCTACCCTTTCAGATGCAATGCTATGTTAGCTTGTTCAGGAATGACCGACAGTAAGATTTGTTGCAAGTAGAAGAACTTTCTGTACAAATGGGACTGAAAATAATGTATTTCTCTACGACTTGCCTGTGTATCTGTGTTCCTGGTGCCAAGTTAGCAAACCCAGTTAGAAATAAGGAGGTCCTGGCAATAAATCCCATTCTCAATGTGCAAAATACGAAAGTAATTAAACTCAATTCTGAAAATCTAATACGATAGAAATATGAATTAAAGCGGATTTAAAAATTCCAGTCTAGAACTAACCGACTTACATTCCATATGATTTGGATGGCTTAATCCCATAAAAACACCATTTTGTCTTTTCGAATGGGTCAAAAATATGAAAAAGTGAATACAGTATATCATTTACTACTGGAGGAAAATGGATCCAAGAAATCCAACAAGATCTCAAAGCAGTTGGACTCAAGATAACAGATGCCGAGGAGAAAAATAAAATTAACACCATTCTTAAAACTCGCAAATTTTCTGCAGAAATGACATACAGAAAGCCTATGGAGATTTCAGATGAGTTGAGAAAATCCCGATCTGAAAGAATGAAAAAGTACTGGAAAGAGCGCAAGAACCAAGCAGTACTACCTTCAAAGAAGAAGTGATTGTGGAAAGACTCAAGTGGTCCAATGTGACCAATCAAGATTAATAATAATAATAATAATAATAATAATAATATCATTTACCTCCAAAACGCCAATAATACTAGAATTAGTGCTAGTGAAGTGTAAAGCATTCTACCTTGAATAAGTCCACAAAGATTAATTGCAAAATATTGAATATGGTCACCCCGTAATGTAAAATGTAAACGTTATTGGAGTTCACTACCTGGCAGAAAGAGCTAAAAAGTCCTGTCTATCTTAACCAGCAAGTGTTCACACCACAAAGCAACAAGCTCAAGAGGACATGTTGATTACCTCAGGAGGAGTGCAACAAATTAAGTGACCTTGTTAAACAACCTGACCTGCTGTTCCTGACACCTTCATACAGCCCAGCACCAGTTAATAACCTGTCCTACCAACTTTATATCCTACAAGAAGAAACCTATAATATTACAGATCCAAGGCATTATGCACTCTACATATAGAATCATATCAATTATCTTTCAAATACTGTCTGAAGAGTGGATGCTACATTCATCAGACAGAGAAGGAAGGTCAAACAGGTAGATGAGAATGGAGGGGGAAACACATACAAAGAACAAACTCCACTGCTGGATACGTTGCTGTCTCTATAGGCAAGCATTCAAACCATCAATTCCCTCGACAGTTCGTCAATGCTATACCTCCTAACGACCTTGTTTTCAGGAGGGCAGACAACATCCAGTTCTTCTGTCATTCAAAACAGTGCAAAGTGGGCACCATTTCTCAACTTTAGGGTGCATGCCAAAAGAACCAGGAGTTACAAAACTAACTCGTCAGGGTTTGTTGCAATGAAAGGCTATTGAGAAGATTGATGGTGTGGAAACCCACCTAGTCAGTTACACTTGTATCTAGCAGTGAAGTTTGGCCTTGTCCTTTTCTGTCCATTTGCAAGTTTCTATCCTCCTTACCCAGTCTAATAAATTATGTTATTTTGTGATATTTTCCTAGAGAGGTTACAAGAAAGGTACAACACAAGAGTTTTAAAAACACATTTTTCATCCAGACTGACAAGTATAATGGGATTTTATTTTACTACTTGTGTCCAAAATATTCACCGCCATGACCAACACCACGTGAATCTTGCAGAAAACTGAAGATGAAAATATTAAAGAGAATTCTACATAATTTTAGCAGTTTAATGTCTGTATGGAGGAAAATGTATTTCGGAAAATGTACTCAACTTCCAATCTGCACATCGTAGTTCATTGTATTAGAGTGACCAATCGTGCCATGGTAACTCCATGAAAATAAGGAATGAAAATTGTGGATCAATCACATGGTGATGAAAATGCTTCATTTAGAGACTCTGACATTATGGTCATACATCGAGTAGCTGCAGAATTGGCATGATAACCTGTGTTATTGTGATGTCTGTAGAGTACCTATATTTGTAATTGAGCCTAGGATTGGGAAGGAAATGGCCATGCCTTAAGTTAGGCACCATTTGCCAAGAGATAACTGAGGTGGGAATCAAACCCAGCTCCGCAGTTCTACCTCACGAGTCTGAGTGCACCCCGTTCCAGCCCTCAGACCAAAATTATATTTCTTGGCAGAGCCGGGAGTTGAACCCGGACCTTCGGGGCAACAGCCAAGAATGCTAGTCACTACACCTCAAAGTGGTCATATGGTGATAACAGTCACTTTGAGATGATGATGATTCGTTTGAGCTTGGACATTATGGTTATTTAGCCCTGTATTATGATGGCTGTATTAGTGTGTGTTTATAACAGAGACTAGGATTGGGTAGGAGGCAGCCGAGGCCTGAAGTTAGTAACCATCTTGGCATTCGTCTGATGTTTAAGTGGGAAACCACAGGAAAAAACTTCCAGGATGGCTGAGGTGGGAATTGAACCCACCTCTTCTCAATTTTGCCTCATGAGGCTGAGTGTACCCCATTCCAGCTCTCAGAGCAGAATTAAACTTTTTGTCAGATCCGGGAGTCGAGCCCGGACCTCCGGAGTGACAGCCAAGAATGCTACCCACTACACCAAGAGGTCGTCTCACTGATGTCTCTTGTCATTAACCCCCTGATGATGGACAGTAAAATCGTACAAATAAAAATGCCCTCAAATCTTAAAGAGGAAGAAGAAGTGGTAAAGGGATATTCTCTGTCATATAGTGTTGCCACATTGAGCTAGTGAAAATTAGCAGGAAAGAATTCTGTTGCCAACATTTTCATCTCCACTTTCACCCAAAAGTATCCCAGCTTAGCCTGACAGTACAAATTTTAGGACACCCTGCACAGTAAGGCAAGGAATATTTTGGTGTCTGGTCTGAACTTGTTTATTTACAGTGAAAATAAACCCTATAAAATATGAAATTAAATAGTGTAGCCATTGTTACTTCCAACTAGACGTTACAGTGGTATGCTAGAGCTATCTAGCAGTCAGAAGTGAAATAATTTCAACCAGCCATTCAAATTGATATATCACGACAAACCGAGCTTCGTTCGCGAGGTCGCGATTTAGCAGGCAACATCGCAAATAAAACTCTATTTGTCATGAATATCGATTGAATGACTGCTTGGAGCGATGTCACTTCCCACTGCTAGATAGGTCTAGCCTACCACTGAAACGTCAAGTTGGAAGTAATGATGGCTTCACTATAATTAGACAGAAGCATTTATTTTTATTTCGAAATACTACCCATCTCAAACTTATTTTTTACTCAATAGGAAACCGAACAACATAGTTTGTTTCATCTTCACATAATCAATGGTCCAAACAAAAAAAACTGACAAGTGACGATGATACTGTAACACTGTAGAGTCAACAGATCCCTTAGAAAGGAATATGCAGATCAATAAATTTCCTTATAACCTGACTAAGTTAACGTATCAGGAAACGGGTTTGCCAATGGTGCAGAGACAAGGAACACTTGACTCATTAGAAACTGAGGTTTTGTTCAGGTTGCAGCTGGGGTGGTGTGTTTCCCAGTAATTTAAACAGTTTTATTCCAGGATGATATTCAGGGTAGATTTCAAGCACTGAAGTTAGGAGCATCCATGTTTGTTTTCATCACATGGAGGGAACCTGGGAAAAGGAAAAGCTGGACCTTTCACTCGTTGAGCATTGCAGCGATAGTAACCATGGCGCGACCAGGCCTTCACGTGTTGAGCACAAAACAGACCACTCCAAACACAAGGGCTTAACAAAAGCCCTAAATACTACTTAGACTGTTTCAATTTCTTAGAAGCACACTTACAGTACATCAAAATCCCAATTTTGCACGAGTTGAGGGATTTAGATAACAGCAGAATGGATGTGCAAGACAAGAAATGATATGGCCGGTCAAGCAAATCCATCACAGATTACAATGACTTTCGCACTGTATGCCTTGATAAGTTGGCGTTGAACTTCGGCTGACGACGTGCCCTTCAGTTGCAAAAACTGGATCGCACTATGCACTTCCACGTTTCCATGCATGTAATCATATTTCACCTGATATTGCAAGAGTCTCATGCACCAGCTGCATTATATAGCTGTGGTCTCCGGCTTTGGCCCTGCCAGAATATTCAAATACACTTCACATTTCAGAACTCTTGTCACCGTACTTTTTGAAGCACCTTTGTACTTGCCATCCTATTCTTACAAACACATACCTGCCAACCTTTCAAATTGAAAAATCGGGAGATTTTGAAAACGATCGATGTCAAATCATATTTATTCGCCATAGTCTATTACCTAGGAACCGACAAAATCACTAAGTCAAAAAATCACAATTATCCATACATTATCAATACTAAGCGAAACTGCGGTATTGAAACACACGTAAAATCTGCCTGTTCGATGGATGACAGAAGTTTGTCATCACACACATTTAGTCCGAAATTACGCGGGAGATTTTTGAAAAATTTAATACTTTAACCGGGAGGGCGGGCTAAATGGTGTAAAATCGGGAGTCTACCACCTAAATCGGGAAAGTTAGCAGGTATGCAAACAACTGAGGATCTGTGAAATTAAATTATGCATTCCAACACTAAAATCCTTTCTACTAATAGGGATGTTCACTCCACAATGCCATTGACACAAATGTGTTTATTGTGTATGTGTAGGTCTAGCACAATGCCCTGTATCTGCAATACTATAAAATAGTTTTAAATATGAATATAACCTAAGCAGAAATAATCATCATCATCGAAATAATACCAACAATAAATATTTTTGGGTGGAGTCAATGTAAAAATAAATCACAAAATGATCACAATGAAATCATATAAATACTGTAACTAACAAACAAAAATTGAAGGCTACAATAAAACAAAAACAAAACAATAAAAAACAAAAAATCCTGCACCAAAATTAGTCACATTATGACCCTTAGCATTTGTAACAATGAACAGAACAAGGTAAATTAATAAACAGGGGAAACCCAGAATAGAAATGTTTCCCGTCTTGTTTCGAGATAATATTTGCAACACTTCTATTCTGTTTCTCAAAATAGCAAATTTGATGAACACTTATTAGCCAGGGAGTATGCTCTTACTTGAAACTGAAGCTGTTACTGTTCAAAGCTTTAATCTTGCTGGCGAAACATGTCAGATGTTAACCATTAAAAAAATAAAAATAAAATGCACATACACCCAGCAGATAATGTTTGAGATATGACGTAACAGAAAATTTCAGCTGAACTAAAATACACTCAATAAAACTCTATGGGAAACTTACAACTCGTGGGGGAATTATATTTGCGTCACAGTGTTCATCAATAGCTATCCACCATGAACATCAAGTTTGGAGGAGAAAAAGAACTGGACATGATGTAAGAAAACAGTTCATTTACCGATCTATTAACGTCATGAATAGTTATATTATGAATTATTCATAGAGATAATAGTTCAATAAATTAACTATGACAAATATTCCTGGATTAAATCTGCATTACTACTCAACATATGTTATCATAAGAAACAATACTGCATTTTTTCATTACCCTTAAAGGACAATTCTTATGAATCAATGTCTCTTGTGTTAGTCACATACAGCAGAGTTCCTTGATGAAAGATCGCTAAGGAAAGCCTAGATAAATAAGACATGTTCTATATATCTTTCTCAAACTAACTATGGGTAATAAACAGCAAGTCCACATTTGTCTTTCTCATTCCAAACCTGACAACACATCAAGACTATGTACCGTAGATACTGTAATTTAGAGGTAAACAAACTGAACATGACAGTAACACTGAATAATCACTTCAGAGAAGGTTAAAAATTTGGAATTTAGAATATTGGTATTTCTTTAGTTTTCAGCCAGCAATGTAATGGCTGGGACTTCAAAATTGCATGCTTCCAAAATTCAATTTAACACATTTATTCTGCACGTCAAAAGCTTTCAACTAGTCCAAAATTTCTCCAGGACTTCATAAATCAGACATAAATTCTTCAACACCTATCATGAGAATTATCCAAACGTTTCCAACAAAATCACTTTCAATGAAAATTCAGTGTTGCTTAAATTATTTCCTGGCACATAACTGATTTAAGAACACAATAATTTGAAATTTAAAATAAATAAATAAATAAATAAATAAATAAAAACATTTAAAGAAAAGCCTAATTACTCAAACTAATATTTAAAGAAACTTTCTCCGCATAACTACCGATTACAATACAGCGGTGAATTGAAACACCAGCCAATGTGGCCAAATTTTAGTTTGAATAAAAATTATGTACAATACAGACAAGGACAAATTTGTAAGAACTTAATGCTGCCCTTAGAAAATGTTGATTCTATTTTTAAAACAACGTTGAATCTAGAAGCAGAAGTATTATTGAGCAAGCCCGACCGATTGTAACAACCATCAATTCATTTAATAATAGTGTAATTTTAATTTCATATGAACTTCTTGAATCCAGAAAAAATAACTTGAAAAATAATACAGAATAATAAACATACAAATATGAAAATAAAAACAATCACATTGGGAAGAAACTACAGGCTAGAGTATCTATGCGTAGAAATAAAGTTTGAATGAAATTCTACATACTGTGCATCATTTGATGCAACTTAGTCTACAATTACTTTCTGCAATAGCTTGGTGCACTGAAACAGTAGCCGGTGGGGGCAAGTATCCTGAACTTGGGACACACCTGAGTTTAAATCCCAGCATGACCCATCTTTAAGTTTTCTACTCCAGGTACATGTGGGATGGTGGCTTTATCAAGGCCCAAGGCTGCTTCTTCCCAATTCCCTATCCCACCCATAACTCGCGAATGAAAATCTAAACTTCCAGAGCAAAATTCTTTGAACGTGACAATAATACAAAGGTGTACTGTTCAGCGGAAATTTTTATACCACAATTCGTCAGGAAAGGCAAGATCATCTAGGTTTATCCACCAGCATATTGAAACTTGCCTTCTTGAGCAATATCATCCAACTCCATCAAGATACCCTCCGCACCTTTATGTATGTACAGTAAAACCAACCTTGATTATACTTGCTTGTTGCCCTTCAGTTTCAGCAAAATACTCTATCATCCCTTCTGCCATAAACATAACTTTCTTCGGGTATTGGGTATTGTGCTTGTAACCCACATCATCATCTCTGCCTCCAACCGTCGAATCCCCTTTAGTGGTGGTGGTGGTGGTGGTGGTGGCGACAGTGGTTAATTATTGTTTTAAGGGACAGAACATCAAGGTCATCTGTCCCAATCTCCTTTTCCCACAGATTCTCATACTATTTCTACTCCCTAATAAAACCTCACAATAATGAGTGACCCAACAGCAGCCATAGCCATAACATTTGTTTAGCCAAAAAATTTTTAGAACTGCTTCATTGCCATTACTGCTTTATATTTTCATATTCTTAGTCAAAAAGTTAGATTATAACTCTCATGGTATGCTATACCATTCCCAGTACAAAATTGTTTTTATTTTCACTGGCAATACAAATATAAATGAGAAAATTTTACAACTGATAAAGAGGGTCCATTTCAGAAAGAAAAACATACCTCGGCAAGGATCGTTCTTTACAAGGAACTCGTCTAAGGCCACCCAGCCACCTCCAACTCGGACCATAACAGTAGAACGGAGGATGCGTACCAGACGCAACTTTTGGCTGTCACCAAACTGAGAAAGAACATAGTATCAAATAATGATAGAAGTAAATAAATTGAGTATTGTGTCAACAATTTATAGTAAAAGTTTATAGTTCTAGTGGTAATATTAAATAAATGTAACTCACCCTGTACTTGCCCTCTCCAACCTGGAAGACACGGAACTTTTGTCGACAAGTACAAAGCATCACTAGCCTCTTCACTTCATCGTGAATCTTATCGGCATCCGTCGCAGGTTTCTTCTCCTCCCAATCTGGCCTCAAGGCAGCAATGAACTCTTTCCAATCGATGAGTCCTTCGCCATTGCGGTCAAAAAGGTCAGCTACAGCACTCATCTCCAGCGGACTTGAGTTGAATTCTTTTGGAAGGGAAACGTAATCGTGTCGGTTAACAATGGAACATTTTGATTCAAGGAATAATAACATCTATGCACAACGCATGAAATACCTCTCAGTGAAGGATATGGTTTAGTTATATACTTACTAGTTTTGAGAATGCCTTCAATGAAGTCCCCTCTAGGAATGAGACCATCATTGTTCTTGTCCATCTTGCGGAAAAGATCCGTCAAGCGAGACTTCTTATGGTTCATGAACTTGAGGAACTGAAAGTGAAAGGAAAAACATATTATCATATGGATGTAAACTATTGAAAAAGAATTTGCAGACTTCAAGAAAGGAAATGAAACCATGTAAATGGTAGCCTATAAAGATCAAAAAGCAACACGGAAGGCAGGATTTTTATCCTAGTAAGATTGTTTAATTATCATCATCATCATCATCATCATCATCATCATCAATGTCCCACTCCAGTCGCCCGGGTGTGGTTAACAAGCCTCTTCCACTCGTTTCTGTCCTTCCACTTTTCCTGCTCCATTACTTCCTCCACATCCAATCCAGCTTCTCCAATGTCCTTCCGAATCTGATCCATCCATCTTCTTCTTGGTCTTCCAACTGATCGCTTACCCTTAACTTCTCTTTCCAACTCCCTTCTTGCCGCTCGTTCCTTTCCCATTCTCTTCACATGTCCGAACCATCTCAGTCTTGCTTTCCGTATCTTCTGTACTAACGGTTCCACATTTAGCTCCTCTCTGATTTTAACATTTTGAATTCTATCTCTTCTTGTCTTTTTTACAGATGTTCTTAAAAATTTCATTTCTGCTGCTTGGATCTTACTATCTTGTCTCTTGTTAGTTACCAGCGTTTCCAGTCCGTATGTTACAATTGGTATGAAGTACTGTTTATATAGTGTTAATTTCGTTCTCCTGGGCACTTTGTCATCCCATAAAAGCTCTCTGACTTGATGATAGAATGTTGTGCTTTTACTTAGTCTGTTGTTAATTTCAGGGTTGATTTCATTACCTCCGTTAACAATGCTACCCAGATATGGGAACTGTTCCACATTCTCCAACCATTCTCCATCTATGTTCACTTGGCTTCTCTTTTCCTCTTTTCCACAGTGCAGGACTACAGTTTTCTTTTTACTAATTACCATTCCAAACTCCTTCAGCTTTTCATTCCAAATGTCCAATCTCCTTTGTACTTCCTTTTCTCCCTCTCCCCAAATCACCACATCATCTGCAAATACCAAGGCCTTCACTTCATCACTACTGATACTCTGTTTTACACGTTTTATGATTTCATCCATCAATATAACAAATAATAATGGTGACAGTGCACTTCCTTGCTTGAGGCCTTTTTTTGTATAGAATGTTTCAGAATCACCACTACCCACTTGTACACTGCTCTTACTCTCATAATACAACATTTTTATCTTGTTAATTAGTGATTTTGGTACATTCCTTTTCAGTAGGCATTCCCATACATATTTTCTTTTAACTGTATCATAGACTTTTTCCACATCCAAAAATATAAAGATGATTTCCTTCTTCATTTCTAGATGCTTTTCCATTATCATTCGCACTGCAAATATCAAGTCTATTGTTGATCTATTCGGTCTAAAGCCATACTGTTCTTCATCTAACTGAGGTTCTATTATATCCCTCAGTCTCTTGCCTATGACTTTCTCCATTATTTTTAGCCCATGTGATAACAATGTTATGCCTCTATAATTTTCACATTTCTTCCTATTTCCTTTCTTGAACAGTGGTACAATGCTTCCTTGTTGCCAATCTTCAGGTATCCTTTCATCCTTCCATATGGCATTGAGGGTTCGGTATAGCCACTGTAGTCCAATGCTTCCTGCTGCCTTAATCATATCAGCATTGAATTCGTCTTTTCCACTTGCTTTACCTTTGCTCATTGCTTTCACTGTCCTTTCAAGTTCCAACCATGTTATTGGGTTCTCTTCTTTTTCTCCATCTATTTCCATTTTCTTATCTCGTTCTTCCTCTGGGAAGTCATCCCCATTATAAAGCTTTTCAAAATACTTAGACATCACCTTCTGAAGACCTTTTTCATCATGTACTATGGAACCATCTTCTCTCTCTAATGCCTTGATTTTTTCTTGGTCTGCTCTTTTCGATTTTATTACTCTATACAGTAGTTTCTGATTTCCTCTACTATCTTGCTCAATTTTGTTGGTGAACTCTCCCCTGCATTTCTCTTTTTCTTTCCTGATACTCCTTTTTACTTGTAGTTTTAATCTTTTGTATTCCACATGTAACCTTTCTATCCTATCCTCATCTTTCTGATACGTTTTTTGCTTTTCCTTATCCATTTCTTTCTTCACCTTGTTCCTTTCTTTTATTTCTTGCTTTATTTTGTCTGTCCACCACCGGGTCTCCTTTTCCTTAACCTTTGCTTTTGTTTTCCCACATACCTCAACTGCTGCTTCAACAAATGTATGTCTAAAATTGTTCCACTCTTCTTCTCCACTTTGTGTTTCTGTGTTAGGCAGCTTCATTTTTATCCTATCTTGGAATGCTATCCTTTTGTCCTCCTCCTCCAATTCCCAAATCCTGATCTTTGGTTTTTTCTTAAGTATAATTTTAGGGATTTTTACTCGTTTTAAATCCACTATTAATAACCTGTGATCATTAATTATAATAAAAACAAATAAAATCATGGGGAGGAGTAGTTGTATATATGCGCAACATCCGTGCACCCTGATTTTTGGATTCCCCCTGAAGGGTTGTGGTTCTCAGTGGCTGGTATCAGGATGTTATGGCAGTGCTCTCAGGTTAGTTGAAATTCTTTAGTATCACCCAGAAATAAGGTCAGTGTTAAGTCGAGAAAGCACATCTAAATAGCATTGAGGCAACCATCATCGCTCATCAACTGAGATGGTTAGGCCATGTTCACCGTATGAGTGATACCAGGCTTCTACAACAATACCTGTATGGTGAACTTTGCTCTGGCACTAGACCTCATGGGGCCCCTCTGAAGAGTTTTTAAAGACCAGCTGAAACACATCATGACGACGACTGGTATAAATATCTAATCATGGGAAACATCTGCTGCAGACTGTTTACTTTGCTGGAACACTACATCGACCGCCGACAACTTATTTGAAGAAGAAAGTCACAGACATGGAGAGGCCAAGTGAAAGCAAGAAAGCTCCGGCAATTACAACCCCGCCTTCTCCCAACCATTCAGTGCAATTTATGTGGGTGTATGTTTAACGCCAGAATTGGCCTGTTCAGTCATCGGAAACTCATTCGTAAGCTGGGTTGAAGTACTCTTTTAATGAAGGAAGAAGTTTTCATCAAATTTGTGTCACACATTGCACTCTGTATGATTTGGCTGGGGAACAAGAAAATCAGGGGATAATTCTAAGTTTCAAACATTTTTTTTTTAAAGAAAAACAAGGAGGGCGGGGGAGTTGGGAGGGGGCGGGGGAGGGGGAGGACAAGCAGCACTTAAATCTGGGGATTGCATCACATACCCTAAGCTCTGGTAAAAGATACTTACGCGCTTCCTCCAATCATCCCAACTGAAGTTCTTCACCTTCTCAAGCTCAAGTAAGTAGTTGTACTTCTCTTGTAACCTACGCTGCCTCTCCCACGCCAGCATCCATACATTGCGCCAACGGTCCCACAGCAGCTTCACACGTTGGTTGCGGAACTGAGGCTCTGCACCCTTGCTGCTTGAAAAAACATTCATTCCTTTAAAGTCACAGCAATAAAGGCACAAACATATTTTACACTCAATACATCGACAACTTGTCCAACCTATTAACTCACAACTTTTCACACTTATGTACAATGCAGTTACTTTGGTAACTGTGCAGGAGATCAGAATCTACAAATTACGACAGAGCTATCAAATCTCAACCCAAATACATTTCAAGATGATAAATAAGAATCCATGAAAACATCCTGTTGTTGATATGTGCTCCAGCATTGACATTTACCTATTCACTTAAAAGATATATTACTTTTTAAAGCAGAAGTCAATTCGGCAAATATCGTGCTTTGAAACAGTGGGCTAAGTGCTGATTTTCCAACCCCATCCAAGCTCTACTATCAATGTTGCACTTATGGGATTAACACACGAGATTATTCGAGGATCCAATTTAAAAAACACCTTTCCCCTCGTGCTTGCTTAGCTTTGCTTGTGAATATATTGCCACCAGACCAATGCTCTAATTTCAGTAGGACGGATGGATTACGTAAGCATCCATTAGACCCTGGCGTATTTCCTTCACCATAGGCACTCAACCCTGAATGTTATGCGAGCCATAGTGAATAGCTAATATTTTTGTAAAAAAAAAATAACTAATTCGGTATTATGTAACAGTAGAACCCCAGTTATCCAAACACTGCAAATCCAAAATATTGGATAGTCAGAACAAAATCCTGTGATGGAGAGGAAAAAAATTAAAATCCCACTTGCAATGTAAAGGAAGGATTTAATCCTAGTAATGAACAAGCTCAGAGATGATTTTAGGAGAGGATCAACATGTGGATACAGTATCAGAATCTGAGTGAATGCATAAATATCATCAGAATATGCAGGTGACACAGTACTTATTGCTGAAAGTAGGGAAGACATACTTGTATGTCAAGAACTACTGAATGAGATACACGAGTCTTGAATTGGATATGGTCTAAAAATGAACTCTAAAAAGACTAAATTAATGGTAGTCACCAAAGATCGCTATAATCAAGCGCAATTACCATTGGCTAGTGAAAATATCAAATGTGTTAAATCTATAGATGACTTGGATGTATTTTTAATTCTCAATGAGAGTTCTCACAAGAAGTCTGTGTTCGAATTGAACAAGACAGGTTGCGTAAAATGCACAACAGGTATACTACTAAATGGCTACATGTTCTCTATTTCATTTGGCAAACCATAAATCTCTCAATGCCAGGATGATTGGCCACCTTTGTTGAATGGAGAAAATTCGAGAAGAAGAATGTACTAGCATTTAGCAGAATAGAATCAAAATACAGTACAGTGTTAATCACATTCTTGTATAGCTCTAAAATAAATCATGCTATAAAACAGAATTACAAATAAACAGTTTTGTATTGTATACTTACAAAATAAGTTTGTTGCGTAAAAACATCACTACTGTATTTTACTGTACCTGCACATTATTTTGTAATACATTGTTCATTTAGGTAACTTTAATATTTGTGCGAAAACACACTAGCTTTCACTTAACCCGCCGTTAGTGACGCACGGTGTCACAGACCGACGTCATAAACGATTGTGCCTCCTTCTTTGTCCTTTGGAGTGAGCTAGCTGCGCATCAGGTTACCTTCATCAATTTCATTCTCGAGTTTACTCACCACCGCACAAGTTCGAACGATAACCGTACAGGTCAGGGGAAGTCTTTTGGGTCTCACACACCGAGGTCACTAAGAGTGTATTCGGTCCATGTGTCATAAGTATTTGTGCCTTGAACACTCAAATGTTGTATGCCATGACTGCCTTGAAGGTTAATTGTGTACTGATGCAAATTTACAAACTTTAGATCTCAATCATGATGGTTTGTTTTCTTTTCGACAGAGTTTATCATTGGATATTTCGCTAATGTCACTTTTCATAACTCAGCTATAATTTCTCCTTATTATTGCTTATAGATTACTTAAGTATATTTTAAATAAAGGTTAAGATGATAAAATACTTATGTATTATACCCTTCCTGAAAAATATACTTTCAAAATAATGAAAAGTATGGAATTATTTAAGGCCGGTCTACTGGACCGAAGTCACTCAAGTTGAGAGTAAAATTCACGTCGCTAGCGAAGGGTTAACTAAACTATAAAAATTGGTGATCACCTTTTGGCATAACAATGAAGCTTAATGAAGGGACACTGCACTAGAGTCGCTTGGCAGCAGCATGTTGTTCTACGTAGCATAATGCCAATTGACGGGTTATATAAGTGCTTTTTTCCCAATAATCCGAACAGACCCAAGTCCCAATTAGTTTGCATTTTCAGGGTTCTACTGTATGCTACAAATTAACATTGTTCTTGTTGTTCCTTAGTTCATTTATGTCTATTTCTTCCAACCCCGAAATGTGAAATGTTTGACTTAAATGTGTAGCTATATTCTCCGAGTGTAACTCAAAAAAGCCCCATTCTGGTCTGTGGCATCATCAATCAAAAATACAGTAGAAATAATGCTTCTAGCATTGTACACATTCATTTTCTTAGTTCTTTCATATTAGATGATTATAAATAAATTTAGCATAGAATATTCCTACAAATAAGCAATTTAAAATGAGCGAAATGAATAATAACAATTCTTTTGTCCTCAACTTCACTGAAATCAATCAAAAGTCAATAAAATTATATTCCTGGAGCGGAGTGTGAAATGTTAAAAACACAATACATAGAAAGCACATAGCTTGAGAGAATGACCAACAAGAAGTTTAGAGAAAGAGAAAACAAGAAAATTATTCTGGTTTATGACAACCATATTAGATAATATCATAGCAATATTGAAGGAACTCTGACCACGGAACCATTTTTCTTAGTTTAACTACACTGATCAAACACAATCATGCTTTTTATGGCATATTCAAAGACAAAATAACACCCTCCACATTACAGGAAAAATCATTAACATATTTACAACATGATCTGAAACATTTACTCAGATATTCTGGATTATCTAAAATACAACTAAAGTAGATTATAACAGAAAATCAACAAACACAGGACAAGTTTCATGAAATTACATGAATTAACTCAAAAGCTGATATTTCATCAAAACTGGAAACCATAACCATAATAGAAGAGTTGCTACATGTTCAGAGAAATCACAGTGTCAGCCTCTATCAAACATGGTATTGCGTGAATTGTTAGTTGTAACTCTTCAGTCGAACAACACAAATTTGCCCCAATGACTGGGCGGAGGTACAATGTAAATAAGCAAATAAACGCTCCTGGAAAAAAATACTTGCATTAGTTATGATCACTATTATAATGGAGCAATTATAATAGTTATAAATATTATAATAGTGATCACAACTAATACATGTAGTTATTTCCAGGAGTTAAGCCTCCGTGGCTTAGGCGGCAGCACGCTGGCCTCTCACCGCTGGGTCCGTGGTTCAAATCCCGGTCACTCCATGTGAGATCTGTGCTGGACAGAACGGAGGCAGACAGGTTTTTCTCCGGGTACTCCGGTTTTCCCTGTCAAAATTTCATTCCAGCAACACTCTCCACTATCATTTCATTTCATCTGTCATTCATTTAATCATTGCCCCAGAGGAGTGCGTCAGGCCTCGGCAGCCGGCACAGTTCATATCCTCGCCGCTAGATGGGGGCTTCATTCATTCCATTCCTGACCCGGTCGGAGACTGGAAGCAGGCTGTGGATTTTCATTTCATTTCCAGGAGTGGTTATTTACTTACTTACAGTCATGGGCAAATTCGTGTTGACCGACTGAGGAGTTATAACCAGCAGTTTGGTTGGTTCCTCAGTTTAGGGGCTGCGACAACACGGTCATGAAGCTCCGTGTACTTTGGGTGTGTGATCTGTCTGATAACCGGTGTTAATTGGATGACTGTATTAGTGTAAGTTATCCGTAATTCAGGTAAGGACTGCAGACGATCAATTTCAAGTAGTTCCTACTTTTGCTACCAAATGCTACCATCAACGACACCTAGCTGTGAACTTGGCTAATAGATTCAACCAAAACCTGCACCTGGTGGTGAACGTTGGAACTTAATAGAGAGTTAATCAAATCTAACCTACAAATTTAGCTTCACATAATTGTAGTTAGTGGAAGGTTCTTTTACATGCCGTGGGCCCCCCGGCTTTACTTCCCCTCCGAAGGAAGGCATACTGAGGGATTTTTAATGCTCTTAAAAAATTAAGACTACTTCGGCCAGGTTAGAACCGACATCTTGGGCATAGAAGCTCTGTATGCTACCAACTACGCCACCGAAGCCGCCTCAACTAAGAGATTGTATAGGCAACACTGAAAGAATTGCTTCAAAACTTTACTTTGCCCACTGCAGTACTGAAAAGTCTGCAGAATGTGTGAGATAAATGGTGAATTCATTGTTAATGCAATTAACTTTAAAACCCACACCAGATCGTTGACATTGTAATTTTTCACTTGGTCAACAGGAGTACAATCCCAATTGTTGGGAAATGTGATACAACCTGAAAAAAACGTTACATTTGGACAGATTTCAAGAATTAAAAGGATGATTAGGGGCAGATGACCTCGTAGTTCCGCCCCTTAAAACAACAATAACTAACTAAAAGGATGACATGTTTCACCCGTCAAACAAGTATCATCAGATCCTAAAGATTAAATCTGCTAGACAAAATAGCTCTACTAAACACTATTTTGTGTTGTAGATAACCTTTAAGATCTGATAATGCTTGTTTGACGCACGAGACATGTCATCCTGTATTTTCTCCCTCTTCTTGTAATCCGTGCAAGTAACTTTCAATCACACGTCATTTTTTAAGGTTTCACATTTCCCAACAATTGTGATTGTACTCGAGTTGACCAAGTGTAAAGTTACAATATCAGTTGTTAATATGGCAACACTGAAAAGATGGCTTCAAAACTTTCGATACCAGATCATGTTGGTAATGAATATTCAGTATATGTCTTGCACGGAATAATAATGGTCCAAGAGGTGTACTGTAAATACTTGTCCACAAATGTTTGCAGGGACTCGTGAGTGTAAGCTTGGAGTGCTCTCACCGAGATCCCACATTATGGTAAACATTAAATCATGGTGGGAAATAGGCTCGGGCCTACACCGGCAGCAGCGAACACTGTGAGAAAAAACATTTAAAACTAAGAATCTAGAAAGTCTGACTGTATTTTAACCCCAAGCACAATAAACTCTCATTGCATATCAAGTACTATGGCTTCTTACAATTACCAGGCTGTAGCATTGAGTCATAATTTCAGGAATTTGAAGGAATGTATCATGAGTTCAAGATAATAAGTTTAAAACTTTATTACTATTGTCTGGAAGAACCTTATGCTAGTAAAATGTTGCACTTGGCCACACAAGTTTCATTAATCAGATTCCTAGCAAAGGGTTTTGACTACGCTCATATCGAACATTTAGTCTAACTTTTAGATGTCATAATTACAATAGGCTTGAACAGGCAACTTGGTAGACAGCCGACTCACAGATGTTCCAGCATGATGATTGTACGAGCCATGACAACAGCTCCAATACCTAGTACATTATATCAAAATATTGGAGAATTACAACTCCACACTGATTTAGTATCTACTGTATGCCCTTCAACAAAATACAACAAAATTACAGAAATATAAGTTATTTTTAAGGTGTAAAACCATCTGCCCTACACTACACTAATCAAAAGAAATAACAGCTTTTGAGTTCATATTAAAGCTACCCACTAGAATGCTTTTACTAATGGTATGATGGATAGGCTGCATTTTGCTGACCAAGAAAAGCGAAATTTTTCTGAAAGAATTAAGAAGCCTTACTGATTTTTAGAAACAATTTGAGCAAACTACGGAAATCCTAACATTTTGTAACTATGAGCTCATGTCTGCAAAAAGTACACATTTTGCTTTAAACCAAAATGCAATGCAACACAATAAAGGGATCAACAATGACAAGTACTTGTTGCGTATTATGCTTTTCTCTCATCCCCTCCTGTACCCAAAGAAATCATTTTGGGCATTTAATTAATAAAGCTTTTCCCTGCTAGTACTGTTTAAAATAATGGCACTTCAGAAAGACCCTTCTGTTTTCCAATTCTAGCATGCTCTTACTGATCTCTCTCTTGCTTTTTTTTTTAAATTCAGTTAGGCTTAGGATTTGTCTGTTGACCTATGTTATTGGATGTCTTTAGTAATGTGTGTATTTGTGATTGAGACTAAGATTCGGATGGAGATAGCTGTGGCATTAAATTAAAACCGTTCTAGCATAGCATTTGTCTGGAGTAGAAGTGAGAAACCACGGATGGCCGAGGTGGAATTTGAACCCACCTCTTCTCAGTTCTGTCTGACGAGGATGAGTGTACCCCATTCCAGCCCTAAGGCCAGAATTAAACATCTTGACAGAGCCAGGAATCGAGCCCAGACCTCAGGGGTGTCAGCAAAGAATACTAGCCACTACACCATGTGTATATCAGTGTGGCCTTAAAAAAAAACCTTGGCACTACATCACATTAAGGGCCTAAGCCTACCAAGCGACTGCTCCTCAGCAATTTGGCCTACGGATTGTGGGGTGATGCATGTTCAGTGCGAGGGTCCCCTTGGCCATTAATCTTCGTATTCTTGACAAAACGAGGACTGGGCATGAACGAGAATCATTGTGCTGCCTCTTACTGTAATTATCACAACTTTCAGATAGTATCTGAGCAGTGGCAGTTTTAACAATCAGGTCAGTAACCTAGGCCCTGAAAGCAAAGTCATTTGCTTTATGATGGACATAGGGAGACAATACTCTTAAGCCCACCAAAGGTGTTCAAGAACTACAATATTTCTCATACCATTATTGAAGAACTCTTCACTAGAGTAAATGAAGAACATTAAGAACAAGTTCCCAAAAAAAAGTTAGATTTTAATTATTATTTTTTTTTTGCTTATGCTCATTAGAGTCATTATGTACAAAAATGTCCTTTGCTAGTAAGTTCTTAATTTTCTTTTCCTTTCTACGGATGTTATTGTTATCTCAGTCATCAACCTAAGGTCTTTGGGTGTGTGTTGAGTTATCTGATAACCTGTGTTTCGGTGCATAATTAATTAGACAGCGTCATATAATATAAAATTATTATATCTGTACATTTCCCAAATGAAAAAAACATCTTTGAAATGGCAAGAGGACTGTTGGGCCCCACATCTGAATATGCTGATCTCACCTTTGTTCTTAAATCTGGCTCAAATTCTCAATGATGGATAGCAGACAGCTCGATTATTATTGCCGACAGAATGAATACTCTAGCAAATTCCAAATCGGTTAGTTTATAACCACACTGCAAATTCCATACACAAAAGCATTCTAGTAAGTGACTTACAATTAAAACGTTAAAGCACTAGAAACATAGACATAGAAGATAAGAGCTAACCTTCCTTTAGCTGCAAACCTCGGGCCAATGTGTGGCAGAGTGTCAGGAACTTTCTCACGACCTGGACTGGCACGACTAGGTAAACAAGAGAATACGGGGTCATGCAGGGATGGAACTACACTGGCATTCACACAACTCAGCTCATTGGGAAGCTCAGGTCAAGTGTATTCAAAGCATAAAGTCTGAATAGAAGTGCTCAGATTAAATCAATAATTGAGAAACAAGACTTGGAAATAACTGAAGCTGAGCCTTTTCTAGCAGACATATTTTGAATTTGTGTACATTAAAACTGGAAGTGTTTCCTGTTTATCTACAAAAGCAGTGATTTCATTTCTAAGAGGCATCAGTAATTTAAACCGTAAAATGCGAGTTTCCCAAAGATTTTGTATGTCACTCATATTGATTTATTAACCCTTTCAACACCACTGTTGCTCTGAAGCAACATAAAATTCCCGACTGTTTACTCTGGTTCACTGGCCGTGTTCCATTTAGCCACTTAGCAGAGAGCAGCATGCAGGCATTAGGTTCCGTTTTCAAACACCAGATGACATATGGGGTTGGTAGCTCTTTGGATGTAAGATAACAGTTAGGAGTGCTGCACAGCAGAGAGCGCCACTGTAGTGCAACATTATTTATAACCTCATGTGGCCAACAACAATCGTGCTGAAAATTCAAATCTAATAACTGAAAAGCGTTCGTGAAGTATCAAAGTGATCCTTCAATAAGAAAGGTAAGACAAATTATAATGTTCATAGATCTGTACATCAAGTACAATTCGGATGTTGCTTGAAAGCAACATTGGTGTTCAAAGTCACCTAATCTGCATAGTTCTAATTTAGAACATCTTAGTCCATTCTAACCTATTTTCTTGTGTTTTCTAGCAATGAAGCCGAGCATATTGCACGATAAGGATATTTTAAACATCCTGGACAATATTGAGGATGGGAATATATCAGATTTGGAGGATGACCCATCTGATGTGGACGATGAAATTGATCTGTGTAGAAATGCAGCTTCAGAGACCGTATTTGAAAGTGAGGTTGTAACCGAAGACATTGCAACAACAAGTTTCCAAGTCAGCGAAGAAATAATTGAAGCTGAAGAATGCTCTTCACCTTCTACATATCCTAGGGCACGCACAACAACCAAGAAGAACTACAAGTTTCATAAAGTGGACTTCAAGCCTCCTGATACTACATGGAAAACTTCTGTGCCACCACCGCCTCAGAATGAATCTTCTCCATTGGAATATTTTAAGATGTTCTTTCCTGATGATATTTTTCAGCTATTTGAGGAACAGTCTAATTTGTACGCAATGCAAAAGGATTCATCTCATCTGAAAACAACAGCTAAGGAAATAGAACAACTCGTTGGTATTCTTCTTTATATGGGTATAGTGAAAATGCCTTCACTGAACTCATTCTGGGCTGATGATACCAGATTTCCTCCAGTGGCTGATATTATGAGTCGCAATCGTTTTGAGCAGTTGCTAAAATACCTTCATGTCGTCAACAACTATGACCGACTACCAACATCACACCCTGAACATGACAAATTATTCAAAGTTCGTCCATTACTGAACATTATTCGTTCTAAAATGCATGAAATCCCTCCTGAAGAACACCATGCTGTGGATGAGCATATGATACCCTTCAAAGGAAGGAGCTGCCTAAAGCAGTACATAAGGAACAAACCCCACAAGTGGGAATTCAAAGTATTTATGCGGTCTGGTGAGTCAGGGCTGATGTATGACTTTGAAATTTATAGAGGAAAGGGTACATGTGAGGATGTCGGCTTGGGATTTTCAGGGGACATAGTAATGGCTCTTGTTAGTACCCTACCACATGAGAAAAATTTCAAACTTGACTTTGACAACTGGTTCTCTTCTCTGCAACTTGCTATTGCACTTAGAGAAACAGGAATTTTCTGTGCAGGAACTGTCAGAAATGATAGAATCGCTAGGTGTCCCCTAAAGTCTGAGAACGAGTTGAAAAAGGAGGGACGTGGAAGCTATGATTGGAGAGTTGAGAAAGAACATAACGTAGCTATAGTCAGATGGTATGACAGAAAGGGAATTACATTTGTGTCATCGTGAAGGTCCTGAAGGTGCTTGCAAAAGATGGAGCGCAGCAGAAAAGAAAAGCATCAGTGTGAAGCGTCCTTCTGTGGTGAAAGAATACAATTCTTATATGGGTGGCGTAGACTTAGGTGGTATGCTAATTGAGCTCTACAGGATTGATATTAGAAGCAGGAAATTCTACACCAGAATCATATACTGGTGTATCAATGTCGCTGTAGTGAATGCATCGTTGTTATATCGCCGCCACCTGTCACAAAGACAACAAAAGTTGGATTACCCATTGTTGAAATTTCAATCCTACATTGCATCGTCCCTAACAAAGGCTGGAAAAAATCTAGAAAGAAAGCGGGGAAGACCAAGTGATTCACCCGCTCAGTCTTCAAAGAGGAGGAAGATTGCTTCTGCACGCCCAGTAGATGACATTCGATGTGATGGATTTCATCACTGGCCAAAATATGATTCTAAAGGTCGATGTAAATTGTGTCCAAATGGTTTTACACAAGTAATGTGTAGAAAATGTCGAGGAAATTTGTGTTTTTCAAGAGAAAAAGACTGCTTCTACAAATCCCACAACAAATGAATGGACTAAGGAAAGAAATGTGTTTTGCAAAAATAAAATGAAACAAAGCACAAGTGTTCGACAAAGATGACATTCTTATGAAGTAGATCAAATTGTGTAACAATACTATTCTAATGCCCTATTGTTTACGTAGTCATAGTAGTAATTATAAAAATAATTACCCTAGGTTCACTTAGTATTCATAACATTTTAACAAATTTCACAATACCTGAATGTATACCCATAGTTATTGATGTTTTATGGGGAAGAACAGCTAGGTCATCTGCCCCTAACATACATTTTTATTGATAAATATTGCTGAATATAAGTTTTCCTTTACACAATTACTTACAAGAGAAACACGCTCTTCATAGTTTTCTTCAATAAACATTTAAAACTAACTATGAATTTGTGTGCTCATTGAAACCATTAGCCCCCAATGTTGCTTTCAAGCTACACATGTTATATACCACACCTGTGAGGGAATTTTTCAAAATTTGATATATATAGGCTCAAGTGGGTATAAATAAATGGAAAACATCAGAAAATATTTTTCTAGAAACAGAAATTAATTTGGGGTTGAAAGGGTTAAAAGTGTGTTGGATTTCCACGTTAGTTACTTGCAACTATAAAATTAAATCTTAACATTGTTTTACCATTGGCACTTCACTCCAAGGTAGCCAAGAAATCTCTATTGTATCAAAAACTTATAATTGACATTACTGGTGCTGTAACATATGTGCCGTTCTCGATACATTATTAGTTTCTTCATACAGTATGTGAAATTCATGTACAGCCAACTCCTGATTTGTGTATGGATTGTTCAGTTCTTAGGAGTGGAGTGCAGTCATAGAATTTGGAACACCAACTGAACTGAGTAACATGGTCTACCTAGGATTTCAATTTGCACTGAATAGACTCATTACTCAATACAAAGATAAAAACAACAAGAATAGCTACAACATTTAAGCCCGGCATTGTCTGTGTTACGAATGTGAATAAGAGGAACCGTGTCACAGAAAATACTCAAGTCAATGCAGACCCAACATATTCTGAAGCCCCCCTGTACCTACCAATCGCTCAAATATTTGAAAGGAAACGGTTATACAGTATTTCCCTACATGCTGAGAATATGCTCTGATATCCGGTAACACTAAAGATCTTTAAAGCAGTGATGTTATGTGATTTCATATTATGCAGAATTGTTTTCAACTTCCCATAGTCTCCCATTCAACTTCAAAGTGTAAAATAGAAGCCACATTTTCCAGGGAACATATTTAGTTTTCATATCTTAAGAAAGGAAGGAAGATTGTATTTTAAGTGACCGTTAATCTCGCGATTATGAGCCACGGAACCTCCTTTTTACGTGAAATCCAAACCACAAAACATGGCATTTCACTTTGAAAATCTCGCATGCATTGACCCTTGGTGAGAGGCCAACAGCTGGACCACTGTGCCATCATGCCTCCCACATCTTAAGAAACATGGTAAAAGTTTTAGTGGGTAAAGAATTGGTGATTAAATAGATGCAATCCCCAAAATGAAAAATCCACAGCCTGCTTCCAGTCTCCGACCGGGTCAGGAATGGAATGAATGAAGCCCCCATCTAGCGGCGAGGATATTAACTGTGCCGGCTGCCGAGGCCTGACGCACTCCTCTGGGGCAATGATTAAATGAATGACAGATGAAATGATAGTGGAGAGTGTTGCTGGAATGAAATTTTGACAGGGAAAACCAGAGTACCCGGAGAAAAACCTGTCTGCCTCCGTTTTGTCCAGCACAGATCTCACATGGAGTGACCGGGATTTGAACCACGGATCCAGCGGTGAGAGGCCAGCGTGCTGCCGCCTAAGCCACGGAGGCTCAATCCCCAAAACAATGACAAAAATTGAAAATTACCGTATATTATCCCGTATGATTGTTGTTTTAAGGGGCGGAACTACGAAGTCATCTGCCCCTAAACTCATTTAGACCTACAGTATGAAGCAATGAATTTTTTTTGTATCCTTTATTATTCAAAATAGTCGCCAAGCCGCCCCTCAAATATTTTTGAATAAATATAGCCTTTCCTGGGTCATGAAAAATAATGTATGGTAGGCCTATTTCACCTCCGTGGCTTAGGCGGCAGCACGCCGGCCTCTCACCGCTGGATCCGTGGTTCAAATCCCGGTCACTCCATGTGAGATCTGTGCTGGACAAAACGGAGGCAGACAGGTTTTTCTCCGGGTACTCCGGTTTTCCCTGTCAAAATTTCATTCCAGAACACTCTCCACTATCATTTCATTTCATCTGTCATTCATTTCATCATTGCCCCAGAGGAGTGCGTCAGGCCTCGGCAGCCGGCACAGTTCATATCCTCGCCGCTAGATGGGGGCTTCATTCATTCCATTCCTGACCCGGTCGGAGACTGGAAGCAGGCTGTGGATTTTCATTTTCAGGCCTATTTCACCTATGTGTGTGTTATGATACGGAAAGGATGCCCTGAGGAGATTTGGAGCCCTTGGTTATTGTGAGCCTTGACAAAACCAGACATGATCGTTAGTTTACAAATCTAACGTTTATCCATCAACAGTCCCTAAGAATCAGGAATCCGAGGAGTTAGCTGTAGATAACTCAGAAAATCTTGAAGTAACATTACTGCTTGTGTAAAACTGGCCCACCAGCTATGACCATTTATACTCTGTTGAGTCATGTTCTGCATAAAATTAGTTCTTTGACCTACTGGGCTGTTAGTAAAATAACACCACCCTGACATGCTTATTAATAGGGGTCGACGGTCACCGATTTTTCGGTTACGGTACCGTACAAAGGAAATTACCGACCTCGGTTCGAGACGATTAAAAACTCTGTAAAAAGTTTGGTTCGGTACAAGAAACATAAATACCGTAGTGATCTGGGGGATCCCGGAAATACCGACCACCAGTGATCACTTTAAAGGCGATAAAGGCGATGGGACAAGATTTGCAAGGTATATTGAAATTTGCAAGATATATTGTTGTTATCGGTATAATTTTATAAACTGAAAAACTTAGGCTATTTAAGATTCCTCTTATTGACAACATTTGTAATTTGGCCTACTGTCTTTTTAATGCTTTAGCTGGTTTTACAGTGTAAGTCTGTTTTTGTGTGTTTTTTATGTGTAATTTAAGGAAACTTTTTTTAGACATCCAAAGTATTGTGTCCTTTATCATCAATGTTTTACTTCAATAGTTGGTTAAATACTAGAGCACAATAAGTCTTCTGATAAATAAAATTTTAAATTATGGACTAAAGTGTTCCAGTGTGAGCGTAATGTCTATTTAATGTATGCATCAATTGGCTTACTCCAAACTAAAAGGGCAAGTTTGAAAGTTAATGGAACAGTGGATGAGATTATTAGGTGTACATTTTTTTTGTATTTTAAATAAAAATTGTGCTATTTGGCAAATGTCATGTGTTACCTTTTGTTAATGGTTTACAAATTACTCTAGTTTAGCGTGTGAAAATCAGCCGAGCTGTACCGAATCGATTTTGTACCGAGAACAGAAGTACACATTTTTTTTACCGAAACGAACCGTACCGAATTCAAATTTTCAGTACCGAAGACCCCTACTTATTAAGCCAAAGGTTCTTGCCCATGTCATTCACGACATAAAGGATAACCTCTTAGAAAACATATTTGCATATTAATGAAATATGGTTTATAATATTCAAGTGTATGAATAACTACTGAATATAAGAGAACAAAAATTTACATTCTCTGTCAATATTCATTCTGCTCCTCCCTAAGCTTCCCTACAGCTTGCCTTCAACACTTCTCCTAAACCAGGGGATAAAACAGAACTTCAAACAAGTAATTCCAAGCCAGAAAAACAAAAGTAAACAACAAAATGCTCACAAAATATAACAACTCAACTACACATGTTCATAGAATTATAAGTAAACAAAAACTAAAAATACAGGATTTTTCTGATGTTAGAGCATTCCTTTCACCATGCAATGTTCATGTAACAAAGCTAATTGGTTTAATACATGAATACTGCCTCACAGGGAAGAAATTATATTAAGGGAAGTTAGTGACATAGCAAGAAAAATGCTCAGGCTCCTACTGTTATTCTGGGAGGAATGGGCCACTAAATTACAAATGCATATTTAAACAAAGCTATGAGTAAAATATTTAAGTTGAATGTAATAACTCATTCCTGTTATTCCAAGTTCAAAATTCTCATAACACTACTAAATAGCATTATTGCACTTTACAAGAAACCAAATGTAAAATATATCTATGGAAAAAAAAAACATTCATAATCATTTACAGGGACCTGCTTTAGTTTGTTTGTTTGTTTAATTTATTTACTGGTACCTATTGTACTTAAATGATTTAGTTTGACGATTTTTAAAGAAACCAATTATATTTTAGAGCTTTCCATGCTGTTTCAAGGATGCTGGTGAACTTTAAAAGGTTGTGCCACTATGATAAATTTAAAAACAATCGAGGTTTTTTGAAGTAGTCTTTTAAAATTGTATAACAGAAAGACAATGGTCCAGCTCAAACATCATTTACCAAAAGGACAATACAGAATGTTAATCAATGATAAAGCAAGCTACTAGCATGTCGAGTAACTATTCTACAGCGAGAGCCTTCCCTATAGAACAGAGCGTCTACTGTGCTATGGGACGGATGACGAGCGTTGAGTCAGCGCCACTTGACTATCATCTACCGTTACACAACAGCGCGTCGGGAAACCCAGAATGCGGGCATTGCATTTATTACACACGGAGCTGGCAAGATACCTTAGTTGAGATAAATACGACCTGTGGTGAAGTATTATAGGCTATCTCGTATCCCGTGAACATTGAATTTTCCTAGTGGAAACTTATCTTCTCAAGAAGAAGTCTTCCAGTAATCAGCGCCGTGTGATTTTTACTTGTGGGCGAATCTCAAACAAAATGGAAGGAAGACGATTGTAGTTTTACGTGACCGTTAATCGCAAGATCATAAGCCATGGGACCTCCTTTTTACGTGGAATCCGAACTACAGGACATGGCATTTCACTTTGAAAATCTCGCATGCATTGACTGGGAATCGAACCCGGTCTGCCGAGGTGAGAGGCCAACAGCTTGACCGCTGCGCCACCACGCCCGTTCAACCAAAATGTATACAGATACAATCGACGTAATCTGGAGGCCCTTAAGAATGAAATAACTGCACTGATACAAAATATCAGTGAGGATGAATGACAGCAAGTGTACCAAAACTTCCTATATTGGTGTAATATGCATTTAGAAAATGAAGGACAGCATTTGCAGCAACTACCCCGAAATTCATGCAAGTATTTATGATTATTAAATATGTTAAAAAAAAGTAAATGTGTCTCGGTTCTATAGGGAGGGTCCTCACTGTAAATCAGTTTAACTAGTTGGGCGCTACGCTGCTGCTAGCACCAGTACCTTACTCGAAACGGGGCTAGCAACAGTGCCGTGGCCGCCATGTGGACTCTGCGAGTCTCGGTTCTATAGGGACTGTAATTGTTATCAAATGAAATTAATTTTATCAGCTAATAGTTTGAAGGAGCTGACAGTATCTTCCTCACATCACAAAACAATTCATCCAGAACTCGGATGTGCACAGAAAAAGACACATTTTCACATTCTTTGATTTAAAAACCCTTTTTAACAAGCTTTAGTTTCCTAAAATATTGCTTTGTTTAATCATTTTAATTTCGATATTTAGAAAAATCCCCGTGGGGGTTTGCCTGTTCCTCTATCGGGCGCGTCCCAGGTGGCGGATAGGGGGGCTCGCCGGACTTGTCCGGAGGGTTTGAGGGAAATAAAATACCTCTCGCGGACCAAAAACAGGCCCCTTGCCAGGGTTATGGTGAAGCTACGTTAGGCCTAGCAAGCCAGTAGTGGATATGAAACTGCTTTTAAAACGGGAACGGGCCTCGGAAAGGACAGATCTAAAGGAAGCAGACCTGGCTATGGAAATGGACTACGAATCGGAAATTTGAATATAACGACATTGACGGGAAGAGTGGAGGAGGTTGTGGATATGATGGAGAGGAGAAAACTGGATGTACTCGGACTGGCAGAGACCAGATGGAGAGGGGAAGGAAGAAAAGAACTGAGAAATGGCTTGCAGCTATACTGGATAGGAAATGAGGAGGGGAAGAGAAATGGAGTGGGAATGGTGGTGAGAGAAGGGCTGAGGGAGGAAGTAAAGAGGGTAAGTGATAGAATAATTAGAGCCAGAATCACTGTGAAAGGTAGAAACCTGGACATTCTGCAAGTCTATGCACCACAGGTGGGATGCACAGAAGGCGAGAAGGACGAGTTTGAAGAGGAGTTGCAGAAGCAGTTAGTGGGGAGAGACCTGATAGTCATGGGAGACCTAAATGCCCATGTCGGAACTGATAGAAGAGGTTTTGAGGAAGTGATTGGGGGTGAAGGATGGGGAAACAGGAATAAGGAAGGAGAGAGATTGTTGGAACTGTGCAAGATAAATGGGCTAATGGTTGGAAACACATGGTACAAGAAGAGAGAGAGCCATAAAATTACTTGGTACAGCAGGGATTTGACTAAGAAATCAGTGGTGGACTATATTCTATGCGGGAAGGAGACAAAGAAGAGTATCACGGATATAAGGGTAATACCTTCAGAAGCCCTGGACAGTGACCACCGTCTGCTGGTCGCCAAGGTGAGAGGACTGAAGGAAAAGAGGAGAACTGAAAATCAAGAAAGAAGAATAAGGACATGGAAGCTGAAGGAGGATGGAAATAAGGAGAAGTTCCAGATATTAGTGAGGAACAAATTACCGAAGGATGATCCGAAAACAGGTGAAGAAGAATGGAATAGGTTCAAGGACGTGTTGGTAGAAGCAGCGGAAGTCGTGTGTGGCAGAACTAGTGGAAAGAAAAGGTGGAAGGAAACACCATGGTGGAACCCCAGAACTAAGGAAGCAGTGAAAAAGAAAAATGAAGCATTCAGGAAATGGTTCCAACAGAGGACAGACAGAACAAGAGAAGAATACCAAGAGCGGAAGAAAGAAGCAGGAGAAGTAGTGAAGGAAGAGAAAAAGAAATGGCTGGAGAAATGGACAGAAATGATGGAGGAGGACTGTGATGGCAGTAAGAAAGTGTTGTATGGAATGATAAAGGCAAAGAGAAGAGATACAGGGGAAAATGTCAGAATGGTGGACAGGAATGGAAAGGAGGTCGAAAATATGGAAGAAGTAAAGGTTATCTGGAGAGAATACTTCAAGGAACTCCTAAATCCAACTAAAACCAGCGTAGTGGACATTGTGGAGGAAGAAACAGACAGTGACCAAGACATTTCAGAGAAGGAATTGACATGGAAAGAAGTGGAGGAAGCATTAAAGAAGATGAAAGGGGGAAAGGCACCGGGAATAGACGAAGTGAGTGTGGAGATGGTGAGAGCAGCAGGGGTGATAGGAACACAGTGGCTCTTTCGAGTAATGAAAGTGATATGGAGGGAGAAGAAAATACCAGAGGACTGGAAAAGAGGGATAATAATACCCATATTTAAAAAGGGAAGTAGGAAGGAATGCAAGAACTACAGGGGAATTACACTCATGTGCCACTGCGCCAAAATATTTGAGAAGGTACTGGAGAGAAGAATTCGGACAGAAGTTGAAGATGGGCTGAGGGAAGAACAGTATGGATTCAGGCCAGGAAGGTCAACAGTTGACCTCATCTTTGCAGTAAGACAGCTACAAGAACACCATTATGAATATGGGAAAGATCTGGTGATGACCTTCTTGGATATTGAGAAAGCATATGATAGTATTAATAGAAACAAGGTATGGGAAGCAATGAGAGCAAAAGCAGTGAACAAGGAGACAGTGGCAAGAGCGAAAGCAATGTACGAGGGAAGCAAAAGCTGTGTAAAGGTGGGAAGAGAGAGAACGGAATGGTTTCAACTGGAGAGTGGTCTGAAACAGGGAAGTGCCCTCTCACCCCTGTTATTTATAGTGGTGATGGATGAAATCATACGAAAAGTGGTAAATAGCATCGGGGAAAGGAAAATGAAGGCAATGTTGTTTGCTGATGACCTTCTGGTATGGGGAGAGGATGAGGAAGAAGTACAAGAGCAATTGGATGAGTGGGAGAAGGTAGTGTTATCATATGGGATGAAGTTCTCAGCACAAAAGAGTGAAGTGGTCATCACAATGAGGAGGAAGAACAGACTGGATATGGGCGTAACACTTGGAGGACAGCAGTTGCAGAAAGTAGAATGCTTCAAGTACTTGGGAAGCATAATTGAAGAAAAGGGAGGCAATAGGATGGAAATAAATGAAAGGGGAAGGTGTGCAGATGGATTTTTCAAGAGTGTTAGGGGGATGTTATGGAATAAAGATGTACCACAAAAATGTAAAGGAATCATCTACAAGACCTACTTTGTGCCAATTTTGACATATGGTTCAGAAACATGGGTGATGAAGGAAAGGGACAAGAATAAAATACGAGCAGTGGAGATGAAGTTCCAGAGGAGTAGGGTAAGAGTGACAAGAATGGACAGAGTAAGGAATGAGAGAGTCAGAGGGATGGTAAGAGAGGAACCCTTGCAAAATAGAATAGAGCGATCTTGGCTACAATGGTATGGACATGTGAGGAGGATGCAAGAGGAGAGGATACCGAAGAAGATGTTTGGAATGGAAATGACGGGAAGGAGGCCAAGGGGAAGACCAAGGGACAGATGGACAAAAGGAGTTAAGAAGAGTGTGGAGGAAAGAGGAGTGTGCTGGGACACAGTAAATGACGAGAGATGGTGGATGGACAGGAAACGATGGAGAGGCTTATGTTCCAAGCAGACCCGACCAGCGGTTGGAAACTGCTCAAGATGATGATGATGATGATGATTTAGAAAAATCATTATTTTGTATCTTCAACTATAGATCAAGTATCAAATTATTTTTTGTCCAGGACACATAAAAATAAAATTTAAAAAAATATATATATATTTTAAAAAATCTATTCCAATGACAGTGTAAGAAAAGAAAATGAATTTGTAGCTTATGGAAAAGAAAAACACAGGTCCCAAATCATTCCTAGAAGAAACTATGAACTTAGATTCCAAAATTCTAATTCACCATTATACAAAGTTTGAAATTGGCCCATACCCTTCTCAATCAGTGTTAATTATTCTAACACTATTTAATAATATTACCTTGCTATTGTTAAAATTACCAATCTACATGATTAACATAATACAATCAATGTTATCACCAAATACCTCAAGATATTTAAATACAGTATTGATCACAGTGTGCAGCAACATTTTTATTCCAAACATGCAGACTACTCGCAAGAGAGCATCCTATCACCATCATATTATGGAACATCATTCACAGAATGTACCAAAGACCATACATACACAGGTGTTAACCATTACCATTGATATCTAATCATGCACAACAATTTATCGCACAACAATTTATCCCATGCATCTCATGTATAAGCTAGTTATGGCTTTAAATTGTACACAACGAAATACAAATGAGAGAAAATTTATTGTAAGAATGAAGATTATACAGAGTACAGTGTGGGGATAGATAAATACAAAAAAATAATGAATGAATAAATAAATTCTCAAAACAAACCCATCAACAACACATTCAGGAGATTCCCCAACTTCCTGCCTTTCTTTAACATTTACCCTTCTCGCTCTTCCTTGCAAACTTAATACAGTAGTACCCAAGTCTTCATTCGCCATAGCTCCATTAATTTCCTTTAAATAAGAACTACTAAGCAAAATGTTCACCTTTCATGTATGATAAAATAGCTGTAAGATGATGAATTTCACAGTGAATAAGAGCAATTGTTTTTCAACTTTTGTAAACAGGCTTTCGATGTGTCTTTCATCTATTTACTGAAGTTGCATTATAATCAACAGATTTCTGAGTCTACGAAGCTTTAAGCCCTTTAATCACTTCCTACTATATGAAGTAAATAAATGAGTGAATGAATTATTGCGAGTAGAATAGATCTCGATACATTACACAACAACATTCCCCTAGACACTAAATGGCAGCATACATGACGTCATGGACAAAATTAACGCTTTGAAGGATGCATACATGTTAAATTCTGTGTGTTAATAAGCTTCCTTTGGTGAAAATAGAGACTAATAACAAATAGACCTGCACTTTAGGAATAATTTGCAGAAGTAGGCAATAGAGGGATTTAATTGTCGCAAGAACCATTAAAATCGACTGATTAGACGTCAAAAACACAGGAGCAGTTTCTTAAGATCATGACAGCTCAACATTGATTTGGAAAGTAGCTCCCTTAGTCGTCGAGTTTGGCGACTACTGGTCATTTGCTCTGCTGCATAATGTAGCATTTGCTCGTCGACATTCTGCCCTCAAACAGAGAAGACGTCGTTAAAGAGAGTAGGTATTGCTGATAAAATGCTGTTTGTTTATATGAAAACAAGCGAGATTAATTTTCTCAGGCAAAGTACCGGTGTTTTAACTTCTTCCAGAAATAACAACATTTTCTGATGTCGCGAGGAAAAAAGATAATAGCAAATGATGTTTAGTAAGATATATAGTAATCAGCCATTACAGTTCCCTCACCTCTAGTTTTCATGTTACACAATAATACAAAGCCATGCACGAGTGCAACAAGATCAGGGGAATACAAACCTCGACTTGCGTGAAGCAGCATCATGCTCGGGCGAAGAGTCACGGTTGTCACGCTGGTCCTTACTACACACGGGAGAGGGAAAGGGACGGGAGGACAAACAAAAACCAAATGTGCCACAGTTAGCATGCAGTAATTAAAACACACACACATAACACAAAAACATACATGATGGAACAAACATTAACCAGAGAGGGGAAAAAGAAAGAAACATGAAATTGTACACAAGCAAGAAACAGATTTTTACACCCGATCAGTGTTGCCAGATTCAAACAGATCGATTATGCTTGTTTCAATGTTGTTGTTGCATTTGAGGGGCTTGAACATCGTGGTCATTTAGCCCCATGCACTTGGGTGTGTGCAGAATGCATCTGATTATCTGTGTTATGGGGCGGATGACCTCATAGTTTCGCCCCTTAAAACCTCAATAATTAACTAACCTGTGTTATTGTGGTTTCTGTAGTAGTCTCTGTATTTGTAACCAAAGGTATGGATTAACTGTTGTTAAAAGCAAAACATTTTCAGTAAGCATCAGAACTGATCAAAATTCATGTTATGTAGATTATTATAACCAAGTTGTTGTCGTCAATGTCCTCATCATCATCATGCACAGTTTCCAGTCACTGGCCAGGTCTGTTTAGAACATAAGCCTCTCCATCGTCTTCCATCTTCCCACCATCTCTCTGTCTCCAAATTCATCCAATCTTCTACTTTCTTTTCCATGCAGTCCTCCACACCTTTCGTCCACTTGTCTCTTGGTCTTTCTCCCTTTAATTTCATCTTCTGTGTCTTCCTGGGTATCCTCTTGTCTTCCATTTGCTTAACATGTTAAAACCAATTACTAATGAAATAAGCATAGCATTGTAACAAAGCCAACATACTTTGAAACAAGCAGACCGATTGTTGTAAATTTGTTGCTCATTTTATGGGCTGCGACATTGTGGCCAGCCCCATGTATTGGTGTGTGTGTGTGTGTGTGGAATTTGTGTGATAACCTGTGTTATTGTGATGGCTGTACTATTATGTGTATTTGTAAATTGGAGATAGGATTGGAAAGGAGGTGGCCGTGGCCTTAAGTTCAAAAAGGAAGGAAGCTCGTAGTTTTACGTGACCATTAATCTTGCGATCATGAGGCTCGGGACCATCTTTTTACGTGGAATCCGAACCACAGAACATGGCATTGCAAACTTGATGAGAGGCCAACAGCTTTACCGCTGCACCACCACGTCCCCCAGCCTCAAGTTAGAAACCATTCCACCATTTTCGTGGAGTAGAAGTGGGAAAACCACAGAAAACCACTTTCAGGATGGCCGAGGTGGGAATCAACCCCTCCTCTATTCAGTTTTGCCTCACGAGGTTGAGTGTACCCTGTTCCAGCCCTCATATCAGAATTAACATTTCTTGACAGAGCCGGGAATTGAACCTAGACCTCTAGGGCGACAGCCAAAAATGCTAGCCGCTACACCACATGGTGGTTGATTGTTGTGAATGAAGAGATCATGATCTGCATGACCACAACTGCACTAGCAGCAGGTCGAAGAACTGTCTTTATTTAAAGCTGTTATTTATCATTCATGTAAAACAACATATGGTCACGGAACATAATAAGAACCTTGGTGATATGACACAAGACGCAACATTCTCCTGCCTAAGAAATTAAAAGTGTCTTTTATGACCTACAAATGAACAATTCTCTAACTACCAAATGCGGGTTTTCAGCTATTGGATCATATTGATGACATGAAGCACAAGCCATCAAGATGATAAAAAGAGAATTAAGAAGTCCTGCATGACCAAGACTCTAACCTGGGACCTACGGATTTCCAGCACGGTGCTCTTACCAACAAAGCTATTGGGAGCAGACACTTTCCCTCCATCTGGCAAAGGTATATCCAACTGTTTTTTACTTTTGCACATATGAATCACAAACAAAAGCTCCTAATCATTAATGCAGGCAACATAAGCAAAAAGATGCAAAGAGTTGAACTAGCCCAGGCAAGACCAGAAGAGAGAGTGTGTAGGCAATAGTAGGTGCACACACAAACATTTTAACACAAACCTGAATCGCTACAAAGAGAAGTGAATCAAAAACCTCCCAAGAGATTGCATCAATGAAGTACAGTGTACTCCATAACCCAGTTCAATGACTCTAGTGCACCCAAAAGGGACAGGTACTCACGTGACAGGAGTCTTGGGTCTAGACAACTTTCGATCCCGTTGTTGTTGGTTCATGGGCTGTTTCACCTGTCGGGACTTGCAAACACTGTCCACTTCACCCTGACGCTTGGACGTGTTCTCCATGAACTCGCGATGATCAACGATTAGGCCTTCCAACGTCGGCAGGTCATCGGGCAAGGGCTCTGTCTCCAGAGTCATCAACGTGCCCTCCAGACCAGCTAACCAGGCTAGAAGCTCTTCCAGCAGACCTTCCAGATCTCGCAGTGAACGGAGATGCTCCGAAAGCCTTGTTTCACGCTAGAAATCATACACCAAATTCCTTTATTTCTTCATACTAATAAAAATATATAGGTTTACATACAGTATATACAAAATGATCATCAGACAGAGGGAAGAAAAAAAGTTACATACAACTTAAAATAGTTAATTTCTCATTCTGTGTTCCTACTTTAAAGTTGATTATTGGGGGCTTGGTGACATTGTTGTCATGTAGCCCCCGTGTTCTTGGGTGTGTGTGAAATCTGTCTGATAGCCCATGTCACTGTGATGGCTGTATCTGTGTGTGTGTATTTGTAATTGGGGCTAGGATTGAGTAAAGGTGGCCATGGACTTAATTTAGGTACCACCCCAGCATATGCCTGGAATAGATGTGGAAGACCTTGGAAAACCACTTCTAGGATGGCTGAGGTGGGAATTGAACTCTCTTTTTTCTCAGTTCAGCCTCACAAGGCTGAGTATTTTTCATTCCAGCCGTCATGTCAAAGTTAAATTCCATGACAGAGCCAGATATCAAACATGGACATCCACAATGACAGTCAAGAACATTATTTACTTTGCCAAGAGTCGGACTTTTCCGGTTATTATCTTTTTTATTTCCCTAACTTCTCTTTGCTGTGTTTGTTCCGATTTCACTTCATCCTACACCACCCACTTTAAGATGGAAGATCTCATTGAAGAATGCCCTGCCCCCCCCCCCCCCCCCCCCCCCTCCCCGCTACGAACTATTTTAAGCAACAGAACAACTTGTTACTCCTTGCCTCCCTGGCAAGACTGGGAGGCCAAAACAAGCTTGTTGGAGGCTATAGTTTTGAAGAGTTATTGACAGAATACATGGCAGTATGTCCAGTTATCTATATATCCTTGTCCTCTTTGTAAGTGTCCTAATTTTTCCTTTTAAACCCTCCATCTCCACTGGTCATTGTGTTCGTCCTTTTTCCGTGTTTCTATTCATATTTTCCTGTCCAACGATTGTATATTCACTTTGTTGTATTTTCTTATATAGACTTATATGAAGATAGAATATGATAGCACTGTACCTGTGAAGCCCACGTGAAAACTTCTTCCCATCGAGACTGAATGATGGTAATCCAGTGCTTGATAACAGTTGCTCCATCAGGATGAGCTTTTGCCAGAATCCTCTGAGCAAGAGCGATGGTCGCATCTTTCTCACGTTCCTTTTCTACCATTTCCCGCATGAACCTAAACAATAACATAACATGTAATAAAAATATTCCAACATAATAGCAATTTCCTAGTAAATAATCAATAAGGTACAATCTCATAAACCAGACACTTGTTCAGTCAATCTGATATACCATCTTTTAAAAGATTTTACTTTTAGGTTTCTTATTTAGTAAATAATTTGAGGTTTGACGATATTGAGTGTGTTTTGGAAATAGCAAAACAAAAAAGAGTGGCTGACACCCTTTAGACATAGGAAAATTGCCATTGGGGAACACGAGTTGTATGGTGAAAAGCACCTTATTCCAGGAGGTAAGATTTATTATTCCGTTCCCAGGTCACCAAACATAATTGCTTACTACTGTACCCTTCGTGATCCAGATATTTTGATATCTCACCAACCATTTGATCCCGAATGTGCTGGATTTACAATACTGCACGATAACGATTGCAAAACACAAAAAACTCACTTCTCATGCTCAGCCAGCTGGTCACGAGTGTCCTGCTCATCCTCAGGTAATGGTCCTGCGAAACGAAGCTTCATCTCAGCATCCGACAGCCATTCAAGAAGCATGTGGACAGCTTTGTGAAGCTGTTCGGCCTGATTGAGGAAATAACCACAGGGTCAATGAGGATACCAAACATCATTTCGCCAACAATTTATCTAATTTTATTTTTTTAAATTCCTTTTTTGTTGATATTTTAAAGCCTCAGCAATTCAAAATGTTCAATAATTTCAGAGATACCTTAACTATACTTGGGAACATTATTACTTTTGACTTGACGTTAAAGTGCTAAACTAGAGCAACCTAGCAGTCAGAAGTTAAATCACTAACAGTCACAGGCAGCCATTCGTATTGATATATCATGACAAATCGAGTTTAGTTTCTGATGATGCTTATCAATATGAATGGCTGGTTAGAGTGATTTCACTTCTGACCGTTAAGTAGCTCTAGTGTGCCACTTTAAAGTCAAATCGCAAGTAATGATGCCTCAAGTATGTAACCAATCTTTGCATTAAATTGAATACAAAATAAAAGCATGAAGCTAAGAGCAATCACAGTGAACAAACTTAATGAGAAGTCCCATTTAGTGTAATCCTAACATGGCACTGTTCTCTTTGTTTGCCTTTTGTGCTCCTACTACTTTATTTGTACTGCCATTATTAGAGCAAGGCATTTAATGACCACAAATAGCAAGAAAATGCAAAATAAAAAATGCATTTATGACCTAAAAAGGTTTAAAAAAATTCACATTTGAAAAAAAAATGACCAATAAATTATTTGTAAATCACTATCGCTATCGTTTTACCCTCCAGGGTTGGCTTTTCCCCCCAGACTAAGCGAGGGATCCCACCTCTACCACCACTGAGGGCAGTGTCCTGGAGCTTGAGACTCTGAATCGGGGATACAACTGGGGTGTGTGACCAACACTACGCCCAGGTGGCATCTCCTGCTTATCTAGCTGAAGATAGAGCAATGCCCAGCTTGGGGGAGTCCATTATGTGTCTGACATATAGGGGTAGCAGGTACTGCTTATAGTATGTTTTCTTGGAAGTGTAATAGAGTTAAAAATACTCTTTCCTTGAAAACTAGTGGCAGCAGGTTATATTGCAAGTCTACTTTCTTTCTTGAGCAAGTTAAATATAATAGACAAGTATTGTAAACATAAATAATATTAATTAAATATCCAAATATAATGAAATATAGCACTTACCAGAAAACCATTAAAAATGCAAAAAAAAAAGACCTTAAATTGCTCCAAAAATGACCTATCTTTTGTAAATGGCAAAAAATGCGAAACAAATGCCCCAACAAATTTCCCCTATTTAATCAGTCAATTCATGAAACACATGTATATATACTCGAGCTATCTTTCGGCCTTCAAACAAAAAAGCTGCAAAATCAAATACCTTGCCCTAGTCATTATCTATTTTACTTTCCCAGCCTCCATTTCCTCCGTTTGTTTGTGCTTCACTCCATTCTACACCATCCACTTGAAGATGGCGGTGTGTCCAGCTGTGAGGACTGTCCCATACGATTCTCTTTTATTTCTCCCTTCTCCAGCACCTGCATGTCGTTGTGTTTGTCCTTTTTATATTTAAACTTCTATTCCTTCCCTATAATTGATTGTATATACATATCCACATGTATGACAGAAACTAACATACAGTAGGCTACTAATGGAGTAGATAATATTCTATTGGTAAGTGGAATAAAAATACAAATTTGTCAAGTATCCATATCATGTTAGTCCTTCCTATATGGATAACCGGAAGTTAGGTAACATTTCATAACTTTTCAAGCCAAATTACTATTGAATATTCCCATTTCATATGTTATCGATACCGATTTCTATGGCACAAGCGCAATGATAGACCGACAATGGACAGAGTCTGGGCAAGACCAAAGGCACGTGGTAACCAGACTTGCTACCTACCCATGGCTTCCACCACAAAATCTGCCGAACTCAAAGGTTTCACCAACCTGATGAAGACTGTATATGCTCATTGTGCAACAGGAAGTGCCACCGTTACCATATAATATTCAGTGGCAAAAGAACAAAGACAATGAGAGAATATAGTGAAAACTAAATGTCAATGTATTAGATGTAGGTTTAATGCTCTTTCCAAAGCATCTTTTAAGTTAATAGACAAGAATCTAGGAGATTAATTTCAATAGACTGGAAACAGCTATTGGTCGGTCTAATCAGTGTTGCTGCTTTCCGTCCAGATTGACAGCATAATTATATATTGTACAGGATGATTTTGCAGGGTTGTGGAAATGTAATTGACAAACAGAAGATTAGAACAGACTTTAAAGTCTAGATGTTAAAACTCACCTAAGACTCAGAGCAGTCAAGAGAAATGAAAAGGACCACATTAATAACCAATCAAGATAAAAATAACCAAAATTTGGATTAGATCTTAATAAACCCTATACTGTGAAAACTGGAAGCAGAGTTGGGATTTAGTTTGATACTGAATGGCCGAGTGAGAAGTCAAACCGGACTTGACAACAGATTAACATATTATGCTTGAGAGGTTCATGTTTCAAGCTCAAGATGGCTCACCTCCTTAAGAGCCTCTTCTAGCCTATCAGTCTTCCTCGAGCTCAGCATAGATATCTTGTCCCACAGCCCAGTCAGTTCTTGTAGTTGCGAACGGATTGTTGCAGCATCTGCAGGAGTAGCTTTGGCCTCTAGTTCATTGCCCGTTTTCAGGACAGATTCCATCTGTGCTGACCGTCCTTGGAGATCCTCCTCAAAGGTCTATAAAGAACAAAAATAATCATATTTTAAGAAAACCATATACAAGACTGGTGATAGAGTAACAATAGAAGTTGAAGCTTAAAATACAGTGTCTACATCAGTGGTTCCTGGAAATTTTTCTTATATTTTGGTGGATCCCCATAAAATATTTGCAACCATTGCATTTTGTCTAACATAATACAATTGCAATACCATATATAACCAAATATTACCCGCACATTTTTAGCAACAATTCAAAATGAAAAATTGGAGTGTGGGAATTAATCTAGCCATCCGAATTTCGAAGAAGTTATTTGCCTGCCATACACGATATATGGTTTGAGAGTATCTGCTACATGGTGCTCGTGCGAGTTTGAGTTTCCTTGGATCTGTTCAATTATCAGACTTTCGTAGCATTCGGTGACCCAAAGCAACAGCACACATGCCAGTTCTATTATACATGGAGTCAGGAAACATAAAACATGAAATGAAACAAGTGTTCAAGATGGCTAAGAAACCTCCAATCATTGCAGTTGCAGAAGAAATAGGAAACCATGCAGCAGGAAGAAAATATGATGTGGATGAAAGCTATATACATAGCTGGAGGAGAAATAAAACGGACGAGTAGCAATCACGGGGGATTTTCCTCTGAACTCCTTTCCTAAGTAATTAATCTGCCATTATCAAAAATATGCTTTTAAGTTAATACCCAACAACTTGTAGAAATTACACTTGTTGTCTTTATGAAAACCAGTGTAAATTCTTCATGCAAGATTAAATAAGAATCAATTAAACAAGATCAAAAAATATTCGAACCACAACAAGGAATGAAAGAATTACAATGAGAATGCTTATGGGACCTCAAAATTTTAATAACAAATCCAGAAAATTATTTCAGGGAACAATAGATTGATGGTTCACTCTATGCACTACAATGTACTCAGCCTGTAGATGTTTACAATATTGTGAGCAGGTAATAGAAAACCATTACCTTATGTTGCTCCACAAGGGCCATGACTGTGTCCAGGTCACCATGTACAGGGCCTTCTTCAGCCAACACCTTCTCCATCTTCTGCAGCCATTCCAGTAAGGCTTGAACAGCATCCTTGAACTGACCAGAGAAAAGCAGAGCCTCTTCCAGCTTCCGTTGCCTGCAAGTAAGAAAATGGGCATTAACAATCTCAAACCATTGCCTCCCATTATTTAAAATGCATGCTTGTCTCACATTTTCATTCCACACATACCATCAACTGAAACGATGTCTACCAAAACCAACTAACACATTTCCCTGCCAATTTCCAAGATAAATCAGAACATTCCCTTAGTAACAGTAGTGGCCATAATAAATACATAAAACAGAGTTTGTACTTAACCCTCTTAGTGCCAAGCCAATTCCTGAAATACTTGCCAAGAATGCCAAGCCATTTTCAATGGTCATGCAGACTATTCGGAAAAAAAAACATAAATACCACATTTCCAACGATAGAATCATTATTTTTGCTTTGCATTATAACCAATACCGCATTCTTTCATACATTATGTTCATAACAGTAAATACGGCATCTAAACCTTTTTAATTGAGGTTATTCTGATAATTGTTCATTTTTTTCAAATCAGTTTTGAGCCTAAATTAAGGACACCTAAGAACCATATTCGAAGAAACACTATGTTTCCAGCTGTAGAAAGTTCTTAGATACACCTGTAGGCAGAAAACATCAACAAGAAGAAAACAACTGCACCACAATTTTGGCGGGAACGCGCGTGAATGGGGGAGCGCAAAGGGAGTGCGTGATTACTAACTCAAACCTATCGCGTAACGGACTTCGAAGATAAAGGTAAACACCGCACAGGCAAGCTTGAAACCTCACCTTTCCAACAGCATGAAATAATCACGGACATGTGCCTACAGAAATCTACAAATATAAGATAAACAGAGCGCCGATTGAAACAGCTTTGGCACTTGAAGCGCGAGCAGCGAGAGCCGATCTGATCGGTGCGTGGCACTGAGAGGGTTAAATAGCATGGCAAAGTTGAAAAAAAATAAAAATGAAAAATTCTATATTTTGCTAATTTCTAAATTTTTTATCCAGAAAAACTATTGTACTTGCGAGTATTGAAAGTAGCTCGTCAATAATAATGCTCTCAAAAATACATACAGTTACACATTTATATGTAAATACACAGCCTACACATGTAATTTGTGTGCTCTATCTTGCAAGAAATGAGAGCTTACATCTACATCTACAACAATCATCACCAGAATATACTTTTCCCCCAACAAAATTTAAATGCTTAAAATGTCCAATTATACAAGGTTGGACGTTGTAAGACTAAAATTCCCTCAGTGTCATTAAAAAACCCTGATAATTCCCCGAGTTTTCCAGGATTTAAAAATTCCCTGATTTCCATGTTTTCCAGACTAGTAGACACCCTGAGGAGACCTTCAAACAATGTTTAAAAATTAAAATTGGTATTCTGCCCGAAGGCAGGTCCGAGCCTCCAAGGAGGCTATCCTCAGCCGGAGTTTATGTGCGGTAGGGTGGCCAGGGCCTTTCCGCTCCTCATGTTGGCCAACAGCACGCGGTACCTAGAACCGGCATACCATCCAAGTTCTGACCATGCCCAATGCTGCTTAACTGCGGAGTTCTCATGGGATCCGGCGTTTCAACATGGCCTTCAAACAATGTTTTAGGGAAACAACTAATATTATATACCAGGAGAACCCATCCATGTTATTCTGCCCAAATTTAATACCCAACTTTATGTAGTCAAGCCCCACCCAATTTTTGAATTTCAAAATTAATCTGTCTGGAGTCATAACTAGTACAAACCTTGAATTATATCATATTACTTTGGTTTACTGAATTAAACCTGCTCAAAGTTAATACTGTATCCAACTTCATACTATAGTCAGCTCCTTTTCATTTTTTATTTCAATATGGTAACAAGGGAACGGATTTTTATTTGCTAAAATATTGAAAATATTTTATTTTTATGTAGTAAACAAATTAACATTATTTATTATAAAATTGGAGAAATATGTATAACATTTCAAAAAATATTTTGTATCAATATTGCAAATTTGATTTTTTTTAATCACTCCCCAATCATGTTCTGGCAGTGGTTGATTACAAGAATTGCAATGAAGCATGAAAACCTTTTTCAAGTTTTCCGAACTGATGTCGGTTGTCTAGGAACAATGCACAATAGGCTACCGGGTCAAGGACCGGTCAACATCATAAGATTTTTAAATGTAAAACTTGGGACAAAGCAAAAATTAAAATGTATCTGTTATAACAAAGAAAAAATAACTACTTATGTGTTGTTATTCAAATATTTATTTACATAAAAATTTTCAAAAATATTTATTATTGTGAAATAAAATATCATATACAGAACACAGTGTTTTGAGTTTGAAATTTCTAAGGAAAAGAAAAAGATATTTATTTACATAAAAATTTGTTCCCGAATGATTCTGTCTGCTGTGATTACTAGTCCAAACCTTAAATTACATCACACTAATTTGGCATACTAAAATTAGGAATGAGCGAGATTACCCGTTACATCCAAGAATTGGGGACTTTGATACTATGTAGAGATTTAATCTCTAACACCCAATAAATCACTAGCACTCTTAAACGGAACGTACCTGTCAACGGATTTGGCACATACGGAAGTCCATTTGTTTTTGAGATCAGTCATCATCTGCTTCAGCGCTGGTTCATCTGTTTTTGGAGCACGTTCTTTCAAAGATTTGCCTGCTTTCATGGTAGAGTCGTAGGTTGCTTGTTTTCCACTCAAAGCTCTCTGGAACTCACGGTGTTTAGCCAGTCGAGCCTTGATGCGTTCTGGATCGTTGCCAATGCCCAGAGACTCCAGGTTCAATTCATCAAGACTCTTATCTGTTTCTCCAAGCCAAGACATCAACGTGGACCTAAGATGATGCACACATACACCAAATTATACGAATGCTATCTGAGATGTTCATATAGCTACAAACTAAGCATTGAAACACAAAGCATACATTAACCCTTCTCGAGCGGAATACGGATATATCTGTAGCATACTTTTCAGCCGCGAGCGGGGAAACTGATATATTCGGGAATTTTAAATATGGCGTTGTTTGCCGTCAAAATAGTTAATGTTAAACCAAGGAGATGGCGGAACCTTCAAGATTAGACTGGAACAAGATCTATTGAACAGCTCTAATTATATCACCCCTAGAGACCTCTTGGACTTCACAAATACTTGCAGGCAGTTGTTGCTTCAGATGAACGCACGTGTCATTGCGAAGTTGGTGAGGAGAGTGCATTTTTGTAGTGTTTATTTGGTGATGTGAGCATAATTTCACGGAAAAGGCTATGGAATAATGAAGATATAGTGTCTGCTTTGGACTTGAGTGAAGTATGCTTGAGAAATAATTTCAAAATGTTTCCTACTTGTCCAGAAAATTTTTTGGGAAGGTACCTCTTAATTTATTTTAACATCTTACACACTTTGAAAGTAGTGATTGATGATGTTAGGGGTGAAGCACATAGACCTTCTGCCCTTTCTTACAAACTTCCTTCCGTTACATTCTTTTACCCAACAGAAGGCACAAAGCTGTAATTTGTGTGTCAATCTCTCAATCTTTAAATACAATGTATTTTGTAATACGCGAATTTTCAATGCATCATGCCCGTCTGATCAGCTGTATTCAATGCCAATAAATGCAGATCACTAACAAAATCACAACAATTTGAATACCTACTTTATTGTATAGCTCTTGAATCAATCATCACTGTTCCAAGTGTTTCTTACTCATGGTCTACAGGAAAATAGCAAACAATGAGTAGGCATACAAATTCAACTTTACCTAAATAGACTGGATTTAAGTTAATATTCAAAGCTTCTGAAAAGTTGTTTGATTAATTCCCTTCAGCCCTCTATGCTCAAAAAACAGCTAAAAGACAGAAATGAAGAATCAAACCTATAACATACCATGAATCATGGAATTCGCGCGCCTCCTTGTAGCCATGATCCAGTGCTCGAGTGCGCTCAGCTGATTTGGAAACAACTCGTTCCCACCGATGCTGCACACTGATGAGTAAGTTTTTGATGAGGATCACATCTTGTTTCTGGCTGAAGTATTTGAGATGAGTACCCTTCTTATCGAGATTCAACATGGTTTCGCGATGAACTCCCACATCTTTCTGGAATGCCTTATGCTCTTCAATCTGGCCTAGTATTGTTTCCATCACTCGCGACACTGGTTTCAGATTGTTTAGAGTCTTTTCCGCATTTGTTAACCAATCCACAAATGCCTGAAGGGCATCATGAAATTCAGTAGCCTCCTTGAGAGCAATTTCAAGTTTGATCTTCTTGTCATTGGCTCTAGCAGTGACACTGTCCCAGCGATGCTTCAGCGTCTTCAGGTTGTGCTGTAAGTTGCTTGCAGAGGCTCCGGACCTCTTGAGATACTCCTGGCCTTGTTGCAACACAGTCTCCACTTTTGGCCTGTTCTGTTCCAGCTCATTGTGCACCTCCTGAAAACAAAACCCCAGATATTCAATATATTTATTTCAAATAAACATCAGTTCACGATGTGTGAAATACTCACAAGGATAATGAATGCACAATACCCAAGAGAGAAGAAAAGTCATCTTCAAGCTACGGAAATGAAGTTTCTCCCCAGTATGATAAGGAAGACTAAAAGAGATAAATTATGAAATGAAATCATACGAACAGACTGAAATAGAAGAACTATTATGCGAAAAAATTGCCAAATCAAGGATGAAATGGTTTGGACACCTTATGAGAATATTGAATGGAACAGTGGAAAGAAAGTGGATGGAGGTAGAAGTTACTTGAAGACCGAGGGGAAGACCAAAAAGAAGAAGACATTGGGAGGAGGTGCGATGTCAAGACCATTGTCAAAGATGAAGTGTTTTTGAATAGACAAGAGTGGGAGAGGTTTACAAATTGTACCTGGTTCGCTGGAGCAATGAACTGATTATGATGATGATAATGATTTTTACAGTAAAAGTTTGTGGCCAAAGTTAAGACATTACATTAACAGATATATACTAGAGTGAGGAGCACACAAGAAGGCAGATGCACACTAGCAAGTATGATGTAGACACCAGTCAATAGGCACAGTGGGTCGTTTCTCTTACGCGATTGCAGTTCGTGACACTTTGCCAAACGTTAGGAGAGAACAGTTCAGTAAGTGACGAGTCTAGCACGGGCAAAGAGGCAGTCTGGCGATATCGGAATGAATGATTCTGCTTCACAGTGGGCAGAATACACTCTCTCTCTCACCTGCCTTCTAATATGCTCTCCACTGTAGCAGCAATAGTTTTATTATGTATATTTTAATATACACAGTCAGTAATTACGAATAAACCCTGCTTTGCACAATACGAGATCACATAGTCCAGTGCATTCTTGCCTATGAAATCCTTACAAATATATACTGTCTATAATAAGCAACCCGTATGGGGAAATCTGTTCTCATTAAGTTTTGAAAAGAATGCATGTCAAAAGAGTTAGCTGCGATCATCATCGGCTTTAACTCGAATCCGAGTATAAATCTTCTTCCTTCAGTCCAGTTTGTGAATGTGTTTACAGTGACTAAAGGGTCCAATACTGGCATGGAACAAGCGTCCACACAAGTCACATAGTATTGCTGGAGGAGGACGTGGTTGGGCTGCTCGAAGTTTCCTAGCTTGACGCTTGGCCTCTTCATGTGTGCGTCGATCCCTTTCAAACGTCTTTACAGTATCCGAGATGGTACGGCGCCAAGTTGAGCGGTCTTCAGCCAGCATGTCCCAGGTTTGTGAATCAAGACCTGTCAATTTCAGGGTCTGCTTAAATTGGTCCTTTTAGCGCCTCTTAGGACCACCATGAGGTCTGGTGCCATAGCATAACTCACCATATAGCATTTGACGTGGTAATCTCACATCATCCATCCGATGGACATGACCAATCCATCTAAATTGGTGACCTATTATTAGGGACCGGAAAAATTCGCATTTGCGATAAATGCGATTTTTTGTAATATGTGTTAAAACCATTTTTTAAATAGTTTTAAGGTGTTCTGAAGCACTGTGGTACCTAAATTCAAAATGCGACAAAATGCGAATTTTGACCAAAATGCGAAATTAGCACAAATATTCGATTTTGGTGCGAATTCTGCGAAAATTTGTTATTTTAGTGGCGAAAACCACATATTTCGGCGAAATCATGAGAAATACTGCAAATATGACGCATATCTTTTTCAACCGCTCTAATCGATATACCGTATTTGCTCGCGTATATCTCGCCCCCGCGTATATCTCGCATCCCATGTTTTTAATTGAAATTTCAGGGGGGAAAAATACTCGCATATATCTCGCATTCATTACTGACACCGTCATATAAGTGACCGTAATAACCTTCAGGTAGAAACACGTTCGATTTAGCGCGCCACAACAGTCTTCATTGTCCAAGAACTTACCCGAAGCGATACTAACAGGAAGAGCGTGCAACAACGAGTTGATCCGAACTTCGAAACGAGCCGATTAAAGATCGAGGCGCCGCGTGCAAGCATACGGCGCTGCGTGAGTGTTAGCACACTGTACATCGTTCGCCGCGTCTTCGGCCAAGATTGGCTAAATTTGCCGCCTTGAGACACGTTCGAATTAGCGATTAGCACGTCACAACAGTTGTGCAAGTAGGCCTACTGTTACATCGCAGAGAAACGCAGTTCATAGCGATTAGCACGCCACAACAGTTGTGCAAGTAGGCCTACTGTTACATCGCAGAGAAATGCAGTTCAGTCTTCTCGAATCTCAATGATTTCGTCTTTACGCATTGCGTCGCATCAGAGCTCGGCCGCGTGCAAGCATACGGCGCAGCGTAAGTGTTATCACGCTGTACATCGTTCGCCGCGTCTTCGGCCACGGTTGGCTAAATTCGCCACCTTGACACACGTTCGAATTAGCGATTAGCGCGCCACAACAGTTGCGCAAATAGGCCTACTGTTACATCGCAGGGAAACGCAGTTCAGTCTTCTCGAATCTCAATGATTTCGTCTTTACGCATTGCGTCGCATCAGAGCTCGGCCGCGTGCAAGGATACGGCGCAGCGTGAGTGTTAGTACGCTGTGCATCGTTCGCCGCGTCTTCGGCCACGGTTGGCTGAATTCGCCGCCTTGAGATACGTTTGAATTAGCGCGCCACAACAGTTGCGCAAGTAGGCCTACTGTTACATCGCAGGGAAACGCAGTTCAGTCTTCTCGAATCTCAATGATTTCGTCTTGACGCATTGCGTCGCATCAGAGCTCGGCCGCGTGCAAGCATACGGCGCAGCGTGAGTGTTAGTACGCTGTGCATCGTTCGCCGCGTCTTCGGCCACGGATGGCTAAATTCGCCGCCTTGAGATACGTTTGAATTAGCGATTAGCGCGCCACAACAGTTGCGCAAGTAGGCCTACTGTTACATCGCAGGGAAACGCAGTTCAGTCTTCTCGAATCTCAATGATTTCGTCTTTACGCATTGCGTCGCATCAGAACTCGGCCGCGTGCAAGCATACGGCGCAGCGTGAGTGTTAGCACGCTGTACATTGTTCGCCGCGTCTTCGGCCACAGTTGGCTAAATGCAATTCAAACCCAGATGAAAGAAAGTGAAAAATGTGATATCATGCTTGCATTAACTGCAGTTCAGACAGAGTTCAGCATATTTGTAAATACTGTTTTGTGGACCCCAACGAACAATGTTGATAGCGAGCGTGTGTTGCCCCATTACAACACAGTGGTTACAGAAAGCAATGCTGAACTACAGACAATGCTTTCGTTTGAGGACTATAACTGCACTTCATAACCATGAAGTCGTTAAAATAATATTACAATGTGATGATTTTTAACTTTGTAAATAGATGCTAATTTTGAAGAAAATAGATGCTAATTTTGAAACAAATAGATGCTAATTTTTCCGGTCCCTACCTATTATGGATAATTCTATGCTGTTGATTTGAGCCTTTTCCAGAACAGCAATATTGGTAATGCGGTCTGCCTATTTAATTCTCAGGATTGATCGAAGTTTTTGTAGGTGGAAACGCTCAAGCTTCCTAAGATCACGTCGGTAAAGGGTCCACTTTTCAGAGCCATACAACAATGTAGAAATGACTACTATTTTGTACACCATAAGCTTTTTACTCATGGACAGATCTTTATTCATGAAGACCCGGTGCGCTAATCGTCCATATGCTGCATGGGCTGCGCCAATTCTCTTATCCACATCTTGCTCACAGGTACAGCTCACAGAAATGGTACTGCCCAGGTACAAGAAGTGGTCTACCTGTTCTAATGGCAAATTTGAGATGGAGATATTGAACTGAGGAAGAGGTGTGCCTGGTGAAGGTTGTGCCAAGACTTTAGTCTTATTGACATTTATGGTAAGACCAAAGCGATCACATGCACTTTTGTAACAATTAACTGACTCTTGCAGCTCTTCTGGTGTGAAAGTTGGTGACGCAGCATCATCTGCGTACAACATGTTAGTAACCTGAGTTTTCCTCAAGGAGCGGAGACTAGTTAGGTTGAAAAGCCCTCCATCAAAACGATACTTGACCTCCACACCTGGGATGTTTGAGGTGAATCATAAAGCATTGCAGCCAAGTACAGCGCAAAAAGCGTTGGAGCCAGTACACATCCTTGTTTCAGTCCATGGGTAATGGGAAATTCATCGGACATCTTATTCTGATGGCAAACCTGACCTGTCCTGCCATCATGGAGAGCCTTGATTAGATCTACAAAACGCTGAGGGCAACCAAACCGCTTCAGCACTGCCCACATGGCTGGTCTTGGAACCGAATCAAATGTCTTTTCCAAGTCATAAAAGACTAAGAAGAGTGGATTCTGTTGTTCTCTACATTTTTCTTGTAGCTGTCTCACACAGAAAATCAAGTCAATTGTGCTTCTGGAAGTTCTAAATCCACATTGCAACTCTGGGAGGATCCTCTCAGAGATAACCTTGAGGCGGTTAAGTAGAATCCTTGCAAGAATCTTCCCCACAATTGATAGCAGTGATATACCACGGTATTTCCCACAAACACTGCGATCACCCGTTTTAAAGATAGTGACGATAGTGGTATTCATTAGGTCTCCAGGTACCTTTCTTGATTCCCATATTCTGAGGATAAGGATGAAAATTCTCGTTTTGAGGGAATGACCTCCGGCTTGAATTAGTTCCAGAGGGATGTTATCTGAGCCAGGTGCTTTTCTGGGTTTCAATTGGGTGAGAGCTGCACTGAATTCATGATAAGTAGGAGGTACTGCCAACCACAGTTGTTCAGGTTGTTGCGGCACATCACAGAGGAAGTCTTTAGCAGCTTCTGATGGACGATTTAGAAGATTGGAGAAGTGCTCCTTCCAGCGTTCCAAGATTTCTTGACTATCAGTAAAGGTAGTAGAATTATCAGCGCTTTTTAGTGTACCTGATGATGAGCGAGATGGTCCATATATTTCCTTGAGTACGGCATAGAAGTTCCTCAAGTCTCGAGCATCCGATAGTCTCTGCAGTTCCTGAGCCTTCTGTTGCCACCAAGTATTTTTAATCTGCCTTATCTGCGTCTGGCATTTACCCTTGAGTTCCAGTAGTTTCTCTCTCTTTGTGTTGGAAGTTGGGTCTTGAATATGGGCAAGATAGGCATTCCTTTTGGCATTGATGAGAGACATAATTTCCTCATTGTTGTCATCAAACCAGTCTTGTCTTTTCCGCACTATAAAACCAATGGTTTCCTCAGCTGACTGTGTGATAATCTTCTGTAATGTGGCCCATTCTTGCTGAATATCATTTGTTACTGGGTTTTCTGATAACTGGGTGACGATCCTGTTTCCAAAATGTTTGTACATGGATTCATCCTGAAGTTTGGATGTATTAAACTTCTTTCTTGGCAAATTTTTGATGTTCCTAGGTGGTTTAGGACTGATGGATATCCTGAGCTTACATATAAGAAGTTTATGATCTGTCCAACAATCGTCTATATTCCTTGCTGTTCTGGTAATAAGAATGTCCTTCTTATCACATTGCCGGGTAATGATATAATCAAGAATGTGCCAATGTTTGGAAGGAGGATGCATCCACGTGGTTTTGAAGCGGTTAGGTAGCCGGAACTGCATGTTGGTAATGAAAAGTTCGTGTTCTGCACAAAGACCAAGAAGCAACAGTCCATTGGGATTACATTTTCCAAGTCCCTGTTTGCCCATCACATTATTCCATAGCCTGTGATCTTTCCCAACTCTGGCATTGAAGTCACCGAGGAGCAAGAGTTTATCTGCAGATGGTACCTTGGAGATGATTTCACTTAGCTGATTATAGAACTGAGCCTTTACTTCATCATCAGAATCTAAGGTAGGAGCATAGGCAGAGATGAGTGTCATAAAGGAACCTCCTGAGAGTGGTATGCGGAGAGTCATGAGCCTTTCGCTGATTGCAATGGGCGTAAGTTGGTGATAATTTACCAGTTTGGTCTTCACAGCGAAGCCCACACCATGAATACAACATTCACTCTCCTCCTTTCCTTTCCAGAAGATGGTATATCCTGTTCCAGATTCAGTAATCTTGCCTTCAGAAGACAGCCTAGTTTCACTGAGAGCAGCAATGTCAACGTTGTGTCTTAATAACTCATGGGTTACGAGAGCTGACCTTCTCTCAGGTCTAACGTTATTGTCCAAATCAAGCAAGGTTTTGATGTTCCATGATCCAATAATCAATTTGTGATTCTTTACTGTTTTTGAGTTTCGACCGCATGAGGGGTGACCTGCTGAGTGCGGTTGCCCAGCCGGACCAAGATTGTGACTTCCGATGTTTAGCCCACCTTTTCTAGGGCCTTCCCCATGTGGGGTGGGCAGCGGTGATCCTAAATAGGCCTGCCCAAACACAGATGCAGGACCAAATTCCAGAGTAGTCACAGAGTCTCGGAAGACGACCATCACACATCTGCTGCCAACGTGCAGGTCCGAACTAGGGGCTTCCAGTTACACCCATAACCTGCCCCCACCGTCCATATCCCATCACCGTTGGACTTTGAAAAGTGACATTCGGAAGAAGTGCCACTGGCGTGAATTTGTTTAAGGTGGATCTCAGCTTGCCAGGACGAGACCCACACACTATGATCTCTGAGCCTTATCCTGCAGCTCACAAAGAATGAGACATGCAGGACCGAACACAGAGACTGCAACGAACTGCCGCATACTCAAGTACTACTGAGGTGCGCCTTTACAGCCAGTCCGTCTGGCGTGGCTCTTCCGCCTCTATGACCGTTGGGAGCCATGAGAGCAATTGGCTCCTCCTCCGCTCATTTTGCCGTTGGGCCAAAACCTGCCCATCATAACTATGGACAATAGTTTGCCCTATTAAACCTGAGCAATAGGCTGCCCCTTCCGCCAACCACAATGTGCCAGAGTTCACCTCTTTCACTGCAGGTACCGTTGAGGACTTCACCGTAACCCTGGCAAGGGACCCTAACAAGGTACTACCAGCCGGGCCAGCTGGACCAGGGTTTTTTAAAGAGGTGTTACTCCTCTATCACTCCCTACTTGATCATACTATATATATACTGTAACACTGTAGTGCCTATACTATATAAGATATCACCACTGCTCCTTGTACTGTATTAGAATAGTACTGTATAACATTACACTATGTGCTATTGCACCACACTGCCCCACTCCACTAGTAGTAATACCAACACTGTATAACATTACACTATGTGCTATTGCACCACACTGTGTCACTCCACTAGTAGTAATACCAACACTGTATAACATAACACTATGTGCTATGGCACCACACTGTGTCACAATTCAATAAATCCCCACCCAAAATGCCAGCTGGCAGAGTCATTTGAAGACCTAGTGTCTTCTCTACGAAATTTGTCAAATCGTTGACTTCTCTTCCTCATTCCAACATTGACCTATATCAAAAATTAGGGGACCATTACCCCCGTAATGTCTCACCATAAACCTCCCCCCTGCAACAAAGACTCGGGACATAACTTATTTAGCAGACTGTACCAATGAGGTCCACCCTATTCATACCAGTAACCAGACTCCTTGGTTCAGTTGCCTAATGGAAAATTTCCCAAGGACGTCAGCAGTTCGCTAGCAAACCAAGGAAATTACAGAGTGTGGTCAGCAATTTCTGGCAATGGATGCGGCCATAGACTAGCGCCCCACATGCCGGCTGCTCACATTGCGCGACTCATAGCCCACAAAAACAGAAACTAAGACTCCCTACTTCTAAAAAAGTCACACCAGCTCATGGCAGCAGCCATCATCATCACTGCTTACAAACTAAACAGTTGCCACACAATGCTTACCATGAACCTCTCGAGCTGCTCCGTTGCTGTCTCAGGCAGACCACCAACTGGTTTTGAAGCAGCAATAACCCCGTCCACATCTCCCAACCAAGACAGAAGATCCTGAATCTCAGCATTGAAGCGCTGAGCCTCACGAAGAGCATCCTCCAGCTCTAACTGTCGATCTCCTGCCTTCTGGAGGAGGTCACGCCACTGTCGGTTCAACTGCGACAACTTCTCCTGGGTAGTAGACGCTTCATCCGTGCCTTTGCCAGACTCGATAATCTGTCTTCCAGCATCATTTAGTGTATCAACACTAGTTTGATGAGCTTGTATATCGTTCACAAGAACCTACAAAAACAACATACATCATTAACAAGATTCTGAAATATTAGAAAAATGTGATCAGATGGCCTATAACTAGAATTATTCCAAAATATTAGAAATGTTACTTAAAGTTGTATATTGTATATTTACACACAGACGGCCTACAACTAGAATTTTTCCGAATTAAGACTTTGAATGACCTTCTAGCAGACGCCTGCTGTCATTTGGTCCAATGTTTATACACAGACAGTATTTTATCATGCACATGACTGAAGTTGTTTACGTCGACTTTCAATTTACCCGAGATATTTCAGTTTAGTATATAATGAAAATATTTCCTTTTCCCGAACAATTTATGAATAATGCTCACCTTAAGTTTAGCGAGCTCCACTTCAAGGACTTGTGGATCCCCAGCTACTGGTCTCAGCTCATCCAAGGTGCCATCAGTCTTCTCAATCCAGACTAGTAATTCAGCCAGAGCATGCTGGAACTGTCCCAGACGTAGCAGAGCATTCTCCAGTTGCCGCTGACGCTCTACCATGCCACGAAGAAGATCGTCCCATCGACGGTTCACTGCTGCGAGTGGCTCCTTGATAGCAGCTGCCTGATCGGCTGATGTTCGTTCTGTGAGCTCTTGTGCTTGCCTGCATGGAAAATCAAGGTTCAGTACCATTTAAAATAACAGTATGAACGGTTTAAGCCTAAGTACCCTTCGCTTGAGTTACTAAATTTCATGGTTATTTTTATTACTTGGCCGTGAAAGCTAATATGCCACGTTTCACTTAAGGTTCAAGTAAAGAATAGACTAAAGACAATACCATCAGCCACTAGGACAAAATTTAAAATACTCTCCCTTGTAACACCATACTGAATGTCAATCAGAACACATGAATATTCATTTTTATTAAAGTGGGCTTAAACCTTTCCTCTTGCACTGTATCAATTTTAAGTAAACTTCAAGACTTGAGAAAAGAGTTAATACCAACTTGCAAAAGGTTTGTGAACAATTACTTCATGTGAAAAATTATCTAGGTTCTTTAAATGCATTAACACTCTTAACTAATACATGTGTAGATTATTATCCATGATTGAAAAATATTCTCAAATCTATATACAGTAAACTCCCGATTATCCGCAGAATTGACTGGCGTGGATACCGCAGATAATAGAATTTCACGGATAAGCCGCAAAATTGCAGGTAATTGTTAAAATTAAATTAAATTAGCTAAGATGCTGAGTGGAAAGTCATGTTCGTCTTCATCCAAAACTGCTCAAGCACACACGACGTACAGTGTGTATACTGATATACAGTACAGTACTGTACAGTAATACTGAACTACTGTACATGTTTTGTACTGTACATTATTAAGTGTACTGTACTGTATTTGTGATTTACGATTTTTTTTACGTTTAAGTATTTAGTAACTTTATTTCAATTTTTGAGAAATAATTTTCGGTTTCAAAACCTTCATCTTTTATAAAAATGTTCTCCTACAGACACCGCGGATAATCCGCCCGCGGATAATCGAGAGTTTACTGTATAGAAGGAAATAGTTTATGCTCAGTATACGGAGTCCTCATTTATTCCATTATCAAATAGCAATTTACTTAAAAATTATGAAGTTTTTTTATGAGGAACAAAAAAAAAACTACACACTAAAAATGCATTAAAGCAATGAAAGCCATAATCATGCATTTATTTCTTTATTCATCACTGCAAAGAGAAATTCATTATAGAGTAGTCCAGACTGCCAGAAGCCTTACAGATCAACCGTTCTAGCAAGAGCTTTGCTATACCACTGTGTATTGGCCAGGTGGCAGTCTTGGTGGAATGGTGGGAGGCCATTGGATTCATTCCGTGCAGGCAGGCCGAGCGGTGATTACAGCAGCAGTCAGTGTCAATCGCATCGAGCCAGAGCTCATGCTAGAACGGCTTTAAAGTACCTTGTGTAACCTGTCCTTGTGGTGACAAGCGAGAGCTCAAGCAGTGCAGTGCGCAATACCTTAAGACTAGGCCTAGAATACTAACCAAGCACGCTGTAACTGCAACTACTCTATTGTGAGGCAACACATGTGTGATAAATTGTTGAATTTGGGCTTTAAAAAAATCTCCATTTCAGGCAGCTGACATAAGGGTAAACTTGGAAGTTTGAACAGTGCTTAAGCCAGTGTAGTGAAAGTTTGCCATATCAGAATAAGATAAACACACGAGATCATTTAAACAAAAAATTCTTGTTCCATATTTGGTTGTCTTGATCTACCAGCTAAAACCAAGTCAAACATTGAAACAGTTATATTTTTGTCTATCAGTTACAACATCTTGGCCAAAAGACTTTAAATAACTGTAGTTCAAAGTAAAAGAGGAAGAAATTAGGCTACACATTACTTTTATAGCATCCAGGGATGGGTGAAGAGGAAGCCATAACTGCTTTCTCAGAGAGATCAATTTGAAATTTAGAACATGTATAGAACAATAGTCCTTTAAAATTTAATCTTGAACATTTTGTTGTGATAAGACTTATTTTTAAAAACAAGCTCAGCCCAAGATGAGCAATAAACAAACTAAGCAGAAGAAAATATATTCCCAGCCTAAAGGAGACTTGTCGAGTATACTAGTCAGCTGAATACCGTACTATTTATGTAGGCTACTTGTTATCCAAATAAGAACCCAATAGACGTAGTCATCTCTATATGAAAATGAAAATCCACAGCCTGCTTCCAGTCTCCGACCGGGTCAGGAATGGAATGAATGAAGCCCCCATCTAGCGGCGAGGATATGAACTGTGCCGGCTGCCGAAGCCTGTCGCACGTAGTCATCTCTATAAATACTTTAAAGTAATGCCCGTTGCTCCCTGTAAAATTTTCCTTCAAATTTTACGAAACGAACCAATCAGGGAAGCTGACATGAAGATGATGCTGGCGCCACGTGATGAGAAGATTGTGAAGCTCGCTTGTAAACAAACACTTCAAAAATGGCAGGCTCCGGCTGAACTAAGGAAGCTGTTAGTGTTTTCTGGACGAGTACCAGAAATGTCAGTTGTATGAGGTTAAAACGCCCATATACCACAATAGAAATGCAAGAAAGGAGGCAGATATCTCAATCGCCGAATATGTTTCACAAATTCGACCGAACACAAGCCAAGCTGATGTGAAGGCGAAGATCAACAGACTTTGAACTCACTCACAGTCTCATGTTAGTGTCCTGTCGAATAATTTGGGGACCAACAAGATCTAAGAGTTTTTTGAAACTGCTTTCCTCCATTCTTAGAAAATTCCTATATGGATACTGATCTTCTAACCTCAACTCATTTTCGACCAAGGACAGCATTCCTCTACTCTTCTCTTCTTTTTATCCATTCCCAAGTCTAGGACTTCCTAGCATTTCTTTTCTTCCCTTTTACCACTGTACGAAATATAATTGTAGCTAAAGCAGCAATTTTTGCTTTGTTTGTTGGAGCCATACTCTCAAACCAATGTGTATTGAACAGCTGATTCTTTGTTCAGAAGTTTATCGGTAGATGGCGATCCTGATACATCCACGAATTTTATTAAATAATTTTACCGTGAACAACACAGCTTGCTTTCGTCAAATTTTTATAAAATTAGTTGTAAAATAAATTTTAAGAAACATTTTACCGTGAGCAACGGGCATAGCTTTCTGCCCAGACATTTTCAATTTTCAGATAAAAATTTGTAAACAGAACAGATAGTAAGCACTTAGGAAGTAAATTACATGAAGCAAATTCTTGTTGATATCAGTGGCGGCCGGCGGATAATTGTTCTGGGTGTTGCACTATTTTCAAAGGTGGTACATGGGCACTCTTAGGAATTTTTCTAGGGGGGGGGGGCATGTATTATTTATTTCATTACCTATATGTCACTAGGTGATATTGACGCGTACACCCCCCGCCCGCAATTTTTGTTTCATTTCTTACTAGTTTCATGACATTCATTATTTGTCTGCTCTTAAACCATTGGGTACATGGAATTTATACCATGAATGGGAGGAATAATCTTTTTTTTAGTTCGGAGTTTTTGTCCATTGGAGTTCGCTTTTCTTTGTGAATCAACGTCATAATGTTCATTTCTTAAAAACAGGCAAAAAGTAGTTGTATCACCATGTATCGACAAAAATTAAAAATCAAGCAGTTCATTAAAATGATAGTGTTAATCCAGTTCGCCGATTTTTTGAATAATTGAAGATATTCTCAAATAATCCCAAATTAGTTAAGTTAAATAAAACTGTGGAATTATCCTTACATCTAAATCAGTTAACCATCAGTAATTTCAATTTATGAAATAATCTGGTGTGACAATGAACAATCGAAATATCCTCGGGATTTCAGGGGCTGGGGGCACGGCCCCTCCTTGCCTCCCCCCCCCCCCCCCCCCCCCCTTCGATATCGGAGAAAACTGTATTCGATTGCGCGGTAAAACCAGATGTACCTCATTCATAACGAATGCCGCAGTTCAGAGACTTCACATTTTCATCGGATTAAATGGAATAGTCTACATGAAAACCTTCACGAGAACAAAACAACGTAAGTTATATACGAGGGCCAGAACTGCGAGTGTCACAAGTATGCCCAACATTGCAAGACATAGTATCGGCAGTTGACGGAGCATCTCGGATGTCTCCGTCCGCGCCTGCGCCTCGGCTTCCTTGTTGCAGTCAGCGGGCAACGACCAGCCGTGTTAACTGTTGGGATAGGGATTTCTCGGTCTAGCATCTCTGCCATACGCTTCACTATTGAGATCTGGTCAGTGCTTGGGCCTGGCAACGACCAAACGGACCGTGGCTCAAACAATTTCTTATGAAGTAAGCTTAGCATTAATTTTACTCCTAGACAGCTGACGCGCTGCGCTTTCTCAGTCAGTTCACAGTAACTTACTGTAAGATTTCCTGAAATATTAAAGTACAGAATTATGAATTCCTATACATATAAAAGGAGCTTTTACAGCTTTTATTACTAAAAATATTATTATGGTATTAATTGTTTTTCATGAATTAATCTGGTCGTTGTGCAACACTGCAACATTATTACCGGCCACCACTGGTCGATATACAAAATGCCACAAAAGAACTAAGAATTTCAACCGAAGCCATCATGATTCTGCTGAATTCTTACAATGTTCAGTTGTAGCTATTCACAATTTCCTTTGAATACGCATGTACAGTTTACGCCACAGATTTTGGCCGGTCAGCCACGGTTGCGCAGTTGTACAGAGAACAGTCGGCGAGCCTCAGACATGTGCAATTGATACGCTTTCCATGCTACTGACAACTCACGTATCATTTGCACAAGCCTGAGGCTCGCCAACTTTCCTCAGTACGACTGCGCAACCGTGGCTGACCGGCCAAAACCTGTGGCATAATCTGTATTATCAACTTGATGGTAATACTTTATTACATATTTGAGATACAACTGCACCTGAGCAAGGCCGTGCTGTGAATTATTTAGCCTGGTGCTTATAGGCTCGCATGGACAAGAGGGGACTGCCCCACCAATGAAAGCTCAGTGCCAGCAATCAACAAGACTTACTTCCTAACTTGGCTGTCGGCAATCATATCTGACCACAGATAATAACAGAAGATTCTGATCATCATATATTGGGTTGTTGTATCACAGGTATGAAGAGCAAACCGGCATGCAAAAACTTCAATACAATTCATTCCAGTAAGAGGTAAAAACCCTGCTTAAGACTGGTTTTCTTTGAAAGAAACTATTATCTGGCATTTTCCGCGAATAGCTTAATGCACTTAACTCCAGTAGGTGTAGTGGCTACTTCTGTTCAATCAACATGCATGTAACTACTAACACATGCCACACACTGAAAGAAGCACACTCAACAACTGCTTTCCTTATCTTAAAAGTGCACAACTTGCCTTCTGAGAGCCCTGGAGTCAATGAAAATGATGTCGAAGAGAGACAGAGAAAGAAAAAGGAAACAATGTCATCAGTATGAGTTACAAATCTACAGAAAACATGACATTGCTATCATCTACTACAAGACCAACTACATTACAACTCCCCCTCAAATTTCGAAAGTGAGAGCTACAATCATAACAGGTACTAAACCTTCCATTACTCAGCTAATTGTTGTAACAATTCCATGTTATTTTACAGCTCCATGTGTCTTACACAATAGTCCTTATGATGTAATGTATCCATCCCATTACATATTAAGGATTATCACCATTAATTCTATCTCTAAAAATTAAGTACACTTTATCTCTGAACATTCTGAATTTTCAGCTAAGGAGTGGGGATGATTATTATAGTCTCTTCAGAACTCACATATAAGACCCGAATTTCATCCTATTTTTAATGCTCAAAACTTTAGGAGGGTCTTATATGCTCATATCTCAACAATTAATAGCATATCAAGATATCCATTAAATAACAATGCATGCCAACATCCTCGAAAATACATTTCGAAACAGAAAATTTATTATTCAGGTTTTAAAGGTACAATTATGGACCATTATACAATATTTGTCTGATATGAATCTCCCCCAATCGCAGCAAGTACCGGTATACGTGTGTGGTAGTGTAGGCCTAATTTCACGTTCACTGCATCGGAAACGACTTAAGAGAAGCAGAAAAAGTTTTACGAATGATATCGTCACTTTCCCTGACTATGCCGTATACCAGGCTACTGTAACTGCCTGATAAGCGTATTTACGAAGACATAAGAGTAAGAGGGATGGCTGACTGTAATTGTCTGGCTAGGAATGTGGGCTTGGGGCATGGATTTCTGGGTTATTTCTGTTACAACAGCTAGCCCCAAACTTTCTGCAGGTAGGAAAGAATGTATTTTCTTGTATTACCACAAAGTACCACAACAGCAAATTATACACTCCTGATATTTACGGTAATGCAGGAACGTTCGCGGAATACCATATCAAAAATAGGAATAGCAGGAGCAGGAACTCTGTAGTAAACGTGCATTGTTAGTTACCCGTATTTTGTTAATAATGGGTCCAAAATGCAAATTTAAAAAAAAAAAACTAATTTAAAAAAAGTGGGGAGAGTCTTATTTGCAAGTAAATACGGTATTCCATGTGTATTGTCGACTAACTTTACTAGTATTTCTTGCGAGAGATGTGCCAAAAATGATCTCTTGTTGTAGGTTTCCAATGCTAGTAAGTACTCCACTATTAACGTTTCAGAAGCCAGCCCTGTGGTGTTGAGGTAGCGTTCCTGCCTCTCAACCGGCAGGCCCAGGTTCGATTCCCAGTTCCATCAGGGATTTTAGAAACTAAAGTGAGGTCTGGAACTGGGTAAACTCAGCCTCGTGAGGACAATTGAGTACGTGAGAAGCAGCACTCTGATCAAGAAAACCAAGATTAACGGCCGAGGGGACCCGGTGTACTAACCACGCACCACACCAAAATCTGTGGACCAACAGGGCTGGGCAGCGGTTGCTTGGTAGGCCAAAGCTTTTGAGGGGTAAGTGCCATGAGGTCCTTTTCTTTATTATTATTATTATTATTATTATTATTATTAATACTAATTGGAGATTTAGAGGGCAAGGTTGTCCTCCAAAAGGCTCACCTACATTTTTCTGTCAGAGGACTTTTCTTTCTTGTCTTTGGTGATTGTTCTTATAAATTGCTTCCTTTTACTCGAACCTGGGCATAGCTAGCAGCCTCTTTGATAAATATGATACCAGCTTTCATGTAAAAGCTGTTACTTTCAGATTTCAATTCCATATGCTGATCAAAAGATTGGGATACGTTAGGATCTCTGAATTTGCAGCTCCCCATTGCAGTAGTTCTTTAGAATGACAAAGCACTTGAGTATGCTTCTGGGTACAGTCGCAACATGCTCACAGCTATTGAAATCACCGAGTGATGAACAGATATTTTCTTTTTAAATAATACTGGCAACCAGGCATCATTTAATTGATAAGACGTATCCCCATTAAAATTATTGGGATTCTTGAGGTGTTTGCAATACATCGCACATGATAATATGGGGCAGGCAATTTACCTCTCCCCACCGGGAAACACTTTAGATGAAAACGAAACATGGAATTAACACAATGAGCATCTCATGGAAGTGAGGGAACTGAGAAGCAGAAACTTCAAACAATGAAGAGGTGTTTCTCCTTTCAGTTCCCCTTTCTGAGGGGGAGCACTTTTAACACCCAAATGCATTATTATTCAATATCATTCCTAATGTAAAATGTTCTTGCAATGTAGAAATACTTATTTTACAAGTGATACATGATAATTAAAAAATCTACAAATTATTATGTTTTTCTTTAAAGTCAATTATATTAAGATATTAAGACAGTATAAATTGAAATTTTTGGCATTGGCAATATTGATTTCTATCAAATTTACTAGACCCTTAAAGTAGCATTGCAATATAATACAACAGAATGTGTACACACCTGTTCAAAGCCTCAACTTTCACCATATGGGGGTCAACTTCAACCTTGAAATCTTTGAGCTGTCCAATTTGTTTCTTCACAGCATCAATGTCAGAGCCAAGGGCACCCATGCTGGCAAATCGATCCTCTGCACTGTCCAGGAATTCCAACAGATTCTGAAAATACCAGAAACGAAAGTTGTGTCAATGTACCAGAATTAGTTCTTGGGAATAGCCTACAACATAGTAACACAAAAAAAAAAAAAAAATGGAATCTGAACAACTTTAATACAAATTCACATTTGAAAAACACCAACCAAGAGAAAGAAATTGTACATCTGATATGAAGTAATAACTTCCATTTGAATATATAAAAAGAATTTTTCTTTTGTGGCTAAGATTCAATGAGTTGGATTTGCCCGACTAATTAATTCCTGGTCCAACACATTACGAGATATAATCCTACCTGCAGAGTTTCATGGAATTCCATAGCCTTCTCCATGGCATCGATGAGATTCTCCTCACGTTTGGCGTACAGAGCTGTAATGTTGTCCCAGGCTGAATCCAGATCCTCGATGTGTTTCTTCACTTCTGGCTTGTCAGGCTCACCACACAAGTTCATTAACTCCTGACCTGTCTGGCGGCACTGATCCACTTCCGGTTTGGTCTGTGGTACAATGAGCAGTATTAGTAACCACAATAATTCATCTGGGGGTTAGTAAGTACTTCCATACCTATAGCAGACAACTGACCTGATCGATCTCATGGCGGATTTCCTGCAATGCAACTTGCTGTTGTTGGATGGCCGATGGCTCAACTGCTGGTGGTTCCTGAGAATTGAGAGAATCGTGCAGGTCGCGGAGCGTACCCATGACACTGTGCAATTCATCCCAGAAACGCTCTGCCACGGACAGAGCATCGTCCAATGACTTGCCTCTTTCTGAAGTGGACTTCTGGACCTCATTCCAGAGACTGTTAAGACGTTCCAGCTTCCGTTTGATATCTGGAAGACATGTTACAAAGAACTTGAGTATGCTTCTGGGTACAGTCGCAACATGCTCACAGCTATTGAAATCACCGAGTGATGAACAGATATTTTCTTTTTAAATAATCACACAGGAAATAATAATAATCATAATCTTAAATGTAAGTATTGACAATATACACACAGTTGTGGTTAAAATCTAGATCCCCAATATATCACCATTGAAATTGAGATAAAATGCACCAGAGCTTATTTGGCTTTCAATAGAGCAAGTTAGCATGAAAATATGCAGTTCAGTGTATCAACTAAAAAAAGCATGGATACAGAGCATCATCATCATCATCTTTTCATGTGTTAGTCCTAGAAGAACTGTTACGGTCTATACAAAAGACTTGCATTTTCACTCCATCTTTTCCTGGGGCGACCTAGAGATCTCCTCCCACTGGGACAGTAGTTGACGACTGCTTTAGGGATCCTGCTTCTGTCCATCCTTTTGAGGTATCCTAGCCAATTTCTCTGGTATTCATGGATGCATTCCCATACAGGTCTGCTGTTAAGACCATTCAGCACTTCTGTGTTTCATTTGTGAACCAACTTAGTGACTCCTGCTGTTCGTCACATATTTCATTTCGGCGGTAGTTATTCGTCTCTCATCGCATTTCCTCAGGGTCCACTCTTCACTACCATAGCTAGTATTGGTCTTGCTAAGGTTTTGTAGATTCTTATTTGGATGTGTTTCTGAACTAATAATGGTCTAAAAACTTTATTGATGATTCCTAAACATACAGAGCATTCGTGAACTAACTATGATAGTGTATAGTGAATATTATGGAAAATGGAGTGCGAGATATTGCCAAGGATAGATTTCTACAGCACACACAATACTTGGCGATAAAAGCGGATTATTGTTCCAACGAATGCCCATGTTCAAAGCCAAATACTGCACAACAAATTGCACCTGTCAAATTGCCTACATTATACTCTGATAACAAATGACTGAACCCTCTCCCCTACAGACATATGTCATTCCATTAGTCAAGTAATCCTGGTGCAGGTAGTATCATTGTTAGGAAAGAATATCAAATCCCAATGATCAATACAATTTATCACAACCTTCCTTCACCTTTAAAAAAACTCCAGAATATTATGTGAAATTTTGTGAACTGAAATCTCCTTTTCCCAATACACGCTGATAAGTATATTCTCACCTTTGACTGCTGGTTCAGCCCTGTTTCCTGCCTTAGTAATAACATCGTTAGCTGCTCGTTTGACTGCAGCATAGGCCTCCTCTCTCTTCTCCAGATCCTCAACCAGAGCAGCATTCTCCTCCACCTGATCTCTGATTCGAGGTGGATGCGCAGACACGGGCTCGGCAGAGTTCACTTGGTCGGCCGTGGAGCCCAACGCACGCAGCATGCCCTCCAACTTGTCAGAGAACTGACTGGACTCCTACATGAAGCAAACGGGTATTGTGAATTAACTGCTTGACTGAGCAAATGCATAGATTTATGATAAATTCAACTGACAGCCTGGGTTAATGTACTGTCAACTGCAGTGGCACTATCCCAACATTTTACTGGGGTGTGAAAAAACTCAGACAAAAGAATACTCAGGCTTGCCATTACTCTACGGCCTAGGATTAAACCAATGAACTTGAGTTATACTGTAAGCATGTCTTAACACATTCAGCTACAAAGATGGGAAATATAACCCTGCTATGTAAACAAGACCTCAAATATGGAAAGCTATGCTAACGCAGAGTCTCATTTTGAGATATTTTATAATCTTGACAATATTGTTTCTTACTAGAATAATCACTACATAACTAAACAGCCTACATAAAAGAGCTCTCACCTGCAATGCATTCTCCAAAGCCATCTGCCTCTGCCTCAGCTCACTTCGCAAGCCATTATAACGTGCATTATCCACATCTAAGATATCTTGTACTTTGGCACCCTCCTCATCATTGCACAACCGAATAAGTGCTTCACCAGTCTTGTTGAGCTTCTCGACCAATGGCTTGTGCTCGGTGATGGATTGGATGAACATCTGAAACAAGGTAAAGTAAACACACAACCATAAGATTGCAATACTATATTTCCATATGCATTTATTCCTTTCCAATTAACCTTGAATAAAAGAGAGGAATGTGAAAGGAATGGACTGATAGTGGGTAATTCATGGTTTCGGAAGAAAAACAGCAGGAAAATTACGAGATATGGTTGGGGCGATAGAAGAACAAAATCAGTAATTGACTACTTTCTGGTGGAAAGGACTAATCGCAGAAAGCTGATAGATGTGACAGCTTTACCAGGAGAAGCATTTGATGGGGACCATAGAGCTGTGGTGGCAAAATTTAGATGGGAAAAATTGGAAAACCTAAAGGAGATCAGAGAAAGTAAAATAAAAGTATGGAAATTGAAAGACAAAACCGTACAGGAAGATTTTCAGGAAAGATTGAAGCAACAAATCCCAGTTACTGAAGTGGAAAACATAGAAGAGGAATGGTCTCACTTTAAAAAGGCATTTGTTGGTGCAGCAGAGAGTGCTTGTGGTAGGACGTCAACAAGAGTGAAAGAGAAGGAGACACCATGGTGGAATGAGGAAGTGAGGAAAGCAGTGAAAGAAAAGAAGTCTGCATGGAAAGAATGGAACCGAGATCAAACAGAAGAAAGCAAAAGGAAGTATCACGACAGCAAACGGAGGTGTAAGAAAGTGGTAGGAGAAGAAAAGAAGAAAAGTTGGGAAGAATTTACACGAAGAATGGAAACAGATGTAAGTGGCAGTAAAAGGATGCTGTATGGGCTTCTAAGAAGTAAGAGGAAAGAAAGAGTTACTACAAAGCTAGTGAAAAAGGAAGATGGAGAGTTGTTAACACACCCAGAAGAGATAAAGGGACGATGGAAGGAGTATTTCGATAAGCTTTTGAATGTGAGCAATGGTACTGGTGAGATGGAAGTGACACAACCTGACGACTCTATAACAGAAGATGATATAACAATGCTGGAGGTGGAATTAGCAGTACAGAAAATGAAGATGGGAAAAGCAACAGGGGTGGATGGAGTCAGTGTAGAAATGATAAAGGCTGCTGGACCTGTTGGTATGCAATGGCTGTATCGACTGCTAAAGTGTGTGTGGAAATGGAAATGTGTACCAGAAGACTGGAAGAAAGGGCTAATAATACCAGTGTTTAAGAAGGGGGACAAGAAGGTGTGTGATAACTATAGAGGGATCACCCTCATATCACAGATAGTAAAAATACTGGAAAGGATATTAGAAAGAAGAATGAGAAGAAAGGTGGAAGGAGAGTTGCAAGAGGAACAGTATGGCTTCAGGAGTGGAAGATCCACAGTGGACCCAATCTTTAGCTTGAGGCAGGTGATGGAAAAGAACTGGGAATATGGAGAGGATTTGATCATGACTTTCATAGATCTAGAAAAGGCATATGATAGTGTCCCCAGAGAGAAGGTATGGGAAACCATGGTTAAGAAGAGACTGGGAAGAGAAATGTTGGAAATGGTGCAAGCAATGTACAACAACTGTGTTAGCAGGGTACTGACCCCAGTTGGAAAGAGATTGGTTTAGGAACAAGACTGGACTAAGACAGGGGAGTGTGCTGTCACCTCTCTTGTTCATAATGGTGATGGATGAAATAGTAAAGGAAACAAAGGAAGCATATGAACATAAAGAAATGAAGTTACTGTTATTTGCAGATGATATTGTGGTCTGGGGAAGGAACACCGAAGAAGTGCAAAAACAACTAGATGCACTGAACGAAAATATTCAGAAGTATGGCCTGAAAATCAGTATAGAGAAAAGCAAGACCATGGTGATGACAAGAGGGGAAAGACAAGGAAAGGGCACTGTGAAAATTGGAAGTCAGAGTTTGGAAATTGTGGACACGTTCAAATACCTAGGAAGTGAATTGATGCAAACTGGTAGGTTGGACATGGAGATTGGCAGGAGGGTACAGCAGAGCAATGCATTCTATCAAAGTGTAAGAAAACTTGTTTGGGATAAGGAAGTACCAAGGAAAAGCAAGGAGGTAATGTATAAAGTGTACTATGTACCCATATTAACTTATGCAGCTGAGACTTGGACCCTGACAAGCAGGCAAGAGAGTAGAATCCAAGCCAGTGAAATGAAATTCCTAAGAAGTATGATAGGAAAGACAGAGTGAGGAATGAAGATGTTAGGAAGGAAGTTGGGATGGGAAAACTAAATGAGAGAATTGAGAAGAATAAACTAAGGTGGTTTGGACATGTAAAGAGGATGGAGGAAAATAGAATACCAAGACAGATGCTGGAGGCGAAGTGCAAGGGTAAGAGACCAAGAGGAAGACCTAGAACAAGGTGGATGGATTCAGTGAAGAACGGCGTAAGAAAAAGTAATCTGGACTGGGACAAGATCGTGGAAGAAGAATGGTGGAAGGAAAGAGGAAAGTGGAGAAGTGCCATAAAATACCCCGACCCGGCAGGAGCTGGATAAGGGGAAATGATGATGATGATGATGATGAAAAGAGAGGCTACTGAATGTTAACATAAGTTTTACTAACGTTACATTGACCATACTCTTGCAAGGTGTCGAGTGGTGACCTGTTTTAAAATTCCCGTATATTTCCCAAATGAAAATTGACTGAATTCCCGTATATTTTAGAACTCTCCGAGACGAAATCGCATATCGAATTGCTGAAAAATGACAAAGCGTGAATCAAGTTTTTCTAGCGTAATAATAATGTTATTGGTTTTACGTCCCTTTTAACTACCCTGGCTTTTAGAGACGCCGGGGTGCCAGAATTTTGCCCTGAAGGGGATCTTTAGCGTGCCAGTAAATGTACTGACACGGCTTTCTAGCGTAAGTGTAACTGAATGTTTGGAGATACCTCTGTAGGAGTTATGGCTAAGTTTAGGCCAAGTCCCTAGTGTGAACAATGCGCGTGCGAGAGAAAGTTGAACTGTCACATCGTGACGTTGGCTGAGCTCTCACCCCTCTTAATGCTCTAAGCGGTGGTGGCGCAACATGTGGGTGGCAGCACTGTTTGCAGGCAAAACAGACGGCCGAGTGGCAGGACTCGACCGAGGGTTCGGAGGCTAAGAAGTCTGGCATTATGAAACTTTTCCAAGATTTCCCGGATCAAATGCGAAACTACCGTACATTTCCCGCATTTTTCCCAGGTCACTAAAATTCCCGTATATTTCCTGCATATCCCGTATCGCTCGACACCCTGTCTTGCTATTCTTTGTCTAAACATTTCATATTATGAATTGAGAAAAGCACTACAGGAGATATTAGATACGACCGTGTTTATAATATGGGGCCTATAAAAACTAACAACCGAGTCAGACCAACTATGGAGCTCTTCTCTACCCGTGAAAAGAGCGCAAAGGATTTTGCTACCCTTACAAGGACTTTTTGCCTACTGTTCCCATGGGTCAAGCAACTCTCCAAGTTAGAGCCTCTCAAACCTATTAAGGTAATTTAGAGCAAACTCTCAAAAAGACTTCATCTTGGCCCAGTTTGTATCCAAGCTCATCTAACCATATTTCCTCCCAGATTATGTTATGCCGACTTTTTGCACCAGTAACCCCGCAAAATATGCCATTAGCACTCGAAGCCTGCTGGATCGTCGCAACATACTATCGAATAAATAATGGTGATGGTGACCACAAACTTGTATTCAGAAGTCAATGAAGAATCCAAACATTCATTGCAGTTTGCATAATTTCTAGAACAAGCATATCAAACTACAACCATGGGAGAAGCTGATTCTGGGGGTCTCCCAAGAATTCTTATATAGATACACCTCAGCCATTAACATTGATGCAAGAAAACCATATATTGATTAATAGAAAATGAGAATTTCAGTCTTTTAATATTCAATATTTAAATCATCTGCTGTACGTCATGAAGATTTACCTCATTGCGATCCTGCTGTTGGGCAATGAGGTCTGGCCGAAGAGCAGGCATGGCAAGCATGGATACTTGTTGTTCCATATCTTCAAGCCAACTGCCCAATCCAGCATGTGTCTCGTGGAAATGTTCTGCCAGAGGCAAAGCCTGTTCCAAGATGCCCAACCTGTCGGAACTCAGTCCAGTCACCGTGTCCATAGTGTCACGCAGATCCTCCATTTTCTCACGGATCGTTGATGTGTCCTCATGCTGAGCAGATTCACGCAGTACCTACAACACAGAGATTTATGGTTTTTTATACATTTAATAAAAAAAAAGCTTTAACTTCCTAAGAATAGGCTACAGATGATTTTCATGCAGGTTTCTTTATTAATAGGTTGGGGGTAAGATTATTAAATTGAAAATTCAGACTACTCAAACCTGCTGTGAAAATGCATTTTTTTTACATGTTACATGCTGAAATATGTTATCTTGTTGGTTATGTGCTCAAACCAACAACAAAAGCGTTCAGTGGGTTTATATGTCATTACTTTTGTGGTACTTTGTTAAGGCCAGGGCCATAATGATGTCTGAACTCTATTTGTTTTTGACCATCATCCAAAAGAAGAGTTTCCATATCCTGAACCAACACCCCAAATTTATTTTCTAGATGTTATGTCAGATGATTCCTTAATACAAATTTTCTTTTAGTATATCCATGTATACAAAAAGCTGGGAGATCATCAAAATAAAAACTACATATGCAGGGTCACCAATGAATATGGAGTTTTTCAAATAACTTTGCAATGAGAGTGCAGCAACATATTTAATTTCTACAAATTATGTAAGTTATGGGGGAAGGTGTGGTAAAGGGTATGGATACTGAAATTACTTTATGCATGCTCTTTAGCATAAATAAAGATTGGATGGTGAGACACTTAGCTACTGAATTCAATAAAGCACACTTGAAAATGCAAACATTCCAATGTAATAATTTAGGCTTTCATGACATCATCAGAACGGATGAAATTGTTCTTCAGTCTTGTTCGCCCAATATGAATAAATGACTTTTTAGTTTAGTAAAATTTGTTGTCATTTTTACTATTCTAAAATCTGAAGCCAGGTTCTGACTTCGAAGTGCAGATAACTCTGGTGTTGTCTGCTAAATCACTGACATCTCCATGTCATTCCGGAAATCACCCCTCGATACACACTCCAACTAAGACTTGAAAATGCATCCACACCATGGCGTGGCCTGCCCGGACAGCAATATATTGGGATTCAGATCCCAAGTGCGGTCCCAATTCTTCCTTAACATATATGACTGCTCCAAGATGAGCTATTCCCTGAGATCAATTCTATGAATCCAGTTACTTATAATTACTTGAATTACCTTCTTAGCAGTAGAGAGGACATCTCTGACACGACCCTTCTGACTGGAGATGTCATCATTCAGAGCTTTATGTTCCTTTAACTGAACACGGATAACATCAGGGTCAGAGCTTGGAGGCTCGGCCTCACGGATCTGGCCATCTACTTCACGGAACCAATCCAAGAGTTCATCAATGTCCCCAATCACCTCAAGTGAGCGCTGCAAAAAAGGAAAATGTGATTATGACGATGATGATGCAGGTGTTTAAACGAGTACAAATACAACACTGTTAAATGGCTTACCTGTTTGGAGAGCTGAATACGTTCACCCTTGCGTTGGATCTGCTCAGCAATGGCATCAAACCTGCGATTATCTCTAGTAACAAGACCCTCAATAGTGGATGCTCCCTCACCTGGAGATATCTGGCACAGTTTAGGCCCAACAAGATTTATGGCCTCCAGAACAGGACGGAATTCTGTCAAATCAAACAAAAATACTCTTTATGGAAGTTTCATTTTCACAGAATAATTCATAAGGAACATCACTGTTGTGATGATGATGATGATGATGATGATGATGAAGATGATAATAGCATTTGCAAAATTGAAACAAGTTTTTAAGACTTGTGTCCATTGGATATAAACCAGCTTCTCCTTAAGTAATGAATGTGAAGAAAATGGAATTCTATCTGAATTTTCCTGTTCAAATCTTCTTAATTCACTAGTTCTCAACTTTAACAACAAGAATAATGCAAGAAGCTTAATGTCCTATCTAACTGTTGTGGTTTTTACGAACACTGGGAGTACTAGCAATGCCCAGAGGGGATTCTTCATAATGCCCAATCTCTCACATTTACATGACACTCTGATGCAAATCATCTGTGCTGGGATTATGTCTTACAGCCTTGGGTACAGAAGGTGAGATCTTGTAACTACCGGTATACCACACAGCCGGCCAATTACAAACAATAAATAGTTTTCTGATTTAGTTTCAATTTTCAGGCTGTTCCAAGTCCACAGAAAGGAAATACAGTAGCAGTGTAATATAATGTTTTAGAAGATTATTTGCAGTGATGAAACAAAATGATTCTGAAAAGTAATTCACATAAACTTTCCACCTATGTTAAGCCCTTCATAAAGGCTTTATAATCATCATCGGGAAAGTTCATCATACAAAAGTGAATTTTCTTTAAACGAAATGTACTGTGAATCATTTTTGAAGCCCGTAAGAGTTTGTATACACTGAAAAATTCAGTCTCTTTCCACACAGATAATTGGTGACTGACAAAAATTATTAACACATGATGTTCCTTGCCCTTTCAAGTGAAGACATAGATTTTAACAGAATTCTGTTCATAACAAAATTACTTTCCAAATTGAAATCCTCAAATAGGAAAGCTAACAGGAGCAAACATTTGGACAAATTGGGACATCTTTTTTGAGTTTCTCTAGTGCTTTAACCTAAACTCATTGCTTTCGTTGTATTTTGTCCTATTGTTGCATAAAGTAATTTCTTTAGTCATAATTCTTAGGAGTGTCACGTTCTTAGCTCTATACTACTGGAACTCTTACTCACCTTGTATGTCAAGCTCAAGCCGGTGGATATCCTCCTCCCGAGGTTCAGCACACTGTAGCTGTGCCTCAGCTCCCATCATCCAGTCCACAAGACGATTGTGGCAGTTGTGGAATTGCTGGACCAATGGAAGTGCCTCCTGGGCATGTTTCAGAAGGTCAGCTCCACGAGAGGTTAAGTCATTGAAACGACGTTGCAGGGAGTCCAACTTATCCTTCAGTTGTAAAGCTTCATCACTTGTGATGTGCTTCATGAGCTCAAGACCACTGTCCACTGTACCATCCACCTGGCTTTGGTGGTTAGCCACTTCCTCTGTCAAGTCCTGTGAACATTGAAATTATACCTTGGAGTCCCCCAAATGCAATGCACTGTCACTGTATTAAATTAATTTAAACAAAATTGATGCTTTTCAGTCTGTCAACACGTTTGTACCCAATTGTATTGGGTGTATTGCCCTCTTCCTGAAAAGAATTACATGAGATCAATAAAATGACTTGGATAACAGTTTCGTAAGGATTTTAACCAAACAGTCCACTTAGTCAATACTGACCCAACCCTAGACTTCTTCACAACTATTCCATACATAGGCCAATGGAGCATCTACCACAATTCCGCTAACATTTTAAGATTCATTTTGGAAAGTATCAATACCACAAGGACAAGCTCCATTAAATGACTACCAGTTAAATGGAACATTTTACGTATTTTAATATCATATATATTAACGCAGATTAACGATCAAGACACTTGAAATCGCGCGAGGCATTAGATCGCAAGAAATGGCATGCATTGATTCAAAAAGCGGACCCCGTTCCTCCGGGATGACGCTAAGGAGGAGAAGAAGAAGATAATCATCAAATTAATCATTTCCTACCACCGTGAACCGACTATAGAATGACACGATAGATAACGCCACATCAACTGGGTTTTATTTCGAAACTAACAACCCGCCCCGGCTTCGCCAAGTATTTATAACAATTTACTCAGCACAAGCTTAAAAGGAGTTTGTTGTTTTTTTTCTTTTTTCATATATCCGTTTTCCATCTCTGCATGATAGATTAAAATCACTGACTGGACTATTAATTATATTATCATGAAGATAGCGTGTGCAATGAATTCTTGTCAGAATGGCAAGGTGCATGAAACACAAATCCCCCTTCCGTCCAATCTAAACTTAACTGTGTATTCTGCGGAACGTAGGCAGAAACTGGGGTGATAAGCTCGCTCGCTCGCTCGCTAGCAAGCTCGTCAACTGTTTCCAAGGCTAGTAATTGAATGGAGATTGTTGGAAAAGAAATGAAAACAGTTATAGTGAGCGATTGAAGATAGAGATATGCTGTCGTGGACTTTCTTGTAGAACTTTTCATGCTGAACAATTCTTACACTCATAGTATATAGATATTTTTAACGGTTTACCCAGCGTAAGCTTAAAAGGCGCACGGACGGCAGGTTTTCTTTTCGACTCGATTCACTGAAATCTTCACTGCTCGGCTTCCTTTTGTCATAAATAAATTATTTTCTACAGAAACCTTCCTCAATAAATCATTTACAGAATGGTGAAAACCGCATCAAAATCCATCCACTGGTTCTCGAGATTACCCGGAACATCCAAGAATTGGGGACTTTGTTTTATACTAACAAGGGGAGGATACGATGTATGGGTCACCGATTCGAACCATCTTTAGTACACGTGTAGGGCATGACTAGGTGTATACCAGGTGCAAGTAGTAAGGTGCGCTTCTCAGCCGATTCCGAGAATTTAATGATTAATTATTCGTAATTTCTGTAGCGCGTTCATGTGCGATGTACGTTATCTTGAAGCCAAGGAGCGCATGGTTCAGCGGTAAGAGCCCTGCTTCGTAAGAGTGGGATCTCTGGTTCGAATCCCACCGGTGAGCCTCTTTTTTTTTTTTTTTTAAACATAGGCAATTCGTACAACTGTAGGTGTCGTGAATAATGTTCATTTTGCAGTCAATTGTAATAACGTGTTCTGTGAGCGGGAAAAGGGATTCTGAAATCATCGTATGGGGTTGAACGTTTGTGACATTCCATAATGTACAGTCGGGGCATTGCAAATACATTGGTATTATAAATGGTCAGGTGTACTCTATTATATGTATACGTTTATACACTGAAGGCCCAGTCTGTTCCGTTCATTGCACGTCAGTGAACCATCAGACCACTCCGTACCCCGCAAATAGTGTATCATGCTATGGGTATTGGTTGTGTTACCGTTTTTACTATTCATGACATTCATCAACACACAAATATTTCTATTTTTTTACACACTCATAATCCATAACAATTCCAAGACTTTTTTTTTTCTTCACTGCCTACTTGATATTTGTACTCTCACACTGCCTTTTTGTTACTCTGTTCTCGCACTGCCTTCTCGATACTCTGTTGCTACAGTTGGAATGTGTTCGGAACTGGCGAGGTCACCTGCATACAAACTAACGATAACGGTGGGCAGGAGGATAAACGGTTCACCCAGGAAACGAATGCCGCATTCGTTCCTTGGCTCTTGAGGTAGCAACATCAATAAGAGTGATATTACACGTTATATTAATGTGCCGGTGCCTATGAAGGCCGATGGAAGTGGACAGCATTCAAATTCCGCGACGAGGATGTAATCTCCTGTAAGATTTATTCCCACTCCCCTTTCCCGCTCACATAACACGTTATTACAATTGACTGCAAAATGAACATTATTCACGACACCTACTGTTGTACGAATTGCCTATGTTCACAAAAAAAAAGCTCACCGGTGGGATTCGATCCAGTGATCCCACGCTTGCGAAGCAGGGCTCTTACCGCTGCACCACGAAATTCTTGGATAAATGTTAACGTACAGCGCACATGAACGCGCTACAGCAATTACGAATAATTAATAATTAATTTTCGGAATCGGCTGAGAAGCGCACCTTACTACTTGCACCTGGTATACGCCTAGTCATTCCCTACACGTGTACTAAAGATGGTTCGAATCGGTGACCCATGCATTGTATCCTCCCCTTGTAAGTAGAGATAATCAATTTCAAATATACTGTAGTAGTAAAACAGTGAAAGCCCTGTTTTCCTCGACCGAATAGATAAAGATTATTTTGATAATTCATTAATAATTTTTAAAATAACCTCACTCCATCCATTTGAATTCAGTAGGCCGTGTTCATAATGGCAAAATTAATCTCGGGAGTTTCCGCCAACACCAAGTTCCCCATTTCTCTACTAGAAAGCGCTATAGTGTTCAAGGAGCTTAAATATCTAACCTCCTTGACTTTCATAGTGCTTCAAGGACAATGAAATTCGACATGCAAGCTACCCTTTGGGTGTCAAATAATAAAGCTTACACCCGGCACCAGAGGCCATACGATTTTAAAAAAACTCCCATCATTTTAGTATGTTGGATTTATAGTATTATCTGCAATGCAATTCATCTATGTAAAGGATGCAACTTTCTTAAAACATTTTCTTGGATACAGGTCCACAATTATTCATTTTAGAATATGCATGTTGTCGTTTAGCAAAGATTTTTCAATGTGTTTTGAGGAATGTCTGAATGTCTTTTAAGAGGCTTATATGTTAAGACTGAAGAAGAGTGTGTTGTAAGCTCTCGAAATATGTACCTCTAACGTTAAAATAAATCATAAAAGAAAGGTATTGACTAGGCGGACTGTCGAGTTAAAGCCTTAGAAAACTAATAGATAATATGGATTATTGTTATTTATTTCCATAATAGATAGCCCAGGTATATGCCCCTCAAGTTGGATGTACAGCTCAAGAGAAGGAAGACTTTGAGGAGGAGCTACAACAGCAGTTGAATGGGCAGAGCACCATTGTCATGGGAGATTTGAATGCACATGTAGGAAGTGAAAGGCAAGGATATGAAAATGTATTGGGAGCAGAAGGATGGGGTGGCAGGAATGAAGAAGGGAGAAAGTTGCTGGATTTTTGCAAGAGAAACGGTTTAGTGGTAGGCAACTCCTGGTTCCGGAAGAAAGAAAGCCACAAGGTAACGTGGTACAGCAGTGATTTAACAAAGAAATCTTTGGTAGATTACATGCTGTACGACTGGGAAATGAAGAGAAGTGTAAGAGATATAAAGGTAATACCATCAGAGGCCTTAGATAGCGACCACAGAATACTTGTAATGAACCTTGGAGTTGTTAAGGATAGCAAGAGGACAGAGTACCAGGAAAGGAGAATCAAAGTATGGAAACTCAAGGAAAAGGAAGTCAAGGAAGAATTCCAGAAGATAATAAGGGAAAGGATGCCAAAAGACAATCCTAAAACAGGAGAAGAGGAATGGAAGCAATTCAAAAACACAATGGTGGAAGCTGCAGTGGCAGTATGTGGAAGAACAAGCAACAGAAAGCGGTGTAAAGAGACACCATGGTGGAATGAGAGAGTAAAAGAAGCTGTGGGAAGGAAGAACAAGGCTTTCAGAGTGTGGTTCCAGGAAAGAACTGATCTGACAAGGGAAGATTATAAGATAAAGAAGAAAGAAGCAAACAAGATTGTCGCAGAGGAGAGGAAGAAGTGGATGGTAAAGTGGACAGAGATGATGGAGGAAGACAGCAGAGGAAATAAGAAAGTACTTTATGGGATGGTCAAAAGTAAGAGAAGAGGTCTGCGAGAGGATGTGGTAATGATGGACAAAAACGGAAATGAGGTACACAACAAAGAGGCACTCAAGACAGTGTGGAAAGAGTACTTTGAGGATTTGCTGAATCCAAATGGTCATAGGGAGGAAGACAATGTATTGGAAGATGGAGAAGACAACACAGGAATGGAAAAGGACCTGACTTGGAGAGAACTGGAAATGGCTATAGACAAGATGAAAGGAGGAAGGGCACCAGGTGTGGATGAAGTGAGTGTTGAAATGGTGAAGGCAGCAGGGGAGGTTGGGAAACAGTGGCTGTACCGTGTGATGAGGGTGATATGGAAGGAGAAAAAGACCCCAGAAGATTGGAAGAAAGGATTAATTGTCCCAATATTTAAGAAAGGAAGCAGAAAGGAGTGCAGAAATTACAGGGGAGTCACACTCATACCTCACTGTGCCAAGATATATGAAAAGATATTAGAAAGTAGAATACGAGCCAAAGTGGAGAGAAAATTGAGAGAGGAGCAGTATGGATTCAGACCTGGGAGATCAACAGTGGATCTCATATTTTCAGTGAGACAGCTCCAGGAACACCACTACGAATTTGGAGAGGATCTGCTGATGGCCTTCCTGGACATCGAAAAGGCCTATGTTAGTGTGTGTAGGGAGAAGGTTTGGAAAGCAATGGAAAACATGGGAGTGGAAAAAGAGACTGTAGGCAGAGTGAAGGAGATGTATTGTGGAAGTGTGAGTTGTGTGAAAGTTGGAGGGGAAAGAACAGACTGGTTCAGACAAATGAGTGGCCTGAAACAGGGTAGTGCGCTGTCACCCCTTCTCTTTATTGTGGTTATGGACGAGGTAATGACACGGGTAGTGTAACCTTTTGACAGCCCACACGTTGAGCGTACAATGTGGCAGTTTGGCTAGCCCACACTGTTGGGAGATAAATGTAACTGTTTACCTTTGCCTAAGCTATGTTGTTTTAATGGGCGCCAAGACCTCAATGCAATGTTGAAATCTAAACTTGTATTTAACAACGTCTAGCTCTGGGAGAACACCTTCAAGACACTATTCACTCAGATCGTGGTATGATTTGATCATTAACCCAACAAACAATTGTATCAGGAGAAGGAATTGGTCTATATCTAATGCTACCTACTGAAAGCAAAGATTGCATTGTAAAAGAAATGAATTTATTATATAAAACAAGTATAGCAAAATTAATAATAATAATAAGTACAAAATTTAAATTGGAGCGTTGTGATTTGAATATTACCGATAGAAAATTACGTGAAAACGGAGTCTGATAAATTGATTTTACTCTTATTTCCAAGCTATGAAGTTACTGAAATATGAAATGTAAAACAAAGAAAAATGAGAGATTGCGTATTTCTGCGTCATTTGCGCTTACCACTGGAAATTGCCAAAGCATTTCCCTCGTACTTGATGATGCTGTGAGCTTCCCACAGTCTCCTGGACGTCGTCATCTCCGTCGGAATTTGATGATATTCTGGTAGATTAGATAATTCTATGGTCCGTACCTCGGACCCAAACACTCGAACAACCGCACTGGTTAAGTTTTGCAAAAGTTAGTCTTCAACTCCACTGAACATCGGAGCGACACGCACTTGCAACCGTACTCCGCAAGTTCTACACAGATAGTCCTCGTTTCACGGCGCGTCGAACGATATATGCACCTGTTGGCTCCCCCACCACGGTACCGTCTTCCAGCTTACGTTGTCTCCCCTGATTGGCTGAGCACGCCGCTAGTTCCCCTCCTCTGCCTCATTACACTCGGCGCGCGAGAGGGAGAAGTCGATTTCCGTCCCAACAATTCGCCTTTTCTAGACCTTGCGACCCAGCCTTGCGTAATACTTCTCGACAGGAATCAGCTTGTACTTGAAATCCCAGTGAGTCACGTCTCTCGATATACCCTAACTGACGAAAACTCCGTAAAATTCCGTAATCACATAATTTTCTATGATATTGTCGTTCGTAATAATTTGCTTGATAGCGTTTTCTAAGACATAGAAAACCTATCTGAATGCTAATAATTTTTATAAAATGCTCCGAAAATACCTTAATAATAATTATAATAAATTATTAATAATAATAAATTAACATGAAAAATTCTCTTGGCTGAACAATTTGCCGCGTAAATAAATATAGAATGGCTTCCTACTGACTTATGCCAGTTGCATAAAACCCCTCGAAAAATACGTTACAGTAGCAGGAAAGATAGAAGATAAGATGAAAGCAATGGTGTTTGCAGATGATCTCATGGTCTGGGGAAACAAGGAGGAGGAAATTCAGGAGCAACTGAAGGCTTGGGAAGAAACAGTGGGAGAGTACGGATGGAAGTTCAACATCAGTAAATGTGAGATCCTGTTAACGACCAGGAAAAAGGACAGACCAATGAGTGGGATAACACTTGGAGGTGGACAGCTGAAGAAGGTGGAAAGTCTCAAGTATTTGGGAATTATAGTGGAGGAAAATGGGAGAAATGACAAAGAGATTACGGAACGTGGCAGACAGGCAGAAGCATTTCTGAGAAGCATTAGGAGCTTAGTGTGGAATAAAGATGTCCCACAAAAAAGCAAGGAAGTGTTATACAGAAGCTACTATATCCCGATACTGACCTATGCTTCAGAAACGTGGACAATGAAGAAAAGAGACATAAGCAGAATACAGGCAGGTGAAATGAAGTTCCTGCGAAGTAGGATCGGAGTAACAAGAAGAGACAGGGTGAGGAATGAAAAGGTCAGGGAAATGGTGAAAGAGGAGCCCTTGCAAGGTAGGATTGAGACATCAAGACTGAGGTGGTATGGACACTTAAAGAGAATGGATGAGAAGAAGATTCCCAAGAGGATACATGAGATGCAGATGCAGAAGAAACGACCAAGGGGAAGACCAAGAGATAGATGGCTGAAAGGAGTGGAGGAATGTGTCAAGAAGAGAGGCGAGGACTGGACCAGAGTGACAGCGGAGAGGTGGTGGGAAGAAAGAACTAAGTGGCGAGGCTTATGTTCCAAACAGACCCAGCCTGGGGCTGGAAACTGTACAAGATGATGATGATGATGATTGTTATTTATTTATTATTATTATTATTATCCCAATTCAGATAATACGGATCCAAAATGAATCACTACGTTTCTGAATAACTAGTTTTGATTGTCAAGCGATCATCATCAGTTCACTTACATTCAGGCTCTTATAATCTAGGTCCATATATATGTAAAATAAATAACCCCTGGCACTACAGCCCATGAAGGGCCTAGGCCTACCAAGCGACCGCTGCCCAGCCAATTGACCTGCAGATATCGTGGTGACACGTGATAGGCGCATCGGGTCCCCTCGGCCATTAATCTTGGTTTCCGTGATCGGGGCGCTGCCTCACTGTCAGACAGCTACTCAATCGTCCTCATGAGGCTGAGTTCACCCCGTTCCAGCCCTCACTTCTGTTTCTAAAATCCCTGACGGAGCCGGGAATCGAACCCGGCCACATATATGTGGGCTAAGGTATTTACAATATGTACATTTATTTAGTTACAAAAGTTCATTATAAACTTGCACAACTAGTCAAGATTAGTTTTGTGTGATTTTTGGTGTCCTGTTGTTGTTGGCTATTGTGCTTTAGTCAATTTGTTTATTCCATTATCCCACTCAAACTTTACATTAAGGTAATATGTTATAATTTGTCCTAAATATTTAAAATTGTTTACAATGTTCATTTGTTATTAGTCTATTGTGACTTAGTTTGCAAGTGGTGAATCAGTTAACATAATTTCCATCTTGTGATAGGATATTCGAAGGCCAATTTTCAGCGCTATTTCTTGTAGAGATTTAATTTCTTGTCTGAGTTCCTAAATGTGGCTAGACAGGACTGCAATATCATCAGCACATCCCAGGCAGTTTTAACTTAAATAACCTTGAACTTTTCCAATTCTGATGTTCTTAGGATTATTATTATTATTATTATTACATTCTCTCATTATGTACTTCAAGGCACAGTTGAATAGAATGGTGATAAACAATCTCCTCAAAATTTAACTTCACATGTTGTGTAAGTTAATGTAAGATCTAACAGAAGTATAATATAGAATTTTGTGCACTTTGAGTATAAACAACGGTACACGGCACAAAATTCTTCACTAGGCAAACTTTCCTTAAAAGATGCTAAACAAATCATTCAGCTCCAAGGAGTGCCGTTAAATCTGATCCATGTGGTGTTGATATACGAAGGCTGGTTTTTAAGTAAGGGCCGTTCATATTTTTAAAGCCCGTAGTTAGTGCACACGCCGCAAAAAGCGTGGGCGCAACCTGCCGGCATCCTTTGTGAACAAGCAGGCGTCAGTTGCAGCTGTGTAGCTAACCTATACTCTGAACTGTGCATCTTTACAAGGTTCAAGATTGTCGCCCGCCGCGTGTGAGGTACGATCTGTGATACGTTTTTTGAGTGCCAGAAACATGTCGGCTGCAGACATTCATCGTCAGCTTTGCGAGGTGTATGGTGATAATGCAATGACGGAAAGTAAAGTGTGAAAATGGGTACGAGAGTTCAAAAGTGGCTGTGAAAATGTTCAGATGACTTGGCGACTGCAATTGACACGAAAATTCACGAGGACCGAAGATTTACGATAACCACTCTATCAATGGATTTTCCTCAAGTGTCGCCGACGATGAAGAACTGAAAACAGACGTGAATTCTTGGTTGTCAGAGCAGGCGGCAAACGTTTATGCAGAGGGATTTCAGAACTTAGTTTTAAGGTATGACAAGTGCCTAAATAAACAAGGCAACTATGTAGAAAAATAGAGGAAAGTATGTAAAACCTAAAAATAAATGTCGTTTCAATATAAAATGTTCGCTTAATTTTAAAAAAAATACTGTCCTTACTTAAAAAAAACAGCCCTGGTACATGGATATTTCACTGTATAATAATAGAATATGGGAAATGAAGATGTAATATGTAAAATAAGTGCAGTTATTCTCTTACCGCTAGATCGTCCATTTGTTCCAGTAGCTTGTCTGTGTGGACAGCCAGGATGCGGTATTTGCCCAGACGTTGCTCCATGTTATCCATCCATGCTTGCAGGTCCTGATAGCTGAGCACCAAGTGCCTGAGTCCAGCACGGGAAGCTTCCAGCAGCTGACCGACATTGTCAGACCCATCCACGAGGGCCGCATAGCGATCTGTGGTATCCTGTAGCTTGTCTGCAAGAGCTGAAGCTTCATCATCACCCACCAGTGCCATCAGAGAGCTTGCTATCTCTGTGAGCTCTGAGAAGTCAGGCTTCTTGTGAAGGATGTCATCATGCAAGGCCTAGAGAAATTCAAAAAAGTAACATGATAGTTGTCAGAAGAGAAGAAAATCACAACTGTTAATGTACATTTAATTTTAATGCCAAGTTCAAATATGTTATCGCTTTTCACCACCAGGTCTAATTATTGTTCTGTGACATTTTATATTTATTAGAACTTAAGATCGACGAAAGAAGATCGATGAAAGAAGACCTCGAGGGACGTCCAAGAATGTGTTGGAGTACAGGAGTGAGAGTCTGTATAGAGAGAAGAGGAGTTAACTGGCATCAAGTGGAGGAAGAAAAGTGGTGGGAAGATAGAATAAGATGGAGAGGCCTTGTAAACACCCAGACCCGGCAATAGCTGGAACGTGATTTGGATATGTATGTACTGGGAATTTACATTAAACTAACTTTCAACAAGTCCATTTTGAAACCATGCCTGTTAGGGCAGAAATCAGGCATATTTGAACTTGCACGAAACATACTTCAAGATTCACTTTAATTCTTTTGACAAAAAAGGTAACTTTTAAATTTAGTACTATTGTTTAAGAGTTCTCCAATATTAAATTCCATTCCACCTTCAGAAATATCCAATACCCTCACAAGATCAAAACATTAATGAAATTTAATCACTTTTTGTCCAAAAAAGTTACTATTTCTTGTTTCCCTAGTGAATTCTAATCAAGGTTTTAATGGCTTGATCAGCTGATTTAAGGGGGAGAAACTTCAAGGTCATCTGCCTGAAGACGTAATCTTCTGGATTCATGCTGTGGAAACTAACGTACTAAAAATTCTAAATATTCCCCAGACAGTTATGCTTCGTGTCATCATCAGAAATTACAACTATGAAGTTGACAGTGTATACTACAGTATATGGAATAGTCAAGCCGGTAGGCTACATCACTTTACTTGACCCATGGAAATGATCTTGCATGTTAGCAGAAGGATTATGTTCAAGTGTGTGGAATAGCACGAAGGCCATCAACATCAGTCTCATAATGAAAGGTGATATCTACACTGCCAGCCAAAAAAGGAAAACGCATAGATATTTTCAAAGAAAGAACACAAAATGATTTTTACTTGCATTATTTTAAAACTTAAATAAATGAAAGATGAACAGCAACTTCATGAAAGATCACTTTTCACTTAAAAGTTTACTTTCAGATTAAAATAAATGAAGTTCTTTGATTTTTGGCTAAGATTGATGAACTGCATCCATTGTCAATTAATGCAACAGCTCTTGAAGGATCTACAGCACTTCAAGCCATCTTTACAGCAACCAAACTTCTTGTTCCCAAATGTACAAAACATGATCCTTTGCCCCGAGATATAAAAGAAAATCATTATAATGAATTATAATGAATGTAATTATGAAACACTTTTCAACAACTTACATTTTCCTAAGTGTTAAGTTCTTTTTGGGCAGCAGTGTAATAGTATGAAAAGCCTTGAAAGAGAGAAAACTGAAAGGCAGCTCAACCTCCTGAAGCCTCTTAAATGTGGGGCAGGGGAAAGAGAAAGAAATTGAATTGATCCACAAATTGGGAAAGAGAAGAGACTGGCAAATACGCAATACAAATTACAGTAGATAACTCAGAACTGCTGCTGAAATATGGCAAGCATATGCAACATAAACTGGACTGAAGTATACAAGTAATATAGTATCCACTGTCAATGTTCAGGCAATGACAAGAATTGATCATATGAGGCCTCATTTATGTTAATAAGACTGTTTATATTATTCCTATTCATATATAGGAATTTCAAAATGGAAAAAAAAATCTCTCTTCAACAATAAACTGTATAGCTTACATTATGCTCCTTCACTCTCTGCTGGATCTTCTCCTCATCAGTAGGCACCAGCTCCATGTCCTTCACCTTCTTCTCAGTTCGGTCCAGCCACTCGAGAAGGGGTGCAAGTTTATCCTGGACAAAGAGACATTCATGTTTTAATCTTCTCTCCGCATTTACACAATAAAATCAATATTAAGAAAAGGCAGTCATATTACAGTACCTGGAACTCCTTAGCAACAGCCATTGCTTGCTCCAGAGCATCCATTCTCTGGGAGGCACCTTCGGTCAAATTGTCGAATCGTTCCATAAGCTCACGCAACTGCCGCTCGATGGCCTTCTTCTCCGCTGGATCAGCACCTGCTGCTACCTCATTACCCATAGCAAACAGTGAAGACATGGAATTCTGGCGGTCCAACAGCATCTTCTTCAAGAACTACAAAAGTGAAATATGACCATTTTACTACTTCTAATCATAGATCATGTTGATCACATGGAGAAATATGTTTGAATAAGAGAAGTATAGACATACCATACTTCCCATGAAAAACAATGAATGACTAGTAAAATATTACAGGTAAAGATAGAAATAAACAGCTGCAAAAAGAATGATAGAAACTTGATCCTCCCACATAAATTATTCAACATTTCCTGAACCGTTTGATCATCAGACGCTACTTACTTTTTGTTCCTGAAGCTGAGCCTTAACCACTTTGTAGTCAGCAGACGGTGGTTTCTGGTTGGCTACCATTTCCTCTGTGTCCGTAAGCCACTTGGCAAGGCCATCAAGAGCCTCCTGGAATTTACCAGATTGCAGCAGGCCAACATCCAACTTGCGGTCGCGCTCATTCAGCTGAAATATTAATGCATAGATTGAGCAAAACAAAGGTTCTTCACATACTGTGTTTAAATGAATTATTGATAATAATCCTAGTAACTATCCCTACCTACTCCCACCATCATCCTGTAGTATCACAGAACTTACCCTGTCCTTGAGATCATTCCACTTGTCATTCATTTTCTCAAGGTCCTTCTCAAGGCTGGTGGTATTGACACCGCTTGCTGCGGACTGGATTAGTCCTTGACCAGTGCGGTTACACTCCTCCACGTGGTGCGACAGAGGATCCACATGCGACTGCTGCAAGGCTCGGAAATCCTCCTGCTGTGCCCGAATACCATCCACTTCCGAGCCTACTGGCTTCAGCTTGCGCACTTGGTCACTGACCTGAATAAAAGGTGATAAATTTTGTAACAATAATTAATTGAACTTTCAAATGTAAATATATTAAATGTAAAAAAAAAATATTCAGTATCAATGTTGGGAATTTGTTACACCAGAAGAAACGAAAGGTATGGGGAGGAAATGTAAGCAGAATAGATTTTCTGCTTATATTCAAAAGACCTTAATGATTTTATCTTAAGAAACCTGTCCTAAGCAAGTGAAGATAATGAATGAATCATCCCAGTAGACTTGCTATAAGTGAGAAGATTAGATTATTTGTATTTGTATTTTTATTCATCCATTCAATCATATAATGTACATTGTACAATGATATAGGACACGTCAATTCACAAATTATACTAATACTAATTTACAATCACAATAATAATATAGGCCCACACAAGGATAACCTTACATCATTTAGTCCTATGAATACATAAACATAACTATTGATATTCTAAAAACTCTTTAACTGAGTAGAAGCAGTGCTCCAGCAAGAACTCTTTAGTTTTTATTTTGAACTTTATGTAATTTGCTGTACTTTTAATATTATTTGGCAAATGATTATACAGCGTTATAGCTGCATGGAATACACCATTTTTACATAGTGTTGTATTTGCAGCATGTACATGAAGATTGTTCTTTTGTCTGGTCTGGTAGTTATGTATATTTGAATTCATCTCAAAGATATCCTCGTTTCCTAAGCTTTGTTTAACAAATAATAGAAGTTCAAAGATGTAAATACATGGCAAAGGTAAAATTTTCAGTTGTTTAAACAGAGGCTTACATGTATGCAATCTAGTAGTTCCTTTCTTTGTTCTAATTATTCTTTTCTGGATAATAAAGATTTGGTGAGCAGCAGGTGAATTTCCCCAAAATATGATTCCATATTTCATAAGTGAACAGCAATAAGCAAAATAAGTACTAAGAACAGTTCTCCAGCTAGTCGATTGTCTTAATACTCTTAATGCATAACAACTTGAGCTTAGTTTCTTGGCAAGTTTAGTGGTATGAGAGTTCCAATTTAGGTCATCCTGCAACCAAAGGCCTAAGAATTTAGTAGAAGAGGCGTTACCAATTTTAAGGTCATTTAAGATTATGGAGGGAGAATTAATACTTTTATTCTGAGCTGTGTGAAAGTTAAGAACCACTGTTTTACTAGTGTTGATAAGGAATCCATTATTGTTGAACCATAAGGACAGCTGACCTGTTACTTCCTCTACTGATTTTTGAAGTTCAGTGTCATTTTCACCCCTCATCAAAACACTTGTATCATCTGCGAATAGTACAGTTTTAAATGCAGGTATCTGAGATGGCAAGTCATTTACGTAAAGGAGAAAAAGTAGTGGCCCTAGAACGGACCCCTGCGGAATGCCATACTTCAAAAACATAGGATCTGAGTGGTAATATTTAAATATGTTTGTGGTATTTTCTAAACTTTTTTGTTCGACGATCTGTTGGCGATTATTTAAATATGACTGAAACCACTTACTAGCGATACCCCTGATACCATATTGATGGAGTTTATCAATTAGTATCTGATGATTTATCACATCAAAAGCTTTAGACAGGTCCAAAAACAGGCCACATACTCTCTTCCTTTCATCAAGTGACTCAAAAGCAGGATTTAAAAATTCATAAATTGCAGACATTGTTGATTTTCCTTCTCTAAAGCCATGTTGAGAGTCAGTTAACAATTTATATTTGTTTATGAAGCTAATTAGACGGTTGTACATTATCTTCTCTAAAATTTTTGAAAATATCGACAATAAAGAAATAGGTCTATAATTGGTTACGTTTTCTCTATCTCCCCCTTTAAATAATGGAATTACTTTTGCAATTTTAAAGATATCTGGAAATATTCCTGACATGAGAGATTGGTTACAGAGGTGTGTTAAGGGGGTAATTATATTTTGGATACATTTTTTAATTAGTATATCAGGAATGTTATCAACTCCTGAGCAATGTTTATTCTGTAGGTTCTTTACAATATTGAGGATTTCTGCTTCTGTAACATTTTCAACAAACATTGATTTTCCATTAAATGTTATATTCGCGAGTGTTGATTTTATTGCTTGTATATTGTTTACATTTAGTAGCTTTTCAGCTATGGTAGCAAAATGCTCATTAAAAATTCTTGAGACATTTTGTGGGTCATTGATCTTCTTGGAGTCTTCTGATAACGTTATGTTATTTACTGCCGGTTTTGTTTGCCTGGTTTCATTTTTTATGATATTCCACATAGCCTTAGTTTTAATTTTAGATTCCAGGATATAATTATCATTTGACATTCTCTTTGCTAATTTTATAACTTTGTTAAGTATGGTCTTATAGGTCTTGAAATACATGTTAAATTCATTGGAGGTTTCATGCGTACTTTGAAAATCGTGGAGGAAACTCTTTCTTTTGCATGAAGTAATTATTCCAAGAGTAAGCCATTGTTTTGATGGAGAAGAAACTTTCAGTCTGATACTCTTCAAAGGAAATGCAATATCAAAATAATACAGGAAAATATTAATGAATTCCTGGAATTTTTTGTTTGTATCTATTGACTTGTACACACCTTCCCAAGTTTCTCCTTTTAACAACTTGTTGAAATAGTTTATATTGTGCTGACTAAAGCTTCGACATTTATCAAACTGAGCATTGTAAACTGGGTTTGAAATATTTAGAGTTATTATTTGAGCTCGGTGGTCACTGAAACCTGTGTTGATTACTTCGAGAGAGTTGCAGTTCACATTGTCATTAATTATTATCTGGTCAAGTGTGGTTGCACTAGATTTTGTTATTCTTGCGGGTACTGTTACTGTGTGAGTTAGATGATGGGAGCTTAACAAATTTAGCAATTCCCTTCTCTCCGTACTTTCCTCTAAAAAGTTAATATTGAAATCTCCACAAAGAACTATTTTTTATTAAAGTTATTTATTTTATTTATTACCTCTTCTAGTTTATTCAGAAATAACTTTGCACTATTTCCTGGTGAACGATATATACAGATGATAATTAAATTTTCTTTTGGGATAGAAATAGCTGTTGCCTCAAAATTTTTATCTATGCATAAGTCATCGGGAATTGGTATAGGCTTAAATTCTAGGTTTCCTTTGATATAGATACATACACCTCCATGCTCTGATGTTGATCTACAGTAGTAGCTAGCTAAAGTAAATCCTGGTATGACAGCATGATTGATTTGTTCAGGTTTCATCCAGTGTTCAGACAAGCACAGGATGTGGATATCTTTGAGTGATGTTTGTAGAAGCATATCGAAATGAACTAGTTTATTATTAAGTGACTGTACATTTTGGTGAAATATTCTGATTGAGGAACTCTGTGCATTTGTACTGTTGTTAAGCTTGGGGATTATAGTTCTTGCAGGAGCACTTACCTCTGTTCTAAAAAACTCTCGCCACCGAGTGAATTCACTGATTCTACAGTAGTCGGACTTGCAGTATGCGGCAGTGGGATGACTGGTCCGTGGGAGTGGAACTTTTTGTTGATTTCCTCCGCTACTTGTGAACAGATCTGTTGCTTTCCTTTGGTGTTTAAGTGAAGACCATGTCGGGTAAACAGTTCTCTTGGTACATCAATATCAAGAAAGTGAACATGCTGATATAGTCTGGATAGTGCTCTAAGCTTTTTGTTCGTCCTCTTTACCTCCTTGTTGACACACGATTCTTCCATTAGATCATGTCTGTGTGGGATGCCTACATGCCTACATGTGATCTTGCTCTGATGTGGTGTGCAAGAGAAAATGCTTGCAAAATTCTATCCATAATTACCTTTTGGACCACACATGACTTAGTCTAGAATGAGAGCTTGCAACTGTGGTCTACAGAGTTGTCTTCCAGCTTACCATCTCTAAAGACTGATGTGTAGTTGTATTATACGTTCTAAGAATAATAGGCTCTCAGTAATAAGAATCCAGCCTTAACAGAAAGTTGTGGAAAATTCAATCAAGTGTTTGATTCTGGTAACTATTCATTCAATTATAATTTAGAGTATGGTACTCTTCATTTTAGATAGCACACTACTTGATAAACAAATCAAATATTATTATGTACTGTAGTGAAGTACAGAAAGGATAGATAGCTCAGTTGATGAACAGAATACTGAAATTCAGTGGAGTAGTCTTGGATAAGCATGGTCAAATTAAACTATGCGAAATATTACACCATGTCCTCTCTTTGCACAAGATGTAGAGGGGACTAATTTGTAAGATATGGACATCAGCAGAGTGATCCTTCACCAATGTAATTAAAGCCACTAACTTCAGTGAAAAAGGCAAAGAAGAAGATACCCACCATGGCAATGTCTTCAATAACAGCAGTGTGGATCTGGTAGAAGTTCTCAAGACGATCGAGAGTTGAATCCAACTCTTCCTCTCTCGACTTAGCTCGTTCATCTAGACGTCCAAGCTGCCGCCTCAACAATTCCACTTGTTCTCTCGTAGCAGAAGTGTCTGGAGCGAAGCCACTATCCACCAGTCGCTCACCAGCGGACACAGTATTGGCAACATCGTCTGTGGCTTTGGTAACCTGCCATGTGAAAAATGTGATTGCATTACATTTGTTTTTTAAGATATATATTTCTATAAGCTTCTGTCTCTTTACCTGTCTGAAGATTCTATACTTTGCAATAATATTTACACAGGTACACATACCTTTCTCATAAACTTGGCAGCATCATCCAATTGGCCACGAACGGTCTTGAGGTCACGACCTGGAGGCTTCATGTTATCCAGTTCTTGCTCCAGATCTGAGAGATCATGGCTTAGAGTCTTTACTTGATCCTAGAAATAGAAATATAATCTACAGATAGAGTAGGAAATTTAGGTGACAGGAATCTAACATGAAGTGAGGATATTCTGAAAGTAAGAGTCACTTTCATTCCAAGCGTATCCCCAGCAAGGCTAACTCATTCTCTAACTCACCAAATACTATTGAACACTAACACTACACACTCAGTAGCACCACTTCAAGTTGCTGGGCCTTCTGGTAGAGCTAAGCAAATATAGGCATTGCAAACTATAGCAAAATCTCGCCATTTTGACCTTCACTAACTAATTCAGACTGCTTTGAATGGCAGAGAACAACTCATTACCATTACCATATATACCTGAATGTAAGACGAATCAACTATAAGATGAGGGAAAGTTTGAGAGATTTCTGAAGAAAAAATCTCTCATAAAACTTTGTATGTAAAACTTTTAACAGATTGTCCTACATGTACTTGTACTTGCGTAATTCACTTTGGCCAGTGTTAGTGAAAGTGCCTGCGGTCAGATATGTGTGATACGATGTGCATTTCATATTTCTGAGGTTTATTTTACGAGCATTCCTCAATGTAGTATCAAGTTCGAGTCCGCCGCCAAGAACGTGCAAAGCACGTCTTCTTTGTGACGGAAGATTCATTCAGAAATGCCAACCCAGATTCAAGAAAAATTCTTAGGATTAGGGGCAAGGTCACCAAAATATTAAGTTTTCAATAGGGAAACATGTATATATGCCCTTAAGTCATTATATCCCACTTAAAACAATAGAAAATGTGCAAAATATTGCCAGTGAAATAAATATTGAAGTTGCTCAATTTTATGATCTAACCTTTAGATTGGCAACTATGGATATGATAATTTAAATGCAATGAACGAAATTGCACTTGAGTTATTGAATTAGAATTATTTTCAAACAAGACCATTTCCTCTAAAAACATATCGATTATGTTTATCACTGCCAGAAATAAACAGTTTTTTACAATCAGGTGTTCATTTAACATTAATTTATTTTTCTTCCCCAGTGAGATGTAAACTACAAGTTTCACTGTGGTTGATTAATTATAGACCACATTTGCTATACCGATTATGCATTTGGATGCCTTTACATATAAATCCGTGTAGGGAGCAGCTTCTTGACAAACCTTCGCATCAGACATGTGTTCTCTTGAAACTGATCTCTTGTGAGAACAACAAAATGATGAGACATCACAACCTCAAAATAAGTTGCAGGAGATAACATCGATCAATTTGTGGTCGCATGTTAAAATTATTGTTCTACAAAGTGGTGGAGTCAGAAAATCAATCACAAAAATGCCAACGTCAATGTGGAAACCATTTATAAGTGTTGCCATTGCTTGAAGCTTACTGGCGTCCTTGCTGGTAGAACATAAGCAGATGTAAAGATCAAAACAATATTTGATGGCAAATATAGCTGCTACGAGAGCCTCCGTGGATTAGGCGGCAGCACGCCGGCCTCTCACCGCTGAGTCCTTGGTTCAAATCCCGGTCATTCCATGTGAGATCTGTGCTGGACAGAACGGAGGCAGACAGGTTTTTCTCCGGGTACTCCGGTTTTCCCTGTCAAAATTTCATTCCAGCAACACTCTCCACTATCACTTCATTTCATCTGTCATTCATTTTAATCATTGCCCCAGAGGAGTGCGTCAGGCCTCGGCAGCCGGCACAGTCCATATCCTCGCCGCTAGATAGGGGCTTCATTCATTCCATTCCTGACCCGGTCGGAGACTGGAAGCAGGCTGTGGATTTTCATTTTCATAGCTGCTACGAACTTATAAATACCATCCGACATAAAAAATTGAACTCAGGGTGAAATGTTTTCTAACAAAACTGAATATCAGACAACCGTCATTTTTAAAATACCATAAGTTGGGAAAAAAGCTTGTCTTCCATTTATAAATAGTTGCCCAGGGGGGGAATTCTCTAGTATTTCTCCTATATAAATTAAGATGACCATGTTCTGATCATAGAAATCTACACAGTAATCCGCCACAGGTATATAGTACATCATAGATCTAGTTATGAGTAGTAACTATAAATCCAAACTTACATTAAACTGGGTTACTGCAGTGGCAGCAGATTGCAGTTCACTACAGCGATCATCAAGCTTGGCCTGCAAGTCATCAAGACGATCCCCAATAGCATCCACTTCATCTTGAAGGTGTGTTGCATCTACACCATGTTCTCCGGCCTCATTCACTATATCATTAGCCAGCTGGCGGACCGATAATAAGGGTTTCTTGAGGGCAGTAGCTTCCTCTCTCAGATTCTGCAAATAAATACAAAATTACTAATTCATTAATTATCGTGTTGGAAACCATTTATAAGTGTTGCCATTGCTTGAAGCTTACTGGCGTCCTTGCTGGTAGGGACGCATGTTTCAAGGCTGTAGGTGGTGATCGGCAGGAAGAAACCTTTGTACAGAATCACCTTAGCTCTCAATGAAATTTGTTTATCCCAGAAAAGGTTTCTCACTACATGGTAAAAGTTTGCTCCTTTTAGGTAGATTTCATTAGAAAGCTAACTATTGCAATGGGTCCCACGTTTCGACTTCCGGAAAATTTCGACATATCTTCGCGTTTCACATCCCCCAGACCCCAAAACCACCATCAGTTCAAAAGTTTATATATAATTTATGTATATATGTATCTATCTATCTATCTATCTATATATATATATATATATATCAGTTTCTTGTGGACACGATAACTGCCGTAATTTTGCACCAATCACTTTGAATTTTTTACATAATATGTATCCCTATAAAATCTCGGTCGAGTTCGTTAATGGGCAAAATCGGTCGAGGGGGGTGAAAATGGGGGGCTTTTTTCGAAAAATTGAAATTTCGCTATAACTCTCTTAATACGTGAAATATCGAATCCATTCAAAGTTCATAATATGTGTCTGATAAGTGCCAACAATTTATGTCAAATAAGTTTTTTGATAGCACCACCCATTGACCAAAGGGGTGGAAAAAAGTGGGTTTTTCGGGAAACATTAATCATATCTCTCTTAATAGGCACAATATCAAAACCGTACAAAATGGACAATATTCCCCTAATAATTACCTAAAACTTTTGTCTGAAAGAATTTTTGATATGACCCACCATTACGCCAAGGGATGAGAAAAATGATTTCGGAATTATAAGAAAATGCCAAGAGCTATCAGAGGTTGCCATGGCGACACTACTAAATTGATGAGGGATGAGCCGTTGCCATGACAACGCACTTGCATGAGATCAGATTCAGTATTTCCATCTGACTAAGCCGGCCCCGTGGTGTTGGGGGTAGCTAGCCTGCCTCTCACCCGGAGGCCCCTGGTTCGATCCCCGGCTTCGTCAGGGATTTCAAAACTGAAGTGAGGGTTGGAACGGGGTGCACTCCGCCTCGTGAGGACAATTGAGTAGCTGTCTGACAGTGAGACAGCACCCCGATCACGAATACCAATATTAACGGCCGAGGGGACCCGACGCACTGATCACCCGTCACCCCAATATCTGCAGGCCAAATGGCTGGGCAGCGGTCGCTTGGTCGGCCTTAGTCCGTCATGGGCTGGATGGTGCCAGGGGTTGACTTTGACATCTGACTAAGTGGGAAGCGGCTTCGGTGACGTAACTGGTAGCATGCAGAATGTCTATGCCCAAGGTCGCGGTTTCAAAGCCGGCCGAAGTCGTCGGATGTTCTAAGAGCGCTAAAAATCCCTCAGTATGCTTTCCTTTGGAGGGGAAGATCCAACGTTGGTTGCGAGTTGCTGGTTACGGTGGCATCTCGTAGCCAAGTTCAGAGCTAGGTGTCGTTGACGGTAGTATCTGGTAGCAACATTAGGAACTACTGCTTGAAATTGACCGTCTGCAGTCCTTACCTGAATTAAGACTACTACAGCCATTACAATTCACACCGTTTATCAGACAGATTCTACACTCACCCAAAGTACACGGGGTTAGATGACCGCGTTGTCACAGCCCCTAACTGAGGAACCAACCAGAGGTAGATTTCATTAGAAAGCTAACTATTGCAATGGGTACCATGTTTCGACTTCCGGAAAATTTCGACATATCTTCGCGTTTCACATCCCCCAGACCCCAAAACCACCGTCAGTTCAAAAGTTTATATATAATTTATGTATATATATGTGTATATATGTATATATATGCATATCAGTTTCTTGTGGACACGATAACTGCTCTAATTTTGCACCAATCACTTTGAATATTTTACCGAATATGTATACCTATAGAATCTCAGTCGAATTCGTTAATGGGCTAAATCGGTCGAAGGGGGTGAAAATGGGGGGCTTTTTTCGAAAAAATGAAATATTGCTATAATTCTCTTAATATGTGAAATATCGAATCCGTTCAACGTTCATACTATGTGTCGGATAAAGCCCGAAAATTTATGTTTGAAGAGTTTTTTTCATAGCACCAACCATTGACCAAAGGGGTGGGAAAAAGTGGGTTTTTCGGGAAACATTAATCATATCTCTCTTAATAGGCACAATCTCAAAACCGTACGAAATGGACAATATTCCCCTAATAATTACCTAAAATTTTGTCTGAAAGAATTTTTGATATGACCCACCATTATGCCAAGGGATGAGAAAAATGATTTCGGAATTATAAGAAAATGCCAAGAGCTATCAGTGGTTGCCATGGCAACTCTACTAAATTGATGAGGGATGAGCCATCAGACGTTGCCAAGTTAACGCACTTGAACGAGACCATATTCAGAATTCCATCTGACTAAGTGTGAAGCGGCTTCGGTGACGTAACTGGTAGCAAGCATGCTGAATGTCTATGCCCAAGGTCGCGAGTTCAAAGCCGGCCGAAGTCGTCGGATTTTCTAAGAGCGCTAAAAATCCCTCAGTATGCTTTCCTTTGGAGGGGAAGTTCCAACGTTCGTTGCGAGTTGCTGGCTGCGGTGGCATCTAGTAGCCAAGTTCACAGGTAGGTGTCGTTGACGGTAGTACCTGGTAGCAACATTAGGAACTACTGCTTGAAATTGACCGTCTGCAGTCCTTACCTGAATTACAGACTAATACAGCCATCCCTAAGTACACGGGGTTACATGACCGCGTTGTTGCAGCCCCTAAACTGTGGAACCAACCAAAATCTCTGCGGGAGATATAATTTTGCGTGAAGAAGTAACAGACCGTTACATAGTTACACATCAGTGTCGAAACCTTGCATAAGGACAGTGTGACCACAGGTATAAAAATGGACCCCAAATGACAAGAAGGTTACCGTTCCCATAAGACAATAAAATGTTTAAAATAAGCATAAAATGACGAAAAACAAAGTTAATTAAGCTCCAATTATAAAATACCTTCTCGCAATAAATGAGGTCTGATCCTTCTACGAAAACCTGCATTTTCTGCCTATTTTCGCCTATCCCCAAGTTTGTCCGGTGAAATCTACCTCCGCCTTCCGGCGTGCCGAGAGGACTTTTTTTGTAATCTGTGCGAGATTTCTGCAGATACTATACTTCCAAGATAATGAAAGTGATCTATTTCTTCCAACTTGTTACCATTGAGAGTTATAGTTACCTGAATGTGTTGTCTACTTACTGGCAACACCACCGTTTTAGAATGCCTAATTTGCAAATGAAATTCTTGAAATATTTCTTTCCAACTATTCAGCATCATCAGTAAAAAAATAGCAATGGTCAGACAACATATGACAAAAATCTTTAGTCCAAAAATGGTCGTTTAGTAATCTCTCAAAAACCATGATAACAAAACCACATTTCCTATATTCAGCAGGAAACCTGGACTTTTAAGAACATGCAACTTTTTCATTAGAAGACAAAAAAATGAAAGAACAATTTTATGGAATGTTTTACCCTCTCGGGATCGACTGCCATACTAGGAATCTGATATTAAAATCCAACCTTAAAATTTCAGCACATTACATTTTGGATAACACTACAAGAAAGAACTGAATCTTTAATACTGCCTTACATCATTATCTTCCCTTACCTTTATCCTCTCCAGTAGTTTTGGATCTTTGGCAGCTCCTCCAAGAGCATCATGGGAAGCCAACTTATCCTCACAGCGTTGTAGTGCATGTTGCAAATCTCGCAGATTCTCAGTGAAGTCGGAGAGGCGACGAGAGGTGTCTTCCAAAGCTTGTGTACGTTCCAACAGATCTAAATAAGGAGAAACGTAATTTAGAATGTTACAGAAGTTCCACTTTGATTGGAATTTCAGGATTCAAATAGCACTAATGCTAGGAAATATTCATTTTAAAAATTAACTCATTCCTTACTCATGCGAATTTTAAAATATTCATAAATTTACTAAAAGTATAAATCACCGTTGTTGAGTTTGTCCCAACGCTGCTTCGTTACAGCCAGTTCATTCTTGACAACATCTTTGTCAATGTCGCAAGCCGCAACGAATGTATCACCAAGCGTTCGGTTATTTTCATATTCTCCCGAGCGTTTCCAGACTTCATTGCGGAACGATCCCAGTTCTTTCAGCTGTCTCTCAATATCTTTCCGTTTGAAGCTGGCGGGAGTCAACGTCTCCAATTTATGCTCGGCTTGTGTTAGCCATGGCAGGAAAACATCTTGTGCTCTGTAATATTTGCGGCAATGTTCCTGAAAGTAAAATTAACATTAATATTCATTTGTCTTATATCTCAGGAGCACATGACCTAGATGTTATAAAACAACAATCAGTCCCATCACATCTTGTCTCTCACTAACCTACTCCAAAAATCTTGAAAAATTTCTTATTTTGACCATATGAATTGAATGGGAACTGCTAATGAAAAGTGCATATTGACCCACACATTAGGTTCCAATGATTTTCAAGTTTCATATCACAGTAAATTAAGCTTAGGAAATAAACATCATATAGGCTACTGATAAAACAGCAATTATTTGAATTGGAAAAAAAATAATCTGAATGTCCTTTCAGGTGAATAATAAGGTTCGGTTTCGCTACATCCACTAGCACAGTCAAATCTTTGAAATCCTTCAGTTCTACATTCTTCTTCATTTCCCGGTTCCAATGATCTGGGTCGGGGTGTGAATCAAGGACCTCCATACTTTTCTTACTCTCCACCACTCTCGCCCTTCTTCCAGTATATCTTTCACTTTCACTCCACTTTTCTGAATGCTATTTCTCACTGTAACCATCCACCTCATCCTCGGCCTTTCCCTTTGTCGCCTTCCCATAACGTTCTCGGTAAACAATTGCTTCTGGACTCTAGTCTTCTCCCATTCGCATCATATGCCCCTACCATTTTACTTTACTGATCACAATCTTGTCTTGTAAATGCGAAAATCCTGCTTTTTCCCTAATTTCTTTGTGTCTGATTTTGTCTCTGCGAGTCTTTCCAATTATACCTCAAAGGAACTTTATCTCTGCTGCCTGGATTCTACTTTCATCCCATTTAGGTGTTGTCCACGTGCCTGCTGCGTATACCAATATCATGATCATCATCATCTTGCACAGTTTCCAGCCACTGGCCGGGTCTGTTTGGAACACAAGCCTCTCCAACGTCTTCTGTCTTCCCACTATCTCTCAGCCTTGTCCAGTCTTCTCCTCTCCTCTTCACGATTTCTTCCACCCCCTTCAGCCACCTGTCACTTGGTCTTCCTCTCGGTCTCTTTCCTTCCCACTTCGTCTCGTGTTCTCTCCTGGGTATCCTCGTCTCCTCCATTCGTTTTACATGTCCATACCAACTAAGTCTAGATTTCTCTATACCATCCTGTAATGGTTCCTCCTTCATTAATTCTCTGGTCCTCTCATTTCTTATTCTGTCCATCTTTGTAGCTCCAATACTGCTTCTCAAGAACCTCATCTCACTGGCCTTAATTTTGCTCTTCTCCCTTCCTTCCATAACCCAGGTCTCCGAGGCATACGTCAGGATAGGGACATAGTACGTCCGATATATGATCTTTTTGCTGTTCTGAGGGACATCCTTGCTCCATAACAGGCTTCTCACACTCCTCCGAAATGCTTCTGCCTGCCTCCCCCGCTCATTTATTTCTCTATCGTTTCTTCCATTATCTTGTATCAGGCTTCCCAGATACTTGAAACTCTCCACTTTCTTCAGCTGTTCCCCACCAATTGTTATTCCCGTTGTGGCTCTTTCCTTCTTCCCTGTTGTGATCACCATCTCACTCTTATTTATGCTAAATTTCATCCCATATCCTTGTATTATTCCTTCCCACACGTCCAACTGTTCCTGTACCTCCTCCTCCTTGTTTCCCCAAAATATCAAATCATCTGCGAACACCATTGCTTTCATCTTTCCTTCCCCAATTACTTGTGCCACTCGGGTCATTATGTCATCCATCACCACAATGAAAAGTAACGGTGACAGTGCACTTCCTTGTTTCAGGCCGTTTCTCTGTTCCAACCAGTCCGATCTCTCTCCTCCCACTTTCACACAGCTCACGCTTCCCTTGTACATCTCCTTTATCCTCCTTATAGTCCATTTTTCTACTCCTCTATCCTCCAGGGACTTCCATTGTTTCTGCATACACTGTCATATGCTTTCTCAATGTCCAGGAAGGCCATCAGTAGATCTGCCTTACAGCAAAAATCAAATCCACTGTGGACCTTCCTGCTCTGAAGCCAGGTTGTTCTTCCCTCATCCCTCCTTCTATCCTTGTCCTAATTCTCCTTTCCAAAACTTTCTCGAAGATCTTTGCACAATGACTAATCAGTGTTATTCCCCGATAATTTCTGCAATCTGTTCTACTACCTTTCTTGAAGATCGGGACAATTATTCCTTTTTTCCAGTCCTCTGGGGTCTTCCTTTCCTTCCATGCTGTCCTCATCACTCGGTACAACCATTGTATCCCCACCTCTCCTGCTGCTCTCACCATCTCCACACTCAACTCATCCACACCCGGTGCCTTCCCTCCTTTCATCTTTTTCACTGCATCTTCCACTTCTTTCCATGTTAAGTCCTTTTCTGTTTGCAGTTCATCTTCCTCTTCCCCGATTTCTTCCTCCTCACCATCTTTTCCATTTGGTTTCAGAAGTTCTTCAAAATATTCTTTCCACATTTTCTCCAGTTCTTCCCTATTTTCTATCTCTTGTCCCCTTTTGTTCACCATTCTAACATAATCCGTAGGATCCTTCCGCCTCTTATTTTTTACCATCCCATACAGGACCTTTTTTGTACCTTCACTATCCTCCTTCATCATCTTTGTCCACTCTTCCATCCACTTTCTTCTCTCCTCAGCCACTACTCTCTTCTCCTCCTCCTTTCTTTCCTGGTAATCTTCCCTTGTCTCTACCGTCCTATTTTGATACCACCTCCTAAAGGCTCTATTCTTTTCCCTTACTATATATTTTGTCTTCTCATTCCACCATGGTGTTTCCTTCCACCTCTTCTTACTACTTGTCCTCCCACATTCTGCTTCTGCTGCACCTACTAGTGCCTTCTTAAATCTAGCCCATTCCTCTTCCACCCCTCTTTCTGCTGGAATTCCTTCCTTTACCATTTTGAGGTACTCGACCCTTCTATCCCCTTCTTTCAGTCTCCATATCCTCATACGTCTTTCCTGGTTCTCAGTCCCTTTCTTCTCCTTACTCCCTCTCAGGTTCATTGCCAGCAATCGATGGTCACTATCCAGGTTCTCCGATGGTATAACCTTGATGTCCGTGATGTTCTTATTTATTTCTTTCTCATACAGTGTATAGTCGACCGACTTCCTGGTCAAGTCATCACTGTACCATGTGATTGTATGGCTCTCTCTTTTCTTAAACCAGGAGTTCCCAACTAGCAGGCTGTTCCTCTGGCAGAAGTCCAACAGTCTCTTTCCTTCCTCATTTCTTCCGCCCCAACCCTCTGGTCCTAGAACACTCTCATAACCTTATCTTTCTCTTCCTACATGGGCATTCAGATCCCCCATAACAATCATATTTCTTCCTACCAGCTGCTTCTGCAATTCCTCTTCAAACTCCTCCTCCTCTTCAGAGGCGCAGCCTACTTGTGGAGCATACACTTGCACTATTTCTACGGTCCCTCCCCTCAGTGCTACTTTCACTTTCATCATCCTATCACTTATTATCCTCACTTCTTCTTTTAAACCATCTCGTACTACTAATCCCACTCCATTCCTCTTTCCCTCTTCGTTCCCACTCCAGTACAGTCTATAGCCTTTTCTCAGTTCTCTCCTTCCTTCCCCTTTCCACTTTGTTTCTGCCAATCCCAATAAATCCAACTTCCTTCTTTCCATCATATCCACTATCTCCTCCACCTTCCCCGTCAGCGATCTTAGGTTTAAAGTTCCAAATCTTAGTCCATGTGTACAGCCGTGTCGTCGTCTATTAAATCCATCATGTCCGAGGCTTGTTCCATTTTGAAAGCATTTGGTTTCATCCACTACTGGCTTGCTGGGCCTATCGTAGCTTCACCAGAGCCCCGTTAGCCGTCACTTTTCAGGGTTCCTGTAGGACCTTCACAGCTACCGTAACGGTCCCGGGGCACACGAAGTCCCCACTGTACTTCGTCCCTACAGCCGATCCCCTACTTTGTGCCATTGCCCATCTCCCACGACGTGGACAAGGGGTTTGACTTATGGAAGACTGTATACCAATATACATGTGTAATATGTTGAATAAAAGTGTAATAATATGTTGAATACAAGGTCAATGAGTCAATCAGTTCTACATGGCCGGACAGCAATGCACTCGAAGGGCCATTCTATACTAGCGCTTTTAATGAAGTGCAAATATCAGATGATTCGAGTAATGGCAGCATATTTGAGCATCTACTGTGTACGAGAATAAACAGCACCTAGTGCGTCGACAATAACCAAATGTCAAGACACCATTAATACCATCACACTTGACCTTAACAGTCCTGGCCTCTTCTACACAAGGCGTTGTAACACACTCCTAGCACAGCACCAGAATAGACAGGTTGTGTGAAGCACTGGCATTGGTTGTCTGCACAGTGCCAAATGACACAGAAAGATCAAGAAGTACCCAGCACTGGACAACATACAGTTGAAGGAATATAGTAACTGAAAATAAAAGCTTAATGCTAGAATGATATTGGGGGAAGTCCTGTTTTAGAATTGGAGTGACATGACAAGAGGTAGAAGATGAAAGTAGGTTAAATCAGAAAAATAAAATATATTCATTTTAGCATTTGAAGACCACAGGAAAAGGTGTAATGTACCGGTATCTTCTTGTAACAATTAAGATAATGGAATACATCCAAGATATTATTGATAGAAGAATGTGGTGATTGTTGTTTTAAGGGGCGGAGCAGTCAGGTCATCTACTCTGTGACTTGGATGATGATACTTAATACTTCTACTAACTACTTACAGCTACTGTGAAAATAAAATATAAGGGAAAATAAATGCCATCAACCCGTGAAAAATAACAACTGAAGAACGTGGAAGGAAGTAGAACCCTGGAAGACAAATATGAAAGGGAAGAAAAGGAGGGACTAACCATGACCCCAAGAAGGTGTTGTCCACTTAGTGTTACAAAGGCTGTACCACGCATAGTGGGCTATCCCTTTAGTACAATTTTAAAAAAGAAGAGGCCTGAACCCTCGAAAATGGAGGAATCAATAAAGAAAGGACAAAAGACAATTAAGTCTGGAAACTGAAAGACATCCTAGGCCTTTGATACCGTAATACATTTGAGATCGGAAGTGATCAAAAGTAAAGATGTAAGAGAGGAGCCAGAAACAAGTAAGTGGAAGTCATGTCAGACCTCTGGTCACCAACCTTTGATCTATAAGTGTTGAGCCCCTGGGGGGTCAATTTTAATGAGCAGTGAAAATGCTCAATTAACAGCAGCTATAGAAGAGCTTGGCATTGGGCAGCGTTATTGTCACATGAAGTTTGTAAGACATTTAACATGTGTAGAATGTCAGTTTAGCACCCTCTTTTCAGCACTAGAAGCATGACTCTAGCTCGCATGAGAGTGCTAGTATAGAATGTACCCACGTCATAAGACGACACACTCTTGTTTACATTGAACACAAAATAACTCTTTTGTTTCTTCAAAGAAACTCTTGCTAATTATTACTTTCTGGTTTAAAAATAAATTGGGGGGGGGGGAACAAAGTAAATTAACCCATTGCAAGCAAACCGCAGTGTACATTTCAATAAAAGTGTTTCTCATCTCGACTTGTGAATCATAAAAATATTTCATTTTCAAGAGATCTTACCATGCATGTCTGCAAGCGAGTGTGACGATCCATTGTATCTTTGCGTAGCCGATCCCATTGGCTCTGAATCTTGTCCAAATCACGTTGCAGGTTACGGGTATCACTGCGCTGTGCAGAACGAGTTAGCATGTCACGGCCTTTGTTGAGGAGCATGATCACCTCATGTTCTTTGCTCATCACATCCTTGTACACAGGCTCATGGTGATCCAGCTGCTGCTGAAGGACGTCTTTATCAGCTGATACCAACAGACGTTCAGACATGGCTCCCAACTCATCAGACAGCCATCCAAGAGTATGAGCACATGATGCTTCAAACTGACGACCATCCCTAATTGTACGAGTTAATAAAATTTAATTAATTCTTATGTAATTATTTTTGGTTAACTGAATCTTAACTAATTGAGGCCAAGTGCAATAAATACCTGAGAGAGCCCTCAATCTCTGCCTTGCGGTGGTCCAGTTTCTTCTGTAGGGTGTTGTACTGTCGTCCCACGGCAGCAAGCTTGCCCTGGATCTCGGAACGTGAGGCAGGATCACTGAGCACTTCACACAACTGAGCTCCAGCAGACTCGGCATCTGCCAAGAGAGGACGCTGACCTTCCAGCTGGCGCTCCAAGTTCTGAGAACACCAAATGTATGTACCATAAAGACTGCACTGACAACAAACATTCAACTAATCTTTTTACTTTCCCAGTCTTATTTTCCCATGTTTGTAAAATATATTTGTGAACTTCTCCGTCTATCAATACATTATTTATACATGAAAACTAGATTTACATAGTCATATTGATTGACGGAAAAGTTCACAAATATATGTTACAAATTGATATTGTCAACACGGACCATGAAATGGATTCGAGTAATCCCAGAATTTTCCATATTTGTCCGTTTTTCACTCAATCCTACACCATACATTTCAAGACAAGGTCTCACTAAAGAATACCCCCAGCTGCAAAATATTTTGAATGACAGAACAGCTTGCTGCATGTTTCCCGAGCAGGTGAGAAGTCAAAATGAATGAATCGAATGCATTAGCATTAAAAAGCTATCGATTGTGCTGATGGCATGGATGTTACTACTTGGGTGTTATCTATACCCTTCAACATTGAACTGCCAAATAGCCATATGAATACTTTAGATATGTAATACATCCGTATTTCCTACATGATATGTAGGACTGAAAGGATATCAAAACATTAACTGCATATTAATTGCTATCATCCCAAGTCAACACAAAGTCCTTCAATTGCTTGGACATTTGAGGAGCATTCTTGGCTGCTATAATTTTTGCAAATTACTTTGCATTAAAACTTTATGAGTTTCTTGGAGGAGTGTGCTCTTTAGCCCCAAGACATTTCAGAATTTCCCTTATGTAACATGTTGAATGGCTGGAAAAAAAAATAACAATCAAAGTGTATCAAGATGACATGATAAGCATGGTTTTAACACACTTTGTGAAAGTAATCTCACCTCAATCTTTCTGAGCTGTTCCTCAGGATCCTTATCCAGAGGCAGGTCATCCAACTGATCTGAGATACCCTGGAGAGCGTCACGGAGCCTATTTAGACCAGCATCGAACTCTCGACTGGAGTCTGCTGCAGCACCCAGGCTCTCGGCACGTTCTTCGAGTCGTTCCAGAAGTTCGGACCAGCGCTGGAGAATGGTCTGAAGCTTACTAGCTATACGTTGTCCATCGGGGGAATCGTTGTCTATGCGAGCCAGCACATTATCACCAACTTCCTGCAAGTGCTGAAGCTGCGGCTGCTGTGTACGGAACTCTTCACGCAATACCTGTAGAAGCAATCTACCTAATCAGAACATCATACAGGCAAAGAGAGCTGGATTCATATTCAATCATTACTCAACAAGATGCACAAGATAGTCTCAAAACCACACCGAAACATTTACAGTTAAAATAAAAATAAAAAAGAATAATAAAAGGAAGAAAACATGAATGAAGAAACAGAAAAAATCAGGAAGAGGAGAATTCAGTACTTTGGTCACATAATGAGGATGGATAATACCAGACTAACTAAGCTAATTTTGAATCATGTTTACAAGAGTAAGAATGGTAAGCAGTGGATAAGGAAGGATTTGGCAGAGATGGGAATAATAACAGACATGATACGGGACAGAATAACTTACAGAAACTTAAGGCAAAATTTCAAGGGTTTCCAGGAGAAAGTAACGAAAGAAGGACAGAGGAGAGGAAGAAAAAGCAAAGTGATGTAAAGAAGAAATAATGGCAAACAAGAAAGAAAGCAGGATACAAAAGGAAGTGACTACAGTGGGTTATTTTATGTGGTCCTAAGATGGCCAAGATTGAGAAAAGAAGAAAAGGAAGCAAATGAAGCTTGACCAACTACAGTACGACAAAGTAAGTAAATCTGCCCACGTTAGCACACTGTAATACATTGTAAGTTATAACTTATACACCAAGAATTAGCTCTCGAATAGAAATGTTGAATTCAAGATGGTGCCCCATATAATATGAATGACATTTCCCATACTGTTTTCTTTAAATTACTAATCCATTGGTTTCTTTCTTCCCCCATCTCTTGGTTCTCAAGATAGCCTGTGCATCCATTTCTGATCCCTTAGCACAAAAGATCCATTTCTGATCCCTTAGCACAAAAGAATGAATAACTATTTTTTCATTATCTATTATTCACCAAGTGCTAGTCAGATAAAGAGGAAAGACAACTTACCTGAACTTGCTGGACTTGACTCTGCACCATACGTGAATCAGATGATATTGGGCCCAGCACAGTCATCATACGATCCTTAGCACTGAGCCAGCTAGCCAGATTATCGTGTGTATCATGGAAATCCTTCATATCCTCCATGAACTTGATTCTGTTAAAAAACAAAACTTTCTCCATAAGTATCAATAGAAGCAGAAAGGTAATATAATAAGGTTATTGATTTTACGTCCCTTTTAACTAAGAAGGATTTGAGAGACACCAGGGTGCTGGAATTTTGCTCCCTCAGCTCACATCTGCGCACCCTCAAATGCCATAGCAGAAAGATTGACTATGAATAAGAATGATATAAAGTTCAGATGGCATGTGTGTGATGATAGATTCTAAGGAAGAATTAAGACTCAAAGGATGTTTGTGAACCTGTTGCTGAGGAGTTCAGCTGTAGAGGGTAAGAGAAGCAGAGGTAGACCAAGGAGGTGATGGTTAGATTCGATGTTGAACGATTTCAAAGTGAAATATGTAGAATCAGTCCTAACTACTAATAGGGGCTCATGCCAGCGACTTGTTTGCAAACAGAGACTTGCAGACTAGACTGGACGCTGAAAGGCAAAACCGTCTCAAATGAAAATGTATGTGTGTATGTAAATTAAAACCTACAACATAATGTTGTTATGGTGGCTTCTCTTCAGCTTTGGAAAGTCAGCCAACAGCAACATGTACTACTGCATATTCAACATCTGTTTGATAACTTGTATTAGTGCGATGTCTATATGATATTTTCATCTGTAATTGGAAAACGAAATGGCTGTGAGTTGGAGAAAGGTGCCTGTAGTTGAGATGGAAAGCTTAGGAAAACAATTCCAGGGATAGCCAACAGTGGACACATTGGCCAGTTATGCTAAGCTATTCTGAGCACTCAGATTTAGTAATTCAGTTTGAAAAATACCACTGATTGCATCAAAGTTAAGTACTGTACCTGTCTTTACAGCGATCGTGCACACTCTTCCAGCGTGTTACCACATCAGTCAGCTCATCATGCAGTGTGTCTGCTCCTAGTGCACCTGGTTTTCTCTTCAGAAGATCATTAACTTGGGTCTTGGTGCTGTCCAGCAGCGACTGTTTCTCATACATCTCCTCCAGCACCACCTAAAGTCACACAGTAATTCAGTTCCATCCCATGATACTGTACAAAGATCAAGTAACAACATCACCCCTAGAACGCCAGAGTATTGTGTGCAACAAGTTTGGTGGTGGACTTCAAGTTACAATTACATCAGAAGGAGCCAATTACCTTTCACCTGCAGGTAAAATATCAGTAAGTGAAAGACAATTACTTTTACAACTAAATACTGCTATAGCATAACCCAAAATCACTATCTTCTATCACTATGTTTTAAGAAAACTTGACACAATAACAGGTCTTGAATAAAGCAGAGTTTACACAATATTTTGCTTTGAAAGACAAAACATAAATTGAATCAGCTGGAGCAGAAAAGCATTAAGTCACTTTTCACTACTTTTCAGGAGAGAGAAGAAAAATCATTGACAGAACAGAACTTAACATACACACTATATTTGTCATCTACACTCACGTGCCACGGTGGGTGAGTGGATAGCGTGTCGGTCTACTAACCCCAAGATTGCAGGTTTGCTCCTGGCCGTGGTAAGCGATTTTTGAAAGGCGGCAAAAATACGACACGCATGTCATACGTTGTTGGCATGTCAAAGAACCCATTTGAATTCAGTAGGCCGTGTTAATAATGGCAAAATTATTCTCGGGAGTTTCCGCCAACACAAGTTCCTCATTTCTCTACTAGAAAGCGCTATAGTGTTCAAGGAGCTTAGATATCTAACCTCCTTGACTTTCATAGTGATTCAAGGAACAACGAAATTCGACATGCAAGCTACCCTCTGGGTATCAAATTACAAAGCTTGCACCCGGCACTCGAGGCCATACGATATTATTATTATTATTATTATTATTATTATTATTATTATTATTATTACCGGCATAAAAAAGCAAAACACTACGAATATCAGGCAAAACTCAATGTTTGACCGTTACAAACCTGGTATCAATTGAATGTTGTGACTTTGCAGCAATATGGCAATGTGCCGTGATTTATTTAGCTCATTTGAGAAGTTTCAGCGCAACAATAATTATTGTTAAATATTGTTGATCGTGATAATCACAACACCAATGTTAACGTTTTCCACCTTCGGACAACAATAAACACAAACAGCTGTGAATTCTCGTGCCTCATATTTTGAACATTACGGTTTGTCCACAACATTCATAATCGTACAGTGCAACAGGTCGGAGGAGAGTACGATGGATTCCAGGTTTCAAGTATTTCCAAATTCGTGTTTGTGCACTGTTTTAATTGTCTTTATCAATATTGTGTTTCAATCACTGTACTAATTAAGGTAATTGACTTATGATAAATTGCCATATTGTTGTAGTGCCATAGTATTTGATTAATACAAGGTTTGGAACAGTCCAACATTGAGTTCAATTGAAATTCGTAGTGTTTCACTTTCTTTGCCGGTGAGTGTATACTGTGAAGCAACTATTCAGGTTATATTTGTGTTAGTGGAATATCAATTTTAATTTAATTAACTATTTTTCAAATCAATTTTGCAAACGTTACTTAGTGCCAACAGCTCCACGGTCAGTTTAGCATGGCATGAAGCCATCCAGAATGAATAGCCTACTTCACATGATATTTTATTGTAAAATAAAAACCACCTAAATACTGTAGAAATGTAATTTACAATACCACTGTAACACGCGGGAATCTTTCAGTGCAGCCAACATTCAGTATGAAATACAGCGCTGAAAGGCAGCAAGTAGTTTGACTTGATTCATTTCTCCTCTGATAGCACTACATGTAGCAGTGGTTTCTGAATTTAAGAGAAGGTTGACCTAATTCTTCCTTATGACGTTTGAAAGCCCTCAGGTCAATACCTCAGAATACTAAATATTCAAAAAATGGCCATTTCTTTAATTAATTCGTTACAGCTCCGACCAATTCAATTGTACAAAAGTATGAAATATAATAGTTAATGTTGGGTTTAAAAATAAAGTTCAAAGAGATAGAACTGTTCAAAATTTAACAAATGGAGGCTTTGAGAATAAATGCATTTCATCGAATTATTGCTAGTAATGCTGTGGCTCTCTATGAACAATATTTTGCAACAGGGCAATCAAACTCACCTTAATTTGTTTGGCAGTCTTGTGAGCATCCTCTTTGGTCTGAGGTACAGACTCTTTGGGCAGGTTGCGTTGGACTTTATCGAGGAAGGTACTGAGTATACGAAGGTTCTCCAGGAACTTCTTGACCTCATCACGAATACTCTCGAGCTCACTCTGACGATCGGTGAGCCGCACTCCAAGCAAACCGTACCTGTTGTTGATCTCCGTCAACTGCTGCTGAACTGGAGACATTTCTGAAACAGGTAACATTTTAATGACCATGAACAACCTGTTTAATAAAAGAATACACCATATTTCAAAGAGACGCAGATTTTCTCAATAATATTCAGACACAGAAAGGTATTTGCTATCAGGCCAGATCCTCGCATTCAAGTCTTGATACTGCTCAACAATTACTGACGACAAGACAGACTTAAAGTAACCATTTCAAACAGTTGTAGTCTAGTGTAACCGACAATAATAACAACCCAGTAACGTCAAATGGCAAAAGAAAATTGGTATATTTGTTTATCCCTGGAGAAGACTGTTTTGATGCAACTAGATATTATACTTGAAGCATCATTACTTTCGACTTGACATTTAAGTGCTACGCTAGAGCTACCGAGTGGTCAGAAGTGAAATCACTAACCAGCCAATCACAGGCAGCCATTCATATTGATGTAACATCGAAAACAAAACTAGATTTGCTATCGATATGAATGGCTGCGTGTGATTGGCTGGTTTAGAGTTAGTTACAATATAATTTCCATTCTTCAATACTGTACTCTCAATCAATATGGACAATAACTGACATATGTCATAGAAATACATAGAGTTAGTTATTGTATTTTTAAGAGGCAGAAATGGTTGAAGTTATTTGTCTTCTGACCGCTAGGTAGATCTGGCATAGCACTTAAATGTCAAGTCGAAAGTAATGCTACCCCAAGTCTAGGTAGAAGAAAATCTTGAACAAGTAGAGGAAATAGTATTTTCTTTTGAATATAAATTATATGCCAGCATGATACAAAATCCCGAACGTTTCCCTCATTATGTGTGTTTACAAAGAAATGCTAAAGAAAAAGAACAGTAGAAATTTAATCTACAACTCTTTTTCCCAAGAAAATTTCCTCAAAAGTGGAATATGGGCTTTTAAAAGACTAAATTGGAGATTAATGGCCCTCAGCATTTCTCGCTGCTAGCTCTAAATTATTTTACTCTTTGCTGGTGGCAACTCTGTACTGTATTATAGGCCATAACAGAAATAAATAGTGAACTATCTTGAATTTTTCTTTTTTTTAATGTTAGGTATGCTTCGAGTTTGAAACGTCAAATAAATTTCCACAAATGTGTAAGGGATAAAATATCTTAAAGCCTACTAAAAGAAAAAGAAAGAAAGCTCTCCTAAATAAACCACAAACCCACCTTCCAAGTGGAAGCCATCCTGAGAGGAGCGACGACTGCTGAATCCACTGGAACCACCAGGTGACACTGGACTTTGCATGGAAAACCCAGCTGACTTTGTAGGTGATGGAGAACGAGCATCTTGTGATGTGCGGCGCACTGCAATGAATGATACACTTTATAAAATGCTCATTCCAACTCTACTTATACATTACATATCAGAAGCATTTTATTAATATATGGATAGTTCAAAATATCAGTTTTACTTACAAGGACTGGCTGTGACAGATGACCTCTTCGTAGGACTGTATGCAGAGCTTCGACGACGGGCAGGAGATTCCGGTCGCTCTCCTCGGAGCAACCCATCATATGCATTGCCCAAGTCATTTACTTTGTCAACGGTATTACCATAATCACGGTACTCTTTCGTCAGAGGCTGCAACAATCAAATGCACACATTATATTAGTGATCTGGATATACCAGAAGTAAATGGTACACTTGTATGACAACAAGTAAGAACAACAAGTAAACACAACGATTGAAAAGAGAAAGAAAAATGGTAAGAAGGTTTGTGGATAAAGAAATACGAGGGTAACCATATTGTTACATGCCACCCCTAGTGGCACTTTTGTTAACTGGATTACGGTGGGTAGAAAGCACAACACAGGATGTTCCTTTTAAAGAAATAATTAATTTTATTTCGGCCAGAAAGTTACACTACTCATCAGCAATTACAAGCAATTAGAACCTTACTCCCGTTTCCTCAAGTCGAGAACACTTCCCCTTTCACTTGTCAATGAGCCACAGAAGTTAATCCTCCCGCTAATGAGCCTGGTGGCCTTGACAGAACTACATGCAACTTCTTCCTTTTGTACACAAATTACAGTTACTTACGATAACTCGCTACGAGCAGCTTCGCTGTTCACGAGCTGGGAAACAATGTCACTGGATTTCGTAACCACAATATCTCAGACACTCAGTGAAATCACACTCACTCAAAACACAGGCAGTCCCCTGTATGCTTCTCACTTCCTCGCTGTCAAGAGAAACGGCTTCACTAGGGGTTTTGTAAGTCACCACACTTCTGTCGCTCAAGATAAACGCTCACACTAGTTCGTAAAACACAACAACTGCTGCTTGACAGGTCGCTCTTATATAGCAGGCCGGTGACTCAATAAATGCTTCTAGACCCATCCAGGGTTCACGGCTTCTCGAGGTTTCCATCGCTGGCTCAGTCACGAATATTCTGGACCATCCCTTTGTCCTAGTAGTCCTGTTGCATAAGGCGCACGCAATACACTGAGGCCGAGCAGCCCAGCCCTGGGGCAGTTGTGACTCAAGCGGCGAGCAATGAAACAAACTCACAGCCGTAACAATATATACCCTGTGAGCTGCCTCAATGGGATTGACAGTTCTCGTCTCACCATGTGGTCTGAGAACGAGGTTACCAAACTGTTTAGGACAAAGTTACAGTTGACCAGGCACTGAAGCACATGGACTGTAATATTGCAACGCAGAGTATTATGACATCAACTATGACGAACATGGATTAAGAGGCAAAGGAGTGATGACTGACGTGGAATTTTCGGCCAAATGTCAATCCCATTCTGGCAGCTCACAGAGTATAGTTAAGAGTCAAGGAAAGAAAAATGATGAAAAAACATATTTTGAAGCATAAAGGTTGAGTTGACTTTGGAAGCAACTTATGATGTTAAATGTTAACCAACCTACCCAGAATACAGGTGGAATATAACAAGTTAAATATGTATTTTGTCAATTCTATCAACAGGATCATTGTTATAGGGTTACCACATAGAAAATAATGTTTCATTGTGCATGCGCACCAAAGTAGGGGAGAGTGTTTCCAGCTCTCTTGTATGTCCACTATTAGTCTTTCTTCTGTGCATGTGGACAGGTAGGGGAAGTGTCTCTCTCTCTTTTTCTCGCTGCTACTGGTTTTCTTGTCGTTGGACCTAGTGAAGTCGTGTATGGAGGGGGAAGCTCTTCAGCAGCAACGTACGGTGAGTCCCGCCTCCAACATTCTTTTCTACGGGGTACCCCTAAAGTAATACCATCAGTGTTCTTGATTAACCGAAAGTCTGCTTCTTCGACCTCATTGTTATTTAGATACACTCCAGAGTATACAATAGCCAAACAACAATTGAGCAACAGCCGATTGAGCTACAATTTCTGGTGGCATTGCATTGATTTGTGAACTAGATCGCCAAATGAGCAAGAAGAAGTGCATTGAAAGTGCTCAATACAAACTTACTGTTAATGAATAAAAGGTGTTGATTCTAACAATATGGGCCCCATTCTTATATGGGGCAAGAACAAACTCTGTAGTAGGATATGATTGCCATTCTCTCCAAATGCGGGTGTTCATTTGCTCAATCTATATTGTAGCCCCTATTGATCTTGCTTCAACCTCAATGAACCATCAACGCAATAAGCAACAAGTTACCCCTGTCTTACTTTCCTGCATTTCACCAGTTTTTACTCCTTCCAATACTTTGCACCTGCATGATATACCGTGTTGATTCGAATAATGCACAGTATTTTTGGGCAAACTAGGTTTCAAAAATTAGGTTGCACATTGTAAGAGATGGCGCACTGGATTCGAGCATAAAGTTGAAAGCATCCCTGAGCATAGTTCTAGCACACCCTTGCCATGTCTGTCTTCCATTCAGCTTACATTATTATTATTATTAAGCGTATGGCTTTTATGCCGGGAGTGTCCGAGGACATGTTCGGCTATTCAGCTTACAAATATAGCTTAACTAAGTCGACATGCTTTCATGGTGAAATCTGGCCATAACCTGGTCATAAGATTTTAAAACTTTAGATAAACTTGGTAAAACCCTATGAATGGGCAGAACATGAGATCAAGCCTAAAAATGGATTATGAAATTCATGACTTGACATATGGAGCCTATATTTTAGCCATGTCATGACCAAAACTAGCCAGTGGAGGTTTCTGAATGGCAAGAATGAATCCAATTCAGCGAAAAACATATCACATCTAACAATGAAAGCCAGTTAGCACAGCATACATCAAGGGTATGACGGAGCTCAGGATTAGCATTCGATTAGATTTCGACGCATACGATACCAGTACGGTAATTCAAAAATTTAAAAATCCAAACTTTCTGTATATTACAAAATTTAAGAAAAAATCTCTAGTTCTACAAGTTGCCTTAAAAAAGCGGGGTATCAAACACCATATTTATGCATTTTAGGTAATATTACCAGTAATCTTTGAACAAGGATTTTGTAGAAGATGCCTGGATATAACTAGTCATTAATAAAAATAACTATAACGCGGAAGAGTTTTTAGTGAAGGTTGCTGGCTGCCCTCTTTACAAGTGCAAGAGGTTGAAATGAGCTGTCCTGTGTCTTTCCATTTTTCTATCCTCCTTTCCCTGTATCCTGTTCACCTTGTTTTGTTTTCCTATATAGATGAGGCCATGGAAACTTCCATGTATTAAAAGCTGCATCCTTGAGAAGCAATCCCTGATCTTATTCTCACCTTCAACTCATCGACTTGGTGACGCAAAGTTTCTATTTCCACAGCCACAGGTTCCAAACGAACAACTCGCACTTCCATTTTGCTGAGCCAATCCGCCACCTGATCACGCAGTTTCTCGTAAGCTCCCAACTGCTCGGCACGTGCTTTGCCCAGCTTCTGTTTCTCATCCAATAGGGAGTTCAGATCCTTCCATTGACTCTCCAATGCCTGTGAATGAACAATGAACACCATTAAAAAAAAATTAAAACATAATATAATATACATTGTTATTATCGACTAGCTTATTGTACCCATCGTTGACGGGTTTGTACTGCAGAGGTAACCCAAAAAATAGCACTCGGGAAGACTGATGATAGGTTATCTTAGCTGTGGCTAGGTTGTCAGACCTTGCTTGGCCAGCTTTTGTGTGAATTCATAATTTGCAACGAGTACATTGTTCTGCTTATAATTAGGTACTAAAGGAAGAACAGTTGGGGTAAAACCAATAAACATTAAACAGTCATTAAGGGAAATAAACTTACAGCCAGCATATTCTTTGAAAGAGTTTGAAAAAAAACATTTATTTCCTTTTGGCCTTCTTAACCTGACGAGTGCCACGCTTGTCTATAGAAGGTGCATGAGAACGTTTTTGTTTTTCATATTTCCCATTCGCTCCCAAGTGCCAAGTCTAACTTTGGCATGTTCTGCCATCTTTGAGCATAATGTAGTACCTCTTGAGTTTGTAAACAAGCATGGCGGAACAACACACAATTTCTTCTTGTACAAGTAAGGAGTAACATGCATTAGTTGCCTTCTGGTTTTAGGAAATAATTTTATTTTGGGCTCTTAACCTGTCAGAGCATAAAAAACGTGAGCGTAAACATTTTAATTTTGATGTTCTCAAAACAATTAAAATGACACACGATTTGAATTTGCATCTAGAATAATGAAGACCCAAAACATATAAGCATTTTAAGTCTATCGCCGCCCTGAAAATTTAAAAAAATTACGGCATCTATTTTTTTGTTTACAAGCGACTGAAAAAACTCAGCACTGAGGAAGCAAACAGCTATTGGGAAACTCAGCACATAAAGGGTTAAGCCATGCAACCAGCTCCAATTTAATTGATTTTTACTGACATTATGTGTCATGTTATGATTACGAAAAATGACTACAATGTATTGAAATATTAGAAGCCATGTTTATATGAAGAACAGAAAACTGCTAGGTAAAAACAGGTAAATACTGCTCTGCTTGAAAGGACAGGAGATAAAGAGTGCCAATAACAAAGGAAGCATCCAGCTGGTTCACTACCATAATAAACAAAAACAAAAAGGAAATTAATAGAATGCTGATCTGTACGATGTTCAGAAGCAACAAGAAATAGCAATCTAATTCTTTAAGGATAAATTGTAAAGAAAAATGGAAAGGAAAGATATTGTGAAGAATAACTGAGATTGTTACCTTGATCTTGTCTCTAACAGGAACTGTATCGGTCACATCCTTCTTGCCAACCAAGTTCTTGCCATTGAGGACAATATCACTGAACTCCTCACGCTTTGAATCACGTTTCACAGCCAGGTCATCCATCTTTACAGTATACTCGAGAATGTCCAGCTTGGTCACTTCCCTGGACTCTACGATCTCCACCACTTCGCAGTACCATTGCTCGAACTGCACCACATTCACCAGGAAGATGCTCAGTGAGGAATGTACCTCCTCTAGGAACTCACTGCGACGCATTGTCTTGTCCTGCAGCTTCTCAAACCTGAATCACACCAGTTAAAACATCTCAATTGACACATTTAACAGATGTGGTTGGAAGTAATTTCTTAGCTTTTGTAACAAACTTTTGGCAACAACGTTCAACACTTTGCTTCAATTAATCTGTTGAATTAAATGTCTATTGCAAGGATATCTAGGCAGACAATCATAGTTGTAGTCATTCCCCAAGTCTAATTTCTTGGATTGGGGTGTGGATCATTTATCTCCATCTCTAGTTGCATTCTGGGTCTACCTATTGGGTCTTTTAATATTTTATAATTTTAAAAATTAATCTACCGGTATTGGCTCTAACTTACAGAACTGTTGAATGAAAGTTCCGGTACACAATCATTAAAAAAAACTGAAATGCCAGACAAAAAGCAGGGACTTACCAGATAAGATAAGAACACATTTTTAACGGAACATCTCCTTCGTCAGTGGGAGGAGGAATATCGAAAAATACTGGCCAAAGTGATGTACTGTTCTGTGTTCTTACCTTAGTAGCTAGCCCACTTGAGGACTAACTTAGGCATATCTCAGTTGATTTAACAGTTTAGACTTTCATGACCAGCATTATATTTGCCAACAAAAACTTGTTTTCTATTAGATATCAGTTATATGGGCAAAAAAGTATGCATAAACCACACAAAATTTACAGTTGATAAACAGATACTAGCAACTTAAAGTAACAAAGAGTTACTGTACATTTCAACTTCAAATTTGATCTCCAAAAATGGGTGTGGGACGATTATAATGGAAGTGCAATCAGACACATCCCAAAGTAAGTTGTGCTAACTAGTAGCCTGAACTAATCCTATCTTGCAAACCTGTAGTGCAATTATCTGCTATCTTCGCCTTGCATTCATCCGACTGCTGATTCGCGAGTTAATTTCCAGTATGAACCCCAGTTTACGGCTGTGCATCCCTCTCTCTCTCAAGCTTCTTACATCTTCCCACAGCAACAAGGCAAAATACAATCCCATAGTGATTCTGGAGAAGGTAGCATCAACACACTCTGCCAAAGAATTCCCAAGAAAACCCTGAAAGCTTCACTTGAACTTTTGTACAATATCTTCAAAAGTATTGAGTGAAAGATACCAAAATTTAACTCTTGAAGAGCAAACATATTTGCGAGTTGAGCAGCTCACACAACCAGCATTGCCAATATTCAAGAGGTTCTGAATGTAGCTCTAGCTGACTTTGAGCAGTTCACTCCAAGCTACCTGGGTTTTTATCAAGGAGCATAAAGGGGCACTCAGTATAAATATGAACTGAAAATGAATGTGATAAGTCAGTACTTGCTTCTGTGAACCATAGCACGACTTCCATGGTCAGGTCATAATATGATTACCATGGTCAGGTCATAATATGATTACACTAAACGACACACACCAATCATATTTTGTTTCATGGGACCCAAGAAAAAATCGGGAATCACTTGAAAAGAACTTAGAAAAACAATGTTTACCAGAATCAGATCCACTCCGTATTTTTTAATAGCTCTAACAAGAACAGGGTTTCTCCTTGCCGTATCTTTTCTGAAATATTCCATGTTGATACTATACCTTTGCCTTGCGTGTCATTTACGATATATTCCACAACATATTTCCCGCCCTACCGGGTCGCATACGGAATATTCTGCATGCTAACATAAGCCTACATTTAACTACGATATATGGCAGGAAGGTATTACGGCATGCTTTCCAAACGTAACTTTAAACCAGAAATGAAGACATAAATCACTTCATATTTTTCAGGATTGGTTAGATACATACTTGAGTTCGACAGAATCAACTGATGTACAATGTAAACAGTGAAATATTGGGCTGGTTCAAGTGATTTTACTTCTGACCGCTAGATATCTCTAGCATAGCACTGAAACTTCAAGTTGGAAATAAGGGTGGCGCTACTATTGTTCAACATATTTAAGTTACACTGGAAGGGTTAAATAGGGCATTATCATAGCTTTGCCACTGGCTACCATCCCAGCAAGGAGAGAATCATATTTAGGAGGCATCTTACTGGAAGCAACCCACAACCTGATCCTGTTCATAATAAATGGCTTGACCAGGGCTCATGGGAGGTACGGGCATTTATTCATTCATTCATTCATTCCAAGAGTCGCTCACAAGTCTTTAAGTACCATCGAGATCCTTGGCCTACATTAACTTAATTTCCAAATCAGACACATGACTGGTAATTTAAAGAAATCTATATAATTGATTGAAAGTACAGTGCACCAATAAGATACATGAGAACTGTGAAGGTCAAGCTACTTTATCTGAACTAACCTGGAGGCTACATCATGCAGCTTGGCATCAATCTTCTTGGCAAGTCTTGGGTTACTAGCAGTAGTCACCAGTTCCTGAGCAGACTGAGTTACACTCTCCACACTAGGACGATGGCTTTCGACATCTGACTGCAACAACCGATGTTCACGCAGTTGTTCTTCCAGGCGCTCTTTGTTCAAGCTGGCAGGACGAAGTGATGATCTAAAGCAAATACAACATTCCATTAGAAGAGCAACACAGGAGACACAAACACTCTCACTCCCCCCACTATTTGGCCACTCTGTCATTCTATGGTTTGTCTCTTAAATTCCATAAACAAACTCCGCTATGAATCTCAATAACAACTCCTCAGTATCAAACATTTCACTGATTCCATTTGTCCACAAAATGCAGGGCTAAAAGTCTGTTGCAGTGTGGCATCTTTCCACTAGCAATACATAATGTATGATCAATGTTAGCGATCAACATCGACTCATGAATTGCCCAGCACATTGCACTTGCAGTACGCAAGGAGAAGTGAGAGTCTAGGACATCCACACGTACCAATGTAATTTGAGCTCAAGTATGACATGCAGGCATTTTATACATGCTCAGGATTATACAAATGTAATGTTAATTATGCAGCATAAATCCAATGAGTGTGGCGAGAGCCTAAACAATTACTCAAAAGAAGATGAAACTTCAGCAAATAAAGGAAGAAAAATTAAGTGCTTTTCCATGCTGAATATTTCAACTTCCTTTTGTTTCGTGAAGAGGGATGTATTCTGTTACCAATTTTAAAATGGTTAACGTACACGCATTTTATGTATTCTTTCTACACAAACCAACAATAATCTGCCATTAAGCCAAGTTGCACCTTACTTGGTACTGTCCCCGTTTACCTGGATAGTAGGCTGTCAGATATCCGCCCCCTCAATCGGATTGCCAATTATCAATCGCACCGGCACAGTTACATCAATGAAAATGGCACTGACAGATACTATCGAGATAAGAGCACAGAAGTTCACAGGAAATCATTGTGGAACACACCAAAATAGACGGGGGTTCATACTTACCGTTACTTACCTCTTAATTATCTCGGGGTTTGAGTTGACAACAGGATCACTAAAAGTCTGTTCACACAATAACCTCCACCATGACATTTAAAAATGAACCAGAACGAAGACGAGAACTTTGAACTGTACAAAAGCTTTATTTCTAATAAAGGGTATGATTTTACTAACACAACAAAAACAACGTGGCTATCAGTAGCCCAAGTCAATCTGACTACGTCCTCCAGTAGGACTTGCAAAATTATTATACAACATGATATATAAAACATTTTAGCTCCCAAGAGCTCCAAATAACGTAATATTCATAACACTATTGGATTGGAAAAGGACGTCAGGGTGTGACATATATAGAGCATTTGGTTTCCTTTTAATAAACAAGAGAATGGTATTTATAGTCGCAAGGCCAGAGTGTGTACGACCTCACTCCCTGAGAACCATATGTTGACACAGCTGCGGGCTACCTTCCAGCCTGTTGCATACCGGTCAAATGCACTCCCTTCTCACACGCTATGTTACGTAAGAATACAGCTTGTACTCTCAAGCTTTTAAATGTCTAGAAGACAACTCACATTATATTTACGCAAATCTTTCAAGTACTTTGCTCACGTCCTAGTGGATCATTATGTTAATTTCTTAAACTTGTTAACTTCAATCCAAATGTTTAATTAGCTCTTAAATGTTTATAACAAAATCACATAAATTATTTATAACAATTAGAAATTGTTTATAATATTTGTCAAAGACAATAAAAATATTATAAGCACGCCTTTAACATCACTCTCGTTCCACATTATTTTCAAAAATATTTACAGCAATTATTTACAATATTAACATTTAAATTGTTTAAATTATTAATTTAATAAATACATTAACCACATGTTCATTCGGTTGATAATTTTATAATCCTGTTTAATATAATCGACCAATGAAGGTTAGTTATACATGTTAATGTCACAATCTGGTTTAATAAAGGTTTTAATAATGATTTGTGACGGCAACCTTCATTCAAAATCTTACCTCAAATTCTTTCAAAACTCGTGTTAATTATAACAGTAAATCACTTGATTAATTTTCAACGAACTATGACAATCTTACTCCAGCGGAAAATCCTTCGCTAACAAGTTAATGCACAATCTGCATTAAAAATATGCCCAAAATCATCATATATTAATCTATATGGCATTTAAAACTTCCACATTACTTACAAAACTTCCACAAATAATTCTTTAACATTTATTCCTGTGGGAACTTCCTTCATATTCAAGGGCATTATATCTCAGCGACTTTCAACACGCGCTGCACTAGCGATTATACATTCATAGTTCCACTTAAAAATTTTAATAATCATTAATTGTTTCAAAACTGCTTTTCTTTAACCTTCGTGGATTTCATTCATGAACCGAAATGAAGTCAAAACTTGCCAATCACAAACAAATTTAATAGTGAATACGCTTATATACGCCTGTCTGGTCTATCAAAATTTAAGATTAACATCTTTAAAAAAATGTAGTATAAAAATACTATCTTCAAATAAAGTGCGACTAAAATGCAAAGTAGTCGAATAGAATCCAATTAGACTGGGGAATGCAAACATCGTTATATAATTCTCTAATTGAGAAAAACTCCTAACAAAAGTACTTGACTTTAATGCATTCAATAATTCATTATTAACGTTACTCTTTCACAAAAGTGTCTATGATGCAATGTTCATTCATAACTGACGATAAATGTCTGTGTTGCAATCAATTCAAATAACGACTAGTATTTCCAAGATCGTCGACAACGTAAGAGATTTTAACGCTCTAAAATCATTTAAATGTTCTTCATTCTTGATGATGACAGAAAATTGTTCAAAGTAATTAAACTGGGGTAGAATTACTTTAATAAAGTGACACGCTGTCTGAATTTAAATCTGCCATAAAAATCATTAACTTACAGTCAAATCGTGACTACAAAAATATTAATTACTGAATATTCTAAATATCAGTCTCAACTGATTCAAAATCATTAACTATGCCCATGACATAACAATGTCTTAATAAATCGTCGAAAAATGCAAAACTCATCAAGGTGTACTGAGAATAAGAATCTCAACAAGAAAATAGGGCAAAAAACATGAGGATAAAAATATGGGAAAAATGGTTGCTCAAACATTATTAGTAAACTCAAATACAATAAACGTTCACGACTACCTTATCTGCCGATTGACGTTCCAGAGGAAAATTCCCCAAAGAAGACTGCTGATGGATCCATTTCACCACGTTAAAGCTGAGCTCCATCCTCGAAATAGGAAATAGCACCCTCGGAGAATCGAACTGCTTCCTTCTCCGGAAATCGCTCTGCTCCTCGAAGACGAATAGACATCCTTCCGGCAATAATCTTCTTTGTGAGTCGGGATATCCCTGACCTCTCTTGAAAAATTCCCTGAAGTTCCAGTAGACAGTCGTCATGAAGTTTTGTAGAAATTTCCGAAGAAATTATTCATATTCAGAGTATGAAATTGTTTCTATGGCTGTTCGATGGTATTCAGCCTTTAATTACGAAACATGGGTGTAGATGGTATTCACCGCATGTTCGCTTGTGTGGAATAGCAATTAGCGAAGTTCCATGTCGCTATCTTACTCCAATGAAGTATGTCCCAATTGCAATAAGCCCTTTTAGCCTTCCATCTGCTCTTCGGTTGTAGTGTCAGAAGAACAAACTGCCGTATTCAATTGCTCCATTATACTGTATCGTTCTGTAACCAAGCAATCTGAAGTCTTTCTACTCCACTCGCAGCGTCAGCCTTGCGTTGATTCTGGCTAAACAAAAGTGCTTCTCTAGTGGCGAGATAATCACTTTTGTCAGTCGTATAAAACTGCTAATATCTTTTAAACTGATCGGTCGAAATTGTTCAGCCTTTCTCTATAACTGCATGTAGCACTGCACAATCCAATTGGCTTATCGGTGACCGCTAACTGTTCGAAGCTAAACTTGTAGAAGCTTTCTAAGGTCCGTTTCAACTTCACCTAGTTTGACCTGGATCTCGTTAATATAGTGGCCTCGCCACGCGTTATAAAGACGATTCTTTTCACTGCTGTTCACTTCGACGTCTCACTATAATGAATGTATAAGAAAAGAACTTTCACAATATACTTCGATGATCTGAGAATGAGATCTCAGAATGATCAGAGAACGAAAGAGGCTCCTCTCTTCTGCGCAAGCCCTTTTATTAACTTCACGAGGGGCGTTTCCATCCCTTCCAAAGCGTGATACTGCGTCATCGCTAAAAGTTCCAACTTCGTTAATACATGACGGATTTTCAAAATTCAAAAACTGAAAATAAATTTCACCAAAATTCCAAATCAATGCTTTTACTGCAAATGGATTTCCACAATTCTGCATTCCAAAAGTAATAAAAATACCATAGTTTCAGCAATCTCCGTCTTCCTTGAAACTATCGTTCATTGGTTCATGCCTCTCCTCCAATAGCATAGTTTCTTCCTCAGCAGAATTCCTCGTTTCCTGCGACTGCGTCGTACATCTTGGAACATTCTGGACTAAAAGCTGACGTCACTGAGAATCTCGGCTCAAGTAACCTGCTAGTATAACATATACGTCATCCGTGCTTACGTCATGACTACCCACGTCATAACTATGACAGCCATAACTCTCCTAATAATTTCAAATATAGCCACCGTGGTCTCTATATAATTCAATTACGGGGGCAGTACCTTTTTTCAATTATTTGGAACAAAGTTCCTTCTTTTAATACAAAAAATGGTAGTATTAGGAAGATCCAAATTTCAAAATTTTACATAAAACAAAATTGTTACTACTACAACAAAAGTTGTATTGTTTTAATATCAGCATTAGGTGACTTTCTTTAACACCACACCATTTTGAAGAAGTAAAATTATTTGAACATACAGGGTCAATACCTCTCCAGTTCTCTAAATAAAATAAATTTAAAAAATGCCCATGTTATTCAGAGAAGTGGCCTTCAAATGTAGATACTCATGCGTTATCAAAATAATCACCACATATATTATATTACTGTATTTGAATTGCAGCCGAAGGGTCCCCCATCAAGTTCAATTTCAAGTAGTTCCAACTTTGGCTACCAGAGATGCAACTGTCACTGACACCTAGCGGCGATCGTTGGAACGTTATTAACCAGCCAAATATAACCTACAAATTTGACTACACACTACCAATTGTAGTGGTAGGTTCTCTACATAAATCAATGCCATATCCCTACAGGCTTTACTTCCCATCCGAAGGAAGGATTAGTTAGTTATTGTTGTTTTAAGGGGCATAACGAGGTCATCTGCTCCTTTTAACACAGATTTAAGTATACAAATTTAGAATGGAATTAATTATTTAAATGTGGACACCTGAATATCAAAAGACTGCAAATTAATAAAACCAAAAATAAACAAATCTAATATTATAAAGTAAAAATAAATATCCACGGAAAACAAAAGTTCAATTTTCAAAAAAAAAAAAGTCTTTGAGTGACTGTACACTGGGAAATTTGAAGGAAGGATTACTGAAGGATTTTAACACTTAAAAATCAGATAACTTCGGCCGGGTTTGAACCCACGATCTTGGGTAGTAGTTCAGCATGCTACCGACTACGCCACCAAGCTCTCAACCACCACATATAAAGACAACCAAATTCTTTCTCTATGCATTTCTAATCCACACAAGACATAGCTAGCTTCTCTGCACGATAGAGCAGTGTTTCACACAGCCATTAGACTTTAAGAAAAATTCTACCCAACTGCGTGTATGCAATACAACCAGAAGCTAGTCAAATCGTTATCCTTTGAAAAGTGCATCCCTCTCACAAATTACAACAATAATACTCACTTGAGCTGATTTTCAGCAGAGTTGAGCCACTGCATTAGCCCATCTAAAGCATCCTGGACTCCTTGGCTTTGTACCAGAGCAGTGTCTAGCAACTTGCACTTGTCTGCCAGAGCCTCGGACAGTTGGTTGTACTTGTTCTCCACTTCTCGTACGGGTGTTTCCAGGGCAGCTATCTCATTAGGAGTCTGTTGGCCTTCCAGTGACCGCAACAGAGCATCTAGAGCCTACATCAATAAGCATTTATGTGGAGTCACAAAGTATTGAGTTACCTCCAAACATTTGTATTATTGAACCAATTTTGATATGACTTTAAATTAAGAAATACAGGGTCCATAATTGAAGAAGTGGGTTCCAAAATGTACGAACTATACAATATAAATATTTTTGAAGGTAGCAAAAATGTTCTTCTGTCTCCATGAAATCAAAATCTTGTAACTGTCCATATTGTTTGTTGATTTAATTAAGGGTTTGCGACATCGTGGTCATGTAGCCCCATGTACTTGGCTGTGTGTGGAATTTGTCTGATAACCTGTCATATTGTGATGGCTGTATTAGTGCGTGTATTTTTAAGTCAACTGAGGATTGGGAAGGAGACAGTTAGGAACCATCCTGGCATTTGCCTGGAGTAGAAGTGGGGAAAGCACAGAAAACCACTTCCAGGATGGCCGAGGTGGATATCAAACCCACCTATTCTCAGGTTTGTCTCAAAAAGTTGGTATACCCTGTTCCAACGCTCAAGACCAAAATTAAAGTTCTTGGCAGAGCCGGGAATCGAACCTGAACCTCCAGAAAGACAGCCAAGCATGCTAGTCACTACACCATGAGGTGATCTAATAATTATTATCATATTTATTCTGTGAATTTTTCTCTTTTGTCTCTGCCTCCCCCTGCACCTGCTTGTTATTGTGTTTGTCCTTAATCATTGTTTCTATCAGTTTCCTGTCCATCGTCTATCTCAGAATTAACATTTCAATGCAAATAATTTGAAGGCAGAAGAAAAAATATTCCCAAAATGGAAGAAATCACATTAACCATTCATCTTCATTCATTTCATCCCTCATGAATCTCCTCTAATGAGCCTGACATCGAGAGGGGCAACTGGCTATAAAAATCATCTACCCCATACAATTTTATCACACCTCATCCTCCACCCCATTGAAATGGGAATAATAAGAGGTAGACATACATTCAATGAGGACAATAAAATGCCAAAAGAGGAAAGAGGAAAAGCTATTGGTTTCCTGTAAGATCTTGTTCTTTAGCTTAGTATGGTTTGGAAATTGAATCTTGACTTGTAGATGAATTTAGGTAAAATAACAGTTAGTATACTGTAGTTTAGCATATAATGTTAGGATAAACACAGAAATAACTGGGTACCAGTTAAGTATGTTTAGGGAAATACTGTAGCTTTCTAGCATGCCATAGGGCTTTGCCTTCTGAATAGCAAGACCATTCGGCTCGATACGTCATAAAATTGTAGATATTACTACAAATATTTTCTCTTGGATGAGTCGGAATTGTAGAGTAAGACTGAAAATGATACAGTCAAGATTCAATTCAGGTTCAAATCTTGATTTTGGTTACATTTTTAGTCTTACTCGACAACCATAAAATTGAATAGGTACGTTTTGGATTCCACAAAACTATATAAATTATTGCATTTTGAGAAACAAATATCCCATATATTTCATTCAAAATCATTTAAGTGTACACTACAGCCTCCCCTTATAAGTAAATAATAACTGTGCTCCATATATTTTAAAATGCAACTACTAGCCTACATACCTGTTTAGCAGCATCCACAAGGCGACCTTGTGCAACGAATTCGTTGTTGAGTGTTTTGGTTCTGTTCAGTTGGTCCTCCACTGTTCTAGGGTCTGCTCCTACAGGCTCCGTTAGGACTTTGTTAGCCTTAGGCTCAACCTCTTTCAGCCACGTCCTTGCCTTGTCCAGAGAGTCGCGGTAGTCCCGCTGCCGCCCTCCAACACCAGACAATCGGTCTGACAGTCCATTGGCACGAGAGAGTAGATCACGATATTGAGCAGACACTGTAGAAACCTCATTACGAATAACAGATTCCTGAGGAGGTTCAATGTGAGGCAGACGCTGAGGAAGGGTAGTACGGAAATCGTTCAGATTCGATAGGTAATCCTGCGGAAATAAATAAACAATATAAAATTAATCTTAATGCAACTATAAACAAAGAATATCAATAAATTCATGATTATTTGCCTTGGCCTTATGGAGAACGTGCCATTTCCGATTTCTTTCTTATTTATTAAGATTTTGGCTAACTACTCCAACTTGAGCAACACTAGAATAGCTTGTACTCAATTCACCAGAAGAAGAAAGAGGAAAGATTAGTTATCTGTCAAACACAGGTTAAGTTCTTGTTCAACGAACACATAAAAGTACAATCTGATTTGGCTATAAAGCCACTTCCACTCACACAGTCACATGAATATTGTGGAGTACAATTTATGCAAACATGAAAGTACCACTATTCCTATACTTGTACCGTATGGACAACCAAAATGCAATTCAAAGAAGAAAAACAACATATAAATAATTTAAGACAGATACACACCTTAGACTCGTCGACAAATTTCTGGGCTGCCATGGTGATGAAACGAAGATCTGCTTGGTGAGCAATGACATCACTTACAAACTCCTTGGTGCTGTCAGCATTGCTGTGAAGCTTGTTGAGATTGGATAAGGATCGTTCCTTGTCCTCCAGAGTGCGACGAGCTTTGTCCATCCAGGTGGAGAATGAACCCAATTCATTCCTGGAAAATACAAACTTTAATTATCTTCTTAGCCTTAATATAAAACTATGTGCAACAACTGGCAGGCTGTGAGGTGCTTGCCTCCAATGTCTGATGTTTTAACTTAGAATTGAAAGTTGGCATGTAGGGGAAGGGTGCTTAAATGCAGATTAGAGAGTCAGCAGATTTAATGGCTTTTTGAAGAACTCTCCCAGGATATTCACATTATTTTATTTAGAGAATTACTGTAGTACGTAATAAAAGACCAGGAAAATACCCTAACAAGGGAAATTTCTGAACCGGGGAATCGCGGATCTTGGTGGAACCCTGCAGATATGCTAGGTAAGCCCAACTAGACAGAACCGAGAAGAAAAATCTATCAGAAAATACCTGCTGTAGACGGCAATAAGTAAGCCCTACCACAATTTTGGACTGTGCGCGCTGGTCAAGCGGGAATGTGCCTCACACCTGATTGGTGGCTCAAAAGAACACGTTCCAAACGACTGTCTCTCATCTGACAATTTAATGGGTTAAGGGGTCTCCGCCCAATCAATACAAGTTTATTATTGGCATCTATTAATTTATTGCCATCAAGTTAAGGACATGTTTCGGGCCTCATGGGCCCTTCTTCAGCCGCAAAATTAATAACATATTCACATCCATCATAATACACAACACACATACACTTTAAGAAAAACATTAAAATAGACAATTAATTATAAAATATTAACTTATCATGCTGCAAAAATTCTGCGGCCAGAGGGCTATGCTGGCTCTCCATTGTGTTATGAGTTCTTGTTTTAAAGCCGATCTACGTGACCTTGGCCCGGGAAATTGTCTTAAACCAAAGTTGGACCTTTGCTATTTTTCATTGTCGGATTGGGTAGAGACTTGACATTTTGAAGAAACCATCATACGGATCTTGCGATGGGGCGAACCAGCCTGAGTTCAAGCCTGCTTCTCAACTATAAAGATATAATAAAGGGTTTTAGAAAAATGAATACGTCGGAACAAAGCTAGGATTAGAACGAAAGATGTAGCAATAACTTACTAAACTCGAACTGAAGGAATTACACTACTGTCCGCTCTCATCTGGCGACTGTACGTCAGAGGCCGGAAAGCACCGTACAGTTGGGGAAAAAACCTCTCGCACAGCCGATCAAGCTCACGCCACCGGCATGCCAATTTCAATATGTGAATCTTAATTTCCCCTTCTAGTACTAGGGGAAAGTGATTTCCGAAATATTTTATTCATGTCCTGCCAAGTTGGGCTCATCCAACGTATCTGTAAGGTTCCAGCATGATCCAAGATTCCCTGGTTCGGAGACTTCCCTTGTAAGTCTATACACAAATAAATAATTTCATGCACAATTTTTACTTGGGAGGGTCGAATAGCCCAGTTTCAAACCCAGTCAAGTGCTATTGACAACAAGGTTCACCTTGATTCTTATGACCTAAATTCCGGAGTGCTCAATAGAACTCTTTGTTGGTTCTACGCTTCATAATATCTTCTTGACCCATAAAAGAAGGACTCTGAAGTAATAAAAAAGAAATTTTATTTTAATGAACCAAAATGTGAAAATACAAATCACGGCGAATGTTGTTGGTGGTGGAACTTGGTTGGGTTTGAAACTAAGCTACTAGTACCTCTAATTTCTTTGCATTTCTGTATATTGAGACAACCAGTGTTCACATACAGTCATTTAAGAAAAAATTCCACATGACTGATATTTGTAAATCACCCAGTCTTGAACCTTAGAAGAGAAGTCTGAAAGGTCCAAGTTGCTGTTACTATTACACAGTTCTATTTCTGAAGGAACTGTCACTAAAAAATGAATGGCATTTACTCAACAACACACTTCATTCAGTTAAGAATGGATTGTCGCCATTATCCTCTTGTTGCATTATTATCTATTTCTTACAATATTGATTTTCTTTTATGCTGCATGTCTTACAAGACAATGTGAGACGCTCAAGAAAATGTTTATTTTTCTGTTATCATTAGTTTTATAAAAGGCTTGACGATTTTAGTGAAATGTTTTTAATATGTTTTAAGAAATGTCTATATGTCTTAAATGTTAATTAAGAGGCTAAACGAGAGGCTGAAGAAGAGTACTATAGGCTCTCGAAACATGTACGTCTAATGTTATAATAAATCATAACTGAAAGGTACCGCCGACTAGTGGACTGTTTTAGTTACAACACTCAGACAACTGTCGATACAGATCCAAAATGAGTCGCTACATTCCTAAATATTGAAATGTGTATACATTCTAAGAAGACCCTTATCTTTTCCTCGGCAGCTTCGATGGCGTGGTTGGCAACATGCTGAGCTTCTATGCCCAAGATCGCGGGTACAAATCCGGCCAAAGTCTTCGGGATTTTTTAAGAGTGTTACAAATCCCTCAGTATGCCTTCCTTCGGAGGGGAAGTACAGCCGGCGGGCCCATGACATAGATTTATGGCATGTAAAAGAACCTCCCACTAACTACAATTGTGTGAAGCTAAATTTGTAGATAAGATTTGATTAACGCTCTATTAGTTCCAACGTTGGCCGCCAGGTGCCGGTTGCGATGGCATCTAGTAGCCAAGTTCACAGCTAAGTGTCGTTGAAGGTAACATTTGGTAGCAAAAGTAGGAACTACTTCAAATTGAATGTCTGCAGTCCTTACCTGAATTACAGATAAAACACAATAATACAGCCATCAAAATTAACACCGGTTATCAGACAGATTCTATACACAACCAAAGTACACGGGGCTACATGACCGTGTTGCCGCAGTCCCTAAAGTAGGGAACCAACCTATCATTTCCTTCCCGGCTTAAAAACAGCACTCGGATATGTAATATTTTACCTGAACTTGCTGAGTTCATCCCTGGCAGCTGTTAGGCGTCTCAGCAGTCTATCTGTCCTCTCAGATGCACGCTCATAGCGGGATTTGAGAGCACGTCCATTCTTCTCCAATGTTGTTACTTCTTCACTTGAAAGCACATCCCCACCTGTTGCTACTACTTGGCGGACTTGGTCCAAGCATGATGCAACAGGTCGGGTGTGAGATTCCAAATCATCTTTGATTTGCTGCAATAAAAACTTGAAGATGCATATACATTTATTTAAATTACCTCTTCATTTAATATGTTTTTAACAATTGTCTGAGGCTACTACTATATCGTAGCTTTAAGGTTGAAATTGTTGAAAGCTGGCAAAAAGAAGGTCCCTAACTACTGTAGAATCCCTTTATTCCGAACTAATTGGGACCGAACCCCATTCAGTTTAACGGGAATTTCGGAATAGGCGAATTTCATTGATAATAGCAACATATTAACTTTGTTAAGGCATAAATTAAGTGTTGAGACATCTGCTAGCTCTACACACTATCGAACAGACCGTGAACAGGTTCAGTGCAAGTCGGAAGGGAAGGACAGTGACCTTCGACTACTCGTAGCGCAATCGACTGAGTTGTAAAAATAGACTTGTCACCCCCACCCTACCTATCCCTCTCGTCTCGCATTCCACACACACGACTCACTACACTGCGCTCCGTCTGGTCCTATCTATCAGGTCAGTGTTTACTCTAGCAAAGTTTGATGAACTGTGTGCACTTACTGCAAATTTGTTGAACTGTTTTCTCTGTCCTTGTACAGTATAACAATACATGTAAGTTTTAACACACAAAAAATAACATCATCTTGTTTTCTCCTGTTTTTAAGTAAAAAAGAAGAAGTAAAAAAAGAACAATGAGTATTTTTATGAACTCTGTTCAAAATAGGAAGATTTTTGGAAGAGTGGGGTTCGGAAGAGCGTCACTCTACTCTATAATAATTCTTTCCATTTACAATTCTCTGGCTAGCTGCATTGCATATTCAGTATGGTTCTTTTGTACTGAGCCCTAGTTTGAAGGATACAATCCCAGCACAGTTGGATGGCATTTGAATGCATGAGAATCTTGTCAACAGACTCACAACTTCAACAATTCCTTGAAGTAAGGCTACCAAGACGAGCACTGGAATGATGGACGACAGGGAAGAGAGGACGAGGAAGACCAAAAATGCGTTGGATGGACTCGGTGAAGAATAGCATTAGAAAACGGAACCTGGATTGTAACACCGTGTCGGGAGAGGAATGATGGAACGACAGAAAAAAGTGGAAAGGAACCATATTTGCCCCCACCTGGTGTCAGCTGGAAGAGGGGATATGAAAATGATGATTATGATTATGAATAAAAATAAAATGTAAATACCAACATTAAAATAAAATATGGATTTAGAATTAAAAATCAATATAACAATTGAAATTATAACCACGAACCTATTACGCTGTCGTAGCAGGCGGAGAGGTGATACTCCGACGTGGCGCGTCCCAGGTGGCGGATAGGGGGGTCCTCACCAGCTTGCCAGCGGACTTGAGCGAAATAAAATAGCTCTCGCGGACCAAACACACTTAAGCCAGGGAACACCTAGAGGCACCTCTCGATCTCAACAATCGAGTAGTAATTTTGTGATCTTATCTTAAGATCACCACTAGTTGTATATTCAACTTGTAACTAAGGCATGATGGAACACACACTACTAACGCAACTACCCCAGGCCCCGGACACACGTCCGGTCTTTCCCGATCATCGGATTCTGGGGGATCGGGAACAAAATCATGCTTCAGAGAAGGATCGGAGCTTCTCAAAATCTCTTCGCCCCAAGAAAAAGAACTTCTTGGGTACTATTAACATCAATACCCTGTTGAAAACAGGAAAGCTCAAACAACTGACTGACGTCCTGGACAAATTTGATATTCAAATCCTAGCAATTCAGGAAACACGATTCCAAGATGAGAACCATTTCGACTCTGAAAACTTCAGGATATTTAAGGGTAAACCAGCCATTAATATCACAGGCAATTTATTAATGTTTGGGACGGCTTTTGCAGTGAGGAAAACTATCTTAGATTCAGTTATTGACTTCACATCGCCATGCGAAAGAATTTCAGTGCTCACAGTAAAATCAAGCAACAAGGCATATGCCTTGATAAATGCCCTGCTCCCACTAACATAGACAATAAGAGAAATCCACAGAATGAAGAAGACTTTTGGGAATTACTAGAGGAAACTACCAGTAAAATCCCCAAACATCACGTGAAAATCGTATTAGGGGATTTCAATGCACAGGTTGGCAGAGAGAAGATATACAGATCAATAGTAGGACTCCATCCCGCACATCGGCGGACTAATAAGAATGGAGAGCGTCTAATAAACTTTTGTACATTATTCATGCTGAGACTCATGTCCACGCACTTTATGAGACCATTACACAAAAAGAAAACCTGGAGATCACCTAACCCGTTATTAGGGGAATTTCAGATAGATCATGTGGCTATTTCCGCAAAGAATATGCTGGAGATTCAGAATGTTAAGGTACGAAAGGGAGTGGTAGATTCGGATCACTACCTCACGCAAATCAAGGTTCGGTTTCAACCAAACAGATCCAAACCTAAAGGCAACCGGTTTCCAAGAGCTGATCCGGACTGCTTGAGGAAGAACGCCGAGGTTTTCGTACGAGATTTACAGGAAGAAAATCCTAGGGAGTGGCCAGACCTTCGCAAAACATTACAGTCATCAGCCATGAAATTAGGACAACCACCTAGGAAAAGAAAGCACAGATGGTGGAACACAACGTGCGATGAAGCCGACAATGACCGAGTCAAAGCATGGCATCAGTGGAATGGACATCGGACAGTGGAAAGATGGGAAAACTTCCTAAAAACTCAAAAACTGACCTCTAAAACAATCCGGCGCGAAAAACGTGCCTACAACAAAATCAGACTCGAAGGGTTAGAACAGGATTTCCAGAAAAACAACACTCGAAATTTTTACAAGACATTCCGTGAGGACTTGTCAGGGTACAAACCACCAACTCTAAGTTTCCGTCGACGTAACGGACGACTAGAAACAAACAGTAAGGAGAACTGCAAGATACTGCCTGATTATTTCCAAACTCTACTGAACTGTGATCCTCCAGTGGAAAGACTGCAGTTTGAAAAACCTGTACCAAACCCAGACTCACTTCCCCCAACAACTCAAGAAATAAAAGAGATAATCCAATCGCTCAAAAATAACAAAGCCCCTGGGAACGATGGAATAACTGCTGAGATGTTGAAAATAGGAGGAGATGACCTCATAAGGAGAATTCATACACTCCTAACAGAAATATGGGAGAGCGAAATAATTCCGAAGGACTGGAAGAATGCCATTATCCATCCGTTGCATAAAAAGGGCGACCGAGCGGACCCCAACAACTACAGAGGTATATCACTTTTACCAATTATATACAAGGTATTATCTAAAGCACTCTTAAACAGAGTAGAACAACAAACTGATCATTTGATTGGTGAATACCAGGCAGGCTTTAGGAGAGGTAGATCGTGTTCGGAGCAGATTTGGAGCCTAAAGACGATATTAAGGATACGCCGCAGTACCAACACATTTGTCACCTTCGTGGATTTTAAGAAGGCGTATGATTCTATTGACAGACAAACTGTTCTGAACACCCTAGAAGAGCTCCGAGTTGACAGGAAAACCAGGGACTTAATCCGCCAGACTCTCACTGACACAACATCTCAAGTGAAGTTCCTAGGTGAACTATCAGAGCCTTTCGAAGTACATACCGGAGTTCGACAAGGTGATGGCCTCTCCCCACTGCTTTTTAACTTAGTGTTGGACAAAGTCATCAGGGAGTGGGAAAACAACATCAAAGGCATAAGCATTGGTACTCTGGAACAGAAAATAAAAATAAAATGCCTAGCTTTTGCTGATGATCTAGCTATCTTTACCAAGACTAGTGAAGAAACCAAGTATGCCATAGAGAAGTTACATGAGTTAGCATCAAAGACAGGACTCCAAATATCGTATGAGAAGACGCATTTCATAGTAAATGGAGACCAGAATATCCCGAGATCTCCACTACAGACCAACTATGGAATAATTAGACACATACCTTCCTTCAAATATTTAGGAGAAATTATTGTACCGTCTGGATTGGACAGGAAAGCTAATTTAGAAAGAGCTACCAAACTTCAGAAAGCATACCGAATAACATGGAATCACTATAATAAAAGAGTGATGTCACGAAATGCAAAACTACGGCACTACCAGACAGTTGTTCTTCCGGAAGCATTGTACGCCTCCGAAACTATATCTCTAGGAGGCCACTCTCAAATTGGTGAAATCGAAATCCAGGAACGTAAAATTCTCAGGAAAATATATGGCCCCGTTTATGTTAATGGTATATGGATTAAAAGGAAAACCACAGACTTGTACACAGTAATCAATAAGTTCACTGATACCGTGCGTAAGAGACGATTGAAATTTTATGGTCACATCTGCCAAATGGACAACACCAGATATGCAAAAAAACTGCTTGATATAATTAATTCAAAGAAGGTCAAAATCAGTTGGTTAGAAGAAATCAAACAGGACTTAAAGGAAATAAACATTACAGAAGATAGCATCATGAATCGCAAGACTTTTGGAACCCAAGTTACAAATCACTCTTTCGCCGAAAAAGCTAAAAAGACCACTGGGAAAAAATGGACGGAGGAACGTAAGAAGGGGCATAGTGAGTTCATGAGGAGATTTTGGGAGGAGAAGAAGAGGAAAGCTCCATCAACCCGAGTCAACAAGTTCAAGCGCGCTCCCTAAGTGGGCAAAGCGAAGAAAGAAGAATTGAAATTATAAAAACAAATATAAAAAATTAAAATGAATACAGTAAAACCCCGTACGAGGAGTCTGGGATTCTGTGAGCAGATGCAGGATTTGAGACTCCTAAAACAACTAGTCCAGCACAATTCCTTGAAGTAAGGCTAGCACTGGAACGAGTACAATCTGATTATATATCAAATATAAATAAATAATATATCTCAAATAATACCACAACAGGATGTGCATCGATAAGAGAAGTGAGAGAGGATCTGAAGGAGACAGGCCTTACAACAGACGATATCACAAATAAGATAAAGTTTAATACAAAACTCAAGAATACAAAAACCTGCTTTACCCTTACAAGAAACAAGCCCACAACACGCACATTTTCAACCGAGGAAAGGGCACGACGATCAGAACGTCTTAGGAAGTACTGGGAGGGACACAAAGCCTGAACAATTCCTTAAAAAGATCTGAACGATGGACTGACTACAGTGATCCTATCCGGTCATAAAAGGAGAAGAAGAAAACCTCTATATTACGCTCTGCAAGGGACTGTGGTTTAAACGTGAAATAAACGGGAAAGCCCTATAGACGGGAAATAGTTTGTGAGGGGGAAAAACAATTTGGAAACAATGTTTCAGTAATGTACAGTATTTTATTGTTACTGTCTTATTATTATATTTATTATTATTATTATTGTTATTAAAAATGTCAAATAAGAGTTCTTTTCTTAAAAACAAACAAAATGTTTCCTCTTTTTTTATTTTCAACATGAAAAAAAAAAGTGCTAGCAGGATTTATAAGCATAATAATAGGGTAAAATTTTGCAATATTATATGAGAACCGTCCAGAGCGTAATAAACTGGCTAGTATAATAAGCGGGTACATAAAAACAGGGTTTTACTGTTTTATAAAAATTAAAATCATAAATATCAAAATGAATAATAATTAAAATCCAAATCAATAAAATCAAATCAAAATTAAATAAGTAGCTTACAAATAAACTTAAATTAAATATTTAAGAAATTAGTTCTGTCCTCTAAAAGGGTTATATTACAAATAGTAATCGGCAATAATTTTGTTCCTTTGCTGAAAGTGCCAGTAAGGGCTTACCTTCAAATTGTTGATTTGGTTACGGAGCTCATCTGTATTCTCCTGGACTATGTCTTGATTGGCCACCTTGTCTTCCACGTCACTGATCCACGTCAGTAACTTGGAAAGGGTCTCATCACAATGCTTGTATTTCTCTTCCACGGCTTGCTAACCATGATACATGTACAAAATGCACAATTAAAACACAAGCTATTGAATTAGGAAGGACACACATTAGTCCCTATCCTATCACACCAAACACAATAGCATGAGAAGCTACTGCAACATGCTGCCAGCTAGTCTCTTTGTATGCACCCAATCACCAGCTCCAAGATGCAGTGATAGGAGCATCCAAGACACACAAGACAAACATGAGGTATTACACAAGCGCACAAAATGCAGACATTTTGATTGCATAGCAAAATGATTTTTTTTTTAAACGAGGGACTTAGCACAACATTGTAATTAAATACACATCGATGTTCAAAATTAAATTTTACCTGCAGAGGTCAAGTTTTCAAGATAATAGGTAGAATTTAAAGGTCAGAATGCAAATTACCTTTATTACTGAATTATCAACTAAATTAATGCTACAAGGTTGCAAGTTCTCTCTCCCCTTCCTACTTTCCTCGCCAGAGATAGTAAATACCAAGGAATGCTTACAGCTCTTCTGTCCAGCACCCACAAAATGTTCTCTTAATGAATAATGCCTACACCGTGTTCTTTGTCGACTCCAACAGATATTCCTGATCTATTGCCATGAAGGCTGAAAATACCTCTAAATAACATTGTGAGGTTTGAAGCCATAAGCCTCTAAATAATACTTGTGATATACGATATTGAAAAAGATCACCCAAAGCTAACATTCATGAATTGTCCTTCTGTAACCTACAACTCAGTTTAGTCATTTTATACTTTACTTACAGGCTAATTCCTAGAATCTTGTACTAAAAAAAAAAAAAAAAGCTAGCTGATTAAAACTTGACATGTCCATATGTATGAACACTGCAGATAATTTTTATACCTTATTTGCTGTCTTCAAATAAAAACTTTCTAAAAAGTTGTGCTAAGTCACTTGTAAGCAATTTTTGACCCTTTTTTTGTAGTCTTACTTTAAAAGTAATAATTATTCATGACCAAACTGGAATAAGCACTAATTTTATAATTGAACCATCAAAATGCACTATATGAGCAGCCTATTCTTAAATTATGAACTGTTCATCCCAAGCACATTCCAAGCCCAACATTTTAGCACAGCCTCTTAGAGCAAAGAAAATGGTAGCATCAGTATTAATTAATAATAAATATGAACTTGACTCTTGCTTTATATTTTAAAATATTTTCAAATATTTCCAATATAAACCATGAACTTTGAAGTCAGTTTTACCAATCAGTCTACTAGCTTTCACAAATATAACACTAAAACAAAAAGAAGACTCCACTTAATCATGCACTGTGCGCAAGATTCCACAATCGTCATGAACACCAGCAAAAGTGTCCTTAAAATGATGGATTGTTTCAGTACCAAATTAATTTTTCAATTCAAAAATAGATAAACTGTTATTAACACTAAGAAACTAGATGACAAAAGCAGAGCAAATATAAATCTTCATTTACCTAGCATTACAGCCCCAAAATGTTATCATACAGCACAACAAGCCAAGAATGATACTAATATAATTCCCAGAACAAATAAAACTGTAGGCTGCTTACCAATACAAGACTAAAAAATTAAATTTATCTATTTGAATGCTATTTTACGGCATAAGTAATCAGTGCATTACAGCACCCGCACCCCTTTTACAGTGAAACAACATATTGTGCCCTACACCACAACAATACATCAATCCCAGTGTTTGCAACAACCGTGCAAAGAGAGAGAGAGAGGAAACTCTATGTTGAGGGCAAATAAAGAAGAATAGAAACATCTAATGCCTACATAAGTCAATGCTTGATCAAACACACTCACACTCGCTCAATCAATCACACAAATATAATATGTTAAATGTGTTATGATTGAGTAGCATTACTTAAATAGTTTTGTTTTGGTATTACTGGTTATATTATCAGCATTATTAAATACTTTGGGAAATAAGGAAACGAACAGAATTGCTGAAAAATACACAAACATTAGTTAAATTTAGATTTTCAAACACTTCATTATAGTTACTGACATTTTAAAAAAATTCAATACGCTATGTAGTTTTAGTAGTCATGCCATCATAAAATTATGAGTTAAAGAAATAATAATATTAAATATACAGTGTGTTCCAAGTTTCGTACCCATGAGCTAATCCTTGTGAAACAACAATTTTCTTTAATGAGAAAATTTTGTTAGACAAAATGTTGCTAGCGTAATGTCACAACACTGTATGACCAAAAAGAATTTGATCACTATCCATTCAGTAGCTAAGTTGCTCATGTACCAAAGTAACATATGGTATTTAAAGCCCAAGTAGGATGATTTACAGGAAATCAAATGCAAAATGCGAAGTGATAAAATATTCTTCTCTATTGTGCTAGTAAAAATTCACTTTCAGCACAATTTGCATCAAAAATTCACTTGGAGTAGACTCAGGATACAAATTTTGTGACACGCATGTACATTGCAATTTCACTAGAAAGAAACTGCAGCGGAGGCTAGACACACTGTTATTTGTGTGCTTATTGTTATTCCAAATATTTTACTTTTAAAACAACATTATATCATAACGCACAATTAAAATGAAACATTTTAAATAGTTAAATCAAAACAAAACACTAAGAAAATTCAGTGACAACACAGCTGTAAAAAAATCAATGAATTATTCAAACCATTAATTCCACACAAAAGAAAACCAAAGCAATCAACACTTCTTAAAATGTAATGTAAGCTGAAGCAAATAAGTTAGTGAAAGAATAATTTTAAAAAAATTATATAATAATGATATTATGGCAGATCCAACCTGCATGTTAGTTGTTTTAAGGAGAGGGGTTAGCATTGCCGAGCAGTTTCGAGGGTAGGCAGGCAGGTAGTCAGTCAGCCAGCGAGTTAATCACATTATCCTTTCAGGTTAGTGTTCATGGTTCCTTGCAGATTAGCAGAAGCAGCATTTTTTAAGCTCCAAAATCATTATTTTTTCTTTTAATTTGTAAGTAAAAAAACAGGAGACTTTCTTTGTTTATAAAATATTAATAGGAAATAGCACCATCTTCCACTGATCACACAAGCACAGCCCCACACAAAAGATTTTCTTTTTCCCCCTATTCTTTCTCAACACCATATACTGATACACCTGAAATGAAAAAACTGGAAAAAGAGAGAGGAAAATCAAAATTACATCACACACAAAAATTTTAGTGACGCACCATAGTAACACAGTAACAGGATTAGTTACATCTTTTTTAAGGAACGATTACATTTTTTTAACATGAACATCCTTCTCTTTCACACGTCTCACAGGAAGGAAGGGATCAATTAAGCAACACACACACATTCAGTACAGAGGCTGAACATTAAAAGCTCAGTGCCTACTGATGTCAAAATGAAAAGGAAAGCTAATGTATTTGATCTTTCAAGTGTAATAACAGCGTGTTACTGCAATGAGTAATGATGCACTTTGAAGCCTCTATATGCTGCATGCCATAAAGCTTTCTCATAACTTTCCAATAAAACATACAGAAAGCACACACACAAAATCCACAAGCAACAACACAAATCAGCACAAAAAGCTACGTAACATGCAAATCAAAACATGAACACATCTGATCACTAGCAAGCACAGGCAGTAAATTACTTGAGTTTTTACTATACAAATCTGTAGGAAACACTACAGTAAAGAACACAGGGAGATTCATTTAGTGCAGGTACTAAATAATTGTGGATAATTTGTGTATTAGTCTAAATAATGAAACAAAATTATGCGACTCTTGTCTCTATATCTTTGAAGCTCCAAATTACTCCTGATTCCACTGTGTGATAACAGTGAATGAATAGCAGCATCATAACTGGCATGGCTGCTAATCAAATTACAATGAATTTGTAGAGGATTATTTCCAGAAAAATAAAATACAGTGCCACACATCATTACACAGCATTTTGGAAAGTTAAACACTCTACAACCAAATACTTTGGGCTCCATTATTTTGCTTGCAATAAGTGAGTACTGCCCCAGAAGAATCTCCCTGTTCATATTTGTCACATGACAGGAAAGAGTTAAGACTAAGGACTAGCTTTAGTCAGGGTAGGATGGACAAGAACTAACTACATCCCTAACAAACCACCATTTTCAAAGGTTAATCCCCCCTCCTAATGCACTGCATCGAGGAACAGAAGAACCTTTTGCTACCTGCCCGCCTGATAACAGTGGGAGGTCAAAATGAGCATATCAGGTTCATGAAAGAGCCATTGATTGAATTAGTGGTATAAATGTTCACCTTTGAATGTGTGTCCAGCGATGGAGTTTGTCTTTGTCCCTCCTAGTTTTTCCCTCCGACCTATCATTATGTCCGTTTATTCTTTCCTTGTTTCTATCCATTTTCTGTCATGATTTTTCTTATATAATAGTCCATATTTCAACACTTACATCCTAAGATTTAAATGTATATGCATATGTAGTAATCGAAAGTACACATTTCAACACACTGGTGTGTTGAATCATTGTCTTTACCAAAGTAATATTTGGTAGTAGCTCTTATTTTAAATAATCTATTATTGCAACATTTCTTTACTTTGGATCAAACTATAGGCTACCACCTATTAATCTGACAAAACTATATTAGTAGGAAAACTCACAACAATTTACCATTTATTTTCACTTTCAGTGACTAAACTATCACCTAAATCAAAAGTCACAAATTGATGACCTGCCATGGAATCTGAGCAGTTAAGTCATTTCTCATTGTCGATCAACATTAATTAGTGTGCATGTGTGAGAAAGTGAACCAGTAAACCATGAAAATGAAAGGTTCAATTAGAGCAAGTTGAATATTTCATAGCAAGGATGCTTACATGCTCTGACAAAAGTATTTAAATTTCTAAAAAATTGTCTCTTTGGGATCGTCGACTAGCAGAGAATAATTAAACAATGCCCATACATGGCAGTATGCAGACTTAGAAAGAAACTGGCTTGAATTCAGATAATGACCAATCCAACATGGCCAGTGGTAGGGACTGCGGACCACAAACCAGCCTTCAAACATGGACCTTAGTTTGATTTACTGAAGGACCACTCCACTTGCCAGGAAGCAGAAGCAAGGTGACTAGTCTGAATTCCTCATGGAAACTCCTGACACAAAATTTATTCAGGCCCTACATATAAAACTGAAAGATCTGTTGTGAACATAAGCTGTGATATTACTATGTGTATACAATAGGATTCCTTGTATCTGTCAACAATGGGAATGGGACTTGTCTGGGAAATCTGGCGGACAGCACACCGAGGATCGATCATTACCTGTCAACCTGCATTGTAAATGTGTGTTGCAAGTGTATGTTGTGTTGGTGACGAACTCAGTACAAGAGGATAAGTGAATGCTGAACTTGGACTGCCACGGTTCTTTGAAATGCTTCCTAGTTTTTGGGACACACTTGAAACAAAAGAGAAAATGATAAATCACCAACTGGACTTAATATGCAAGGTTCAGGGTCTTTATATTTGCTTGGCAAGGACAGTCTAGCACACGCGCTCCGCCAGTGATGGTTCAGTTCCCGGCTGCCGGGCGCGCGTATGTACGGCAGAATACCGTGCTTAAAATCAGTAATGCATTTTTACTCACCATGTTTACAGTAGATACTGAAAATGTTCCCCATCCACTGCCAAACATAATCGGCATCTCCTTAAGAAGTTTCCGGTTACTCCGGTTAATTTAGCTTCAGTAAGGAAATAGGCCAAACGACCTTTACGTTCATTTTTATTGTTGACTGAACCTGTACGTTTGACTCTCTTAGCCAGTTGTTTTATTGTCCAATTTATAGGAATGGGTCTCCCTGGAAATTTCACTCGAAACTTTTGTCTTGTTCTAGCGCACGATTTCCTGCACTTTATGTACGTATTGTGCAGATATACACATATAAGTAACGAATATTTAACATCAGGCATTACAGCACGATACACAATCACAATAAAACAACTGGCTAAGAGATCCAAACGTACAGGTTCAGTAAACAATAAAAATAGACATAAAGCTCATTATTTCCTTACTGAAACTAAATTAACCGGAGTAACCAGAAACTTCATAAGTAGATGCCGATTATGTTTGGCAGCGGATAGGGAACATTTTCAGCATCTGCTGTAAACATGGCGAGTAAATATGCACGATACTGATTTTAAGCAAGGTATTCTGCCGTACATACGCGCGCCCGGCAGCCGGCAACTGAGCCTTCACTGGCGGAGCGCATGAGCGAGAATATCCTTGCCAAGCAAACATAAAGACCCTGTATCTTCACTCCAAGATATTGAAGTATTTCCTACTACCTTAACTAATTATGATTAAGTTACAAAATGTTGCGCTAAATCCCATGTTTTCAGCATAATATAATGTTCACCTTCCCTCAGAAAAATTTTCTACCGATTCTGTCAAACCAAACTTTTCCTACTTTAGACATTCCAGCTTTTTCTCAAATGTTAAAATAACTATTTCTGTACCTCAGAACCAGACTAACGTAAGTCACATTATGCCAACTTTTCAGGAGAGCATAAAAACTGTAGAAAATGAACTCTATGTCTGACTGCATAGCTAACACTTGAATTAGGCAGCAAAAAGCTATTGACATTATTAAAGTTGTATATACTTAACCCCCTTATTGGTATTTCCTTTAGAATTAACGCAATATTCAGTCAGGACTGGACTTGCGTTTTTTGTCTGTACTTATGAAATCGTTTTAGGAGTTAAGACTGGACGTGCGTTATGTTGGCTGTACTCATAAAATCGTTCTAGGACTTAAGACTGGACATGCGTTATATTGGCTGTACTTATAAAACCAGGCTTAGGACTTAGCACTATGACAAGGTGTGTTAATGGGACTTGCGTTGAAATGTATTCTTAACGCTTCAGAACCACAATAACGTAAGTGGATTTAAGTTTGCCTGGCTCAATCATAGGTTGGGACTTACGTTCTTACAACCCTTAGCAAATACAAAACCCGATGTTTCACAGGACTTAAGTTGCAATGGCTTAATGTGGAATCAAATTCTACATACAATGATGTAATAACCTGAAAATCGTAATTTTTGGACTTACGTTCGTCTGGTTCTGAGGTACAGATTTTTCACTTCATAAAGTACTGTATACATCTCACCATATTTTCATACACCATGATCAACAAACTTACATGCACTATATTCCACACTAGGTCTACAATAGGTATATTAACTATATTGTGCATGCACTCCACTTTTAACTATCGATGCCATGAGCATGTCTACTAACAACTGGGGTAAAAACCTATCAAACTTTTTAACACTACATTGTCTTGCACTTCTCATGTATGTTTCCCCCACCTCCCATAAAAAAGTGCCACTGTTATGAAATTGTCAATCATACGACTGCTCAATACAACTGCACAATTCACAGTAAATTATTTAACTTCAACCATCCTTATAATAGAGTAATATATGTGACCCCAAGAACGGGACAAAAATAGAATTTACTTTAAAAAAACTTAAGCACCGAGCTAAACACAGCCTTATTTTCAGGTTATCGTTTGGTAGACAATTTGACTATCTGCAAAAGAGCAGAGAAGCAATTAAGGCCATTAGGCAGTTGAAAGAGAAGGGGTAGTCACAGGGTGTGTGGCAGGGAGATTACATGAATCTTAGCGAGAACAAGCTTAGGCCTTGGCCTGACTGATCACTTTTATTCTGGGACTTTGTTATGCATGAGAAATATAATAATAATGTTATGGGTTTTCCGTCGCTTTTAACTACTGCGGCTTTAAGAGACGCCAGGGTGCCGGAATTTTGTCCCAAAGGGAATCTTAAACGTGCCAGTAAATCTACTGACAAGGCCCCCCTCACATTTAAGCACCCTCAAATACCAACTGACTTTGCCGGGATTCACTCCCGCTATCTTGGACTCAGCAGGCGAGAACATTACCACTGAGCCACACAGCCAGTCATGAGAAATAAAAGTCAAGGTTACCTATCCAAATGACGGTGAGTATTTGAACAATGAACAGCAGTACTCAAATTATCGAAGAACAAGTGTTCAGCATTCTCTCGTAGGATGTATTTAATCTTGAATGTTACAGTTTCCAACAGTCCTTGTGCTAAACCACAACAAAGTTTTTGCTTTTGCTTGGTAGGAAACCAGAGGTCATTTAAGTTCCTGTTACCAAGAATGGTCTCATTTTTCTTCCCAAGCCACAAGGCCAAGATAATTCTGTGCACATTAAGAGCATAGTACAAAAAGAAACACTCTAGAATAAGAAGAACTAAAAGAGAAAAAAACTCAAACCATGTAAGGAAAGACAAATAATTCAATTTCCAGTGAAATTACAACTGCTTGTCTGCAACATGCAAACACAAAGGTCAAGTCATTAGATGTTTTGGTTGTTTTCATGTCAATATGTCCTGTATTATGGTGAAGAACATACCATACTGCATACCTTCAGCGAGAGCCTTCTCTAAAGAACGGAACCTCGCCGGGGCCATGTGGAGAGCTATTGGTCATCACCAGTTGACTATACTCAGATTTACGAAAGATGAACGGGGAAGTCTGTCATCCACTTGAAGGGCGAGGTGAGAAGTGGAGACGAGACAGGTTTGACGCAGTGTTCTACTGTGCCTTTACTAGTCACTGTCATTATTAGTATCCTGTGTATCTATTGAGGTGCATTTGCTTATTCTTTCATAGGCTTCAGTAAGTGTTATCATTCTGTGTTTGTTGAAGGCGTGTGTATATACAGATTTTGAGCATATTTCTTTTATTCGCATCATAGTGCCTATTTTCGTTGCATAAAAATGGCATCGATACGTGCTCGCGGAAGGTCCAAAATCCATTCTCCGTGACATAGAATAACTTCAGGCCATGGTGTGACTCTCCATAGCCAAGCAAGGGAGATGGTATGTGCTGCCAGGAATTTTATGGAGGAAGAAGAGGAAAGTATGCGCTTACAGGAGGAACCTCTGATTCCATTTGTACAGGTGAGGAAAAGAACTGCAAAGGCTCTTGGTGCGAGTGGAACCACTGTATACCAAGTGATGAAAGAGAAGTTCCCGTCTGATGATGCTGGCCCGTCTAAACTTTCAACTCCAGGGAAGAAGAGGCAGAGGTGGTCACTAATTTAGATAGCTTTCAACAAGATGCTGTTAGAAGGCATATTTATGGGTATTACTGTATTTGAGAAAAGAAATTCTAGCATGTCGCAAACTTCTTGTTTCGCTCAGAGAGCAATTCCAAATCCAATTCAGACACAAGTGACTAAGAGGAGGCTATGAAAGGAATAGAACCCATAATTAGTAGCAGCGAGAGCGATTAGGTAAGTTTCATTATTTATTATTATTTTTATTATAGTTATTATCATCATTGTGTTTTCATTTTGTTGCATCGATTGTGCCCCTCCACACGAATATGGCTGACACACCACAGATCCCAGTATTTGTGTCTTCCTGCAAGCCTCTTGGAATGTTATGAGTCATGACCTGTCTCAGTGGCAACACAGCATTTCCCCATGTGCTAGCTTTGACGGATGTCAGCGTTCATTATTGGTAATACAGAGTATAGCACGTACCATTACAAAACAGCGGTTCAGGAAGCATCGGATGCAGTCATAGCTTGATCACATTCCCAGCTGGCAAGATATCTTAGTTCAGAGAGTTAAGACTTGTGGGGAAGTACTGTAGCCTATCTCGTATCCTATGAACATGGTTAGATATAGAACAAAACATTGAATTTTCCTAGTGGAAACTTATCTTCTCAAGAAGAAGTCTCCCAGGGGAATGTGTTCATAAGCTTCAGCGCTGTGTGATATTTACTTGTGGGGGAACTTCAAACAAAAGGTATACAGAAACAATCCACATACTCTGGAGGCTCTCAAGAACAAAATAACTGCACCGATATGAAATATCAGTGAGGATGAATAACAGCGAGGAGGAAAATAATTTGGAGAATTTATGGTGCTGTATTGGATAGAGGAGAATGGAGGATACAAACTAATAGAGAAATATATGAAATCATCAAAAGCGAAGACATTGTTCGATATATAAAATCACAAAGACTACGATGGCTGGGCCACATTGAGAGGATGGAAGACAAAAAAAACACGAAGATTATAAAGCCAGAATGGAAAGAAGACGACATCCTGGTAGACCAAGGAATCGATGGAAAGATGAAATGGAGGTCGACTTGCAAACAATGAACGTACGACCCTGGAGAACAGCTGTCCAGGATCGAGATCGATGGAAATCTGTGGTTGGTGAGGCCAAAGCTCACACCGGGCTGTAGTGCCAAATGAAGAAGAAGAAGAAGAAGAATTACAGTGAGGGTACCAAAACTTTCTACGTCGGTGCAACGTGTGTTCAGAAATTGAAGGACAGCATTTCCAGCAACTATTCTGAAATTCATGTAAGTACTAATGATTCTTAAATATGTTAAAAAGTGTACATGTGTTGAACTAAATTGGTTGCTGCTAGCACCAGTGCCTTGCTCGACAGGCAAGCCACAATGCCCCAGCCGTCACACGGCGCTTGCGAGGTTCCATTCTGTAGAGAAGGCTCTCACTGTAGGTACTAATTGAATTTAAATCTGGACTACATAAGAGCTATTACCTCAACAAGCCAATAGCCCAATAAATAAATAAAAACCTATGGTTACTTTCATACCCGAGATTCATTACATAAGTACCACCTTTAGAAACTGCTACAGTCTTCACATGTAGTTTCGATTACATCAGCATATACATCTTAAGAGCTTTGATAATATACTATATCACTTTCATATTAGAAATTAATTAAATAGACTACTGTGTATCCAAATTATAACAATCCTCCACATTGCAACTGAACAGAGGTGATGAGATTTTACCACAGTGTGCAATAATTGGAATGCAATTATGGTACAACAATGTCTTGAAATGTTGAAACCTGAAGAATGTTGCATTACTTCCAGCCAGAACACACAAAACTCTATAGCAATTTTCAAATAGGTGATTTTAAGGAAATTTAGAAACTGCAAAGGGGAAGAAAGCAAGCCACAACAATCAATATTGCAAAAAGAAGGAAATATTGGAGTACTGTATATAGCTTCAAAAAAAAAAAAGGTTTTTTAAACCAATATTACTCCAGAACAATGGAAGACCATTATTAGATCTCTTTTAATGATTTTACTGGAGAGGTGAAACATAAATAATCTATTTAGCTTTGACAAAGAACATTATTAAAACAATTAAGATTTCCATTTTTAGAAATCTTAGAAGATATTTGAGGTCATCGTAAGGTATTGAAGAGAAAATATAATGCAAGGATGTGCAACCTGAGGCCATCGATTAGATTTGACCTTTGGGTAAGACTAGTAAGTTATAAGCAAGGAATACTTGGGTGCAGTGTGATATCACGTTCAAACTGAATATGAAATATATATATAAATAACAGAATGACATTGAACTGTGCTCAAAACAATCTAACTTTAGACTCAAATCTGACCTAACTTCAGTAAAGTACAACTGTGCTTGCTTCATTTATCAACTTATCAACAGGAGCAAAATTCTAACACACATTTTAACACTACAGTACAGTGTCTCGCACTTCTCATGTATGCTGTCCCCACCACCCAGAAAAAAAGTGCTACTGTTTAGGAATTGTCGATCATTTGACTGCTCATTACTAGGTCACTAACCTCCACATTTCACAGTAAATTGTTGAACATCAGCCATCCTTATATAATTTAGGGGCATGGTGGCCACTCAAATCGGTCAACGATTTTCCAGGAATTTTCCAGGAGTAAATCTCATTTTTCCGGACTTAAAAATAAGCGCGAATCCGGGGGGGGCATTATCGGTTGCCTACTTCAAGACCAAAATAAAGCAGTTGTGTTCGGTTTACTTATACAGATGTTGAGAAAAATTAGTGGTGATTGCGTTATTTATACGCAAGCCAACACACAAATTAATTAATTGTTGTTTTAAAAAAGCCTTTGTTACTGAAATATTTGCTTTAAAAAAAAAGAGAAAAGAATGCTGCCTGAAATTTTACTGCGGTGAAGTTGTCTAGGCTCAATATGTTTTACAAAAATACTATCGCGTGTTCTCCCACACAGAAACAGGTAGCCTGAGGAAATTTCTTTCGTTAACGATAGAGTGCTTACCCAAAACCGCAGAGGGGGTATGATTTTAGATAGAAAGATTTTTATAATTAATTAACAGTGGCTATTTTCCAGGAGTTTTGAAATTTTTTGTCATTTTCCAGGAGTTTTCCAGACCTAATAAAAATCCGGGTGTTTTCCAGGATTTCCAGGTTTTCCAGGAGTAGTGACCACCATATTAGTAGAATACAGTAAAGCCCTGATTATCCGCGACTAGTGCAGAACAAAGTTGTGACCTTGAACAATTTTGGATAGCATTTACGATATTGCATCTGGATGGGATTACATCAAACCCTCAACACTTGTTAAATCATGGAGAAAACTCCTTCCGCGTATCGAAACAAATGACAACCAAAACGTGCATCTGCTAGTTATGTGACCAGTTCTGCGACATATATCACATCAGATGATGTAAAAATAACCAGAAATCACTGTGTGATTATGGCAAGGACCAAACTAGTGTAAATGTATGTTATGCACATTCATACGCTTTTCTGTTAATAATAATCCTCTCGCTATCAAATTATATTCTTGGAGTGAGTTGGCTGCGGCCCTTGAACGACTAGAAATATTTGATTATTGTATTACTTGAAGATTGCACATCCCTGTTACTCATAAAGTTCCTCCAGAAGACAAGGGCTTCCACTCCTGTTATAGAGTTTTGTGTATCACCCTACCTTTTCAATTTTATTTTATTTTTTCAATTCCCTTTAAAAATCGACAATATTGTTCATTTCAAGTTGGAAACAACAATAATTTAATATAACATTGAAATCTTATTGGGAATGAAGTTTTTAAAAAGGGTCGAGCTCTTATCAATAGCATGCTCAGAACTCCAGTACAGGAGAAAATAACATTAAAAGCATGCTGACTTACCCTAGCCTCGGCAGCAAGAATGTAGCCCCTGTCGAGGGCTTTCAACAAATCGATAGTTTTTCCCGAAGAGGTCTCCAGCATGCGGCCAGATACAGCATTCACCACCTTGCTGACTGCGATGGCATCTGGGAGAGGTGAGATGTTCCCTGTGGCAGCATCTTTCACCACAGTTGTTGACGGGTCGATGAGGCCCGAGTCGATGGCTTCTGCTAAAGTTAACCTACGCCTATCGATAACACCCGTAGAGAAGAATGGATCCATGAACCCACCTGTTGTTGGATTATAAAGGCCAAACTGTAAACTCTCAATGAGAGACAGGCCTCTACGTGGAGTAGTCAAAAGACCCGACTCGATAGCGGCGGAGAGGGTATACAATCGGGAGGATGCTGAATCCAGAACATTACCTTTCTCTGCATCCATAAGACCTTTCCTAAAGGCTTCGGGGAGTTTCACGAGTTTCTTCTTTTGGCTGTCCTTTATCAGTGCTGAATCTGGATCGATAAGACCTAACGAGACCGTCTCTTTCAGAGTTAGAATTTCTTTAGACTGAGGATCGGTGAACTTTCCAGTAGTAATGTCCAGATGACCTTGCTCGATTGCAGCATCAAATGTTAGAGGTTCTCGCAAGAATACTACAGTTCCTTGTTCGAAAATAATGCAGAGTGGTTTCACTTTGCCAGTCTGTGGATCAAATGCTGCACGTTTATTCAGGTCAATAACACCATCCATAATTGCCTTCTTCAGAGTTCTAAAGCGCCCAGTCTGAGGATCCTTTACAACTGCTGATTCAGGGTCTATTAATTCATACCTGATTGCCTCTTCCAGCGTACACTCGCGCATAGTTCGAGGATCTTTGAAGGTTCCTCGCTGAAAATCTATGGAGCCTCGCCTTACTGCCTGTTGGAATGTGATTGGCCGATCCACTGTCACTATTAACCCTCTTTCCAAAGCAGCATCTATCGTGTATGCTCTCTTCGTTTTTGGATCTGAAATACGACCTCGTGGTACATCGATAGAACCATCTTCAATGCCTGAATTGACACTCTTCAACTGGCCTGTAGCAGGATCTTTCAGAGCTGTTGTATCTGCATTTATTAGCCCATGTTCTAAGGCTAATGCAATGTCAAGCTGATCACCCACATCTGGATCAACAAATCTGCCAACTTCTGGTCGATATAGTCCACTTCTTACAGCCTCCTCTATTGACAACGGTTTACGAGCTGTCACAATCAAGCCTTTTTCTTTTGCCTCCTTTAATGTAAGAATCTTCTTAGAGTCAGGGATTTTATAAATGCCTTTCTCATCATCTATCAATTTTGTCTCTACTGCCTCTGGCAATTTCACATATTTACCAGACTTGGAATGCTTGACAATTGAAGTAAGTGGGTTGACCAGCTCTTCCTTGCAGGCATCACCAAGTGTAAGTTTTCTACCTGTTGATGGATGGACAAATCGGCCTGTCTCAGGATCATAGAGTCCCATGGCAATAGCTTCATATAGGCCAAACCCAGCACTCTCTATGTCTACGATGAGGCCCAAATCCATTGCTTCTGACAATGAGATGGTACAGTTTGCACCAGGTTCTTTGAAGGTGCCAACTCGTCTGTCAATAATGCCAGCACGGCAAGTCTCCACCAGTGAGAGCAAACGTTCAGATTTTTTCTCCCAGTAACAGGGAAGTTGTGGATTAATGATAAAACGTCTAATTGCTTCATGTAAGGTAACTTTCCTTCCAGTGTTGGGATCTGTAAATTTGCCCGTAGCATCATCGTACAAACCTTGATGAATAGCTCTCTGAACCGACACTGCTGCCTTGCTATCTATAATCAAACCACTGTCAAAAGCTTCCGAAATACCTACTTCTTTATTGCCAGAGGCAAAGTCTTTCACTTTGCCAGTTTCCCCATCAATAAAGCCATGTTTAATAGCTTCTGTGAGAGACAACTTTTTCCAGAAACCACTCCTTGTGTCCTTAACATGGACAGAATCAGAGTCAATAAGGTTGTTTTCAACAGCATATGCTAGAGTAACATATTCTCCCGAAGCAGGATCCAGGAACAAACCAGTCTCCTCGTCAAAGACACCTTTCATCAAAGCTTCACTCAAAGTCATGGGTCTACGAACTTCTATTAACAAGCCTTGTTCAAAAGCTTCCTGGAAATCTAATTTGCGTCCAAATTTGCCCATGCCAGTTATTGTACCAGTTCTGGAATCTACAATACCTTCTTCAACTGCATTTCCAAATGTCATCACTTTACCACCACTAGCTTTCACTAATGTAGATGCAGAGTCTATGATGCCTCTCCTGATGGCTCTATCAGTGGGAAGCTTTTCTCTTGTCTCAGGGCTTGTAAACTTGCCTGATTTAGGATCATAGAAGCCTTTAAATACTGCTTCAGGCAGAGAGAACTTTCTCTTAGCTGGAATAATAAGCCCACGTTCTAGTGCATCAAAGAAATGCATTTCAGCACCATTAGTAGGATCTGTTGCAGTTCCAGACTTTGGATCAATTACACCAATCTTGATTGCTTCTCCAAGAGTAATAATGTCTCCAGACCTTGGATCTTTAACAGCAAGAGCATCTCTGTTGATTTCTCCACGACGCATTGCTTCCTCCAGAGTGATTCTTTCACCATCCCCATTAATGATCATCAGTCCTGTTTGGGGATCATAACATCCCTGAGCTAGAGCTTCTTGCAGAGACCATGGCTTTTTTGTGGTTAGCAAGTAGCCTTTCTCAAAAGCAACATCAAGAGTCATTGGTGTTGGATACGTTAATAATCCCCTCTGGGTATCTAAGAGTCCTGATATAGCAGCATCTCTGACTATGACTATCTTGTCTTGCTGCACATCCTTCACACGCACTGAAGTACAGTCAATAAACCCACAGTCCATACCTTCTTGCAGAGTAATATCATCCCCAGATGCTGGATCAGAAAACTTTCCTGTTCGAGGAGAGTAATACTCCTGCACAATAGCATCTATTAGAGGGATACTGAACTTGTTAGTTACAATCAAACCTTTATCAAGTGCCTTGTCCAAAGTGAGCAGGTTTCCAGTGAATGTATCCCTCATCTTACCAGTGGTAGGATTGACCAACTTGGTAATCAGAGCATCATCTAGAGAAACCAAATTATCAGCTCTAGTATCCTTGCACTCCGTTACAAATGCATCAACAAGACCTCGCTTCACTGACTCTTCAATATCAATGTTTTGCTTAGTCAAAGGATCAGTTATCTTTCCACTGTCAGGATTATAGAGCCCTTTCTTTATCACAGCTTCAAGGGAAATAGGTTTGCGTGGACCTGCAACCATGAAACCTTTAAGGAAGGCAACTTTGAATTCAACTTCAGTTCTTGTTTCTACATTAACTATGACTCCTCTGTGAAGGTCCACAATACCGATTTCTACAGCCTCGGATAGAGGAAGTATATCGTCATTCTCTGGATTACGAATGCTAACAGAACTTGGGTCTAAAATACCACTTGTAAGAGCCTCCACAATAGAGAAAGTTTGGCCTGTTTTTGGATCTTTCACATCACCAGACTTTGGATCATACAAACCATCCTCCACTGCTTCCTGCAGAGTCAAAGCTGGTCGAGGTTTCTTTGGCACAATGGGTTTTACTTGCTTTAATTTAGCAGGTCTCTCCACTATCCAACCCAGTTTAACTGCTTCGAAGAAAGGTACCTTTTTCCCAGTTCTGGGATCAACAATATGCCCAGTGTGCCTGTCGATGATGGGAATGTCGAGTGCTTCTCTCAGTGTGACATACCTTTCTGGTCGACTATCCAAATCCTTCACATATACCACATCTGGATCAAATATGTTGTACCTCAAAACCAAGTCCTCAAACCGAAGTGCTTCACCAGTTTGGGGATCCACAAATGTATCAGAGTTCAGATCATAAACACCTTCTGAAGATAACTCTTCTGCATTCAGATATTTTGTTACCGTGATTTTGTATTTTGTTTTCTCATCCACTACTCCAACGTTTGTTTTGTTCAAAATATCTATAACTGCTGCAGGAGTCACGAAGTTCCCATCCAAGGCTTCTTCAACAAGCATTTCCTTCACTCCTTCAGGAGTTGCTACAGTTATCTTGCATGTTTTAGGATCAATGTGCCCCATAGCAATGGCTTGCTTCAGAGGCATTACATCATTTGGAGACAAAACAGATTCTTTTGTAGGTGATGGTGTTCTAGCCTTTGTCTTAATCGTTATTGTTGCAGGAATTTTCTCTTTTTCTGGACTCTTTGATGGTGACTTCTGTTTTTCTGAAGATTTTGTAGGACTGCTTTTACCAGGACTTATGATACTCTCTTCAACAGGTGTACGAGTACGTGTGGGTGTTTTGTCTTTTGTGGGACTAGTGCGACCTACGTCTTTCTCTGGACTCTTCTTGTCTTGTTTACCCTTCAGCCCCTTCACTGCATCAGCTATAGCCATACCAGCAAGCACTGGAGCACCTACTATAGCCAAAAGACCCATTTTAGCTGCCTCCTTCACATTGACAGTTGTACCAGTTTTACGATCCTTTACACGTCCTGTCTTAGGATCTATCAAGCCCTTCTCTACAGCCTCTTTGGTGGTGACAGGCTTCCCACTACTTACATCATACACTATTGATTCAGGATCAATCAACCCAGCATCAAGGGCCTCCTTGAAAGTGTAAGTCTTGTTAGGCGATGTAGGATCCTTAAATTTCTTTGTTTTCTCATCATATACAGTTTCAAAAGCTTCCAATATGTTCAGCTTTTTCTTTTTCCTTGTAGGTGATTTGCTGGGATCTTCTGTTATTGAAGAGGCATCCAAAAGTCCATCTTTGATAGCTTCTGCTATAGGCATAGTCTTCCCAGTGTCAGGATTGGTGTAAGTTCCAGCATCCAAGTCGACCAAGCCTTGAGCAATAGCATCTGAGAATGACATTTTGATCTCACGAGTCGTAAATTCTTCCTTTGTCTCAGATTCGTCCTTAACAATACCTTGCCTTCGAGCCTCTTCGATAGGAATAATCTCGCCCGACTGTGAATGCTTTACCTCATTGGGACCAATCAGAATATACCCATGCTTAAGTTCAATTGTTTTGGTGGTGATTGTATGATAAGAAGTGACAGTTTCAGTTACCGCAGTGACTGTTCCACTCGGTTCAAATGATGTCAACTGAGGAACTGGCTTAATGACTAGAAGACCACTCTCAACCGCTTCTGATATAGGGATTTCTTCCCCAGTCTTTGGATTCTTAAACGTTGCTTTTTCACTGTCTATAAGATTTCGCTCTAATGCTTGCGTTACTTCCACACTATATGGTGACACAGGATATGGCAAAGCCATAATAAAGTCATTCTTAATGGCTTCCTCTATTGGCTTCCTTTCCCTGGTAATTGGATGTACTATTTCCCTCTTGACAGGATCGACGAGTCCTCTTCTCAATGCAACAGGGAATGTCATTCCTGCTGGAGGAAGACCTTTCAGAACTGTAACACTCACTGAGGTAGAAGGCTGGAACATTTTTAAATCTTGGGCAGCAGTAAGCAAATCAACTGGACCATCGAAAGTGTTGACTCTTGACTGATCATCATCTACTATTCCTTTCTCGACAGCTTGTTCCAGAGTTACCTTATTCTTAGTTCCAGGCTCAACAAGTACAGATAAAGGATCCACAATTTCACAAACAACTGCTTCACATAGAGAAAGATGGGCACCAGTTTCAGGATGCACTACTTTTCCACTCTTAGGATCAATGAGTCCTTGATCCATAAGCTCAGGAATGGACAAACTCCTTGCAACAGGTACGAGAAGTCTAGCAGATTGGCCTGAAGAATCTAAAATGCCACGGTCCATTGCTTCTTTAATGGTTAGTACATCACCTCGTTGGGGATCTATTATGGCTCCTTTATTGCCATCTAATTTCCTCAAAGCCACAGCTTCAGCAAGACTCAAGCTCTCCCCAGATGTTCCAGTAAAAGTCTCTGGCCTTTCCAATATTTCTGCTGTTTGTTGGTCAATCAAACCTGTTTCCACAGCATCTCGTGGTTTCACTATTTTCTTGCGCATTTTCTGCAGCACAACAGGTTTGGCTTCGCGCTCTGGGCTTTGTGAAAACGAACGTGCACGACCAATTGCCACTTTATATTTTGGTTCAGTTGTCACCCTTCCGCGTGTTCTCTCCCCGGCAGATGGCCTATCTGGATCATCGTCATCGAGAGATATTGTAGTAGTGCCAAGAACTTTGACAGGCTTTCCCTTTCCATCTACACCTTCTTGTGTCATCTGGGCAGTCAAATGCTTCAAATCCTCTTTAGTAATAAGCCCTTTCTCTACTGCCTGTTCTGCAGTTATTTCCTTGCCTGTAGTTGGATCCTGAATAACAACAGAAGTAGATACAACTTCAGTCCTAGTGGTGACCACATGGTCGGGTGACGCTCCATCAAAACTTTCCGTAGCTGCTGCTTCATAACTTTTCAGAGTTTCTTCATCAATAAGACCTCGTTCAAATGCAACTTGTATAGGAATCTCCTCCCCACTAGATGGATCTACAACCAGAGCTTTCTTTATTGTTGTGACAGCCTTTGCTGCAGCTACCAAGGGTGCTCCCAAAACAGCTATAACTCCAAATTTGGCAGCTTCGGTCAATGATATTTTCCTGCCTGACTTGTCCTTAAATTCACCAGTTTCTTTATCAATGATTCCTTTCCTCATTGCTTCATTGATGTTCAAATCCTTGCCAGTATAAGGATCCTTTACTTTTACCATTCTGGGTTCAATTTTCCCTTCCTTAACTGCTGCTAAAAGATTATCAGCTTTCCCTGATTCAGTGAATATTACTAGTGCTGTTGCTGGATCGTAGATGATGCCTTGAGCGACTTGCAAAGGCTCCAAATTAGTAACATCTGCCTCAGAGCTCTTTATTTCAGTAAATGTTGGTGGGCCAGAACCATTATTAACATCTGATACTTCCACCAGGTCTGGTTTACCAGAAACTTTAGTAATTTGAATAAGTCTAGTTGATGATGAATCCTTACCTGTCCTTCCTTCAAGAATAATGAAGCCTTTGGCAATAGCTTCTTTCATGGTCAGCTTCTTGCCAGGTTGTAGATAGTGTCCAGTGGAATCCAAGACCCTTTTGTCAAGACTCCTCATGAGAGAGATCTTCCTATTATTGTTTGGATCAATAACAAGTGCAGAAGCAGGATCTATGATTCCTAGTTTAACACACTCTTCAAAGGATACCAATCGATCTGTTCCTGGAATTATAAACAAACCTGTGACAGCATCAAACAGCCTCTGTTCAATGGCTTCTGAGAGTAGCCAGCCATCAGGAGGGAGTTCAAATATTTGTTTCTCCATTGCAGTAGCCTGACGCTCACTAGAGAGGAAGTCTTCTGTAACCCTTTGTTTAGATGGGGACAACTGAGTTCCCTCAACAGATACAGTAACTTTAGTAGGAGAGACACTCTTTGTTGGTGACCGTGGGGATTGAGCAACAGATGTGTCGGTAGTGTCCATGGGCTCAGGAGTGTACCGTGATCTGGATTTTACAGATGTGCCCCTCTCAGGTGACTTTTTATCTTTTGATGGAGATTTGCTAGTAATAGAAACATCAAAGCTCTTATCTTTAACTGGAGAAGCTGGTGTTTTACCTTTAACTGGAGATCCACTTGTACTTCTCTCAAACACTCTTTCCTTCACTGGAGAAATGCTACGATCTTTGACAGGAGAGCTGCTACCGGAAGTTTTACTTCTCACATCCTTAACAGGTGACGTAGTACCTGGACTTTTAGTTGGTGATGCAGGGCTGCCAAGTCTATCTTTGACTGGGGAAGTTTGTTCTGCAGATCTCTGCTTTGTAGGTGAAGGACCTCTAACAGGAGAAGATTTATCAATTGATCTTTGCCTAGTTGGTGATGAAATTTCTGCCGGTGTATGCTTGATTAATTCAGGTAAGTCAGTAGGTCGTTTCCTTGTGGGAGACTGAGCAGGACTTTGGGTTGAGGGTGAGCCCACAAATCCCAAATTAACTGCCTCGTGAACAGGAATAACTTTGCCTGAATCAGGATCACGGAACGTTTGAGACTTCTCATCAACAAGACCTCGTTTCACAGCTTCACCAAAAGTCATTCGAACTTCTGAAGATGTCGCACCACTTGTTGTCACAGTAACGTAACGCTTGATTGTTTTTGTGACAGTCTGAGTCGTGACTGTGATAGATAACAAACTAGCAAGAAGGGAAGCTCCTTCAGGTGTGATCAAATTACGCTTAATTGCTTCATCCAATGGAATTGGTTTCTTTGTCTTGGGGTCCAAAATCTGTCCTGTTTTTGGATCTAAGAAGCCTTTTACAACAGCTTCCAAGACAGTAAGTTCTTTTCCCTTATCAGTAATTCCAATCTTACGGTTCAACATTTCTAGTACCTCTGGCCGAGCTAATTCTTGCTTTACTGCTTCATCCATTGAAACAGATTTCCCAGACTTGAGATCTGTCACATACTTTGCACTACCTTTCGTACTGACCAGACCCTTAGCCAGAGCAATATTAAGACTAACAAAATCCTTGCTATTCGAGTCTTTGAAACCATCGATGTCAAAGATGGATTTGATGGAAACTGAAGTAATAAGACCTCTATCGACAGCTTCTGGAATAGTACATACCTCACTTGTAGATGCATCCTTGAATTTACCTTCTGGCAAAATGATTCCACAAGCAAGTGCCTCTGTGAGTGTTAAAAGCTGACCACTGGAGGTATCAGTAATAGACTTTGCTGTGTCTGAATCCAGAACTCCTCTTGATATACTCTCCAGAATTGTCAGTCTATCCTTGTGTATTGGACTCAAGATCTTACCATCAGCATTTATTAACTCTAAATCACAACAGTCTTTCAAAGTCATAGGCTTTATGATAAGCTGACGCCTTCTTGCTTCTCTCAATGGAAGAACTTCTTGCGAAAGTCCATGAATATACTTCCCTTGTTTAGGATTTAAGATCCCAGCTTCTACAGCTTCCTTTACAGTTAATTTTGTATCCGCTGGAGCATCAACTACCTCTCTGACATTCGGGTCGATAAGTCCTTTCTGAACTGCTTCGGAAAGAGGAAACTTTTCACCAGAATTACGGTCTATTATCTGACCACTTCGGTCATCTACCAAACCCTGAGTTAGTGCATCTGACAAAGCAATTCCATTTGTCGGTCTCTTCAGCTCAACCACCTCTTTCTCCAGAATGTTCCTCGCGTATGCTTCTAATAAGGTCATTCGCTCCCCCGTTTTAGGATCCACATATTGGCCTGTCTCTGGATCTATATACCCTCTCATTAATGCTTCGGCAATGCTAGTCCCTGTCCGTTTCGAGTCTGTATACGTTACCTTTACCCGTTCGTCCATACTCGATGTAATGAAGCCCCTTTCCGCATCAAAGAGCTCCCTTTGAATCGCTTCTAGCAACGATAGCTGCCTCCCAGTACGCCCATCATCCTCCACGATACCACATGGGCCTAAGAGACGCTCTGCCAATGCAGGATCTACTAAGCCCCGTGCTGCTGCCTCTTCAATGCTCACAGTTGGAGAGCGACTGTCAGGTGATGTCGCTATCTGCCCCGTCCGCACATCAAGAATGCGGAGACTTATGGCATCACCCACAGTCAGAATCTCTCCCGTCGACGGATGGATGATACCGGGTGTTTCAATGATGTTGTCTGTACCAATCCCTTCCTCTACTTTATGGATTCTCTTCAGAGACCTTATCTCTGAAAAGTGCATGCTGCTACCCATCCATTTAGGAGGAGATTCATGCCTCGATCCTCCCAAGACAGTCTCACCATTTGTTGCCGCAGAAATAGGATAGTTATTGGTCCCTCCCAATGACGTTCTATGGACAAACACTTCAGATTCAGTCTTTGGAAATTTTTTACTAGGCAAGTCATTATGATTGTTTGAAGTGGTTGTCACAGTGACAGTAGCTACAGATGGCGAAGGACGACCCTCGTTGAATGCCTTTGTTGTGTCGACAGCATCATGAGATGATGTACTATGTTGAATATACCTAATGACAGAAATAAACATTGAAAAATCTTGTCCCAAATTCACAAATTGTGTTTCAAGTAATATTGCTAAATAGAGAACAGGAAGACTAAATTCAATGATTGGAAGAAGACTTCTTAATCAAATTTAGTTCTACCCATTCTCATACTACTAGGTATATAAATTCTGTAGTGTCAATGAGCTGCTATGTAAAGAACAAAGTATTCTGCAAATGGATAATACCAGGAGATTTCCAGAAAGAACACTGAATGATGCATAAAATATTTACTTACTGAGACTGTGATGAATACTGACTGGACGAAGAAGAAAAAACGTGTGTTTCGGTGTCAGTCGATTCGAAGATATTGAATTCGGTTCGGAATGTTTTCATTTGGCGAGGCTCCATTTGTGAGACCAACAACTGAAAAAGAAAGAAGAATACTCTTAACATATTTGCAGATGATAACATACAGGATAATCCACATTGCGCATTCAATTTAAGTAACATTAAGAACAAAATAATTGTTCCTTGAAATGAACTCATTATGCAGTAAACTACTGTATAGCTCTCAGCACATGATCCATGCGAGGAATGCAACACAACAACGCCACCTGTGTCACAACAGCAGAAAACCTGACAGCGGCTACTGTAACTGCCTCAAATCTATTTAAAGCAAGGAAGCTTGTAATTTAACGTGACCGTTAATCTTGAGATCGTGAGCCACGGGACCTCCTTTTAACGTGGAATACGAACCACAGGACATGGCATTTCACATCGAAAATCTCACATGCATTGACCGGGAATCGAACCTGGTCTACCTTGGTGAGAGTCCAACAGCTTGACCGCTGCAGCCACCACGCCCCTTCAAATCTATTTAGCCTATCCAAAGGTGATGATGATGATAATTGTTGTTTTAAGGGGCCTAACATCTAGGTTATCGGCCCCTAATGTTTGGGGTGATCGTGAAGATGATAATGAAAAGTAAACTGTAACTAAATCTAACTACTAACTTATATACTAGAAGAAGAAATGAAAGAGAAAAAAAAAGATAGAATAAGGCAAATAAAGGACAGAGGAAAAGAAATGCCCCGAACCCTAGAAGAAAGTGGATTGAGGGACTTGGAAGGAAGGAGAGCCATGAAAAGCAGATAGGAAAGTGAAAGAGGAGAGAGTCCGCCCCAGAGATCATGGAAAAAAGGGGGAAAACCGGGCCCAGCTCAGGAATCCCTCGGTGTTGCCGACTCCCGAACCCAACCAGCCGTGAGTCCCTGAGGATGTAGCAATATCCAGGGTGCACCAGAAGTGGTGGGGCTACATACACCCGACCTCCTTGAGCGGAAGGCAGGAGATAACATGAAAAGAAAAAGAAGGCTGACCCCTCGCAGAAGGAGGGTATCAGAAAAGATGAGACAGGGGCCAATTAAGGCAGGAAAGGAAGAGCCTCCCTAGGCCTCGGATACCCTATTACCGTCAGGGTTGGAAGAGAACAAGAGTTGACCAAGTGAGGTCGACAGGAAAGAAGACGGAGAGGAGCCCGGCACAAGTAAGTGGAAGCCATGCCAGACTCAGCTGGGAACCCCTATCCAAAGGCTTGCCAGCGCTCCTGCCTCTAGTTGATAGACAGCTAGAATCCTTGTGGAATGCAGGTGCTTATTGTGGCATTATGGACAGAGAGGTACAGTCAGTAGCTTAAAATAAATCTGCTCATAGCCAGTACCCTTCGTACACAAAGTGAGTGGCACCGCCTGCTCACCACAAAAGGAGATCAAATGTGAGAGCTTGTTCTCAATGTTAATTATCTTATGAACAAAGAAGCAGAATAAAAGAAAAGCACAGATGAGAACTGTTGAAAGCTGGAGCTGCTGCGGGCACCGAGTACACTCCTGATAATTGACGGCAGCACCCAGCAAGCTGATCAGCAGCGAGAGTAAGGCAGTCATGAGACTCGATCTTCAGCTTCTTATGGGGCGAGCTCAAGTGCCAAATTGTTCAGAGACAGTAATACTACTACTACTATTATAAACAGCACAGAAAACATTCACTTCAAGGAGTTTACAGTGAAATTGCTAGTGCGGACTCCTTTTGACACTAATGAAGATAAACGCACACTTCGTAAAAATTGCTGTACTCATATACTATGGTAACAATGAATAACAGCTAATGCTTACTGACATGATTCAGCCTCCGCACCGAATGCTTTCGCAACAGCATTTGCGAACGTTCCCTCGTCTAACACTCAACAACACGCTTTCTCTCAAACCCCCACTTCACTCCGCTTTCCTTCCCTCACCCTTCGCCACCCGACAGGGATCATGATCCGAGAGCCGGACTGTACTCGATCACACTAATCACAAACAATACACAACATAATCATAATCATCCTACCCGGCTCGCTGGAAGGATACGAAGATGATGATGATGAAAACACAACAATGTAAGAAAGGTATTAGAAAGTTTTACAAAGTTACTTCTACTCTACTGAGCCTCGTGATATGCTGAAATAATGTTAGCATAGTCATCAGTTTTTGTTGTTCTATTCAGGGGATTGAGCATTGTGGTTATTTCAGCCCTGTGTGTGTGTGTGTGTCTGATAACCTGTCTTATTGTGGTGTCTGTAGCAATATTTAAAGTGGGAATCGGGAAAGAGGCGGCCGCGGCAATAAGTTAGGAACTATCCCACAATATGCCTGGAGTAGAACCACAGAAAACCACTTCTATGATGGCTGAGATGGGAATCAAACCATCTCCCGAGTTCCACCTCACTAAGCCGAGTGTACCCCGTTGCAGTCCTCGGACCAGATATAAATTTCTTGGCAAAACCAAGAATCAAAGCTGAACCTCGAGAGTGACAGCCAAGAATGCAAACCACAGCTCACTTCATCCAAAACTTGAAAATAAGTGAGTGGTCATGGCAGTGTAAGCGGCTATGAGCACAATCCAGAATACAGGGTATTGGGGTTCGAATCCTAACTGTGTTCTCATTTTTTAAGTCTTACTCAACAGTTTCTTTTCTTTAACTGAAGCCATTGTTTAGGTTTATATATACTGTATTTACTAATGCACAGTAGTTAGTGTATGTTATGGTGTTATGACATTAATGGAGTATTATATCCTGACCTTCACTTCAATACTAAGACCAAAAATAAGTTAAAACAAACCAACAGACTTTGCCCAAAGAGATGACATCAGAATCCACAATCATCTCATTGGGTTACCAGTTCATCAAAACAAAACCTCGCATGCTGATGTCGAAAAAAATCTTGAGGAGGATAAGAATAATTATTATATATATAAAACGCTAAGGTGTACTAAAACTCAGCAATTTTTCTAGGTTTATGCCGTGTCTTGTATGGGGTTTCGCCTAAGAACACCAAGCTGGCTCATCAGCAAGCTCTTGGTGTCCGTCCCGGACCCCACAGGAGTAGCGAACTATGTGCTACCTCCCGTTTACTGCGAAATCTAAAAGCTCAAGCAGCCTCAACCTTTCTATGAAGGCCTCCTAAAAGGTGGTATATTAGCTTTCATGGCCAGTGAATTAAAACTCAGCAATTTTTCTACGTTTTCCTTGGCACGGACACGAAGAGCCCGCTGATAAGCCAGCTTGTGTTCCTAGGCGAAACCCCACACAAAGACACGGCATAAACCTAGAAGAATTGCTAAGTTTTAATTCACTGGCCATGAAAGCCAATACACCATCTTTTCACTAAGGTGTATGCTTCACAAAACTTAAGCTCACAAACCAGAGGGAGTTAGAAGGTGCAGTTTGTATCAAAATCCTCCAAATTATCTCAATAATACAGGAAAAATCTTGCATTTTGTGAAAAATCAACGGAAATATATCTAATTGTTTATAAGGTGCGTTAAACAAATAAGACGATAGCCCGTCAGAACTGTGTCGCGTCGAGTCCGCATACCAATGAAGCTGGGCAGGTTTATTGGGTCCACTAGTTAATTACAAATAGCTAAAATGAGCAACCAAGGTTAGAATGTGTAAAACAGATTGCCTCGGATGTAAGTTGTGGTAGATGAAACAACTGGCTCAGGACAGGGAGGCATGGAGAGGCGTGTCACTCCAGTCTAAAGACTGAAGACTCAAACAAGAACAACAAGGGAATTTTGTTAGCAACTGTTCAAATGTGAGAATTGATCTTTTCTTGTGGTTTTTATATTCTGACTAACAGTAGAGCCCGGCTTCGCCCGGTGCATTTATTTCATTTATGGATGATAATGAATACTACTACAGAACTGGAGCGCTCAAGGATAAGGATCGGAAAGCACCAACGCTTATTGCAGCTGAAAACCTCAGTATACTGCACCAACACCATCGCCCTTATACAGAGACATACTATTGTCATGATGATAACTGTTTTAAGGGGACTAAGAAATCTTTTTGCACTAATTACTCCCCGTGACTGCAATTTATAAGCAGCTCACAATTCTGCACCAGAGCACTGGTAGGGGCGACGTGATGCAGCCCGCATTACCAGGCAACAATAGACTTAAGTATTATTGAAGCTGTCCGGGAGCGCTTGTTCTTCCGACTTACTGAACAAAAATCAATCTTTATGGTTACCTGAGAGGTGTAGCCTAATGCTACATAGCCTAAACTATTCCTCTTGAATCTGGCCATCATATACAAAAAGAATTTTTCGAATCCGACTGGTAGTTCCAGAGATTAGCGCGTTTAAACACACAAATACACAAGCAAACTCTTTAGCTTTATTATATTAGTATAGATATAGATTATTTATTTGTTTTTCCTAGGAAGGACTACAGATTGTCCAGAATATGTACTAAGTACTTAACAAGTACTAAATATTTTGGTGCTGAATGGTAAATGGTTTTTAGTCATCATAGCCAGCACATGGTGCTTATCATGTCAAGTCTTATCAAATTAAATTTTAAAAAGGAGCTGTGGTCAGTTCCAGTTATGACATCCTTGTGGTCTGGTCTCCATACTAATGCAGTAGCCAGAAATAGAAATGAAATCATCACCTTTTATATGTTAACCTACATCAATTTTCTCAGCTAGCTAGGATGTGGTAATAGGGCAGGCTGAACTGATAACAGCTTAAATGTACAGTGTCTCTTTAATCCATTCGCTTCCTGTAACAGTGTCCATTCATTAGTGGTGAAGGAAGTTTGATAATAAATGAGAAGAATATACTCTGGTGGACTGTAATTTATAGTGCTGGGATTTCAAATCACTGGACTTCTGTGGAACATTTATACTAATTATATTATATTACACCGTTATATACAATACATGTTGATACATTAATACACTGTCACTCGTTCGATATAGTCTTCCGAGTTTGCATAGCAGCAGGTCTGTAGCACTTTCACCCCGTGGTGACTGGTTTGAGCACAATAGTGGCACTGTCGAAAGAATGTACGGTACTTTGGGAGCGGGTGAGGCAGGTAGCAAGCACACCCCTCACGACCAGTGGATATAACGGGATTCGCCACAAAGCAAGTGAGGCCTGACGAACCGTTTAACACTTGTTCCTAAACAAGTGGGATGCAGAGAAATTACAGACTTCAGCACACAGTGATTGTACCTCCAACCTTTCTCCTTCTTAAACTTAAATCAAATATCGAACATCCATTAATGCTTAACATATAATCAGCAACAGGAAGCTTCCATTACAGACTAAAACTGGATGGCTTAACCCCAGGTCAACATCAAGGTAAACCACACCCAAAAGAGTGAAGGATAGTCATTTAGCACACTCCTCCCTTACCTTAATTGTTTAGCTGGTTACAATCGATGGCTAAGCTTATTTTCAATTATGAGATACCACATTACCACACGATTTAAATAAGCTAATGATGCACATTACAACAAAGAGGAAGTAATGAATAAAGCCCAGATAATAAGGTTCTTATAAGCACAATCATATTTTTGAACTGCTTAAAATTCTGTATTTCTTTGCTTATTTGCCAAAGATTGATGTCAAAATCAAGTGGGGTTCAAAGACTCATTGGTGTTCATAGGTAAGTTTCCAATGATCTATCGAAAGTTAAAATGACGTTTAGGACTGGAGTATTTCTTACTTTCGATTTCTGCACATGTAAAATAGCCTATCATTGATAGATATATATTATGTGTGTGTATATATATATATATGCACTGGAAGATTATTCAACACATCAGGGAAGACTGCAGCGTCCGAGCATATAGAGGAGATTATGAGGAATTCCTGTTGGCAACCCCGAATTCCATCAAATTCATACAAGAACTAGATGTTTGTTTGTGATTGTTTAGAAATAATTTTTCTGTTTAAATGTACTTAAATACCACACACTAAATAATAAATAATCTCACTGGAAGAAAGATCAGGGAAAGCTGGCCTACTGAATGTCAACATTGTGAAAACAAAAGTACATTATTATCACGAGAAATGAGAAATGAAGACAACCTAGTGATCAATGAGAAAGAATTTGAGAAAGTCGCCAATTTCAAATATTTGGGATCTAATCTCACGGAGGACAACACCACGATGGCAGAAATTATGGAGATAGTAGCAGAAGGAAATTGGTGTTATCTTAGCCTCCTTACAGTACTTAAGACACGTACGATCTCTTGAAGGATCAAAAAGGGAATATACCGTACAATAATTACACCTGTGGTCAACCACCAGGGCCGGTCTTAGGGGTGTGCGACATGTGCGGTCGCACAGGGCGCCAACGGTTTGGGGGGCGCCGAAGGCAGCGCTTGGGCATTTCGGTGAAATTTCGGTTCGGTTAGCTGTTGTAGCAGAGCTGTAGCAAGGCGAAGTAGAGAGAAAGAAAGCAAGCTTGGAAGGCTTGGAGAGAGGGGAGAGAGGTTGGAGAAAGGGGTGCGGGTGTGCTTCTAGCTGGAGACAGAGGCAAAGAAAAAGAAATCATAACAAACGGCATGTGTGGCTGGGCGAAGTCGGCGTCGACCCGCTCGTAGATGGCAGGACGTATTAGCACAATACACAGGAGTGTTTTGACCCTTGCTAATTGACGTTCATTCGAGTGCGTGGTGCGAATGGTGTAAAGTCGGGACGAAGAACGAGAAACCCTACAACAATGGCCTCCTCCGGTAAAACTAGTGAAGCTGCAAACAAAAAACGAAGGTTGCAACATACAGAAGAAGACAAGAAGGCAGCAGAAGCTTTTAAAAATTTCACCCGACCTTCAACGTCAATAGACGGGTGTTCTTCTCAAACAAATCCTTCTGATCAGTCCAATAATGCACCCGTCAAAGTTGCAGAGCAAGATGAAGGTATATATTTTAATCTCAACAAGAACATTTTTTACTCTCATAAAAGCGTGTTAAACTGTATATTTTGCTTAAAGCATGTTCTACATTGGTCGTAGTCTTGGTCATAGTCGTAAGGTCGCAAAGATTGTTTTAAGCACTGCTTGTGCGAATAACGCTAAGTAAACGCAGACCTCTATGTTATTTACCTTCTAAAGGGTGCTATTTTAGATTTGTTTGGTAATTCTTATTTAAGAAATCGTAAAAACAAAGTAAAATTACGTTTATAGACAGTTCCTTAAAATCGGAAACAGTTCCCTTATTATCACTAAATGTAAAATGGGCTTAATAATCCATGTAGGCAGAAATGCGTTTTGACTTGGTGCCGGCCTGAATTTTGATCTCTTTTCAGGTGCGGTGACGGGTGCGAGCACCTTAATAGGAATTGACTCTGACTGTAGCACTGCTGGTGGTGGGACGGTGTTGGATCTCGTGACAGGGGTGAAGGCGGGAAGGATTTGAGGAAACCTTTCGACTCTGGTGATTGACATACAGTCGAAAGTGGTGAACGTGGTAGTTGTGGTGCTGATTTAACTTGTGACGGTGAAGTCGGTGAAGGTTCTGGTGTCGGTACTGGTGCTGGGAATGGATTATGCATTGTGCTCTTCATTAGTGATTGCAGCCAACTTCAAGACCCTCCCTATAGGCCTCCGGTCCGAAGCACGGAATGTACTGATAAAATTATCGTTTAAGGGTCAGTTAAAATAAAAGATCAGAACTTCAAATCGATGCTGGAGCTGGCAGTCATTTTATTATGTTTCATTGTTATCGCGAGTTGCGGAATGGCGCAAAAGTACCAAGAAGTTGGCTCCAATATTCTGACTCTCTAAAGAAATATTTTGCTTTTGTTGTAAGCTCTTTGACAGAAAGTCCACAGCAGCTCTCGTCACTTCGAGATTCTGTGACTGGACACATTTTTCGCAAGCCTTCGAGTCTCATGAAAGATCCCCTTCTCATTTTGAATGTTCTCAATTATGGGCCGAAACAGAGTTGCGTTTATCCTCGAAAAAGGGTGTTGATGCTAATCAACGAATTATGTGTGCTGAGGTAGAACATTGGAGGCCCGTACTCGAACGATTGTTATCGCTTCGGGTGAACATAGCTTTTCAAAATCGAAGTTGATTAAAACCTACCTGCGTGCTACAATGGGCCAAGAGAGACTGGAAAAACTTGCTTTAATTTCGATAGAGAACGATGTTGTGCGTTCACTCGATTTAGCCCAGTTAGTCAAACAGTTTACTTCATTCAAAGCACGGAAAGCTCCCTTCTCATAAGATTTTGTTTTTTTTAGTGTGTTTTTTCCTGTGTGTCGTAGTCGTTTGAATTAATAAAGCTTGATCCCTGTAAGTGTATTTTTCCAGTGATTTTGTTATGTTGACACTTCGCATCACAACTGAAAAAATAGTTATTGTAATATGTTACGCCTCACCTATTAGATAATTAAGTCCAGTATTTTTGCATCATGCGAGCGTACAGCCGATATTTTGTATGTTACCTTGACCATCCACTTACTACGACGCAAGAAAAGCATATTTTCATGATTCCTCTTCATGATACCGCATAATTTTTGCCAGAGTTAGACAACCCGCCTCGCACAGAAGGGCGCAAAATCGAATTTCGCACAGGGCATTGAAACCCCTAAGACCGGCCCTGTCAACCACGGTAGTGAAACATGGGTACTTGCCAAAAGAGGGAAAGAAGCATTGGATACGTGGGAGAATAGGAGAATATATGGACCCGTCCAGGAAAATGAAAACTGGAGAGCACGGTATAACAAAGAGTCATATAGCCTGTATGAGGAACCTTGACTATCAGCAGAAGTAAGAAGAGGAAGACTACAATGGGCAGGACACCTAGAAAGTATGTGGGAAATATTTCATAGACATCCAGAAGGAAGGAAACGGCAGGGTCGATCACGCAAAAGGTGGCTGGACGAAGTAGAGGATGATCTACGACAAGTACGAGTTTGTGGGTGGAGACGGCTCGTCTTGGGCTGTAAAGCATGGACTGATGTGATTGAGAAGGCCCGAGCTCTGGAAGAGCAGTAGCGCCAATGGGTAAGGTATATATATCTCACAGACTTAGCTAGCTTACCAGGCAAAGAAAAATCATGTAATTCTTCCGAGTTTTAGAACTTTTAGATAGGTTTTTATAAGTTTTTCTCGGTAAATAAAAATACACATAGATCAAAAAGATTTTTTTTTTAAATCATGGCAACCAACCCCATGATCAGACAACAGAGGTCCACACACATGCAGATGGCCTCGCTGTTTCGCCCCCTTAAAACCTCAATAACTAAGTAACACATGCAAAGACAGCCAATTGGTCCATGGCTTCTTCATTATGGAGAGAACGCAAGGCAAGCATGATAATATTTCCTCGGAGTACTATTCTTCATCGAGCATCTACTCAACTGACCTCATGAAGCTGAGCGAACCTTATTCCAGACCTCAAGACAGATTTTAAAATCACGCAGGGCTGGGATATGAATCAGAGGGCTTACATTAGGTAAAAGGCAATCGCATAATCAGAGTAGAAAGAATATGTGTGATTTGCTTTGTCAAGCATCTGGGTATAAGTGTCAAGGATAAAGTCTGTTTTGACGGTGAAGGTATGCAGTGTAACAGATAACAAAACAGACTAGTGGCATTTTGAATTTCAAGGTAAGAAATATAAAATCAGAAACTACTAGCTGAAAAGAGGGGAACATGAGGGACCTTAGTTCATTTGCCGAGTTTATTAGGCTGAACACAAAAAGCAACTTTGCCGATAGCCTAGATGTTAGGCCCCTTAAAACAACAATTATCATCATCATCATCAACTTTGCTACAAATATAGTTGATCAGTCCCAAAAGGGAGAGTGAGTGAGAGTGTGCAAGTATGTGTGTGTGTGTGGTTTCTTTTATTCATTCGGATGCGGCATCACTGTGCTACTTCTAAAATTGACACAAAAATTAATAGCGTTCCTTGAAACAGATCTGCTAAACCGAAAAATATATTTGTCTATAAAATTGTCCTTACTATGAAAGGACAGAATTTTCTCTTCTTCAAATTCTATATCACACTTTTAAAAAAATTCCACTCTGTGTCAGACTATGAGGTACCATAGAGAAGCACTGGGTGAGACACAGCGCGTCAACTCTATGCGCAACTGCCTTTGAGGTATGAATTAACCTGATAGCCATCTCGTTACAAGCCGAGTGACTCAAGGTCAAGAGCATCCTGGCAGCAGTATTCAACTACACAACTCAAAGGGAAAAAAAGTATTACCTTAAATTAAAATAGCCTTTTTTTCTTTTTTTTTTATCTGTACAGCATCATTTGGAAAGCTAGTGGATTTATTGCAAAGATATTGTAGCTTTAGGGATTCATTGGACAAAAAATGTAAACAGAAGAAACAGAAAAGAATTCTTCATTTTTAATTTGAAATCCCTAAGCAAAGAGCCTTGCAAAGGCTGAAAACTGGACCATACTACATCAGGATGTAAATAACGTGTAACATTTTGTTGACCAGCTTTAAAAGTGGACAGCGAGGAATGTTCCCAACACAAATATAGGAAAAAAGTCAAATTTACAGCCATAAATATTATTATTCAGTTTTCAAGTGTACCATCTTGGGGATAAATTGCCCCCCACCCTTTAAGATTTGCAACAACAAACTGCCAATTTCCATGAAAACCTCAGTGTCATTGTTATTTTTTGGTATAATCCTCATTATTAAAACAACTTTCATTTCATTTCAGGCTCAATTTAAAGATCATACCCTAAGTTGATGATGTATCAGGTAGCTTAGTGCACTAAAATGCAAGGCAATGTGGCCAAACTATAAATGGGTTTGAACCCCACTTCTTTTGGCTTTCCTTGAAATTCCTTCCCACCTTTAACGACAAGCAAATGCTGGGATGGTAGCTATTACAGTGAGCAAATCTTAACTATGGCCCTGAGCTGTTTATGCTGTCGGCATTAGCTCCGAGTGCAAGATGGAGAGCGAGTGGAGGGCGGGGTGTAAGTTGTAGTTCACTGTTGTCAAACTGCAGATTGTTAGAATACTTCCAACACAAAAGCAAACTATGGTCAGGCTACAATGCAGGTTACTATGCGGCTGCTAGTAGCAAAATGGCAATAATGCGGCATTTGCCAACACTGAATGAACTCTCTCCGTACTTGTTAGTTTTCTCCCTCTTTTATAGTCCATAATAAATATATAAATATATATCTTGATCCACATTCCCACAATGGAGGGAGAAGGGGGTGAGCATTTATTTGCAGATAATGAGAAAGCAAACCTATTCAGTAGGGAATTCATAGATTCAGTGGAAGATTGTCAGGAGTTGGAAACCGTAAATGAGACTGGAGAGGGTGAAACACATAAGGACACAAGAAGCTTCACCTTTACAAATGAGGATATTTTTAGAGAAATCAAACTGCTTCAGCAAGGAAAAGCAGCAGGGTACCACTATGGGGTGGTACATAGTGCCTTATTTAAAGTTTCTTTACGACTATGTCATGAACAATAGTAGAATACCAAAGGAATGGAAGGAATCTATAATAATACCAATTTATACAGGAAAGGGAGATAGAAGTAAACCTGAGAACTACAGACCAGTAAGTCTGACCAGTGTAGTTTGTAAAATCTTGGGAGAGTTTAATAGTAAAATATATTAGAGGGGTATGTGAAGATAAAAATTGGTTCCTGAGGAGCCAGTATGGATTTAGAAAGAAATTTTCTTGTGAGGCACAACTGGTGGGATTTCAGCAGGACATATCAGATCGGTTGGATCTAGGGGGACAGTTGGACTGCATAGCTATAGACCTTTCCAAAGCTTTTGACAGAGTGGAACATGGAGTATTATTAAAGAAAGTGGAGAGAATGGGATTGGACTCGAGGGTTGTACGTTGGATAGGAACATTTCTAAATTCAAGGGTTCAGAGAGTCAGAGTAGGGAATTACGTATCACAGGAAGAGAAAGTTAAGAAGGGAATTCCACAGGGTAGTAAAATTGGTCCATTGCTTTTCCTAATATATGCAAATGATTTAGGGAACAATATAGCATCAAAAATAAGATTGTATGCAGATGACATTATCGTCTATAGGGGAATAAATAATATAGAGGATTGTAAAATATTACAAAGGGACCTCGACAGTATCCAACATTGGGTTGAAGAGAACCACATGAAGGTTAACGGAGGTAAATCAACTGTCACAATATTCACAAACAAGAGATTAAAAACTGAATTTCAATATACATTGGATGGGGTAATCGTACCAAAAGATGACAAGTGCAAATACTTAGGTGTGAGATTTGATAGTAAATTGCACTGGAAGGGTCATGTTGGAGACATTGTTGGGAAAGCATACAGATCGTTGCATGTCATTATGCGACTACTTAGAGGATGCAACAAAGAAATAAGAGAGAAAAGTTACCTAAGTTTGGTTCGTCCAATATTGGAATATGCAAGCAGTGTATGGGATCCGCACCAGGAATACCTAATAAAAGAAATTGAGTGTGTTCAAAGGAAAGCAGCAAGATTTGTGATAGGGGATTTTAGGAGAAGAAGCAGTGTATCAGATATGTTAGAGAAGCTTGGGTGGGAAACATTCAGTAAGAGAAGGGAGAAAAACAGACTTGTAGGGTTATATAGAGCATATACAGGAGAGGAAGCATGGGGGGAAATCCGTGAGAGGCTTCAATTGGAAAGTAATTATATTGGCAGGGCAGACCACAAATTCAAAATTGGACGGCACTTTAGCAGAAGCGATTGGGGTAAATTTTCATTCATTGGGAAGGGTGTGAAGGAATGGAACAGTTTACCAAGGGCGGTGTTTGATCGCTTTCCAAAATCAGTCCAGTTATTCAAGAGCAGAGTAGATAAAACCAGGGAAAAGAAAGAAGTGGTATAACTTAGTGCTGTATTCCTAGAAACATTATACGTGCTATGTAATTCCTACAGCAGTTGTGAGAGGGGAGTTCAATCAATGTGTGAATAGTACATTAAGTTACTGTACTGTATCCTTATTGTGTATACAGCCATAAAAATTAACACCGTTTATCAGACAGATTCTACACACACGCAAAGTGCTCGGGGCTACATGACCGCGTTGTCGCAGCCCCTTAACTGAGGAACCAACATCTTGTTACTGTATTCTTTTGGGTGTTTGTTACTTTATTCTTTTAATATTGTGTAGTGTTTGTACATTAAGTTGCTGTATTCTTTTAATATTGTGTAGTGTTTGTAAATTATGTACCTCATTTGCCACCGAGGTTGACACCTCATTGCAAATAAAGTGATTTTGATTTGATTTTTGATTTTTTTTCGCATTTTCCAGTAATTGTAATTACATAGTGTTGACCGACTAAAAAATTCACAATATCAATTGTCAATAAGGCGACACTGAAAATGACTTTAGAGCTACCTATAGTAGCTAGAAGGTCCAGAACAGTGGTTTCCAACTGGCCCAAGAAAACTCTTAAGAAAAAGAAAAAAAATTAAACAGTCATTTCATTACCCATTTTAAAGTAGATGTAGCCTATATCTATTCGGCAAAAATGAACAGTAATTTGATAAAGAATTAATGGTGAACCGTTATACAACGTGGCGCATCACACAGCACGTCACTGACCTCCCTCCCCTTTACTCATGGAATAATGAACCCATTTTCAATATTGATTCAAAGAAAACTTATTACTAGCCAATTGCCCTTTTGCAAGTATTGTATTGATAACATTAATTTCAGTGTGTCTTTAGTTCTTTTAGCTCTGCTTGCCTTTTTTATATTAATTCAAATAAACTTACACATTGTTGAGTGTTCTTCATCAAAACAAATTTTTCTTGGTATCTTTAATTTCACTACTGTATGGAATTGTAAAATAGTTTTTGAGCAATAAAATCGAATCCCGCCGATTGCTGGGATAGGATTTTCAGTTGAAAATTTAAGTGATATCAGGAAGGGCATCCAGCCTTAAGTTTTATTTAAATTAGCCTATTGTTAAAGTGCGGCCCGCAACAATACTCGAAGTTCCCATTTTGGTCCTTACGCCCTTACAAGTTGGGAACCTCTGATCTAGAAGAAGTACATGAATGAATGTGTATATTAATGTATTGTTGAATGAATGATTGAAGGAATGAATAAACAGATGCAACCTCAAAATTATATATAAATAAATTTGGGACTATATGAAACATAGTTCATATTTTAATTTTATTGCAGTAAGTGAATTTTTGAAATGTGATATTGTGTGTGTATCGTTTAATTTTATAAACTTCCATTATATTTTTAACATCAGATTTACCGTATTTCATAGTGCCACTGCAGCTTCGTGCCCAACTGCAAAGTATTTATCACTAACTAGCAGTAGTGCCTGGCTTCGCCCGGTGGATTTATTTGTTTTATGAATGATAATACTACTACAGAACTGGCACATGATACTTAAACAGAAAATAAATATTTTATATAACTTTTGGTGGTGGTGGTGGTGGTGGTGGTGGTGGTGGTGGTGGTGGTGATAAGTAGCACAGTATAATGGACGTAACATTCAGGTCATTTTTTCGTTATGATAATAATAAATAGAGAAACGGCTGTTTACTAATTACAGCACTCACACATGTAATTCACAAACAAATTTTAAAATATGTTTAGAAAGAGAAGTAAGTGAAATAAGACACTGCCTAGGGCCTATATCTCATTGGCTGTTAGAAATGTAGAGACCTATAGTGTCATCTTTTGTAGCATACCGCCATAGGAAAATAATCAGAACACTTTGGGAAACTTCAGCTGTCCCGAGCTCCGGAGGTAGAATAGTATCATTTACCGCCACATAGCGCTCAACGATAAGTTTCGGAATAAATGAAGGTAAATTTTAAAGCACCAACGCTTATTGCAGCTGATAACCTCAATGTACTGCACCAACACCATTGCACTTACACAGAGGCATAATATGTTCATGATGATAACTGTTTTAAGGAGCCTAAGAAATCCTTTTGCACTAATTACTCCCCGTGACTGAAATTTATAAGCCGAGCAAGATTTAACTACTTTCGCAATTCTGCACCAGAACACTGGTAGGGGCGACGTGATGCAGCCCGAATTGCCAGTCAACAATGGACTTATTAAAATACTCTTACAGTTACACTACTACGGACATGAATGGTTCGAGGACCTAAATACGTGGTTTTCAAGTTCAGTTTGTTTGTTATTCTAAATTTAGGTAATGGAGAGCGTTGTCCAAAATATCAAGTGGACAGTGTTACCAGCAGGGTTTCGAAGTGTAAGTAAAATTTTGTGCAATTAGGAGGAACGGTGTGGATTTGTGATAAAGGACCTAAATTCAGGGAATGGAGTGGTCTGTCCGAAATGTAAAGTGGACAGCGTCACCCGCAGGGTTCGAAAGGATAGTATACAAAATGTGGTTCAGATCGGTGAAACTGTGTAGATTTGTGCCAAAGAACCTAAATGCAGGGAATGGAGTGGTCTGTCCGAAATTTCAAGCAGTCAGTGTCACTCGTTGGGTTCCAAAGGGCAAGAATACAAATTTTGGTTCAGATCGGTGAAACGGTGTAGATTTGTGCCAAAGGGCCTAAATGCAGGGAATGGAGTGGTCTGTCATAAATTTCATGTAGACAGTGTTACTCGCATGGTTCCAAAGGGTAAGTATACAAATTTTGGTTCAGATTAGTGAAACGGTGTAGATTTGTGCCAAAGGGCCTAAATGCAGGGAATGGAGTGGTCTGTCCGAAATTTCAAGCAGTCAGTGTCACTCGTTGGGTTCCAAAGGGCAAGAATACAAATTTTGGTTCAGATCGGTGAAACGGTGTAGATTTGTGCAAAAGGACCTAAATGCAGGGAATGGACTGGTCTGTCATAAATTTCATGTAGACAGTGTTACTCACAGGGTTCCAAAGGGTAAGTATACAAATTTTGGTTCAGATCGGTTAAACGGTGTAGATTTGTGTCAAAGGGCCCAAATGCAGGGAATGGAGTCGTCTGTCCGAAATTAACATAGCCTAAACTATTCCTCTTGAATCTGGCTATCATATACAAAAATAATAATTCGAATCCGACTGGTAGTTCCAGAGATTAGCGCATTTAAACACACGAACACGCAAACACACAAACTCTTCAGCTTTATTATATTAGTATAGATAACAACAACAACAAGCAACCCAGAAATTGGGCCTCAAAGAACTGAGCATCCAAGCTCCTAGCCCCCAAATTAACAGGCGAGATGTGGCCAGTGTGATAAAAACATAATAATAAGAAAAAGAATAAATAATATCATCCATTAACCAGGAATCGAATTCGGTTAGCGTTGATGAGAAGTAAGCGACTAGAATCCTATGTGGTCACGCCTCCCCCATAACAACAATAACAACAGAGCACATGTCACTATATTTGAAAGAAGCTCACTTACAGGACAACACAAGTGTGATGTTAACTGTGCACTACCAGACTGAGGGACCTGGGAGGCTCACAGAGCTGTGATGGGATGGGCTACTATGTGTGGGCAGTGCTGGCTCAACCTGACCTTCCCCCCTCCCCTTCTCCTTCCAGACATACCGTGGTTACTACAGTACTCTGCTTCATCACTATTGTTATCACTCCAGTCACACCTCACAAAATAAATAGATCAATTTGAATAAAACTGGCAACTCCCACACGTACACTGCCCAGAAATTTGTTATGGAATAAACAATCATATGCCTCCTGGCATTATTTCTTTGAAACTTCAATGGTCCCTATAACAGGACTATGATCTCAAATTAGATTGATATTGATTTATGTAACCTTGGTACAAGCGATACATCTCAACATGTTAAAAGACTCTCTTTAGATAAACAGGGATCATTTGTGTATGTTTGGAACAGATTAACTTGATGTTTTATTCCTTAAAAATAATTATCATAACCACCAACTGATGACAGTAACAAATAATTACCAGTACTCAGATCTGCTAACAACAAAATAACACTAATATTAATAATAATACTAATACTTTTTTATGAGATATCTGCTGGATTGATTTATTTCGAACTTGCTAATGGGCTTTATCCCATAGAATCTCTTAGTATAGGTCAACTATCCCTTGGAACTATTCTCTCATTTTGCATGTACCCGGTAGCTGTTCGGGGTGTACTGTATAATTATTTGATAAACTGACCTTTTGAGACCAAAAACTTTTAAGGTTAATGAGGCTAAAAGGAAAATGATGACCCACTTCCATAATAATAGATAGGAGGCAAAACTGAGTACAGTTTAGTTCATAATATTTTGCCTAATAAGAGAGAAATTACCATAAACTTCTCCTTATGTAATAACTACTACCCTTGTGAGTACAATGTGGCCAATATCAACAAAAAGATATTTGTATATATTTTGATATTGTTTCTAGCATCCTGTTCCTTCAATGTCAAGAGAATTCCACATTTTTTTCCACATGGGTCCTCCTCAATCTTGCTGCACTTAATCTGCCCATAGAAAGTGTGTGTAGCCACCGAAAGTCACGTTTCAAAACTTACAAATCACATCAACAGTATAGAAAGGGAGAGAAAAGGATGAACTAAGGCAAGCTAACCCTCCCAACATCCTGAATTTTCTTCTGTTACTGTTTAATTAATGATAAAAATTAAAATAAAAAATTAAATTTCAAATTAAATATATTTAAAAAATTGAAATAAAGAATTGAAAAATAAAACACAAAGTTTTTAAAAAATTGAAAACTAAAATAAAAATTTTAAAGAATAAAATTAAAATAAAATAAAATCTCTATACATATATAAAAATCAAAGTCAGTCTGTTTTTTCTCAATTTCCACGAAAATTTGCACTATTAACACGTTTCAGACTGTTTTACGATGGATGCGTGCAAAAACAAAATTTTTGTCTGCCTGCTTGTGTACAAGTTTGTATGCTTTGAACTCAAGAACAGCTGGGTGGAACAACATAAAATTTGGTACAGATATCCATCAAAGGTACGATACCAACCATTGATGTAACTCTTCTCCGTGCTTCTCATAAAAGAGGGCTATAGGGGAAACCCCTTTAAAATATATGCTGAAATAAGCGTAGAAGGACGAGATAAAGCCCATTTTCAGCTCCTCAATGTAAGAAACAAAACTCTGGTGTCTATAAAGGCCCTAAAATTAACAGTTTCTGAGATATTCCCAGGAAACTAACTTCCCCCTGATAAACTGATGAAGGAATGACAAGCCCCTAATCTTGGCAACTGTAGCTCAGTTGATAACGTCTGGCTATTGATGCTAGTAATTAAATAAATATTGGATGTCAGCCACATCAACTTGAAAGTGTGAGTGGGTGAAACCTATTTATTGATGTGGGTTATTATGGATCGGGTAGTAGCATGTACAGTATAATTTGAAATTAACTGGGTCAAGTTTGGAATTGATTGCCCCAGGACTTGAAATAAGATTAGTATGGTATCATCTTTGATGCCAATATGCTATCTCATGCAGTATAAATACACATTCCAAGTAAAATATCTCTTGCATAACAACTTTTCATTTCGTATTGCCTACATCTTATTAAGGTCACTAAGATATCCTTTCTTAGAAAAGCAAGTAATAGTAAAACATGAACTCATTAGGCAGAGATAAGGTTGTGGTTTCTGGTATCAAGAACATATGACTCGCTGCCAAGTGCAACTATATTATGCAAGTGGGAAGACAATCCGTAGGTGTTAGGCCATTTGACATTCCATCTTCAAGAATCAGAACTGCGATTTAGCGTTCAATTACAAATACATTAACCCATGAATATGACAGGTCAGGTCAAAGGGTTATTACGAGGCTTGGGCTGCAAATGAGATATATTTAAAGTTCAGATTATTCACACTCTCAAATTGACACAATTACAAATAAATCAAGCCTGTCAATAATAAGTTGTTTCATTTGAGGGTCATGGCCATTTAGCCCCATGTACATGTTCGCCATCTCTTGATGAATACAGTACTTTTGCATTTGTCAGTTGGCACAGGCTAGAGTAAAAGGTGGCTTTTCACCGATGTCTCAGTCTCACTCATGGCTGTGATTATATGGAAGCTACTGAGGTATGGGTGGGGCTTAGTAATGGCATTCGAGGCACAGTCAGTGCCTGTGAGTGCTGTGAAAGGTTCAACTCATAGGGTTAGGACTACTGTTCTGACTCAGTGAGGAAAGCAATGGCAAACTACCTCACTCCTCTTCTTGCCTAGAACGCCTCAAAATAGTGCTGCCTTGGGTTTTTGTGGGTATCTACTCACATAACGTAACGGCGGTACTTTTTGAGGATCCAACCAGCCTTCGGGCTGACTACCTAACAGACAGACATGGGTGTGTGTAAAATTTTGTTTGATAACCTGGGTTATTGTGCTGGTTTAATTAGTGTGTATTTGTAATTCAGGTGAGAATGGGAAGGAGGCGCCCGTGGCCTAAAGTTAGGAACCATCCCAGCATACGCCTGGAGTGGAAGTGGGAAACCACTTTCAAGATAGCTGAGATGGGAATAGAACCCACCTCTTCTCAACCTAACCTCACAAGGCTGAGTGAACCCCAATCACAAACCGGAATCAATATTAAGGGTAAAATCAAAGGTTTATTAAGATTTGTTATTAATTTAAGAGACTTTGGGCATCTTAGTTATCATTCTCAAGTACTTAGGTGTGTGTTTAAATTTGCCTGTTAACCTGTGTTTCTGTGGCGACTGTACTAATGTGTGTAACCGTAATAATTAAGGTCAAGGATAGGAGTAGGTGCCTTGGGACTTGAAGTTGGATACCGTCCTGGCAATTGCCTGGAAGGGGTGTGGAAAAACCCTGGGGAAAAATCCCACTTAGAATGGACCATCAGGACTGGTATTCAAACCTTCAGACTTCCAGGTCTCCTTGCACAGTCATGTTGCACAACTACAGTAACGCTGTTCAATTGCTGATGATTAGTGTACAGTATTAAACTTGGAAGTCACCTGAATAGTATCAAGGGCTATGTTACAAATTAAAGATTGTAAGAAAGACGGAGAAGAAATTACAGGGAATTTGTTGCTGCTTTACAGCATTGGCAAAATATTTGCATGTTTGGTGCGAAGTGCAAACCCTATTAATCTTTTGCAACATCATCGAGCAAGGTAAGTATAAGAGAAGATACCCATGATACAGGAGTATAATTTTAGTGTCTTAAGTAGCCTTGATGTATAATGTGTGTAACTTACAATTTACTTATCCAGGTAAATCACTCTTCCTCTAAGTTTGTGCTTTCCTGGGTTGATAATGTTGCCTATTTTGCCTTATAAATGTAATACAACTTCGCGACGGCCAAAAAAGAAATTACATGTACGTTGTCAAAAAGTGTTTTATTATTACATTCCTCACAATGTTTTCCTTCAAATTCGTGGGAATCGAACCCGCCTCTTCTCAGTTTAGCCTGATGAGGCTAAGTATACCCTGTTCCAGTCCTAAAACACGGGCCCCTGTGGTAACAGCCAAGAGTACTAGCCACTACGTAACAGACTTGAGAGAAGTGTTTTATTAAATGTATATATAATTGTTGTGTTTTACCTCAGGCACTATGAAATTAATTAACTCCCCACCTAATCTAATAAGGATAACCTGAACTAGCAACAACAAATAGCGCACAGGTTCTATGTGGGATCATTTTGTTCTTTTAGTTCAAATGACATTCGCAAATAAAACACAATAGGCTGTTACATTCGCTTCAGAATGGAAATGTATTGTATTATCAACTTGTTATTCTTCAAATGAGTATAGAATGGCAACGGAAGGCAAATAAATGGAGTCTCGCATACAACAGTCATAACTAGGGACCAGATTCTTAGGTTTTTACCAATTTTTTTCCTTAATTCTAAATACAAAAAAACATTAATACTTCTCCGAATCACACTCAAGAGAGCCATATTCATAAATTCTGTAGTACCTAAAAAACTAAATTATATGCGAGTACCTAAAAAAATAAATTGCAGTTTGTTCTATTTATTGTAGTATACCAGCAGGGGGAGGGCGAGGAGGGCGACCGCCCAGGACCCCGCGGTCTGGGGGGCCTCGTGCCATGGATTATTCTAAATTCAATTAATTAATTACTTATACTTTTCAAACTAATTTATAATTCATATTCCTTTTTTCAGTGCAGCTATGACCTCCCGTGACCGTTTAGCAAGTTTAGATTTCAGTGAAATAATAGAAGACTTCAGCCAAGAAAAAAGTCGCAAAGTAATATTTTAGTATTTCATCATCATCTTGCACAGTTTCCAGCCACTGGCCGGGTCTGTTTGGAACACAAGGCTCTCCACCCTTGTCCAGTCTTCTCCTCTCTTCTTCACGCTTTCTTCCACCCCCTTCAGCCACCTGTCTCTCGGTCTTCCTCTCGGTCTCTTTCCTCCCCACTTCGTCTCGTGTACTCTCCTAGGTATCCTCTTCTTCTCCATTCGTTTTACATGTCCATACCATCTAAGTCTAGATTTCTCTATACCATCCTGTAACGGTTCCTCCTTCATTAATTCTCTGGTCCTCTCATTTCTTATTCTGACCATCTTTGTAGCTCCAATACTGCTTCTCAAGAACCTCATCTCACTGGCCTGTATTTTGCTCTTCTCCCTTCCTTTCAAAACCCAGGTCTCCGAGGCATACGTCAGGATAGGGACATAGTACGTCCAATATATGATCTTTTTGCTGTTCTGAGGGACATCCTTGCTCCATAACATGCTTCTCACACTCCTCCGAAATGCTTCTGCCTGCCTCCCCCGCTCATTTATTTCTCTATCGTTTCTTCCATTATCTTGTATCAGGCTTCCCAGATACTTGAAACTCTCCATTTTCTTCAGCTGTTCCCCACCAATTGTTATTCCCGTTGTGGTTCTTTCCTTCTTCCTTGCTGTGATCATCTCACTCTTATTTATATTAAATTTCATCCCATATCCTTGTATTATTCCTTCTCACACATCCAACTGTTCCTGTATCTCCTCCTCCTCGTTTCCCCAAATCATAAAATCATCTGCAAACACCATTGCTTTCATCTTTCCTTCCCCAATTACTTGTGCCACTCGGGTCATTATGTCATCCATCACCACAATGAAAAGTAACTGTGACAGTGCACTTCCTTGTTTCAGGCCGTTTCTCTGTTCCAACCAGTCTGATCTCTCTCCTCCCACTTTCACACAGCTCACGCTTCCCTTGTACATCTCCTTTATCCTCTTTATAGTCCATTTCTCTACTTCTCTATCCTCCAGGGACTTCCATACTTTGTTTCTGCATACACTGTCATATGCTTTCTCAATGTCCAGGAAGGCCATCAGTAGATCTGTTCCATACTCATAGTGCTGTTCTTGTAACTGCTTAACAGCAAAAATCAAATCCACTGTGGACCTTCCTGCTCTGAAGCCATGTTGTTCTTCCCTCATTCCTCCTTCTATCCTTGTCCTAATTCTCTTTTCCAAAACTTTCTCGAAGATCTTTGCACAATGACTCATCAGTGTTATTCCCCGATAGTTTCTGCAATCTGTTCCACTTCCTTTCTTTAAGATCGGGACAATTATTCCTTTTTTCCAGTCCTCTGGTGTCTTCCTTTCCTTCCATGCTGTCCTCATCACTCGGTACAACCACTGTATCCCCACCTCTCCTGCTCCTCTCACCATCTCCACACTCAACTCATCCACACCCGGTGCCTTCCCTCCTTTCATCTTGTTCACTGCATCTTCCACTTCTTTCCATGTTAAGTCCTTTTCTGTTTGCAGTTCATCTTCCTCTTCCCCGATTTCTTCCTCCTCACCATCTTTTCCATTTGGGTTCAGAAGTTCTTCAAAATATTCTTTCCACATTTTCTTCAGTTCTTCCCTATTTTCTATCTCTTGTCCCCTTTTGTTCACCATTCTAACATAATCCGTAGGATCCTTCCACCTCTTATTTTTTACCATCCCATACAGGACCATTTTTGTACCTTCACTATCCTCCTTCATCATCTTTGTCCACTCTTCCATCCACTTTCTTCTCTCCTCAGCCACTTCTCTCTTTGCCTCCTTCTTTCTTTCCTGGTACTCTTCCCTTTTCTCTACCATCCTATTTTGATACCACCTCCTAAAGGCTCTATTCCCATAAGTCCAACCCCTCGTCCACGTCGTGGGAGATGGGCAACGGCACAAAGTAGGGGATCACCTGTAGGGGCGAGGTACAGTGGGGACTTCGTGTGCCCCGGGACCGTTACAGTAGCTGTGAAGGTCCTACAGGAACCCTGAAAAGTGACGGCTAACGGGGCTGTGGTGAAGCTATGATAGGCCCAGCAAGCCAGTAGTGGATGAAACCAAATGCTTTCAAAAATTAAAAAATGGAACGAGCCTTAGTATTTCATAGTTTACTTAATCTTCTTCAAGGGGACTTCAAGGTTTCTTTCATATTATTAAATAAAAAATGTACTGTAGTGTATTCAAATTATTGTAACTATTCTTTATTATATTATTATTACCGAACTATTTTCCATTTGATTTGATATTTTTTAAATTTCCTATTGTTGTGGGCCCCACCCTATCAAAATTCTAAATTAAAAAAGTAAATTAAACAGGCTAGAATGTGAGAATCACGTCTGGAATCCTTGGTTTTATTGAATTTGCCTAATTAACAAATTTAAGGAGTGCAAATATTGTTTAAAAGCATGACGTTCTCAGTGATAATTCGATAAAAGACGTTATTATGTAAAATATATACATCCTCGTTACAATCATCATTTCTACTAACAATTAGGCATTAATGTTAAGCTTTGCGAAGTTTATGTCAACTTTTGCTACACTTTAAACATATTTTATGAACTATTTTATGTTTTTGAAAACCTAAAATGAATTTATTTTTATTATTATTATTATTATTATTATTATTATTAATAATACTGCAGCCAATGGACATTTACTTTTCTTTTCAGGAAAGGTCAGGGAAGGGATATTGGAAGGAAATTGGACATGGACCTATTGAAAGGAACCATCCCGGCATTTGCCTGGTGGTGAAAATGGGAAACCACGAAAACAATTTTCTGGTCGGCCGAGGTGGATTTTGAACCCACGCTCTCCCGATGCCAGCAAAGCACGAGGTAGCACGTTAGCGCTCTCGGCGACCGCGGCCTGTAAAATGATAATTTTAATAACCTTAAGAGCCGGTCCCTAGTCATGACATCTGGCGGAAAAGTTTCGCATAAGATAACCCTATTGGGCACACTCGTGTTAACCGAATGAAAAGCTTCTACTAATAGACTTGAAATAAGGTACCATCCCAGTATTTTCCTCGAAGGAATGAGGAAAACTCCATGGAAAATCACACTCAGGATGACTGCTGTCAAAGCCAAAATTAAAACCTTCAATATCCAGAGTATCCCACCTCCCAGTCATGATCCGTAACTTAATGCATAAAGCTATGCCGCAGGATAGGAATAAAATTAATATTGTAGAAATAAACAAAAGAGAAGGCCTTCCTGTTTGATAGATGGCAACAGGTCATGAGATCACACATGCCAATTGCAACCGATTGATAACTGGAGGAGGGGCACGAGAAGACGAGTATGAGGGCTATCACTTTCCAAGAGTTCCAGAACAAACTCAAGCTTGCCTTGTCCAAGACATAAATGGTCAATGTAGGCCTCTTCTTGGGATCATAAAGCAACTCAAGGTTAACTGGTTTTGCTGCCTACACAGTGAGCAGGCATAACCTGCACTGATTGGGCCAAAGTTCCTGCACCTCCCACATGAGGTGTCTCCCATTGGCCTGGCCCACGCACCTACTGTAATGCACCAACCCACAAGGCTACCTAACCACTTGCTGACCGACTGTTGCATAAGATTAACATCTCTTTTGAAGTATGCTCTCACCACACTGGAATTTCGACACTTATGGAATTCTAATTACAGCCAAAAGAGACAGAAAATGGAACAACTGCCTTATATTATTCTATAATACATTCTCTAATCCAAAAAAGAATTATAGCCCTGTCAAATAGAAGATGAAAAGGAAGTATCTATCCAGAAACCTGTGGAGCAAGGTGGTTGTTGTTGTTGTTACTCAAAGCAAGCTTGTAGTTTTACGTGGCTGTTAACCTTGGAATCATAAGCCATGGGACCTCCTTTTCAACCAGAATCCAAAAAACTGGATGCAACTTTTCACTTCAAGAAACTGATATGCATTAACCATGAATCAAACCTCACCTTGGTGAGAGGCAAACAGTTACACCGCTGTGCCATCACAACCCAGTTGTTACTTCACTTATGGACTAGGGACATCAGCCACATGAACTTTTGTATGGGAAACCAGTCTCATAACCTTTGTTATTTTGGAGCCTATAGTGATTGTGTGTATGTCTACTACTTACTACCATTTTCAATGACGTCGGGGATGAGATGAAGTGAAAGTCTTCTATGTGGTGGGTGTTTTTTTACGGCCAGATACCCTTCCTGATTCCAACCCCGTGAGAGTAGTTAATGACAGATGAATAAACTGGGTAAGGAGATTGAAGGAAGCAATCACAGGCTATTAGAAGGTCCCGGCATTTGCTCAATTGAAAATGGGAAACCAAGTAAAACCATTTCAAGGATGGCCGATGGTGTGGTTCGAACCCACGCCTATCGAGTCTGAAGATAGCTTGGCCCAATAGCCTAGCGCTGCACGTTAACAAGCATAGCTACTGTTGTTGGTCTTATTTTGGAGCCTGAAATAATGGGAGGTCCTGCGACTTATGCTTAAAACCCAAGAGAGTAGAAAGCCATCTTCAAGCTACGGAAATGAAGTTTCTCCGCAGTATGGTAAGGAAGACAAAGAGATAAATTAAGGAATGAAATAATAAGAACGCAGACTGAAATAGAAGGACCCTTATGCAAAAAAATTGCCACATCAAGGATGAAATGGTTTGGACACATGGAATATGGGGGCTTAGAACCTCAGATTTGAGTATGGAGAATGGAAAAGTGGCGAGAAAGTGGAAGGTGGTAGAAGTGATTCGAAGACCTAGACGAAGCCCAAGAATTAAGTGGTTACATGTAATAAAAGAAAACATTGGGAGGAGGGTCAATATCAAGACTATCTTCAAAGACAAAGTGTACTTGGATAAACAAAAATGGAAAAGATTCACAAATTTTACCTGGGTTGCTGAAGTAATAAACCGATTATGATGATGAGTAAAGGCATTAATAATCTATCCAGACGAAGGATTAAGATAGACGACCTGGGTCTAGTAACAAAATTTACTCATATGACCACTGACCTGATGAAAGTCTTTTAGTTGACAGAATTTGGATGACTTGCACATCAATGGTAGTACTCCAACACTTAACCCTTACCCCTCGACTTAAAATTCTCCTAGCTCTCCCTACAGCTCGTATTTAACCCTTTACTGCATAGTGTTTTACGGCAGACCATCAACGTCCATTCAATTGTGCACTCATTCAAACACACATACCAGTGATACCTTGATCTTTTTTACATAACATACGACAAAACAGCCCGACAACCAAAGGTACTCCTTCCACCCTTTCAACATCCACGCGTACCAACCACCGTTTATTTTCCGTGCGCCCTCCCCATCCAGTTACCACAGGCTTCTGGAGTACCTTTGGCTCAACCTCAAAGACATTACCGACCTACATACCTATACGTACCCATGGCCAGTAGGGAGTAATGTTCGATCTTCGAGAGTTAAAAGCTTAGCGTAGGAATCGCAAAAGATCATATATATATTCCATTATGGCATTCCACATCACATACGAGTGATTAGGTATTGGCGCCAATTAAAAATTGTTGGTAAATCTAAGACACTAAACGCCAATTGAATATTGAAGCTTGAAATTTTGTACACCAAACGCAAATGAAAAATAATTCATTTAGTAGAGGACACAATTATGATGTCGGGGCTAGCCCGACACATGACTGGAACAGGAAATTTGTTATGTCGGGGCTCGCCAGACTGACGAGGGGTAAGGGTTAAAACCAGAATTAAATTCTTGACAGAATTGGGGACTGAACCTGGGCCTCAGAAGTAGAAACTAATTATGCTAGCCACTATACTACAAGACCAAATAAGGTACCATCCCTACTTTTGACAGAAGAAAGAGTAGATAAAAAGGCCTAGAACCTCAGATTTATGAACGGAGCAGCACTCCATTCTCTCACAATGCATATATCAAGAGTGCTGGGCTAAGAAGGCGGGTCGAGCAGTCAATGAAGTCAGGGAGAAAGTAAAGTGGGAGTAAAGGTTCAAGGTGAAAAGTTTTCAACCTTGTAGCATTGCTAATGAGACAGTCATTAAGCTGAGTAAACAGACGATTTCAAGGAGTTTTTGAATGGTATGGATGCAGTCTTGAAGAGAGAGTGAACAATAAAAGTCAATTAAAGAAGAAATTGGTAGGAGTTGGCAATAGATAGCAGGTAAAACATCATAAACTTTGGAAGCAAAATAATAGGCAATTCTTAGCAAAACACAGACAATTTGAAGAATAGGTTAGTGCAGCAAGATAAAACATTAAAAAGAAGACATTTCTGAACATTATATGGTATAGATTTTGTAATGAATTATGAAGTCTTCAAAGTAAGTATGGGTCTGTGCTTGTGTAAAACTTGGGTTATTGGTGTGGCAAACATGACAAAATATTAGCATTTAATATGAAGTCATGGAGAAAAAATTATAGTCCAGTATATAGAGCAGTGGTTCTGAACCCGTAGAAGTCTGCGGACCACTCAGCCTACAATTGAATCATGTAAGGACCCTTCCCCCCGATACACCTTATCAGTTGTAACCCTTCCTAAATAACCCTTATTTTAAAGATATTTCAATTCAAACCCTGATAGTGAAGGCTCTATGGGAACCCTGAAAAGTGACGGCTGACGGGGCTCTGGTGAAGCTACGATAGGCCTAGCAAGCCAGTAGTGGATATCATATTTGCTTTCAAACCAGGAACAGGCCTCGGAAAGGACGGATGCAAACGACGACGACCCGGATATGCTAATGGACTATGAGTTGGGACATTAAACATACAGACACTGACAGGAAAAGTGGAGGAGATTGTAGATGTGATGGAGAGAAGAAAACTGGATGTACTGGGCTTGGCAGAAACAAGATGGAAAGGAGAAGGTCGCAGAGAACTGAGGAAAGGGTACCGGTTGTACTGGAGTGGGAACAGTGAAGGAAGGAGCAGCGGAGTAGGAGTAGTTGTGAGAGATGGAATGAAGGAAGAGGTAAAGGGAATAAGTGACAGGATCATGAAGATCAGAGTAACTGTAAAGGGAAGAAGCCTGGAGATAGCCCAGGTATATGCCCCTCAAGTTGGATGTACAGCTCAAGAGAAGGAAGACTTTGAGGAGGAGCTACAACAGCAGTTGAATGGGCAGAGCATCATTGTCATGGGAGATTTGAATGCACATGTAGGAAGTGAAAGGCAAGGATATGAAAATGTATTGGGAGCAGAAGGATGGGGTAGCAGGAATGAAGAAGGGAGAAAGTTGCTGGATTTTTGCAAGAGAAACGGTTTAGTGGTAGGCAACTCCTGGTTCCGGAAGAAAGAAAGCCACAAGGTAACGTGGTACAGCAGTGATTTAACAAAGAAATCTTTGGTAGATTACATGCTGTACGACTGGGAAATGAAGAGAAGTGTCAGAGATATAAAGGTAATACCATCAGAGGCCTTAGATAGCGACCACAGAATACTTGTAATGAACCTGGGAGTTGTTAAGGATAGCAAGAGGACAGAGTACCAGGAAAGGAGAATCAAAGTATGGAAACTCAAGGAAAAGGAAGTCAAGGAAGAATTCCAGAAGATAATAAGGGAAAGGATGCCAACAGACAATCCTAAAACAGGGGAAGAGGAATGGAAGCAATTCAAAAACACAATGGTGGAAGCTGCAGTGGCAGTATGTGGAAGAACAAGCAACAGAAAGCGGTGTAAAGAGACACCATGGTGGAATGAGAGAGTAAAAGAAGCTGTGGGAAGGAAGAACAAGGCTTTCAGAGTGTGGTTCCAGGAAAGAACTGATCTGACAAGGGAAGATTATAAGATAAAGAAGAAAGAAGCAAACAAGATTGTCGCAGAGGAGAGGAAGAAGTGGATGGTAAAGTGGACAGAGATGATGGAGGAAGACAGCAGAGGAAATAAGAAAGTACTTTATGGGATGGTCAAAAGTAAGAGAAGAGGTCTGCGAGAGGATGTGGTAATGATGGACAAAAACGGAAATGAGGTACACAACAAAGAGGCACTCAAGACAGTGTGGAAAGAGTACTTTGAGGATTTGCTGAATCCAAATGGTCATAGGGAGGAAGACAATGTATTGGAAGATGGAGAAGATAACACAGGAATGGAAAAGGACCTGACTTGGAGAGAACTGGAAATGGCTATAGGCAAGATGAAAGGAGGAAGGGCACCAGGTGTGGATGAAGTGAGTGTTGACATGGTGAAGGCAGCAGGGGAGGTTGGGAAACAGTGGCTGTACCGTGTGATTAGGGTGATATGGAAGGAGAAAAAGACCCCAGAAGATTGGAAGAAAGGATTAATTGTCCCAATATTTAAGAAAGGAAGCAGAAAGGAGTGCAGAAATTACAGGGGAGTCACACTCATACCTCACTGTGCCAAGATATATGAAAAGATATTAGAAAGTAGAATACGAGCCAAAGTGGAGAGAACATTGAGAGAGGAGCAGTATGGATTCAGACCTGGGAGATCAACAGTGGATCTCATATTTTCAGTGAGACAGCTCCAGGAACACCACTACGAATTTGGAGAGGATCTGCTGATGGCCTTCCTGGACATCGAAAAGGCCTATGATAGTGTGTGTAGGGAGAAGGTTTGGAAAGCAATGGAAAACATGGGAGTGGAAAAAGAGACTGTAGGCAGAGTGAAGGAGATGTATTGTGGAAGTGTGAGTTGTGTGAAAGTTGGAGGAGAAAGAACAGACTGGTTCAGACAAATGAGTGGCCTGAAACAGGGTAGTGCGCTGTCACCCCTTCTCTTTATTGTGGTTATGGACGAGGTAATGACACGGGTAGCAGGAAGGATAGGAGAAGATAAGATGAAAGCAATGGTGTTTGCAGATGATCTCATGGTCTGGGGAAACAAGGAGGAGGAAATTCAGGAGCAACTGAAGGCTTGGGAAGAAACAGTGGGAGAGTACGGATGGAAGTTCAACATCAGTAATGTGAGATCCTGTTAACGACCAGGAAAAAGGACAGACCAATGAGTGGGATAACACTTGGAGGTGGACAGCTGAAGAAGGTGGAAAGTCTCAAGTACTTGGGAAGTATAGTGGAGGAAAATGGGAGAAATGACAAAGAGATTACGGAACGTGGCAGACAGGCAGAAGCATTTCTGAGAAGCATTAGGAGCTTAGTGTGGAATAAAGATGTCCCGCAAAAAAGCAAGGAAGTGTTATACAGAAGCTACTATATCCCAATACTGACCTATGCTTCAGAAACGTGGACAATGAAGAAAAGAGACATAAGCAGAATACAGGCAGGTGAAATGAAGTTCCTGCGAAGTAGGATCGGAGTAACAAGAAGAGACAGGGTGAGGAATGAAAAGGTCAGGGAAATGGTGAAAGAGGAGCCCTTGCAAGGTAGGATTGAGACATCAAGACTGAGGTGGTATGGACACTTAAAGAGAATGGATGAGAAGAAGATTCCCAAGAGGATACATGAGATGCAGATGCAGAAGAAACGACCAAGGGGAAGACCAAGAGATAGATGGCTGAAAGGAGTAGAGGAATGTGTCAAGAAGAGAGGCGAGGACTGGACCAGAGTGACAGCGGAGAGGTGGTGGGAAGAAAGAACTAAGTGGCGAGGCTTATGTTCCAAACAGACCCAGCCTGGGGCTGGAAACTGTACAAGATGATGATGAAGGACCCTTCCCCCCGATACACCTTATCAGTTGTAACCCTTCCTAAATAACCCTTATTTTAAAGATATTTCAATTCAAACCCTGATAGTCATCGCCGCCAATACATTCGGACGATTCTCGTTCAACGCACATCGTTTCAAAAATTCCCATTTATTGGCCACTTTTTCATTGGTCCGCGGACCACCGGTTAAGAACCACTGATATAGAGTAACGAGTTGTTATTGCTTCATATTAGGAGCTTCGAACATCTCAGTCATTAGTTCCATACTTGTGTGTGGAGTTTTTGTCCGACTACTACTTTTTCCTGGCATTGTTTCCATTATATTTTGGCGTGCACCTCTCTGTTATTTGTCTGACAACTGGTGTTATCAGAAAAATTCAAGAAATACCTACTGTAAGTACATGGAATTGATGTCCTAAGCTTCTAAAATGAATTATTATCAAGAACTGGATTTTTAGGACCACAATGATGACTAGTGATCTCATAACTTTTTATTTCTATACCTTGTGCATAATGTTGAATGTGAAGCATTTTGCACTGTCATTAAGCCTTGTATGTTGGTGGTTAATGGCAGATCTTAAGATTTAGTCCATTAATCTTCTGGCATCCCAATATAGCCTTGATAGGTCATTAATATGTGAAGTTTTGAAGCCATATTTTTCCAGTGTTGCCTGTACAAACTGTAAATTTATACTTTTAAGCCTGTCACCATGGTTTTTTCTTTCCTAATATGTTTGCCAGGGGTATACAATATATTAAATACAAGTCCTAAGAAGAATTACGTGTATTAATATTATTCACTGATAATTCCCCCTTAATCATCAGTGAATAATAATAATAATAATAATAATAATAATAATAATAATAATATATGTAATCTTAAAACAGATTTTATGTTTCATATATATTGAGTATCACAATCATATTGGGCAAAAAACATGTAGACTGACTGAAGAGTAACATACATACAAGGGTAATTCCAAAAGGTAAGGTCCGATTTGCCATAAATATTTGAAAGCGGCGCCAAGGGCAAAACACACATGCAAAAGCCGCCAGTAGCGTTGTTACTGTAGCTGTGTGCTGTTGATAGTGTCAGTTCACAATGTTTAAGACAATTAATCAGCCCACCGACTGAAGTAAGGGCAGTGATACGGTTTCTGTCTGCAAGAAACATTTCTGCGGCAGAAATTCATCGGCAGATTACTGAAGTGTACGGTCCTAACATAATGAGTGACAGTCAGGTGCGCAAGTGGATGCGAGCCTTTAATGAAAGACGGTAAAATGTGCACAATGAACCCCACTCTGGCAGACCATCAGCGATTTCAGACGAGTTGGTTCATGCGGTTGACGACAAAATTCATGAAGATCCGACGATTCACTATTTCAGGCAAAACGATCAATAAAGCCGCCTACTGCGCTAACCTGACTTAACTTCGATGTGCAATCCAGAATAAGCGACGTGGTCTTTTGTCTTCTGGAGTGGTGTTGTTGCATGACAATGCCAGATCCCATACTGCGAATGACACTGAAACTCTAATCAAGAAATTTGGATGGGAACAGATGGACCACCCACCGTACAGTCCGGACTTGGCGCCAAGTGATGTCCACCTGTTCTGCTACCTGAAGGAGTTCCTTGGCGGCAAGAGCTTCGACATAGATGATGAAGTGAAAGAAGCTGTTAAAGACTGGTTAGCTTCGCAGGCGACCGAGTTCTACGACTTAGGCATTCAAAAGCTTGTGGAACGATGTGACAAATGTGTAAATAAGTATGGAAATGATGTAGAAAAGTAGAGAAAGACGTAAGGAATGTCAATAAAACAATTGTTTTGGAAACAATTTTGATTTTGGATGTTTCTTTTTATCCGGACCTTAGTTTTGGAATAGCGCTCGTACATACATTCATGTTCATTTGAGAAAGTTTTGTCTTTCAGCATCCAGTCTAGTCTGAAAGCCCCCGTTTGCGAACAAGTCAGTGCAGCCTCCTCTGCTTCTACACCTCTCGCCTTGAAATCATTCAACACTGAATCTAACCATCCCTTTCTAGTTCTACCTTTGCTTCTCTTACCCTCTACAGCCAAACTTATCAACTTCTTAGGTAATCTCTCCTCCCTATTCTGGGGTCATAAATTAACAGTACAGTAGATCATTAATCTCTAGGGAGTTACAATCCAATTTTTGGTGCAATAGGAAGTGATCTTTATTAATTTTGTACTTTGCTGTTCACACATCATATAGTAATTGAAATGTAAGATTTACAAAATCAATGAAGATGGGCACACGGCGGCTTCGGTGGCGTAGTTGGTTGCATGCTGAGCTTTTATGCCCAAGATAGCGGGTTCAAACCCGGCCGAAGCCGTCGGATTTTTTAAGAGCGTTAAAAATCCCTCAGTTTGCCTTCCTTCAGAGGGGAAGTAAAGCCAGCGGTCCCATGTCATAGATTATGGCATGTTAAAGAACCTTCCACTAATTACACCTGTGTGAAGCTAAATTGGATAGGTTAAGAATGTAAACAACGCTCTTAGGTTTCTACATTCGTTGCCAAGAGCCGACTGCGGTGGCATCTAGTAGCTAAGTTCTGGACTAGGCCTAGTAGTCATTGACGGTGGCATTTGGTGGCAAAAGTAGGAACTATTTGAAAAATTCTAAGTTGGTACTTAAATTTAAAAAAAACAGATACACACACTAATACAGCCATCACAATTAACACCGGTTATCAGACAGATTCTATACACACCCAAAGTACACGGGGCTACATGACCGCGTTGTCGCAGACCCTAAACTGAGGAACCAACCAACCAAAGATGGGCACCAAGGCAGCCTTGACCTAATCCAAGTCGGAAATTTGCTACTGTGTGTTTCTTTGGTTTATTCACTGTATTCACTGTAGAAGTTTCCTCCATCTTCAAATGAAAAACTTATTTGGATTTACTGTTAATTTTAATTAAAGTGAAAATAGTTCTCTTGAGAAATTTGACAACTGTCAAATATGTATATATGCAGATATGCCTCATCATGCATACGTTCTATTTATACAAAGCATACAAGTCGAGAAGGAGCTATAATTCTGAGAAACTAGATAAAACTGTATACTGTATTTTCACAGCTCTATTAATGACAGTAACTCAAACAAGACCACCTCATGGTGTAGCGGCTAGCATTCTTGGCTGTCGCCCTAAGGTCCGGGTTCGATTCCCGGCTCTGCCAAGAAATTTTAATTCTGATCTGAGGGCTGGAATAGAGTAAACTCAGCCTCGTGAGGAAAAACTGAGACGAGGAGGGTTTGATTCCCATCTCAGTCATCTTGAAAGTGGTTTTCCATTGTTTCTCCACTTCTACTCCAGGCAAATGTTGGGATGGTGCCTTACTTCAGGCCACAGCCGCCTCTTTCCCAATCCTCACCTCAATTAAAAATACACACAATAACACAGGTTATCAGACACATTCCACGTACACCCAAGTACAGGAGGCTACATGACCACGAGGTCCTAAATCAATGAACAACAACAAATCAAACATACACAGCTACAGTAAGTACATAAATGAAGAATGCACAAAACTAAATTAATAGCCTGCGTATTAACTTTCTGCACTTTATCTTGGCCTCTTACTTCCATTTCTTGTGCTACCAGTCTTCTGCAACATGCAATAACTTTCACGTCTTTCATACTGAACTACTGACTGTTACAGCTCTCTCAACACATTGAATGCAGTATAAAAAACACTCATTAGTTCCAAATAAGGCAGCTAAATTTATGAGGAACAGAAGTGCACCAGCAGCTTAAACAGGCTTAGCCAGTGTATACAACATGTGTGTCAAGGGCATTGGAATAACGAAGGGGTGGCATGGTATTTGTTCTTAAGGCTCAGGAGTAGTTTGGAATGAGCTCAACTCGAGTAATATACTACAAGGTAGGCAATCGTATGTGTGTGTAAATAAAAAGGGCCCTGTTGCCAAGAATTGAGATAATACGATTTCTGGATTGTATACAAATATTGGAAGTCGCTTATTGGTATTTAAATCTTTTGATCATGTAGGTCAGGACTGCCCGCGCCGGCCCGCGCCGTGTCACCAAAACTTTAAAACAAGTTCCAGTGGTCGCACCAAACTAAATTAGGCTATCATTATTTCATAATTTGATTATTAATTGTGTCAAATGAACATAAATAATCACTCTTTGTCATTTATTAAGAATATTTCAATTTATTTTTAGTGTTTCATTTTTTTATCCACTACAAATAAATATAGAAAATGGCAACAAAACTAAGAAACCTAAGCTCAGACAACCACAAAACTCACCATATTGCACCTCTATATTTAAAAAAAAAATCCATACCTCTCAACCCCCTCCGGTGATATTGGCCCGCAAGTTCCCCCCAACTATTTACAATGTGGCCCTTAGTTAAAGGTTGGGCACCTCTGATGTAGGTAATTGAACTTTCACCGATTTAAACTTTTACCCACTTCCAAATGAGCTAGAGACTTGATATTTGGTAAACCTACAGCTTTTACTCTGTAACCGACGAGGGAAAAATTCCACAAAGCTCATGAAAGTGACATACAAGGTTTGACTTCCTCACCAACACCCAAAGATAATGTATGGTAGTTGCCAGCAAAAGGAAATTTAATTTTGTAATTTTGAATGATTCTAAATCTTACGATCATAAGCCACAAGACCTCTCCTTAAGTAACATTTCGAAAATCTTGTAGGCATTAACGAGGAATTAAGCCAGATTCACCTTGGAGAGAAACAAGTAGCTACACTAATACATCACCGCGCCCTCACCCATTACTGGTGGAAAGGCCCACTCTATGCTTTTCCTAATGGTTGGACAGTAGCTCCATGCCATGCATATCCTGCTGTATAAGGAGTCAAGATCTGTGAGAATATTGTTTTCCTTTGCTTTCATAAATAAATTAATTAAAACAGATTAATTAATACTCAGCAATTTCTCTAGGTTTATGCCGTGTTTTGTGTGGGGTTCACCCAGGAACACCAGGCTGGCTTATCAGCGGGCTCCTGGTGCTCCGTGCAAGACACAGCATAAACCAAGAAAAATTGCTGTTTTAATTTACAGGCCGTGAAAACCAATATACCAGACTAATTAATATTTACAGTGTTACTGTTGTTGTCGTTTCATTTGAGAGGCTTGGACATGGCCATTTAGCCCTGTGTACTTGGTTGAGCGTTGAATTTTTTGTCTGATAATCTGTATTATTGTGATGGCTGTTTTAGTGTGTATTTCTAATTCAGGTGAGGATTAGGAAGGAAGTGTCTTGGCCTTAAGCTAGGAACCATCCCAGCATTCACCTGGACTAGAAGTGGGGAACCACAGAAAACCGCTTCCAGGATGGCTGAGGTGGGAATCGAATCCACCTCTTCTTAGTTTTGTCTCTCGAGGCTGAGTGGACCCCATTTCAGCCCTGAGACCAGAATGAAATTTCTTGGCAGAACCAGGAATCTAACCTGGACTTCCGGGCCGACAGCCAAGAATGCTAGCCACTACACTACGAGGTGGTCTATAGTATTTCTGTCCCTTATAATTCCAGTTTCTATGCTATGAGGTGAAATGAGTCTATTTCATGGCCACTTGTCATTCTCCTGCTGACCTCCAAGGAAGAGTTAATGAAATTAACAAAGATGAATGAAACTAGTTGTAGAAGTGGAAGTAAGTGGCTACGGCTTGTTAAAATACAGTACTCAAATTTGCCTGGAGGTAAAAACCAATGAAACCATTTACAAGACAACTGACAGTGATATCTGAATCCATTGGTCTCCCAATTATCATTTAACATACCGAACTAAAAATATTGATGATGATGAAAATAATAATAAAAATAATAATGGATGGAGGAGAGAAAGAGGAAGCATAGTGTGTATACGAGAGGTTTTTGGGAAAAAAGAAGAAAGGGCCAGAATAAAACATGAAAATTGATTGTGTTGTAACGCTCTCCTTATGGGGAATTAATGAATAAATAAATAATAATTAAAATAATAATAATAATAATAACAATAATAATAATAATAACAGTAATAATCCTTTGGGTGAATAAATTTGCATATCATTTTATTCAGAATAAAAGTTGTAAAATTTTAACCTTGTTTGCAATTGAAATGCAAGTGGGTTATTTGGCGCTTACTCTCTAAATATGGGATTTCATTGACATCGAGATATGTGCAATAACACTGTGTCCTTCAAATGCACAAGCTTCTTGTTTTAATATAAATAGTAGAGCATCAATCACTATTCCCATTTTGCATCGCAACTTGTTTTGATAACATTCAAGAAAGTGGGCTAATGACTTCTATTCAGCTGTGACTTCTAAACACATGTAATAACACGCTGCCAGTGTGTAGAGCCACTTCAGGCCACTACTCTTGCATAAAGGTATCATTATAAGCAGCAGAAGTCTTCTCTGTGACATGATGACTCAACATGCTCGAGCATAGACAAAGAGCACTGTTCAAGTCTCTCACTCTATCTCATGCATAAATACTAATGCTACCAGTATTTCACACCAACACTTAGTTACTTGGCAAGAATTTAAAATATAATGTGTTGTATCAACAACTTTTCATTTGTCATTCTTCTTCTTTCTTTCTCGGTTAGGGTCTTCTGAGGACCACGAACCAATTTCAATGTTTAGTCCTTTGTTGTTCTTTCTTCTTCCTCCAGGACTCCTTCATATTTTTGTCGCTGTGTGTCTTCTTTCTCTCTTTCGACCATTTTGAGCCTGTTTTCTTATATTGCCTTCCTTGGAGTCCTTCCATTCCCAATACCGTTTTTTTTTTTTTTTTTTTAATATCTCTCTCTAGTGCATCTTCTTCTCTTACATTGTTTTTTTTTTTTCTAAATCTTTCTTTACTTCTTGAAACCAGGCTGTTGTCGATTTCTTTTTTCAAAGATATTTAAAAATCTGTTTGGTTAACCTGCTATCATTCATTCTATATAAATGTCCAAAAAATAACAATCACCTCTTCTTTATTGAGTCCGTTATGTTTTCAATGTTCCGATATATTTCTTCGTTACTTCTTAATTTCCAAAACTCTGTAGTTCTTAATGGACCGAGAATTTTGCGTATAATTTTTATTTTCTGATAATTATAATTTATCCAATTTATAATTTAGTATTAGATATTCACTGGCATGTAAGCATTCTGGTTTAATTACTGTTCATTATTATTATTATTATTATTATTATTATTATTATTATCACATTAATTTCACCACATAAGTGGGAAAAATCAACATATCGTCGGCTTGGTGCAAGACGGTATGACAACCTCTTTTAGGGTGGCACATTGAGAAACGAGCGAACAATGGAACAGGTCTCCAAGATAACTACCTTCTGCATGGTGACACGTAGACCAGGATGTATTCCCAATATTTTAAGATTGTGAGCCAATGTTTTAGGGATGATGCCGGTAATAAACTACTATGGGCAGAACCACTACACTTTCCTGTCTCCACATTTGCCGTATTTTCTCAGCCAAGGACAGATATTCAGTGATCTTTCACAGCAGGTTTGTTGCAGGTTGTGGGAATTGGGCACTGCAATATCAATGAGAAAGTTTCTCTTCTGCACCTTGTCCACAAGAACGATACTAGCTGGTTTTCTGGTATGGTTTTATTAATATGGTCACCATTATTCTCAGATCATAGTCTTGTAAAATACAAAGCAAGTATGCAGATTATATTGAATAAAGGCATAATCATCACCTTAATTTAGATCAATGCCAATGAATTTACTGCTTCTGTATTAATTTCTACAAGTTAGCATCCAGATCAAGCTCTTTTAGCCCTTGCAGAAGATGTTTAGGAACCACACCAGTGCTTGAGATGACTATTGGTACAATGCGAACTCTCTTGACCTGCCATTGCTTCCTGATAGTCTCTATCAGCTCCAAATATTTGGATACAGTACCTATTCAGCATTTTTAGCCCACAGGTTGTGAGTATTCGGAATGGGAACATCAATCAGCGCGACTTCCTTCAATCTTTCGTTGAAGATCACTGTGTCAGGCCTATTATGCATTGCTGTCCTTTTGATGAGCACAGTCCGATCCCAATACAGTCCGACATGTTCATTTTCAGCCACATTCTCTGGAACATACTGGTAGAACGGACCCCTGTTCTGTTTTAAAAAGTTGGAATTTCCCAGCTAGCTCTTGGTGCAGGATATTTGATACAGCATCATGCCTGCACTTATATTCAGTTCCTGACAGCTGCATGCATCCAGAGGTGATATGGTGAATACTTTCAGAGACTTGACACCCATTGCGACATTTATCGCCACTAACTGACGGATCTCTGATGATGACCTTGAGATTATTTGTAGTAGGGATGACTTGATCTTGAATTGCCAACAGAAATCCTTCGTCTCATGGGAGATCTGGCCCGCAGTTAGCCAAGCGTTCGTCGCATTCATGTCATACCAATTCAAGTTTGAAGGAGTTATCAATGAACAATATCACAGACAACTGGAAATTAAATAGAGAATCCAAAATTCTAACTCTTTGGGTATCTTAGTAGGAAACAAACTTCTAAGGAGGAATACAAAACTAAGGATATACAACATAATTACTCAACCTATTCTAATCTATAGTGCAGAAATGTGGAGTATTACCAAGAAAGGAGAACATCAATTATTGGTTTCGGAAAAAGTTTATAGAATAATTTTTGGGCCTTGCTATGATTCACTGTCACAAACTTGGAATTAAGAGTTGGAAGATAACAGTATGGTCCTGAGGACATACCTGTTGGTAGACCACGAAGCACCTGGAACAGGCGCGGATTCAAGGGGGGGGGGTCACGGGGGTCATGACCCCCCCCCCCCAAACGGAGACTAAATTTTTTTGCAAACTCAAAAAACGAAAACACAATTACCAAACAAATAAAACTTAACGAATTTTAACTGAAAAACAGTTTTTTTTTTTCATTTTATTCAATACTGAATTATCTTTATTGGAATTATTATGTTCTGTTACAACTGTACATATTTACAACTTCAAACCTCTTGTATAAAAACTATTAGTTATACAATAAAATCAACTCGTCTATTTTGTTTAGCAAACCTTGTGATTACCGAATCGATGTTTATAGTGATGTCATGATGAATGTGCAGCAATGCACGGATAGGAAACTGGGGCTTTTTTCGCACCAAAAATTTTTGCCGACCTCCAAACCGCAAGCTTGGTTGGCAATATAAGCTGTGACTTTCTCCCTTTGTCGGTACCAACTCGACTTGCCGAAACTGTAACGTACCTTGATCCTTTTCTCGAAGCTCGATGTAAAAGTCGCAAAATACGCCGTTGCAATCTGTACGAATATTTTTGGTGCGCTAAACGCATCAAATTTCTATCCATGTAGCTTGCAAAAAAATTGGTCTGGTTTTGTACGTTTGTGATTGCGTTTTTAGTGATACCATTTTTCTTAACAATTTCGATTCTCTGACCCCCCCCGCAAGGCCAAACTCTAGATCGATTCTCTGACCCCCCCCAAAACCAAACTCTAGATCCGCGCCTGACCTGGAAGACTTGAGATCACCACGTAATTTGACAAGACTACTTGTGAACGACTGGCAGGACAAAAATCAATCTAGGCATATAGGGAGATCGACATGGGATCTTCACATCCCATAGGAGACCGTAGAGAGATTATTATTATTATTATTATTATTATAATACAGTACTTCCACAAGAAAATGGTGAATATCAACATACAAGAAACAGACTTTACAATGAAGTACCTTATAACTATGATAATGATCATACTATGTCTTTGTCTTGTCATAAGCGATCCTTAGCCCTACTCTGCTGGCGTGTATACCAGTAATTTAGGTTGGAATTGGGAAGGAGGCAGCCATGGCCTAAGTTACATTCAATCCCAATAATTTGCCTAGAGAAGAACTGTAAAACCATTTCTAAGATGGCTGAGGCAGGAATCAAACATGGTTCTACTTGATTATCCTCTTGAGGCTGAATGTATCTTATTTCAGCTCTCACACCAGAATTAAATTATTTGGCAAAGCTGGGAATTAAACCCAGTACTCTTGGGAAAGAAGTCTCATTACATAGCCCGTCACCAAAGAAGACATCTCCGCTCACATTTGAGGCAAATATTTGGGCGACACCACATTGTAAATCCTGGAATGTCCTTTTAAATATTAAACCCCTAATTCATATGACTTGAGTTTGCAAAATCAGTGTTCTATTAAAAAGAAAAAAAGTCCATCGGATCCACAACTTTAAAAAAATAAAATGATTAGTACGCTGGTTTAATGCAGCTTTCCATGCCTGCCTGTCCTAAGCTGATCGTTTCATCTCAACATAGCTATCACACCATACATCAAAGACAATCTGTTAAACATATTCTAACCTTGGTCTACCCCTACAGTTCTTGTCCTCAACCCTTCCTTCCATAACTAAGTTTGTTATTCCTAGGTGTCTAAGTATGTGTCCTACCAACCTATCTCTTCTCTTCATTAGCAGTCGCCAGAATCATCTCTCCTCTCCCACTCGTCTTAATACCTCATCATTTGTTATTCTATCTACCCATCTAATCTTCTCCTGTAACACCTCACTTCAAATGCATCTATTCTTCTGTTTTCTGCTGCACCAACAATCCAAGTTTCACTTTCATAGAGGCCCCACGCTCCAGACAACAGGCTTTCAGAAATTACTTCCTAATACCTAAATCTATATTTGATGCCAACAGATTTCTTTTCTGTAGAAATGTTAGCCTGGGCTAACCTTTCTTTTCTGTAGAAATGTTAGCCTGGGCTAACCTACTTATTCTATCCTCTTTGCTTCGTCCATCGCTGGTTATTTTACTTCTAAATTACACAAGTCTCCTACTTCCTTTAGCTTTTCGCCTGCCAATTTGACCTCCATAGCAGTTTCTGATTAATTTCGACTGCATTTCATTATCTATGTTGTACACATATTGATTTTCATCATGAATTCTTTCCTCAAGACGGGAGTCAATACTATTTAAAAACATTCAAATACTGTGGTGAATCGGCTAAGATAACAATGACCAGCAAATCTCAGAGTTGAGATTATTTCTCCTGGAATCTTTACTCCCACTTGATGCTTTTCTTTAACTTCCTTCACTGTTTGTTCTATGCATAGATTTAAAAGTATGGATGATAAGTTGCAACCTTGCCTTATACCTTTTCGAATGACAGCTGCTTTCTCTCATGTCCTTCAGCTCCAATAATTGACATCTGGTTTCGGTCTAGATTGTAGATCACCCTCCTATCCCTGTAATACTGAATCTAGATCTAATAAATTATGTTCAACTCTTTAGAAAGCAGAGTTGGTGGCGCTTCTTAAGATCGCCTGAGCTGATTGAATCTCAGATACAATACTGTTACCAAAGAGAGAATACAGGTAAGGTAACTGCATGAAGGACAACTTGCTTAGATTGTACACAGGATGCAATTAATACTAATATCGTATGGCCTCGGGTGCTAGGTGCAAGCTTTGTTATTTGCCCCCAGAGGGCAGCTTGCATGTCAAATTTTTGTCGTTCCTTGGAGCGCTAAGAAAGTCAAAGAGGTTAGATATCTAAGCTCCTTACCACTATAGAGCTTTCTATTAGAGAAAGGCGGAACTGTGCATTAGCGGAAAATCCAGAGAATAATTTTGCCCCTATGAACACTGTCTACTGAATTCAAATGGGTTCTTTAACATGCCAACAATGTACGACATGCGTGCCGAGATTTTTGACACCTTTCAAAAATCACTTACCATGGCCAGGAGGGAACCTGCAATCTTGGGGTTGGTAGTCCAACATGATAACCACTCACCCACTGTGGCAAGCTAGGATGCAATCAACAGGTCAGAACACGTTTATATTTGGTAATAATTCATTGGCAGGCTGATTCTGCCCTTAAAATGACAGGTCACCCCCACCACCATCAATCACTAACGAAGTTTCCCTTCTCCAGAAACCCATGGTTCCTAATGCACTTTCTAAAGATTCTTTAAGGCCTGGCACTGATTTGTTCTTTTAGACTGCCTTCTTATGAAGAAGTGTTTATTCGTTCTGTGAATGAATGGTATACATCAATGGCAGCTTACTTATTGAAAAATCATGTAAACAGATCATCGTTAAAAGGAATGCTTGTGAAATTGCATTGCAAAATACATGCCAAGAAACTAATGTGACCTAGAAACAAAACACATCCAGCAAACCTGTTTCCTTCAGTGATTTATAACCTGATGTCATATGACCGAGTATTCAGTAGGTGTAACCTTGACATTTCCCTTCGGCAAGACATAAAATAACTCGCAGAAATATAAAAAAGTTTCTCTTTTTTTTTATTTTTTATTTTAACAAATAGAAACTAAACTCATTCAACAAGACAATGTATCTCACAGAATTAGTAGGCGTTTCATTTAGGGCAGACGATCTCAACCTAGTGCTCACAAGCACAAGCTCCCCCGAGATCCATTCTTAAATTCAAATTCTGTTGCACGAACCAGAATAATAGTGTTTTCATTACAAGTTTTGACTTCTTCTTCATCTTCATTTCCCGTTTCCAGTTCCCTGGGTTTGGTTGCGAATCAAGGGCCCCCACAGTTGTCTATCCCTCCACCATTCATTTCCTTCTTTCAATACTTCTTTTTCTTTTACTCCTCTTTTCTCTATGCTTTCCTTCACCGTATCTATCCACCTCTTTCTGGGCCTTCCTCGTGGTCTTATTTTCTCCATAAATATTCTTCTTGGTACTCTATATTCTTCCATTCTCATCATATGTCCGTACCACTTCAGCTTACTGGTCTCTATCTTGTCTTGCAGTTTTGAGAACCCAGTTCTCTCCCTAATGTCCACATTTCTGATTGTATCCCTCCGTGTCTTTCCAATTATTCCTCTAAGGAACTTTATCTCGGCTGATTGGGTTCGGCTTTCATCGCGTTTTGTTGTGGACCAAGTACCTGCTGCATATGTCAAAATTGGTGTGTAATACATTGAGAATAGAACTTTCTTGCATTTCTCTGAGACTTCCAGGTTCCATACTAAACCTAAACCAGTTTTGACTGTCAGAAATTAATTAGAGTTATTGCTAAAGGAAAACAGAAGAGTTCTGACTCATTGATTGCATCCTCTGTCCAATCTAAGTGAGATGTGCTTCACCCAATTACCCTGGTTTTTATTTTATTTTTAGTAACTGTATTATATCCGATATTCAATCAGGCCAGGGAATCTTACGAGCACCACCAACTCTACATTCTAAATGTTTGAATATAATTTGTCAGATCTAGATTCAGTGTCCATGTTTTGCTAACATAAAAGCCTACCAATCAAACAAATACTGTTTTCTTGTTCTGGATCTAATCTTCTTTTATACACCACCGATTTTGCAATCCCAAGCCATATGAATTAGGGGGTTTAATATTTAAAGACACTCCAAGATTAACAATAATGTATCACCCAATATTTGCCCAAAATGTGAGTGGAGATACCTTCTTTGGTGTCGGGCGATGTAATAAAACTTCTTTCTCAAAGATACTGGATTTAATTCTGGTGCAAGAGCTGAAATAAGGAACATTATTAAGGATGAACATTATGAAGACTTGAGAAACAGGCAGTTGTTTATTTGTTTTAGGGGCTTGGGATACCTCAGTCATCAGCCCCATTGACTTTAGTATGTATTTAATTTGTCTGATAATCTGTTTTTCTGTGGTTACTGTAATTCGACATCCCTGTTTTATGACTACACAAAAGATGCTGATTCGACTCGACTGTCCACACATAAATGTCTGCAGGAATCATACAAGCAGTTCCAGCATGCCTGGTGAGTGGTGAATCCCTAGCTATTTCAGAACTTCTCAGGGAGAGAGAGAAAGGAAAAGGAAAAATAGGAGCATGCTCGTTGCATTATTGTTATCATTATTAATTATTATTGTTATTATTACATAACCAATTGTAGTGGTAGGTTCTTTATCATGACATGGGTCCGCCGGCTTTACTTCCCCTCCGAAGGAAGGCATAGGCCTACTAAAGGATTATAACACTCTTAAAAATCCGACGACTTCGGCCGGGTTTGAACCCGCGATCTTGGCCGTAGCAGTTCAGCATTCTACCGACTACACCACCGAAGCCGACTTTTATTTACTTCATGGTCAATATCAAAAACTGGAATGTGCAATGTGACCAGTATTTATTTCATTATTCGTTTAACTACCTTTCAGTCATAATATGCATCCTTACTCACTAAGTAATTAGATACCTCAGTTCAGACAGAAGTAAATGCACATTCAAACATTCATGAAAAAGAAGTCATCCAATTAACTTGGTCTCAGAAACCACGATGGAATTGTATCATGGAACATGACTTTTCATTCTAAATATCCTACGAGCATAAACAGAAAGGACAAAAACTGTTGCTTGCGATTAATTCATTTCAGGGTTTAGGAACATCTTGGTCGACAGCCCCATGCACTTGCGTGTTGAATTTGTCGGATAACTTGTGTTTCTGCGGTAACTGTAATTGAGAAACTGACATTATTAGGGCCTAAGATAAGGGACTTGACATAATAAGGTACCATCATGGCATATACCTGGAGGGAGTATGGAAAAAAACTGTGGGAAAGCTATACTCAGGATGGACGATGTCAGTTCTAGGATTTGAATGTTCTATCTGTGCACTTCCCACCCCATTGCAGTTGTGGTGGATGAACAAAAATTGGAGCAAATTAACATATTTTATATATGCGCTCAATGAATACAAATAGCAGCATTCATGTCAGTTTTATATGATGAATTCTTCACATTTCCATAGAAATCCAGGAATAATCAAATCATGTATTGCTAAATGCTTTGTGACATGCAAGCTAAAGATGTTTCAATAAGAAAAATTCTATATGATTACTCACCATCCAAAATCAAACAAAAAGGTGGACTAAATTGTTCCATACTATCAATTATAGAATTTGTAGTTTTTATAAAAATGTATTTGTAGGTATATTTATTTTCCTTTATTAACCCGTCATTGAATGAGCCTGTGTGGGTTCTCCAAGAATTATAATGTATGTGTAGATCTTGCTCCCTGGTTATTTCAATACACACCTGAAGATAAAGAGTAACATCCAAAAAGGCATCTTAACGCATTGGTATCCTCTCAAATTCTCAAGTAATAGCTTCATTTAACTAAGCCTAGTTACAGTTGCAATGTTGGTACAGCTTTCCATAATGTAAACCCATTAAAGAAAAAAAATAAGAAAAATGGTGGTGTCGAATCAGGCAACCGGGACTGCACTATTGGCTCATGAGCTAGCACACCTAATGAACCCTGACATAAAACTAGCTTGTGTGGAAAAGAATCAGTGCTTAGTCCGAGGGACCACTGACAACTTAGGTCATCAGCCATGCACAATATATTAATAACAACAAAATACTTAATTATTGCCTTTTACACAACAATGCAACTTGACCTTCAGTAACAAGTGCAAATAACCAGGAATAAGTTTCTATGCAGTGGGACTAAGGTTGTAAAAGCTGCTACACAGGTTCCAAATTTTGGTGCTGATAAAATTTCCGATTTCCAGCTTGGGCTGGGTCGGAGCAAATATGACACCCCTCCACTTTCTTCTGTCTGTCCACCATACTTCCTCAACCAGTGAACTCCACTCCAGGTTCCGTTCTCCCACGCTGTCCTTCACCAAATTCATCCACCTTACTCTAGGTCTTCCTTGTCCTCTCTTTCCAGTGATCCGTCTCTCCATCACTTGTTTCGGTATTCTTTCATCATACATCCTTTTCACATGTCCATACCATCTCAATCTGTTCTGCTCCAGCTTATCATTCAGCTTCTGCACATTCACTTCCTTTCAAATGTCTTCATTTCTCACTCTCTCTCCTAGTCTTCTGTACCACACTCCTCCGGAATGTCATTTCGGCTGCCTGTAATCTTCTACTTTCATCTCTCCTCGTCAACAGCCAAGTTTCTGCTCCATACATCATTATTGGTAAGTAATAGGTCTTGTACATCACTTATTGAGCCTTCAGTGGTATGTCTTTAACCCAAATTAAACTATGAACCTGATGGTAGAAAGCACTCCTATATCCAATCTTGCATTTTCCATCAATTCACTTCCTAAATATTAGAAGTGGTCTACAACTTCCAGATCTATATCTCCAATTTTAACAACCCCTTTTTCTTTCCTCTTGTCATTACCATTGTCTTACTTTTCTCTACACTGATTTTTATTTCCCATTTATCAATATTTTCCTTCAGTACATCCAGCAGTTCTTGGACCACAGTCTCATTCTCTCCCCAAATCAGATCATCAACAGCAAATATGATTATGTTTTATTTTGGTCTGTGTACACTTCCTTTGTTGCCTTTAGTATATCATCCATCACCAGTATAAATAGCAATGGTGAGAGTACATTCCCTTGTTTTAATCCATGTTCAATGATTATTTATTTTATTTAGCGTATGGCTACATCACAAAATGTACAATTAAATAATATTACAATCATAAAGATAATTATAACAGACTACAAACTAATATCAAGTCCATGAATATAGTCCAGTGATCCCTCCGTCATCACCAGGAACTCTGATTGGTCGCCAGCGAAAGCTCTCAAGGGACATTCGTTCCATGGAAGACCGTCTGCTTTTCAGCACCACAGTCACAGCTTGGAGACTCTTTTCTTCCACTTGTACAGAAGGTCTGCACATCTTCCAGTGTTGGTTCTTATTCTATTAAGTACTGACCAGTCCTTGCGTGGTAATTCAAAACCGGGTGGCTTCGTTGATATGCACGGCATCTTCAATTGCTCTGCTGTTGCGTTAGTCTGCCGTGACTGCCTCCAGCAGTCATCAGTATTAAAGTTGTTGGCATCTAAAGTTCTCGCGGTTTCAAGGGGTGGATGACAAGAGGGAAGCCATCCTCTTCCGATGTTTGGTATGTCTTCATGCACAGCAAGGTGTGGATTTTTGTACAGCTTTTTGTACTCGCGTAATAGTGCATTTTTCGAATGCAGAGATGGAGGTTGTATGTGGCTAAGTATGGGTAGCCAAAAAGTCGGAGTGGGTCTGACTGTGCCAGTTATAAGGCGCATTGTATAGTTAAGCTGAGTGTCGATAAGCTTAGTGTGTGTGCTGTTTAGCCAAGCTTGCGAGCAATATTCGGCAACTGGGTAAACCAGACCCAGAGCTGAGGTGCGCAGTGTTGATGCAGAAGATCCCCAAGATGCGCCACACAGTTTTTGAAGGATGTTATTCCGAGTTTTAATTTTGGCAGCTGTTTTTGTTAGGAGTTCCTTAAAACTGAGCGATCTATCAAATGTTACCCCTAGATATTTCGGGTTCCTATTATGTCACAACAATTTTCCTTCAAAAGTTCAATGATAAAATTTTGGAAGTAAAATATTAACTGGAGAATACGGCCTTTCATAATGCCAAAAATTAGTAATTGCATCAAAGCTAAGTCTGATTTATCAATTCCTTCTCAAAATTCAAAAACTAGCATTAAAACTGTGCTACAAGGAAATACAATAAACATTTAACAATGAAAAGCATACCTGAAGTAGACTGCATGGGCGATCTTGCAGACATTGGGGTTGTGCCTTTGGTTATACGTAAATTACTTACCTGCATACAGGTCTCTTGTGTGACCAAACCGCAATTAATAAGCACAACACTTAGAAATATTGAAAGAGTTTGTAAATGAGCTTTACAGAGCTACCCTCTCCTATAGGAGAAACATTTCTCAGCATTTGCTTGCACTACAGTTTCCGGACGGAAGCTAACTATCTCCAACGTCTTCACCAAAATACCTCAGAAACAAACTGCGCACTCAATTTGAACAAATGTACGTGTGCGTTCACATCGTATTACACTGTAATGGACGAACTGACTACTGGTTCATTGCTGTATTGTTTATATTACAGGTAACCCTCTGCCCCAAATACCAGTAACCGATACCAGTACCATAATTAAATAAAAATATATTGATGAATACAGTTTGTATTTATAATCAATAATATTTAAAATTTAATTACGACCAGTTCCTCATTTAAGCAACATCATGGCAAATACATATTATACATATTATCCCCCTCCCCTTCTGACTTCTGTATGTCTTTTTTCACGAGCTTGGTTTCAGTGATCTACTACACTTCCTACCACCTAGATACATACATTCATCTCACAGTTGTCTAAACCTTCTAGCCTTTACTGTGTTATGAATTCTTTTAAATTGGTTAAGAAAGCTACTCATTTCCAATGTGACATCAAAAGGCAAAACTGGTTGGGATTACATTTTAAATTGTATTAAGTGGAAGTAAAACTATATTTGATAAGTTATAAATATGGTATATGATTACTATTAATAGCTTATTTAATAATTCAATACATTTTACCCCAATCTTCCTGAAACTCCCAATTCTGCACAGACGAGTTATTTCAATATTTAACAGCGGTTTTTAGCGATATAAAATATTTCAAATTTGTCATTTGGAAATTAATGTTTTGAAGAATTTAAGATTTCCGATATTGCATTTTTTAATAAACTGGTTGAAATAAGGATTATGTCGAATATTAAATGTAATATTAGGAAAGACAATGTAATGTTGGTCGTTATACTATAGTAAATGTAGAGAGAAATACGTAAGACCTAAAAATATGCAAGTTTACTAATTAAGTAATTACTTGTTCATGCAAACGTTCAATTTGTTAGTGGAATTTAGCATTGTTGTCATTTAAATCCCTTGCTTTGCGAGATTCCAAAGACAGTCCAATCAAACGAGATGCATTCTTTCGTGATTCGTTTTGGCAAATTTCGCATCTATTAGAAATGCTAATCCACGAACTCTATCAGTTACAACCGAGTAAATAAAATAGTGTAGTTGAATACTTATTTCAATTAATTATAACCTTGTTCGTAAAACATTAAAGACATAGTAAGGGCTGTATTATCAAGCTATAAAAGATAAGGAAAACTAATAACCAAGGCAAGAATAAGACAGAAACCTATTCAGAAGAGTAACAGACCAAAAGAATAAACTATTCTTGATAATGAATCTCTTCCCGTGAGAACAAAAGACTGGAGTGAAATACTGTTATGCTCTTACTGAAGGCAAGTTGAAAGGCAATATTTTTCTAGTCTTGATGTCTCACATTCTCTCCTAGTAAAAAATAAAATGAGAAGGCAACAATATCAAGGTAGAAAAGGGGAAAAAAAAAACAAAGGAAGAACTTACCTTGGTACCTACACACGCTGTGCAGCGGGACGTCACAAGAAAGAAAAAAAGAACACAGGTATTTTGACTTAAGTCGTCATCAGTGGGGGAGAGACGACAAATGAATTAACTCTACCCAGTGTTTTGCTCCATCAGGAGGAAGGAGAAAGGGTCGCAACAGAATTGTGAAATACATAACATTGAGCGCCAGGGTCATTACAAGAATGAAAAATAAACTGGCGAGCAGTCCTGGAGATTTTCAAAGCAAGAAAGGAAGCTGGGAAGTCTTAACTACAACTTTGACTATGAAAAACTCCTCAAATAAGATATGAATATAACCATATTGGTTTCTTTGAATCTGTATTAACTTACTTTGAATAGGGTCTAACCAGTCAATGCCATTGACATTACCTGAACGAAAATAAGTTGTACTCGGCTCAAAGTTTGTTTAATGAACATCATTCATAGAAGACATGCTTTCTCAAATTATTAAAAATTTGTTCAACACGATCATGCACATTTGTCTGAATAAATTGTTCTTTTTTTTTCTTCAATGTCATGTGGTATCCAAAATTTGAACTTCAACAACAACCAATTAGTTCCGTTCTGACAATAGGTCAGCACCAACACAAAAACAGTCTATAAACAACAAAGAAAGCTGTCCAGAAGTCAATAAGAAATGTATACACTATCTAGGAAGATAATTTTATGAAATTCAAAGACCCAATTTGAGGAACCACAATGGATGAAATGAAGACTTCTCTTGTTTACCAACAATGATACTAATATACAGTAATTTATCCATGAATGCCAACACAATCAACAGTAATAAAAATACTTTAAAACAATTTTAACTAGTTATTGGCATTTTTTTAACAGGTTCAAAAACCAAATGTCGATAAGTAAGACCAAACCCTATCTAATCTTAACTAGTCAATAATTTGATATGAGCATTTAAAAATTATTATGAGCATGATCAAATTGAACACAATTTTTATCATTTTAGAACAAATGTCTATTATGAATAATGTTGGTTTAAAAAAATTTGATTTGAACTGAAGAACATATTTTATTCGAAACATCTTAAGATGCTAAGCAGCCTGAGGAATTATGGTATCAAGCTGCAGTGAGAGTTGATGGTAGGATGAGTTCTTGGTATAAAGATGTTACAGGAGGAAAGCAAGGCCGTAATTACTCACCACTACTGTTTATTTTATGTGCGGAGCATTAGATGAAGGGCATGAACTGCCTGGGTGGGATTCAATTAGATGGAAACCAGGAAAGTAGACTTGGTTGCAATGACAAGACTCCGCTGAAAGCTTACATGTTAGTACTTTAACAGAAATGTAGGGAAGATATGGAACTCAGCATTTCAAAAACGAAAAATTATGACAGTAGGGAAAAAACACAAGAAAATAGAATTGCCAGATAACACAAGAAAATAGAATTGCCAGATAGGAGGAGCTAAATTGAAGCAGGTGGACCATTTTAAGTACTTGGGCAGTATATTCTCTCATGGTGCTAGTATGGGGAAAGATATTGAGTTGAGGTGCAGAAAAGCCAATGTAGTGGGGAGTTCTGTTTCAATCTACAGTATTCTGCAAGTAAGAAGTTAGTGTAGCGATGAAACTCTCCCTACATCGCTCAATATTTAGACAGACCTTGTTGTATAGAAGCAAGAGCTGGATTGATTCAGGATAAATGTGATACATAAGCTAGAAGTAACTGATATGAAAGTAGCAATAATTATTTCAGAGTGAGAGGTTAAGAAGCAAAGGAGGTCGCAGTGCCAACTGCTGACAGGGGATCGTGGAGGCAACTTGCTTGCAAACAGAGGCTTGCAGAGTAGACTGTACACTGAAAGGGAAACCAGCCTCAAATGAAAATGTATGTACCGTATATACTCGAATACCACCCGCACATTTTTAAACAAAATCGGACGTGAAAAATTGGGGTGCGGGTCTTATTTGAGTCATCCTGATTTTAAAGATTTAAATTGCCCGCCACGCGCGATATCGGGTGTTGCGAGTATCCGCTAGATGGTGCTAACCTTCTTCCGACTATCACTTTGTTTTACCGTAAGCAGTCGGCGTCATAAAGTCTCGCGCACGTTTTCCGAGTGTAAACATGAGTTCTACGAAGCGTTTGCGGTCGTTTACTGCGAGTGAGATATTGAAAGTTGTGAGGGAAGCTGAAGTTATTGGAAATCGTGCCCGGTAGGAAATATGATATTGACGAGTCATGTATTCGTGATTGAGCGGGATGACGTCTATACTACAACCACGGGATGTCTGCGTGAACCGCCCGTTCAAAGCAGCCTTGAAACAGCTGTATACGGAGCGGATGGCGGCCGATAAGCACACACTGACCCCAACTGGTCGTATTCAGCGCCCGGAAGTTCAACTGCTCTGTTCGTGGATTTTGACGGCAAGGAATCGTATCTCGGGAGATCTCATACGGAAGAGCTTCACGAAATGTAGTATTTCCAATGTTATGGATGGCAGTGATGACGACATTTTGTGTGAAAGTGATGGTGAAAAAAGTTTCGAAGTTGGTACTTCTGATGACGAATGAAGTGTTTGTGTCTTTTATTTGTATTTTTAATTGTTTCTGCGTGTTATTTTAGGACGACTTCAGAACTGTTGGAAACTATTTTGTAGAAATGCTCTTCTGTTTATTTAGTAAAGATTGTAAATAGTTTTGAGTAAAAAATATTTTTTTTAAATTTTGTTCTTCAAAATCAGGGTGCGGGTCTTATTCAGGGGCGGGTCGTATTCGAGTAAATACGGTACATCCTAAGTTCTAAACAATAAACGATTAGAATTGAGAGTATTGACTGGGCACACCCTATTCAACCTTAATTCTTAATTTCAGTAAAAACAGAGCACTCCACAGCATTATGGGATTGAACAGTTGTGGGAAGGCAATCAAATTCCTCTCATATCTTTAGCTTCGTGTATTGTTTTATGGATACAAGAAGAGACATTTGACAACTATTTTGTAGCTAATTCGAGATAGTTGTGCAAGGTATGATGAGATATTTTACCTTTTTATGTGTGTAACAAATTTGAATACCTTCAGAAAACCATTGTAAAATAAATCAGGAAAAGAAAGGTTCAAAAAAATTGTATGAACTGTACTGAGCATGCAAACATGAACTAATGTTACTGTTAGTAACATGACCTCACCATCATGAAGCAAGCTTTTATGTCTTCCTCATGGAATACTTATTTGGGACAGAATAGGAAAATTGTAGTCTTGTCAACTTGTGGGTAAGGACAGGGAACAATGAACTACATTTGTCATCTACTGAGACTTTTGCGTCCGTGCAATTTTAATATTTTGCTGCTTAGTTCCAGGAAAAAGTACACAGAGTTCACTGCCTATAAATTTCAGAGCACTGGCAGGAAAGGCCGTTTATGATTAAACACCCAGTACAGTCTTACAAACAGTAAATATGCATGTGTTACTAACCTGAAGTGCTGGATCTTGTGGACAAAGTGAAGCTATCTGTCGAAGGCGATCATAAAGGATGCCGAGAAGCGCCTGATACCGGTGGTTCAGGATGTCCAGCTGGCGAGCAACCACATCGGCTCCCGATAGATGATCCCCAGTCGGGCTCTGACTAGACAGGCGTGCCCTCTTCGCCATGCTTGCGTCCAGACTCGGGTGGACCTCCTCCACCAGCCAATCGGAGTAGCGTTGGAGGCGGAGGTCATAAATCTGTTGGGGTTGAAGGGGGGTTAGGGTTAGATTAGGGGTTAGTGAGATTAGTCACACCTAACCAAATGTATAATTAACTAGATACTACTTTCCCCACCACCAATCTAAAATAAGCCAACAAAATTTACTTATAAGAATGCACCATTACGTACTGCCACACCACCACTCCCGGCAACCATCCACAACATATTTATATACAGATAGTCCTGTTAGAAACTTGGTGTGGTCTTAATTAGGATAAAATGTTCTCTATAAGATTTATAGGGGGAAAACCTGTGATATTCTCCCAAAAAAGTCTTACTATGATTTCTACCACGGGATAATAAACGGAAAATCTCCTAACGGGATAATAAAATGAAAATCCCTAACACTAATATACTGTACACACTGTATTTACTTACATATCACATTAGTGTCACATTCCAATCTTTTAACAAAAAATTCTTATACATTTTTTACTCACTTAAAAGCTGCACTTACAATTTGCATTGCAGCAGATCAAATATTTATATTATCCCCCCCCCCCCCCCCTGTAGAAATCAGGTTATGTTTAGGTTTTACCAATTTTCACAGTTTCTGAAGCATTAACTATTCCTAGTTTTGTGTTACGCACTTAAAAAAATATCGCCATCAATTTTATTAACTTAAATATCCATACAGCACAAACCTCATAGCAAAAATTACTGGCTACACCAATACAGGAAGATTTGTTTCTATTGCTAAAAGCAATAGCTAAAATCTATATTTAAGCAATAGAAATGTTGAATTATTGTGTTTATAAGTCACTAGATCTAGAAAAATAAAATTGACATTTGAAGGTACGATCGTATGGAACAAGGGAGATGTGTGACACGGCAAGCTGAAACCTTAAAGCAAAAGAGAGATAAATGAAGGTGAGAGAAGGAAAGCAGACCAGCTGTAAAATGGCATACAAACTATTGAAACCCTCATAGCAATGTAGGGTGGTGTGAGCAAGTCATTGACGAAATTTGATAGTACTATACTATGCAAAAACATATCTCTTTGTGTCGTCTACTTTACCGCTTTACTACGCTCATTGTCTGCCTTTCTATCGCACTTCCAAACAATGTTACTAACGATTCCACACTTCTCAAAATGCACTATGTTATGATCCTCTATTTTGAACCAACATAGCAGTAGGAGCATCAAAGAACTGCACAGTCAAAGGACTATGTCTCTACTGAGATAGCAAATAAAAAATTCTTCAGACTGACATCATCGACTCACCCTCACTGAGGTCAGAACCTACTGGCGAGGAGACTAGCTGCGAGTTCCATTCAGAATTCATCGGAAGTATTATCACCAGAAGTTTGATATTCATGCCACTTAAAAATTTATGTAGAGTGCCGTGCAACTTGGCTCATATACTGCCTGTTCCTAAGCAACTACATTATTACCACGATCATCGGAAGCAAATTGTTGCGGATAAACTAACAACGGATGGATTGTGTGCATTGAGTAGAGCATAAATATGTATGTACAATTTGTTCTGATTAGGAGAAGACTCCCACAATGACGTACATTTCTTAGGGAGTGCACTAATTTTCATCACTTTCTAAATACATCGTATCTTTTATAGGTATATATGCATCTACATGCTACGGCTGTCGTTGGCTCACAGCTAGCACCCATTCTCAACTTTGCAAATTAGCCAGGCTGACTGTTGTTTCACGTCAGATTTGTCACATTATTGCATTTATTAGGTACCAGTTTTCAACATGTACAAGTGTATATCTATAGAATTGCATAGAGCTACATCACTGCTCATAACCAAGAAGTCTACTGTATTTCCCCTGGATCAATTCAAGCCAGCTGAAATTCCCTTACACTACCTACGATGAATGGTTATTTCTGGACTTCTCCTGATGAAACCAATTCCATGTCAGGTAAATATTCTTCATCTTTATTACCGTATTTACAACCCTACATCTTGATCTACGATTGCCACGGTGGGCGAGTGGTTATTGTGTCGGAATACTAACCCCCAAGCTTGCAGGTTCGCTCCTGGCCGTGGTAAGTGATTTTTGAAAGGCGGAAAAAATCACGACATGTAATACGATGTTGGCATGTTAAAGAACCCATTTGAATTCAGTAGGCCGTGTTCATAATGGCAAAATTAATCTCGGGATTTTCCGCCAACAGAAAAGTTTCTCATTACTCTACTAGAAAGCGCTATAGTGTCAAGGAGGTTAGATATCTAACCTCCCTGACTTTCATAGTGCTTCAAGGAACAACAAAATTCGACATGCAAGCTGCCCTCTGGGTGCCAAATAACAAAGCTTGCACCCGGCACCGAGGCCATACGATATTATTATTATTATTATTATATCTTGATCTACATTCTACTACTTGTAAACGATGTAGAAAAATAACACCAAAACCAACTTTGAACAGACAGTTCGATGAAGAATCAAATCTACAACCTTCCAAAGGAAAAGACCGAATGTGTTTCTACTATTAGTCACTTGTGCTGCAAGGAACACAGACCGTACTTAAAACAATTTTTAGACTCCCTGCAACAAGATTCCAGCCATTCACTTAATTATCTGAAGGAGAAAGAAAAAAATTGTTACTGAAATATTGATGTGGTTTGCAACTTGGGGTTCACTCGAATATAGAATCTAAACCACAAAAACATATTTTCCTGTTGACGGCTAGTTAAGGATCAAATGCCATCATGATGAGAGAACATCAGTTAAGCCATGAAGTCCTGATCATAAATTATTCAAGTCAGGTGCAATCTGTACAGTACAAATTAATTGTGGATGTCAATAAAACTTGAAGTATAATAATAAGAGGGAAGGAAGAGGATGCCATCACCACTGCCCCAAAGCATGTTCAATTCAGACTATCACCAGAACCAAACATGAAATGAATGATTCACTAAATATAGCAAATGTCAAGCAAAAGTAGAGAATAAAGAAACAGTAGCCTATAGAAAAATCCACTAATTTTAATTTTTGTCCAATACTTGAACATTCGCAGGGCATGGGACAAAACCGGTAAAAAATTATCAAAGTTACCTACTTTCTGAATTATGATTCTAGCAGCATCAACTACCAAAATTAATCCAAATTAAAGTAATCTTCCTTTTTTTTAAATCCAGGATAAATAATATTACATCCTACTTCCTAAATGAAAATATTTAAAATGAGGACTATGATAAAATTCAAAGTTAAGATTATTAACTGATATTGTTATTATATTAATTATTTTATTATTACTGGTTACTACATCATGGTAAGATTTATGATTGCATTTATTTAATGCTTTTACTTCATTCAGCGGATGCTTGAGTAATTTGGAAAGGTCCGTGGTTTCTATGTACAATTCATATATATACAATTACATTCATCCACACATTTCACTCACACATTCATTAACTGATAAAACATATTCTTCTGTGTACTGCTTCCGTGTACCGAAGAAGTAACGTGACATTCACAATATTACCCCTACTTCTTACCAGGCAGGAACCAATACATGAATAGAACGGTATAAATCAGTATCAAAGCTTGTTCTTAACACAGAATATTTTCTCATTGAATAACACAAAATAATGAGAACACAATGGGAATTAAGTTCTGGCAATGATAAGAAGTAGAAAGCAAAAATAGTAAGCATAGCCCACCAAAATCTTTTGATGCAGCACACCATAATTTGCCTCACCTTTGCTTCACGGATAAATCGTCCACCCACCACATTCACTTTCTCTATGGCTGGAGTCTTTTCCAAGACGTTGTTATACAATGCCTGGGGAAATATACAAAATAATACAGTGGTATATATACATGTATTGCACACAGACATATCATTTCAATAGCTCTGACGACAAAAAATTACTTTTAATACCAAGCTCAATTCCCGTTAAGAAGAAAAAGAAAGAAAAAAGTTGTTTAACTTTACTCAGCATTGTTAATAACAGATCATGCTGAAGCATAAACTAACCCGCGTGGGTTCAAGCTGCTCCTTGGCTTGGTCTTCAATCGGAGCCAAGTTGTTCAGTTTGCCGTAGCTTTCGTCAACCCAAGACACTTCTGTTTCGTACGAGTTCGTGTAATTCTGCAACAGTCCGTAAGCAGTCTCACAGCTGCGCAACCTACAAAAGAGAGATAAATTCTCACCACCACTCTTACAGACCATACTCACAATAAAACACAACACAATCACCTCACACTCATTGAAAAGTCTTTGAGAGAGTTTAAAATGATACAAGATGAAATTTACGAACTGATATTTAATGTTAAACAATTATGTAACTAAAAGTTGCATTAGAAAGTCTTACGAGCCAAATATGATACATGAAAATTAAACTTATCAATTGTACAACCTTCCAAATTTTCAGACAGAATTTCTGGAATCTCTTTTTTCTGATAATTGATAATTTAACATGAATTTGATTGAAATCACATTTGAGAACCACACAAGCAAGACAAAATTAAGTAGATGTTCCTTTTTAATAACACCTTGATTTCTTGGGAAATTTATAATTTGGATCATCATTGCAAGGTGATTTTTACGATTATACCAATTCTTTAGAAACATTATATTGCAAGAATTTATAATAGTTTAATGCATCCAGCTATCCATTTCTACCCCCAGCTGTCTAGAGTAGTTATATTTGCTAATTGAAATGAAAAATAAAAACATTTTATTAATTTATGGATTTGGTAACCAAAACAGAAAACGGTAGAACCTTATCTATTCCCTTATATAATGGGGGGAAAAAAACGGTGTTTGCCATTTTATGCATTGTTGACTTCTACTACTGGAATTCAGCTCTCTACAACACTTTTGACTTGGCATGTAAGCGCCACCTAGTGCTACCTAGCAGTCAGGAGTGATATCACTAACTAGCCAATTGCAGGCAGCCATTCATATCGATATATCACGACTAATCGAGTTTCGTTTGCGATGTTGCTATATCGATATGAATGGCTGCCTGTGATTGGCTGGTTAGTGATATTTCACTTCTGACCGCTTGGTAGCTCTAGCGTAGCTCTTAAACATCAAGTTGGAAGCAATAATGCCACAAGCAAAAGATTCCACTTTCTAGTGAATGATAGCAAATACTGTAGTTGTTTATTACTGTATTTGCAAGTGTTTTTGCACAGCAATTTACAGTTTCACAATGCCTTACAAAATATTGATGCAACACACTGCTAGATTACTACTTCACAGCTGCCCACTTCACCAACTAACAAATGGCTGCCGAGTATAAGCTAAAGACACTATAATGTCACCTAAAAATAACACTCAAATCTGCTACAAACTAAAAATTGAATAATTTTTCTCAACATTATCATCTAACTAGAGCCTCCAAATATTTAAAAAATTAAGCTAAATAATTTTGGAAAGATCTAAGCCTACACAGCAACTGCTCTCAAAAACGATACAATGTCACAAAAAGTATAATTTGCAGGGATTCTTGGTGACTTTGGATTATATATTGTTTAGCCTTTTGAGGGCTGAAACTAGGTATAGAGGATGTAGAGTGTTGGAGCGTGTAAATGTGGAATATAGAGGATGGCGTTTACAGGTGTGTTATGAGGATTGGTTGCTAAGGTAAAAGGTAATGCGAAATGAGCTTCTGAATGCTCAGGATGTCTGATCAATATGGATGTGGTGTGTTGTTGATTACTTCAGGGTTTAATGATGTGTTCAATAGTGTTGAGAGTAGGGCCTGAAGGGGTATAGAGATATTGGACGGATAATGTAGTTTAGGGGATCTTAGGGATGCAACAATATTTCTTTTTTTAACTTTTGAAACTACATCAAACAGTACTATTTTCATTTACCTCTCGACGAGCTGGGTGCATATGTTATTCCATCGATTAGTGATTCGGTTGACGTCCCCTTCCAATCTGTCCATGTCGGGGTGGGGACCCCTTTGATTCAACCGAGATTTCTCAACTAATCGTCGGGCATTTTGAACGTCTTCGTTGAGTTGATCGATCACTATTTGTTGTTGAGCTACTGAGTTCTGCAGGTTGAGCAGATCTTCATGAACCTAGTAAACAGAACAATCATCCAATACAGAAACCTTCTTTTGTTGGAAAAACTATAACTTACAATTAAGCTGCCCATCACTTGCACTTATGGGGCCCCAGAATGTCCTACATTGCCCAAAATAATTTTCAACATTGTATCCACCTTTTACTCAGAAACTATTAATAGGAACTAATTTAAAAAAGGCTTTTTGGAAGATTTTTTTTAATGGCATGATTTTAACAGCATTTTCATGAATATATCCATCTGTCAAAATTAAATTAAAGTGAATATAGAGAAACAACTGTGTTCAAATATAACACATATAAAGAGGCACTGTCTGTCAAATTACCGCAAAAACTGTCAGGCACGAGCATTGAACGTGATCGTAGGAGAGCACCTGGCCGCTGAAACCACACTGATTTTATCTAGTCTATGAAAAGGTCCTCTCTGTCATTAGCCGTTTTTTTGCACTCGAACGACAATGCCTGATGGTAACTTTTCTTTGGGAAGAGTCTTAAGTTTAAAAATAGCATACGGAATGAGCTTGTTTCCATCAGCTGTGATAGCTAACATCACAGTGCATCTTTGTTTTTTTGCACCAGCTGTCCATACCTGGACCGTACTCGCACCAATCTCATTAACAGTCGAATCTCCTGGCATGTCGGAAAACACAGGTGTTTCGTCAGCCATTACCGATGGCACCATTCGGTACAGGGGGTAGGCAAGTTTCCACTATCTGCGGGATTTCCGTCCCCTCCCATCGTGGCACTTCCTGCAGCAGGTCATATATAGCACTCTCCTTAAAGGTTGTGCAGTGTGAGAATCAAGTGCCGTCAGACACAAAAACAATTTACGGTGTTACCACTTCTAGTAGAACACCCGCGTAGAGAAAGTTATTTGTTTTTACAAAATACCATAGTACGGTATGTCTTAAAACTAAGGTTAGGCTTATACACGGGCGACTATTTTTACAAAACGGGCGGGGCCTATACACGCGTAAATACGGTATATAATTTTGTTTACATTGTTTTTCAGTACCACCATTTGTCTTTTAAAATGAATAAATTCTAAAAGAAAAGATTATAAAATATAATTTCAAGCAAAATAAATTTCTGATAACAGATTAATGCAATCACTTATAACCGATCACTACTATGATTCAACAGTGAATAAATCTGAAAGAATATTCCGACTGTGTGTTTTTCTTCTAATAAACTGTTCAGTAGGTGGATAGTATAGTAAAAAATAATAACATTTATTCTGTTATAAAAGATTATTAAGAAAACCCAGTGTAGATCAGTGAATCCACTGAGACATTTTGAGCAATAAATATAAAATCTGAACACACTTACTGCTCTCAGAGACTCGACATCAGATGGTAGCTTATCGTATGATGCCAGTTTCATCTCGAATTCAGTAACGACATTCGTAGCTTCTTCCAAGCCTGAGAGAACTATTTCCACACATTTAAGCCTGAATCAGAAAAAAAAGGTAGGCATTAAAACACAATCAAAGAAAAGAAAATATATTTAACTATAGCACATTCCTCTAGGTATCATCCCGGGTCTGCATGGTTTCGCCCAGATGAAGTGATTGGACTAGTCAGCAGTATGTATTAGTTGAACAGATACGTACCTCTCAATATAGAGATGTGATGTGCTCCATAACTGGTTCCATTTGTTTATACACTTGTCTAGCTTGGTCTGCATTGCCGGAGTCTTGCGAGCAATACTGCGGAATGTAGCTTGGACATCCTCCACTTCAGGTCCCAGAGCCTGAAAGTAAAATACCAGCCATTGAACATCAGTCAACAATGCACACAGAATGTTGTACTAACCCATAACCGTAATATAACTTAATATAGTCAAAACTCTACAATATCAAAAATTCTTGGATAAAATTTAAGAAACTGCTTGAGTCAAGAGAGAAAAATTCTTGGGTAAAGTATAAAGTGTTTGACTGAATAAATTCTTCTAGTGAATACTCCTGAAAAATGCTCGCCATTTATTTTCTTCTTCCCTCTTCCGTTTAATCCAAGGACAACAAGCTTTTGTTGCCAAAATGTCATATTTGTATGAATAACACACGAGTCAATACGTAGAAGATTGCCAATGGTATGTTTGTTTATTCATGTTTTTAAGTTGACATCATGATCATTGGGTCATTAATGAGCAAAAAATGACTAATGGAGACAATGGAGACCCATACAGTATTTCCTAAACAAATTGAATCCCCACAGCCACCACCAAATTTATGGACTTTTACTATGTCTACTCATGATACACAATCATGATTTGAAGAGCAGAGGTGCCAACCTTTGAAGTGGGTTATCAGTAATCCCTTATATTGCGTCCCCCCCCCCCCCCCCTCCTCTCAAAATTGTTCAAGTCAAATCCAAAGCATGCTTCTCCCTTCTCGATAATGCACCTTTGCTCTACCCGGAAACAACCTATAGTAAAGAATTTCATATTACAAAATAAAATTTGCACATTGCCTGCTAGTTCTGTGATGAAAAAAAATCCTTGTAGCTTGTTTTGCCCCCAGTAGCTGCTTTTCTGTGAACGTTTTCTTGTAACATACTTTCCCCACCCCCTTTCATGACATTTTCGACTTCTAAATCATAAGCGATTCCAGTGTAGATGTGCTTAATGTGGGTCTGAATTCTGTCTGAATTTTCCTAAAAACACTGAAAATTCATTCTGTGGGAGGGTTACTGTGAGGTACACGTAATACTGAAAATACCACATTACTTAAGGTTTTATACTTGAACTCTCCACTTTCGTTTTTAAGCTCAGTAATGTTGCCCCCAGTTTACATCAATTCTAGGTCCTTGTATAATATATTCAGGGAAAGTAGCAAACTGATAAACAGCAAATTCCTCTTCAGGTTTGTCAAGTTCACTTCCCTTGACCAACCTTGGGAATATTTGAACAAAATAATCAAGAGATGAATAGGAAACCTTCATTCTAAGAGAAATAATATTGAGATGTTATACGATCGGCGCTGGTCTCTGCCGTTTGACGAGATTCCCGTAGTTTTCACGATAGAACATGGAGAAAAATCGCGATTTACATAATTGGTGTCACCTTTGTCCATAGTCGATCGACGAGATTTCCAGTGCTCTTGAGGCGAGCACGGGAAAATATAGCATAATTACGCAATCATCACCGCTAGCTGTACATTTGACAAGAATCCAGTTGTTCTCGTCATCGAATGCAGAGAAATATCGCGACGTATCGCAATCGCTGCCGCTTTCGGCCGTTATACGAGAATCACGATGTCCTTGCGGTTGGTCACTGAGAACGCGATAATATGCATTCGGCGCCGCACCCGGCCGTTCAACGATTGTCTTGCCTGTCTATCTGTCCTGGCAGAATGGCGGAGGCAATCTCGAGGTTGGGCATGGTTAGAATTCACAAGTAGTTATGGACATGCTGTATGGCCGGCGCCGTGATTCCCGCTGTCCCTATGCTGTGGTTGGGAGAAATGAGTATCGCGATGCTACGTAGACTGTCATTTCTAAGTGGGTAAACGCACTTCTCGCTCCCCGTACGATTTTAAGTATGTGGTCATGGGAAAGTGGCGAGTAGGGAGATGTTTCGTGATGGATGCCCCGCAGTCTTCGTGGTCACAAGTTCGCGATTGGGCACGGAATTTATGATTTTACGTAACTGGCGTCGATCTCGGTCCATTTGACGAGATTCCCGCAGGCAAGTCGTGCCGTCAGCCGGTCGTCTTGAGCATGTGAGTTCGGAGGATGAACGTTCGAAGTAGGTATCGAATATTACGAATTATTCGGAGAGAATTGCATGAATAATACGACAAGAGGGCACATTTTCTTTCGAATTCGAATCACGAATTGTACAAGTTTTCGAGATAACCGGTTAGATTATCCGATGAAACCAAAGTTCGAAGGAAAAATCGACATAACGGAATTTCGAATTAACCATATTGGATGTCGCAAATTCTCGAGACAGATAGATTTTTAAAATATATGTATTTTGAAGCTTTTTCGCGATTTTTTCGAAACTGTATCATTTTGCAAGATCGTGACAATAAATTATTTCGCGTTATTTCTGGACTTCAATTTGAGATAGTCTCCAAATTTAGATGTCAATAACAGAAATGAAAGGTTTCTATTGAGTTTCGGAAGTTTTCGCGAATAAACGTCTCGCGGTAAGTCAGGTTTCCTAATAATACAGAAAACTATTTCACACAACCGAAAAAATATATGTTGAACCGATGTAGGCTATACCACTCAATGTATCTTCAGTATGCATTTCCTTAAGGTCGGTCACGGAGAAATAGCTTACTCAATCGGCGCCGCTTGCGTGAATCTTGCTCCATCGAAATCTGTGAGCCTCGCGGCGCGAGTTTAAATGATTTAAACCAACCTCGGAAAACTTTCGTTGCCTCCAACTATCTAGACATAAAAATTAGCTACTTTCGTTACCTGTTTGTAAAATTACCTACTTTTTCGTTACCGGTAGACACCCTGTAACATTCCATTTGCTTCATTGATTTTTTTTCTCGTGATGTCACTTTTCCGTAATAATTTCCTCTTTAACCGTAATGACGTAATCGTGAGGTGAAATCCGTAATAATTACGGACAATCCGTAATAGTTGGCACCTCTGGAAGAGTAACCTATCAAATCTCCAAGAAAAAAATCTACATAGTTCATATGAGAGTGCATGTTCTTTCCTTTTCATTACCTGCAAGCGAGTTTCAAATTCCTTGTGCTCAATGACCAGATGTTCCAGAGAATCTAGATCACGTGGCAGCGAGGCAGCGGTGCGTGAGTTGAGAGTTCGTTCTGCCTCATCAAGAGCATTCTGAAGACTGCCGATCTGGTCTCCAAAGTTACGATTAGCATTCTTGTTCTCCTCTAAGACAGCAAGATAGGACATAATTTTAATTAACATAAGCAAAAAGTATAGATGTAGCCAAATAACTGTACCGTGGGAGCCACAGAGATACAATAGCAGCGTGGCACAGTTATTTGGCTACACCCCTACATTTTTTTTATTTTTTTTTGGTCAGTCTACAAATAAATAAGTCTGACTACTCAGAGGTCTCACTAATGAAAACCAAGTTGAAATATTTTGAAGGATGGAATGGCGATACCTCAATACTTAAGATAGATATTTCCATAAGTTGAAATAGTAGTTCGCCATTCATGAGAGGTAATCAAGCATGATACCTTTTTAATCTGTGTACTGAATTATAGATGTTGCTTTATTTAGGGACAAGGAACATCTATATGGTCGTTGGAAGAGAACTTCAAATATGTTTCTTTTTCTGTACATAATGTGCGTTTCCTAGGTAAAACTGTAGTGTTTTGTTTATCTAATTATCACTATCACACTGTACAACTCTATTCTAGAAACACTCTGGTTTATTACAGTGTTGCCTTATTGACAATTGACATTGCAACTATTCAGTCTGTCAACACAATATTATTCCAAGTACTGGGACATGCAGAAGAATCAATAAAAACTGTGATTAAAACACATAGGCTATATTTGTTTTCTCCCTCTTCTGTAGTCCAAAGCTAAGATATATACCAGCACCGTCCAAGGTCAAGCCGCACGGTGCTGACACTGTGTCTCTCAGAACAACAGGTGTGCCTCCCCTCCCTTACCGTACGTCCTTACTTCCTCTCCACTCCGCGCGGTGGGGGAGTGTCATCTTTCAAGAAATGTGTAGAGGTCAATCAAGCAGGCGAGGAATTAATTTTGCAGGCAACGTAGCAAGAACACTGAACGTATTGTTTATGAAATATTATTTTGCATTAATCAAATTACTTGTCATATGAATGGAGGTGCTAGTAAAGAGCGTCAAAACGTTTCCTTTCAAAATTATGTTTATGTTAACTCTGGACTGTTTCATGCACAAAATGTATAGTCATTCATGTACATGTCTCCCTTCCTATGCAAAAGGGAGAAAGACAACATATTTCCGCAGTGCCAAATATCACACAATAACAGCTTTACTGAAAGAAAAAATACTTTGTTTCTATAATGGCAAACGTACAACTAATTTCACACCCCAATTAAAAACTAGTATCGTACATGTTGGCTGATACACATAATGTTTATCGCTGTTCTCATTTACAGTACGCCTTGTTTGTGTGCGTTAACAATCTTGTTACAATTAGGCGCAAATGTGAGTGTTACAGACAAGCGCGCAAACAACTTCTCCAATTCTCATCCGAAATGCCAGCTCGGAATCTCGATTTGTTAAGTTTTATTATCGAAAAAAAAAATCACACGCATACTGTAAGTAGAACCGAACATACTCAATAAGTTTGGCGGCCTCGTGATGAAGGCAAGGAAATTCATTATGGGGAAACGGATACATCCCTCCCATAATGCGTGCGCACTGTTGTCTACCGTGACCGAACAGACACCATGCCTACCACGACTCTGCACTATGCATTCACAGGTGTGGCAGCTGTGCGACTTTGCACAGTGTCAAGGAGTCTGGACGCTGCTAATATATAGGCTACAGTTTATATATTTTAATCACTTGTAATTTTTTTCAGGTTATTTTTTCTGATGTACTAGTCATCATCAATTTCCGTTTTCCAGCCTAAGCCGGGTTGGGGCAAATATGACACCCCTCCTGTCTGTCCACCATCCTTCCTCAACCACTAAACTCCACTCCAGGTTCCGTTCTCTCACCAAATTCATCCACCGTACTCTAGGTCTTCCTCGTCCTCGCTTTCCAGTCATCCGTCTCTCCATCACTTGTTTCGGCATTCCTTCATCATTCGTCCTTTACACATGTCCATACCATTTCAATCTGTTTTGCTCCAGCTTATCATTCAGCTTCTGTACATTCCTAGTAGTTGGAATAATATTTAGTTGACCGACTGAAAAGTTCCAGAATCAACTGTCATTTAGAGAAAGCCCTCATTTGAAAAGAGCAAGATAAAAAGCTAACAACACTAGAACTACAGAAATTCCAACACATATCCAAGACTCACACTAGGGCACTGTCATAATGATGAGTAGTATATTAAATTTGTCCTGGGTTGTCATGAGTGGTTTAAGTATTCACCTGAGCAGCCACTGGTGCTTGCCTTGGTTAAGTTGCTCTTTTCCTCTATCCTTCCATTTCCAGTTAGACAAGTACAAACTCGAGTATCAGTATATAATCATGTATACCTTCAGCTCTTGCACGTCGTTCAAAGTCATCGAAGAGGCGATTCACTTCATCCATCTCACGACGCAGGCGTCTCAGCTGAGGATCAGCAGGATCACCTTCCTGGAGAAGTTTGTCAGCATCTTCGTTCAGAGCTTTACGGATTGCATTACGCTGTTCTTGACCCATTGCCAAAAACTGAAACATAAAAGGAAATATATAAATCTATGCAGCGAAAAGAATTTGTCTATGGAAGCTCATATTAACCTTGAAGGTATAGCATGTATTCAGAACGAATACCTCTGAAAACCTCTACAAACATACAACATTTAAATAATTGTACTATAGTCATGTGTCTTTGTTTCTGGCAGGCTTAACTGGCAGTTTTAACACATCATAACAAAGGCTATATACAGATTTGAAAGACTTGCTCGAACACCACAGTTAAGTGTCCTTGAAATACCATTTCTGTGTCTTGCCATTTTTAACTCTTGGCAAATGTCGGGACGGTACAGTCACCCATTCCCAACTCCCTGCCCAGTTTCACTTCAAAAGGCTTCACCTCTAACCGACAGTAGTGGCTACGCGGGCTAAAGTGCTGCGTTAGGTCAAGGGGCCAAGGTCTCTGCCGACTTTGGTAGACGCGTGGGTTCGAGCCCCACCGTCGGCTGTCCTTGAAATGGTTTTCCATGGTTTCCCATTTTCAACACCAGGAAAATGCTGGGACAGTACCTTCTGACAGGCCACGGCCGCTTCCTTCCACATCCTTGCCCAGTTTCATTCATCTTCATCCATTCCATCTCTCATCCCGACGCGCAGGTCGCCCATGGGCGTCGACTAGAAAGACCTGCACTCTGCCTCTCAGGAGGCTACACGACAACAAAAAAACACTCTAACCTACTAGCCAAGTGACTATCTTTACACCAGATAATCTGCTCACTCTGACCTCCGATTCATACTTGCATTGACCACACCACCCCTGACAAATAATATGTTCCACCACCATCTACCTATGTCCCCCCGGGACTCTAAGGTGGGTCACCAACTAGTACTGAAGTCCATGGAAGCTCCTAGCCTAAACATCAAGAAACATCCATGCATCCCTCAGCTCCCTTTCTAGTTTACACTTCCTCGCACCCAAATACAGTGCCTAGGTACGCTTCCTTCCCACAGGCCATCTTTTACTTTTCTCCACTAACGAACGATTGACCAAACCATTTAACTGTATGATTTAATTCTTGTGTGTTCCCATCTGTCCTCTCGTATTTCTGTATTATACCCACAGCTTGTTCGCGTTCCTACTTGATTAAGTCCTCTGACGAGTTCTGTGTTGGGGAGGGCATCTAGCCACATAGACCACCATGTAGACACTGATCTCTCTACATCATCAACCAGATAGAAACGCAAATAATAAGTGGCAAAAATTAAAACATATTATTCTAATCTGAAATTAAGAGATCTAAAAAGATTTCCTTCCCACACTGGCTCCCACTTAGTAAAGGGCCGGCTGAAGTTATCGCCAACACAGTTACAGCTGCAACAAGATAATTTGAAGTCATACTCAACTGTCATTACTGCTCCAAGGGATGTATTCCCAGAAGTCATTTTTCATGATGATTTTAAAAAAAGATCAGGTTCTCAGTATGGTACACGGGTGACTGGTGTAATCGGTGAATTCACGGTCAATTCTACAATACCCCCACTCTTCCAACGCTCTCTTCATTTAAAACTTGGAAATATATATACATGGCTCATTGGACTAAAAGGCTGAATGCAAGTGTCTGGACAAAACGACATTTAAGTTCATATCCTGACTGAGGTCATATTTCAAGTTGTACTGATCAGTCGCTCCCCCCCCCCCCCCCCAAGGAACTACTACCAAAAATCATTTCCATGATTCAAAATAACTCAGTTAACATTTCGAAATACACTAAACCAGTAACTCACCTGAGCCAGATCCCAGCTCTTGACCACCTTGATTGTAGCGAAGATCATGTTTTGTCGCATACGTAACTGTTTCTTCTGCCACAGGGCAATGGAACGGTCGAACTGTCGCTTGAGTCTCTCAACAGCATCCACAGCCTCTCTGTCTGGGGGTGGAATAAGGAAGCACACACCAGGAACTGTACTCTCATCGCCGGACGAGTTGGTCACACGCCACTTCACACGACCAGAATTGTCATGCAATGTACACTGCTCACCCTTCTCTATCACAATCTGCAAAATACAGTCAGAATTAAACTAATTAATACACAGTGGTGACAATAATAATAATAATAATAACAAAAACTAGATGTTTAAAGTTGAAAAAGACCTTCAGGAAATAGACAACTAAAGTGATACGGAGAACCTGGATAGAGGAGCGCAGAAAGACCCATAACGAGAAGATGGAGAGATTTTGTGAAGAGAAAAAAGCAAGATCAGCTAGATAGAATCAACCGTGCTCCTTAGACAAGCCTACCAATGTACAATAAATAATAATTATAGGCCATCATCTAGGCTTCCAGATTAGAGCCACGTCATCCTGGAAGCCTAGATAATAAATTGGCACACCAACAAAGAAAGCCTACAATCTAAATGACCTCTGTCCTTTTAGTAGGAATCATGTAAGTGATCGATTTATTGTACTCTCCAATTTCTGCATTTTTTTGCACTGGCATCTGGCAGAGAAAACCAGAACTACTGAGACACCTGTGGCAGAGATTTAATGAATGTTGCTACAAAAGATTTTATATTCTTCTGCTTTATCCTGTAGAGATTAATAAGGTTCATTTCTCCTTCTGTGTTTGTCCAGTGTGTTCCTACTTTACATGCACTTTTGTCATCCTTTTATTATTTGCTTTCCCAGTCTTCACTCTTCCCTACATCATCCATTGAGCAAATCAGACTACAAATGCAGCTTCCATCTAGCGCTGCCTATCAGGAACTTCTTGCGGAATTTCAATCAAAAAAGAAAGAAATATGGTTGGACTTCTATGGGACAGAAGCGATGTTATCGTCTGACTGGAAGAGAGCAGACTACGATTTACGACACACTGTGACGCGTTTCGCAGTCCATGGATTTCATTTCAGGTGTTGCGGAAGAAAAGACTTTCACACTCCAAATGCAGCTACATGCATATGTGAATTGTGTAGCGAGCCCTGTGACCGATATCATGCGGCATATTGTAAAAGAAGATTAACTTCCCTGACGCAATTTTGTAGCGACTGACAGTACCTGCATTGTATTTTTTTACTTTTTCAATGGCCATTGGCTGCATTAAAACTATTATATCATCCATTTCAAGACAATAGATCTCGCTGAAGAATGTCCCCTCTGCTACACACTTGGGATAGACAGAAGAACTGGTTGCTACCTCTTGTTTGGACTGGGAGGATGAAAGGAGCTGCCTCAGGAACTATAGCATTGAAGAACTATTGATTCAACTGATGACATGAATGTCCACCTTTTAAGACAGGTGGGGGTTGTCCAATTGTGGAGTTTACAGTTGTCCTTTTATTGTGTGTTTTCCTTTTTTATCTCTCCCACTGTTTGCACCTGTTGGTCTTTGTATATGCCCTTCATCTATGTTTCTGTTTTTCTCTTCCTGTCCATTGATTAATCTTTTGGGCATCTTGTAGCGTTTTCCTATGTAGATTTAGGAAAATACTTGAGGTACTCAGTAAACCATTGCACAGGAAAGTAAGGATTAGAAACACATCCAATGATCGTTATGTCTACCAGGGGAAAAAAAGGTGTGATGATTATGGCGACAAATGTTCTTTCAAGGGGCAGAACAGCAAGGTTATCTGCCCCTCACATAGATTAACCTTTTGCACTCCTACATCGAATGGGGTTCGACATTAAATTATATAACTTCACTCTGATGTCTAGTCCCACACGACATGACTATAGCTTGTACATATAGCGCTCGTATGACTTCTGTGCTGTACTCCAGCATTGTGGAGCCATCCAGTGGTCTCCGAGAGAACACCTTTCCCTATTTATTATAGTTTGCGGGAATTGTAATGAATTTTTAACCTTCGTTATTCTCGTATCTTTATGGCAGTTTTACTGATTATATAGATTGAATGTAAATATGGTGCCTGCTTCATCTTCGCCCACGGAACTGGATATTTTAGAACAGTTAGAGGACAGGGATAGCGACGATGATGAACCAACTATAACATAACTATATTTTGCGTTACATTGTTTTGCAGTGTTCACTTCCTACCGCTGTCCATAATGCAAAAATCAATTAGGAGTGGAGCAGGAAGCATATGCTAAGGGTAATGGAGTTCAAAAGGTTAAGATATAAATTCAATTTCTTAAAATTTTGAGGTGGATTAATAATTTTATCATTAAACATGGTTCAAACAGTGTTTCAAGTTACTAACCACCTTCCACAATTCACTGCCAATTCTTGTCTGGTTGCTTGATCATTTCGTGTACTTATATTGTCTGTTTAACTCATTGAGGTTATAACTTATACTTTAAAAATTTCTTTTCGTTGTTATTTTCCATTAGTTGATGCTTATTGAGTTGGTAATAATTAATAATCATTGAAGCCTAGTCTAACTGCAGTTCCTTCAGAAGTCTTCATGAGAATGGTTAAAAACAAATGGTTAAAACAAAATCCACTCACATTGAGTTTATAATTACAAATTGCCTGAACTGGCATTGGCCGAGTGACAGGTTGACGGCGTTGTTTCAAAGGCACCACATCCTTGCAGCGTTCACCAAGGCTCTGAACCACATCACCGTAGTGATTCAACTCCTCCCGCAGCTCTTGCATGCCCTTCAGTAGTCTTTCACCTTCATCCAGAGTAAAATCCGACTGACTGTACATTGTGTTGAGCATCTCGTCACGTCTGAAAATAAGATATGCCATGCATGATTCGCTAACGATTCTCAGTAATCATTAATAATAAATAACATACAACAAAACTTCAATGTAGAACTCAACCTCCTAAAAGTAACACAAAATGTCTCGCATTCATCAACAAAGGAATTGTGTTTTAAAGGGCTTAAAAGATCCATAATAGACTTGATTTATTTACGGGCTCAGCGACATCGTGGTCATGTTGTCTCGTGAACTTACTGTAGGTGTGTGTGGAATTTGTCTTATTGTGATGGCTGTATTAAAGTGTGTGTATTTGTAAGTCAAGCGAGGATTGGGAAGAAGACTTCTGTGGCCCTAAGTTAGGAACCATCACAGCATTTGCTTGGAATAGAAGTGGGGGAAACACCTCTTCTCAGTTTTGCCTCACAAGGCTGAGTGCACCCTGTTCCAGCCCTCAGACTAGAGCTTAATTTCTTGGCAGAGCCAGGAATCAAATACGGACCTCCAGGGTGGCAGCCAAGAATGCTAGCTCCTAAACTATGAGGTGTTTTATTTGACTTCTTGAATGAAGCCTCGAATGTAGAATGTGTGAACTACAATATGTATGCATAACAACACGGAGAGAGGAAAATCATGCAGGTTTGAGAGGTTCAGAGAGAATTCAGATTGTCCACCTCATGGCACAGCAACTATGGCTATCACTGTGGAGGTTCAGATTTGATTCCTGGCACTGCCAAGAAATTTAACTCTGGTCAGAAGGCTGGAACGGGATGCACTCAACCTCATGAGGCAGAACTGAGGAGAGGTGGGTTCGATTCCTACATCAGCTAACTAAAGAGTGGTTTTATATTGTTCCCACTTTTACTCCAGACAAATGCGGGGATGGTACTTAAATTAAGGCCACAGCCACCTCCTACCCAAATCCTAGCCCCAAGTACAACCACAAGCACTAGTACTGTCTTCACTAGGACACAAGTTATCAGATTACCCCCCACAAAAGTACGGTACATGGGGCTACATTCCCCTTAAATGAATCAACAACAGAAAACCAAGTTCGAATACGAACTTGCATTGTTTACTACTAGCCGATAGAATTATCTTCCGTCCCAGAACTTGTCTGAAAATTAAATGGGAAATCAAGGACAATAATTTCTCCAGTAGGATGATGAACATGAGACTGAAACCAAAGTCTCCACACTTGTCCTGACTAGACCAAGTACAATCCGCTTCAGCCCTCGTACCTCAACTTAACATTTAGTTCTTAGCAGAGCCAGGAATAAAACACTGAACCCCAGAGATAGGAGTTTCAATAAGAAGCCCTAAAGCACAATGATGGCTTGTTCGTAAACAAACATATTATACAAGGCAGATTCAGGGAGTTATCAATATACATCTCATATATAAATTCAAGACTGTATTCACTGTCTCAGTGATCTGTTTGTTCATCTACTTATGTTTTATCTATAAAGCAGATAAAGAGGCATTTACAACTTGTTTAGCTGTTTCTTCATCAACAAAAATAAGGACAGTAGAGTCCCACTCAACCGACCTTCGCTTATCCGACATTCTGTGTTATCTGACACGGGTCGACTTAATTTGAACGTTTGGTGTATAAATTCTGGGATACCTGGTGTGGGGGTTGCAGTCGTGGGCAAGCACTGACAAATATGAGGATGGTGAAGTAGAAGAAAGAACGAGGAATTGCAGTATAGTCTACCTATTTGTTTTAGTTCATCGAAGTCATTCTGTATTATCCGACATTTTTGGTGATCCGACATACTCCGGGTCCAGTTTATGTCGGATAATCGAGACTCTAAAAGTATAATGATCATGGGTTTACATGGTAAAAATATTGTTCGTTTGAAACATCTGTTAAGCCCTGTAAATTAATTAGCACAACGAAGAAAATACTCCAGCCTACTTACTTTGTGATCCAGACCTCTGCTTCGTGCACCTCTCGGTAGAACTGTTGGTAGATTGCAGCATGCTTGAGGTGAGTCTCCAAGCACAGAGTTAGCTGCAACAGCCATGCCCACTGTGTCTGCATGGCGGCCATGTACGCCTCGATGCACTTGGCCGCTGGATGGTGTTGCAAGACCAGTGCCTCTCCACGATCTTGGACAGCACTGAACTGGATCTCTCGTTTCTCCAAGTCGCTCATCAAGGACTAAACAATAAATAGAAAAATTTATGGAATACAAAACTAGATGTTTGTTAGTTGTTATTGTTTTAAGAGGCGGAACTACGAGGTCATCTGCCCCTCAAAACTAGATGATGCAAATTGTTTTATAAACTAGAATTTATGATCGAGTGCATGGTTGTTATTAGAAAATTAATCAAGTATGCTGTATCTGAAACAAGAGCGACACTGAACTTGGCTAAGCTAGCTTGTGTTGATTGTAGTGTTTGTTAGCTGACAGAGTAAAGGGGGAACTATTGCACCAATGCAAGCAAAACACCAGCTGTAAACAACGCCTAGTTCCTAACTTGAACTAGGCGTGTGTATGCTAGGAGATGGTTTTGAGTGTTACAATGAGGTAGGTTATTGCAATCCACTATATCCAAAATTGTTCTGAGAGGAGGGTAGCAAAGAACTTAAAACTGGATATTGCAGTAATTCTGTTAGTATAGCAAAATCCTCATGAATTGTACCACAAATTAATGTGTTCTCACTTCAGTGAGTATTGAAGTGCTAGATGCCATTTTCAGTGTTTAAATTGGGTGCAATCGTGTTGACAGACTGAAAAGCATTTCTAATAATAGATTCGCACTTCAATGTATATTAAATGCCAGCAGCAAAGAAACAATCTGCAAATCTAAAGGATAGAATTCAAAAGATGGTACATGTCTTAACAAAATCTATCATTTGGATAATAACCTGGAATAAAAATAACTCAGTATGTTCCTGAAATAAATCTCATGGTTCCCCACTAACACATCAAATTAAGTTATGAAAGAGATACTCCAGTGTTTTGTAGGAAGAAGCAGGATTCAATGTCTGTAGCACATTTCTTTTCTTTTTTAAATAGTGTGTGTGTGTGTACCATTATATTGTTATATTGTTATATATATGATAGGAAAGACAAGGAAAGACAGAGTGAGAAATGAAGATGTTAGGAAGGAAGTTGGGATGGGAAAACTAAAAGAGAGAATTGAGAAGAATAAACTAAGGTGGTTTGGACATGTAAAGAGGATGGAGGAAAATAGAATACCAAGACAGATGCTGGAAGCAAAGTCCAAGGGCAGGAGAGCAAGGGGAAGACCTAGAACAAGGTGGATTCATTCAGTGAAGTACCACATAAGAAAAAGAAATCTGGACTGGGACAAGATCGTGGAAGAAGAATGGTGGAAGGAAAGAAGAAAGTGTCATAAATACCCCGACCTGGCACGAGCTGGATAAGGGGAAATGATGATGATCATGATATGTTGTAAAATTAAGCAATATCCTTATTCTTGTATAGAACAGAAAAGATATGCAACTATGAGTTCCCTATTCTATATGCAAGATAGCTTACTTCACAACTTAATAAAATATCTACTAACCTGAGCACCAGATCCATAAGATTGCTTGGAAAGACCATAAGCATACCATTACAAATTGAACTCACACAGAGAATACAAAATAATATTCAGTTGGCATAAAGAAGAACTCAGGAAGAGAAGACTTATGCACAGAACAAAGAGTGGGGTATGTTCCCTCTTCATTCATATCAAATTCTGACAGAGCAACCAAAGAAAAATACCACCGTTAAATATTATAATTAATGATTAAAAATAGGCCAAAAATCATCCCTTATTAATTCATAAAAATATTATTAGAACTATTTGAAACATTTCTTTATTTAATAATTTACATGCAATAACTTTAACATGACTACTTTTCATGCTGAATGATTGTAATATTCACCGATATACAAAATGAAAAAATATTAGCCATGATTAAATAGAAATGGTTTCCATACCGACTTACATTCAATAACAAAATTATTAAAGATATCCGGCTTTCGTCAATCATCATCATCATCTTGTACAGTTTCCAGCCCCAGGCTGGGTCTGTTTGGAACATAAGCCTCGCCACTTCGTCCTTTCTTCCCACCACCTCTCCGCTGACACTCTGGTCCAGTCCTCGCCTCTCTTATTGACACATTCCTCCACTCCCTTCAGCCATCTATCTCTTGGTCTTCCCCTTGGTCGTTTCTTCTGCATCTGCATCTCATGTACCCTCTTGGGAATCTTCCTCTCATCCATTCTCTTTAAGTGTCCATACCACCTCAGTCTTGATGTCTCAATCCTACCTTGCAAGGGCTCCTCTTTCACTATTTCCCTGACCTTTTCATTCCTCACCCTGTCTCTTCTTGTTACTCCGATCCTACTTCGCAGGAACTTCATTTCACCTGCCTGTATTCTGCTTATGTCTCCTTTCTTCATTGTCCACGTTTCTGAAGCATAGGTCAGTATCGGGATATAGTAGCTTCTGTATAACACTTCCTTGCTTTTTTGTGGGACATCTTTATTCCACACTAAGCTCCTAATGCTTCTCAGAAATGATTCTGCCTGTCTGCCACGTTCCGTAATCTCTTTGTCATTTTTCCCATTTTCCACCACTATACTTCCCAAGTACTTGAGACTTTCCACCTTCTTCAGCTGTCCACCTCCAAGTGTTATCCCACTCATTGGTCTGTCCTTTTTCCGGGTCGTTATCAGGATCTCACATTTACTGATGTTGAACTTCCATCCGTACTCTCCCACTGTTTCTTCCCAAGCCTTCAGTTGCTCCTGAATTTCCTCCTCCTTGTTTCCCCAGATCATGAGATCATCTGCAAACACCATTGCTTTCATCTTATCTTTCCTGCTATCCGTGTCATTACTTCGTCCATAACCACAATAAAGAGAAGGGGTGACAGCGCACTACCCTGTTTCGTCAATATTCGATGTTATTAAACTTGTACATGTTCCAATCCTCAGTGGGATCTTGTTCAGCAAGGAATGATAAAACTTAGAAAACTAAATTAATCTATAAACTAATGTTATAAATCTAAATGTTGAAAAATAATATTAAAACTTAAGTAATATAAAAGGAAGATAAGAGAACTAGAGATGAGAAACGAGGAAATCACAAAATAAAACTTCTACAATGAAACTGTTAAAAGTTATCTGATGAGCAAATGCGTAAGTTGTAAAAATAATGCATTTAATTTGAGAAATATAATGAAATGAAAACAAAACAAAAAAGTAATTGAAAAATGGAAAAAAAAAAATGCTTTAACATATGGAAGGGGGATCATGAAATGTTTATCAAAATTATAATATAGTTTTCACCTATGGTATTCTCTTGTATCATATTACACAGGGAAAGAGTAATGAAAATTAAAACCCTTTGTGACACCCAAGGATGCTGGAAAGGTGGCTTACCTCGTAGTACTGCTCGACAGCAGCCACATTGAGGTTCTTGTCGCTCCAGTCTCTGGCCACCTCCACTTCCTCCTTCTCGTTGAGCCAGATGAGCTCGTTAGTGGCCGACTGGAGGAAGTCCTGCAGCGTCTCCAGATCAGACAGTCGCTTGTTGGAGATTACGAGGAGCTCATTGTATAGCTTCTGTAGTTGATTCAAATGCTGACTGTAAAGCTGTAGCTCTTCACCATGGAAATTGTTCTAAAATCATAGATTATTTCAAGTTCTATTACCTGTTCCATGATCTGAAGAGCAGCCGAATTAATACATTAAAACTTTGGCAGTTTCACCTAAAGTAGTCTTAAATGGTAAAAAATATTATTATTATTATTGTGTTCCATGTGTAATGCCATACGCTAAATAAATAGCAACAAGGTTGCAAATGTTCAAATTATAGTGTGCCCCCTAACTTTCTTGCAACAATGTATAATTTCAAGGGATCTGCAGAAAATGTATAATTATCTACAAAAACTATAACTGCACATACGTTTTTGGACATACAGGTGTAACCAATGGATTCTGATAAAGTTAAGTAGACATGCAATTCAACATGTCATTAGAAGTCCATAACAATTTCAATATAAATAATTTATCATTATTAATTACTCATATCAATATGTTAAAGATAGCCAGTAGGCTGAGACATCCAAATGCTGTAAATAAAAACTTCTTCGGCATCAGATATAAGCCACTACCGGGGGAAAAAAAGTAGTTACCTTTGATCCAACACAATGCTCGATTCTCACATGATACTGGTCGATAACCTTATGCTCACGCTGATGAATGTTGAGTTCGTTCTCAACACTAGCCAGGTCAGAGCCATATTCTGAATTCTGGAGCTGTTTCTGTAACAAAAGAACACAAGCAATTCTAGACATTAGAATATCCCATTGACTTATTTAATTATTATCTTACAATCCCATCTGGTGAAATATTGAAGATGAAACCCAAATTCGTAAATCCACAAAAAGATACTTTAATTGGTAGGGTGAAAGGGACTCAATCATTGAAAGAATAAAGATTATATACGAATAGATAAACTTCCTTTTGACTCTCGAAACTAACTCCATAAATTGACTGTCACTTTATAGTATTTGCTCATGTACTAACCAGTTTATTCTTACACCACTCCGTACACTCTTGCAGTTGGCGGAAATGTACGTTGGTGTCCACGAGGCGAGTCTCGAGTACAGTTCTGGTCTGACGAGTGACGGTCCGTTCCTCCACAGGGAAGGAGATGGACGAAAGAGGGGTTATCAATTTCGAGTGCATCAAAGATCGGAGTTGGACCCATCGCTGGTGAAGCTTCTGTACTCTGTAATACAAACATTCAGTCCATTACTTGAAATAACATCAATAAAAATAATAGAACAATTAACTAACTTCTTAAGGTGCAGAGTCTTCATCATCAATTTCAGGTGCTGAGTATGCTTTGCAAATCAAATAACACCATTCCACTAAGTGAAATGCTGCAGCAGGTTCTAGCTGCGCCATCTTCAAATCTGTTGATATTGTCTCCTGATTGATATTGTCAATCTACAGCATGCCGTCAACCGTTAACTTATAGAAATTGCAGTAAACAGTATTAGGTGATGCTTGCAGGACATGTCCTTGCCTTTCTTGCATTTTCTGATGGATAGGAGCAACACCTGTTCTTGCATACATGATCAAGGAGAGACATTCCTAAGACCAACATGTTATGTGCATTTCCAAGGTGTGTAATGAATGCTCAGTGCTCTTGGTGACGGGTGAACACACTGTTCCGTACATTACCACAGGAGAAAGCAAAGCTCAGTACACTTTCGACTATCATCATGAGGATATCCTTCCAGAGAGTCGGGTAGGAACATTGTGAATGATATGCCTCCATTGAGTCCTGTCCTGGTATAGCTTTCCCCTCTCCACTGCATCCCATGTTACTCCTCTTCTCACGAGATTTTCCTTAACCTGGTCTGTCCATCTCTTCCTAGGACATCAAATGGGTTTCCTCCTGGCATCTCCTTCTCCAAATACTGGCTTGGAGTTCGGGTCAGATGCACCTGCTTCACATGACCTAACCACTTTAATCTTGCCACAAACATCCTTCCCCCATGGTCCAGTTCACCTGCATGTTCACCTCCATACATATTAATTCCTGACCCTGTGTCTTCAGTTTCTTTGTAGGGATGACCTAAGGAACTTCATTTCACATGCGCAGAGGTCAAGCTGTTGGCCTCTCACCAAGGCGGACCAGGTTCGATTCCCGGTCAATGCATGCGAGATTTTCGAAGTGAAATGCCATGTCCTGTGGTTCGGATTCCACGTAAAAAGGAGGTCCCGTGGCTCATGATCGCGAGATTGACGGTCACGTTAAACTACAAGTTTACTTTCTTCTCCAGACTATACATCATGATTGGCAGGAGGTAGGTTTCATACATGGTCACTGGTGGAAGAGAAGGTTCAATGTGTAATGGGTAGTGTCATATCATGTGATGGAAGTGCCAAACTAGAAGTTTTAAACAGAGTTGCAAAAGGATCCAGCTTCTTCCACCAAGTACGAAACCTCATCTTACTGTCTTTGAAAGCTACCTGCAAGATTATACAGATGGCAAATCAGCGGACAGAATTCGAAACACTTATTGGTTTCTTCTTGCTCTTTCAATAAGTAAGCATAGTTGTGCGAAATACGAAAATGAAAATGGATACTGAAAATAATTGAGTTTTGTTCTTTTTGGCTGACTAAGACAAGTGTATTTTAAATTTTGTAAGAAGTCAAGAGAACATCATGCACCAAAATTGTTTGCATCCTGTGAAGGTGTTTTGAGGATTACGAAAAGCTGTATTTATGCACTTAATATTGATGGCTGAACACTACTACATGTCATAAAATTGGCTTGATGTAGCCAGAAAGCGTGAAATGTTTACAATATGTGGTATTGTTCGTGTAGAATATCTATTTTGTCCATGTGTGGCTGATCTTTATCTCACTGCTTCAATACATCTGGTCTGATCTCTTAAGTATTCATTCTACACAGGAGTGGCAGTCCAATCTATTAAATATTTCAAATCATGATTTCTTAATATACACAGAATCATTAGCATGAACGTTCTCTTATGGATAAGGGCCTTTGTTTTTTGTTGAAATAAAACTCTTATTTCAGTATTAAAACTGACGCTATTTCGCGAAATAAATTGTCATAATGAGCAATGTTTCTTCTGAAATCTTCCTTATAGTATGGGGTAAATCTAACAAATTATGTGATAAGAGGGTTTTTAACTTATTTGCGATGTGTAGAGTATCGCTGAATGTTACTTGCCGCTTAGAATTATGTTCATTTCCTTCTTTCCTCCTCTTTTTATGAGTTTCTGAATCCCGGCAGTGTTTATTGCATGTGTCTTTTCATTCCCACTGAATACGAACATTGCAGAATGTTCACATTAGAATCTTCCTTGCAGCATCAAATACATAGAACCCCTGTTGTATTCCTCGGCCCTCGAGAAAACTGTTGTGACTTTAGTTTTCGGCATTTTTATACTTAAATGCTGGATGTTTGCCGATCTAGTTTTATCAGTCGCGAACTTGCACTGCCTTATCTACGACCACAACGCCATTTGATGTAATCGATGGCAGATATAGATTTTCATCCATAGCCTTAGAGATCGTGGAACTGAATACACTTAGTTCCGGCTTTGCGGGCTTTTGTGTAGAGAATATGCAGCACTATCAATAAAATGAGGAGACCACGACGGTCAATTCCTCACAAGCATTTAAACATGTATTGGAGAGCTTTTTTGATAATATATAGCATTTTTCATACCAAGTGGAATATATTTCGTGATTATTTGCACAATTCGTGCATTAAATCAGATTTCATGAGTTCATTTTTCTAAAATACGCTACTTTAATTACCTAGAAGGTAACACATAGGCAAGAACGAAGATATCAAAAAAGTACGCGTGTATCGCTATTACAAAAAAATACGGCCCCTACTTATGGAGAAACAGAACTTCCAGATGTTTCTTTAAGAAACTTCCTTGATGAAATTATTTTCCAAAATGCCTCACCTCTTGTGCAGTTCTGGAGCCTGTGGGTATCGACCCTCGCGCAGGCTCTGCACGTCATTGAACAAGCTGTTGATGTTCTCTTCAGTAATTCGGATCTCCTGCTCTAGGTGATCGACATTGTGCTTGGCATCTAGTGGGTGTAACCTGTCCAAGCGTCGAGCTTCGTCCTCCACTCGCTGTTCCAGTTCGTCCAGACGGTTGTCCACTTGCTTCATCTCACGGTGTACTTTTTCTGCTAGTCGTTGCAGTTTTTCCAGACTGTAACAAACACCACCATGTATAAAATATTCCAAAATAACATTGTTCAAAATACTCCAGCCCCATTTGCAAATTTTGGACAAGAAATCGTGAGGAAGTCTTACAAGGCTACTCAAAAAGTAGAGAAAATAAAATGAGGCAAAAATTTCAGATTTTGGACATATAAAACTGTGAGAAATCTCAAAAAGCTACTCAAAAAGTAAAGAAAATTATTTTCCCAACCCTTCAAAACTCAAAGTTTTTCATTATCATGCACCAAAATATCACCTGCAAAAGTTTTGAATGACAGTTTGGATGTTCATCTTAAGGTATGAGATATCTGCACACAGAGAAGGAAGAAATGCTTTATTGAAGAAACAGAAGCAATTCATATGTTAGATCTGGAAAACATTGTGGTCAGTTCAGGACTTTGATTACCATTAACAGGCTTTCATTACCATTACCACAGCGAACCTTCATACGTACTGACCAATGCAAATTGAGTGCACAATGTCTCATCGAGCAGTGCATGCATATATTGAGTCCAGGTTCAATGTTCTATTACTAGAGCCCTGCGCGGATAAACAAAACCTTATCCGCATCCGCCCCGCATCCGCACGACTGTTATCCGCATCCGCCCCGCATCCGCACGACTGTTATCCGCATCCGCCCCGCATCCGCATGACTGTTATCCGCCCCGCATCCGCAAGACTTGTATAAAAATCCGCTGATATTTCAATTCTGTTTTCCTGACCTCCGCTTTAGACAAAAAACTGGCTATACTTCTTTGGCTACTTTCGCACTTGTGCCGCAGTAGGTTTGATGTGCCTGATTTGTGTCCTGAGTATGAATACACTTATTTACAGGTAAAACATCCTACTATATCGTTCATCTCTTTGGTTCCATTGAAAACGTAACCAAATATCTGCCTTATCCTTGACTTGAGCTTTGTTTCACGCACTATTGAATATTCACCTTGTTTTGTTTTAATAAATATTTTATCAATGTTGGTTAAATGATGTCCATACTCCCGGTCGCGGTAACATTTACTAAGTGAACTTCTCTTTAAGTTTGGAGAAAGGGATTGACATTTGGCCGGAACTTCCAAGTCAGTCATCATACTTCTGCCTCTTGACCCATCAATGTTAGCATAGTTGATGTCATAACTGTCTCCGTTGCAATATCACAGCCCACGCGTTTCAGTGCCAAGATGGAAATAAATCTACAGATAAACCTGGAACCAGATCTTCCAGGATAGCTTAGATAGCGAAGTAGCTGACTTGAGAAATGTTAATGATGTCACCACGATGAACTAACAAACTTATTGACAGCATTATATCTCGTGGGTAATGGCAGTGAGAAATTGATGATGATGATATGTCAAGACCTTCTATTACAAACCTACGGTACGGTACTTAATAAAATGTAGTTGAAACCATATGAGTAAAATAATCTTCTCGTGTATAACCGCAAAACGTACCCGAATATTTCGTACGCAATAGGCTATAGGACTATTCCCCTTTTAAGCATGAAGCTGTAGATTGGCATATCAAATATGTAATATTATCGAAAGTTCCACATCGTATTCTAAAAACTATCCGCAAATTTACTCGAAACATTATCCGCAGCGTATCCGCTATCCGCACAACCATACAAACTATATCCGCGTGGCAAAAAATGCTGCGGATATCCGCGGGTTTATCCGCGGATATCCGCATCCGCGCAGGGCTTTATCTATTACCTGTTTGACGAATCCTTGCCAGCGGAAGATGTATGAACTACAACTTAACAGCGAGCGGTGTAACGCATCTTTTTCACAGAGATATTGGTACAGTCTGAACTGTATGTCAGTGGAACATTGTGGCTCAAGCTTTGCATTTGGTCAGAAGGGTATTTCAAACATGTGTTACGGGAATAGTTTGAAGGCTATCATATGCTTAACGGAAAAGTAGTGTATTGTCACATATACAGGCACACCTTAAAACTTCTCATTCAAGTTACTTTACTGCATTCAAGAATGACTTACCGTTTGATCTCATCAACGATAGCTCGATCTCGATCTTGATGTGCCAAAATAAGGTTATTCCAGTTCTTGTCTAGCTCTTCAATTCGCAGTTCGGGTTCGAGATCAACCTCGCCGACAGCTTCAAAATATTTCTGAAAATAAAAGATATAATAAACATACAATATTATCATTTACACATAGAAGCCCAGGGGCAACATCCAGCCCGCAGAGGTATTTTCTCTGGCCCGCCATAAAGACAATCAATTGAAATAGTAATATTAAATCCTTCAAGTCAATGGGTGATATGAATAAAACTGAGTATAAACTTCGAAGTATATACATCGAGCATGAGCATCAGTTTTGAGTATATACTCCGTTTGTTATGAATAAAAGATCTTGAGTATCTACTACAATTTCCCCTCCTTTTGGAGTATATACTCCACTTGTGCCACGATGTTACTCTCGTTTCGTCGGCGCATGTTTAGTCAGTCAACTGTTTTAAATGCCATTTGTTAATGCAAACCAGTCGTCTGCTGTGGACTTGTCTTGTTAATTAATTGAAAGTTCCTAGTTAATTGTAAATGCCTGTTAGTGGGGATGAATATGAGCCATCCAGTTGCAAAAATCGTTTAATCCACTTGTGAATAAGGATCATGACGTAAAATTATTTATTTAATTTTTTTATTTTATTTTACTTTATTTTATAATTTTTTTCATTTCTTATTTTGTTTTGTTTTATTTTATTTTGTTTTATTTTGTTTTAAATTGTTATTTTTTGTTTTTTGTTTTGGTTTGTTTCGTTTTATTTTTGTTTATATTTTCTTTTGTTTTACTTTAATTTGTTTTGTTTTATTTTGATTTTCCAGGAAACAAACACAAAAACAAAAAACACAAAGCAAAAATCAAAATCAAAAACAAAAGTAAAAGCAGAAAACAAAAAACAAGAAACACAAAGCAAAAAGCAAAATTCAAAAACAAAAGCAAAAGCAGAAAACAAAAAGCAAGAAACACAAAACAAAAAGCAAAATTCAAAAACAAAAGCAAAAGCAGAAAACAAAAAACAAGAAATACAAAGCAAAAAGCAAAATTCAAAAACAAAAGCAAAAGCAGAAAACAAAAAACAAGAATCACAAAACAAAAAGCAAAATTCAAAAACAAAAGCAAAAGCAGAAAACACAAAGCAAGAAACGCAAAACAAAAAGCAAAATTCAAAAACAAAAGCAGAAAACAAAAAACAAGAAATACAAAGCAAAAGGCAAAATTCAAAAACAAAAGCAAAAGCAGAAAACAAACACAAAACCAAAACCAAGAGAGAAAAGCAAAAAGTAAAATTCAAAAGCATAAGCACAAAGCAAACAGAAAAACAAAAAAGCAAAAAGAAAAAAGGAGAAAACAACAAACACAAAAGATACGCGAGGCAAAGTCCAGAGAAGCGTTTCTCATGAAAATCATTCTTATTCACAAGTGGATTAAACGAGTTTTGCAACTGGACGACTCATATGATCATATATCAAATGTTTCCGATTTGGCATTTGTAAGAATTGTCTGTGACTATCCTTCAGTATTTGACAAGTCTCAAACACCTAACTCGCGGAAGGAAAAAAGCGAATGTTTAAAAGCTAGAAAGATTCGCTACACTGGAAACTTTGGCAAATGTATCACAAAAAGTCAAATACTGAAGAAAATAAATTGTTTTTTACAGCTTTTCCTCTTGTTTCCGTGTATTTGCCCAAAAGGTTATCAGAAAGCCATAGAATATTATCTAATCTTAAACCGATATAATGATCTACAGTCCCTCTCTGAAACAGTTCTTCGTAATTTATTCACTTTCCTAGCCCGCAAGTTATTTACATCTACAAACATAACCTCAACCATCTTGAGATTAGACAGCTGAGCATGGTAATGGCCAGACTTCAGAAATTTTGAGTATATACTTCAGATTTGTAGCATATACTTCTTTTATTCATACCACATTGGAGTATATACTCACTAACTGAGTATTTACTCCCACCCTCGAGTATGTACTTCTCAGTGAGTTTAAACTTCAACTTTTATTCATACCATTCTGAGTATATACTACAAAATTGTTGAGCATGAGCATATACTCCGTTTTATTCATATCACCCAATGCTAAATTTGTATTAAATTTATTGAAAGTTTAATAAGTTAATGGACATGTTTTGATCAAAACAACGAGGTCTTCTTCAGCTCAGCTAAATTAAAATTATATCTACCCTATATCTAACTAGGTGCAATAGGAAATAGATATACTTAAAAAAACTGATTTTGCTTAAAATATTTCTTATTAGTAATTGGTGCATCTAAAAATGAGTCAGCATAGCTGTGATGGAATGTGGTGAAACTTGCTAACATTGAGAAAGTTAATGGAGAACAATAGGCTCAATATTTCAATATTTATGTATGGTCCACAAAACTTCAGAAAATTGTAAAATGACTTCAGCAAACATAATTGAGATGAGGGAAAAATAGAGTAAGAATTGGAACATATGCTGATACATCACTGTCTTTTAATTACGATCAAAGTTTTAAAATGAGAAATATGAAAAATAAAACATGTATTTATAGCAAAATTATTTAAAATGTGTATCTAAATTAAAATTTCAAAAATTTGTACATAATTATATCTAAGTAAAATCAAGTGAACCTAACACTTCTTGTTATAGATTCTAATAATAGCAGCAGCAATTAATCACAAGCAAAAATTTATTTACATAAATATATATGTCCCCTAGTTATGATAAAAGAGAACAAAAGTACCAAGACAAGAATGTAAAATGGCAAACCTCCAATTGACTCTTTAAGTCACTTGCTCATTAACTTCATATTATCCAAACACAAACTCAACCCGAAGCCCTTTTTATTCAGTGTTAAGGCGCTAGCCAGCTGACTCCCGAGCAAGTGGGTTGCTTAGTTTTACTTTGAGGTATATTTTCAGCTTCCTCACCTCAAGCTCTCTATAAATAAGGGAAAGGCGTTGCTTGTCTCGCTGACGGGGAGGTATCTCGTCGGATCGGAAACGGTTCGATTCGGCAGCCAGTTTCTTCATTTCGATGAGTGTGTTAGGGAACGTGCGGTCCCTCATGATGGATAGTTTCTCTCTGATCCACATGTGCAGGGTAGTAGCCACTTCACGGTACTCAGATGTGCGCTGTTGCGATTCCTGTTAATAACATCAAAAAGCAATGTGAAAATAAATGAACTGTTGGATCTCACAGTCTTCAACTTTTGTACTTCAAACATTTCAATGAACAATGGAATAAGTAAGAAGTTAGTTTGCAAAGCCCTAGAATTTAACAATAATATCATGACGTAAACTCATGTAGCCCACTGGACTGGTACAAATCTTTGAAATTAACACCACGTAGCTGACTTGCAAATCAACAGGTACCAATCCAGTATTGCATATCAGAATTCAATTTCGTGGTAGGGCCGGGAAACAAACCCAGGCCAACAGGGTGACAGCTAATAATGCTACTGATACACCACTAAATAATGTACATGTAAAGAGCATTATGAAAGATATTATTTCATCAATTATTGAATCACTAAATGCATAGCATAATGTCAGTTATTTTTCTTGTACGTTATGGTGGTACCTTTCTGAATAGAACAGTAAAATGACTACTCACCGGATCGTACAATGGGTGTATTGGTGGAGGTTCAGGGAACACATCATACAGAGAGGAGATGTACGTTATGATAGACTTCTCGTCCGGTTCAGGGGTATCAACATCTGAAACACATATGTGAAAATGAATTCTTCAGAACTTAAAAATAGCTTTCTGACAATTTCAGAGTTAAATAGCACAGTAATGGTCTATGATCAGTATCCTCTCCATATCTGAACATCTTATTATCATATATGGTGAACATCTTACCAAAAAAAAGAAAGGGGGGGGCCTGTAAATTTTGTAAGTTAACAGTAATGCTCTAAGGCACCATTAGTATCCTTCCATTGATACATCCTGTACAATCCTCATTGGATTGATAGAAAATTAATCTTCACTATGTTGACATACAGCACTCTATTAGCAGTACAACAACAATCGTGGAATGTAATCACACTGTTCACCAAATAAAAATCAATAGATTCAGTTTCTACTTAATTGCATGAATGAGAAGTTGTTCTCCAAGTATATGATCATGGGGTGGGAGATTACAGAAATGAAAGCGTTTAATGTCCAGAAACAAACGTGCTAGGAGGGAGGGGGACCTCTAACTTCCATTGATGTACTTCTCTCTAAGGCTCATACATTGCTTTCTTTACTGAATCCACTCTACTGGGCTGTTCAGCATCAACTTCAAACAGTTGAGTCAGACACTACACCACATCTCTTTTTTCATTCAAGTACAATGATATCCACTCGACGCACCACCTCCTGAAGCCAATCCAGGCATGATTGCACCTTGCAGAGGGTGGAGGACATGGTTGAGCCTGGCATAGATTATGCATCAGGCATTTATCTACTGCTCGTCTTCGATGTTCACGCACAAATCGTGTGACAGCAGATCCGTAGTCTGCCTCCAGTGAGTAAATATGGTGCAAGTTATACATGTTTTCAAAGGCAAATTCAGCTACAACAATAACTTGACTAATTCAATGCAACAGAGACATCATCAAAGATCTCACTGTGGAATGTGTACAAAACACAACATTGACCCTGAAAGACATGCATCTAAGCTAGTCATTTACATCTCTTGCCCATCGAACCAGGACAAGACAAATGTCATGCATTACCATATGCTGTAAGTTATGCTTCGATGACTCTCTTAACCATTCTGTCTTGCAACAGTGGACAAGAGATGGGACAGCACATACATCAGGAGCCTAGCAAGATGCTTGGTAAAATGTGGACGACTAATAAAAACAATGAACAGCTTTTTCCATAGAAAATGATTATGTTTCAGAGAACTATTGTGGTGGTGGTGTTGATTAATTGAGCATGTAACTCAGTGTACTTAGAGGTGTGTGGAATTTTTCTGATAACCTGTGTTATTGTGATGGCTGTATTAGTGTGAGCATTTCTAATTCAGATGAGAATTGGGAAAGAGACAGCAGTGGCCTTAAGTTTGGAACCATCCTGGCATTTGCCTGGAGTAGGAGTGGGAAACCACAGAAAATCACTTCCAAGATGGCTGAGATAGGAACTGAACACTCCTCTTCTCAGTTTTGCCTCACAAGGCTGAGCATCACATTCCAGCCCTCAGACCAGAATTAAAATTTCTTGACAGAGCTGGGAAGCGAAATCGAGCCTAAGGGGTTAATATTTATATGTGGTATTTTCTGTAAATATATGAGCGTAAAACTCATTAGAAAGAAAGAAAGAAAGAAAGAAAAAGCATTTAAGATATACACTTTCCGAATATGAAAAATGTGAAAATAAAATTTAATGCAGTAGATGCATCAATTAAACATGACCATGGCATCATTTCAAGTACAGTACATGCAAGGAAATTTTTGCTGATGATAATTTGGATATGCAATATATGTTGTACTGTAATGTGTGCCTAAGCTTGTAAATACACTACACTAATCTATCTTCGGTTCAAGTGCAGCGTATTTATTTATCGTTTGGCTATCATCACATCACGGAACAATAAACAAGTATATCAAGAGAATATCAGATACAAGATTACAATATTTACAGTACGCTATTCAGAAACAGATAATAATGAAACGTCCAATGTCCGTAGATAGTCAACAACTCTACCTCAGAGGGGTCTCCAGGGAAGGCCGAAATCGGACAAGATTGGATGATAATGTTGAACTGTTTGCCTTTCTGCATCGCAATCACATTTTGGAGATTGAACTTTGTTCCATTTATGCATCAAATCTGCACATCTGCCACAGTTGGTCCTTACTCTGTTTAAGGAAGACCAAATTTTCTGATTCAGTTCAAATCCTGCTGAGCTGCTCCTCCAGAGCAGATGAATTCCACATTGCCTTCCAACGATCAAGCAAGTTAAAGTTGCTCTCATCAAGTGTTCATGCAGTCTTCCAACGGTGGATGACGAGAGCGAAGTCTGCAGCCTAATACTGGAGTATATTCTGTAATGTAATGCACAAATTTCCGCCAAAATCAATACTTTATATTACCATTTTGGTCCGTATTGACAATTTCAATGGTAACAAATACTCCCAATTTATACTGGAGTAACAACATGTTGGAGATCCCTATATCATTTTCTGGTGCCAGCCACAAAGAGAACAGATTTGTTTTCCAAGATGTCATGAACAAAATAATGTATGATGCAACTGAAGAAGAATGTTCCTGTGCAAAGACCATCAGCTGAACAAATACCAGAGGAAAAGTATGAGCTCCAGAAGAGAGAGATACAGGTGAGAGTGGTTGACCTTGGCCCTGACTATGTAGACTGTTTTGTGTCTGAAAGACCAAACAATCACAAACTTCATCAGGCAGATCAAGATTACCCTAGGAACTCATGTTAAATTGGCTCCAGGATGTTCTATAACCCCCAAAATACCTGTGGCGCTACAACACATGAAAAGCCTAGGCATACCAAGCAACCACTGCCCCGCCATTTGGCATGCAGATTATCGGGTGGCACCTGGTCAGCATGTCGGGTACCCTCAGTCATTAATCTTGGTCTCCGTGAATGGGGGCGCTGCCGCGCTGTCAAACAGCTACTCGATTGTCCTCACGAAGCTGAATGCACCCCATTCCAGCCCTCACGTCAGTTTCTAAAATCCCTGATGGAGGTGTACTCAAACCCGGGGCCCCTGGGTGCTAGGCAGGCATGCTACCCCAACACCACGAGGCCGGCACTAAGTTCTATACTGCCCATGCTAATTTTCAACTTTCTCAGAAATTATTTTTACAAACTTATCACATTTATCAGAGATTTTCTTCAAGACTCTCTCCTTACTTGAACATAGTAATAATAATAAATAATAACCCCTGGCACTACAGCCCATGAAGGGCCTAGGCCTACCAAGCAACCACTGCCCAGCCATTTGGCCTACAGATATTGGGGTGACACATGGTCAGCGCATCAGGTCCCCTCGGCCGTTAATCTTGGTTTTCGTGACCGGGCCGCTGCCTCAATGTCAGACAGCTACTCAAGTGTCCTCAAGAGGCTGAGTGCACCCCGTTCCGACCCTCACATCAGTTTATAAAATCTTTGACGGAGCCGGGAAACTAACCCGGGGCCTCCAGGTGAGAGGCAGGCAAGCTACCCCAACATCACGGGGCCGTCTCTACTTGAACATAAGCTTCTTGTAAATAAATTGATTTTTTGATTTTTTTGTGAGTCTTTTCTAAAGGCATAATTTTCACAGCACTTTCATGAACATTACCATCTGGTAAAATTTTGATAAACGGTTGTGTTAATATAAGGAATTACTTCTAAGAATACAGCTTTGTAAATTGAAAAGTTCCCAAAGGAAAGGGAATTTTTGTGCTAAGAAATAAATTTTAGCAAGAAATTGGAATCAAAACTTAACATTATCGCATTAGAAGCCATTTTTCAGGGTTGCCTTAGTAAACAAAATTTTTACTTAAATGCTTTCCTGATGGCAATAAAAACTTCCTCAAATTAGATTTAAATTTCAGGGCAGAGCTAAATCTTACGGACAGAACTTGTATACCATGCAAAGTAGTCAATGAATAAAAATTATATATCCAGTTTGGGCTGAGTACCTTATAATGACAACCAATTTTCTCATACCTTAGTGTTCTCGTTTCTACAAAATCAGGGATGAGGAGAACTGGACAATAGAATTAGAAAAAGAAAAAGTTATTTGCTCATGTTTCGAACTTATGAAGACATCATCAGCAAATTATAGAAATCATCATCATCATCATCATCTTCCTTCCAAGTATTGGGCCAAATGTCCCGTTACGGTCTTGCACTTTCCCTCCATCTCTTCATCGGACGTCCTATCGATCTATTTCCCCGTGGCTGGTAGCGAAGGATCTCCTTTGGAAATCTTCCAGGTTCCATCCTTTGGACATGATGCTTCCAGTTCTCTTGGTAGTCACAAATGTATGCAGTTATTGGTTTCACTTTCAGTTCCTTCAGCACATCCTCGTTTCTCTTATGATCCCATTTAGTATAGCCTGCTGTTCGGCGCATAAAGGTCATTTCGCGTGCTGTGAGTCTGGAGATGTCCTGACATCTTATTGTCCATGCCTCGCTGCCATAGCATAGGGTTGGTCTGGCTAATGTGTTATACAAACGCAAGCGTGTATGCCTTTGGACAAGAGATGGCTTCATGACGTGATTGATGATTCCTGTTGTTCTGGTATAATTAGTTATTTTTGCAGTTATGTCTCGTTCTTCTTGAAATGATAAATGATATCCTAAATACTTGAATTCTTTAACTCTTTCTACAATTTTACCATCCAGACAAATTTTACTGGGGATAGGGTCCTTACCCTTAAAGGCCATTACTTTAGTCTTTTCAGTAGAAATGCACATGCTGAATTTTGATGCCACTTTCTGGAGGTTGAAAACTGACCACTGCAGATCATCTTCAGAAGCTGCTACCAATGCAACATCATCAGCAAATAGGTATTGAACCATGTCTTTCACACCTCCATTCCTTTATTATAGCACAAATTATAGAAATAGCAAGCAAAATTTTAAAATATAAAAGAAGAATGAGAAACAATTTCTATAATGGTTAGGTCCATCCTAAGAGTCTTAAAGAATCATACAAATATCTTACTGTTAGACATTTAATTAATCAATCATGGAAGATGAGTCTTTAAAATGGTGTCCTGTAAATCGTGCCCAGTACAAATCGCACCCAGCACAGCACAGTCTCTACCTGGAGTATCTGTGGCTGATACGGAAGTACTCCGGTGCTCAAAGAAATTTAGAAGGGTTTAGACATTCCTTCTTCCGCCCCAAATCTGCCGGATGTGACGATGGTCGAAACACGTGTACTTAAAATGTTTTCAGATTTAACCTAGGTAAATGATTCAAAATCAATTCAAATGACTCAATTCCTAGGGATGATTTTGGTTCTTTCTGGTTTCCTTGTGATTTGGCACGTTGGTTGTATAAGGTTATCTTCGTTACTTGTTGTTCCGAGATTTCCGTGACCAAATAATAACCTTGTTTATGCAGGTCACCTAACTCCTGTGAACATATTTTACAAATCAGAGTATCTTCCTCTTGTGCTCTCTTCTTCGCCTTGGTTATCGTCTTCTGTACAGTACTTCTAGGTGAGCATCATCCGGAGGTCCACAATGATGGTCGTTTGAAGTAGGCTAAGTACATTGTGGAGTCTTTGGTCTTCAGCATTCCTCGACACTGTTTCTATCGTAGTTTTCAACAGCGTCAAATAACAGTTCGGTCTTCATTGGAGTCGGTAGTCACAAGGACAATTTCTAGACAGGGCGTGATTTACGCACATTTCTCAGCGGGCGCGATTTTTGTACCATCGTTTAAAATTAAACTCAAGTTGTTGAAATGTCTAACATCACTAATTTTAAGTATCATTCTTCGCAGCATTTAAGACAAGACTTAAAACCTTAATTTCAAGGGCTATAATCATAATAATAATAATAATAATAATAATAATAATAATCGCATCTTAAAGTTTTGCTTGCTATTTCTATAATGTGGTGATGAACTAAGAAGTTTGTAAAAATTTAACGAATTACCACAAACGAGATAATGGGAATGTGAATAAGATGGATGTAACTGGGCGAGAGGTCAGAAGGATACAGCCATGGCCATTTAAAAGGGACCATACCAACATTTGCCAGGAGTTGAAAACAAACACAGAAAACCTATTTAAGGACCGTCATTTGAATCCACGTGTCACCCACCCAATACTGAATAAACCCAGCTCTGACACACTCAGCTAAATCAGCTGATTTGTCACAACAGAGTATTTATAAAAATAATCAAAGCAAACTGCTTCTTACCTTCGGGATCAAGAAGTCTAGTCACACCGTACTCCCTCTCAGCAACATGGAATGCAGTTTCCAATCGTTCTCGCACCATACGCGTACGTACAGAACGCCAGTCGATCAGGTCAGGTCTGTGATACAAAACATTGAAGAGTCTCAATTCTAGCAACTAACAATAATATTACAACTACGGCACTGTAATATTTCTCACTCAAACCAATTTAGAAACTGAAAAATTGTTTGTGTTTATTACTTTTTTATTTTAAATGTTTCTTTGTTTTTGGCATAACTTGCTGTATCTTTGAGACAGAAAGAAAGAAAGAATGAATGAATATTTCATTCTTTTTGGCATAACTTGCCATATCTTTGAGATAGAATGAATGAATGAATGAATGAATGAATATTAATAAACAAAATAAATAAGAAGACATGTTAGCTTGTTGGCGATTCATTTAGAGGCTTTGATACATCGTGACGATGTAGCTCCATGTACTTGGGTGATAACCTGTGTCATTGTGATGGCTGTGGTAGTGTATGTATTTGTAATTAAGGTGATGATTATTATGATGATGATAATTGTTGTATTAAGGAGCCTAACATCTAGGTTATCGGCCCCTAATGGTTTGGGTGATAGTGAAATGAGATGAGAATGAAAACTATAACTAATACTAACTACAGACTTACTTACATATTGGAAGAAGAAATGGTAAACAAATTAAGGATAAGGCAAGTAAAGGACAGGAATAAAAGAAATGCCCTCAACCCTCAAAGAATGAGGATTGAGGGACTTGGAAGGGAGGGGAGCCATGAAAGGTAGATAGGAAAGGGAAAGAGGAGAAGGGCCGTCCCAAAGTCAGTGGAAAAAGGGGGGAAAACGGACCCAGCTCAGGAATTCCTCGGGATCACCAACTCCCGAACTCACCAGCCGTGAGCCCCTGAGGGTGTAGCAATATCCAGGGTGCACCAGAAGTGGTGGGGCTAACTAACACCCTGCCTCCTTGAGGGACTGGAGCAGAAGGCAGGAGATAACATCAAAAGAAAAAGAAGGCTGACCCCTCACAGAAGGAGGGTATCAGGAAAGATGAGACACGGACCAATTAAGGCGGGAAAGGAAGAGACTCCCTAGGCCTCGGATACCCTAATACTGTCGGGGTCGAAGAGAACAAGAGTTGGCCAAGAGAGGTCGACAGGAAAGAAGACTGAGAGGAGCCCGGCACAAGTAAGTGGAAGCAATGCCGGACTCAGCTGGAGTCCCGTGGTCACCCACCCACTAGATGTGAGCCCCTGGGGGGGGGGGGTTAATTAAGGCTACCATTTACAAGGCAGCGGCCATAGCCTTATATTAGGAACCTTCGAGGCATTTCCATGGAGAAAAAGTGGAAAACCACATCTGGGACAACTAAGGTGGGAATCAAACCCTTTTCTTCACAGTTTTCCCACACGAGACTAAGTGTAGTACCCTGTTCCAACTCTCAGACCAGAATTAAATTTCTTGGCAGAGCCGGGAATCTGAACCAGGAGTCTCAATACTTAGAAGGCCAGAGAGAGAGAGAGAGAGTGCGCGCGTGTGTGTGTGTGTGTGTGTGTGTGTGTATGCTACAATTAGAACATCAGGACATTGCTGTCATCAAGCCCCATGTACAATTTAATAACCTGTGTTATTGTGATTGTAGCAGAGAGCGAGAATGTGTGCAACTTTTATCTATACGTCTAGGCTTGGGCTAGGTTTCTCGGGACTTGAAATAAGGTCCCAACCTCGTGAGTAGTGCGCAACAAAACCTTTGCGTATTGACTTTCCAACTATTTACCTTGTTCACTATAAAAAGAATAAATAACACGGGAAGAAAAAAATGCTTCACTGTAATGTGGCGAAATTACCCGTTTCCCAAGTTTATAAATGAGCTGAGTTGATCTATATCTTCACCACATTGTTGGCCAAACCAGCTCAACAATGCTTACAGAAACTTGTTTATAGTGGTAATAATAATAATAATAATAATAATGATATACAAATGGCCCTAAAACTCAGGGCATCATTATGGCTGGAAGTACTTTTTTTTTCCGAACTCGATCTGCAAATTACGTATGATCCGGACGGTTGGTATAGTCAAAAAACCCTTAAATAAGTTACGAAAAACAAATATGGGCGCCACATTCGGTGCTGCCAACTTACATTAATTAATTTCAAAAATTCACCACACACATCCATGGAACACTTATTGCAAATGATCCAAACAAAATAAAGAACTTCTCGCCAAAATACATTTTACATAACGTTGTGAGGCAGTCCTTGCAAAAGTTAGGGACATCTTGGTCATCAGTCCTCAATGGTCAAACTCTTCAGCAGTATTATAATAACCATAATAACTGTTTTAATTGATGTAATTTAGTAGCATTAGTAGTATTTGGTGATGGCGAGATTTAAAGCATAGTTGGTGACACCGAGGTGACACTCTACAAAACTTAACTTCAAAAAATTAAACCATAAACCAACATGTTTGTAGGCATAGGGTATGATAGTAAGGTTACCTATTTAGTGAAGTATTTAAGGTGGTGCCTAGTGTGGCCTGTATACACGTACCTGTTTCTGTGGATGAGAGCATTGAATGCCATGCCATCACGCCACGAGTTGGTGAAGTCAGACACACGGACACCAGGGTACTTGGCGGTGGAACGTCGAGCCCAGCGCAGGAGAGCATCGCGAGCAGAGATGTTAGGCTCCTGGCCCACCACGATGTCAGAGATCTGCAACCAGTTCCTCAACATTAGTCGAATAAGAAAAAACAGCCATTGCCTCATTTGGTATCCCATCAACAACAAACTAATAGTAGCATGCCTTGACAAGTAAACCTCTACAAAAATTCTACCTGAAGATTAGATTAGATGTAGGTATTTATCATCAACTGAGCGATCATTGCACAATTTACAGATAAAGAAACCTTCTTTTTAAGGAAACTAATCCAAAAATCACCACCTTAACCTTTCTCAGTAATATCATCTTAGTGTAGAGTTAACAAAATGAAAACATTAAAGGATTCTTATACAGGGTGTCTTATGTACCTTTGGAGAATGATAGGTCTTGTAGGGGACGGGTATAGAAGTAATTTGAGATCGGGAACTGGGGGGTCGGAGCGGCCTCCTTAACCCCTAAAATACGGGTTGATTCAGGCCCTCCACCCTGTAAGTTAGGCAACCGACCCAAAAATCGATTACTTTTTTCAATCCTTTAACTCTTTGCAAGATTCATTTCACCATATGGCGCTGGCGTAATGGATAGCGTTGCGGTGCGAAAAGATGATTGTCCCGGGTTCGATTCCGGGCTTGGGCAAAACCATTTGTTTATGTTATTTGTCGTATTGTAGTCACATGATACAGTCTGGCGCTACGTCGGAGAAGAGAGTGCAAATACGACAAATAACATGAGAAGTAAAGACCATTCCGTAGCAACAAAAAAATAGACCGCCCTCCAATTCGATTCGGGAGGCCGGGACAAGTTTTAGGTCTGTCAAACAGTGGACAGATAACATCAAGGAAGACATGAGAAATAAGAGCCTCAATTCTGAAGACATCAATGACGGAGAAAATGTAACAGAACAGAGAACCCCGTACACATGCTAAGAAAGAAGAAGAAATGTTTCTGGTGTTATAATTATTTCACCTTCCTCATTAACCGGCTCGCTTTTGAAACTTTGCTAGGCGACCATGTTTACATTCCATGTCTGCGGGGAGCGAGAGATTACCCAGTGTTGTCAACTCGCCACAGAGAGCATGCAGTGAAACTGGACAGAACTACGTGTAGCTGTGCAACATTGGAGACCTGACAAGCGAGCCGGCAGCCAGGGCCGGACTCTGGACCCCACGTAGAGTGACAGAGCAAGCGAACGATGATTATTATCGGCGTGTACATTGCCTAACGTTTGAGTCGCCGATCATCAACGAGGAGAGTGAGAGAACTATAACAATAGTAGGGTTTTAATTAATCTACGTCTAGGATTGGCGTAGGAGCCTCACGCCCATCCCGACATTTTTTCTGGACTGAGTGTGGAAAAGGTAAAACTACTGTAGTTTGAGAATATCCGTGATTACTGATCATAAAGCTTTGACAACAGTGGGGACGGAGCTCAATCACTGAATTTTAGTAATGAATTGCGGTGACTAACAGGAACTCGCATACCGTTCGACAATGACTGACAAAGGCGGGGATAACCATTATGACCTGAGTAGGTGAGTTAACAAAGGTCTAGTTTATGAACAATGTACGTGGTGTTCATTGCCGACGCCCCTTGCATGACTCACGGTCAGCACTCCATTCGGTTGACCATATAAGTTGCAGCTACCAAGTCTCGCACAGCAGTCTGCGCATACAAATACGGCTCCCATACATAAACACATCCACTTGTATTCACTCCAATGGGTTACTAACCGAACTCAGTTCCAGCTAAATCTGCCGTATCTTGCGCCTCATGTTCTTTTGAACGAATTACGGTCAGCGGAGTAGCCAAAATCCTGGCTTATCCGAGATTGTGTAGACAACTTAACGGCATTGTGGGGTTTGAAGCCATTTTTCAGTGTTGCCTTGGTAAACAAAAGTTTGGTGCTTTTCAGTCGGTCAACACTAATGCACCCAAAAGAGCTGTGTTATGCCCTAATCCTGAAAAAAATACATGAGATTAATAAATTTGGGTACATTCGTGTTGACCGACTGAAAAGCACCAAACTTTAGTTGAAAACTTTACGGATTAAGATGAGATCAGACCACCTTTACAATGTTTTTTATGAAATTTTGTGACCCATCCCTGAACCTAATGAATATATCACTATAAAATTTGAACCAATTATAGTCTACGTATGTGTGCCTTTAGTTCACTGATCATGAAGGAAGAATGTAGACCTACACATTATTTTAATTTTAATATGCTCTTCTTTCCCCTTTTTTCTTTTTTTTCTTTTGTATGTGTATTGTGAAATGAAGGAGGAAGCTTCCATTTTACGTAGCCATTCATCTACATTTTAACGTGGAACACGCACCGCAGGACATGATATTTCAATTCGAAAATCTCACATGTATTAACCGCGAATCGAACCCAGTCCTCCTTGGTGAGAGGCTAAGAGTTTCTAATAATTCACAGAATGTAAGATATATTAAGAGGTAATAGCGATTGTTTTCAATAATAGGTCTTCATCATTTTGAGAGGCCTCTATTCACGATACGCCCACAGTGTATCGATAGACAATTCCATGTCAGAGCCCAGTTAGTTCAGTGCTGTCCACTATCTCGAACGCTACCACAACCCTACAACAGATCTAACACGATGGCACTGTTGGAAGTGCGATGTACGCGGTGGCGCGTATGCAGGGATGTTTGCATTTTCACTGATGGGAACTGGACGGTACCGCAAGTACCCAACCGTTCCAAGACTTGCGAACGATTACGTTTCATTGAATGTAACTTACTGCACTTGTAGTTCGTTGGTTGGTTGGTTCCTCAGTTTAGGGGCTGTGACAACGCAGTCCTGTAGCCCAGTGTACTTTGGGTGTGTGTATAAGCTGTCTGATAACCGGTGTTAATTGTGATGTCGGTATTAGTGTGTGTTAACTGTAATTCAGGTAAGGACTGCAGACGATCAATTTCAAGTAGTATCTAATTTTGCTACCAAATGCTACCGTCAACAAAGCCTACCTGTAGAATTGGCAAATAGATGCAACCGCAACCGGCAACTGGCGGCGAACGTTGGGACTTATAGGGCGTTAATCAAATCTAACCTACAAACTTGGCTTCACACAATTGTAGTTAGTGAAAGGTTCCTTTACATGCCATAAATCTATGGCATGTGCCCGCCGGCTTCACTTCCCCTCCGAAGGAAGGCATACTGAGGGAATGTTAACGCTCTTAAAAAATCCGAAGACTTCGGCCGGGTTTGAACCCGCGATCTTGGGCATAGAAGCTCAGCATGCTACCAACTGCGCCACCAAAGCCTACTGTACAAGTATAGAAGTTCATCACAATTGCATTTGACATGCAATCAAAAGCCTGTGTGGTCAACATGGTATAAAAAGAAATGCTTAACTAGTTCGCGTTATGAACGGAAAAGCAGAAATAGCCGATACCAAGCCCAACCCCGGTCCCTCAAGCACTTGCATTGTGCAAATAGGACTGTATAAGCTGGTGGAGATTTATAAATTCTGACGCATGCTGGAGTTGTACCCATGACCACCGGCTCTGTACTCAGTTGCCCTAACGCTTCTACTCTTTGTACAACACACGACCCAATCGCTTAAGGCCTCCTTCCTTATTGAAGTAAAGCACAGTTGATTGGTTAGTTATTGTTTTAAGGGGCGGAACAGTGAGGTCATCTGTTGTTCGTGTTTCATTAGAGGGGCTTGGATTGAACATCGTGGCCATTTAGCCACGTGTACGTGGGCGACTGTAGAATGTGGCTGATAAACTGTGTTATTGTGGTGTCTGCAGTAGTGTGTGTATTTGTGATTCAAGTGAGGATTGGGAAGGAGGCGACCGTGACCTTGACCTTAAGTTAGGAACCATCCCAGCATTCGCCTGGAGTGCAAGTGGGAAGCCACGGAAAAACCCGTTCCAGACATCAAACAAGAATTAACTGTGTTCATCGTTCTTAAATTAAGTATTGCTATGGGAAATAATTTGATTCACTAATTTATTTTGATGAAATTCTCGATCGACGCGAAGCTGAGATGCAGAAGGGACCAGATGAAGAAGACCAGGACAAACGTCAGCACAAAACAAACAAAAAATCTGACAATTTAAATGTCTCCTCATAAAAAGCTAAAACATTTACCATTATAGGAAAATGGGAAAAAATTCCCGTATTGGTTAATAGATAATTCATTAAAATGCTCCGCCAATCAATACAAATTATATTCAAATTGGTACATGATTCGGTACAACAATGGGGCCTTCTTCAGCAACATTAGAATTAAACCCTAAGGAATTAATTTAATAAAACCAATGAAAAATCAAATTAAGTAAAATATATACAGGATAAAACGAAGAAATTGGGAAAACAATGATTAAGAACGATGAAAATACGAAATCTAAAGGGTAAGTATTCTTGTAAAATTTAAAAAAATGGAATCAATTTGAAATTTTTAAAAAATGGATATCCTTACAAATAACTTGGTTAACTAAAGGTTCTAAATATTTGGATATAATTTCCAAAACACTCTGGAAATGCATTTTCAAACTTGTTATTGGAGCCGTGATCGATGGTTGTGATGTTATAAATTTGTATTTATAAAAAAATATAATTATAAATAAATTTATAGTACCTACACTTTTAATAAATTTTATGAAGTAGAATTTAGACGATGAAATTGAGACTTACGTTCTCCATATCTACCAAATAACCAAATTATTTGTAAGGATATCCATTTATTTTATTTCAAATTGATTCTATTATTTTACATTTTACAAGAATACTTATCCTTCAGATTTTATATTTTCACCGTTCTTATTCATTGTTTTTCCAGTTTCTTCATTTCATCCTGTATATATTTTTCTTAGGTTAATTTCATTTCTCAACAGTTTTATTAAATTAATTTCTTAAACTTTGATTCTAATGTTGCTGAAAAAGGCCCATTGTTGGCCGAAACATATACTAATTTGAATATAATTCGTATTGATTGGCGGAGCATTAATTAATTATTTCTTCTCATGACATCTCTTCTTAGTTGCTGGAAGTCAGAGCTGACCCGTGGTGTTTTCGCGAGTGTAAACGAAGTAGTAGCTCCGTATTTCAATATCACCCGCTTCATTACTCCAAAACACTACTTGACTGTGTGTACGAACACAACTTAATCGCTCAAACCAGTGTATTTTTCTTTTAGTACCGTATGTAGCGGTAAAGAAAACGAGGAGAACACAATCTAAGTATAAAGTCTCGCCGTCAAAATAAGTAGCTGACACGGCAACGACCTATGTCACCGTCTCGGAGCTAAAGGTAGCACCTCAGAGAAACAGGCGAGCAGCGTCTGGTAGGGGTAATCTTGTTTAGTCCCAGCGCGCAGGCACGCAAGCTGGGCAGCATACACGCCAGGCGCTACGTGTGATAAAAAACCTTATTTAAGGAAGTCGTGGCTATTTTTAGAGGTGGTAATTGACACTTCCAGCGAGACTCTGCTGGGGGTAAAGCACCCTCACAGGAGCTAATTTTAAATCCAGGAACAATACAGCACATTTTATCGTCGCATAAATAAGCGTAAACTGCCTAAACAAGTCAAGTCAGTTGCATAAACACTCAAAAGAAAAGAGTGTAAACATGCACAAATTGGTAAAATAAGAATTTATGGGCATGCCACGACTTAACCCATATCAGAGCAATGCGCTATCCATGCATACACTAGAGTCCTTCGGATCGCTAACCCACACAAATACTTTGCATTTACACAATTCCCGCTTGAGGAACTTTTTATCATTAAAATGTAGCATTGTTGCAAAGTAGCATCGCAATTTACAGGCCACCAATTACTCGAAAAAACTGTATAAATTGTAAGAAACAGTACAACTCACGTAACGTTGATCACAGCTAAATACATGAACAGGGGTTCAATTTCTGATTTCCAAATCAGTACTGTCCATTGAAGGCTACTAAACAGATCTAGATGGCTAGTTACATAATGTAATGTGAAATTGTGTTTATTTTGAGGCACCTATTCGTAGGCCTACATGATGTCCACATTTAGACAGCAAGATCTAAAATTTTTAAGTCAACAGCCAAATCGGAAGCAGCTGTTTTTGGTACAATCTAGTGTGTTTTGAAGCAAATATCGTAAGGGATGCAATGCAAGCAGGGCTAGATTTGGTGACGGTACGCTCCGGTACGCCGTACCGAAACCACTGATCGGAGGAAAAGTCGAATATATAACATTATTTTTAAAACTGTGGAACGTTAGTTGTAAGTCAAGGTCAACTTGGTCTTTGGCTGGATAATTATTTCAGAAAACTGTTAAGACTAAATTATAGAACAAGAAATAAAGATTGTTGGTTAATATGTGTGTATTTTCAGACCGATTTTTTATTGCGAAAAGAACTGAACTGAAATAATGTACATTGTTTAAATGGTAGCCTAGTTGGCCTACATTAAAAATTTTATGGTAAGAAAAATGTTGCTACAGCAGTCTCAATTTAATTTAAAATTGCAATCAAATTTAGATTGCTATTTTGTCCGCCGATTAATTTTAAAGGTGATCAGAAAAGCGTAAAAATATAATTTATACATCTCTATATTTCAATATTCCGAAAATACCCCCCACTCACCCTCTTCCCACCACCAACCGGTAGCCCACAGTACCGGAACCGCCTCTTTTTTTTTTTTTACAAATCAAGCACTGAATGCAAGTAAAGCGTAATGACTTATCAGAATGTTTCGGAATAGCCTATTTAGATTGCGAGCCAACAAAGATTTCTGCAAGCATGACAATATAAAACAGACAGATAAGGCAAGAATGCTTTTTATTCAACCGGAAACCAAACCAGATGAGAAACTGTTGAATAGTATAAAACTAAAAAAGAATGAAGTCAAGTACCTGAAGTCTTTCCGTCGTGACGCAAAAACTGACCTTCACGCTCAAACAGTAGCAAGTCTCATCATCAGATAATCCCAACTCTGCCTACGGCTACACGATTCAAATGAAAACACGCAGATATCTCGTACGTACAGTACAACTACCCGCATTCCAGAGAACGGAACATTCTCTGCGGAATGGGGTTTACAAGGGAGTCGTCCAGTTGCAAAACTCGTTTAATCCACTTGTGAAAAAGGATCATGTCGTAAAATTATTTATTTAATTATTTCATTTTATTTTACTTTATTTTCTTTTATTTGGTTTTCCTTGTTTTATTTTATTTTGTTTGGTTTTTTGATTTTGTTTTGTTTTAAATTGTTTTGTTTAATTTTTTTATTGTTTTTTGTTTGTTATTTTGTTTTGGTAATTTTGTTTTATTTTATTTTGCTTTTATTTTCATTTATTTTGTTTATTTTTATTTTATTTTGTTTTGTTTTATTTGATTTTCCAGAAAACAAACACAAAACCAAAAAAAGAAACAACGAAGCAAAAAGCAAAATTCAAGAACAAAAGCAAAAGCAGAAAACAAAAACAAGGAACACAAAGCAAAATTTAAAAAAGCAAAAGCAGAAATCAAACACAAAACCAAAACCAAGAAAGGAAAGCAAAAAATAAAATTGAAAAGCAAAAGCACAAAGCCAACACAAAACCAAAAACACAAAGCAAAAAGTAGAAAACAACAAACACAAAAGATACGCGAGGCAAAGTCCAGAGAAACGTTTCTCATGAAAATGATTCTTATTCACAAGTGGATTAAACGAGTTTTGCAACTGGACGACTCAAGTGTTAACTCACTCATTTTTGCTATGCAACAAATATAGGCTACACTCCGTGGCCAAACTCCATGTAAAGGCACGGAATATTATGTTAATAACTAGTTGCTACTCCGCGAGCCCTCAAATCGGCAACAATACGGCGAGGCATCGATTCGACAAGAAATGGGTTCTTGACTCCCAACCTACAACTGGACGGTGATCTGACTCACAGTAGTCCTTCGATCGCCCCAAATGATTCTGCTGAGACCTGTGGTCGTCCCATGCGGCGGTTTAAGGGATGGTAACATTATTATCTCTGCGATATTGAAGATCCACCCTCGACACTGTTGACCTCGGAAACCCGAATTCGCGTGTAATCTCCGAAATGCTATGACCCATGTGCCCTACGCCGATGATCATCCCACGTTCAAAGTCGGTTAACTCGCGACGTGTTGCCATGTTCACTACACTCGTCTGCTCCACCGCAGCTAGCCGCAACAATCAGGAGTCGGCACATTTTCTCATGGGACTACCCTTCCCGTGACTTTTGGCCAGTCAAAGACTTCTTTAGCGGCAATTAATTTCTCAAGCACATTTTGGAGAGGATAAAACCAAGGTTGCGTAAGTTGAACAAAAACACATATTTACAATGTAGCACATATTATTTCCAGTGCAGTAATGATGAGCAGTAATTTCAATTGGTAATGACTCCCAGAATATTTAATAAGGTATGAAAATCATGAAAATTGCATAATCTAAGTGCAAGTGTAAAATAGAGGTTCACCATTCCTGAACAATTACCGTACAGGTACCGAAAGGGAATTCACAAAATATACTTACAGTATTATGCATTACTTTTGTTCCAGTCGAAACCACCGTGGATAAAACGTATGATATTTATGGACCTTAAACGCGCAAAATTTACTCTGTGGTATCTTTTAAAATTGCTGGTTATTTCGTTCAAATTACTATTTGACAACTTTGCAGGCAAACAAAGGATGATCTGCTACGTGATGATATCCACTAGACTGCGACACGGCACCTGCATTGTGAACCCATAGGCGTGGTAACTTCCCATCGTTGCATAATGGTCTCCCACCGGATGATATTTCGCACCACCATCAGGTGCCTCACAATATGTGCCTGGTTTGGATACAGTAACCGGCTCCTAAACACAAGTCGTAGTGCACCAACCATAAAAATGAGTTTATGGAAGAGATGCGAAGTGCTAAATTTCCCTTCAGACGATGAGAATCTTTTGAATAGTGAATAGAAACTAGTGCAAGCAAGATGCCTGCTGATACGAGCTCAAACACCGCACGCCAACGTGCACCTTGTTCAAACGTAAAGCAATTAACAGGCCGTATATTTTCAGAGCTAACGCTAATGAGTTTGGTGGGTACCTATTAACCTACTTACAACTCACATGATTGAATTGGAAATTGAAGTGTCGATATCGAATTGGATCAGTTTGAAGTAAATTTCGTAATTGAATGAAAACTGGTTAGTTCGTGCCATGTTAATCGGTTTGGCGCGGTGTGCGCGTGTTGCATGACGGGTAATTAAGGTAGTTTACTTCGTATTGGTGTGAAAGTGTTCCGAGTTATGACAACGATTAACACGCAATTAGCAAATACTTGCACAGTCCCAAGGAACTATTCCTCTCGTCCAATTCTTAAATTCCAGCATTTGAGTTTTACATCACGGACAAGGATACTAACTGAAAAATCGCAATCTCAGCGCACGGTTTTAAATCGTGTGTTTGCATTTAAGAGAATAGCTTTTGGTTGCTTTTCTGTCGTCATTGTGGTGTAGGTGATTTAGATCATTTGGATCTCTCTATACCTTACAATTTAGTGACACGTGTTCACCAAACATACAGTAGATAACAAATTGAATTTCTTAAAATGTATTATCTAGGCTTTCAGGATGGAACCACGTCGTGTGTCTGTGATTGGAAAGAATAAACTAAACACCGGCCGCGAAAGCCTACGATCTAAAGAAATTGTTAAAAATTTGAAATAATTAGAAATTTAAAATGTTGAAATACTAGTAGGGTCTAGCAATTTTTCAGTGTTGCCTAGATAATCTATTATTAGAAGTGTTCCAGTTGGGTTTCAGAAAGTTACATCGATTCCGTAGTACCTAGAATTAACAATACACTTCTTCCAGTTATGTAATTTATTTCATGCGCTAAGAAATTGATCGTGACTCCCCGCCCAATCTGACTGGGCGCACTCGTGTTGACCGACTAAAAATCATGTCTTGGTTGCAGGCCCGACGAGAGGGAGGGGCAAACGGGGATGTAGCCCTGGGGCCCGGGGCGATTGAAGAGCCCAAAGTAGAAAAATTCACTGAACGTATTTTCTTAAGATTTTCTAGTTCCTCAGACAATGCTATATTATTCAATGTACCAGCAACTAGTCAATCTGCAAAACAACATTCGAGAACAAAATGAATGTTATGATAACCATGATACTCTTAGCGTCTCTTCCAGGAAAATACCAAAGTTTCCAGAGTTATTAATTTAATGTAAGACATAGACCTATTGAAATTAAAAAATTGCTATAGGGCGGAAAGTTTCTAAATCAATATTTGAAAAATAGAATTTCTTAGTATGGTTCTGAAAAGCGTCTTGCTTGCCCTTGTGTTGAGCATAAACGGTCACATGCAACAAAAATGACTAAAATCGACATTGATCAAAATCAAGAAGTAAAGCGAAGCAATCAATAATAGAGCTCTGAATAACAAGGAAACTCGTGTTTTGTTAAATATTCTAAATTACACGGATTTCTTTTTTTTTTTTTGCGTGGGGTGGGGGACGGGATAATGAAACGGGACGAATAAAAAATAAGGGCCCCGGAAGTTGTAGTCCTGGGGCCCGCGGTCGCTCTCTACGGCCCTGCTTGAAGGATCAGCGTGCAGTCGTGATTTGATATGGTACACTGGGAGGAGAATGTGACGAGCTATTTAAAAAGAGCGGACGAAGCAAGCCATTACATAACCTTCGGAATGGTAAGCGGCAAAGAGCACTGCACCGGAGTAAGGCGTGCCCAAGGAAGAGCAGTGACCCCTATAAGTAAAGCGATTGTGCGAGCAGGTATTATACTACAGCTCTCTTGGCCGGTGCCTAACATACATCGCGATTGGACTCGGAACACCCACTCTGTTCTAGACCTACAGTACTATTATCAATTCTCCGCAGGCAGTCTCGTCCACAAATCTAATGTTTTACTCCCACATTGGCGGCCTTCTAAGGTCTCGGGATACGTAGGCTATTAAGACTTCAAATCCAGAGGCATTGCCTGGGTTCGATTCCCAGCTTAACCAAGAAATGTAATTCTTGCTTAACCTTTTGATGCCAAGCTATGAGTGGTTATGTTATAAACGCCAAGCCAAGTTTAGTGAGATAACAAATATTTCATTAAAAATACCTCCAACTATATTTATTAGAATTTTTTAATTTTTCCGTAGCACATTAATATATTTTATACGTAACAGATCCTAAATAATTTAAACCGTTTCATCTGTTTCATTAATAGCACATTATGCAACGAGCCTATAATGGCAATAATTAAGACACGAGTATGTTTATAAAACGGGCGAAGCGAGTTTTGTAATTTCCATACGAGTGTCTTAGTTACCATTACAGGCGAATTGCATACGACTGTTTATGATCGACGATAATTATAACTATGTTATGTTCGAACATAAATATTCATAAACATCTGTCAAGATTTCGCCAGTTTTATGTACTGAACAGAGCGCATGGGACTCAGAGAATACCATGGCCTCCTGGAATACCCCTCTAAGACACTAGAAGCCACGCAGTGAAATTTAAAACACAAGGCCGTGGAAGTCAGCGCAGGTGCGATGCTATCCTTACGTAATTGATCACAACTGTTTCGCGAGCACTGATCTGGGAGAAACTGTTTCATAATGAAAAATAGTGTTATAATAACCCTAATTATGATACAGTTTTCTGACATATAATATTTACATTTCGACATAGTCGAACATTAAAAAAATATGTTTTTTATAATTTGTAATGGATTCTTCAAAGTCGTTGTCAGCATTCGAAAATTCACTCATCGATATATCCAGAGAGAGAATGATTCGCGCGTTGTCTTTGTTACAACAGTGATACCACTGCTTGGCTAAAAATAATAATAATAATAATAATAATAATAATAACTTTTATAAAAATGGGGCCGATAGATCGGCCAGTAGCACCAGAAGGGTTAAGGGTTGGAACGGCGTATACTCAGCCTCGTGAGGCAAAACTGAGAAGACATTGGTTCGCTTCCCACCTCATCCAGACTAGAAGTGGTTTTCCGGGGTTTCGCACTTCTGTTATTTCATTTGAGGGGCTTGGACACCCTGGTCATTTACCCTCCGCACTTGGGTGTGTGTGTGTGTGTGTGTGTGTGTGTGTGTGTGTGTGTGTGGTGTGTGTGATGTGTGTGCGATGTCTGTCTGATAAGCTGCGTTATTGTGATGGTTTTAGTAAACGTATGTATTTGCAATGCAGGTGAGGAGTGGAAGGAGGCGGCCGTGGCCTTCAGTTGGTTGTGGCTGTGGGAAATCACAATTACTTCCAGGATGGCTCAGGTGGGAATCGAACCCAACTCCTCATCTCAGCTTTGCCTCACGAGTCAGAAAGAACCCCGATCTAGCCCCAGATCAAAATTAAATTTCTTGGCCTAGCTGGGAATCGAACCCTGACGTCTGGAGAAGGGGGGGGGGTCAATACTCAAGCTTGCTAACCGCTACACCACGAGGTGGTCTTTTGCACTTCTACTCCAGACAAATGCCGGGATGGTTCCCAACTTAAGGGCATGGTCACCTTGTTTTAAATCCTTGCAAAGCAGGTGTTATAATTTTATTAATGCAGCCAATGGTCATGTAGGCTACTTTTCTTTTCAGGACGGGTGAGGGAAAGGATTTTGGAAGGAAATCGACGTGGACCTATTGAAAGGAACCATCCCGGCATTTGTCTGGTGATGAAAATGGGAAACAATGAAAACCATTTTCAGGAAGGCCGAGGTGGGATTTGAACCCCAGCTCTCCCGATGCCAGCAACGCACGATGTACCGCATTAGCGCTCTCGGTGCAAAGTAATAAACTGATAAAACTTCGTTCCCTCACAGAAGCACTGGCTGCGTGGCTCAGCGGTACCGTTCCACTTGCTGGATTTTCTTAACCCCGGCGTCTCTAAAAGCCAGAGTATTTAAAAGGGACGTAATACCAATTACATTATTGCTATTATTATTATTATTATTATTATTATTATTATTACTATTATAATTATCCCTCACAGAAGTACGATAAATGAAAATTGTCTTGGATTTTCTTATGAGTAGAATTTAGGTATTTTATTTTTAGTTAAAAAAACTAAGAATGCGGTATATTTATGTAGAGTAGAAAGATTATAACCCATTTATATTCTAGAGACTTAATTAGCATGACCACGTTAACATCCAGGCCAAGTTAAGAAATGGTAATAATAAGTATAATAATACTGTAATGGAATACGTGAAGAACATGCTGACAAAGTATAAAAACAAAAAACAAAAAAATATAAAATAAATAAATAAATAAATAAATAAGGGGTCGTGGCGGTGCAGTAGTCAAGCTGTTGGCCTCTCACCACGGCGGAACGGGTTCGATTCCCAGTCAATGCATATGCCATGTCCTGTGTTCCGATTACACGAAAAAAGGAGGTCCCGTGGCGCATGATAGCAAGATTAACGGTCACGTATAACCAAAAACTTCCTTTTCAAATAAACAAATAAATAAATCGCATGCATTTGTTTTTAATTTCATAACTGTCTTCAGTATTAGGGTATAACATCATTTACAACTGGTTACAATAGTTGTTGACCGAATGAAAAGCATTTAAATTTAGTTTACTAAGACAATCATTAATAATGGCTTCCATCACGATTATTTAAAAAAATTGCAACACAGGGCGTTTTTTTATCAAGATAGTAAAAGAAGTCCTTAATTTAGTGGTAACAACCAACAATAAAAATGAAGTAACATTCGATCCACAGTGTAGTTATATTTTTTTTTTTTAATCGTCTCGGGATACCCTTAAGAAAGTTGTTTAAATGCTGAGATCCGATGTCCATTCATAACCGTATGACTGAGCAAACTGTGTTCGGCCTATCACTACATGGCTTACAAGATAACAAAGCTGTTCATTGAGAGTGGAGTTCCTCGTGGAGCCACTCCCCCTGTGAAGTGAGCCCCAATATAGCTTCCGCTAATCGCCATGCCATGCCGCCGTCGGGCCGCCCCAGCACGCTGGTTTATATCTGCGCCTGACAGCAAGAGTCGCGTGCGCCTTGAATATCTCACAATGAGGTTAACAAACATATACAAGACAAAGAACAGATTGGCCGTTGTACACGTTTTGTTCCAGGAAGCTCAACTACCAAGAGCTGCGGCCTAGACACATGCTATCCGGCAATAAATTATCGCCTGTGTGCAATAGTTGTTTGCAGACTAGGGATTAGGCTATGTCTACATGAATCGTTACAAGTACGGGTAACTTTTTATTTATTCCTCACTTTCAAAATGAATCCACTATTAACTTTTATACGTGAATATATTTATTAACGATTGAAAACGTTCTCCCTTGAGACGAACAATTAACAGTGACGTGTATTGTGCGACACTCCCTAGCCTATGCAAGTCCATCAAGAACAAACGGCCTGGACTGCTCCATGATAACGCTCGCCCACACGTCTCTAACGTCACACAAGGTGTATTGGCCACGTTCAAGTAGGAGCAACTTGAGCATCCGCCCTACAACCCGGACTTGCCACCCTGCAACTTCCATCTGTTTGGTCCGTTAAAAAATCATCTCAAGGGGACAAGTTTCCAATCGGACGACGAAATAAAGGACACCGTACAGGATTGGCTCCTGTAGCAATGGGACAGGCCTGTGGTGATTAATAACATTAAGACATACTCTGCCATGTTAATAGTATTAAGATATATTCCATTACCTTTGAATAACGAATAAATTGTACCCACAGCATCGTTTCGTACCTTTTCATTTGAACATCCCTCACATAATAATAATTCAGACTAACTACAATAAAAGAGTGATGCCATGTAGGGCATTGCAAGACCGTTGTCCTCCCAGAAGCTCTGTATGCATCAGAAACCGTAACTTTACAAGGCCATTCAAAAATAGCAGACATTGAAAAGCAAGAACGAAAATTTCTTAGAAAAATATTCGGCCCTACACAAGAAAAATGTATTTTGGATCAAGAGACGAACTGCAGATCTCACAGACAGTTTCACAAACACTGTATGCAGGAGAGGGTTGAAATTTTTTGGGCAAATATTTAGGATGGACAACAATAGACTAACAGAAAAATTATTCAATAGAATTAATCCAAAAAATTCGAGGATAAATTGGCTGGAAGAAACAAGCGCGGACCTGAATGAGATGAACATTGGAGAGAGCATAATGAAAAACTGAAATCTTCAGAACCTCTGTAAATAAGCATACATTTAGGGTGAAATCTATCAGCAGGACTGGTACAAGATGGACAGAAGAACGTAAGAAGAAACACAGTGAGTTCATAAAGAGATTTTGGGACAGTAAAGCAAAAGTCATCAAGCCAACTAACAAGTTCCAACGTGCTTTATGAATGGGCATAACGTGGAAAGGCGAATAATAACAACCAGAGCCCGGATAATAATGTGCTTTAACTTTTCAGAAATATGTATTTATTTATTTGCTTATACGTGAAAAATACATGATTACATTTCCAAAATATATTCTTAAATTTGTATCATATCTATGTCCACCAGTTACTCGAAATATATTATAGTTGAAACGTCGAGCTGCTTGAATAATCCATTTTCCTGTCTACAGTAGACCTACAAATGTTCCTTCTTAATACGCCGGGGCTTGCTTCATTTTCTGAATAATAAAATACTTATCGCAGATGCCCTAAACGAAATCATGTAGGCTATGTGCTGTTTTCGAATTTCACTCGAAAGAGCAGAAGAAAAGGTCGCTTCAATAACTTTCATAGGACTCACCAGTTCCGCAGACCACTGTAATATCAAGTAAAATTTCCCGTCAAGGTAAGGACTATTGGAGGCCTAATGAGACTGTTGACTCTCTCTCTCCCCCCTCCCCCTATACTTAATGACCGGGGAATTCTTGTCTAGAAATACTATTACAATAGAGACAAGGGCGTATTCACGAAATTGAGAAGCAAATTACCGGAATTGTCAAGGGTCGAAAATGTGGGCAGCAGCCATACGAAATAATAATAATCTAAGGAGTACAACATACCACCAAACATAGAAAATATGTGCTTATCAATAAACACGCCAGAATATGTATTTATTTATAAAAACGGCAAAAATATATAAATAAATAGTAAATATTTAGTTAATTAAAAAGTATTTGAACACATAACTATCCGAGCCTTAATGATAACAATAGTTTAACGTTCCCTTTAACTTGTGTTGTTAGCAAAGATGCCAGGGTGTCTGTTATTTGCCCAAGAAAGGTTCTTTTTGACGTGGGCTACTAAATCTGCTAACAAGGCTCTTTCGCATTCCATCACCCTCCGATGCCTACCGACTGCAACGGGATCTTATCCTGCGACCTCGGATTCATCTAGAAAACTATAATATTTTCATTACCAAGTTATTCTGGAGAACAATGTGTTGAAATACATTTACTGTAAATCTCAGTAAGTGATTTATTTAACAAGGACTAACAAGACCTAAGTAGCTGCAATCCATTATAAAATCAGTGCAGATAACTTGTCAGTTCCACAGATGGTACAGGTCACGACTGTGCCTTAACTAGTGATGAGTAACAACTCAGCACTATAATGAAATGATTGAGTCGGGCTAGTACGTGACTACTGGATCAGTCTACGGCGAACACGACTTTGACATCGCGCACGTAAAAACTACTCCAGGACGAGCCCACTCTAAGTTTACATAGAGAAGAAAACTATAAATTAATACATTTCTTGAATTTAGCGCTAAATATAAACCTGAATAATTAATATATTACGGAAAAGTTGCAAAAATATATAATAGTAGCCAATCTCAGACAATTTATTTCATACAGTTCTAAAACACGGTCCACTTGTTGATTCATTTAAGACTTTGCGACGTCATGGCCATGTAGCACCATGTACTTGGGTATGTGAGGATTGTCTGATAACCTGCGCCATCACTGTTGCGAGGCCTATTGTACATTTGCAATTGGGTCAATATTAGAGAGTTATTGTTTTAAGGGGCGGACAAGCAAGGTTGTCTGCCCCTCGAGGATTAGAAAGAGGCAGCCTTGGCCATAAGTTAGGTACCATCCCAGCATTTGCCTGGAAAAGTGTGGAACCCACGAAAACCACTTCTAGGACGGCTAAGGCAGGAATCAAATCCACTCCTTCTCAGTTCCACCTCACGAGGCTGAGTGTATCCCGTTGCAATCAGACCAGAATCAAATTTCTTGGGAGAATCGAGAATCGAACCCGGACCACATAGGCTGCTAGGCACCACGCCAAGTGGGAATCTTGGGGTTATGTCAGGTTATTTAAATACAGCGAAATTTCTGCCTGGATATTTGGAATTGATTGTGCATCTACACACGTAGGCAACACGTCGACCTATTTTAATTAACGCGACTATTAGCATGGGATTCGAACCCATCTTTCGTGTTGATTCTGGCGAACTTTGCTACACTGAGCTACTGTGCTCGGTACATCAACTAACAACAGCCTACTTATAGTTCATAGACTTTGACTTCATTGGGAAGATCGCCAGACTGAATAACGGGCATTGGTGTCTTATACCGGGACACACACACACTTCCGTGAACTTAAAAACAGTTATCCAAAATACGGTAAGCGATTTCATCGAATTTATCTATTCTAGTCTCTACAACAACAAAATTCTCTACCTACAGAGAAAATAAATATAGTGTTTCACAACCAATACATAGAATCAAGGATATGCCGTCTATGATTAGTAGCGCTCTCTACTTGTGTATGGTGAACGCGCGGGCTTGGTTGGTTGGTTCCTCAGTTTAGGGGTTGCGACAACGCCGCCATGTAGCCCCGTGTACTTTGGGTGTGTGTAAAGTCTGTCTGATAACCGGTGTTATTGTGATAGCTGCATTAGTGTGTGTTATCTGTAATTCAAGTAAGGACTGCAGACGACCTATTTCAAGTAGTTCCGACCTTTGCTACCAAATGCTACCGTCAAAGACACCTAGCCGCAAACTTGTCAACGACACCTAGCCGCAAACTTGGCTACTAGATGCCACCGCAACTGGCTACGAACGTTGGAACTAATAGAGCGTTCAAATTTAGCTTCACACAATTGTAGTTAGTGGAAGGTTCTTTTACATGCCATACATCTATGGCATGGGCCCTCCGGCTTTGAAGCATACTGAAGGACTTAACGCTCTTAGAAAATCCAACGACTTCGGTCAGGTTTGAACCCGCAATCCGGGCCATAGAAGCTCAGCATGCTACAAACTACGCCACCGAAGCCAATACGCGCGGGCTTCAACGAGTGGGAACTAAGTGCGCTTGCACTTGTTGCCATGGCAACCACGTGTCGTAAATTTATCGCGCGATATTAAATTGAATACAGCATTGCTTCATTGCTGTCAAGGCTAAAGAACTCTAGTTATGGTGATATGCAGTAGACGGAACCGTAATATCTGTCTTCTTGTTAGGACGCAGTCTCTCTCCAAGTTTAATCTAATTGATTATAATTTCACGGTGAACAGCGTCTCCTAAATATAGGCTACCAGTAAATGTTCGTCAAACCCACTGACGAGGGTACTTGAGCCATGAATTCCACAGCCTTCCCGCACATCTCTTGCCTTCGATATGGTTCTGATGAAAAAGTGTATAACATCTGTGTCTAATGAAATGATTTTCTCCGTTTGATGGTCTTTAAAGGCTCTTCCTTATTAAACACAAGCCACCGGAGGACTTCGTCATTAGTGCACTTTACCCAGGACATTGGAAAAATCACTCTGCACAAACAAAGTATAGGCTATTCGACTTTCCAAAATAAATTCTACTCTACCCTCAACAGCAAAAACCCCACCTCCTTCAAAAAAGAAAACAATCAAGGCGACCTCAGAATTAGGTCAATAGTTACGCGGAATAATTACCCACAGCTCCAACATATGCATCATGCTATAAATGTTTCCAAACCAAGAGAAGTTACAACAACGGCTCCAATTTTTTCAGTAGTCATATCCTCTGATCCAGAATTATTAGCCTCTCCGTCCTAGAGTCACTACACATGTTACATGCATACTTCCGGTAGAATCTGACAAGATGGCATTTCCTCTTAGTCTGACAGGAGTCGTCGCCAAATAACCAAATTTAGTACAAGTTCTTGGAAACAGCTAGAAATAGTATTAGTTGTTTCATTTAGGGACTTGGCGGCGACATCGTGGTCGTATAGCCCTGTGTACTTGGGTGAGAGTGGTATTTGTCTGATAAATGTGTTATTGAGATGGCTGTATTACTGTGTGTAGTTGTCATTCAGATGACGATTGGGAAGGAGACAACCGTGACCTTAAATTAGAAACCATCCCGGCATTTGCCTGGAGAAGAAGTGGGAAGCCACAGAAAACCACTCCCCAGATGAACTCGTCTTCTCAGTTTTGCCTCACGAGGTTGAATGTACCCCGTTCCAGTCCTCACACCAGACTTAAAATTTCTTGACAGAGCCAGGAATCAAACCCCGACCTCCAAGGCGACAAGCGCTATTCTACGAGGTGGTCTCACTTGAATCAAGATCTTAACTATACTATACGAACTGAAATGTTCGTAATGTGTTGCAGTTACCCCCATTAATGCCTAAACATTGGGGTTCTACTCATGATATAATATGTTGTGTTGAGAAAGCATATGACATCGAGGTCTTCAGCCAGGTGCACGCGGGAGAGAGAGAGAGAGAGAGAGAGAGAGAGAGAGAGAGAGAGTGAGGGGGTGCTTGTGTCTCAAGACCACGGAAGGTGGCATTAAATTTATCTGGAGTGTTTCGAGACAGGCATACCCTCGGTAACGCCATGAGAGATTTGTTGTTTATGTTAATTCATTTGAGGGGCTTGGGAAAACGTGGTCTTTATCCCCGTGTAGTTGTATGTATTGAACTTTTCTGATAACCTGTATTGCTCTGATGACTGTAGTAGTGTGCATAACCAACGCCACCTAGATAATATTACTGTATTGAGGTGGCGTTGGTATAACTGTATCAGGGACAGGGATAGGGTAGGCGTCCCGGGACTTTAAGTAAGGTACAATCCCAGCATGTAGATAAAAACTGGGAAACCCACTCTCAGTATAGCTGCTGTGAACGCCGGGTTTCAAACCTACGATTTCCGGACTTGCTGCAGCTGCCTCCGCGGCTGTGGTGCACGATTTAACGAACACAGCAACACCGCGGGACCATACGAGAATTCTGGTGAAAATTTCACTGTTACGCAGTCACCTGTTTTGGAATTTCGGACCTGAGAGCAAAATACAAACAGCCTACTCACTGTAGCACCACATCTCACAAAATTCCCTACTCATGCCAGGGTTCAAAGCGCGTTAATGAAAATTAATCATATTTAATAATAATAATAATAATGTTTCTGGTTTTACGTCCCTTTTAACTACTTTGGCTTTTAGAGAAGCCAGTGTGCCGAAATTTTGCTCCAAAGGGGATCTTTAACGTGCCAGTAAATTTACTGACACGGCTCCCACGCATTTGCGCACCCTCAAATGCCAGCTGAGTGCGCCAGGAAACGAACCTGCAACCTTGGGCCCAGCAAGCGAGAACGTTACCGATGAGCCACGCAGCCAGTCAATTATATTATAGAAGAAGCCAATAAATCGTGATGGAAAGAATATCTACCAGCAAACATTGAATTCTGTAAATACAAAACCAGATCTACAGATTGTCATTTCCGTGAAATTCCTTGATTGCATCTACGCTGTGTACAAAGTACTGCTACAAGACACAAAGAGTTGTTAACGTCCATCGCGATGAGCATCCGTGTCAAGGCAACGTTATCAGATGTCAGAGGAGATTCGTAATCTGCAAGTAAAACTAGCTACCTTGGACGTATCACGAGTTACTTTTCGAACTAAATGCACTAGCAAGTGGTTTCGTTATGAAGGTTGGACATCGTAGTCAGCAGCCATGTGCACTTGGGGGTATATGAAGTTTGTATTATAACCGTTATTGTGTCGTCTGAAGACCTTCTCTAGAGCGTAGGGTGCAGATAACGTTGGAGATACAGTAATGACATTGAAATGAGATACCAAAGATTTGCCAGTCTGAGTTAAATTGCGAAACGAGGAAACCCACTTCCGGGACGGATGAAAGTTGGATTTAAATCAACTAATCTCCTGGTTTCCCAGAGAGGATATTAGCACACCACATTTAAACTCTTACGCCAAGTACTCCATAGCAGAGCCGGAAATTGAAGCAGCCACATTTATCCCTAAGCAGGCGTACAGTGCCCACGTGCGTGGCCAAGTATTCACATGCTGAGCGTAGACTGCCCTTTCAGTGAAGGTATTTCCACTCTGTAACTGAAGTAAGAACATAATGGTAACCCTGAAGATAGTCCTAAATCTAAATTCTAACATCCAGTAACGACGGTATGTTCATACGAGAATGTATTAAGCTTATGTTGCACTCTCCTCTCTACCTTGTTTCAACAAGCAATGGTTATCGTACAACATATTTCAGTTTCCAATCGCAGGTTATTGCAATGCTTTCCAAACAGGGTGTCGTGAGATTCGTCGTACTTATAAATTCAGGAAACGAATAAAGAACCTGTGAGAAAATAGTAAACTTGGTCGTTCGGCGTATTAGCCGCGTAATCGAGATGTTGAGAAGCACGAACTTGGCACTAACACCCAAAGATGGCACTAAATAGGTATGTATCTGTTCTCAATGATGTATGTTGGCGCTATCTATCGTTTTGTTGTAGTGTGAAAGTGCGTTTTCTGTTACGGCTAATACAAAAACAATTAAACGTGGAAGTTTGAAAATGTAACATGAGGAAATGCGTGTAAATTCGTCCTGCATCCGACCCGATATAAAGGTGTTTAACATAGCCTATAACACTTGGAAAATCATATATACAAGGTCATCGAAAAAAGGTGGCTTTTATTTTGATTTGTAATAGCTCAGGCTGTAATAAAGATAATTAAATTAATCGTACACCAAAACATAGAGAAAATCATAAAGTTTAGTAGGTTTCGATGTGAGCTCCGCCGGTGGCACGACACACATCCAAGCGATAGTCCACAGGCGGAGCTCACATCGAAACCTACAAAATTTTATGATTTTCTCTATCTTTTGGTGTGAAAATAATTAAATTATCTTTATTACAGACTGAGCCATTAAAAATCAAAATTAAGGCCACCTTTTCGATGACCCTGTACTATGAAGGATTTAAATGTCTTTAAAATGAATCTCCTGTGTTAAAATAGTCTATGTTTATAGTTAAAATAATTAAATGGGTGTCATGTAGAATTGTGTGTGCTAATAGGGTGTCGCCACAAGAAAAAGTTTGGAAAGCTCTGGGTTATTGTGGTTTGTCTTATTTACCTTGTTGCTGCCTTCTCATAAAATAGCATAGCTGCATATGCATCTACCTTTATGCCTGTTTAGATATATTTAACAAGGATTTCAAATCCTCGTATTTCACATTTCTTATCCTCTCCCTATGTTGCTTCAAACGGTATGGTATGACGTAAACCATGCAGATTCATATTCTACCGAATCGTTAAGGCGACTAACAGGTGGAAAATGAGTGTTACGGTATATCCAAGGAAGGTCATGTTCATGTAACTTCACGGATGGTCGCACGACCTCCAGCACTTTTCCCTCTCGTGGACCAGGATGTTGTTCTCCACTCAGACCACCTCACTAGAAGGGAAGCTTCAAGCTATCAAGACTTTAGGGAGTTGCTAAATTGTACGTCAACTATTCTAATAAAACAGTACTCGTCAAAATAGCAATGATTAAATATCAGAAATGGTAATCAACTTTGGAAAGTGAAGACTATTGTAAGTTTGTTGTAAAGCAAGTCTTCGAAACAAGCATGGTAAAAAACGAGTTCTTCAAAAATGGATCTACTGAAAAATAAATATTTTTCGGGAAACATAGCAGCCGTAAGTAAAAGAAAATATGTTTACATATATACTAAAGCATTTCAGCTTCCCCACCTGTTTCATCAATCACTTCTTGTGTTCAGAATGGACTGCACAAAACTTATATTCTTCTTCTTTCTTCCTCATGCCCGACTAAGGAGCACGATTGAACTTATTTAGCTGATAGCATTGCCTTTATCATCTCCCAAAATCTCTTCATCTTCCCGCTGTGGCTTCTCTTGCGATCTTCTGACCAGGTTTTGTTGGTGATAGTGCTTGGATGGTCTGCAAAGCGGGGTTTATCGACTAATTCTTAACTTATATTATTATTATTGTTATTATTATTACTATTATTAAAGTGACGGTGATAATTAAAACTAACAAGGAAAGAATGACAGTGGATCACTTTTCCACATGAACCTTTCATTAAAAAATCAGCACAATAGCGCTGGTCACAAAAGCAGGGTAAAAATCGCTTTTTGAACTCAAATGCATCCATGTACTGTTTCTTAATCGGCATAGTTTCAAAACTTTAAATCAAAACCCCCTTTCCGGTTTGCTAAGTACGTCCTATGCCCTCATATCTCATAAAACTTAGAACCAGTCTGAAAAGCGATCAATTTCAGCTCGGAATTAATAAATTGAGGATGAAATTCAATATATTCCAGATGCAGCTCGCAAGAATTCCGAGAATGTAAGTTCATGCAGATGGCAAATCAGTACTCATTCTCTACCGCACAGTGCTGGTGGATTCTTATTTTCACTTCACTTTCTTGCAAACTAACCATGGCAATGCTTCTACTAATAACATGTATCAGGACGAAACTGCCTATTAAAAACCACCATAAATGCAAATTTAGTCGAGCAATCCACATGACTTTGTAATATATACTCGCAGCGTAATTGATTACTTCCTTAATGGCGATTTACCTTGTTTCCTAACTTTTCAATGTACAGATTAACCGTAAATAGTCAGTTAAATGCCATTAAGTCAACTTCCTCCACCAATCATTTATGCTAATCACAACTCGAACGTACATCTGACTTCCTTATATAGTTCGCTTGAAATTCCTGCCCACTTCAGACATCCTGTTCCTATCTTGGGTAAGATGCCGTTTTAAAAAAGTGTAAACATATGCTGACGTCATACACTACGTCATTCTGATGGCCGTATCAACATAAATGTTGAAGCTACATCTGTTTATGGCTAGTTATCGTGACAGCATATCATCAGACAAGAGTTCTTCCGCTTGTTTCGTATACAAACTATGCCCGATCACACACATGAACTTGGCTGAACTGTTCGACCACACACGACTGTTGTACATACCAGCGGTTGCAGGACTCGAACTAAGTCTCCCACAAAACTTCAGGTTCGAATTTGAAAGCAGATCACACATCACTTCAGATGTTTTAAGAATTTCTTTCAAATGCAAAGAATACTTCAAAAATCAAAGGGAGCAATCTGGAGTGTTACCTACTTGTTCCCATACAAAGAGTGCATATTTCAATCGCAAAACAAAATCCTGGAGTACACTGAAAAAGGAATAACACGACAATCATTGATGCCTGGGGAACCAACTGGGAATCAAAAATTTCAACCAGCGTTGAACGTGTGCGATCGAGTTATGGCACATCACAAATAGTCATGTGAACATTCATTTTAGGGGCTTGGGACATCTTGGCAATCAGCCTCGTATAGTTGGGTGTGTGTTGAACTTGTCTGATAACCTTCATTTATGTGATGACTATTAGTGTGTGTAACTGTATAATTATTATTATTATTATTATTATTATTATTATTATTATTATTAAAGCCAAAGATGAGGGGAAAACCCCACTCAGGATAGCCGCTCAGGATTCGAACCTGCGATATCTGGATTTGCTGCAGCTACCCTCGCCGTTGTGGTACACGATTAAACGAGCACGGCTACGTCGCGGGACAGTGTGAAATGAAGTTCTCAGTTTATTATAGCAGGTATTTTCTGATTATTAGGATCACCAAGTTTTAATTTCTAAAACGAGCAAAAACAGAAATAAAATACTGTAAATCTTATAGTTAATTCAACTTGGGGGCTTGGGACATCCTAATCATCAGTGCCGTGAACTTGGGTGTGTGTTGAACGCATCTGATCATCTGTGTTCCTATAATGGCTGTAGTACTGTAGTGGGTGTAGCTGTATTAGGGGCAGGGATGGGGTAGCCACCCCGGGATTTTAAATAATGCACTATCCAGGTATTTGCCTGTAGGGAGAGTAGAAAACCCTGGGGGAAAACATTCTCAAAACAGCCTCTATCAGTACCGGGATTTGAACTTCCGAATGCACGCCGCTACACCGCGGAGTACTAAATGATTCATTACAGATTTAATCATAATAATTTTTTATTATTATTATAAACCAAATTTTGTATTATTCCCGGGGTAAATTGCTGTCCCCAGCCATCCAACCTCGAGGATCGTGCTGCTCAAGTCCCATGAATGAGCCAGTCATTCACAACATACCAAATACCATACGCGACACCGGATGTTTCTGTGTACACTCATAACATCACGCTCATTACGGAGCACTTGTTTCCAAACATTCATCCAAGTGCGGTGGAAGTAGGTAGTGTGCTATAGTTCAGGGTATTGCTACTGAGCATATGCCAAGAACCAGGACAGCATCGGGTGAAGCGAATAAAGTTCTTCTAACCGAGCACGGCAGGAAGACACGTGCATCTGCTTCCAAAAAGAATCACACAGCGGAGCCAATATAAATAATTAAAAAAAGGCTAATGACAAGAATTCATTTCAGATAACAAAAACTCTGCGAAGGTATTAGAAAATGGGGCATGATAATAATAATAATCCGAATTTTGAGTAATTCCCGAGGCGAATTGCTGTCCAGAGCCGTCCATCCTCGAGAATGGTGATGATCAAGGCCCATGAATGAGCCACTCGTTCACAAAATAAACGAAATACCATACGCCACGCTGGATGTTTCTGTGTACTCTCATAACACCACACTCATTACGGAGGGGGGGATTACAAACATTACAGTAATAAATTTCATATCAATGGCAATTCATTCAAGAAAATAAAATATTCAGTGATGTGTTTTTTGTTTTTTTTTGCTGTTTTTTGTTTTGTTTTTTTGTTTTTATTATTTTTATTAAATCATTTCTCGAAAACTACAGAAACCATTTGCATGGAACCACTGATATTACATTAGAACATCCAGGTCTTTCATTTTCAAATAAGTATTTCCTAATATGGTATCAGTTACTTCAATATGACCAACTAAAAATACCGTAGGTGCCTTGGGGTGACCCCACATTCTACGCGATCTACTCCACATGTTCATTTGGAAGGTCCATTTTCGCTGATCATCTAGCAATTAAGCAGAGAGATATCCGTGAAACCAATAGCTGAAATCTTCTTTTTGTCGCATTACTTTCCTCTGCACAGTAGTACAGAAAAATGGGCTTAAAATAGAAATTATGCTACGGGACCACACTTGGATTAATTATCACAGCAAGCTAAATGGCCATCTTCTACAGAAGAGATCGTTTTACCGTAACAAATACTACCTGCTATATCACGTAGCCAAGATAAATCACAAATATTAATTCGCTGAAATGAAAGAAAGAAAGAAAGAAAGAAAGAAAGAAAGAAAGAAAGAAAGAAAGAAAGAATGTAGTGCCACAGCTGGTGTTATTTAAAAAATATAGGCCTACATGTGGTCCGCGGACCACCGGTTAAGAACCAGTGGTTTAGGGGCTGCGACAACGCGGCCATGTAGCCTCGTGTACTTAGGGTGTGTCTGATCACCGGTGATAATGTTATTGTGCTGGCTGTGTTAGTGCGAGTTATCTGTCATTCAGGTAAGGACATCAGACGATACATTTCAAGTAGTTTCTACTTTTCCTACATGCCACCGTCAACGACACCTAGCTGTGAACTTTGCTAATAGATGCCACCGAAACCGGCCTCTGGCGACGAACGTTGGGAATTAGAGCGTTAATCAAATCTAACCTACAAATGTAGATTCACACCATTGTAGATAGTGGAACGTTCTTTTACATGATCTATGACTTGGGCCCACCGGCTTTACTTCCTCTCCGAAGGAGGGCATAAGCTACTGAAGGATTTTTAACGCTCTTAAAAAAATCCGACGATTTCGGCCGGGATTGAATCCACGATCTTGGGCATGGGAATAACTCAGGTTATCCAACGATAGATTTGCAGCACCATTATAAAACGCAGATGAGGTGCCATGTCGAGCTAACGCTTGCTGAATGAAGATCAGGTCGGGCCCGCAGCCAGAGAGTTCACTGACTGGTCACGGTTCTGCCCAGCGACAATAGCCTTTCAACTCCTGACTTCTCACCCCAAAAACAGTAACTCACACACCTTCGTCATAACAAAAAAAGAAAAAGAAGAAGAAGAAAAGCGCATGGTAATGTGATGTAATTGTAGTTAGTGGAAGGTTATTTTATATGCCATAAATCTATGACATGGGCCCACCGGCTTTACTTCCCCTCCGAAGGAAGGCATACTGAGGGATTTTTAACTCTCTTAAAAAATCCGACGACCTCGGCCGGGTTTGAAACCGCAATCTTGGACATAGAAATTCAGCATGCTACCAACTACGCCACCGAAGCTCGCAGTCCAGTAACCTATCGACTACCCCAGCAACCCAAAAAGGGCGGCTTCTTAGTCTAGTATGGTTTGTTGGTTCCTCAGTTTAGGGGCTGCGACAACGCAGTCATGATGCCCCGTGCACTTGTGTGTAGAATCTGTCTGATAACCGGTGATAATAGTGATGGCTCCTCGCCTCCCGGATGTGAGCGACTGCCAGCAGTCATGCCGTAACGACCACGGCTAATTCACCCGGTAACACAGGTTATCAGACTAATTAATTATATACACTCAGATACACGGGGCTAAATGAACAACATGTTCAAGCCCCTCAAATGAAACAACAATACAAAACAGAACTAAAAAACCTTTTCTCACAAAACTGTCACAAAATTAACAGCGTTTGCCTTCAAACCCCAAGATTGCCGGTTCGATCCCAGGTATGCCATTGCTACAACTGCGAACGAGTAGATTTACTGGCAAGTTCAAGATCCTCTCCTCGACAAAATTCACGCACCCGTGTGTCTCTAAAGCCACCAGCGGACGTTAAACTCTGGACAGTAGTTAAGAACAAAACCAAAAAGCCATGACTAAACACAGGTTACCTCAAGTAAAATTTCCATCATACTGAAGCGAAATTGAGGCTCAACTAAATATTATGGATGATAAGTCTCTCCATGATACCAGCTGAACGCTTACCCGACCATGAAATTCCCCACAAGACAAGCCTACTTCCTTCCTGAGGAGCCTACTCATAGTAATTGAGATAATAGAGTTATTACCACCACAATTCATATTTGCTTAACCCTAACCAAGACAGCCTGCTACGCATTGAGCTAACTTAAAACAGAGCTGTCATCAATTCACAGCACAAACCGGTTCACCTTCCAGCATCACCTTAAATCATTCCGACCGTCGTGAATCCCAATTTCGGCAACCAAACCATCTGGCGATTTGACTTTCTACTGCCGCCAACTCCAATTCTGTGGCAATCGTCACACATACCAGACATGCAAACATTTCTCTCAACATGGCTGGATTTTAATGATGAGCTGATGACATATGGACAACATCCACTCCAATGCTTGAAGTGGTGACCTATTTCCTAAACTTGTCATGGAAATTTCGAGAAACTACAACCTCGGAACAAGTAGTTGTTACTTCATTCTAGAAGCTACAGCAGAACGGCTCTCAGGCCCGAGTATGTATTCCCTAATGAACTGTGTTGTTGTTGTTGTTGTTGTTGTAGTCCTCAGTCTTTTGACTGGAGTGATGCAGCTCTCCATGCCCGTGTCCTGAGATAATCGTTTCTTCCCCACATAGCTGCCACACCCTACATCCGAGGCAATATGTTTAACATATTCTAACCTTGGTCTTCCCCTACAGTTCTTATCCTCGACCCTTCCTTCCATAACTACGTTTGGTATTCCTGGGTGTCTTAGTAAGTGCCCTACCAACCTATCTCTTCTCTTCATTAGCAGTCGCCAGAAACATCTCTCCTCTCCCACTTGTCTTAATACCTCTTTGTTTGTAATCATATCTGATCATCATTCTCCTGTAACACCACATTTCAAACGCTTCAATTCTCATCTTTACTGCTGCACCAATAGTCCAAGCTTCACTTCCACAGAGCGTCACGCTCCAGGCAATGGCTTTCAAAAATGATTTTTAATACCTAAATCTATATTCAATGTCAACAGATTACTTTTTTGTATAAATGCTTTTCTTGCCCGAGCCAACCTACTCTTTATGTCCTCTTTGCTTCGTCCATCACTGGTTATTTTGCTTCCTAAGTAACAGAAGTCTCCTACTTCCTTTAGCTTTTCACCTGCCAATTTGGTGTCCATTGAGGTTTCTGATTTATTTCGGCTGCATTCCAATATTTTACATTAATTAATTTTCATCATGAATTCTTTCCTCACGACGGAGTCCATAACATTAAAAAACTCATTCTAATCCTCTGGCGTGTCGGCCAAGATGACGATGCCATCACTGAATGTAATATATTCATAGCTGTAGTTATTTGCAGCTGGAATTAGGGTAGGTATCTTACGGATTTGGAATTGATCAACCCAGCATAATTTACTAAGAGTAGGTACCAAAAAAGTGAACCCTGGCGAATTAGAAAGGAGATTCAGATCAGATTGACACCTGATTTACGGAATCTTTAGGTTACGGTACCGACAATAGTCTACTTCCGAATACTGGTAAATACTGAACTGAGTGTTGATGCAAGAATGCCAAAAACGGTACCAGCACCCAGACTGATGTTGGGATTGGCATCTCAAGAATCCAGCAACAAGCCCAAATTCAATTTGTATTCTCAATGGGTTACGATTACCGGTTTAAACGCTTCGTCCTGCCAGCACGCATTTTATTTTACAACAACTGTGATACAGTACCGCAACAGAATTTCTTTCTACGGAAACAGTTGATTCCCGATACTAGGACGCCGTAATTTGTGAGCATATTCTTCCATATTTGACGCTTCGCAGTAATCGAGGGGATATACATAGTATTATACCTCTCGATTCAGACCACCAGGGATCGATTCAGTAACTGAGGATCTAAATCATTGTGAAAGAGTAAGAAGATATTTCTGTCAGTCTCCTGAGGACAACTGATGAGTTCGATTCCATCACCAGCCGTACTCCAAGTGGCCCTCGAGTTTCTCATTCATTCCCCCAAACAAATGGTACATACACAACATGCGTGCGATCATAATGTTGGGGCAGCAATTTTAACAAAAGGCTCGGAACAAATACAAATATTTATACAAAGAGAGCTCACGAAAGACCACCCCAGATTAATCCTATCACATTTCCTTAGAAACCAGGAGAATTCGAGTTCGAGTCTCCAAGTAGTCTATGATTTTCAGCACATGGCTGTGCATAAATTAGATGAGGTTATGTATAGCTTATGTATGTTGGACCCTACACACAACCCTACGTTTTGACATTATTCCAGATTCTTGGATCTCTTCAGCCAGCTCACGTTCGGTCATTTTCTTGAGTTTCACAGCTTCCATACAGCTACTATTCAGATCGGTACATTTTAATTTTCATGTAATAGCTTCGTAAAAATGTCTTCGTGTGCAAGTTATAGCCAGTACTATGAGCTTTAAAACGATTTCGTAGGAAATAGATATATATAGCCTATACAGTATATTTATATATATTTAATATCGTATGGCCGCGGGTGCCGGGTGCAAGCTTTGTTATTTGACACCCAGAAGATAGCTTGCATGTCGAATTTCGTTGTTCCTTGAAACACTATGAAAGTCAAGGAGGTTAGATATCTAAGCTCCTTGAACACTATAGCGCTTTCTAGTAGAGAAATTAGGAACTTTGTGTTGGCGGAAACTCCCAAGATTAATTTTGCCATTATGACTGAATTCAAATGGGTTATTTGACATGCCAACATCGTATGATATGAGTATCGTAATTTTTGCCGCCTTTCAAAAATCACTTTCACGGCCAGGAGCGAACCTGCAAGCTTGGGGGTTAGTAGACCGACACGTTAACCACTCACCCACCGTGGCAAGCTATTTCGTAGGAACAAATATGCGTATATGTATTCTGCTACAAAAACAAGGTGCATTCGTAAATAAATGGGCAAACCATTCCTTGTTCGAAAACCTGCACTTCTGGCGTCTTGGAGACAACTCACACTTTATAGTTTCCTATAAAACGCAATCAACCAGCACTTGGATTGTACATGGACAACATGTTAGCTACACAGATTACATTTACGGAAACTCCATGGGGGATCAGGTGTAGGCAGCTGTAAGTCAACTCATGGCTTAACCAACATTTAAGGAGAGGTTGCCTTCCCCACCTCTGTTCCCAAACCCATTAGCGTAAACTGACTGTATTCACTGGGTTTAACCCAATTAGTGCAGTTCGAACATCCCGGTTAGAAATAGCAAATAGGCCTACACTGAGCGGCAAAAAAAAGTGGAACAGTTAAAAAAAAGTAATATAAATAGTATAAATCTAGCCTTGAAAAAGATTTAATCACATTTTAAAAGCTTTTCATGCATTAGAACTAACATCTGAAACATCCGTGAATAGAAATTGATAATATGACATTTCTTAGGGTGGTTTATTACCACCAATTACCCCCAATCCTCGATGAGCCTATCTTAATGGTTTTATGGCGGGAAGCGGACTGGAAGCGTTTAAGGTTTATGAGTGTTGCAGCTCGCTTATTGTTGTTCTAGGGATAACAACTGGCACTTGTTGAACACGTGTGAATCATTGTCACACATTTTAGCAAGTTATCCATTTGCAGTTCACACTAAAACATGCCTCTTAGTCGTGAAGAAGCTGCACAGGCAGTTGCATTGGTGGAGGATGGCCGCAGCTTCCGTTATGTTGCTGAGGTCATTGGATCATCTCTCGGTAGCATACATCGTGCAGTGCAACGTTACAGAGAGCTCCGAACATACGACAGGAGACGAGGGTCAGGCCGTAGAAGAAGCACAAGTGCCAGGGATGACAGATTTCTCACCCTCCAAGTTCTGCGTGATCGGCATACCACAGCAGTTCTGGCACGAAATCAACTAGAAAATTTCAGAAATGTGAGAGTGAGTGAGCGAACAGTAAGAAGAAGGTTTGAAGAAGCTCATCTTTCGTCCAGGAGACCTGCACGTGGACCCGCACTCGAACGGCATCACAGAGAGGCGCGTCTTCGCTTCGCAAGGCAGCATCTGGGATAGACCCACGAGCAGTGGGCCTCTGTTCTCTTCACTGACGAGAGTCACTTTAACCTTAGAACTCCTGATGGAAGAGAAAGAGTGTGGAGAAGGCGCGGGGAGAGGTACAGCCCTGTTGCTTTCTCCTCCAGGACTCCATTTGGAGGTGGCTCGGTTATGGTGTGGGGTGGCATCAACGTTATGGCCCGTACTGAGTTGGCGTGCATCGATCACGGGACGCTCAATTCCCAAAGGTACATCGAAGAGATCCTGATGAACCATGTGATGCCCTTTGCGCCTTTCATTGGTCAGAATTTCATGCTGATGCAGGATAATGCCCGCCCTCATACTGCTCGCTGTGTTGTACAATATCTGCAGGAAGTGGAGATTCAAACCCTGGACTGGCCAGCTCGTAGTCCTGACTTGAACCCCATCGAACATGTATGGGATACGCTTGGAAGGAACGTCAGACAGCATGACCACACCACCTTGGCACAACTGAGAACATCGCTGCTGGGGGAATGGGATCGCATCCCGGCAGATGCCATTCGACGAGTTGTGAACAGTATGCCTGAGCGTTTACAAGCTGTCATAGACGCTAAAGGTGGAAACACCCGTTTTTAGTGACCAGTGTTCTCTTGCAGTGCAGTGCAAACATTAATACTGTTTTGTTTGGCAATACGTTTGATAAACACCAGCCCAAAAGAGCATTACTAAAAAATAGAAAATTGTAAGATTTGCAAAATGTAACGAAATTTGTGAGTTAAAGCGAGTTATAAAACATGACTCGGTATTTTCTGTTGCCAACCATCTAAATTTACATGAATAATGCAAATATTGGAAAACCGATACATTTTAGTGGAATAAATTAAGAAATTACATAAAAAATTAAAGTGTTCCACTTTTTTTGCCCGTCAGTGTATATCTGGCGTTTTTCTGAAATTGCCGACACGGAACGAGATGATTAAATAGCAATAGTTCACAAATCACCACTAAGTCGGATCTGCATACACTATACAGCCTAGTAAAGAATTTAATGCATTTCAAAAACTGGAGGTTACATCACATCTAAACGAACGGCTGATTCCCGTACAATTATCGCTAACACATCTAAATCAAGACACAATATTACAATGAAAGTGTTGGCACTTTCACATCAGTAACCACGATATTTAATGAAAAACGTGAGCATTGTTAACTAAGGGAGTCACCATGAAACCTTGTAAATTGTTAACTTCTTGGCTGGAAGAAGTCATTGCACCCGTACAGTATCAACAAACACCGCACACGCCCTTACTTGGCAGTCGAACGCTTGTTTTGCCCGAGATAACATCGTAGCGAACTGTTGAGTCAGCCCACATTCCACGGAAGCAAACCCAGTGATATTAATATTGGTGTTATTAATGGCATGCATTTAACACCTAGGCGTCAATCACTCGTGTACACATTGAAGTGGAGGCAGAAACATAATACTGAACAATATTAAGATGTACGTTTTAAGTCGTGAGTCCTCAGACTGATTTGATGCAGCCATCCATGCCTCCCCACCGTGAGCTAACCGTTTCTTCTATACTTTGCTCCTAGATGTTAGGCCCCGTAAGACAATCGTCATCATCATCATCATCATCATCATCATCAACTACTGCACAGCCACTGTGCCCTACATCCGAAGTGATCTGTTTAACATATTATAATAGTAATAATGTTATTGGTTTTACGACCCTTTTAACAACAGTGGCTTTTAGAGACACCGGGTGCCGGAATTTTGCCCCAAAGGGGAACTTAAACGTGCCAGTAAATCTATTGGCACGACTCCCTCGCATTTGCGCACCCTCAAATGCCAACTGCCTGCAACAGGATTCGATCCTGCAACCTTTGAAATGGTTCAGAATAAATTCCTAAGATATTTACAGTATGAAATTGTGGGTATTTAACCGGTATCTGATAACTATAGAAATCTTCTGAAACAGTTGAAATACAGTACACTTATCTGGCTAGCAGACATAAAATTACAATTATTCTTAATTTTGCCTTCGAAGCATTCAATAATCTTTAATATAGTCCGTATATTAATGCACAGCTTTAATTTAAGTGCTCTACCTCCCCCAACTAGACCTAAATTCATTACATTTGCTGCCCAAGAACTAGAACTGAACATACAAACGTTCCCAGATTATAAGTGCAATCCAAATATACAATGATCGTCCAACAGAAACACTCCTAGACTTGCTCGGCAGTACATACTGCTTCCTTTCTTTCTGCCTGCTGCCAGTTCACTTGAATTCTACCTACCCAATTTTCAACACAGAATTAGGTACTGTATTTGAGCATTAGTATTTAGCTGTTACTTAGAATAAACTCTGAGTAGAAGCAAAAAATCAATGTAAATTTCCTTATTATTAGGTGTATGTTCGTTAGAAGCACAAACAATTAATTAGGCCTAATATAATAAAATAAACCAATTCATTAATTAAATTAAGTACATAAATGTGCACTACTTTTCATCAGCGCTCGCCACAAATATCTGAAATAAATGAAATAGTTGAACCTAAGGTAGAAAAAACATTTCATGAAGTAGGTCTATAAACATCCCTTAATACGGTACCTCTTTATTTGTTTCTCTTCTTACCCACACCTAACCTTCACTCAAGTTCTGACATTGTACCGCATACAGTAAAATGCCCTCCGTTCAGTAAATTAATCTCTAGGTGTAAGAATATTCGGCTGTCCTATTTTCATCTTACTGCTTGAACGAATCTATACCACGAGGCAGTTTATAGCCAGTCGTCAGTTTCCTCTATTGATCTCTATTCTAAATAGTATATCTGTTTGACTTTCTAAGTCCTTAATCAGTGTAAATTCTCCCATTCTTATTTTCATTTCCTACGCCTAAAGTTGCTTGAGACGCATCATCAATCGAAGATGGCCGGATATCATCTCAAATGAAAATCTATGGGAGGAAACCAACCAGCAGAAAATGGATATACAATTAAAGGAAAGAAAGTGGCGATGGATAGGTCACACCCTAAGGAAGCCTGCTGGGGCCATTGAGAAGACTGCACTCGATTGGAACCCACAAGGGTCCCGAAAACGAGGTCGTCCGAAGGAGACCTGGAAGAGGACGATCGAGGAAGAATGCCTGCAAATGGGAAAGACATGGAGTGAGGTGAAGAGGTTGGTCAACAACAGGAACAGATGGAAGTGTTTCACGGAAGCCTTATACTCCGAGAGGAGGAACAGGAATTAACAACACCTAAAGGTTGCTCGAAGACAAAGAATACACAAAACAATTAATATTGATTTAAAAATTAACACTAAACATATTCAACATTGGCTGGTTGAGTTAGATGCGTACTTTGGGTAAACAATATAATTTTTGATGGAAGTTTGCGAACGGACCAAACATCGTGCAAACAATCGATAAGGAAATAGAAGACTACGAAGTTCTTAAAAACGTTACTGAGACAGCAGGATATCTAGTCATCCTTTCATATTTCTTTTGGCAACTAGGAACGAATTGGTACTACGAAGAGTGGGGTCTTAAAAGCAGTCATTAAGGCGTCTTGTGTCTTCCCACAGCGTTGTACGTTGTGGAGGCTGATGATACAACCAGCCATGATATACTACTCCAAAGACCACCTTATACGGGGTCCAGGTTTGTTGCGAGATCCTCTCCCACACACACTGGTCGACCGCAACAACACTTCACCGACGCGGCGTGGCGTCTCCAACTACCCAGCATTGGCCTCAATTTATCGAACCTACCAATTTCAAGTAGTTCCTACTTTTGCTACCAAATGCTACCGTCAACGACACCTAGCCGCGAACTTGGCTACTAGATGCCACCACAACCGGCACCTGGCGACGAACGTTGGAACTTAAGAGCGTCAATCAAATCTAACGTACAAATTTAGCGGCAGACAATTGTAGTTAGTGGAAGGTTCTTTTACATGACAAATCTATAACATGGGCCCGCTGGCTTTACTTACCCTCCGAAGGAAGGCATACTGAGGGATTTTAACGCTCTTCAAATATTCAACAACTTCGTCCGGGTTTGAACCCACGATCTTGGGCATAGAAGCGCAGCATGCTACCAACTACGCCACCAAAGCCGCTACATTCTAGTTCAATTGATACTTAGATCGCGTTGATGTGTAGATTGTATCGACAAATTTCCGAGAACTAGTTACCATGGCAACAAGGGCAATCAGACAAAGATCGCAGTTGTTGAAACGTGAGCGATATTTATAATAGACCTACTAATAGACGAATAAAGCCATTTACATGATTCGATGTTTTGGTTCTCTAATGCCATAACTATATATTGTATTATGAATCAGATGTTTAGGCCTATAAAACGTCCGGCATTAGTTTCTTAAATAATATTCAATCTGTGTATAGAAGGGTTGCAAAACAAATTGTTAGAGATTACGTACAGTATTCCGTAACCAGCGAAATGTATTTTAAAGTTAATTAAAATATCAGAGTAAATTAGCACCAACTAACCTCATAGGTTTGAAAGAGACGGCCTTAGCAACGGGCAAGTGCAAAATGTATCTTAAATCCTTACTATGACACCTTTCGCGACGGTATTTACGTGTACTAGATCTTGGCGGCCAAAAGGTGTGAATATAATAATCCGCTCCCTAATCTTTAACACCATAAAATGATGATAGACTGCGCTTTATCATGAATTTATACCAGTAAAAACATCCTTATAAGACTACACAGTTCATTGTATCTTTTATCGAAAAGACTACAATTACACCATTTTTGTTCCACGTTAATAAAACATAACAATGGTCGAGTGTCAATAGCGCCAAACCTGTGACAAGATTAAGCATTGGTCAGTAATTGCAGTTTACCCGCAAAAGAGGTTGTGCAACCTATTTGGTGCAACTGTTGCTGTCAGTGACCGATACGCCCTCTTCGCACCAATAGGTGAAAAATGAAAATCCACAGCCTGCTTCCAGTCTCCGACCGGGTCAGGAATGGAATGAATGAAGCCCCCATCTAGCGGCGAGGATATGAACTGTGCCGGCTGCCGAGGGCTGACGCACTCATCTGGGGCAATGATTAAATGAATGGCAGATGAAATGAAATTATAGTGGAGAGTGTTGCTGGAATGAAATTTTGACAGGGAAAACCGGAGTACCCGGAGAAAAACCTGTCTGCCTCCGTTTTGTCCAGCACAGATCTCACATGGGGTGACGGGATTTGAACCACGGACCCAGCGGTGAGAGGCCGGCGTGCTGCCGCCTAAGCCACGGAGGCTTCCGCACCAATAGGTATTAGAGATAATTAAAAACTGACAAAGAAAACTTTCAGAAGAAGCTATGCTACTTAGTTTACGAGACACCGTCAACGGCCAATTAAAGCAAAAAAAAAAAGCACGTAGGACCAACAATTAAGTGCTCTGCATTAGGGGTATTCAACATATTCTAATTTGAGGCCACATTTCACCTATGGAAAGAATCGCAGAATATACTCACGCATTATTTTCATATCCATACAAAACACAAAATAAACAATGCACAAGCGTGCAGTAATATGGGTGGCTAACAACATTCTGTTTTCAAAATCAATTTCAAATCTTAAGATAGCCTTGAAGCCATTTTTCAGTGTTACCTTATTAAGCTTATACATAATATTGTATCTTTCAGTCTGTCAACAGAAGATCATTCCAATTACTGGAATATGTGAAAACATAACCTGAAATACATTAAATTTGATTAAGATTTATACATATTCTTCTTCAATAGTCCATAAAAATACAAATAAATCTTCATCACATGTAATTGATTTCAGGTTATGTTTTCACAACTGGAATGATTTTGTGTTGACAGACTGAAAGCTAGAATATTAATTGAAGACCCCACGGAAAGAACGGGGTAAGTTCATTATTTTATTTTTATTTTCAAAATGAGTTAATGGCGCATTCTGGTGGCCAGCCATCGTTACTACAGATCAGTTGAAAATAATTTCAAATAAAGCGGAATGTCACCGAGATGCAGACGTCTTTATTTTTAGTGGACACTTAGAGAACGTCCCATATCCTCTCAGTTTTTCATAATTTAACTTTAGTTATTATATATTTTACATGTACTGCCTTTGTCTGTCAGGTAGTCAGCCCGAAGGCTGGTTGGATCCTCAAAAGCACCGCCGTTACGTTATGCGAGTAGATACCCACAAAAACCCAAATGTACTGCCTTTATACGAAATAAATTCGGCAAAAAAACCTATATTGCTTACCCTTAATTGGAGTTTGTATTTCTTTTTGTGTTGAAAGTTGAAATTCACTCTCCTGAAAAATTTACAGAATATGGCTTACCCCGTTTTTTTTTTTCGTCGAGTCTTCAATTGTTTTCAAATCGACATAATCGACATTTGTATGACGAGTGTTTCATCAAGTGCATAAATAATTCATGTAGACTACTTATGCCAGGCTCTAGGAAAAGAATAATTAATCCCCGCCCAATTAAATTGGGCACACTCATGAGAAAAAATATTTATTGCACAACATTCTACGCCTTTTAAACTACTTTTCCACATAACTGCCGAACTTTTGCAGGCATTTGTCATAGCGTGGCACAAGTTTATGGATACCTTCTTCATAGAAGTTTGCCGCCGACCCGTAAACGAGAGTGGAGACTCCCCTTAAGATATCCCTTTGTTTGGCCATTACTGTTAGGCAAATTGCGTATGTGGTCAGGAGAACTCCTAAACATACGCAGTTCTCCTGGTAAGCACGCAATTTGCCTTAAGCGTGCTACATCAATACCTGAGCTGGAGTGAAATGTACAAACGTGTACAAATTTGCAGTCTACATCACCACACTAGGTTATCTGCTCTGCTGATGATCACCCTATGCGAAGGGTGGTGCGTCCTGGGCGGATGGGACTGTGAAGGAAGCGGGGATACGGCCCAGTGGCTGCTACACAGGGGATTTAACTCTTTTAAATGCTACCACTAGACTTCTGATACCTACAATAATTGACCACACCATAAATAAAAAAAATACAACTTAAGAGTTGAGTAAAAATGTAGTAACTAACACGTGTTTGCGTGTAACAATAATAATTACGTGACCGTGAATCTTGTGATAATGAGGCACGGGACCTACTTTTTACGTAGAATCCGAACCACAGAACATGGCATTTCACTTCAAAAATCTCACATGCATTGACCGGGAATCAAACCCAGTCCACCTTGGTGAGAGGCCAACAGCTTGACCGCTGCGCCACCACGCCCCCATAATAACAATAATAATGATTGGGGTATTCGATGCATGTGATATGTGAAAATCTGGAATTAAATGTTTGCTGTTGTTTCATTTGAGGGGCTTAGACATCGCGGTCATTCTGCCCCATGTTCTTGGGTGCTTGTAGAACTTGGTCTGATAACAGTAGGGTCTAGTATTAGTAGTGCTTGTAAGACAAAAATTGATCGACGTACTGCCCCCGTAATTGAATTATGTAGAGACCACGGTGGCTATATTTGAAATTATGATTAGAGTTATGGCTGTCATAGTTATGACGTGGGTAGTCATGACGTAAGCACGGATGACGTAAATGTTATGCCAGCAAGCTACTTGAGCTGAGATTCTCAGTGACGTCAGCATTTTTGTCCAGAATGTTCCAAGATGTACGACGCAGTCGCAGGAAACGAGGAATTCTGCTGAGGAAGAAACTATGCTATTGGAGGAGAGGCATGAACCAATGAACGATAGTTTAAAGGAAGACGGAGATTGCTGAAACTATGGTATTTTGATGACTTTTTGAATGCAGAATTGTGGAAATACATTTGCAGTAAAAGCATTGATTTGGAATTTTGGTGAAATTTATTTTCAGTTTTTGAATTTTGAAAATCCGTCATGTATTAACGAAGTTGGAAGTTCTAGCGATGACGTAGTATCACGCTTTGGAAGGGATGGTAACGCCCCTCGTGAAGGTAATAAAAGGGCTTGCGCAGCAGAGAGGAGCCTCTTCTCTTCTCTTGTCTTTCGTTCGCCGATCATTCTGAGATCTAATGCTCAGATCATCGAAGTATTTGTGAAAGTCAGTTTATTATACATTCAATATAGTGAGACATCAAAGTGAACAGCAAGTGAAAAGAATCGTTTTTATAACGCGTGGCGAGGCCACTATGTTAACGAGATACAGGTCAAACTAGGTGAAGTTGAAACGGACCTTAGAAAGCTTCTATAAGTTTAACTTCAAACAGTTAGCGGTCTACGATAACATAATTGTATTGTGCAGTACTACATGCAATTATAGAGAAAAGCTGAACAATTTCGACCGAGTACTTCAAAAGATATTAGCTATTTTATACGACTGGCAAAAGTGATTATCTCGCCATTAGAGAAACACTTTTGTATAAGCCAGAATCAATGCAAGGCTAACGCTGCGAGTGGAGTAGAAAGACTTCAGATTGCTTGATTACAGAACGATACAGTATAATGGAGCATTTGAATACGGCAGTTTGTTCTTCTGACACTACAACTGAAGTGCAAATGGAAGGCTAAGAAGGCTTATTGCAATTGGGACATACTTCAATGGAGTAAGATAGCGACATGGAACTTCGCTAATTGCTATTCCACATAAGCGAACATGCGGTGAATACCATCTACACCCATGTTTCGTAAGTAAAGGCTGAATACCATCGAACAGCCATAGAAACAATTTCATACTCTGAATATGAATAATTTCTTCGGAAATTTCTACAAAACGTCATGATGATTGTCTACTGGAACTTCAGGGAATTTTTCAAGAGAGGTCAGGGTAGTCCCGACTCACAAAGAAGATTATTGCCGGAAGGATGTCTATTCGTATTCGAGGAGCAGAGTGATTCACGGAGAAGGAAGCAGTTCGATTCTCCGAGGGTGCTGTTTCCTATTTCGAGGATGGAGCTCAGCTTTAACGTGGTGAAATGGATCCATCAGCAGTCTTCTTTGGGGAATTTTCCTCTGGAACGTCAATCGGCAGATAAGGTAGTCGTGAACGTTTATTGTATTTGAGTAACCTAGTAATGTTTGAGCAACCATTTTTCCCATATTTTTTAATCCTCTTGTATTTTTGCCTTATTTTCTTGTTGAGATTCTTATTCTCAGTACACCTTGTTGAGTTTTGCATTTTTCGACGATTTATTAAGACATTGTTATGTCATGGGCATAGTTAACGATTTTGAATCAGTTGAGACTGATATTTAGAATTTTCAGTAATTAATATTTTTGTAGTCACGATTTGACTGTAAGTTAATGATTTTTATGGCAGATTTAAATTCAGACAGCGTGTCACTTTATTAAAGTAATTCAACCCCAGTTTAATTACTTTGAACAATTTTCTGTCATCATCAAGAAGGAAGAACATTTAAATGATTTTAGAGCGTTAAAATATCTTACGTTATCGACGATCTTGGAAATACTAGTCGTTATTTGTATTGATTGCAACACAGACATTTATCGTCAGTTATGAATGAACATTGCATCATAGACAATTTTGTGAAAGAGTAATGTTAATAATGAATTATTGAATGCATTAAAGTCAAGTACTTTTGTTAGGAGTTTTTTCTCAATTAGAGAATTATATAACGATGTTTGCATTCCCCAGTCTAATTGGATTCTATTCGACTACTTTGCAGTTTAGTCGCACTTTATTTGAAGATAGTATTTTCATACTACAATTTCTTTTAAGATGTTAGTCTTAAATTTTGATAGACCAGACAGGCGTATATAAGCGTATTCACTATTAAATTTGTTTGTGATTGGCAAGTTTTGACTTCATTTCAGTTCATGAATGAAATCTACGAAGGTTAAATAGAAAAACAGTTTTGAAACAAATTATGATTATAAAATTTTTAAGTGGAACTATGAATGTATAATCGCTAGTGCAGCGCGTGTTGAAAGTCGCTGAAATATAATGCCCTTGAATATGAAGGAGGTTCCCACAGGAATAAATGTTAAAGAATTATTTGTGGAAGTTTTGTAAGTGATGTGAAAGTTTTAAATGCCATATAGATTAATATATGATGATTTTGGGCATATTTTTAATGCAGATTGTGCATTAACTTGTTAGCGAAGGATTTTCCGCTGGAGTAAGATTATTATAGTTCGTTGAAAATTAATCAAGTGATTTACTGTTATAATTAACACGAGTTTTGAAAGAATTTGAGACAAGATTATGAATGAAGGTTGCCGTCACAAATCATTATTAAGAACTTTATTAAACCGGATTGTGACATTAACATGTATAACTAACCTTCATTGGTCGATTATATTAAACAGGATTATAAAATTACCAACCGAATGAACATGTGGCTAATGTATTTATTAAATTAATAATTTAAACAATTTAAATGTTAATATTGTAAATAATTGCTGTAAATATTTTTGAAAGTAATATGAAACGAGAGTGATGTTAAAGGCGTGCTTATAATATTTTTATTGTCTTTGACAAATATTATAAACAATTTCTAATTGTTATAAATAATTTATGTGATTTTGTTATAAACATTTAAGAGCTAATTTAACATTTGGATTGAAGTTAACAAGTTTAAGAAATTTATGTAATGATCCATTAGGATGTGATCAAAGTACTTGAAAGATTTGCGTAAATATAATGTGAGTTGTCTTGTAAGACATTTAAAAGCTTGAGAGTGCAGGCTGGATTCTTACGTAACATAGCGTGTGAGAAGGGAGTGCATTTGACCAGTATGCGTCAGGCTGGAAGGTAGCCCGCAGCTGTGTCAACATATGGTTTTCAGAGAGTGAGGTCGTACACTCTGGCCTTGCGACTATAAATATCATTCTCTTGTTTATTAAAAGGAAACAAATGCTCTATATATATGTCACACCCTGACGTCCTTTTCCAATCCAATAGTGTTATGAATATTACGTTATTTGGAGCTCTTGGGAGCTAAAATGTTTTATATATCATGTTGTATAATAATTTTGCAAGTCCTACTGGAGGACGTAGTCAGATTGACTTGGGCTACTGATAGCCACGTATATTTTGTTGTGTTAGGAAAATCAGACCCTTTATTAGAAATAAAGCTTTTATACAGTTCAAAGTTCTCGTCTTCGTTTCTGGTTCATTTTTAAATGTCATGGCGGAGATTATTGTGTGAACAGACTTTTAGTGATCCTGTTGTCAACTCAAACCCCGAGATAATTAAGAGGTAAGCAACGGTAAGTATACACCCCCGTTTATTTTGGTGTGTTCCACAATGATTTCCTGTGAATTTCTGTGCTCTTATCTCGATAGTATCTGTCAGTGCCATTTTCATTGATGTAACTGTGCCGGTGCGATTGATAATTGGCAATCCGATTGAGGGGGCGGATATCTGACAGCCTACTATCCAGGTAAACGGGGACAGAAAGATTGGCGCAGTCAACGTGTGGGGCGTGTTCAACAACACTGGATCACCAGGTTGAACACCAGAAAGATTGGCGACCCAAGAGCGTGGGGCACGAGTCAACAGTAAGATTGACCCTAATATGTGGGACGAATTCGACAAAACTGGATTACCAGGTTGAACACTAGAAAGATTGACAAACCTAAAACGTGAGGTTCGATTAGACTCAAATAAAGAGGTTGATTCTTTGTTAGATGTCTAGGCCAATTGTAGTATTTAAGAGTGTGATTATATAGGAATTAAATGTTGTATTGTATTAGGAAAATTACACTCAGAAAAGATCAGATCTTATACAACTTGAGAAAGGTTAAATGGGCAGGAAACTTAGAAAAATCGCCTATAATCTGGAATCTTATTTTATTTGACCGGCTTATGACACTTTAGTCATATTAAAGATAAAATTAAATTATTTGGATTGTAAATGTAAATTATTTGTGTTAGGATATTTTAAAATGAGCCAGAGAAATTTGAACATGTGCTTGAGTTTATTTCAACATGAAGTATCTTCGAATATTAATTATAAGGTAGTTATAAGTTAGATTTAAGACAGAAAATTGATCAAATTTATATATGGTGAAAAGTGTTGCTCAAACGTTGTTATTTTGCTCTTTTGATGTATGTCCCTACAGCAATCCATTTTGAATAATATTATAATGGCAGATGAAAGTTTGAAGAAAATGTTAGAGGAGATGTCTGCTAACATGAATCGCAGTATGAAGCAGATGCTGAATGAAAGCATGAAGGAGAATGTTAGCAATTTGTCTGCTAATTTAAATGCAAGGATGGAGGAGAATGCTAGTAATATGTCTGCTAATTTAAATAGTAGTATGAAGGAGATGGAAGCAAGGAATAATAGTCGAATGGAGGAGAATATGAAGGTTCTTCATACTAGTGCTGCTAATTTGGAGGATAATATGTCGCGTTTACAGATTAATACCCTAGGAATTGAAAATACTGTAACTGACATCCGCACAGATGTATCTAATGTCCATAAAAATGTTGATGATGTTAAAAATGATGTGTCTAAGGTACAGAGAGACCTTACAATGTTAAATTTAGATGTAGCTAATGTCCGAGGGGATATTGCTTGTGCTAGAGCCGAAGTTGTTGTTGTCAAAAACGATGTAGCGACTGTCCAAGACAAGGTCGAGGAAGTCCAGAAAGAAATTCAAAAAGCTAGAACAGATGTATCCAATGTTCAGGTAGACATTAACAACATTCATGCGGATATAACTGAGGTGCAAAGTGACGTAACAAAGATTCAGGTAGAGGTCAACACAGTTTTCGTAGATATCACTAAAGTCCAAACTGATGTAAATAAAGTCAGGGAAGAAATCGAAAACTCAAAAACTCTTTGTACGCGTAATATAACTGCATTAACGACTAGGTTAGTCGATGAATCGGTTAGAACAACAACGTCTTTAGCAGAGTTGAAGTATGACGTAGAGGTCATGAGAACACAGGTATTAGACCACAATAGAGTATTAAAAGAGGATATCGAAGTAGACATAGCCGAGATGTTAACAGCAAACGTAGCGGTATGGAAAGACGAGTGGAATAAGTCAAGTGGGGAACATGTAACCCAAATTCAGGAAAGGATTGAAAGAAAACTTGCCAGTACGCAGATAGAAATTAATAATGAGGTAGTACAGATTAGAAAAGATTTAAGCGTCAGGATAAATTCGCTATCCGAAAAACAAGTTGACGATAGAACACAACTAGATCAGGATATGCAAACTTTAAAATCTACATTAGAGGATCAAATTCATAAAGTTGTCTCGGATGTAAACGAAACGACGAGTAAATTGAAAAACTTGAAGTTAGGAGAGGCTAGTTTAATGGAGAACTACAAGGAAGAGATAGTCAAGAAAGTCTTAACAGAAATCACCGATAAGGATACAGAAGGCTTAGCTTGCGAATTGAACAGGAAGCATACCAGAAGATGTCACCTAGATCTAGAAGAAAGAGACGTGTCTCCTGAAGAACGTGTATCCAGATTCAGAGAGGAGGATGACGAGAGGAATATGGAATCTGAGTGGAATTATCGAGATAGTGGGAAAAACTATCCGGATTCATATCCGAGGAACGTGACAGTCATTAGGAATTTCGAGGACAAACCACAAAAATTCAGTAACACTGATAGTTTGACACCTATAGAGTATGTAAGGAATCTCAAAGATTATTTCATCGAAGCTCACATTCCCAGAGAGAGAGAGATGAAGATTGTAGAGAGATATCTGATTGGAGGACCCCTTGAATGGTTTAGAGCTTTTAGATATACATTCAGCAACTTTGACGAGTTTGCAGAGGCATTAATCAAACGATTTTGGTCCATAGAAGCGCAGAATTCGTTAAGAGCGGAGGTATATTCAAGAAAATACTCAGGTACTCTTCCAACGAGGTACGCTGATTTCTTTACGAGTCAGTTGTCCCGCTTGAGATTTTTGCAACCCCCATTGTCCACGGAGCAACTAATAGATGCGATTTCTCGTATGCTGCCAGTTGAGGTGAGGAGACTTATAATTTCGTCCAACATCAGGGATTTATCCAGCATGGATGAATTACTAAGAAGGTTAGACTACACAAGTCCAATGCCTAACGTAGTCCAGAAAGGTCAAAGGCAAGAGTATAAGGAAATCAATACGGTATACATGGACCAAGTCCAACAAACTGACAAGCCAGAGGAGGAGAAAACTGACAATGTAGGTCCTCACAGGAATAATCAGTTTAGAAATTACAGATCACAAGGTTACCGACCATATCAACAGAGGAGAGGTTGGAACTACAACCGAGGAAACTATAATGGAAGAGGCAGATATTATAACAATAATGGGTATAATCGTAACTATAATAGGAATAACCAAAACCAAAATAGAAACCAGAATACTCAAAGTCAGGTTATGACACCTGAGCAATATCAGCAAAGAGAAAAGGAAAGCCAGCAATACTTAAAAGAATTAAGGGATAAAGAAGCTGACAATCAAAGGAAAAGGCAGGATGTTGTAATCGATCCTGGGCCTTCTACGAGCCAGCAGAACTTAGAGAATAGAAATACTGGTCAGAAGAGGAATTAGAGAGGAAAGAATACATTAACCACATACAACCCAGAGTAGAAGAAAATTATATGATTAAGGAACATAGAGGAAATATCATACTAGAGTAAGCCAGTAATAATTCAATTTCGTGTTCAAGAGAGTTGAGATACTTATAACATTGAGTTTAAAAACAATTTGCAACTGTTTTTAAAACGTGGTGGGAGGAGAATGCCCCCGTAATTGAATTATGTAGAGACCACGGTGGCTATATTTGAAATTATGATTAGAGTTATGGCTGTCATAGTTATGACGTGGGTAGTCATGACGTAAGCACGGATGACGTAAATGTTATGCCAGCAAGCTACTTGAGCTGAGATTCTCAGTGACGTCAGCATTTTTGTCCAGAATGTTCCAAGATGTACGACGCAGTCGCAGGAAACGAGGAATTCTGCTGAGGAAGAAACTATGCTATTGGAGGAGAGGCATGAACCAATGAACGATAGTTTAAAGGAAGACGGAGATTGCTGAAACTATGGTATTTTGATGACTTTTTGAATGCAGAATTGTGGAAATACATTTGCAGTAAAAGCATTGATTTGGAATTTTGGTGAAATTTATTTTCAGTTTTTGAATTTTGAAAATCCGTCATGTATTAACGAAGTTGGAAGTTCTAGCGATGACGTAGTATCACGCTTTGGAAGGGATGGTAACGCCCCTCGTGAAGGTAATAAAAGGGCTTGCGCAGCAGAGAGGAGCCTCTTCTCTTCTCTTGTCTTTCGTTCGCCGATCATTCTGAGATCTAATGCTCAGATCATCGAAGTATTTGTGAAAGTCAGTTTATTATACATTCAATATAGTGAGACATCAAAGTGAACAGCAAGTGAAAAGAATCGTTTTTATAACGCGTGGCGAGGCCACTATGTTAACGAGATACAGGTCAAACTAGGTGAAGTTGAAACGGACCTTAGAAAGCTTCTATAAGTTTAACTTCAAACAGTTAGCGGTCTACGATAACATAATTGTATTGTGCAGTACTACATGCAATTATAGAGAAAAGCTGAACAATTTCGACCGAGTACTTCAAAAGATATTAGCTATTTTATACGACTGGCAAAAGTGATTATCTCGCCATTAGAGAAACACTTTTGTATAAGCCAGAATCAATGCAAGGCTAACGCTGCGAGTGGAGTAGAAAGACTTCAGATTGCTTGATTACAGAACGATACAGTATAATGGAGCATTTGAATACGGCAGTTTGTTCTTCTGACACTACAACTGAAGTGCAAATGGAAGGCTAAGAAGGCTTATTGCAATTGGGACATACTTCAATGGAGTAAGATAGCGACATGGAACTTCGCTAATTGCTATTCCACATAAGCGAACATGCGGTGAATACCATCTACACCCATGTTTCGTAAGTAAAGGCTGAATACCATCGAACAGCCATAGAAACAATTTCATACTCTGAATATGAATAATTTCTTCGGAAATTTCTACAAAACGTCATGATGATTGTCTACTGGAACTTCAGGGAATTTTTCAAGAGAGGTCAGGGTAGTCCCGACTCACAAAGAAGATTATTGCCGGAAGGATGTCTATTCGTATTCGAGGAGCAGAGTGATTCACGGAGAAGGAAGCAGTTCGATTCTCCGAGGGTGCTGTTTCCTATTTCGAGGATGGAGCTCAGCTTTAACGTGGTGAAATGGATCCATCAGCAGTCTTCTTTGGGGAATTTTCCTCTGGAACGTCAATCGGCAGATAAGGTAGTCGTGAACGTTTATTGTATTTGAGTAACCTAGTAATGTTTGAGCAACCATTTTTCCCATATTTTTTAATCCTCTTGTATTTTTGCCTTATTTTCTTGTTGAGATTCTTATTCTCAGTACACCTTGTTGAGTTTTGCATTTTTCGACGATTTATTAAGACATTGTTATGTCATGGGCATAGTTAACGATTTTGAATCAGTTGAGACTGATATTTAGAATTTTCAGTAATTAATATTTTTGTAGTCACGATTTGACTGTAAGTTAATGATTTTTATGGCAGATTTAAATTCAGACAGCGTGTCACTTTATTAAAGTAATTCAACCCCAGTTTAATTACTTTGAACAATTTTCTGTCATCATCAAGAAGGAAGAACATTTAAATGATTTTAGAGCGTTAAAATATCTTACGTTATCGACGATCTTGGAAATACTAGTCGTTATTTGTATTGATTGCAACACAGACATTTATCGTCAGTTATGAATGAACATTGCATCATAGACAATTTTGTGAAAGAGTAATGTTAATAATGAATTATTGAATGCATTAAAGTCAAGTACTTTTGTTAGGAGTTTTTTCTCAATTAGAGAATTATATAACGATGTTTGCATTCCCCAGTCTAATTGGATTCTATTCGACTACTTTGCAGTTTAGTCGCACTTTATTTGAAGATAGTATTTTCATACTACAATTTCTTTTAAGATGTTAGTCTTAAATTTTGATAGACCAGACAGGCGTATATAAGCGTATTCACTATTAAATTTGTTTGTGATTGGCAAGTTTTGACTTCATTTCAGTTCATGAATGAAATCTACGAAGGTTAAATAGAAAAACAGTTTTGAAACAAATTATGATTATAAAATTTTTAAGTGGAACTATGAATGTATAATCGCTAGTGCAGCGCGTGTTGAAAGTCGCTGAAATATAATGCCCTTGAATATGAAGGAGGTTCCCACAGGAATAAATGTTAAAGAATTATTTGTGGAAGTTTTGTAAGTGATGTGAAAGTTTTAAATGCCATATAGATTAATATATGATGATTTTGGGCATATTTTTAATGCAGATTGTGCATTAACTTGTTAGCGAAGGATTTTCCGCTGGAGTAAGATTATTATAGTTCGTTGAAAATTAATCAAGTGATTTACTGTTATAATTAACACGAGTTTTGAAAGAATTTGAGACAAGATTATGAATGAAGGTTGCCGTCACAAATCATTATTAAGAACTTTATTAAACCGGATTGTGACATTAACATGTATAACTAACCTTCATTGGTCGATTATATTAAACAGGATTATAAAATTACCAACCGAATGAACATGTGGCTAATGTATTTATTAAATTAATAATTTAAACAATTTAAATGTTAATATTGTAAATAATTGCTGTAAATATTTTTGAAAGTAATATGAAACGAGAGTGATGTTAAAGGCGTGCTTATAATATTTTTATTGTCTTTGACAAATATTATAAACAATTTCTAATTGTTATAAATAATTTATGTGATTTTGTTATAAACATTTAAGAGCTAATTTAACATTTGGATTGAAGTTAACAAGTTTAAGAAATTTATGTAATGATCCATTAGGATGTGATCAAAGTACTTGAAAGATTTGCGTAAATATAATGTGAGTTGTCTTGTAAGACATTTAAAAGCTTGAGAGTGCAGGCTGGATTCTTACGTAACATAGCGTGTGAGAAGGGAGTGCATTTGACCAGTATGCGTCAGGCTGGAAGGTAGCCCGCAGCTGTGTCAACATATGGTTTTCAGAGAGTGAGGTCGTACACTCTGGCCTTGCGACTATAAATATCATTCTCTTGTTTATTAAAAGGAAACAAATGCTCTATATATATGTCACACCCTGACGTCCTTTTCCAATCCAATAGTGTTATGAATATTACGTTATTTGGAGCTCTTGGGAGCTAAAATGTTTTATATATCATGTTGTATAATAATTTTGCAAGTCCTACTGGAGGACGTAGTCAGATTGACTTGGGCTACTGATAGCCACGTATATTTTGTTGTGTTAGGAAAATCAGACCCTTTATTAGAAATAAAGCTTTTATACAGTTCAAAGTTCTCGTCTTCGTTTCTGGTTCATTTTTAAATGTCATGGCGGAGATTATTGTGTGAACAGACTTTTAGTGATCCTGTTGTCAACTCAAACCCCGAGATAATTAAGAGGTAAGCAACGGTAAGTATACACCCCCGTCTATTTTGGTGTGTTCCACAATGATTTCCTGTGAATTTCTGTGCTCTTATCTCGATAGAATCTGTCAGTGCCATTTTCATTGATGTAACTGTGCCGGTGCGATTGATAATTGGCAATCCGATTGAGGGGGCGGATATCTGACAGCCTACTATCCAGGTAAACGGGGACAGTACTAAACATGTGTGTGGCTGTGTGCAATGAATCGGAATTAATTTGTGCTTTCAACATGTTTCGAGAGATTTTGTAGTTTACTCAGAACAACAGAATTGCACGGTCTCCATTTTAGAGGCTAAGGGATAGCTTGGTAATCAGCCCTGTGAACTTAGGTGTGTTGAATTTGTCTGACATCCTGTGTTTCTGCGGAAACTGTACCAGTGTGAGTAACTACCATCACGATATTAGAAGGAATATGGAAGAAAAAAATAAAATACTCAGGATAACCGCTGTCAGCGCCGGGATTTGAAAGACCCATTTCCCGATTGTTGTAGCTCCTCGTCGCATTCGTGGTGAGCGATTTTCCAAGGGGCATAGTTCACATGATAAGATAAATAAAACCGATAGTTAAGGCTAAGACAGCAGATGCTCACTCGGTATAAATCAGGATTATTAGATTACGCCAAAATGAACTAACACACACATACTAATATGAGATGACAAAACGCTACTCATTTTCCGCACCATCTCCCTGCAATGTTGATAGGTCAAGAAGAGTCTAATAATAATAATAACCCCTGGCATTAGAGCCCATGAAGGGCCTAGGCCTACCAAGCGACGGCTGCCCAGCCATTTGGCCTGTAGATATTGGGGTAACGCGTGGTCAGCGCGTCGGGTTCCCTCAGCCATTAATCTTGGTGTTCATGACCGGGGGCGGTCTCACTGTCAGTCAGCTACTCAATTGTCCTCAAGATGTTGCGTGCATCCCGTTCCAACCCTCGCGTAAGTTTCTAAAATCCCTGACGGAGCCGGGAATCGAACCCGGGGCCTTCGGGTGAGAGGCAGGCACGCTATCCCAACACCACGGGGCCGGCGTCAAGAAGAGTCTACAAGTACTTTTCCAGTTAGACTATATTCAAGCAACAAGGAATCATTTCCTAAAATGAGACATTGTAGTGATAGAAGCCATTTTCAGTGTTGCCTAATTCTATTTAAGAAAGATTTTCAGTCGATCAACACAAATTACAGTAGGCTTCTTTCCCCCCTACATTTTGTTTCGTAGTGTATGATATTTAGGTCTGTTTCTATGTTTGTGAAGCTATGGCCTGTGTCATACATGTGCTCCCATACTGCTGAGTGTTTCCTGTGTTTGATGGCATTTCTATGTTCTTTATAACGTGTGTCCATCCTCCTTCCTGTCTGTCTGTCCTATGTAAGTTGCCGGACACCCTGTTTCTTGGCAAAAAGTACGCTCCTGATTTTGAGTATGAGTTTTGTTTATTTCAATTGCTATTGTGGAGGTGCTTACTTAGTCTGTTGTTAGTTAAGAAAAAAAGGCACATCCTGTATGTTAATTAGTAGCGCTTCTGCCTCTCACGATTAATTTTTCACGCAGAAACCCAGCTTAATACTCCAACGCTCATTAGCATAACGGGGTCGCCGAGATTGTTTACTTAACATACATTAACTAATTATGCACGCTGCATTAACAGTTTGACTTCCAACAGCATTTCCCGATTATTCCCTGAGCGGTAAACATACGAGATTCTCCCCGATTTCTACACTGGGGACAGCCTAACAAGTGTAAATGAATGTGACTGTCTCCCAAGTAATACTTATTGTAGCGCATAATATCCCTGGGACATGACAGAAGTACAATTCCAGAATTCTCTTGGAGTGTGAGGAAGAACAAGTGGCGTCACTACAGGGGGTGATTCCCCCCCCAAGCCAAATAATAAACATATGAAAATCGTTGACGTTTTAAATTTTGAATGAAACCAATCTTCTGACTGGCGAAAAACGATCGGATAATATAAGTCTATACTTACTAATTTGAAAGTATTTCTTTTCACTCGTGCAAAATGTTTAGTTTTACCCTAATTTAACACTTACTGAATGAACAAAATGATCAGTAATTCAGTTGGCCAGAGGGGTGGCACTATCTTTCCTCATCCACTTGCAAAAGAAAATAATGGGGGAAAAAACACACCCTTGGTCAGTTATCATTTTGTTAATATTCGAGTGCGAGTGTCATTGTGGAAAATGAATAATAATGCGTTTTAAATTAAACTTAAGTTGGAAACCATAGTTTATTAATTTGTATATTATAATGTCGAGAAATAGAAAGGGTCATAAGATTTCTCGGAAAAATTTGACAATTCTTCTCAGCCATTCTAAAAATTTTGAAACCAAAATGTTAAAATAAAAAAAAATAAAAATTAATATAAAAGTGTTTAGATGTGTTATTAATAGTTCAAACATAACTAATAAAACATTTTTTTTTAATTTGTTTTTTTTTTCCGATTATGATCCGTTATATGTGTCTTTACTTCATGGAAGCAAGCAATAGCAAAAAAACTCATTTTACACCATTTCATATTGTTGGGTTGGATAAGCTGTTCACAGTTGTTTGTTTACACCTAATTGGAGCAACTCTTCATCTATTGAATGGTGTTATCTGATCTTTTAAGGTGAGTTGTTTTAATTATTTATTTACACTTTTCCATTGCACTTTTGGATGTAACCTCCGTTACTAAGAATATGAAAAAGTTTATGTTATTACTTAATCCTTCATTTTAAAACTACAAAAATTTGTTTCACAAGTCAAAGTGACTTTGAGGTTATGTCTAATTTTTTAAAGGTTTTTATGCTAACTAGAACATTGATTTTATTTGGTAACAGAGGTTACACAAAAATTAAGTAACGGAAGTTACATACAATGTTATTCCTATGCCATTTTTATTTTGAAATGATATAATCAATTATTACACCATGTGACCTACCCTATATTGTCCTAACCTATATTATAAATGTTCTGGCTGCATATAACCTCTTCTACAGTGTTTATAGAAGTTTTTTTTACTTTTTAAAGGTTGTCAAGAATCTTCCGTGAATATTCCAAAATTGAAATCCGTGAAATTACCTCTAAGCAGGCCCAAGGCTTAGTTTTCAATTAGGCTTATTTTAGGCCTAAGTACACCTAATAAACAATATTAAACAGTCAAGGTAATTTGATTGTGATTAAGTTCTAAGATTGTTTATCAGAAATTGCTGGTAGATAGAAATTGATTTCCGTTTGTTAGTTTCCTAATCGTGGCCTAAATAAAACATAGACTAATGATTTGTTTTATTTTCCAGGTCAGTTAATAAAGGCTATGGCGCCAATCCCAAAAAAGGAGTTGATGGCAAGATTGAGAGAAGGAAGGAAAAAAATGAAACTAAGTGGAAAGAGTGTTTACAGAAGGATAGAGACCGAAAGAAGAAGACGTATGTTAAACGAAATTCTATGTCACCTTCAGAACTAGAAAAACAAAGAGAAAAGACCAGAATCAAAGTTCAGAAGTCTAGATTGAAAAAGAAGATGGAAAATATTGGACAGCCTAACAATTCCCCAAAGAAGTCTTGTTACAAAACCCCTCAGACATTAGGCAAGGCTGTGAGAAAGGTTTTTACAGCTTTGCCCAAAAGTCCTGGGAAACAGGCTGTCATTGTGAAGGAAATTGTGAAAAAAACATTTTCACCAGAGATATGTAAAAAGCTATTCACGAATAGCAAGCAAATTTTAAGACAAACTGTATCTAAAGAGCTTGTGACCAAGTTTTATTGTTCCGATGAGATAAGTCGACAAGCCCCAGGAAAGAGAGACGTTAAGTCCATAAAAAATGAAATCACTGGAAAAAGGCAGAAAATACCGATAAGACACATGACAATGAATATTACGGATGCATTTTATGAATTTAAGCGGCAAAATCCACAGTCAAAGGTAGGCCTATCTACTTTTTTTTCTTGGAGACCAAAATTTGTTCTTCTGGCCAGTCAAACTCCTCACAACGTGTGTGTGTGCAAGAAACATCTTAACTTTTCATTTTTAGTCGAAGCAATTAGTACTTGTACAAAACAGTTTCCACCATCGTATAAAGACTTACTAAACAAAGTTTGCTGTGATCAAAAGAAAGAACATTGTATGTTCAATGAATGCTCCAAATGCAAATATGACGCAACTCTCCTACTTCCTCCTAACATAGATCTAAGTTTGACTGCGAAAAAAAAAGTTGGGAAGAGATAGAAGGTTATTTACAGGTGACTGTAAAAGTTGGCTCTCTTAAAGATCTGTTGATTGAAATTAATAGTCAATTGCCAGCCTTTAAAATGCACTGCTTTATTAAAAGAATACAGTATGAGTATTTTGAAGAGTGTAAAAATCGAGGTGATGAGTCTGAAGTAGTCATCCAAGTTGATTTTGCGGAAAACGCTTCTTGGACCGCACAGAATCAAATACAAAGTGCGCATTGGAGAGAACGCCATGTCACTGTTTTTACTTGTGTTATATGGTCCACAAGTAAAACTGAATCGCTCGTAATAATTAGTGACAACCTAGACCATAGTAAATATGCAGTGTGGACATTTTTGAAACTCATAGGCAATTTCATTAAAGAAGAATTTCCACAAGTTGACCATCTAATTATATTCTCAGACAATGCTGCAAGTCAATTTCGGAGCAAGTATACAGTCTCAAACCTTTGCAAACTAGAGGACGATCTCAACTGTCAGTTCGTCGAATGGACAACTTTTGCTGCATCTCATGGCAAAGGTGCTGTAGATGGCGTCGGAGCCGTAGTTAAGAATCTACTTTGGCACAAGATTAAAGCGGAAAACCTCAATATTAATTCTGCGAAAGAGTATTATGAACTTGCCACAATGACCTGCAAGAAAACCCACGTTTTCTTTGTTCCAAAAGAAGACATCAAACAAAATGAAGACCTGCTTAACACTCGATGGAAAAAAGCAAGAAAAGTACAGTACAAGCTAAAACAGAAGAGCAAGAAAGAAAAAGTAATTGGTCTCAATTCACTGCATTATTTTGAGAAGCATGATGACAGCCATGTTCTTGCTGGTATCACAGCAAAGTCTAAACTAAAGAAAATTAAGGTTTTAGACTCAGATACCGACACAGAACAAGAAGGAGAATACTTACAGGAGAGTCAACATCAAAGGATTAAATATGCTGATGTATTTCCATCAGACAGCGAGGAGGAGACCAAAGCTGAACCAGGTACATCATCATCAGTTCAACCAAACAGATATGAACTTACGGCAAAAAACATCACGTGTGGTACCTATGTTCTTGTGGAAATAAAAGGTCAAGTAAAAAATAATGTCTATAATTATGTGGCTGTTTGCCAAAGTTGTGTCTGTGAAGAAGAAGGGGAGGTTCAAGTAATGTTCACGAGAACGTGCGACAGTTCCAAGAAAGTATTTCGAACGGATGAAAATGACATTAAATTTATTCAGTTTGAACAAATCAAAACAATATTGAAAACTCCAGAAGTAAAGATAAGTGGTCTTAATCGTGTCCAGTATGTTTTTCATGAGTCTATCGGAGATGTGTGGGAGGCTTAACGATTTCTGGGTCAGACATTGCATCGTACCATTGGGACTATTGATAGATAGGCTAACTGTTTACTTTCAACATGTTTTATTTCTTAAAACTATTTGAAATTTCTTTATTAAGATATTGTAATAGTTTTCTCTCAAATAATATAATTTTCAGTATTATTTTTAACATTAAAGACAAGATACTGTAAGGTAGCCTAGTAGTAATTAGGCTAATTGTTTAAAACTATTAAATATATGTTTTTTCCATCAAAACTAAATTGCATTTCTTTATGATCCTAGCAATTTCATTTCCTATTACACTTTATTAAAAATGACTCTAATCTGAGCCATAAACAGCCAGAAACCACATCTTGAAATGCACATGTAACTTCCGTTACTCAGGCTGTAACCTCCGTTACTTTTTGTAAAATAGTTAATATTAATTTCCATACATTATTTTTCATGGGAGTACTGCAAATAAATAGCCCAACTTTTTAAGAATTTGATTAATTTAAAATATTTTTTTTTTACCATTATTATTCACAGAAAATTTAAGAAATAGTTAAGAAGTCACGACAGCCATATGTGTGAGTAACCTCCGTTACCCTCTTTTAAAGGTGATATTTTGGATATTACTTGATGAATGGAAATTGATTTATGCTTGAACCTTAATAAAAACAAAACTTATACTTGCAACATATTTGGTTTCAGAATATATAATTTTTAACATTAATTTTTTAAACAATATAGTTGTACGCTTGTAACCTCCATTACTTTGGAATGGCTGTTCTCTACAAATTGCTCAATGCAAATAGAACGTATCCAAAGGCAATGCAATCAAACAGGAAACAAATATGTTGTTGTTGTCTGAGTCTTCTGTCTTTTGACTGGTTTGATGCAGCTGTCCAGGCCCCTCTGTCCTGAGCTAATCGTTTCATCTCTACATAGCTACCACACCCTACATCCAAGGCAATCTGTTTAACATATTCTAACCTTGGTCTACCCCTACAGTTCTTGTCCTCGACCCTTCCTTCCATAACTACTGTCGGGGAAATAAGTATAGATACTCGAGTTTAGAGGTCAATAAAACCTTTACCCTTAGTCTTACATAAGAACAACCTACACCAAACTTGTCCTTGTTTTACTTGTCGTTTAACGATATAGAGTGAATGTATGCATTGTATCTCGTTAAAATTTTATAGCAGATTGAACAAAAAAAGTACCGGTTTTTTACCAAGTTTACGGAGCGCTCACTTAGAAAGATCATTACGTTAAAAGTAGTGATCTGATCGTAACGAAACTTTAATACGTCTTAAAGGAACTTATTGTTAACGCGTATATGAAGTTTTAATCTGATCTAACGTTTCTTAAAATTGTTGTGAATTTTGTAAAACAACTTTTTCTCGGGCCTGGGTGGTCATAGCAGTATGAAATATGGCTTGTTATGAGGCTCGTAGCTATGCAAGGCTTAACGTAAAACTACATTTTATCTACTTTTGATTATCGATTTTATATGGATTGATATTTAATCGGACCATTGAGGGCAGCGATAGTACCTTAGCAGCCTGGCAATGTTGCCAGTTGACTACCGTATTTCGTTCCTACGCACACCAAACTCTGACCTTTGTTCTTCGTTGAGTCGTTAGCAACAAGCAGCAACTATCACTGTCTGTATTATCTATTGTTTGCACATCGATCAAGATGCCAGCTAATCCGCAGTTAACGGAGGGAGAATTTGCCATGATTATAAGTGCAATATGTTTTTTTAGATGGGAGAGAGAAAGTAATAATGATAAAGAGGGTTTAGCAAAAAGTATTTAAGTGTATTGGAAGGTCGATAGCCACGGTGAAGAGACGTGCCGCTGCAATGAAATATATTCCTCTTCCTCCCAGAATCCAAACGTATGCAAGTATGACGAAAGCAGAGCTAATTGTTCACGCCAAACCTCACTTCAGGGCACCTAAAAAGAAGCTGGAACAGATAATCAAGAATGTTCGTCCTGACGTCGACCTCGTATGGTTGCCAGTTGCTCATTGTGAGCTCAACCCTATAGAGCTGGTTTGGTCCTACGTGAAAAATAAAATAGCAAAAGTGAATATGAGTAACCAGACGGAGAGAGGAAGATCAATGGAGGTGATGCGAGATCTCTGTAAAGAAGCCTTGAGGTCTGTAACACCGCTATGGAAAAAATGCATCGAACACACCAAAAAAATAGAGAAACATTACTGGGAAAAGGATTGGCTAACAGAAGACGTCCCCGTTGTTGAGCCACTTGTTATAAACTTGAATGACAGTTCATCTGATTCATCGGGCTGTGATTTATCAGACGGTTAATAAGGGAGCAGTTTTACAATCTTATAATCTCAAAGTGTAAATTACTTCAAACAATTAATCTTATAATAATAGCTTTTCAGCTGACACACCATTTTTAAACCTGCCAATGGAGGTCCAATACAAAGCCCTCATTAAAAAAGGTGTTGGGAAATGTTTAACTTCTTGCGGAAATGAAATAAGACACGTTTCTCTAACTTGTAGGTAAAATTGGCAGAGGATATTAGCGCTGTACATAAGGGACGCATATTTCAGGATATAAAGAAGAATTAAATAGTTAAGTTAAATAGACTTGAATGATAGTGTATTTTATTTTTTATTTATTTATTTTCTTAATCGTATTACCCTCCAGGGTTGGCTATTCCCTCGGACTCAGCGATGGATCCCACATTTACCGCCTCCATTTTGAAACTGGATCGGGGATACAACTGGGGTGAGTGACCAGCACCTCTCCCAGGCCGCCTCACCTGCAAAGCGAACAGGGACCTTATGAGGGATGGGAAGATTGGGAAGGATAGGCAAGGAAGAGGGAATGAGGCGGCCGTGGCCTTACGTCAGGTATCATCCCGGCATTTGCCTGGAGACGGAGTGGGAAACCACGAAAACCACTTCAAGGATGGCTGAGGTGGGAATCGAACCCCCCTCTACTCATTTGGAGCACCCGAGGCTGAGTAGACCCCGTTCCTCATACCACTTTTCAAATTTCGTGGAAGAGCCGGGAATCGAACCACGGACCTCCGGGGTGGCAGCTAAGCACGCTGACCACTACACCGCGGAGGCGAATATATATTATAATATTTGTATTATAATTCGTCAATTTCACGTATGGTACTTAATTTATTTTAATTAATGTCATTTTTCAAGTCCTCGTACTGCAGCTCCTTCACCAAGATTTTACTCGTATAAAATAATATCTTCCTTGTCACGTGAGCGACCCATGGTTTAACCCATAGATATTCACTTTATCTTTCCGTTTCTTTTATAAACCGGTATTGCCACCACAGAATTTCAACTACCATAATATACTGTTGTTAAGTGAACACGGAACTGTCCTTCATCCATTTTGCTGAACTATGATAAAATATTTGATGTAGTGTAATGGTGTGATGATTGCTTTGTATAACTTTGATAAAAGTTCAGTTTTATAAAATATTTTATAACATTTATTTGACACATTTCTGTCTTATTTCTGTCACTCTCCACTATCATTTCATTTCATCTGTCATTGCCCCAGAGGAGTGCGTCAGGCCTCGGCAGCCGGCACAGTTCATATCCTCGCCGCTAGACGGGGGCTTCATTCATTCCATTCCTGACCCGGTCGGAGACTGGAAGCAGGCTGTATATTTTTTTCATTTGACACATTTCTTTGGTAGTGTGATACTGGCCTAACACAAATTACAAAACAACAACAGAAATTCACAGACCTTACGGCTTGGAACGCGCGCGTATTATATTTCACAGGGCAACGTCGCACGAGTTTCCTCGACCGAGCGCATTGTTCCCGTCGCTTGCTACGATGCATTCTTCTCACATAACCACCTGATTAAATATCAATCGATATAAAAGCAATTATCAAAAGTAGATAAAATGTAGTTTTACGTTAAGCCTTGCATTGCTATGAGCCTCATAACAAGCCATATTTCATACTGCTATGACCACCCAGGCCCGAGAAAAAGTTGTTGTACAAAATTCACAACAACTACTTAAAGAAACGTCAGATCAGATTAAAACTTCACATACGCGTTAACAATAAGTTCCTTTAAGACGTATTAGAGTTTCGTTACGATCCGATCAATACTTTTAACGTGATGATCCTTCTAAGTGAGCGCTCCGTGAACTTGGTAAGAAAAACCGGTACTTTTTTGTTCAATCAGCTATAAAATTTTAACGAGATACAATGCAAATATTTACTCTATATCGTTAAACGACAAATAAAACAAGGAAAATTTTGGTGTAGGTTGTTCTTATGTAAGACAAAGGGTAAAGGTTTTTTTGACCTCTAAACTCGAGTATCTATACTTATTTCCCCGACAGTAAGCTTGCTATTCCTGGGTGTCTTAGTATGTGTCCTACCAACCTATCTCTTCTCTTCATTAGCAGTTGCCAGAAGCATCTCTCCCCTCCCACTCGTCTTAATACCTCTTCGTTTGTAACCCTATCTACCCATCTGATCTCCTGTGACACCACATTTCAAACCACCTCTTTTCTGCTGCACCAGTAGTCCAAGTTTCACTTCCATAGAGCGCCACGCTCCAGACAAAGGCTTTCAAAAATGACTTCCTAATACCTAAATCTATATTCGATGTCAACAGATTCCTTTTTTGTAGAAATGCTTTGCTTGCCTGAACCAACCTACCTTTTATATATATAGAAGAATTCAAAACTTTGGGATCGTATATTTGCTTTCATTGATTATGTTTCATTTTATACGAAAAAAGTAAGTTTCACTCAGCTCATCCCCCTCCAACCCTCCAGAAGCAAACCCTAGTTACGCCACTGGCAAGAAACACACTCACCGCCGGTATTCGAATCACAGAGCAGTATTTTAATTGGTTCTTGATACCTCAAATAACCTTCGGAATCCCTAAATGAACATGTGGGCAGATACAGTATAAGTAAGGAGCGTGAGGTAGTCTGACGGCTCACGCGGGAACGTCCCCACGCACGTTATGAAACAAATATGCGTCTGGAGAGGAACGTCAAGGTCCAGTTGGGAAACATGTCACACGTCACGCCTTCCTGAGCATATGTAACACCAGCCGGCACCGGCTCGTACCTCTACCAGTCCCCAGCATCCGAAACAGACCACCCCAGTCGGAGCCATCTTAATTTAACCACTAAAAAGTCAAGGAAGTTACTAAATACAGCAAATTCTTCCACATCTGTTGAGGTTTACCCAAAAGTACCGTACCGATTCCATCTTTCTGGTACCTCCATAGAGAGCTGATCATTGTTAAAAGAGCTGGAAGTTCTTAGCTCCGTTATCCAAGAAGCATTCCAATAAGCTTCATAGATGGGACATAGGAAGTAGGTGGTTTTGAAGTACTAGAAACCATATTTCAGTGTTGCCTAAGTAAATTATTAATAGAAATAATTTTTCAGTCTGTCAACACCAATTTACCAAGTAGCTTTCAGGTAAACTTTGTAATGATCACATTATTTAACAAATTATTTGTTTTAATCCGTTAGTCTATTACACTTCTGAAAGTGTTGTATTGGTCAAGTTAAATTGTTGGTAACGTATCTAAGGTGACGGACGTCAACATTTTCATGAGAACCTCCGAGCCGTGGAGAACTATCGCAGGGCTCAATAACATCGCCAGAATATTTTAACGTGACAGTAGTGTATATTAAAGTGAGAGAGCCCCCCTCCCAGGACCCCGTGTCCCACAGGGCTCCAGAGAGCGATAATATAAAAAGTGACAGTCGCGACACTTTCCACACCCCGCGTTGTAGTCACCGGTGTCCTTGCTACGTAGGAGATTCCCATATGGCTCTATAATTACTCTTTACAAAGCCAGGACATTCCTGATATTTTTCCTGAGGAATGCTGACACGAGGAAATTACACCATCTGCAGTTTATATAGGGACATTCGCTACGCATTCACAGGCGTAAGTTGAAGTTTGAAAAGCGACATTCGACGAAAGACGTCAGGTCAGCTAATTTCGGATGTTCTGTTTCATCGTGTAAACGGGAGCACCACAAAAAAGTGACAAAAGTAACCCCACCACACATCCTTCTACCTTCGTATGTCCTCTGCATTTCTGATCTTGCGCCCGGAGATATCCATCCTCTTCTTCCCAACTTTATAACTGTTTTGAGGAGGCCTGACATCCGAATTATCGGCTTCTCCCCATATTAGGAGTCACTTTCTGGAGAACGTCACACCATCAACAATGACGTAATACGTGCCGGTCACAACTCCAACAGGACACGTAGTACTCTACACTCGCCCTTTCCCAACTTCCTGCCCCGCGGCGTTGCCGTGATCGTTAAATCGTGCACCACGGCCGTCAGGGCAGTTGTAGCATGAAGGCCCTGACACCAGCTAACCTGAGTGTATTCCATCCCCAGGGTTTTCCATACTCCCTCCAGAAAAATGCCAGGATAGTACCTACTCCAAGTTCCGGGGCGCCTACCCCATCCCTGCACCTAATAGAGTCACACGCACCACAACAGTCATCAGATAAATCCAGTTTATCAGACAAGTTCAACACACACATCCAACTACACGGAGCTGATGGCCAAAATATCCAAAGCCCCTAAAATGAAATAATTACAACTACATGTTTATGGAACACGGGATCTACTTACTAGAAAGTTTGAAATTCTAACATGCTTTTGTTAATTCCTTAAAATATCTTCCTGCAAAATTTGAGCGTCACACCGCAAGTAATTTCAAGGCAAATATTAAACATTGACATTCGTGAACTATTTCTTCAATTTTCAGATGCTTTGATAAAATAATATACATCGTTATTGTTATCACTTACAATATTACCTAACTTCTACAGGCCATGTCGGTATGTTCACTGAGGAGGGATGTCGGAAGTAAATAATGTTTTCAATTGAATGGAAATAACAGCCTTTACTTTTAACAGAAAACAAAACAATTTAGAGCTACTGTCTAGTCAATATTTAAGAAAAGTCATAAATGAAGGCATACAGAAGGCATGATACATACAGTACAGTTGATGGTTCACTTAGGGGTTTCGCAACATCGTGACCATGTAGACCCGTGTGCATGGGCATGTGTGGAATATGTCTAATAACCAGCGTCATTCTGATGGCTGTACTAGTGTCCATATCTTTTTATTTTAAGCATCTGAGTAAGAGGCGTCCGTGGCCTTAATTTAGGTCCAGCCCTGGATTTGCCCGAGTAGAAGAGGAAAACCGCGGAATACCAGTCTTACGAGGCGGAGGGTACCGCATTCGAACCCTCTCGACAAAAATTAAATTTCTAGGCATAGCCACGAATTGAAACTGGACCTCTGCGGTGACAGCCGAGAATGCTAGCCACTACACCACGAGGCAGACGTGATGTGAACAGCCACTGTCGTATAATCAGACCTTTCAATTCGTCAGCTTAAAAATTCAGCATCAACTGATAACTTATACGTGAAAAGAAAGTATAGTAAGTTATTGTTTCAAGTGGCGGAACTACGAGTTCATCTGTCCCTCTAAACACAGATTAAAGTATACAAATTTGGAATGGACTTCAAAATTTAGAGGTGGACACCTATAGGTAAATTTGAAAAGATCTAAAATTAATAAAACAAAAACAAAAAACTAATTGCAGATGTTTTGTCGGTGGCAGTGCTGTTGCATTATTGTTGTTGTAGTAGGAGACTTCAGTCTTTTGACTGGTTAGACGCAGTCTCCATGCCTCCCTGCTCTGAGCTAATCGTTTCATCTCTACATAGCTATCCCACCTTAAATCCAAAGCAATCCGATTAACATATTCTAACCTTGGTCTACCCCTTCCATGCATAACTAAGTTTGCTATTCCTAGTATCTTAGTATATTAGCAGATGCCAGAAACATCTCTCCTCTCCTAATCACCTTAATACCTCTTCATTTGTTACTCTATCCACCAATCTGATCATCATTCTCCTGTAACACCAAATGCATTCATCAAATGATTCTATTCTCCTCTTTCTTGTTGCGCCAACAGTCCAAGTTTAACTTCCACGAGTGCCACGCTCCTGACAAAATCTTTAAAAAAAAAAGTCATTCTAATACCCAAATCTATATTTGATGTAAACAGTTTTCCCTTCTTTTGCTTTCCTTGCAATAAGGGACTGAAAATGTAGTTCCTTTATCAATTTCTCTAGTAACGGATCAAACATTCCAAATTCCAATATTTGGGCATCTACTTCAGCAGTTACGTGGAGAAATATGCCTCTTCCTACTTATAATGCAAATTAGTCGTCGGTTTCTCGAATGTAATACTTTCGGAATTGCCCGAATATACGTTCCTAAGAACGCTCTCTTCTTGGAAAGCGAGAAGCACGGTACGAGTATGGCCTGTTTTGACTTTTAAATGGTGCTACCTCGGTGCATGCCTTGCGTGGAACTGCATATAAACATGCGTTTATCTGTGAAATGCCGCATTGTCATCGAGTCAATGCATACCCATTATCTGCGTAGAAACACAATGAAAAAAAGTACAACAGTTGCTGATCCGTTGCCGGTGAACAGTGGAATCACAAGTAGATATAATCATCACCATCTCCTCTCCAATCCTTGCCCCAGTACACACACAACTAGACAAGTCACCGAAATAAAGTGAGTTATCACACAGAGTATCCTACACACACAAGCTGGTCTGATGAGTATAATATCCCAACCCCCTGAATTTTCTACCTATGGTGGTGCTTTTTGAGGATCCAACCAGCCTCCAGGCTCACTACCTAACATATAGACCCCTGAATAACTATACAATAGTAACTTTTCATGGCCCCGTGGTGTTGGGGTAGCGCGCCTGCCTCTCACCCGGAGGCCCCGGGTTCGATTCCCGGATCCGTCAGGGATATTAGAAACTGACGTGAAGGCTGAAACGGGGTGCACTCAGCGTCGTGAGGACAATTGAGTAGCTGTCTGACAGTGAGGCAGCGCCCCGATCACGAAAACCAAGACTAACGGCCGAGGGGACCCGATGCGCTCTTCACGCGTCACCCCAATATCTTCAGGGCAAATGGCTGGGCAGCGGTCGTTTGGTAGGCCTTGGCCCTTCACGGGCTGTAGTGCCAGGGGTTTATTACAATAACTTTACGTAACAGCACTAAAAATGTTCAAGATTGAATGCAAGATTTGTTTCCTTGTCAAATCAGTTTAGGGATTAAGGACATATTTGTCATTATCCCCGTGGGCTTGGGTGTGTGATAAACTTGTCTCATAACCTCTATTAATTTATGTAATGACATTGGTATGATGTGTACAGTACAACCCCTGTAACCAGTCACCTTTGGGACTGAGGGTATGATCGGAACGCAAAAAGGTAGGATTATTAGAAAGTACAGAAAAACACGGATTTACATTAAAATAAACCATCTCTGAACTCAAGATATCGGGGTTCATTTCCTTCTTTCTTGGTAGAGCCACATCCACAATGCGTTGTCAAGCATTTCAGGTTTAGGCCTTTTCAATGTACATGATTCAATAATTTTCCGATTTATTCTCCAATTTGTTGCCCACTGTTTAATGAATGTTGATTATTTTATTTCTCAACGTATCCATACATTATATTTTGGCTTGGCAATATCCAAATTGTTTCATACGTCTTGCATATATAAAATACTAGACAGTTTGGATTAAGATTATGCATTGCATTACCAAATTAGACAGCTAACTTCAACAGAACAATCCAACTAGTAAGAGACTTCTGGTTTATTTCAAGGTTAGACCACATCAATGTGTTACAGACTGCCGTATCCATCAACGTTGATGTGTTGTCACATTACGTCCGATCGTGATATAACTGGAAGATAGCAGCGACGTCCGATTCACTGTAATCGAACCATTCATGTTTTTAATTCTTTTTGTGAGCTTTCTTTATATTTAAATGTATAATTGTGTTTTGTAAGGATATCCATTTTCTCTTTTATCTCTGTAAAACTTAGTTTTAAGAGTATTTTAATTCAATATACGCTGACGAAGGTGTCATTGAACACCGAAACATTACGTTTAAGTAGTAATTAAACTACATTCTTTGGTGTTTGACAAGGCGGTTTTGAATAAGATAGTAGTCTTCAATCCTTTGTCGTAACGCCAACATTGAGTTCCTTGACAATTCCTTGGAGTGATACCCCTTCGTCCAGTCTTCGTAGCACTGCTAATTTTTTCACCTAATGAAAGAGTAACGTGTTTACTTTTCACTCCTGACATGTTGATAAAACACACACAGTGTACAGCAAATAAATTACTGTCGAGTACTGTAACGAACACTGAAGAACCATGTCTTAAAACCAAGGAACAGTAAGCAGTAATATCTTCACCGAGCAGTACGTGTCCTGTACAGAACACGGACGACAGAAACGATACGAGAGATGACTGACCACTAAAACGGACAAGCGATAACAACAAAGTACCTGTAAATAACAATATCGCGGGGGGTAATGAGTCACCGCTACGAGTCGGGGAATGTTGTCATTCATAAAAAATGCTTCTCGGGGGGGGGTTGGCCAACGTGAACATTAGCCTCGTACACTTGAGCATGTAGAATTTGTTGTTTCATTTAAGGGGCTTGGACATCATGGTATTTAGCCCTCTGTGCTCGAAATGTTGTCTGATAAAATGTGTTATTCTGACGGCTGTATTAGTGTGTAGTGTTTGTAAATAAGGCGAGAAATTGGACGTAGGCGGCCGTGGTCTTAAGTCAGGAACCCGGAATAGATGTGGAAAACCACATCCAGGATGCCTGAAGTGGGAATCGAACCCACCTCCTCTTTATTTTGCCTCACGAGGCATGTAGAATTTGTCTGATAACCTTTGACATTGTAGTGACTTAAGTTTTTTTTAAATATATATTGAGGTTAATATTGGGAAGGAGGCAGCCGTGGCCCTTGAGATAGGAATCATCCCCGCATTTACCAGGAGTGTGAGTGAACTACAGGAAACCAGGTCCAGGATGGCTGAGGTAGAAATTGAACCCACCTCTTCTCAGTTTTGCCACTCGAAGTCAAGTCTCCCCTGTTCCAGCCCCCAGTCGGGAATCGAACACTGGCCTCCGAGACGACAACCAAAAATTATAGCCACTACACCAAGCGGTACTTCATGTTTAACGATAGCGAAAGCAACCTCCCGCGTAGGTAACGTTTTCAAGAACACAGGATTGCCTTGATGCGATTGAGAAAGAGACAGACACCCGCCTGATGTAACGGAGGACAACAGTGCCGAGTGCCATGACCTTTAAGTGCACAAGAAGTAATGTGTTTCTTAAGGAAATTACACCTTGGCATCATTGATGAGATCATACACTGCAGCCATATGAAGTACCGCTCGTCGATCATCAATCGGTAATAATAACAAGCTTCTGTGATTGGCAATAATGCACAAGGACGTAAATGGAAGGAAGCAATCAGGACACACACATTTTCAGTAGGTCTATGAAGGTGCACAAGTAGAAAGAGAACCATGTAAGATTTTAAATCACTTCAAGTTGCAATACTTTAAAATGCTTACATAACCAAGGATCTTTAACAATAACACTAGCTTTCTAAAAAGAAAAAAGAAACAAAAACGCCCTGCATTAACTTGAGAAATTTGAAAGTGAAGGGAGGAGAGTAAGCTTAAGCAACGTTCACCCAAACATTTATTTTTAATAAAGCCTATTCGGCATCATTTCTTTCAATTAATTAAATAATCAATAAAATATTTTAATATGATATATATTTCAGTCTCCAGTCTTTAGACTGGTATGATACAGCGCACCATACCTCCCTGACGAGCAAATCGTTCCATCTGCACACCCTACATCCGAGGCAATCTGTTAAAACACATTCTAACCTTGGCCTATACAGTTCTTGTCCTCTACTTTTTCTATCATAACTTTCTATTCATAGGTGCCTCAGTATATACCCTGTCAATTTTTTTTTTCATTACCACTCGCCAGAAACATGTCTCCTCATCCACACGGCTTAATACCTCTTCATGTGTTACTCTATCCACCCACAAAATCTTCTTCATTCTAATGTTAACACCACATTTCAATTTCAAATATGTATCTTTTCTGCTGCACACTTTAACTTCCATAGTTTAAGTTTGATGTTCCTTTAAAACTGACACAGAGGTTTTTAAGACAGAGGGGATCCTGAATTTTGCCTTGGAGGGGTTCTTTATCATGTTAATATATCAAACTAACACGGGTCTCTAGTCGCCTAATTTACAGCAGAGTGTATCCAACGACTGTCTAGTGATGTAGTGGCTAGCATTCTTGGCTGTCATCCCTGAGGTCCAAGAAATTTAATTCTAGTCTGAGGGCTGGAACGGTGTACAGTGGGTTCGACTCCTACCTTACCCATCCTTGAAGTAGTATAGGCGCTACTGTGATTTCCCCACATTTATTACTTCAAGTAAATGACGGGATGGTACGAAACATATGGCCAATGCCGGCTCCTACACAACCCCAACACAATTAATTGCAAATACTCACACTAATTCCGCCAGCACAATGACACAGGTTATCAGACACATACCTAGGATCACATGACCATAATATCGCAAATGAATTCACAACAACGGTATTAACCATCTCCAGAACTTCACCACTCTTGGGGGGAGTGTTCTGGATATACTAATGCAATTCGCCCCTATAATAATTAATACTTGTGAAAGAAAATTGTAAGGTGGGGGAATGATGTACCTTTGGTCTCTTGTAGTAAAAGGGTTGCACCTCTCTTTCAGTGAAATGCACCACCGCCTGATTGTCAGCCCTCCTGACCATAGACTCAGATACACTTCGTTCTTCTCCACGGGTCAGCGTCGTCGTCTTGCGGACGATGCGCGTCGTGACTGAGCGCGTCCCTGTGGCAGGGCGTCTTGTTGATCGGCTGGCCTCCATCGTCGAGCCCAGCACCTCGGTACTTAAGTGACGGTGTGTGTACACAGCCGTTAAGTCATTGATACCGGCACCATTCACATCATCCCGATCACCGACCTCGCGTGTGCCCTGCACAAAGAGACGGCGCCCACCAGGGCTCGAACCCCCGACATCTCCCGACCCTTTCACAAAGCGATACATGGACATACTGACACTTTTAACATTCACGGCGTCCACATAGCTGATTCACTCACAACAAGCAACATCCTCAATTTCACTCACTGACAGTACCTTTTACTTTCATTACGTATACTGTTTATTCCTTCACAGAGTTTAAAAACACATGTTTTCAGTTCAAATCGGAGTTCACACATACTTGAGTTAAACTGTGCGAAATATGGCTTTCAACCTTTTGTTTATATAATAACAGTTATGAATGGCGGTATATTTTACCGATTTTGACTGTCCAACGATGTCAAAATAACACCTGCACACGTACGAACATAACCTTTCAAGTATTGTAAACAAAACAAAAACACACGAACATTTAGTCGCTTTACTTTACCACAATAACAAAAATAAGTGCCGAAAATCAACTGTAAGAGTTGCTACGTGTAAAAAATAACTCAATCTCTGTTTGTTTCACTTCATTTTATAAAAACAAATCCCTGAAATGGCAAGAATTGGTGTTGTCGGATGACAGACAACTGTAGCTGCCGCACCAGCCCACGGACAACTGAGAAACGCAGCGCGCTCGACGGGAAGAAGAGGCATGAGGTGCGGCGAGGGGGGGAAGGGAAAGAAGAGAGCTTGCCAAGGTCGGCACGGACAGAGCGCACATAGAAATGCACACACACCTCTACGGGTACTAGCTGTTAAAAATATATTGACCGCCCACCTGGCAGGTGCAACAGGCTGGTCCCATTCATAATGATGTTTATTCTTTTAGCGGCTTTCCGACATTGTGGTCAAGTAATGTCTAATAACCTGATGTCTGTACTTCTGTGTATCCAGAGAACATCAGCCTCGTACACTTGGGTGTGTGTTGAATTTGTTGTTTCATTTGAGCCGCTTGGACATCATGGTCATTTAGTCCCGTGTAATAGGAATTTTGTGTGATAACATGTTTTTTCGTGACGGTTGAATTAGGGGCTCTGCCGCATCCCTAATGCGAAGTGGGGCTTTGCTCTTTTCACAGACTCCCTTCAGTGTACTGTATATATAGTGTAAGGCACTGATAAATAAATATGAAATAAAATGAAAGTGTGTATCTGAAATTCAGGGGAGGATTTGGACGGAGGCGGCCGTGGCCCTAAGTTATGAACCTGGAGTAGAAATGGGGAAACCAAGGAAAACTATTTCCTGGATAGCTGAGGCAGGAATCGAACTCACCTCTTCTCAGTTTTTCACCACGAGGCTGAGTGCATCCCGTTCCAGTCCTCAGACCTGAATTGAATTTCTAGGCGGAGCCGGAAATAAAACCCGGGCCTCCGCGGTGACAGCTATGAATGCTAGCCACTACGTAAACAAGCCAACCATTCATCCATAATGACTGGTAAACAGCAAGTGCGTACTCCCAGAAATTTCAAAAAAGTGAAAATACAAATTAAATGAAGATGTTAACAATTCTGTCGCTGTTAATGCATCTTAGATGTTAGGAACAATTTGGCCATCAGCCCTATGTAATTGGGTGTGTGTTGGATTTGTCTGATGACCTTTGGTAACTGTATTAGTGTTTGTAATGTTATTATAAAATACGCTAAGGTGTATGTTTCACAAAACTCAAGCTCCTAAACCAGAGGGAGTTAGAAGGTGTGGGTTGTACCAAAATCTTTCAAATCCTCTCAATAGTACAGGAAAAATCTTGCATTTCTTGAAAATTCAAAGGAAATACATTTATTTGTTTATAAAGTGCTATTAAACAAATAAACAAGACGATAGCACCTGGCAGAACTGTCGCGCGTACAGCCCGCATAGCACTAGTTCCGGGCGGGTAGTCTGAACACATGGGACGCCCACAACCCATTAGAATATGCGAGAGTTCTCGAACGGATCCGCTAGTTGTAATTATTAAGGTAATGGATTGAAGGTATGTTGAAGTCCTGGGACTTGAAATAACGAACTAGCCCAGCATTTGCCCAGGAGTATGAAAAGTGGGAAACCACACTCACGTAGTGGAATTCGAACCATCTATCTCCGGACATCCTGCAGCTCCCATTGCAGTTCAATTATACTTTTATTAATGTAGTCAGTGCCCATTTATTTTATTTTCAGGGCGGGTCCTGGGAGGGATTTGGGAAGGAAATCCCCAATTAGATTTCACCGGGAATAACAATTAATTTAACACCCTAATACCTGAAAACAGTGATCGAGGAGTGTGTTAATAAGTGTACAAATAACACTAGCCTGCGAAATTTTACTTTTTGTTGCCTAAAAATTAGGGGCCGATTACTTCGCCCCTTAAAACCAGAAAACTAAAAGTTCTTCTGACACGGCTCCGTTGCATTTGCGCACCCTCAAACGGCAGCTGACTGCGCCAGGATTCAATCCTGCAACCTTGAGAACAGCAAGCGAGAACGTTACCGCTAATAATACTTTCATATAGTTTTTTAAGGTACAATTGGGCACAATTCGTGTTAACCGACTGAAAAGCATTTCTGACCAAAGATTACCTAGGCACTAATAATTATAATAATAATAGCGTATGGCATGGGATGCCGGGTGTAAGCTTTGTCATTTGCGCTCAGAGGGCAGCTTGCATGTCGAATTTTGTCGTTTCTCGGAGCGCTATGAAAGTCAATGAGGTTAGATATCTAAGCTCCTTGATAATATAACGTTTTCTAGTAGGGAAAGGAGGAACTTTGAGTTGGCGGAAAATCCCGATATTAATTTTGCCATTATGAAGACGGGACTACTGAATTCAAATGTGTTCTTTAACATGGCAACAACGTATGACATGCGAGCCAAGATTTTTATCGCCTTCCAAATATCACTTAGCACGGCCAGGAGCGAACCTGCAAACTTGGGGTTGGTAGTCCGACACGATAACCACTCACCCACCGAGGCAAGCTAACTAGGGAATATAAATAGACATAGGTTGGAAGGGTACATACTAACAAGGCACCCAGGAATAGCACTGGCTTTCAGCTCTTTAAGGTTTACCGAATCCCTCTTAACTGCCCATTTTACAGACGTGGATTTCATCATAAACATTTTCATTAAGAACACGGTACAGCCCAGATGCTTTTAAGAACACATTTCAAGAAAGAAGAAAACAATCTCAAGCGTAGCTCGACGGGAGGGGGACACATTTTTGGATTCGCTACGGGCCTGACTTCGACGTGTAGTCGTCTACTGCTTGTTGGTCTGGGTCGCATGTGTACCCTTCCTAAACTACTGTACGTAACTGAGGACAGAGATGAAAAACGATGCTTTACGAAATACATCCAGACGCCCAAAATGGAAAGTTTCTGGACCTTAAACCACCAAATGGTGCAGTAAGATGGGAGGTTAAAAAAATCCCCCTGAAAGCCGTGTCATGGCGAAGAAAGTGACAGATGCCTTCCTATTGTCATCTTCCAGTTGGAGCGGAAAGTCTCGAACCACTTGCTGAGGCAGTAAGCGAGACGCGCAAGAGAAAGAGCTCCGGATATACAGTAGCTGCAATGACATTATACAGTGTTCACTGAGCAGCCTACGCACAGTGTCAACAGCAGTATCTGGGTCTGGTAGTGGTCAAGGTGAATCATTGCTTTTGAATTCATTTTAAGGGCCCGGAAGACCCTAGTAAACAGTCCCATGTAGCAGAATGCATAGTAAATAATATTAATAATATCGTATGGCCTTGGGTACCGGATGCAAGGATTATTATTTGACGTTCAGTGGGCAGCTTGCATGTCGAATTTGGTCGTTCCTTGGAGCGCTATGAAAGTCACGGAGGTTAGATATCTAAGCTCCTTGACACTATGGCGCTTTCTAGTAGAGAAAAGAGAAATCCCGAGATTATTTTTTCCATTATGAACACGGCCTACTGAATTCAAATTGGTTCTTTAACATGCCAACAACGTATGACATAAATGGCGAGATTTTTTCGACTTTCAAAAATCATTTACCTCGGCCAGGAGCGAACCTGCAAGCTTGGGGGTTGGTAGTTCGACACGATAACCACTCACCAATCGTAGCAAGCTCTATCATAGTGTCCTCGTTGAATTATTTACGGGCTTTAAGACATCGTGATCATGTAGCCATGTGCGTGTGGAATCTGCCAGATAACCTGTGTCATTGTGATGGCTGTGGTAGCGAGTTTATTTGAAACTGAGGCTAGACTTAGGAATGAGACAGCAGTGTCCTTAATTAAGGAACCATCCCTGCATTTCACTGGAGTAGACGTGGGACACCATGGAAAACGACTTCTAGGACAGCTGAAGTGGAAATCGAACCCATCTATTGTCAGCTTCGCCTCATGAGGCCAAAATAAAATGTCTTGACAGAGCCGGGAATCAGACTCAAGACCTTCGATCCGGAGCCTGAATGCGTACCCCTAGACCTCAGAAGGCGGCTAACTAATAGTGTTTGTAACGAATTATTAGGATCGACAATTGGGGTAGGTGTCCCAAAAATTCTAAATATGGTATAATCCAGAAATTCGACTGATGAAAGAGTGAAAATAACTCTGTCAGGCCCTGTGACTTGAATCTTGTATCTCCTTATTACAGTCGATGAGCATGACGCAATGCGCTGGATTATACTGTACGCTAAAACTAATAAATAGACATAGGTTGGTAGAGCACAAACTAAGACACCCCAGGAATAGCAAACTTAGTTATGGAAGGAATTGTAGAGAACAAGTACTGTCCAGGTAGACTAAGGTTAGAATATGGTAAAAAGATTGCCTCGTGTGTGGTAGCTATGAAACGATTAGTTCGGGACTGGGAGGCATGGAGGGCTGCATCAAACCAGTCTAAAGACTGAAGACTCAGACACACATAGACTACCTAAATTCATAATCATTATTATGATTAGCCTACAGTAACTTATATTCAATTCGCATAAAATAATATTACACCAAGGAGTATATTTTATTATTCCGAACTAAGTCATTGTGAATTATTTTGTACTCCCCTTTCTATATAATGAGAAAAAAGCGGCAATTCATTGAAAGCCGTGGTGACGAAATACACTTGATATCAATCGTATCATTGAGACAGCTGCTCACCACTTTCCACTCGGTCATCATCTGTGATCAAGCCATTCATGCCGTCGACCCATATTCATGGACAATTGAGAACACTAAAAGGATGCTTTAACATACGGTCACGACCTGATAATGTACGGTATATAATACAAAATGACAGGTCACTGACCGAACAAATGAATCGCAAGCATTGTCCTTTGAATGAAGGCATAACCTCTAGACATGGTTATTTTCCTGTCTCTTCGTTTCATTATCAGCTTGAATGGAAAGTAACTGGGATTACATTGCGTTGACCGACTGAAAAGCAATATCAATAAGGCAACACTGAAGAATGGCTTCAAAGACATCTATACTTCATAGACGGGACATAGCAAGTAGTTGCTATCCTTCAAATTGTCCAGACAGGGTGTACCGAAATCTACTGACGAGCCAATCGGCACATCAAGGAGAAACTCCAACAGATACGGCATAATACCTAGAGGAATTTGCTGTATGTAACCTACAGGAATATTCGACGCTTGCGGCACGAGCCTCAGATGACAAATATAATTAAGAGATGTTTTATTGACGTGTGGCCTCCTGAGAGGCCGAGAGCAGGTCTTTCTAGTCGACGCCCGTGGGCGACCTGCGAGCCGGGATGACAGATGGAATTAATGAAGACGAATGAAACTGGGTAAGATGATGAATTGTTGTTTTAAGGGGCCTAACATCTAGGTTATCGGCCCCCACTGAAATGGCATGAAATGAAAGGATGAAGATAAAACAACTGACTGCCATGGATGAAACGAAAATGGTTTATATAAAACAGACAGTGAGCCCCTACAATTATGCATTGTTTGAATAAAAATATTAAAAGGGGGATGGTAAAAAACAATAAAACAAATAAGGCATAGTGAACAATAAAATAGATGAACGCAATAAAAAACATAAAACTGACTTAACCTGAATTAAAAGTCTTAACTCACATTAAAACTTTAAAAAGTAACCACTCTCCCTCATGAACCGGATGACGAGGTCTGCTGACGACCCGTCATCACGGAGAATAAGGGACAGGGTGTGAGGCAGTTTGAGAGTTATTCGTAGATCGGCCAGGTCCACACACTCTAAGAGAATGTGTAAACTGGGCAAGGATGTGGAAGGAAGCAGCCGTGGCCTGTCAGAAAGTACCGTCCCAGCATTTCCTGGGAAACCACGGAAAACCATTTCAAGGACGGCCGACGGTAGGGCTCGAACCCAGCGTCTCCCGAGTCAGCAGAGAGCTTGGGCCCATGACCTAACGCTGCGCTTTAGCGAGCGTAGCCACTGCTGTCGGTAATTAAGAGATAATAAGTGGCAATTAGATAGTCCTCTTAAACGTCAGTTCCTCTTTTAGTAACAACTTACAGCGTCATGTTGTTTATGGATCTATTAAACAAGAAAAGTCGAGCCGCAACGACAAACAGCTAATATATCTACGCTCAAGTCAAAGGGACACCGGCTCTTGAAAAGACACTTTCTCTTTAGACTGACCGGGAGTATTTTATCTCAGAGAATAATTGATACAAGAAAGCCTCTCATGCCAGGTTGAATCAGTGAATATTAATGCCGTACCTCAGGGCTAAGTCGACCTCGCGGAAGAAAAAGCGAACCCATACTGCTACCGCTGTTAATGCTCCAATCAAGCGCCTGAAAGGTTTCCTTGACTCATCGCACACCCCCTTACTTGACAGGTGACTAATAAAACCACCCATAACCATAATTCATCTCCTCTGTCTCATAAAATCATATTTAAAGAGACTTTGTATGACTGCTGAAGCACTTGAAATGCAGCTATAACTTTGACGTGCACATATTTTCGGGGCAGTACACGATACTGCTCGAGACGTGTGACACTCAACATCGAGATATGGTCCACGAGGAAACTGGGACTCCGAACTGAGTGATTTCATCTCTGCCAATTTAGTGTAAACAGTGTTTCTGCTAAGAAATTATATTAGCAAAAAAAAACATCACATATATCTAACAAATCTCGACTAGTTGTGTTAGTTTAATAACTACTGCAAATAAATAAGTGTAGGCCTATATATTGTAAATACCATCACTCATACTAGTAGACATAGATTTAATAGCCAAAGTGTAAAGGATCTGATGACGATCGAAACTGGTCATCCAAGTGTATTTATTAATCTCATATAATTTCCTTTTTTTATTATCATTATTATAAGCCTCCGTGGGTTAGGCGGCAGCACGCCGGCCTCTCACCGCTGGGTCCGTGGTTCAAATCCCGGTCACTCCATGTGAGATCTGTGCTGGACAGAACGGAGGCAGACAGGTTTTTCTCCGGAAACTCCGGTTTTCCCTGTCAAAATTTCATTCCAGCAACACTTTCCACTATCATTTCATTTCATCTGTCATTCATTTAATCATTGCCCCAGAGGAGTGCGTCAGGCCTCGGCAGCCGGCACAGTCCATATCCTCGCCGCTAGATGGGGGCTTCATTCATCCCATTCCTGACCCGGTCGGAGACTGGAAGCAGGCTGTGGATTTTTTTCATTATCATCATTAGGGGCACACCCACTACAATTGGGTACAATCATGTTGACCGACTGAAAAACATGAAATTTCGATTACTAAGGCAACACTAAAAAATGGTTTCCAACACGATACTATTATTATTAGACCTATTATTATTAGCAAGATATAAATTATGACATTTCGTATGTAAAACTGAGGATATAGTTTCATTATAAATGAAACAAACCGCGATATGTTTGACTCATCAATATTCACACACACAAAAATAACAATTGGTGAAACTGACAAGGCGATGTCTTAAATTTGCTAACTGTCTAAAGGACGGCTTCGGTGGCGTAGTTGGTAGCACGCTGAGCTTCTATGCCCAAGATCGCGAGTTCAAACCCGGCTGAAGTCGTCGGATTTTCTTTGAGAGCGTTAAAATCCCTCAGTATGCCTTCTCTTGGAGGGGAAGTAAAGCCGGCGGGCCCATGTCATAGATTTATGGCGTGTAAAAGAACCTTCCACTAACTGCAATTGTGTGAAGCTAGATTTGTAGGTCAGATTTGATTAACGATCTATAAGTTCCAAGTGCACCGCCATGTGCTGATTGCAGTGGCATCTAGTAGCCAAGTTCACGTCTAGGTGTCGTTGAATGTAGCATTTGGTAGCAAAAGAAGGAACTACTTGAAATCGATCAACTGCAGTCATTACCTGAATTACAGACACCACGCACTAATACAGCCATCACAATTAACACCGGTTATCAGACAGATTCGGCACCCACATACCCAAAGTACACGGGGCTATATGACCGCGTTATCGCAGCCCCTAAACTGACGAACCAATTAACTGTCCTATTAACTGTATAATGAATGTTTTCAATTGCAGTAACTTTGAAGATGTTTTCATTGGAGCTTCTGCTTTCTGAGTGCTGCTTGTTGAAAGTACGGCGCAGTACAGTGAGGTTAGGGAAGCCAAGGGAAAAAACTCACTAAGCAATGATTTTAAAAATGTTGCTTTTTTTTACAGTTGCCATCAATATTGTCATTGCAATACCATAATCTTATGCCACTGTTATCGATTATAATTAAATCATATTTTGTTTTTAATAGTAAAGAAAAAGTTTTTTTTTTATTTAACTAGTCGTCGCAAAATGTAGCCGACGAACAGAGTTCATTTAGGCCGACTCGACCGCTACATTAAAGAACACAATGGAGAATATCTTCAGATAGAGCGGAGAAACACAATTTCATCTTAAATCAAAGCTTTTATTTTTTGTCATTGCTACCAATACTTAATTTTAGAAGCTACAGACACCGCGGATATCTGTCCTTTGTAATGACTGTGTGGGGGCTACGTTTAGAGGCGCTGAGCTTCTAACTGGAAATGAGTGGGTTCGATCCCCAACCAGGTAGTGGATTTTAACAACAATACTACCACTTTCAGAAACGTAAATGGCTCTGGGGTTTACTCAGCTTACAACAGAATCGAGTAATGTATACTACCAGAATAATCCCCAGCAGCAATGGCAGCCGGACATAGAGCTGACAACTCCATTCGATCTAGTGTCGATGTCAAGGGTGGAAGCCTCTACTCCCACTGTTCCAAGGGCCATCATGGCGTACACGGAGTTGGCTTTGCTTTGTAACGATTGTGTGTGTATCAATTTGGGTCCGGCGATGATACAGATTGTCCGGATACCATTCCAAAATTTGCTTGACGTGAAGTGGATAAATCCAAGGAAAACAACTCGAGATGGCCACCATCAAGAGTCACCCTGACACAGATTTGAACAGAAGCTAGAATGTGTAGAGTCAATGGCGAATAAGGATATTCAACATCTATGACTGACACTGAACACATAGTTCATAAGAAAATGGCTTGAAATTTCTTTGGAATATCCCAAGCTAAATTTAGATCAAGTGTCAGGAAAACAGCGTTCCCAGAATTGACCCCGCGACGGACGAGCGACGCGTCAATCGACCACAAAGTAAAGGAGATTAGATCACGCCGGATATGATACAAAGAATACAGCTTCTGATGTATGGCCTCACGAGTGCCATTATCCATTCGTCTCTGATGCGGTAATGCGTATAATACAGCTGGTCTCACTCAATAGCGTGGAATTGCAAAACCCCGTGATTTTGGCGTAAGATCCCGCTGAACGTGGGATGGCCCGAACACAAACAAATGACTAGCAGGGCGTTTTCTTGGTAAGAGTCTCGAATAGGCTACATACCTTGCCGCATTACTTGCACATCTAATGCCATTTCAGCACGTAGTATTTGTTTTGTTATAGATTTCAAGAAATTTCAAAATTATTCTTCTTCTTTTAATATTCTGATTATTTCCGTATCTCTCTTGATTGTTGGTATTTTTCTAGACTGACAAAGGGACTGCGCCAATTACGTAATCGCCGATTTCGTCGAAATTTATGGTATACGCAGAGTTAGGCCAGTAATAAAAGTGGGAGCTCCAGATGGCCAAGCGTCTAGAAAAAAAAATAGCATCTATGAAACGAGTCGGCCGAGGCAAGAGTCTAGTATGGTTTTAATTTTTAGCCTATTTTTATTTTATGGGGGGGGGGGGGGAATTGGCTTATGAAATCAGATCACCTTTTGTCCGTGTGTGTGTGTATACCTAATAACTTCTAAACGGCTGGAGCGATTACAATGAAACTCGGTAAGATCATAGCACCATTCTGGCCGAATCCGACCGTGCCCTTCAAATTTTATTGTGTCTCACCAATCCAACATGGCGGCTGTGCGAAATATTTCATCAGCATTCAGTATATCCGAAACTATTACCGATATCGCCCTGAAATTGTGACCGGTGATAAAGGGCACTACTAGAAGTTCACCTATGAGACTTTCAAAAACCTGGTAACTATAAAACCAACATGGTGGCCAAGCGAGGTTGAGACTTTTAAATAGCATTTTTTCGCGATTTAACCGTCCAAACGTAATGAAACTAGGTACAGCAAATGTTTATACACATTGTATTGCACTGGAGTCTAATTTAGTTCAATTGTTTACATAACCTCAAAATGGCGGCTGTGCGCAATATTTCACTGACATTCTATATCTCTGAAACTATAACAGATATCACCCTGAAATTTTGTACGGTGATAAAGGGTACTGATACAAGTTTATCTATGTAACTTTCGTAAACCTGTAGAGTACAAAACGAACATGCGGCCAAGCGAAGTTGAAACATTTTAATAGACTTTTCTCGTGATTTAACTCTCTGAGCGCAGTGAAATGTGGTACAGTAAATGATTACACATATTGTAATGCACTGGCATCTAATTTAGTTCAATTGTTTACATAACCTCAAGATGGCGGCTGTGATAAATTTTAAAATTAAGTTTTTATTTCTTGTGTCGTAATCATGCGACCGAAGTGAAAGTTTGAATAATGAACCTAGGCAATAATTGTTCTTGAATGGTACATAACTCTATGGCCTATATATATAACAATCCAAAATGGCGAGCATCCGAAATATTTAGACGGTTCTCAATATCTACGAATCTTTTACAGCAATCAAACTGAATTTTTTTATGTTCATAGAGGCTATGAACATATGTTCACCTATAGGACTTTCAGTAACCTGGTGAGCACAAATCTAACATGGCGGCGACGCGAAGTATAAATATTTAAATGGACGTTTCTCGCGAATTAACTACCCGAGTGCAGTGAAACGTTGCACGTTAAATGCTTATACAAATGTTAATCCACTGGCATCTAATTTATTTCAATTGTTTGCATAATCAACAAATGGCAGCTGTGCGAAATTTTAAAATCTTGTTTTTACTTCTTGTGTTCTAATCATGCGATTGAAGTTTGAATACCACACGTACTCAACAATCTTAATGTAATAGTACAAAAATAAAAATCCAACCTGGCGACCATCTGAAATATTTCGACGGTTCTCAATATCTACGAATCTATCACAACCTTCGAACTGAAATTGTGTATGTTGATAGAGGCAATTAACATGAGAAGGATATATGCAAATAGGCTGTATAGTTCTTCAAGGAACTACTTATTTTGTTTTTCAATAGCAACTTTAATAAAACAACCATGTAATTCTAAAAATGCGGCGTTTATACCGTGTGCAAGATGCCGAGAAAATTATTGCTTCTCCTGTTTTTACGATGTATATCACCACAGCACGTGTAAAATCATAAAAGTATCTAACGTTATATTCGAGGTCGTATGCGAGGACTTCTGCTACTTAGGAAGCAAAATAACCAGTGATAGACCAAGCAAAGAAGATTTAAAAAAAAGAAGGTTGGGTCAGGCAAGGATAGCATTTCTCCAGAAAAGAAAACTGTTGACGTCAAATATAGATTTAGGTATTTTAAAATCATTTATGAAAGCCTTTATCAGAAGCGCGGCACTCTATAGAAGTGAAACGTGGACTGTCGGCGCAGCAGAAAAGAGGAGGATTAAAGCGTTTGAAATGTAGTGCTGTAGGAGAATGATTAAGATCAGATGGGTAGATAGAGTAACAAATGCAGAATTATTAAGACGAGTGGGAGAGGAGAGATGTTTCTGGAGACTGCTAATGAAGAGAAGAGATGGGTTAGTAGGACACCTACTATAACACCCAGGAATAGCAAACTTAGTTATGGAAGGAAGGATTGAGGACAAGAACAGTAGAGGTAGACAAGGTTAGAATATGCTTAACAATTTGCATCGAATGTAAGGTTTTCTAGTTTTGTAGAGATGAAACGATTAGCTCAAAACAGGGAGGCATGTAGCACTGCATCAAGCCAGTCAATAGACTGAAGACTCAGACACGAATACGTATACAACTCTTATTTACAGAACACTATTTACAATTTTTATGTTACAGAATATCTTTTATTTAAATTCGTAAAGAGTGGAGGACGCTTTGAGTAGATCACTGCCAGTAGCCTATATCCTGCAGTAATGGCATGCAGCTGTTACTTGATCCTTATGACCCGTTAACGACGGGTACCCACGGATGGACTTTTAACAATTTCATGGGCCTGGCGACATCGTGGTCAACTGGCCGCGTGGCTCAGCGGTAAACGTTCTCGCTTGCTAGGCCCAAGGTTGCAGGTTCGTATCCTGGCGAGGTCCGCTGGCATTTGAGGGTGCACAAATGGGAGGGAGCCGTATAAGTAGATTTACTGGCCCGTTCAAGATCCCCTTCGGGGCAAAATTCCGGCTCCCCGGCGTCTCTAAAAGCCAGAGTAGTTAAAAGGGACGTAAAACCAGTAACGTTAATAACATTGACATTGTGGCCAGGGGGCGTGATGACGCATCGGTCAAGCTATTTGCTTCTCACCAAGGTGGACCGGGTCCAATTCCCGGTCAAAACATGTGAGATTTTTGAAGTGAAATACTATGTCTAATGGTTCGGATTCCGCGTAATAAAGAGGTCCCGTAGCTCATGATCACAAGATTAACGGTGACGTAACACTACACACTTCCTTCCTTGACATCGTGGCCATTTAGCCTCGTGTACTTGCATATGTGTATGATTTTTCTGATAACCTGTGTTGTTGTTATGGCGGTATTAGTGTGTGTATTTGTATTACAGATGAAGATTGGGAAGGAGGCGGCCATAGCCATAAGTTAAAATCCATCCCGGCATTTGCCTGTAGTAGAAGGGGAAACCACAGAAAACGGCTTCCAGGATAACTGAGGTAGAAAACGGACCCACATCTTCTCAGTTATGCTTCACGAGGCTGAGTGTAGCCCGTTCCAGCTCTCAGACCACATTTTTTTTTTTTTTGGTAGAGACGGGAATCAAACCCAGACCTCTGCAGTGACAGCTATGAATGCTAGCTACAACGCAACGGACGAGGCGGACTGTATCTTTGGTGCAATGGAGAATAACCCCGGGTAGATATCGGTATTCGATTCGAATTCCTACATTTATTTTGAAAAATTAAGCTTCATTGCAAGTTTAACTCAGCCACTTCTGTAACTAAATAGAACAAATGTTCAGCTCGATTCTATTTAAAAAGCACAGCTTCCCTGATAATTTGTCTTTACCTGTGTAATTTCTGTCAAATGAGCTAATCAGTTACACTTTCACTGCCGGCTGGCCTCTGTCACCTGTGCATTTTATAGTCATTTTTTGTTGGGGGCGGGGTGCCTGTTCTTTCATCTTCCGCCTCTGACGTCCCGTCATGGCCGGGCGGCCTCTAGCTCCCTTCCTACATCTTAATCTATCATTATGATAGACCTTCACGGTTTTAGTAACGTCTAGCTAAAACTAAGGTTACAAGCCTAAAATAACATTCTCTCTCCCAGAAAGAAGACTGACTACCACGTGGTGTAGCGGCCAAACGTTGACTTCGATCGCATGATTAATACACGAGAAATAAAAACTTAATTTTTAAAATTTCGCACAGCTGCCATATTGAGGTTATGTAAACAATTGAACTAAAGTAGATGCCAGTGCATTACAATGTGTACAAACATTTGCTGCACCAAATTTTCACTGCGCTCAGATGATTACATCGCGAGAAACGTGTATTTAAATGTTTCAACTTCGCTTGGCCGCCATGTTCGTTTTGTACCTAACAGGTTTCTGAAAGTCACGTAGCTGAACTTTTAGTAGTGCCGGTGAAATATTCCGCACAGTCGCCATGTTGGATTGGTGAGACGTATTAAAATTTGAAGAGGACGGTCGGGGTCCGACAAAATACTACTAGGCCTATGTCCTTACAGAGTTTCAATGAAATCGCTCCCAGCCGTTTAGATTTTATTGGGGGGGGGGGGACACGCATAGATATACGCACACACGGGCAAAAGGTGATCTCAAAAGCCTATATTTTTTTTTCATAAATGAAAATAGGCTAAAAATACTAATAATCTACAGATTCATTCGGTTACGATATTAACAGTGATCCCGGGACTCAAGCTCATGGGGAAAATAAAAAAGAAATACGCAATTCAAGCAAGAGAGGGGAGGATATAGGATTGACAGGAACGAATAGGCCGGGTGTCCTGCAGAGTAAAATGTTACCGCGCTATGGCCCGAACGAACACCATAACTTGCAAATCAAGCATACGGTGCCAAACCGATTTGCTCGAACGCTATTCAGTGCTAGAGATAAATCTAGTTCAGCACGCCCATTAAAATGGAAGGGAGAGGATTAACGCACTCTTTGCTTAGCCAGGGGTCAATTGTCGTGGTCACCAAAACGACTAGAAGATGGATACAGGACTTGATATCACCTCGCTTTAAGTGACTTAAGCCTATCGTGAACATAGGCAATCTACAGTAGTTATGAATGAGATATCATGCGAGACCAGGAACAGTTATCCTTCGCACATCACTAAGCAACATCTCGATGCCCCCAGGAGAGAAAGCTAACATTGAACCTATTGTTCCTCTGTAGCGTATGGACCGTGGAGAGGACGTTCAGACACGCCCTACCAGCGGGAGAAAGAACAGATAATACCATCACATGTCGTCAGGTATGTCGTTAATTATAGAGTTTAAAGATCTCAAGTCGGTTCAATTCTACGGAACGATCAAGCAAACGCAGTAAGCATACGATGCACTGAATTTGAATGTCTGATTATGACGTTGGAGTTTTCTTTAGAGAACCTCGGAAAATGTCTTACTTTCTGAGTGGATCGAAACATATTCCAGGCATAGCACCATACGATGCTTGTTCCGTAAAAATCAACGGGACAATCATTAAAAGCATGACTGTGGTGAAGTTCTAAGATTAACACAAGCTTTTGGCTACAATTGTCCGCTCTACTCATTACTTCGAATTGCGCGCCATCACACTAATCGTGGTAATATTGCCAAAGTCGGCAACGGCTGGGAAATTAAAGAAGAACTCCACTGATTGGCTTCAGGTGGAAGCATAAAAAGAATATCATATTTTAGCTATTGATAAACAAAGAGATCATGCATTCTTCTTAAATCCAACAATACGGCTAGAGACAAATGAACATCGACCGCAGAATGTGAACACCGAGAAACAGACAACCTACGAGTCCGTACCTAGGCCTACTTATAACAAGTAGATATATGATTTACTGTCCAGTTCACGCCACGGTTTTTGGCCGGTTAGTCCTGACTTCACAGCCCTACAAAGGACAGGTAGCAAACCTCAGGCATGTGAAATTGATACCCGAGTTGCTTTCCACGCAACTGAAAACTCACGTATCAATTACATATGCGTGAGGCTCGCAGACTGCACTCTGTACGACTGTGAAGTCGGGACTGACCGGCCAAAAACCGTGGCGTAAACTGTACTAGTTGACGCTGTTGGTCGACATACAGAAAAGGAGTTGTATTGTAGGGGCACCTGATACTTAAATACAAATGTCTATTCATTTCGGTCCAGTCGTTTTGACGCAATATCATAACAAACGAGAGACAACATTTAAATTGAGGTTCATTCGGTCACATGGAATTAATATAAATGTTTCAGCCAAAAATGCAATTCAGATAGAGAGCGAACTTTATTTATAGATATTACTGCAAATCTCTTTATATTAACAAATACCGCGTTTAACAAGTTTGGTTAGGACCTGGTTTTGGTGGAATTAATGTTTGAAATAATTTACCATATCGGTTTATTTTAGGACTTATTTTGGGTATTATTGAACGCTTAAATGAAAAGTTATGTGGTAGTAGTTGTTAATTCATTTTAGGAGTATGCGGCATCTTACAAGTAATATTCACGAACTCCCTGACAGATGATGATAAGAGTATAAAAGCAACTTCGATGGACAGTTCAGTTGTAAATAATGTGTACTATGCTAATTTTAGCTCCCAACTGAAATAATTATACATTTTATGCGTCTAGATAGCCACGGGTATCAAAATTAATAGGACAGGAAACTCAGCTATCAATAATGATTATTCCACTAATAATTGTAGCTGTCCTTTTATACACAACTAGTGTGGCCGTGCGAGCTTTCGCAACGTGAATGTAGGTTTATGGGGTAGTAGGGAAGAATGTGGGAGAACGAAGTTTTAAATATTGAAGACATGTATTTATTGTTGTTAAACGGCATACGTACATGAGAAGAACACAAAGAATTATGTAGAACAGTGTTTTGTACTTGTCACAGCATCTCTTTGTAGACAATATTCGATGTTACAACGAATTCATCGGTTATTGTTTACTCGGGAGTTCCTTCTACAGTAATTTTTACATTTGTAAAGGATTGAACCCTAGAGAAAGTCTTGGCGAGACCACACCGGAGCCATCTGCTGAGAGACACCTCAGCTAGCAGTACGCCGCGCTCCCGCCAGATGGCTGCCACCGCCGCGCTGCCCTGCGCTCTAGCGGCAGGCTCGCCAGGTTACGGTGCTCCCATTGTAAATGTAATTTTTAAGGTATTTATTTAATTGTGAGGCATTTAAAGAGGAAGTGAGTGCGTTTCGGGCACACATGGGGTTATGCGGAAACTGTAGGTATCCCATATATGTAGGTTGGTGTTAACAGGACCTTATTTTCGGTACAAAACCGGAATGGGATCTTAGCAGAATAATATAGGGAGGATAACCACATTGCATGTTCCATATAACATTGTCAGGTGCTTCAAAGGTACCCTATTCAATTGGAAATGTAGCTTTCGTCCAGGAATGATTCATCCTGTTATTGAATATAGGGGAACCGAACTGATTTTCACCCCATCAACGAAATCTGTTCGTAATTCCCGATAACCACATACAGGTAACAATCACTCCACCAAGAGCGAAGTTCCCTGTTCTACCTTTGGATGTATACTTTCTTCGTCAATGGAAGTTCGCCAAACGTTTTTGTGATATTAACATCCACAGCCGTGACGCTTTCATCAACCTTCATGCACTGATTCATATGAAGTATTGTTGGCGCCGGGATTCGAACCTTCTATATACCCAGTCCCTAACTGTTGAAGACTTTCAATACCTGTTAACTTATTTGAAGGTTTATTTAATAATTTTGTTCTTCAATTTCATTTTTTAATCTATTGTTGATTTGTGTTGATTTATTTTACGTTTAAAAACTTTCTCACCATGGTTTTTTCTACAGGACTATAGGAAAATTAATTACCAATCGCATGCACCAAGCAATGATTGTAATAAGCACTTCGGAACGGTGGGTATTTACAAACATTACTTCAAACTAGCTGAAAAATTCCTATTCCCAATAAAATACTTGAGTGTTCAATAATGGAATGTTGCGTTCTCCACACACACACTTCAAGAAAACTACCCACGATACTCCGTAAAACAATGGCCAGGTCACAGGCTGGAATCAAACCCGAGGCTGTATTACGTCACGCTAAGGTCATGACGTCACCAGACAGGTACGCGTTGAGAGACGAGGTGCGGTTGGCCTGGATCCACCGTGGGCTCACGGTCTCCTCGCCAAACACAGGTTCTGTACAGGTATTTAAATATGAACATATCGCACGATAAAAGGTATGAATGAAAAGTATTATTAACCACATTTAAAGTGGAAGATCTTCTCGATCAGGGATATTCCAACCTGTGCACGTACCACTTCAGAATTGGTAGACCTCCATCGTGGTCTAGCGGTAAGTATAGTAGCACGGTTCATCAATCGTATGGCGTCAACAACCTGGGGTAAATCTTTGGAGTTGAAGCCATCTACTTGATTTACTCTCCAATTACGACTTTTCTATTTTTCCTGTCATATGGCAGAGAAACCGGAAATCTATTGGGGGACATGTGGCAGAGATTTAGTCTAATTATGTTGTCATTTTATCACCAAACGAGATGTGGGAACTCATTTACGTGCCGATATCATTAGTCTAAGAGCCGTGGATTTCTCCCATCCTTCAAAATTCCGACTTCTAGGGCCGAAAATAGAATACTCCATCTTGTTATCAAGAACTGGCACTCAACCACTGATCCACTGAACCCGGTACAAGGGTTGAAACAGTGATAAATGAGAGAAGGGCCGAGTTATAATGCCAATCAGCACCTTATTAGAAGTGACTTTGCGTGATTTCTCCACTTCCACTCCTGCCAATTGCCGAGATGGTACCTAACTGACAGCCTTCTTGCCATTCACCTCGTGGCGTAGTGACTAGCATCCTTTTTTTTCGGGTTTGACTCCCGGCTCTGTCCAGGAATTTAATTTTTGTCTGAGGGCTGTAACAGAGTGCACCTAGCCTCGAGAGAAAGAACTGAAAAGAAAAGGAAGCTTCTACAGTAGTTATACGTGACCGTTAATCTCGAAATCATGAGCCACAGGACCTCCATTTCACATGTAATCCGAATCACAGGACGAAAATCTAACATGCAATGACCGGGAAAAGAATCTCATCCGCAGCTTGGCCACCAACACCGATAATATGATGATTATGATAATTGTTGTTTTAAGAGGCCGAACATCTAGGTTATCGGCCCCTAATAGTCTGGGTGATAGCGAAAATGACAATGAAATGGAAACTATAATGAAAATTAAATGAGACTGAAAATACTAACAAAATGGAACTCAGATTGAAACGACTCACAATAAGTATAGCAACTCTGATAATAGGTTGAGGCTGAGTGTATCCCGTTCTAGCCCTCAGACCAGAATTAAATTCCTTGGCAAAGCCGGGAATCCAACCTCTACATCAGGGCTGATAGCCAAGAATGCTATCCACTACTCCATGATATAGTCCCTTTCCAAATGAAGCACAGCTTAAGCGAATACTCGTTGTAATACCGTGTTAGACTTACAGACAATGCCTCCAGTGATTCAATTGTTGAGTGTACGTCCAATCTTCTCCGACCTACAAGATCGGATTTTTGAAGGATTGGAAAAACACACGGCATTGAAAGACTAACGATAACGAATCGCTTAAGACCTCCCACGTCATATTTCTGGATTACAGAGAAAAAGGAACACTCGGCTATATATGGCTCAAATGAACTCGCTTACCTACATAACCTAATTGCCACCACCTCATAAGATCTACACCAGGTAACCTAGGCATTATTATTATTATTATCATCATCATTATTATTTTGATTCATTAAGACCAACTAAGGAGCGCGTTAGAATAATAATAATAAAATTAATAAAAAAAAATTATTGGTTGTACGTCCCTTATTACTACTGGGGTTTTTAGAGCGTCGGGGTGCAGGAATTTTACCACGAAGGGGATCTTTAAATCTACGGACACGGCTCCCTCGCATTTGCGCACCCTCAAATGCCAGCTGACTGCAACAGGATTCGATCCTGCAACCTTGGTCACAGCAGGCAAGATCTTTAATGTCATGTTGTCCACATTGTTCGGATGTTTGTGACACTGTATTTATGTCTTTGTTTTCTTTATTGTGTTAACATCATACGATAAATAAATAAATAAATAGTATTTTCAGATTATTTATTTATTTAATTATTATTATTATTATTATTATTAACCAGCATTAAATATTAGACGAAGTGTATGGAACAGTTGACGGAGATGTCCCGAATTTCTAAAATACAGTAATATACCAGAATTATAACTTATGGTTTCTCGTCCTTGCAATGGAATGGCAGCATTCGAATTTCCATGGTCCTGTAATTATCTCCACGCACCGTTGTGTACAAGTCTCGCGTGTCTCAGACATAATAAATATTAGTATGTGTCAAGGAGACCACAACACGCCACTTCCATACCATAAAGACGTGCATACCTATTGCGGTATTAAGTACAAGGTGCCGGCAATGAGAAAATACCTTTCTCAAACACAACATACATGGTGAATCACTGAACTCTAAAAATCACGCCTTGAATCTCACACAACCGTGATGGGAGACCGCAGCAATTCCGGAGTCAAGATGGTTCGAGCAGCCATGCTGAGTGTTATTTTATCCTGGGCTCTTCCACACTCACTCCAGACAAATGCCAGGATGGTACCGTAATTCAAGTCCTGGGGCACCTAATTCAATCCGTGATTCAATTAATTACAGTTACACAAAATACCGAACTCACCACTGAAACACAGGTAATAATAAAACAAATTCAATACACCCAAGAACACGGAACTGATGACCAAGATGTCCTGAGTCCCTAAATTACAATAAAAACCACCTCAATTGCATCAGACTTGACTTTTTTTTCTGTAGAAATGAAACAAGGTATCGAACGTCTTAATATCGTTGTTGTTAATTCATTTGAGAGGATTGAGACATTTTGATCATCAGCCCTGTTTAGTTGGGTGTGTGTTAAACTTGTCTGATAACCTGTGTTTATCTGGTGACAGTAGTAGAATATGGAGCTGTAATTATTAGGGTCCGGGATGGGGCAGGTGTTTTGGGACTATCCCGGCATTTGCTGAAAGGAGTATGGGGGAAAAAACTAGAAATACTCACGATATCCACTGTCGGCGCCGGTTTTGGAACCACCGATCTTCGGACTTGCTGCAGCTCTTATCGCAGTCGTGGTGATAACTATGTGAATATTTTGGATTTTCGTTAACTAACCTTCGAAATCGTATCGAAGATAAGAATTTTAAACTAAGCAAGTAAGACAGGAGGATCACAAACATGATGCGATAACATACTGTAAATAAAGAGTAGTAGTAGTACTAGTTGTTTCATTTGAGGGATTTGGACATAGTGGTCATTTAGCCCTGTGTACTTGGGTGTGTGAATTTTTTTCTGATAACCTGTACTATTGTGGTGCCTCTAGTAGTGTGTGTAACTTATATGCAAATCACGTGAGGATTGGGAGAGCCGTGGTCTACAGTTAGGAATAATCTCGGCATTTACCTGGAGTAGAAGTGAGCAACCACGGAAAACAAACTGTACCCCGTTCCAGCCCTCAGACAAGAATTAATTTTCTTGACAGAACGGGGAATGGAACCAGGACCTCCCGGTTGACAGCCAAGAATGTAAGCCGCTACGCCACGAGGTGGACCATAAATAAAGGGTAAGCAAACACTAATTCAACAGACTGCCAGATACATTCTCAAGAAATGCACCAAGATGACCACCATGAAGAAATGCATATTTTTAGTAATGACCAATGAGGTAGGAACTTTCACTGAATATTGTGTTAGAATATTCATTGTGAATGATGACTAAACCATGCGCAGCTTTGTCATATCTTGGTTGACTCGCGTTATCTCAGCCAGCACAGTAACCTTGCGAATAGGCTACGTCATGAACATCTTCCTGGAAACACCGCCAATGCGCTAAAAGTTTAAGACTTTTAAATTATTATGACTTAAATCGTCTCACACACGTAGCTTACACTAAACTTGGCAGTATTAACAGCTTATTGCAACCTAATGACGACATGTACCTACACAGTACGACTAAAATTCGTGGACATCACAGGTTGTGACCATAGTATGCCTAAATTTCAATATACCGGTAGTAGAAATGCCGTGAACGGTAGAGCGCACCAACCAGTCTATTTTGAGATGATGATGATAGGCTATCACTCGCTGACGAGTATGATTGTCTTCCTCAGATATTATTTGTGAGTCTATGAGTTCTTATATGACTATGCAGGCCAATCCTCGAGCCACAAATTCTAGCCCCCTCCCCATTTGGGGTGAGCAGAGTTGGTCCTGAATAGGCCTGCTGAGTCACGAATGTAGCACAAGAATTGCTTTACAGCCTCTCCTCAAGCAAGACGGCGATCACACACCCGTCGCCTACGTGCCGGGTTGTCACTAGAAGCTTCCAGACTACACAATCCTGCCCCCGTCGCAACTGCCCGATCGCCGAAAGACTTGTTACACTTGTACCTATCTTCGGAAGACGCATGTGCGTGATATCTTTTAACGTGGGAATGCTGCTGCACATCAACAATCACACGATCCATGACAGACTCAGGTTCTTTACCCCCAGTGGCATAGGTACTATGACGACTAGAGAATCCATGTCGGCTGCAGCCTTCATCCACCTTCCCGGCCATTCGAGTTATTATAGTATTCATATGCCCGGTCCGCCGTTGAGGACTTTCTACGCCGTTGACCACAAGTGGTTCATCCGCCTTTAGGGGCAGTTTCCCACCCCAAGGGCAAGAGAGTGCCCTGACCTCTGTCAGCTCCTGCGCCTCTCAACACAGCCGTTGGAATGATAGAGGGGGACTCCGTATCCCGGGAGTTACTCGGTTGCCAGAACCTCGTAAGTCTAAAGCAGGGTGCACCACGTGCAGGTGAGGTTGGCATTTGAGTAGGACAGATACATCGTACCCCTTACTCGACGTGAAAACGAGACTGTCGAGTGTCGACCTTTGTGAGCTAACAGTAGCTCAAATACTTCGTATACATTACCATTTTTTGATTTGTTTTTTGGCGTGAAGCCTCCTGAGAGGCCGATTGCAGGTCTTTCAAGTCGACGCCCGTGGGCGACCTGCACGGTGGGATAAGAGATGGAATGTATGAGGATGAATGAAACTGGGCAAGGATGTGGAAGAAAGCGGCCGTGGTCTGTCAGAAGGTACCGTTCCAGTTTGCCTGGTGTTTTTTTTTTTTGTCGTGTAGCCTCCTGAGAGGCCGAGTGCAGGTCTTTTTAGTCGACGCCCGTGGGCGACCTGCGCGTCGGGATGAGAGATGGAATGGATGAAGATGAATTAAATTGGGCAAGGATGTGGAAGGAAGCGGCCGTGGCCTGTCAGAAGGTACCGTCCCAGCATTTGCCTGGTGTTGAAAATGGGAAACCACGGAAAACCATTTCAAGGACAGCCGACGGTGGGGCTCGAACCCACGCATCTACCGAGTCAGCAGAGAGCTTGAAAATGGGAAACCACGTAAAATCACTTCAAGGACGGCCGACGGTCTACCGAGTCGGTCGAGAGCTTGGCCCCGTGATTAACGCTGCGCTTTAGCGTACGTAGCCACTGCTGTCTGTTACATTGCCATGAGTCCAGGGGTGGTAGAAAAGCATATCATCGAGGGAAAAGCAGAAGGCCCAAAATTTAGGAGACATGGTATGGATGGACCAACTGAAGACTGTTCTAGTGCGCGACACCTTTTTTACCTACGAATTTGTCCTCCCCCATCATTACAAACATGGTGATTTGATAGCATAATTTCTTCCTTTTCCATGGAAGCTGAATCACAAAATGTAGCATTTCGCATCAAATTGTCCAGTTCTGTTGAACAGGAAGAAAATTATAGTTGAAAGACTGAACTAACTTGACCACAGCACTTTCAACCTGAATAATCAACGCTTGGAAATAAGGAGCATCACGGAACTGTTTTCAATGCCAGCTGTGACTTGGTCACGGGGTTAAATCAGGAGATGATGACAAAGAGTAAAAGTAAGTTGAAGATCTCGCACACACTTATACTGCACATTTTGTTATGCAAGCTTCGAAATCCGGCGGAAAAGAGGTGACCTCTGCAATAGTCCTGACACACCGACGGGATGTCACCATCCACATGTCATACAAGTGGTCGTCCTTGTCCTACCTAACATTTACGAGCGGAAATAAAACATAACCACAAATTACTTTCAGTATTTATTTCAGACCTTCAACACACATGCATAGTACACTGTGGCAACCCGAGCGGAAATATGTCATGAATTGTTTCCTTTGCAATTCCCCCAGAAATGTCTATCAACATCCCCTTCAAAATATAAAATGAACAGGAAAATAAGCAGAGCCAAAAGGAACTGATTTATAATCAATCTCATGACCAGGTTAAGCTTACGAATCGCTAACACGCTCCTTAACAGGACTAGGAAGGCGCACGTTCACAATTCGAAAACACGAATTCCAGCGCTCACAGCCGATAATTCGCCCGCGTCCTGTCTGTATCAGTGATCACTATTTATCTTGGACCAAGAAACACGACTGGTGTAGCATCCCGCCACCTGTCTAATTCACGATTGGCCCGCGGGTATCTCAGATAATGGTGAAATTACTGTAAATGGTCCATTGGTAAATTTAAATTGAGAAGGGAGGGAACTGTGCCATCTGTTTCCGAATTATTTGGTTGGTAATGAAAATGAATAACTACAACTTCCACGACTTAAATCAAACGTACATTCTAAAAACAAGAAATGGATAACAAAAACCGAAACGATGGAAATAAAAGGACGGGGAAAAATTATTTCAATCTCCTAAGAATAAGGAATGAGGGACTTGGAAGGCAGCAGAGCCATGAAAGGCAGATGGGAAAGGGAAAGAGGACACGGTCCATCCCAAAGGTACTAGAAAAAGAGGAAATGTGCATCCAGCTCAAGAATCTCCAACTCTCGAGTCTACCAGGCAATTACAATGAGTAGCTTTTAGCGTATCTAATAATTGTAAAACTTGATTAACTTTTGTATTACTAAGACATTCCTAACTTTAGGTTATTTTGTAGAAAGGTTGATGAGGAAAAGAACATTCTTTTGGTGTAAGAATTATCGGCAGAAACCTTTTAGATTGTGGAAAGTTGAACTTGAAGAAATAAATAATTATTTATTAATTTCATGTTGTTGTTGTTGTTTGTTTGTTTGTTTGTTTTAGTTTGTTTTTTCATGATTATAGAATAACCCATCACAATTGGGTATAATCGTGTTGACCGACTGAAAAACATCAAATTTCGATTACTAGGCAACACTGAAAATGGCTTAACACCATAATAGGAAGAGTGCTCAATACCATGTCGGTCATAAAAACACTGACGTAAAAGAAGTGGCACATGCTTGATCACAATGTTTATCGTGTTATCTAGCCTTCACCATGCTTGACGTCTGCCATTGTATTCAGCAGCCCTTGAAGGCACGAGGACACAGTTCGAATCCTCGCAGCGACACACTGTCACAGTAATAAATAGCCGGATGACTCATCGCACAGTTAGATAACTCTATTAGTGTTCAACAGTATACGTGTCCGACATTACGTCACTCCATGAGATATCACGAACGTCTTGACATCACCCCATTCCCTCTCATAGGTATCACATGACGCCACTTACAAGTGGACAGAATGTATGTGGGATCATTTAACCCAAATATACACTTCTGGCTCAGTTGAATTAGACTATTAGGGTTGCCACACAATGTATGCATTCCCTACAAAACAATCGTAAAAAATTAGTTTAAATTAAAAGTCGCTAACGGGCTCCGGAATGCTGAAAATCTTTGACATTTCATTTTAAAGTCATATTTAGGTACGGACCCCTGGCTTTCCAACGGTACATCTCTACATATACAGTAGGTATAAAACAAAAGTCTCCGATTCTTGGATATAACCACTATATGGATTTTGATGCGGGTTTCGCCGTTCTGTCAAGGATTTCTCGGGGAAGGTTTCTGTAGAAAAGACCAGAGGAAGGCGATCAGTAACGATTTCAGTGAATCGAGTCGAAGAAAAACCTGCTGTCCGTGCACCTTTTAAACTTACGCTGGGTAAACCGATAAAAAATATATCCTGTAAGTTATACATATATATTATGAGTGTAAGAATTGTTCAGCAAGAAAGTTCTAAAAAAAAAGTTCGCGACAGCATATTTCTATCTTAAATACATTTTTAGCCTACTTTTCACATTTTGAAAAAAAATTAGGAAAAAGTAGACTTATGAGATCGGACAAATGTGTGTGTGTCTGTCTGTCTGTCCTTCTGTCTGTCTGTCTGTCTGGCTGTGTGTGTGTGTGCCCCCCCCCCCCTATCAACTCCTAAACGGCTGCAGCAATCGAAACAAAAATTGGTAGGAGTAAAGATCTATACCTGAATATCTCACGGCCATATTTGAAAATGATGTCAGTGCTACGAACTGCTGAAAAATCGCAATTGAAATTTGAGCTCCATGTTGGATATCATAGAAGGTATGAATGGGAGATATTTCAAAATTGGCACACGTATAGATAATAATATTGCAGTTTAATTTCCAGGAGGCCATACATGGCAGTGTTGCCAAAACAATTATAAGCCTGCTGATAGGTCCAAATTTGAAATGCATATAACTTCTACACTATCAATTGGATTTCAACCAAATTTTTTTATGTGCTATGTGTACATAAACAGATATGACTGAGCGTATTCTTAAGAGCCACCAGGGCTGCCAACTGTTAATAAATGTTGTCTCTATTTTTGTTACCCTAATATCAATATATCAGAAAGTATGCAAGCCCACAGCTCTAAACATTGCACACGTATAGTACCTGGCATTCTAGATTAATTTGGAGTAACTAATATAGGCCTACGCCAGTGCTGCCAACATGATTCTAAGCCTGCTGATAGGTCCAATTTTAAAATGCATGTAACTTCTATACTATCTAATGGATTTCATTCAAAATTGACACAACAATAGATCATATTATTTCAGATTATTTCTGACTAATACAGGTATGTCATTGTTGCAAACATGATTTTACGCGCGCTGTTAGATCCAATGTTTAACTGCATGTAACGTCCATGCTATCCATTGGACTTCAACCAAATTTTGTAGTCTGTACCTTAAGAGATGGAGCTAAGAATATATTTAGTCACCAGGGCTGCCAACTGTAGTTCTCTATTAAGCTGCATTATGCCAGGTTTACAGTATTTCGAACTAATTAGAAATTTCGATATTACCAACTTTTTTTCGTCATTATTCTAGATAGATCCATATAGATTAATCATTGGCATGAATCTTAAATTTTAAGAAAAGTAGGCTCTTTAGTTCGTCACGGAACTTCTTGTTACGTTTTCATTTCATCCAACGATCTCCATTTAGTGGAAATATAAATTACTAGCTTCAGAGAGATTTTACGAGCTAGCTTCGGACGGCATCAAACTGTCGAGTCTTGCCGAGTTAAGACTTCAGAGAAGAGTACGGGCCGATGAGTTTGGAGTTTCGCTGTTCACCTCGGCTTTTCTGAATTGCGTCTGGGACCTGCCGTCCGTGCGCCTTTTAAGCTTACGCTGGGTAAACTGTTAAAGATACCGGGCGAAGCCAGGGCGGATTGCTAGTCTATTTATATAATGCAGGGAGTGTCCAGTACGAGTGTAGGCTATTTAGTATTTGGCTGGATCTCCTTGCTAAAATTTTAGAATGTGAATAACACCGCCATAATTAACCCAATATTCTACTCCAACAACTTATTCCGTTTAAAAAAGACCTTTCACAACCTCGTAGACAATGCAAGGTGTCATATGGTGAACGGTGAAGGCACTTGTCTGGCATGAACCCCGCCCCCCAGACGCCTGGAGCGAGTTCCGTTGTGCGATCATTCAATAACAGACAGCTCGTGAGAAGGGCGTAACGGCAGCACTTCATTATAAACCAATTACCATTGTGTTCTTTAGACAAAAGGGGGTTGAGTCATAGCCTGTTGAGTTTCCTTCATAGGAAAAGAAAGCCGGAAAGTGGAGTAATCACTGATTCCTATCTGATCCACATTCATCGAATGCATTCTTTAGCCAGCAATTATTTAAGGACTTCCTGCATGATGTTGAGGCGCAAAGTATGCCCACAGATGGAAATCAAGACTACAGTACATCCGGAGATGAATTCTGTTATCACACTTAAATTCCATCCTACAGGAATAAAGATACTGCATTTCATTTCGAGTTCAAGGGAGATACCTTAATTTGTTGTCGATTCTTTTACGGGTTTTGCGACATCGTGGTCATGTAGCCCCATGTACTTGGGTGTGTGTAGAATTCGCCTGATAACCCGTGTCACTGTGTGTCTGTACTAGCGTGTGTATCAGTAGTTGAGGTACGATTTGGGTAGGAAGCGGCCGTGGCCTAAAATTAAGTATCATCCCAGCATTTGTCTGGTGTAGAAGTGGGAAACCACGGAAAACTACTTCCAGGATGGCTAAGGTAGGAATCAAACCCACCACTTCCAAGTTTGGCCTCACGAGGATGAGTGTACCTCGTTCAATCCCTCGGACCGGAATTAAATTTCTTGGCAGATCCGGGAATCGAACCCGGACCTCCACAGTGATAGCCAAGAATGCTAGCCACTACGCAACGAGGCGGACTATACCTTAATTTCTTTCCGTTCTCTGGGAATAGTCATTTTTAATCATTGTAGCTTCCTCAGTTGGTCAAGCGTAGAATTTCTGCCTCATGATCCCGAAATCACGGGTTTGATTCCCGGCCGACTCATGTTGCCAACTTTCAAGTTACGTTGCAATGGCTTCAGTGTCAATGGTCTCCAAGCATTTTTAACCGAACAGCAAGATATTGAACAACAAATCAAAACTTTTGTAATGAGGCGGGGAGAGAGAGAGAAGACATGTGGCAGCCTACTAGTAAGGTGACGTCTCGAACGCTACAGAGGTTGGTTGTCACTCCAGCTCTGCCAAGAAATTTAATTCTAGTCTGAGCACTGGAACGTAATACACACAGCATTGTGAGGCAGAACTGAGAAGAGGTGGGTGTTCGAATCCCAACTCAGCCATCTTAGAAGTGGTTTTCCGTTGTTTCTCCTACTTCCTCTCAAGGCAAATGCCGGGATGGTGCCTAACGTAAGGCACAGCCGTCTCCTTCCCAATACCGTAACACATGTTATCATAGAAAGCCCCCAAATGAAACGTTGATTCATTAGTGGCTTTGCGACATCGCGGTCATCTAGCCCCGTGTACATGGTTGTAGATAACCGGTATCACTGTGATGTCTGCACTAGTGTGTGTATTTCACAAATGAATCAACAACAACAACAAATTAAGAGGGACTTAAAACCCATAACATTATTATAGGGCACTACGTTAATGCGTCCATACTTTCTGCCAAAGATGATACAGCTATAGATGCAGTACTAATGAATTCAGTTGGTACTGTAATCTATAGCTGTAACATCTTGAGCTGAAACGAGATAACCGAAATCATCTGGAACTAACCCAACATTTGACCGCTGACTATAAAAAAGTTAGATTATGATTTTGGAGGACAATTACGGGCACGACATTCAGTCTGGCACTCCTCCGCACGGCACGCACGGATGGATGACGCAGCTTCACGACACCTCCACGAAGCGCGTGACGTAACTTAAGATGTGGCTACTTATGTCAAATCCTAAAAGAAAAAAATGTATAGCTGGAGATGATGTCAAAACCTCGTGTTTACATTCTAAGAGCACGCCTACCTAGAGCCTTGCCTAAATGTAGGTTACACGGCGCCGTTATGACATCACACGGGTATGTTATTGTACAACAGTTAACATTTCTTATCCTGTATGTTCCGTACTCGGAATATTAATTATAGACGGGTTAAAACCAAAACCGAACTTTATTTCTTGAGCGTTTTCCTAAGTATTTTTTAAACAACTCCAACAAATATTATTGCCTCACGACATGCAATTGTCTTTTTTTTTTAAACAGAAAGACTGTGTCGGAACTATCATGATACCAATCCCAAAAATACAAAAATACCATTGAAATCAAGTGTTTCCTAACACTGTAGAACTAAAAGTATAATTGCTGAACCAAGAAGAATTAGGAACATACGATAAATCGAAGATCTTGGATTTTAAAATGGCAATGTTTTAGGGCTGGGATCTGTGATTAGAGAGGCTTCGGTGGCGTAGTTGGTAGCATGCTGAGCTTTTATGCCCAAGATCGCGGGTTCAAACCCGGCGGAAGTCGTCAGACTTTTTAAGAGCGTTAAAAATCCCTCAGTATGCCTTCCTGCGGAGGAGAAGCAAAGCCGGCGGGCCCATGTCATAGATTTATGGTATGTAAAATAACCTTCCAATAAATACAATTGTGTGAAGCTAAATGTATGGGTTAGATTTGATTAACGCTTTATTAAATTCCAACGTTCACCGCCAGGTGCCAGTTGCGGTGGCATCTAGTAGCCAAGTTCACAGCTAGGTGTCTTTGACGGTAGCATTTGGTAGTAAAAGTAGGAACTACTTGAAATTGATCGTCTGCAGTCCTTACCTGAATTACAGATAACACTAATACAGCCATCACAATTAACACCGGTTATACAAAGAGCTACGTGACCACGTTGTCATGGCCCTTAAAAACCAACCTATCGGTGATTATCGTGGTGACAAATCCGACAAGGATATCCGGTGGTTACTATGGACACAAGTGTTCGTCATCTAGGCCTATGTATTCTAGTAGGACGGCGGCATTTACGGTACTCTGTTTAGAGCTTTAGACCTACAAAAAAACTTTCAAATGCTTTGCACTCTCCTTGTTCACCTTTATTTACTTTTTTATATTATTTTATATCTTTAGTTGTGGCGAAGTTAAAGCTCATGGCCCTACATTACACTTTGCAAAGATACATAAATTCTAAACTTGCATTTCCCCGCATGGGTTTTTAAATTTGAACAAACCATCAACAACCAACGCCGATTTTTTTTTTTTTTCAGGAATAATTTTACCAAACAAGATTTCATATAAATTTGTGAGACCATTCATTCCATTAAACAATTCCACGTGTAACGACGGTGGGTGAGTGGTTATCGTGTAGGACTACCAACCCCCAAGCTTGCAGGTTCGCTCCTGGCCGTGGTAAGTGTTTTTTTTTTTAAGGCGACAAAAATCTCGCCACGCATGTCATACGTTGTTGGCATATTAAATAACCTATTTGAAATCCGTAGGCCGCGTTCATAATTGCAAAATTAATCTCGGGATTTTCCGCCAACAAAAAGTTCCTCCTTTCTCTACTAGAAAGCCCTGTAGTGTCAAGGAGCTTAGATATCTAACTTCCTCGACTTTCATAGCGCTCCAAGGAACGATAAAAAACGACATGCAAGCTGCCCTCTTGGCGTCAAATAAGAAATCTTGCACCCGGCACCCGAGGCCATTCAATGTTATTATTATTATCATTATTATTATTATTATTATTATTAATGTGAAAATAAGCCTTACATCGCCATTTCTAGATGTTAAACCGTCAAGGTTGTCATGGTAGAGCTACAGAAAAATAACTCAAATTACACAATAAAACTGAGTTTGTGGTTACTCACTCCTAACTGTAAACAATACCAATAATTTATTCTTCAGTTTATACCTCAAGTTTGGAGCAAGCACATCAATGACATTAGGTGGCAAATATCTAATTACCTAGTCCAGTATAAACCACTATCGCAAAATAGAAGAAGAAGAAACTTCATACATAGTAGTTCCTTTTCGTGACACATGCAAATCCACTTTAAGAAGAGATGTTCAGTAAAGAACATATAGCCTACTTTCTCCTAAATGTATGAGAATAGTTATAACTCGTTGTTATTATCAAAGAGTATAATAGAATCATTTCTTGGTTGAAGACCTTCGAAACTATTTACCTCTACCAAACGCCACAACCTAGAAAAAAACTACTACCATCATTGAAGAAAGATAGATAAGAAGTATCTCAAGAATGTTATGGATTTGGAGACATAATCGACCGGACTGGCTGCGTGGCTCAGCGGTAACGTTCTCGCTTGCTGGGCCCTAGGTTGCAGGTTCGTATCCTGGCGCAGTCAGCTGGCATTTGAGGGTGCACAAATGCGAGGGAGCCGTGTCAGTAGATTTACTGGCACGTTAAAGAACCCCTTTGGGCCAAAATTCCGGCACTCCGGCGTATCTAAAAGCAGCAGTAGTTAAAAGGGACGTAAAACAAATAACATTATTATCATTGTTATGATTACATAATCGACCTGCCGTGGGCAACATCCAACTTTGAGTTGAGGCATGTCTTTACACGTCTGGTTGTGCATGGCATTCACAACCCTAATTGAATTAACAAATCTTTCCATGACCCTACAGAGACGAGTGTATACAAACCATGTGGATATTTTCGATTGCTATTTGCCTGAAATAAAAGTATTAATTAATAACCTAAACTAGCACCAACGGCTAGAATTCAGTTACTATGTGAAATCGTTTTGTTCTTTACTTCAAATAACATTTTCAAATAACGCACAATAGGCTGTTACAAACCCTTTAAAAAAAAGTAAAAATTTATCGTAGTATCATCTTGCCATTCTTCAAGTTCGATGCGCATAGAATCCCAATGGTATACGGTACTAACCAATGGAGTCCCACGTAGACCAGTCGTGACATCTAGCGGAGAAGTATCGAACAATATAACCCTAACAGGGCGAGTGCATTCTAGTGGCCATAAGAAGAAACTTTTCAATAAAATCTTGAAGTTAATAAGTAGGCCGGCGTGCAGTTACCTTTTTGGCTGCTAGATGTCTCGAGCAAATCTCCTGGTGAATTATGTTTTAATTAAATATATATTTTCCCTCGTAATATGCACAATATAACGCTTACTTTTAAAACGTCTGAATCATTACAAAACAATAAATATATAAAATTTCAAGCACAAAAAAAAACTCTGATGGGGTTTGAACCATAGGCATATGAGTAATAGGCCAACGCTTTACCACGGAGCCATTTGTGCCATCGAACATCGTTCTATATAAAATGACTTACATATAACTTGTTAGCAAATAATGATTTAGACCAAACGATTTCATCAGTGAAGTATATTATTTATTTATAAAGCATTTCATACAAAGTTTATTTATTTTGTATCAGTACGCTATATTGCATGCAATACTCAAATTAGTGAAATATAAGTCAGGCACAAGATATCCGCTGCCATCTTGTATTCTTACCGAGACGGCTCAGCTTTTTTAAATCACTTCTGCACTATAGTATTACAAAATAAACTTTTAATTTCGAACGTGCCTCTTCCTTTAGAACAGTTAAATCGATTCTCGGCTCGATAATCGGAACTGGTGGGTCCCATGATATGGATTATAAAGTTTGCATAATTCGCACGGCCGCCATCCTGAAATGGTACGGCGGATGACCTTGTAGCTTTGTCACAAGACGCGTCCTATATGAAGGTATGTTGTTACCAAATTTGGTAAAGATCGGATAATTTGGTTAGTCGCTATTTGATTTTACGTTTGAACGTTTGAGTGGCCGCCATTCAGTTTTGGTAAAGATGGCGGCGATATAAAACATGACACTGAGGTGCCCTTTGCTTGTTCTACCTCTGTACCAAATTTCGTTAAATTCGGTTTCACCGTGTTCGAATTGATAGGGGGGGGACAGACATTCAGAGTACACAGACTCACACACACACACACACACACACATACACACACAGACAGACACACAATGTTTGGCCCTGTAGTGATCTCATAAGTCTACTTTCATTTTTTTGCAAAAATCGAAAGTAGGCTAAAAACGTGAATGATTTCAATTTTTTAAACCTTTAGTCTATACAGTACATGATTTTTTTGAGAAAATGTATCTGATTCAAGGAGAAATAATTTCAACTCAGAGATTTGCCGATGACATCGTCATTTGGCCAACACGCCAGAGGATTTGAAAGAGTTTTGGAATGGTATGGACTCCGTCTTGAGGAAAGAATTCATGATGAAAATTAATAAATGTAAAACAAAAATATTGGAATGCAGCCGAAATAAATCAGAAACCTCTATGGACATCAAATTGGCAGGTGAAAAGCTGAAGGAAGTAGGAGACTTCTGTTACTTAGGAAGCAAAATAACCAGTGATGCACGAAGCAAGGAGGAAAAGTAGGTTGGCTCAGGCAAGGAAAGCATTTCTATACAAAAGGAATCTGCTGACATCGAATATAGATTTAGGTATTAGGAAGTAATTTTTGAAAGCCTTTGTCTGGAGTGTGGCACTCTATGGAAGTGAAACTTGGACTATTGGTGCAGCAGAAAAGAAGAAAATTGAGGCGTTTGAAATGTGGTGTTACAGGAGAATGATGAAGAACAGATGGGTAGATAGGGTGACAAACGAAGAGGTATTAAGACGAGTGGGAGAGGAGAGATGTCTCTGCCGACTTCTAATGAAGAGAAGAGATAGGTTGGTAGGACACACACTAAGACACCCAGGAATAGCAAGCTTAGTTATGGAAGGAAGGGTCGAGGACGAGAACTGTAGGGGTAGACCAAGGTTAGAATATGTTAAACAGATTGTTTCGGATGTAGAGTGTGGTAACTATGTAGAGATGAAACGATTAGCTCAGGACAGGGAGGCATGGAGAGCTTCGTCAAACCAGTCAAAAGACTGAAGCCTCAAACAACAACAACAACAACTGATTATAAGTTGTTATTGCTTATTCATTTAGGGGCTTTGCGACATAGTGGTCATGCAGACCCATGTACTTGGGTGTGTGGAATCTTACTGACAATCCGCGCTATTGTGATGGCTGTAGTAGTGTGTGTGTATTTACAATAATAAGGCTAGGATTTGGAAGGAGGCAGCTTTGGCTATGAGTTAGGAACCAGATAACCTCGCTGTTCCACCTCATAAAACAACGATCATCATTAAACCAGGAAAATGGATTCACATAAGCTGGCGATTCGTCTAACCATTATCTAACACTTACCAAGAAATAAGTTTATCAGTGATTTTCTGAAACATCCATTCTCGTAATAAGTGACGTGGTTGGCAAAGAAAAAACTAAATTCCACAGATTCTACAAACAGATACAAGTAAACACTACTCAACTCACGATGGCGGACAGCCTATCTTAAGACCCTCATAAATCGCTCAACTTCGTTCCAACCGCATCTGCATGACTGTCAGTCTTAATGGCGCATATTCTTGCGCCTGATGTTCAAGAATCAGGTTTCTATGGCAGTCATATAAATCACGAGTCCACATGAAAGAGCTTTACAGTTTAGTTTAATTGATATGAAAGGCACTACTCTTTCCTAATCTGGATGTTATTAGACGCCGGCAGTTTAGACACATGGCCTAATTGACCGAAGCAAGACAAACTTCAATCTCGGCAACTCACAAAGCCACATCTCTACGATCTTACGAGAAGCTTCCTACTTTCTCTAAGGAGACATTTTATTTTATTTCTCATACAAATGTTAATTAATGAAGTGTGTCCTGAAATGCAGGTATATTGGTCCCTTTCCACTCCTAATGAGACATGTAATCAGCAGAGCTCGAAAGTTCATGCAAATGGGCATATTTATGTTTTGTCTTTGCATATTTACGTTGAAAATATCTAAGTATATTTTGAATATTTATTTTGTTATGCGATGTTGGTCAATAATGCATAATAGTAAAACCTCTATTAAACGATTGAAGTATTATTGGTCTTTAAAAGGGATTGCGCCAACTAATCTTCCGAGTTTATCTTTCTTATCTTGTCATTCCATCGCACAGCCCTTTCAGGCCACTTGCCCCAGAGCAAGTTCTGGTTCTTCCGGTGAAATCATCATCCCTTCCGTCCCCTACCACTACCATTGTGAAATCCCTAAGTCAAAGGAAGAAGGAAGGAAGATTGTAGTTTTACGTGACCGTGAATCTTGTGATTATAAGCCACGGGACCTCCTTTTTACGTGGAATCCGAACCACAGGACATGGCATTTCACTTCGAAAATCTCACATGCATTGACCGGGAATCGAACCCGGACCGCCTTGGTGAGAGGCATACAGCTAGACCGCTGAGCCACCACGCCCTCAATCCCTAAGTCAACCCCTGGCACTATATAGCCCATGGAGGGCCTAGGCCGAACAAGGGACCGCTGCCCAGCAATTTGGCCTGCACGCGTGATCAGCGCATCGGGTCCCCTCGGCCGTTAATATTGGTTTTCGTGATCGGGGCGCTGTCACTGTCAGACAGCTACTCAATTGTCCTCATGAGGCTGAGTGCACCCCGTTCCAACCCTCACGTCATTTTAAAATCGCTGACGGAGCCGGGAATCGAACCCGGGGCCTCCGGGTGAGAGGCAGGCACGCTACCCCAACACCACGGGGCCGTGAAATCCCAAAACCGAAGATATTTTTAATAGTACTCGCAGAATGACCGACTGGCTCTTAAATTTCCTGTAAACACTCTGCCATACAGGGCTATTCCATGAAAATTGTTAATTTGTGTCGTTTTTTCACATTCACATTATTGTGCAGTGAAAATTTGTTAAAATGTTACAGCTTACACTTAGGTTATATTTTATGTGACTTTGTAGTCATTGACACCCTTTAGACAGTCAAACAGAGTCACTTCCCCCCCCCCCCCCCCCCCCCCCCAAGAGTCTATGACGAAGGGTTGTAATATATGAATAGTTTGGTATGTGTAGGCTGCAGAATGGGGGAAGAGAGGGGAAGTTAGTTGCTGATGAGTTATCACAGGCGCAATCGGACTATGAATTATCAAAGGGGCAGATCATACTGGTGTCAAAAGTCTGTCTGATTTTTATCAGTGTCATTAACTGATGCCATTGGACTACGCCCAACTAAGCAACTTTATAATACTGTACAAAAATTCTTGTAACAAGTTGTAAATTATTATTTACTGCCATTTGAAGTGTAGCAAATCAAAACTGTGTACACCACGGGCATTCAACCTTAACTGCTTCCGCTTGGCAAGAGTAGATTGCGGGTGATAAAGTGATGTGGATTGAGAGAGAGAGAGCTGTAGAGTGCTGAACAAGGAAACGTAGGCTAACCCAGTTGTGAAAACACTCGGCGCGAAGGTGAGGTCGTGTCACTTCGCCCTTCATCTGATAAGAGCCCGGAAGAATAATCCATTGCCTATACTCGTTCGCTGCCCCGTGTTGACACTTAATACTCTACATCACTTAAGCCGCTAATATTAAGCCTACTGCATAAGTAAAGTCTTTAAAAAATTTGGTTGCTAAAAATCTGGTCGGTGGTTGGGAAGAGGGGTGGTCAATTGCATTGAAGTTAAGGGTTTCAATGTCGGTTCCTGTAAAAATCGGTCGTTAAGGGGGGTGGTCGCTCAAGAGGAGTGGCCTTGAAGATATTGCTGTTGTTAATTCATTTCATGAGCTTGAGACAACTTGATCATCAGCCACAGGTCTTTAAGAGAGGCTTTTACTGTACGGGGTGGGTGGGGTATGTCTAGGCAGCCGGGAACATCATTATAATTCTTAAAAGAAAAAGGAAGAAAAATTAAATTGCAGTAATATGCAATGCATATGCAGATCCACTCTTGACCTTATTTCTTGGCTTTGTTATCCTGGACAACACAGTGCAAACACGAAGTCTATAGGACGTACGACTGGCCTGCTAGGCATACTTAAAGAGCCACAACGAAACCATTTTTATTAAGCTAAACCACGTACATTTTACTATACGTATTTCACGTCTTTCGTCGCTTTCTTACCCGGTGAATAGTAGATGTTACCTCACCAACCGTGCGTAAGTTTATTTTGGCAGGGTGTCTATCAGAAGAAGCCAACTAATATTCCTTACTCCAGGATAAACCAAAAAATTCCCTGAGGAACCTTAACGGCCATAATAAACTAACTACTAAGTTTCATGGACCATGTTACTTTAGTTAAGTCAAATAGATATTTGTAAACAAGATAGTACATACGCAAAGAATTCGAAGTGTCTTAACAATAAGGCATATTCTCGGATGAAATTACCGTAACGTCGGGTATCCCTCAGGGCAGCGTAATCGGAACTTTGTTGTTTTTGGCGTTTATAAATGACTTACCAAATGGAATTCGCAGTGACTGTCGATTGTTTGCGGATGATTGTGTAATATATCGAAAGATACATGACTCACAAGACAATGCAGTGCTGCAAGAGGACCTGAACCTGGTCTATAAGTGGGCGATTGTAAATAAAATGAAAATAAACACAAGAAAATGTAGTCTCTTAAAAATAGGGAAAGTGCGAAGGCAGGATTTTCAATATAACATTGGCTCGGAAATACTTGTAGAAGAAGATTCTTGCAAATATTTGGGCGTTCACGTAAGGAATGATATGAAATGGAGTAGTCATGTAGGATATGTAGTTTCAAAAGCTTACAAATCCCTGCACTTTGTAATGAGGGTATTAAAAGGAAGTAGTACCTCTGCTAAAGAATTAGGCTATTTGTCACTTGTAAGACCTATTCTGGAATATGCCTCGGCGGTTTGGGATCCATATCAAGTAGGGCTCATCAATGAGTTGGAAATGGTACAAAGAAAGGCCGCTAGATTTGTGCTCAGTGACTTTAATCCCAGGAGCAGTGTGAGCCGTATGTTAAAGAAACTTGGGTGGGAATCACTGGAGGCTAGGAGGATGAAATCTAGACTCTGCGCTATGTACAACACGTATACAAATCAACCAGCATGGGGCGAGCTTAGCAAACGATTGGGAAAGCCCACTTACATGGGTAGGAGCGATCATCCTTTCAAAGTTAAGGGCCGACCACAGCGAACAAATTATGGTAAATATTCTTTTGTAAACCGTGCCATTGATAACTGGAACTCTCTACCTGCCGCAGTCTTAGAGCCTTTTCCCAAACATATAGGTGTGTTTAAGAAAAGACTGACTATTTGTGTAAATACTCCAGTTTAATTGTTGTATAATTGTTATTGAATTGTTATGTATAATTATGTATTGTTATGTATAATTATGTATTTGTTATGTATATCCAAATTGCCACCGGGGGACACACCCCCCATTGCAAATAAATGAATGAATGAATGAATAACCGATAGCATGATACAGAAAGTATGTTTTCAACAATCACTAGAATATGTTTTTCCCCGGCAATAGTAGAAAAGATAATTTTCAATATCAAGATTGAACCTTAAAAATATAAATCCCCTTAGTGTCATGAAGATTTCCTGATAATTCCCCAAGTTTTCTAGAATTTTTGAATTCCCTGATAATTAATTCGCTGTTTTCCATAGTAGTAAACACCCTGTTTTATAGGCTTATACTCGTATATGTGCATACGGTACTTACATGTTTCCACGCGACTTTCATAATTATATCACTTTAATATGTTCGCAATAGCATGCTGTACTTAATGAAAATTTCTAGCATTTAACAACAAGTTTCAGGTAATGGGTCATACTATGTCCACACAGTGCTTCCCAGTAGGGGAAGACGATCACGCTGTTTCGCCCCTGAAACCAACAATAATAAAACTGGTTCCGAGACCAATCCCCTAAAGCATTGTAGTTGCCGACATAAGGGAAAAACATCAGAAGGCATTAAGTGACAACTTTTATGTTTCTGTAGGTATTCGGAAACTATCAGCCTCCGTGGCTACGGCGGCAGCACGCCGGGCTCTCACCGCTGGGTCCGTGGTTCAAATCCCGGTCACTCCATGTGAGATCTGTGCTGAACTAAACGGAGGCAGACAGGTTTTTCTCCGGGTACTCCGGTTTTCCCCTGTCATAATTTCATTCCAGCAACACTCTCCACTATCATTTCATCTGTCATTCATTTAATCATTGCCCCAGAATATATATATATAGGCCATATTAAATGCACATACATCTTGTCTCTTATTTATCTCATGCATGAACTTCCCATGTCTAATTTGTATCAGTAAGGGCAGATAAACAGTTTGTTCCACCTAACTTTAAGACCCGAATTATTTTCGAAATTGTACAAAATATTGAAAATCTAAGTTCACGGGAATGTCTACACGTAAGGGTCTCACACTTCTGTTCAGTAAGCAGGATGGAGTTCAGTTAGAGTTTGGGATTATACAACAGGTTCACTGGTTATATTATGCCATGTTGAAAGTATTAGGGACCCCATTTTATGGTAATAGCGATAGGCTTATATGCGAAATTTCTTGTAATCCCTGTAACATTTATCCTTAAAAAAATGTGGGACATTTATTGCAAAAATATGCCATTTATGATGGATTTATCAGCGCGAAATATCGCGAGATGAGCCTAATAGCGCGAAATGAGTGTTTAGGGCGAAATGTCACGAAATAACAGATAAGCCTACATGCGAAACTTGTCAAACTGGCAGGTATTTAACTTAGTTTATTTATAAAAGCCATTGGAAAGGTGCACTTGTCCATGTATTGACACGTGACTGCTCAGAGAAGTTTCCTTCTAATAAAATAATCTTGACATCGAAATGGATTTCTCAGCCTACTCTAAAATTGTGGCAAAAACAGGACAATATTCGCCTTGAGACTTCGGAAACATTGGTTTATTCGTTTTCTGGACACAATATTTAAATGATGATTACAGAACTTCTTGATATTGTATCTTATTTCATGATAATTTGCATTGTTATGAAATAGCTTACTTAAACATCTTCTATTTTTCTATTATTTTACATCATACAACTTAAGAACAAGTTAAAATACTATTCAATAACGCATTAGTTAAGAAAATGTTAAAATACTATTCAATAAAGCACGAGATAATATTGTTTTGGTTCCTTAGTTTAGGGGCTGCGACAACGCGGTCATGTAGCCCCGTGTACTTTGGGTGTGTGTAGAATCTGTCAACTGGTGTTAATTGTGATGGCTGTATCAGTGTGTGTTATCTGTGATTAAGAGATAATATTGTATTCAATCGATAGTGTCTGAAAATTCAGAAATTCAAGTGTGGCTAGTTTTGGGTTTTAGTGATTTCTATCTACATATATAAATGGAAAATAATCACCACTCTGATACCATTTATAACACCACTATGCATGGATTTATTTCACCTTTAAATAAGGTATCTAATTAAAGTTAGAAACCACATTCAAAAGCAGAATTAAACATGAAAACTGACAATTTAAGTTTTAACTAATTAACAGTAATTCAAATAAAATCTCCACCTCAGAACTCCTTATTGTAGAATATTTGTCCATGACAACCCCTGCTAAAAATAACCAAACTGATTGTAAACTAAATTATAACATCTCTTCATTATCAATTGTGAATGTACACAAATATTTACAGCCAAGAGAAGACATCTGTATAAGACTTTTGTAAGAATGGGCACATCTAATATGCATATTAGCATGCGTGATTAGACCGGCCATCAGTACTAACATAAGCCTCAGCCAATGGTAGCCCAAATTCTACAAAAAGCAAACAAAATTCTATCCGTGAGCATTAACACATAACAGCCTTGAGCTTAGTTCCCAAGGCCAGTTCAAAGATTGATGGCATATAACATTTGTGACCGAAGCTTCAATGTGAAAAACTAACTGATCCTTAGCCAAAATAGAGCACTTGCCCAAGCATGTTTATGCAGATATAAAAAGAGGATTTAAAGAAATCAAAAGCATAGACCTCCAAAAACATTAAATAAATAAATAAAAAATGAAAATAAAAACAACAGTCTACAAAGCAACTGCTCCTATTCATTTGAAACTGGATAGTTCTTTGCATGGAAATAACAGAAGCTTTAAATATAGAAAAGCTTTCTTTTAGTACTGTTTTCACAGAAAAGAAACAATAATTTAGATGCCTTACCTTGCGTCCCTGATGAAGAAGAGATAACTTGGGCCGCAATTAAGTAGAGCACAAAAACAATATATTGAACCCAATTTTAAAAATCAATACAATCTCCTCAATTGGGTCTAGAAACAGCAATTCATCTTTTATTTAGATTGAAACACATTCAGACATCTCAGAGATAAATGTACAGAAAGCTAATAGCTGGATTAGCCATTAAATTCAGAAAAATGTCCTGTTATATCCATGATAAACCAATATTCATGACAGTAGAAGTTTTCCTAAAGAAGAAATATTGTAAAATAATACCATACAAAAATTAATTTTATTGGTTGTCTACCACCCTTGTGCTGTGGAAAAACTGAAATGAATAACAGAAATCAATATTCTGGAAGACCTAATGCAAATTTTAAGAAATGTCAAGCCTTTATATTTCAAAATACCGTATCTGCATACAAATGTTTTTTAATATAAATTACGATTAGCATAGCATCTCAATGCGGTACGATTACTAGTTCTTCGTGTCATAAAAAACTGAAATGGCAACTACTGTGATAATCCATATAAAATACAATTAGGATGAATGGAGATTACTTAAAATGAAGCACTCACCATTGACTATATTAATTATAACTAACTACAGAGCCAAAGGATTCACTTTAAATCATTAAGTTCTATCCAGACTAAACTCCTCATAAATTAATGTTATTAATCAAATTTAGAGTTTTACAAGTATACAAAGCTTTGAACCCGTTTTTCAGTGTTGCCTTTTAACAACTGAAAGTAACCATTCAATTTTTAGAAGTATTTTAACCCTGTATACTGATTCACACACTGTTTCATAATTGCCTGCCAATTTTTTAAGCTGATAGCAGTGCAGCAAAAAAAATCCTCTGAAAACAGATTTTTCATTTTAAACGGCCAATTTTATTAAAGTGGAGATTTAATCTTCCACAGTACATTGGCATTGCTCGTGGTATTTATATCTTGCAGTGGCCAGTCCTCAAGAACTAGCCAAAGTCTCGCTGATCTGTGCCATACACCTACCAACTAACAATCCCAACAGGATGCTGCATTGATAGCCTCTAAAATAATTAATTCCACTGAAGTAATAACAGGTTGATTACATAATAATTATAGCATCATGTGCGATTTATAAGGGATTAATACTTAGGTTTTTCATGTTGGATCATAGATAATTTACAGTATATTACAATTAGGAAAGTGTTGAGGAACACTGATCTACAGTACATTCCATTAGGCTGAACCTGTAGTTCTATCAATTTTCAACACTTCTTCAATGAGATGGATTCCTAAGTAAATGACAACATGCATCACAACTATCTCTCTACATTTATCTCTGAAAAATTGTACCATTTAAATAAAAGATATGATTACCACATGAAATTTGAGAAATATATTTTATACTTTGTTTGACATGCATTTTCCAATCAAGTAAAATTTTGCACTCTTTTATAATTTCACAACAATTATGAATTAGTCCAACAGCAAGAATTTCACAAATACATAATGCAACCACACAAAGAACTGCCCATGAATAAGTAGTAGATTTATTAATTCTATTTGGTGTGCAGTGAAAGAAAGTGTAAGTTAATAATCTGCATAACAGCAAACAATATAAAAACCACAAACACAAGAACTGATCATGTCTGTTCTTTGCATAGTTACGGTGCAAGACTTGAAAGAGCTGAGAAGCGTGAATGAATAGTGAAGTGAGATCAGAAACTGGTGCTAGCAGCAAATCTCAATTATGCCACAGATCAATAAGTTTGAATACGATAAAAATTATTAATGATCCTATTCTCTCTTATCAAGATTCAACGTAGCAAATTAGTCTACAACAACTTCAGTTGAGAAAAAGCTGCAATTAAACTTAAAACTATTTTCAAAAATATCCACACAAGTGAATAGGTCTATGCCCCTGTAAAAAAACGTTCTTCTATACTACAAGAACAGTTACATATTCAATTAATGGATTACTGTAATAATATAAAAAAGCAGCATACATTTCACACCTCTGAGGATACCAATAACCTGGTTAATACAAGGTAGCATTTATGTCCTCTTCAACCCTTACATATAGGCTAGCACAATATCACCAAAACTAATTTCTCCTTTACGATATCCGAAGTATAAGAAGCTTTCATACATCCTCATTTAGATGATTAAAAGATACACCACTAACTTATCTTTCACCTTCGTATGAAGAACCATGTAACGGTGCAAATGTTTCTACTATAATGACACCTACTGTAGATGAGGCTTGCTGCTATATGGTTTTCTATCTTTGAACAAGCTGATTTAAACCTTCCAACTGCTTCATTCTCATCTACTTCAGTCTTACTCTCATTAGCCATATCAAACCTAGAACCTTGAATGCAATAAGAAGAAGCTGACGAATCATGGCCAATTTAATAGAACCCAAATCTACAAGGCAAATTTAGATTGTAAAAAGCAATAAAGACAAAAGCTTGCATTCCGTATGTTATGCTTCATGGTGAATTCTCATTCATTCTGTTTATAAGACTTCTTTACTGTGAATATTTATTAAAAGAAGCAGGGCAAGTATAAAACTAGATGAATTTCACAGGTAGAGAGGTTAAAAATAGTTCATCAAGTTTGTTTTATAAATGAATGAATGAATGAATGAATGAATGAATAAAATGTAATGTTGAATAATGGGTTATCACTTGGTAGTACAAACATAAACTAATAAAACTACAAAAATAATTGTAATGTTGTGATTAATATAAAGACCCTCAGTTCAGAAATATCATTAAATTCGACAATGCATCTTGTCCAGCAACATTCCTAAGTTGATTGCAATTGAGCATAACAATATTGCAAATATAAAGAAGCATTAAAATGCCTGAATCTCTACACACAAACTCTGAACACAAAACCATAAAACATCAGGACTGCATAACAAAAATGTTTAACTATGTAGCTGTTTTATCATATAATTATTTTGTTGAACTTTGCAAACAAAACATGTTGAATCTAACTAAACACTGAATGCAGTTATGGACAATAAGTTTCATTGTGAAAACAAGATGTTACAAAAACATTATAAACAAATTTCACTGAAGTGGTGGATTGATGGAGAAAAGTCAGGGGCATAAATTCACTTGACACTGAACAAAATCCGGGTGTTAATAACAACATAAATATACTCTACAACTGCATGAAGCTACTGTTAAAACGTATAACCTGTATTCATTGATCCCACCCCCCTTCAAAATTAAACAGCATGCACTAAAACAATTTTGTACTATACATACTGTAGATACTGTAGATTTAGGAGTATTTGTATTTGTAGGAAACTTGTCGATTTTTATTCTGAAGCTGAAGCCACCCCTTCATAAAACTGCTCGACTTTATCTTATACACTGTATCTCAAGTATTCATCTATTACTTCAGATCACTAACCTACAATTTCCCTCAACCGTGGCCTTCTATATGCATTAGTGTTAGCCCACTTGCAAACAACCTCTAAAAATAAATAAAAAAGTGTACATCTAATATGAGCAGCACTTACCTGGAAGTGCAGAATGATGGTCCAAATAAGACCCAAAATGAGTTTCGGATTGCCATCAACAATATCTTCAGCACGAATGTTCACGAGTTTAATCTGAAACAGAGAAATCATTTACAATGAAGTATCAGTAGGACCCCATATTTAAATACTATATAAAATTAAATTTACACTGAAATCTCTGTAAATTAAGTAAACTTTTTGTCTGTCTGCCTGTTTGTTTGTTTGTTTGTTTGTTTCTTATGGGTTGGCGTCAATGCTCCTAGAGTAAATGATATGAAAATTCACATGCAAGTAAAACACACCCATAAAATAAAATTAGATGACAAATTATTTATTTAATACAATGGTGTGAGGAAGTCACAATTCCCTGCAGTAAGCCAATCACACAATCAGCAATCTTCTCTTGAAATCGCAATTCCAGGTGTGAGAACGACTTGCTGATCTAAGAATATTGCGAGGTGACATGTCCTGACATGGATGTCACAACACAGCTCTAATGCCTGTATTAATTTACCTCAATAGAGCCTGTAAGAAGTCGCAAGTTATCAAACACTGCACACCATGGACTGAGGAAATTTTACGTTGGTAAGGGTCAGCAGTAAATGGTTGGTCTTGAAACTGAACTTGAGCTCTGCTACCAGTCTGAATCCGGCCACAGGCATGGATGTGTACATATTGTCTTTAATTGTAAGATCATTCGATTTATATGATATAATATACTGTATAGGCTACATTACAATCATCTTCCCTCATCACACCAAGACACATAATACTAGTAAAATAAATTAAATTGGAGCTGGCTAACATAAAGCCAACCAATATTTCTAAAAAAATATAAAAAAATAGAATTTGCATTCTGGCTGATAGTTAATTTCTCTGATCAGCTGTCTATATTTATTTTTGTCGCCCTAGTGGTCTTTCTTCCAGGTACCTAATTCTAGGCATAAGGGGAGTTAACGAGAGATGAATGTAAATAGGATAATGATTTGGAAGCCTTTCCTAGAGTCGAAAATTAGAAACTACGATGAGGTTCGAACCCACAACCCGTCTGGCTTGGTGCTGAGACCTCGCCCATTAACGTGTAGCTATCCTGGTAGATAATTTCATAACGTACATAGACTATACATTTAGGGTAAAAATGCCCATGGCCTTGTGAAGCCTGCCGTTATTGCTACATTTGGAGGATTGGGGTATATTTACCATCAGCCTGGTGTACTTGGGCGTAAGTTGAATTTGTCTCTTACAAGGCAGTTGAGAGCATTCACGGGCCCTAGGACAAGGTCTTCCGGGCCCCTCCATTTTTATTCAACCTGTGATATAATTTTGAAATAACGATATTACAATAAGCCTACAAATCTTTGCCCCCCCCCCCCCCCCAAAGCTCCATGAAATTTAGCTTTCCCAACTGAATATGAATTTACTTTGCTTTTAGTTATTCAGAAATTTCCCTTTCTCTCTCTTTTTGGTTGTTCTTTAACTTGCAAGATTTTAAGCACTGTGCATTCAAAATTCCATTTTCTTCGAATTTGAACATATTCAGGCACCACAAGAATAATTCAAAAACGTATGAAGTAAAGAGTCATTTTTTTTTCTGAGATTGAATTAGAAACTCTACGCTCCATACACGTTATAAATTAAATGGTCAAATCAGGCAAACTTGCCTTTTCCGCGGAAGAAAAAAGAAAAACACAATGGTTATTTATAAAATTAATTATATGTCATCCTTGTAATGTTTGGGGCTACATGACCGCGTTGTCGCAGCCCCTAAACTAAGGAACCAACTTGTAATGTTTTGGATACTATTCGCTGTATTTACATCGAACAGAGTCATATCAGCAAAATTTCATAATAGTTTTGACATTAAATTAAGTTGTCCAGTCGAACTCGTTTTACCGCTTCGAGCCCCTCAGCAAATCCGAACCTATAGCCCCGCTTATCCCACCTTCTCGTAGGGCCTTGTCACTTATCAATGTGACCAACTATTGCGACCGAGAATTGGGGTAGCTGCCCTGGAAGTTGAAATATAGCAGGCCTAACATTTGTCTGGAGGGAGTGTAGAAAAAACAACGGCACTCAGGATGGCCGCTATAGTGGGCAGATCAAAACATTGGACTAGTCAGCCATGTGATATAAGCATAATTAACTGACTTCAAACGTCATAATAATTATTATGACAAACATGCATATGGCAATTGTTTGTCCATTGATTTATTTGAAGAAGAAAAAAATCCTAAGACCTAATACGCCTTAGCTTACAAGACAAATTTTACGTTGCAGAATGGCTTGCCAGTAAAAATATTGGCTTTTTTTCTTCCTACCCTCAGACGCACGAATATATTTTTGCTACGAAATACATTTTACAGTTGCATTGAGGGAGGGGCACCCAATGCCTACAAAATTTAAGAAAAACGTAACTGTGTGTTCAAGTCCAGTCTCCTTGTGTGTATGTTGGTGTGTTACTGCGTTCAGTTGGTAGTATACTAGCGAGCGATTCTAGCGCTCCAGTGATTCTCAGCGCGAACTAGTAGCTTATAACTTCGTAACAAGGTGCTGCTACCTATGAACGAACGCTTGGACTACTTGTTGAACATGTGACGCGTTGGCTGAGCGTGGGCGCGTGGTCCGGAAGGACAGGATGGAACGACAAGTTTTGACAATCACAAAATGGGCGTAGCCGTCTTTCTTTCTTTCTTTCTTTCTTTCTTTCTTTCTTTCTTTCTTTCTTTCTTTCTTTTCGTCAAATTCAATTTAAGAATAACAATTACAATTGCACACATGACAAGAGAGTGGGAGTTCACAAAGCAATTTGTACGAAGTATTAATATTATGTCATTGTTTCTTTTATGGGCTTTGCGACATCGTGGTCATGTAGACCCGAATAATTGGGTGTGTTTGGAAACTGTCTAATAACCTATGTTATTGTGATGGCTGAATTAATGGGTGTATTTGTAATCGGGCCTAGGAATATGTAGGATGCGGTCGTGGCCGTAAGTTAGGTACCATCCCCGCATTCGCCGGAAGTAAAGTGGTGAAACAACGGAAAACAACCCCTATGATGACTGAGGTGGGAGTCGACCCCACGTCTTCTCAGTTTCGCCTCATAAGCCGGAGTGTACTACCGTACGTTCCTCCAGCCCTCAGAGCAAAATTATATTTCTTGACTGAGCCGGGACCTCATCAGTGACAACTAAAAATGCTAGCCACTGTGCCACGAGGAGGTCTTATTAATTAATGTTAGGGGTTTGAGACATCTTGGTCATCATCTCCATCCACATGGGTGTATGTTGAACTTATCTCGTAACCTGTGTGTTTAAGATGACTTAATGTAACTATTATTAGGGCCGGGGATTGGGGTGAATGCCCAGGGACCTTAAGGTACCTTCCCGGCAATTAGTTGGAGTTTGCAAACTCCGGCAGAAATCCACACTCAGGATGGCCACTGGCGCATCCGTGATTCGAACCTCATTTCCCAGGACTTACCGCAGATATGGAGCATGGCGTTACGCCAATGGATCATGTTAAAGAAATATGTAAAGCAAAAACACAGATTATCTAACTTTGAAGAGTTGTTTGGTGGAAAACGTGGCTTATGATTGTGGTCTCTCTGCGCGGTTCGAGTCGCCTTCCATATATTTGATCAGCTTTTCATCTTATTTCTCCCTGAATTCCCGTTTCTCTTGCTTTAAAAGAGTGTTATATAGCCCACATTCATTTTAATGTCGCTGGCAGAACCGCGACTTCGCGAACGAAACTCGATTCGTCGTGATATATCGATTTGATAAGCTGCCTGTGATTAGTTAGTTAAAGTGATTTCACTTCTAGATAGCTCTAGCGAACTGAATCGTCAAGTCGGAAGTAACTATGGCATCACTATCATTATAATAATTCTTAGGGTAGATTTCTAAACTTAAGGAATCTCTACATAGTATGAAACAAGACCCCGATTCATGGATGTAACGGGTAATTTCGAGAGCCACTGGATGGATTTTGAAGCGGTTTTCTCCATTCTGTAAAGGATATCTCGAGGAAATGTTCAGTACAAAAACATTCATTTATGACCATAGGAAGCCGAGCAATAACGATTTCAGTGAATCGAGTCGAAGAAAACCCTGCCGTCCGTGCGCCTATTAAGCTTACGCTGGGTAAACCGTTATAAATATCTATACAGGCCTACTATGTTCAGCATGAATAGTTCTACAAAAATGACCGCGACTGCATATCTCTTATCTTTAATACATCGCCCCGTATCAGTGTTTTTACGTTTTCATTTCTTCCAACTATCTCCATTCAGTGGAAATTTAAATTACTAGCTTCGGAGCGAGTTTACGGGCTATGGAGCGAGCTCATCACCCCATCACCAAACCTTCGAGTCGTGTCGAGTTAAGACTGCAGAGAAGAGTAAGTTATAGCCTATGTGGAGTTTCGCTGTTCACCTCGGCTTTTCTGAATTGCGCCTGGGACCTGCCGCCCGTGCACCTGGGTAAACCATTGAAGATACCGGGCGAAGCTATTTGCTAATTAATTATATTTGTTGATGACATCTTTACCATTGTATTGGCCATTCTTTTAAATGTGCCCGAATCTAGTAATATGACGAAGAACTGTACAAACCCTCACCTTTCTGTAACGGAGGAAGTCCAGCGCGATCTGCACGTTCTGTAGCATGTGAAACCTCATCCGACCCCGCTCGCGTGGCTGAAACACACAAACAAATAATATGTAAGCTATATGCATCATTGTATCAATCAGCAAACTGCTGAAACCAAAAATCTTACAATAAGATAGAAAATAATGTGATATTGCTTCCTAGTAACTTACTTATATAACATCTCCAAAGAATGAGCTTTGTTTCAGATACAAGTAGCAAAGGAAAAAAACTCAAGATAAAATACTATAAGGAATAATATTTTCTTTTAAATAAATATAAATAGCACATCATGGCCGGGACTAGGAAAACTGAATTTAAGCGCAAAAAAATTAGAAGAAATGGCTAAATACAAAATTCCGAACATACGCTCGTTAGTCTGTAAAATTAGCATTCTAGTAACAACAATTTAAGAGGAGAGCGATTTTTTTCATTCGTACATCTACCACACAACGTTACCTTGCTCCTACCCTCTTCTAGCGTATTTTCAACCCTGCTTAGCATGCTCCTATTGCTCCAAAGGTTTGAAGAACTTCGAGTACGATTTTATGTGAAATGTAACAATGCACACAATTCAATGACTTTTAGAACTTCATTCACAGACAACTACTATGAAGTCTCTTTAAACGTCTTCGTGTTCAAACTGCCTTAGGCAAAGAAATGCTTTACACCCCCAACCCCCATCTTCCCATTTTCCACTGATAAGAGATCAATGCAATTCGTAACTTACATAGGCAAAACTTTAAAAACTGCAAAGGTGTCGACATTATGTTAAGGAAATAGCTGGAATGGCATTAACAGCTTTTTAAAACACATGTGGCTGCCTAATTCGTAAAAAAAAAAAAAAAAAAAAAAAAAAAAAAAAAAAAAAAAAACTAGATAGGTATGGTGTTGCAAACCCAAAACATACTGTAGAATCATGAGTATGTTTTTCGTATTCGTATTATAAGTACCACCCAGGCTTCAAGGAATGGGAACTAAGTGCGCTTGCACTTGTTGCCATGGTAACTGGGTGTGGGAAATTTGTCCTCGCAACACTCTCCAAGGAGTGCGATAAGTGCACTTGCACTTGTTGCTATGGAAACTAGGTGTGGGAAATTTGTCCAAGCTAAACTATCCTCGATAATTCCATATCGTCCCACCTCTGGCAAACTAGCGAAAGTGCAAAAATAGCGAATCTGCAATCTATATCATAGAATTACTATTAATATAAGATCTACAGTCTGGCAAAGTATTGTATCTGTAGCTCGTTCCGTTTGGCAACAATTAGCTCTTCTTTATTTACGAAACTGCATACAATGGGATTTTGACAATGGTAAAGTAGCGAATCTACACTTTGGTTAGTTTGCCGTAGTCATCACAATGGCATACAACAATGTTGACTACAGCAAAGTAACGAATGTGTCAGATTCGCCTGATATTGAGAATGTAATGATGTCAGATAGCTGCGAGGGACAACAAAAATATGCCAACTTTGTTTGTATGTGTCTAGAAACAATCAAGGAACACCAAAAGCTCCATCAGATTGATCACATTTATTTTGAGCCAGGGCACATTTTAATGGAATGTGATTCTATTAATCAAACAATATATACGACTGCAAAGAACCTCCCAGTGTGCACTCCTGAAGGATGGGTTCAACAGATACGAAATGCATGCAAGAATCCAGCACCCTACAATGTTTCTTGATTGGTGCACGCTGACTTTATAGATTTCAGCCCGAAAAAGAACAGTTTTATATCGGTTGAAGGTAAGAATCATTTGCCTTTCCGAAATCTGTTTGGTTTCGTTATACAAAGGTTCGTTCTCAGGAACCGAAAAGGCCGCCCATCAGACTGTCAAGTAGTGAAACCTTACCCTGCAAGATTCTGCATCTCCGGTGCAAAATTAAAGTATCAGAAAAATATTTTCTATAACCTGCAAATTCCAAAGGCTTATCATGCATTTTATGAAACCCTTCCGTCATCAGAAACTGTGAGAGATACACTCCCCGAACCTGATGATTCAGAAGAATCAGATTTTGAGTAGATTGTGGTATGCTAATTTATGTAAGTTATTAATTTATTGTAATTAGCCTACTTTTCACATTTTGCAAAAATGAGGAAAAAGTAGACTTATGAGATTGATCCGGACAAATGTGTGTCTGTCCTTCTGTCTGTGTGCCTAAATGGCTGCAGAAATCAAAACCAAATTTCGTATGAGTAAATATATATATCAGAATATCTCCAGCCCATGTATGAAAATTATGTCAGTGCTACCAACTGCTGAAAAACCTCAATTGAAATTTGAGCTCCATGTTGGATATCTTGGAAGGTATGCATGGGAGCTATTCCAAAATTGCCACACATATAGATAATATTTCAGTTTAATTTCCAGGAGGCCACACATGGCAGTGTTGCCAAAATAATTCTAAGCCTGCTGATAGGTCCAATTTTTAAATGCATTTAACTTCTACACTATCAATTGGATTTCAACCAAATTTCGTATATAAACAGATATGACTGAGCGTACTCTTAAGAGCCACCAGGGCTGCCAACTGTTAATAAAGGCTGTCTCTATTTTCTTACCCTATTATCAATATATCAGAAAGTATGTAATCCAACAGCTCTTAACTTTGCGCACGTATAGTACCTGCCATTCTAGATTAATTTGGAGCAACTAATATACGTCAATGCTGCCAACATGATAGGTCAAATTTAAAATTACATGTAACTTCTATACTAACAAATGGATTTCATCCTAAATTGGCACAACAAGAGATCATAATATTTCAGATTATTTCTGACCAACACATGCATGACATTGTTGCCAACATGATTTTACGCGCGTTGATAGATCCAATGTCTAACTGTATGTAACGTCCATGCTATCCATTGGACTTCAACCAAATTTTGTATTCTCAACCTTAAGAGATGGACTTAAGAATATATTCAGTCACCAGGGCTGCCAACTGTACTGCTTTATTAGGCTACATTATACCACGTATATTTCGAACTAATTAGAAATTTCGATATTACCAATTTAATTTCGACATTATTCTAGATAGGTCCATATAGATTAATCATTGGCATGAATCTTACATTTTAAGAAAAGTAGGCTCTTTAGTTCGTCACGGAACTTCTTGTGTTTTATTGTGTTCAATTTTTGAAGAAAATTATTGGAATTTAGACTTTTTCCTTTAAATGGAAGTCTAATGGTCTAAAAATTAATTTAAATAATTGTTTCTTTTGTAATTGTATTGCAGATTCGATACTTAAGAACAGTAATACTAGAGATAATAAGATAAAATCACTCTGGCAAAGTAACGAAACTGCCATTTAGGCCCTTAAAATTAAGACAAGAGCTAACATCAATGCACCCTATAAACATGTTGGTTAACCAGTCTACTGAGTATTAAAAAAAGAAAATAACTGGATTTTATGCAAGTAGATGAAACTTGTTTTAGCTCTCCTGTAAAATGAAGAATTTTCACTTTCGCTAGTATGCCAGAGGGGGGACGATATAGAACCCCTAGGCCAAACAGCCACATCAGGCCACAATGTGGGTATATTGCCATTATTGCCTCACAAAAAACATTGTCAGTGCTGGTGGCGGTGGTAACTGCTGGATTAAGAGAGGGAGCATCGAGGCCATTTGAATTGAATGGGCTAATTAATTAACTAATGTTCAGAGAATTCATGCTAGATTCAACCACTGACTTCCGTTGGTATGCACAGGTCTGATCTGTTAAGAGGAGGAAATGGAGAGGAAAATGAAGAGAAGGGGTGGAGAAGGCGGATAGAAGACTTGCTTCATTTGTGTCACAGAAGGGCTGGCATTTAGTTGTTGACTTATTTATTTCGTATTTTTTAAAATAATATATTTATTTTCTTGAACAATGTTATGGATATTAACTTAAAAATAAGTGCGGAATTAGACTGATCATATTGCTGTTTTACACCAGGTATAGGAGCGAGAGAGAGGAAAAGACTACTAGCTTTTGAAACCTGGTGCTATAGAAGGATTATGAAAATCAGCTGGAAAGAAATTGTCTTTAGTAGAGTGGGAGAGAGAAGATGCTTCCTTAAAAAAAATAAAAAAAGACTGAATCACCTCGTGGGCCACATACTGCGACACAATGGATCGCTTACGCTTATAATCGAGAAAACAGTAGACGGGAAGAATTACAGAGGAAGACCCCGACTGGAGTACATGTGTCAAATACTGGAAGATATGAGTTGTGGCTCAAACTGTGAACTGAAGAATAAGGCGGGAATAATGGCGAGCTGCTGCCAACCAACCTCACGGATGTTAACCACTGAGAGAGATTGCGGATTTAGACAGAATGTCGCGTTTTGTATTCAATGATTTATACAACCCATACACGATAAAATGTTAATTTTAAGAACAGAAGTTATGTCACAAATATATATTACTTTTCATGTTAACCATAACCCCCTTAATATTGCGTATTTAGCAGACCTTCCCCTACAACTTGAAGCTTGCTAGCACATCCATTAAGTTCTCCGCCCACGTGTTAAAATGTCATGGGAGTTCAATTACCCTGCGACATATCCGGCAAAATAGTGAGCAAACGACTGAACATATTCCATCGCAGCACTAAGTTATGTCGGAGTGAATCATATTATAATTGAGAACCCTACGGCAAACTCGATCCTTGTTACGGAAAGTTATGACCGTACCTTATTTCACTTCACCGCGTCATCACGTCTTTGAAACAGACACGCAATTAAAGGGAACAATGCTTGACGGACGAGGAGTATACACGAAGATTGGTCTGGACTGCCTCGGAGGTATTAAAAAAAAGACCGACTGAAACGTCCTCCACTTCGCAATGAATAACAAGACAAATATCCATCGACATGTTAAAAGAAGTTGAGTTTTCAACAATAAAGTATCGTGTTCGAAGAACATCTCAGGAAATTCATTTGTCCAACCCACACAGTCATATATACAGTGAGTACGGTACTGTGTTTCTATTTTTAAAAAACAATTAGCTTAGTTATTTCAATTTTCAGTTACGACAGAAACAAACAGACTTCTCTCTCTGAGTTCCAGCAACCCCGCGGCGTAGCCATGCGCATTAAATCGCTAACCACGACCACGACAGCGAGCTGTTGCTATTCTGGATATAGGAGGTTCGAATCCCGGCGCTGTCAGCGGCTATCCTGAGCGTTCTATTTATGTCTAAATATTAGACAGCAGCATAGACATATTTCTAGTATTTCATTAATATAAATTCACATCAATGTTGTTTAGGAACTGGTATTTGTAACAAGGTTCTCAACCACCATACCGTAAAAAAATAAAAGCTCTAAAATAACAGCTTGCAATAGTTTCAATGCAGTAGCCATTTCAGAAAGATAATGAGTAAATACCTCGAAGCAATGGCAAATTAAGGTGATGACTGAAAAAAGTTATAGTCAGGCAACCAGTGTTGGACCACTATGTTATAAATGGAGTAACACAAAGCTCATCATCATCATCATCATCATCATCATAGTTATTTAGATATCTCTCCAGGGGGTTGTGTAGGATTGGAGTGGACAAGATGCCTCCATCTAATTCTATCGTTAAAAATGTTTTCTCTTTGGATATCTTGTAACGTAGTTTCTTTTCGCAGTAGATCATTATTTTTTATCGAACCGCCTTCTTCTGGGATGTCCACCGGGTCTCCTTCCAGGTACTATCATATCCAAGTGCTATCTGAGAATTCGTGTCTCTGGCATCCTTTGCTCAAGCCGACCCATTTAAGGTCACCTGCATATCCCATCCAATGTAGTCATTTCTGTTTCGGTCCATTAACGTCTTTTGCACAGCAGATATTAAAATTTCATTTCACAAGCTTGTAATTTGCTACTGTCCCTCTATTTTCACTAGTTGCATATCTTTGTGGCTTTAAAAGTTATTTATATGTTTACGGTACCGAATCCCTATACTCACTAATGTGTTGAAAGACATCAATTGTGCCTATTTCAATTTTTAATATAATAATTTTAATGGTCTGAATTTTTATGCAAGGCACCAAGCATATTCATAAAAAGGGCAGGAATCTAGCACGAACAAATATTAAGAAGACGCTACGAGAGCAAATTACCTGCCTTCTTGTTTCATGCATGAAGTAGATCTCTAACACACTGCGGAAGAACAGCTGATGTTTTTGTATGTTCCGACTACTTCAATCGCCAGGATAAGCGTAAAGAGATGATGCTAACTTGTATCGAACAAGAAAAATAAAAGTCGCCACGGCAATCATCCAGGCGACGCGACGTCTTAATCTTTCAAGGAGCGAACAAAGAAAGCAATATCATAATTACCAATTTCATGCCAGGAGCTACTATACTTCATCAACTTCTTTCCCTCGTTAAGTGTACAAGTGCAGAAAGAAAATGACGTCGACACTGAGATCCAGCTAAGAATGAGCCCTCATTAACAAGCACACTTAGCCAATGTTAAGTACAAAATTGTGCAACAGCTTACTATTAAGATGTCAAATGGTATTCAAAATCATACAAAAAATATAAAGAATGCAAATGGTAAACCAACATTAGAGACAGGACAAAAAATTCCCATCAAAGAAAGTTGGTAGTTATTTATAAATCGTATGGCTTTTTGTTGCCGGGAGTGTCCGAGGACATGTTCGGCTCGCCTGAGTCTGTAGCTGCTTCCAGCGGACACCCTTAGGATGAGCTACAAGTTCCGTTCAATTTCAAGAAGTTCCAACTTTCGCCACCAGATATCAATGATACCTAGTGGTGAACGTTGGAACTTTGATAGAGCGTTCCGACGAAATCCAACCTAACAATTTTGCTTCACACAAGTTTAGTATGTGGAAGGATCTTTTACATGCCATAAATCTATGACATGGGACCGCCGGCTTTACTTCCCCTCCGAAGGAAGTCATAGACTACTGAAGGTTTTTTAACGCTCTTAAAAAATCCAACGACTTCAGCAGGGTTTGAACCCGCTATCTCGGTCACAGCAGTTCAGCATGCTACCAACTACGCCACCGAAGCCGGTCAAGTTGGTAATAATAACGACAGATAATAGAGGATCAATTAATTTGTAAGATCTGCATATGAAGAAGGGGAGATGTCAATGTAAATGCAATGCTTCAAAGAAACTGTAATAAATCAGGAAGTGGTATGAAATTTGATGGGTTGAAACTTTACCCTTTTCCAATGATGTTACCTCATTTTAAAAAATTACGGAAAATTTTTGGATGTATTTTGGCTCCAAAAATTTTTGAAATTCAAAAAAATATAAATCTCACTTTTTTGAGAAAACTGGATAAGATAATACAATGAGATTTTGTATGCTGTTTTGACTCATATATAAGATAAATTCTATGTAAGGAATTCTCTCTAGGTTTTTTGGCACAGCAGTTATGATTTTTCAAATATTTACAGTATTATAAGTTCTTTCTGATGTGAAGTTAACAACAGTGAAAATTGAAAAGTATTAATAATACTGGAAATTGCTTACATGGAAATGAAGTTCTATTATAGTTCAGTAAGTGTGCTAAATTTTAGCTGAATATTCCACATGGTTTTGGAGAAAAGTGCACACATAGTTAAAAATTGGTAAGTTATGGGAAATTAAGAATAAAGTTTTGTGCTACAGTACTATGAATAATTCATAAACTGTTTCACTTGGAATTTAGAAGGATCCATATGAATAATGAAGATCATTAGCATCACTTTCAGCAACTCTCTTACCTCTTCTCATTTTCTGGGCAAACTGGGACATGTTATCAACAGCTTTATCTGCAGCGTCAACCCTCTTAGCATCAATACCCTTTAGTGTTTGTACCATATGGAGTCCAGGAGTGAAGCCCAGCTTCTTTATAACATTCACTCTACCTACATTTCCATCATTAAATACAATAGCAGCATCAAATGCTGCAATCTTAACCACATTTACTGAAGCAAAACTGATTTTTGGACACCGTTTCCAAATTAAACTATTGAAACTCTCATTAGGATTTTGTGTTTTGCCATGTGTGCACTTCTTCAACAACTCTGGATCTGCTAGGACTCTTAAATGTTGGTTAGATGGCATTCATAACTGCTTCAGGAAGACTATGCTTATGACTGTATTTATAGAAATATTATTTACATCCTCACTAGGAAGTTCACTAAATAATCTTCCCGACAGCTTTTGCCTAGAAGCACTTGGAGTAGTATTGTTCATATCCCTGGTTACCATAACCTCAACAGGGACCCATTCGCGTCTTCTGGATGGTATATAATTTATTCTTGGCCCCTTTATCTTCCGAAACACTCGTGGTGATCTACCCATAGCTATAAATGTTAACAAAACTCACTATAAGAAATACATTCACTATAAAAACTCAGTAAAATATAACGATTTCCAGACTCAGCAATTGAAACATTGTAAACACTAGTCAGTGCCTTCTATACGTGTAGTGTTATTATCTGGCTGTACAATAAGGAAGGGAAACACCATTTTAAAACTTTGCATGCAAAATGAAAAGAAAATCAGGTGGAATACGATACAAGGAGACCTACTAGTGTATGTCATTGCTGTAAAAACGGGGCGTGGCACTCTCTACTGCTGACCCTTATTTAATTGTTTTGAGGCACTTCCCTACAAGATATCCCTACGAAATTTTGGAATTTTATTCTTCAAGCAATGACGCTTGAAATAAAAAAAATGCCATTTTTATAATTTTTCATTGGCATCTTCCCTTAGCAATATTATTTCATGTCTGTTTTCTATTCTCGAGTGCTTTTGCAAGTTCCTAACCAGACAGTGAGGGAGGAAAATATGGATGTCGGTTGTTTCGTCGACTAGAATAATTCCAATCAAGCAACATCGAGTCATGTGAAATAAGTTGCAGAAGCACCTAACTACAATGGAAACTAACTAGATCAAAACGATCTGGAGTCTAAGAATATCAAGACAATAACGAATGTTACGGTTTAAATCACGTAGGCCTACAACAACAGGAGTCTGGAGCCAAAATTGAGTGGTTCAAATCCAGTAAGGTGGAATCAGGTTTGTGGTCTTTTTTTTTTTTAACCCTCCCTTCACCCGAATGATGGTTTGATAATTAACTTAATCTCGCAGCCGGACTTCACCTAGCATCTCAAGAGAACTCAGTGGAAAGTAGCGTTGCTGGTATTATCATTCTCATAGACTTACGTTCGAAGCATATTTCATTTTAATAAGTTTATTAATGCAGCCAATGGCCATGTACTTTTCTTTTCAGGACGGGTCAGGGAAGGGATATTGGAAGGAAATCGGCCGTGGACCTATTGAAAGGAACCGTCCCGGCATTTGCCTGGTGGTGAAAATGGGAAACCATGAAAACCATTTTCAGGACGGCCGAGGTGGGATTCGAACCCACGCTCTCCTGATGCCAGCGAGGCACGAGGAAGCACGTTAGCGCTCTCGGCCACCGCGGCTATTGACTTTCCTTATAACACTTCCTATTTTAGATAATTTGGGACTAACTGTAACAAAGATTCTCATGTGCATAGCAGTGAACCAAAACACCATAATTCATGAGTGGAAGTCCAGGTATTTCCTCGCAGAGCTCAAACAAATATATAAAGCGATATGGAACCCATCATTTTCAAGGTCTTTGTACCACAGGAAATTAAACTCTGTTCTAACAAACAAATCATTCTGATCATTAGACGATTCCCCTTCGCCATAACATAGAATAGATTTCTATATTAGCGGGCATCGTTTTAATCCGCAGGACAATAGCATTTCAAAAACACATGTTCCCTAGACCCGAGTGGCACAAGTAATTGGGGAAGGAAAGACGAACGCAATGGTGTTTGCAGATGATTTGATGATTTGGGTAAACAAACAGGAGGTGGTACAGGAACAGTTGGACGTGTGGAAAGGAATAATACAAGGATATGGGATGAAATTTAGCATAAATAAGAGTGAGATGGTGATCACAACAAGGAAGAAGGAAAGAACCACAACGGGAATAACAATTGGTGGGGAACAGCTGAAGAAAGTGGAGAGTTTCAAGTATCTGGGAAGCCTGATACAAGATAATGGAAGAAACTAGAGAGAAATAAATGAGCGGGGGAGACAGGCAACAGGCAGAAGCATTCCGGAGGAGTGTGAGAAGCATGTTATGGAGCAAGGATGTCCATCAGAACAGCAAAAATATCATATATCGGACGTACTATGTCCCTATCCTGACGTATGCCTCGGAGACCTGGGTTATGAAAGGAAGGGAGAAGAGCAAAATACAGGCCAGTGAGATGAGGTTCTTGAGAAGCAGTATTGGAGCTACAAAGATGGACAGAATAAGAAATGAGAGGACCAGAGAATTAATGAAGGAGGAATCATTACAGGATGGTATAGAGAAATCTAGACTTAGATGGTATGGACATGTAAAACGAATGGAGGAGAAGAGGATACCCAGGAGAGTACACGAGACGAAGTGGGAAGGAAAGAGGCCAAGAGGAAGACCGAGAGACAGGTGGCTGAAGGGGGTGGAAGAAAGCGTGAAGAAGAGAGGAGAAGACTGGACAAGCGTGGAGGCTGAGAGATGGTGGGAAGACAAAAGAGGTTGGAGAGGCTTGTGTTCCAAACAGACCCGGCCAGTGGCTGGAAACTGTGCAAGATGATGATGATGATGATGATGTTCCCGAGACATGATGGACAACCAACTGATGCTGCGAGTCCCCGCAAATGTTTAAATAACACTGATCTAAACCAACCATGACGGCACACAAGGAGAACACACACAAAGTACAGTATGTCTCACAAGGAAGCACACAAACGTCAAATTACGCCAGTTATTGTGCCACCACTGGTGATAAATTAAGAACCATGTTCATACTAAAAACTGTAACCACACTAAACGATTTTCTCCATCATAATACCTCCCGAAAAAGGTAATGGATAGGGACGTAAGTATTTTAATAGAGCGAGTTTACTTAATTATAGTCATCATAAAACAGTGGCAACAGCCAACCACTTTCTTCTCCGGCAACATGTCCCTCCTCGGCCTTGTGCCACTAACGGTGGACGGCGAGCCAGCTTTGGGCTTATAAAAATACATTATGGTATCGGAAATTATCTTTCTGGTAGAACAACCAACAAGATCTAGGTGTAGGTCATGATTGGCTAAGGACTTTGAGGTTTTGGCACGCACACATACAGTAGGTACTACTAAAACGTAACAACGTTACAAGTACCGTCACTTATCAAAAATAATAACGAAAGTACCGTTACTGTTACCATTACATATCAAAAATAATAACGAGGTTTCCATCAATAATAAAAATAATGTGTTTTATGTCTAGGGCTAGGATTTCTAAGTAAATAAATATTTTTTATGTAAATACATATTTTAAGCATTTTTTCTATAAATACCTAAATTCTCGCTCTTCACTTATTAGCACATAAAAATACATAATATTTACTTTTTAAGTCAGTATGCAAGATCTTTCCGTTTATTGCATTTTTTTCTGTGTTACTTCAACGGGAAATAACCTTTGATCAATCTAATCTTCATGCAGAGCATATGTCAGCTTGCAACTGTGATATTCTTAACTTGTCGCCCCGTGCCATTCGCTGTGGAAGCCGGGGATTTCCTTCTCCATAGCCATATTGCACCACCCCTCCTCCAGCTACCTTGAACCAGTTTAACTCACATGCAGTTCATTTCTGACACTGAAGTGTAAGGCAGTTCTAGGATGCCTAAAGTAAAAACAACTACAAGTTATCGTCTGTTGCACAATTTAAAGATAATTTTACTTCTGATGGGGGCGTTTTGTTCGGCCATCCATGTGGGAAAGCAATCAAGGCTGAATGGCGATCTCAAGTTACACAATACCTCAAGTGTAAGAAGCATATTTCCGCAGTTTCGCGCCTTCAGAATAAGTGTTTTGCGATAATTGTCGGACATTTGTGATGGACAACCTGAATATGTGTCTCGTTGTGTATTGTAATGCTTCAGCAGTCAGTGAGACAGAATAAATTGCATTCGTCAGTACTGCATATTGTTTATATTCACATTAATAAACTAAATTATAATTCAATATTTTTACTTTTTGTCACATATTTCAGGTCTTTTTAATACATAAAAAATAAATATTTCCCCGATTTTTAGCACCTAAAAATCCAAGCCCTAGTTATGTCTATACATCCGAAGTTTGGTAATGACACCTCAGTTCAAAGATGATGAAGATAATTGTTGTTTTAAGGGGCCTAACAACTAGGTTATCGGCCCCCAATGGATTGGGTATGGTGAAAATGTAAATGAAATGAAACTATACCCTGGCTAAAACTAACTACATACTAGAAGAGGGAATGGAAAACAAAAAGAAGAATAACGGAAACAAAAGACAGGGGTAAAGGAAACGCCCTCAACCCTCAAAGAATGAGAATTAAGGGACTTGGAAGAAAGGAGAGCCATAAACGGCAGAGCGGAAAGGGAAAGAGGAGAGGGAATGGAAGAAGAAGAAAAACCGGACCCAGCTCAGAAAGCCCTCGGGGTCGCCAACTCCCGAATTCACCAGACGTGAGCCCTTGAGGGTGTAGCACAATCTAGGGTGCACCGTAAGTGGTGGGGCTACACACACCCTGCCTCCTTGAGGGCCTTGCTCAGAAAGCAGCAGATACAATGACAAGAAAGCAAGAGGTATGAACCCTCGAAGAATGAGGGATCAGAAAAGATGAGACAAGGGCCATTTCAGGTGGGAAAGTGAAAGACTCCCTAGGCCTCGGATACCCTGATACCGTCGGGGTCGGAAGAGAACAAGAGTTGACCAAGGGAGGTCAACAGAAAAGATGACACAGAGGAGCCCAGTACAAGCAAGTGGAAGCAATCCCGGACTCAGTTGGGGTCCCATGGTCGCCAACCCACGTCCCACTAGATGTGAGCCCTTGGGAGGTCAGTTCAAAGAATGCCATAGCTTTATTATATATTTTATTTATTTATGATACCGACGACCTCATTCTGAGAAGAGGTTGCCACATTTTATGACAGTACCCACCAACATTTCGGAGAACTCTCAGTTAAGTAACGAGTTATCTTCTTTTTGCGCCACTTAATGACCAACAAGGACTATAAACCAGCACTGGCCCCACCACAATTTAAATTCACATGTCATTTCTAAAAAATGTCGAGCGTTTATAAAACAATTATTCATACAGCTTCAGTTTAGTTCCTTCACACATAGAGTCCATAAAAGGTAACATTAAAGGGAATCTGACGCGAACTATTTATCTCATCACGGCGCAGCATTATCTCCCAGAGCCTATCATTTTCCGCCTTAACCAGCACCAAACAAGGTGTGTCACAATGTGCCCTTCACTTTACACTTCTATAAATCTTTCGAGACACGAGTGATATTTGTGGGTTGAAACAGACGTGTCATTTGCATTGTGGTTTCCAAGTATCACCAGGAGTCGGTTCGGGTGTCGTTTGTGTCCCCAACTCCAGGAACCACGCGATTAAGACGCAGAGATGTATTCCAATTTTAGGCAGCATTATCGCACCGTAAACATAGTAAATTAGAGAAGACAGTAGATATTCAGCAACCTTTGATTCCTGTCGTCCACTTCGTTGCGTAGTGGCTGGCATTCTTGGCTGTCACCGTGGAAGCCCGGGTTCGATTCCCGGCTCTGCCAAAAAATATAATTCTGGTCTGAGGGCTGAGACGGGGTACACTCAGCCTCGTAAGGCAAAGCAGAAAAGAAGCGGATTCGATTCCTACCTCAGCCATCCTGGGAGTGGTTTTCCTTGGATTCCCACTTCTACTCCTGGCAAATGCCGGGATGGTTCCTAATTTAGGCCTCGGCCACTTCCTACCTCGATTACAAGTACACACACTAGTAGACTTTAGACATGGCAGTGACACAGGTTATCAGACAACTTCTACACACACACACACACACACACACACACACACACACACACACACACACACACACACACACACACACACACACACCAAGTACACAGAGCTACATGACCACTAAGTCGCGCAAAGACCCTAAAGAATCAACAACAACAAAATCACGGCAATGTGATGGACTACGTGGAATAGTTGGAAGTGCTACCCATCAAAATAAGATATCGCAGATTCCAGGCCGGCTCGAGTGTATGACTTTAAAAAGTGCTTAAAAATGAGTAACCTTAAGTCCGCAGATGTATTGTCACGTTGAAGATTTATTCCAGAACAAACAAACTTCCGGCAAATCAGCATCATTAAGTCCCAGCAGTTAAAAAGAATGTTAAACCCACAAGATGAATGCACATCAAGTTATCAACGAGATACTGAAAGTAATGCTCTGCTGTTGTTTCGGGTGTTGTGATACTGCAGTAGTGGTAGTGAATATTGTTTTACGCGGCAAAACATTGAGGTCTACCCAAGCTGCAATATTCTACTGAAATTAAAATTAATTAATTAATTCAAATTAAAATTAAATTAAATTAAAATTTAAAAAAATGGTTGGTTCCTCAGTTTAGGGGCTGCGACAACGCGGTCATGCAGCCCCATGCACTTTGGGTGTGTGTATAATCTGTCTGATAGCCGGTGTTAATTGTGATGACTGTATTAGTGTGTGTTATCTGTTTTTAATCCAAGTAAGGACTGCATACGATAATGTCAAGTAGTTCCCTACTTTCGCTACCAAATGCTACCGTCAACGACACCTAGCTGTGAACTTGGCTACTACTAGATGCCATCGCAACCAGCGCCTGGTGACGAACGTTGGAACTTAACAGCATTAATCAAACCTAACCTACAAATTTTGCTTCACACGCGTTTAGTTAGTGGAAGCTTCTTTTACATGCCATAAATCTATGACATGGGCCCGCCGGCTTTACTTCCCCTCCGAAGAAAGGCATACTGAGGGATTTTTAACGCTCTTAAAAATCCGATAACTTCCGCCGGGTTTGAACCCAAGACCTTGGACATAGAAGCTCAGCACGCTACCGACTACGCCACCGAAACCGCCAAAATTAAATTAAAAATACAATACAAAACAGTACAGTACAATAAAATAAATAAAAATAGATTTACGTATTAGGAAGTCATTTTTGAAAGCCTTCGTTTGGAGTGTGTCGCTCTATGGAAGTGAAACGTGGACTGTTGCCGTAGCAGAAAAGAGGAGAATAAAAGCGTTTGTAACGTGGTTATAGAAGATAGATGAAGATCAAATGGGTACATAGAGTAACAAATGAAGAGACATTAAGACGAGTGGGATAGGAGATATATTTCTGGCGACTGCCAATAAAGACAAGAGATGGGTTGGTAGGACACTAACGCAGACACCGAGGAATAGCAAACTCATCAGTTATGGAAGGAAGGGTCGAGGACAAGAATTATAGGGGTAGTCCAAAGTTAGAATATGTTAAACAGATTGCCTCGAATATCGGATGTTAGCTCAGGACAAGGAGGCATGGAATGCTGCATCAAGCCAGGAAAAAGACTGAAGTATCAAACAACAAATAAATAGTCACAGAAAGGAAGGAATTTACGCGGATTCCGAACCACAGCACGTAATATTTCAGTTCGAAAATCTCACAAGCATTAGCCGGGAGTCGAAGCGAGTCCACCTAAGTTAGATACAAACGGATTGACCACTGCGCCATCAATACACGCGGCTACACGACCACGACGCCGCAACGTCCCTGAATGAACGAACAACATCAGCATCAAGTTCTTTGCTCCAATCAATGACAGCAATATTCAATATCCTTACTTTTTATGGAAACTGGTTATCTTTATTCCTTCTCTAAATCCACCTTGTGGTGCAGTGGCTAGCGTTCTTGGCTGCCATTCATGATAAACGAGTTCGATTCCCGACTTAGTCAAATAACATCCGGACCTGACGATTGGAACGGGCACACTAAGCTTTGAGACAAACTTGAGAAGAGATAGGTTCGATTGTCACGCCAGCCATCCTGCAAGTAATCTGTAGTTTCCCACTTCTCCATGCAAATGGTTTCTAACATAACGCCATAGCCTGCATTTTTCTTCATTGCTACTTGATTAGACCCTGCAAATTATATCGGAAGCTCTCGAGTGTCCTCCAAACCTCACACGAAGACTCATATTGTTGATACGCTGAGCATGTGATATTATGCTGATACGGTCATGGTTTGTTTGTTGCTAATCATCTAGCAGTCTGCAGACAACATACTTGTAACGATTGAGGAGAGAGACCACCCACTAGCAGGGTTCAGTAGCTAGGTGCGTCTTGCAGATGCAGAAGAGAGGTCGTCCTTGGGGGCCGCACCTCCCCACATGATCGTCTAATTACAGGTCACAGAGACCCAACCATGACAGTACAGACCGCCACTTAAGACATGTTCAGGCCGACCTTTGACTCTCAGTAGTAATTCCAAACAAGGCGTGTCTCTTGCCACCAGAGTACCTGACACCTGATCTTCAGGCATCGAAACGTTCAACGATATGTCTTTAGCATCGCCCTACCTATAGATTCCTCACCAGCGTGTTATCTCTCTTGTATTCGCGCCTATTTTGTTACCGAAGGCGGGAAACGAATACAAACATCATTTTACAGCAAGTTGAAGATCATCTATTTATTTATGTGGTGGGGTGGTTCAAATCTTTCGAACTGATGAGCAGCTGTTGAGAATAATAATAATAATAATTTTACAACGCTATGCCCATCTGTGGAGTGCGATAGAACATATTGTGCTATAATGGTTTTCTTTTTTCAAAATCTCTCATCTGGACACTGAAAATCTTCCTCAGTTTTTCCGACCGGGTACTATTCTTCTTCGTATTATTATTATTACTAGCGGATCCGTGCGAGAACTCTCGCATAATGGGTTGTGTGCACCCCATGTGTACAGACTACCCGCCCGGCGCTAGTGCTATGTGGGCTGTACGCGACACAGTTTTGCAGGGGCTATCGTCTTGTTTACGTGTTTAAAAGCACTTTATAAACAAACAAATAAATATATTTCCATTGACTTTTCAAGAAATGCAAGATTTTTCATGTACTATTGAGACGATTTTGGTACAAACCACACCTACTAACTCCCTCTGGTTTAGGAGCTTGAGTTTTGTGAAACATACACCTTAGCGTATAGAAAAAAGAACTTGGATTCAGGGCAAGATTAAAAGTAGATGGATACAAACTGATAAAGCAGTAAATTGCATAAATAAGCAGAGGGAACCATAGCCAACTCCGTACAGGCCATAGAGGCCCGTGTAAAAGTGGAAGGTAGAGGCTTGTCCTCGTGAAATCAGCACTAGATGGGATAGAGTTGACAGCTCTGTGCGCGACTGCCTTTGCTCCCTGGGATTACCTTGGCACTCATTTCTGTTGTCGGCTGAGTGAAAACTTCGGGATATTTGTGATTCTGCAAGTGGCAGTTTTGTTTCTAAAATTCACTACCTGGGTGGAAATCGAACCCACTCCCTTGCAGTTAGATGCTGAGCGCTTCTACCAACTAAGCTACGCAGCCCCAAATTAATACATTTAAATTAATTAATTAATTAATTATATTCGGCACAAAACCAGCCACCAAACAATCCACCAAAAATACCAGAAGTGGCAGACAACAGCTAAAGCACAAGCACCGTGGTGCATAGGTGGCTCAAACGACCAAAGAATTAATAATTTAAAAAAAAAAACACGAGTTACCGGTACAGAGCAATATGTCTTGCCACTGATAAAGAAGAGATTGGTGAGTGAATTCCTATGTCGGTACAGTAGTTTTAGTTTCATGAAGTTTGAAGGGAAAGTAGGTATCCCACGGGAGACTATTCACAATGTCGTGAAAAGTGCTAAACCCTGCCAGACATAAAATCAGAAACAAAAATTCCCGAATTATTAGTTAATTTTTACTTCTTTGCTTGGGATCAGCTAGTAATTCCGAACTTCGTAATTCTCCTAGACTGTCGTATATGTGTCTGTTCGGGTTCTGAATTAAGCTATGTATGATGATGGTAAAGGAAATACGTAAGTCTAGGAGATTTTTGTACACAATGTCTATTACGATACTTGTGGATATTGACTGCATGTGAACAGCGATTTCGTCTTGATTTACATCACAATGCGGTTCGTTAAGAACACCAATACTCGTAAGATGGCTCGGATAATATCCAGGGCCTGATCACATGCCAATTATACAGATGAAGCGACGTATGATCATATGTAGCCTACGTTGTGGAACCATAGTCGAGTTGGTATGGCTAGTTGATGATCGGCATAAAAACGTCCTCTATTCCTCGGAAACGTCTGATGTCCAGACTTGAAAAGGACGGCGACGAATCGACTGAAGAAATTCGAAATATGGTACAGGAATAGCCTCATGTTGTCCGTCCGTAATACTTTGTTTTATGTACTGTATCTCGTTTAAAATGTTACACGGACTATGTGTTCATACATCAATAGCTTAAGAGAAGCAGCTCACGACAAGCCTGAGGCGAGGGATCCTCGTACCATTCACTCAGAGCTCCATTCATTGCACTGACAGCATAGCCTACGGCCTTAGTATCACTCTCTCCGCTGCATACCAACATCTCGGCTCCTTTCAAGTACAGTAGTTATCAAATAAGGTTCGGATGTTAAGGAAATGATATATTTGTTTCTTTGACTACAGTTTCATTAAAAACTGTAATTAAGCAGGAGTTCAATGTTCCTGATTCTTTTTAGGTGGATTTTATAGAGCAGGGCCATCCAGTCATTGCGCTCCGGGAGCACGGCCGCACTTGGGGAGCACTGGGCAGTCGGACTAGCGCTCCTTCCCCTACCACCACTACATTGTGGCAGCGAGGGGGACGGACGATGTTCGGACCACGCTGACTAGATACGTGCGGCCGACGGCTCTTGTGGGATTGTTGACATATTAATAGGGCTGTTTTGCCCTAACAAATTTACCGCATATACAAATCGAATGGTACTTCGATGTATGGAATGTGCAGGAAAGGAACACAAGTGTTCAGTAAAGAATATTGCGATTTATTCCAAACTGAAATGTGAACATATTAGAGAGGAAAATTCAACAAAAAATTGTGTTCTTTTTAACACATTACATCTCTGTTGCGCACTAAACATTTGGCATGCCCTTTATAAGCTGTACAGAAAAATGAAATTTCCCAATCTGCTTTAAAGACTGCTGTTTCACCACTCTTTTTTTTTTTTTTTTTTATGCTGTTCAGTCATGACCACTGCGAAACTTACACGCTGTCAACAAAGCGCATTTGACTCGACTAGCGACTGATGGATTGGCTGCACACTTCAGCGTGCTCAGCCAGCCAAGCTCCTCCCACCACTTCTGAAACTACCATTCACCAACGCGCTCGGAGCACTGGCTTAGAGCACGGCTGGAGCGCTGTCTGGATGGCCCTGTTACACAGAGCATATAGCCTAAATGCATATCTGTCATAGTTATTGTTATATTTCACCAGTATTAATGTTTTAAGGTCATATAATGGTAATATTTTAGGGGCAGGTGGTGGACTTAAAATATGGTATCCGCTGGCTGCTGCAAGGTTTCTGTGCGTTAGCGGCGCTAAAAATTTAAAAACTTGTATATTGTTGCAGACTATCAGAAAATATTTAACTGTAACTAAACTTGGTAGTATTTTTAACTTAGGGCATTGTCTTTCTCTTTTAAAGGAAATGTGATTTGTGTCGCAGTTTTTAACGCGAGAAAATGTGAAGAATATGCTGCTTTCCACAGATCTCTTAAAACATACTGCGATACAAATTTGATGAAAACATTTTTATCGTACGGTAGGTCAATTCATGAAATCAGCGTAGATTTAACAATTTTTTAGGTTTGAATGCAGAATTAATAGTAAAAATAACATTTTGTTTTTAGAAAGCATGCAAATATATGAGGTCATATTGTACCTTTTTTTTTGGATCATATTTCAGTGGTTTTAGCTCATATTTGCCTGCATATTTCTCGTTTCTTTACGTCCTAAACATCCGAACCTTATTTAATCATATTGTAATACAGTATATCAACAACTTAAAAGGTATTAATAAGACTCCATCACGACAGTATGTGTCGTTCAAAATAGAACGGACGCTTTGCATTTACATTTGATTCTGGTCTTAGGGCAGGAACGGAGTACACTCAGCCTCGTGAGACAAAACTAAGAAGAGGCGGGTTCGATTCCTACCTCCGCCATCCTGGAAGTGGTTTCCCCACTTCTGAAAATGAAAATCCACAGCCTGCTTCCAGTCTCCGACCGGGTCAGGAATGGAATGAATTAAGCCCTCATCTAGCGGCGAGGATATGAACTGTGCCGGCTGCCGAGGCCTGGCGCACTCCTCTGGGGCAATGATTAAATGAATGACAGATGGAATCAAATGATAGTGCAGAGTGTTGCTGGAATTAAATTTTGGCAGGGAAAACCGGAGTACCCGGAGAAAAACCTGTCTGCCTCCGTTTTGTTCAGCACAGAGTGACCGGGATTTGAACCACGGACCCAGCGGTGAGAGGCCGGCGTGCTGCCGCCTAAGCCACGGAGGCTTGTTTCCCCACTTCTACTCCAAACAAGTGCCGGGATGGTACCTAACTTAAGGCCACGGCCGCTTCCCACCCAAATACTACCTCAATTACAAAATCACAGTGACAAGGGCTATCAGACAAATTATCCACACACTCAAGTACACGGAACTACACGACCACGATGTCGCAAAGCCCCTAAATAATCGACGACAACAACAGCATTTACATTTAACCAGCTGGTTAACAGTCCTTCGTACGTGTGTGTGTTTTACACTCAGAACACTTTTATTGTTCTTAACCTGAATAAATAAACTCAGAATTCCCAGGGTTTTTCGACACTCCCTCCAGGCCAATGCCGGTTTTGTACCTTATTCTCCCGGGAAAACTGCCCCATCCCCGACTCCAATAATTACAGCTACACGCACTACTACAGTCACACAAGAAACACAGGTTATCAGACAAATTCAATACACACAAAAGTACACGGAGTTGACGACCATATATGTCCCAAGCCCCCAAAACGAATTAACTACAACTCAGAATCGAAAGCGAAAATTCAGCAGCTAGAAACGTGGGCAAGGGTGAATATATGCAATCTGCCATGGACACCTGCTCGCCGGATCGAAGTAGTTACGCCTGAAACAACTTGGGCACGATGTTGAAACGGCACTAGGCCGCAACATCCTCATCTCTTCCATATTTACCAAATTCCTTTTAACAAAACTTTCGTTAGATATCAATTCAACATGAATTCTTAGAGGTGCTCTCTCTCAAGAGCTTAACAGAGTAAATTCACGACCTTACACACAAGGGAAAGCGAGAAGGGAGTGTCTGGTATGATACTTTAATAAGGCCCACCATGAAGATCAGCACTATGTTATTTAGAGAGTATTTTTTCATCTCTAAGGTTCACAACTAGTGACCCGTGGACGATGTCATGAGACCATGGAGGTTTCGTTATCGACCGTGCTTTTCCACATCATGGGTCGGCCTCTTCAGAATTCCCAACCAACGCCGCTCCGCCCTCTCAACAGTTTCGTCCGCCTTCCTCAGTGTGTGCCCGATCCAGTCCCATTCGATGCCCACTGATGTAAGAATTTCCTTTCGTATAATAAACTAATTAATTTTATTAGACCAAACTCTTCATCTCTCTCAAACCTAACATGTTTACTGACAAATTATTATTATTATTATTATTATTATTATTATTATTATTATTATTATTATTATATCGTTATGTCTATATGAGGAGCGCGATAGAACTTATTTAGCTAATCTCTTCATCTGGGCACTGAAAATCTTCCTTCGTTCTTCAGTCAATGATTTCTTGGTCCTGGTAGTCATCTTCTCAGAGGAATGAAAAATAAGATAGGACTTTCGTCAACTGTTCGTACTTGTCTTTTAAAGACATCGATACCGGGTGAGTTAGCCGTGGTCGTTACGGCGTGGCTGCAGGCAGTCGCTCACATCCTAGAGGAGAGGAGGTTCGAATCCCCCCGCCGGCAACCTTGAAGATGGTCTTCTGTCGTTTCACATCTGCCTTCCAGGCAAATGCCGGGGTTGGTCTCTAACTATAGGCCACAGTCCTTACACTCCTTGTCCTTACATTCAAACTTTCCTCCCCAGACAAAACTCCACACGCGACGGTACTTGTATCTTACCCCATGGGTGTCCACTTAGAAGAAGCTACAAACTCTGGCAAGCCAAACATGTCCTCGGACACTCCCAGCACTGAAAGCCATACGCTAAAAAATAAAAAATAAATAAAAATAAGTAAAGACATCGATATAAAAGCCTGAGAATAAGGGGTCTGATGATGATCGCTTGACGATCCAAATTAGTAATCCAAGTAATCCAACTCAACGGGAGGAACCAGAATGGAAAACGACGTACCCAAGACGAAGGAGACCACAGACGAGACCAACTATCGAGGTACCGAAACCAGACCCCCAGAAAGAAGACTCATGTATTTGTTTTTCAGGTTTAGTACAATTAGCCTACAATTTGGGACAATCGTGTTGACCGACTGAAAAGCATTTACATATCGTTAACTAAGGCAACACTGATTGAATGGTTTCCAACATGATAATGGTAACTAGGCAACAGTGAGAATTATTTCGAAACTTTCCATTTTCCTATCGATCAAGTAAAACAATCAAATGAGGCAAATACTTCAATTCGGACCAAATCAAGTTACGTAAGTGAACATGGATTTTAGCAACCTACTGTTATTACGAAAGTTTTTCAGGTCAGATCTTAAGGAAGGCAAGCAAGCAAGGATGTTGCGTATCCAGCCTGACCTGGTACGAAGTGTCAATAAAAGAGCTATCATAAGTAGTGGCGTGAGGGCAGGCTTGATATCTCCTCATGTAATAAATGACACTGAAGCGCAAATATACACTCCATTTCACACGCATGATTCCGCTGGTACAGTGTGTGCATTTCAATGGTTTCATGGCTTCATTCAGGTTCTCAAGACAGTGTGGTCATCAGATTCGAGCAGTAGCGTAGCCAAGATCGACCAATGGGTGGAATATAGTAACTCGGGAAAACGAAATCAGAAATATTAGGTATTGCTTTGCGATTACGTACTATATAGACGATCCCTAAAACATAAAAATAAGCAGTAGTTTATAATTATTTTATCCCTATGGTATCAGTCTGTTAGGTAGTCATCCAGGAGGCTGGTCGGATCCTCAATAAGTGCCACCGTAGTTAATTTGGGCTGAAACTCACATAAACCCAAGGTAGCAAGCACTATATAGAGGCGTATTAGGCAAGATGAGGAGTGGGGTAGTTTGCTATTTACTTCCTCATTGAGTCAGTACGGCAGCAATGACCATATGAGTAGAACCTGTCACTTGGCAAGCCAAGGCCCTCAAAGGTTGTTGAGCTAAGGTTTGTTCGTTATTATAAACCATTGACATAGGAATTAAAGCAACTACAAATGCATGTGCCGAAACTAGAAAGCTTTAATAAGCCTCATCAAACCCCAAGAAAGGAAATCGACTGACAAAGAAAAAAATACTCAAATTGGTTTCTGTGGTTCAGTGTGTTACCTTTTACTAGGAACAAACAGAAACTCCAGGTTTCTTCTGCGAATGTTTGCGAAGTGAGCCAGGAAGATCCCTTTTGCCATCTGCTTGTTCTAAAATTGACAGCGACGGTGACTTTCTTTGTGTGGCATATCTGTTGAAGCAAGTATTCATAACGTATCAGGAAGTATCCCCATTTCCCTCACAATTAACAGATAACAGAATGTATATGACTTCCAGAAAAATATTAAAATATTGTGTAAATGTGTTTGTTAAATGTTCATGTAATTTATTTTCAATGATCTAATACTTTAAATTAGTTCTAAAATGGAAATACATTTGAAAAGCACAAAATAAATTACGGTAAATCTTCATCAGTAACGAGATTATCCAAATCTTTCAACAATATATATATATATATATTTAGGTTTATGGACAGTAAGGCTAGAGCAAACTCTAGTAGATTGAGTGCATTTAAGTTCGCGGCCTTCGTAAATTCCATTGGAAAAAAGGGGGGGAGGGTGCGGGCCTACAATTCATGTGATTTCATAGCAATAGTGATTGCTACAATAAGAAAAGAGAGATAAAATCTTAACTGATCCAAGGACAAAAGTCATTCCTCTGCTTACAATATAATCTGCGCTTCGTGCTATCATATTATGCAGGTCCGATAGGGCAAGGTGAAGTGATCGCAGACATGAAATGGCAACATGAACAATTCCCCGTGACCATGCCTGCCCTTCAGCTGATGTCATTAGTAGTTAACAGACCACCGAAAAGAAAGACACAATTCTCATTTCAACATGATGCCTTGCATTATGGAGAATAAGGTAAACCTCTCCATCTCGAAAACGGCTGCGTCAATCATTTATTAGCCTAATTTCATTTATGAAAAAATAGGCGTATGAGATCATCTTTTGTCCGTGTGTGTATGTGTGTGTGCGTGTGTCCGTGTGTGTCTCCCCTAATAAAATCTAAACGGCTGGAGAGATTTCAATGAAACTCGGTAAGGGTATAGTACTTTTTCGACAAGACCACGACCACGACCGTGTCCTTCAAATTGTATTACATCGCACCAATCCAGCATGGCAACTGTGCGAAATATTTCACCGGCATTCTATATATCCGAAACTATTACTGATATCACCCTGAAATGTTGTACGGCGATAAAGGGTACTACTAGAAGTACACCTATGTGACTTTCAAAAGCGTATTGAGTACAAAACGAACATGGCGGCCAAACGAAGTTGAAACAATTGAATAGATTTTTCTTGCGATTTAACCATCCGAGCGCAGTGAAACATGGTACAGGAAATGTTTATACACATTGTAATGCACTGACACATAATTTACTTCAATTGTTTACATAACCTCAAGATGGCGGCTGTGCGAAATTTTAAAATTAAGTTTCTATTTCTTGTGTCCTAATCATCCGATAGAAGTCAACGTTTGAATAATGAACCTTCGCAATAATCGTCAACTAATAGTGCATAACTCTATGGCCAACATAAAAAAACAACATGGCGACCAACCGAAATATTTAGGCGGTTCTCAATATATACTAATCTGACGGCAATCAAACTGAAATTTTGTATGCTGATAAAGACTACTAACTTAAGTTCACCTATGGGGCTTTCAATAACCTGGTGAACACAAATCCAACATGGCGGTAACGCGAAATTTAAATATTTAAATGGACGTTTCTCGCGATTTAACCATCCGAGCGCAGTGAAACCTGCTACGGTAAATGCTTACACAAATTTTAATCCACTGACATCTAATTAATTTCAATTGTTTTCATAACCTCAAGATGGCGGCTATGCGGAATTTTAAAATCTCGTTTTAATTTCTTGTGTCCTAATCATGCGATTGAATTTGAATAAGAAACCTAAGCAACAATCTTCATATAATAGTACATAACGCTATGGCCTACCTATATAAAAAATCCAATATGGCGACCATACGAAATATTTAGACGGTTCTCAATATCTACGAATCTATTACAGCAATCAAACTCAAATTTTGTATGTTGATAAGGGCAATTAATATGAGTAGGATAATTGAAAATAGGCCATTTAGTTCTTCACGGAACTACTTGTTTTATATGTATTTATTGTAGTTTATCGCTCGCACAATGAGTCACTGGCACATTTTATTTTGATTTTTAATTTGACGTTCTTAATGCTGTCACTTCATTTAGGACGTAGTGGCATCTTGGTCACCAGCACCAATCACTTATATGTGTAGGGAGTGTGTCAGACAGGAACACATGTGTTATTGGTATGGCAGCAGTGTGGGTGTGAATGCAGTTGTTAGATTCTACCATTATGACATACACCCTAGGGCTTGGAATAGACCATAATTCTCCTAGACTTTGTAAGGAAAATACCTACTGTAATCTTCTTGTTGATTCAAGCAGGACTTGAAACACAATAATCATCAGCCTCGTGTACTTTGGTAGGTGTAGAATTTATCCATCTGTTATTGGGTGCAGCCCAATTGCGCCAGTTAATTACACTGATAAAATCGGACAGACTTTTGACGCCAGTGTGATCTGGGTCTTCGATAATTCATAGTCCGATTGCGCCTGCAATAGCCCATTAGTAACTTCCCCTCTCTCCCCCACTCTGCAGCCAACATATACCATACTGTTCACATGTTCCAAACATTCGTCATAGAGAGTGTTGGAGGAGAAGTGTCTCTCAGTTTGACCATCCAGGGGTGCCAATTACTAATGTAACAACCTATATGACCTGGCGTTCGAATATGGTAAAAACTTTTATGGAAGAGTTTTATTCAAAGAATACGATATGTCATAATTAATAATAAATACATGTTTCAGTGTTTTGTGCTAGCCCGGCATGGCAGTTTACAGGACATTCAAGAGCCAGTCGGTCATTTTGCAAGCTCAAATAAGAATATCTTCGGTTTTGGGTTTTCACAATGGTAGTGGAGGAGGACGGAAGGTAGGATGGTTTCAGCGGAAGAACCAGAACCTTACCTGGGGCAAGTGGCGTGAAAGGATCGTGCGATGGAAGATTAGCTGACGCAATTCGCCAACACCGCTGTTATTGTGGTGTCTGCAGTAGCGTGTTTGCCACTAAGGCTAGGATTAGAATGAGGCGGCCTTAGCCTTAAGAGAGGAACCATCCCGGGAATAGAAGGGGGGAAGCCACGAAAAAAGCCTCGTTCAGGAGGGCTGAGTTAGGCATTAACCTATCCTCTGCTCAGCTTCGTGAGGCGAACCTGGGCCCCAAAGGCACAGCCAATAATGCTAGCCACTACAACACGAGGTGGTCCTTGTAGCAGTTTCATTTGAGGACTTCCAAACTGTGCTCATGAGTTTCATGTTCTTGGTTGAGAGTGAGGGATGTGGACAACTTGCATTGTTATGATGTCTGTACTAGAGGTTGTGATTGTAATTAGAGCTCGGATTGCGAAGGAGGCGCTTGTGACATTAAGATAAAGGAAACATTAAATGCAATATACAAAGCCGCCGAAAAAAAAACATTGAACTAATTCAGAACGAGGAAAAAAGGGGGCGATCAACATTCAACTGCCAATAACACTTTCACAATGTTGCAAAATTAACAACTAATCATATCGTTTAGTGGTCTTACTCAATAAACTATGACGGGGTCGACAGCTCAATTAACAAGTGAGGTCAACTTAACACATGAAGAAATAGTTCCTTAAAGTTAAAGCCACACGCACGTTCAAATCAAACCGTTGCGATTAACTTGTCATCTGACTAATGCCTGCAACAAGGTACTAGTTTTCTCGTTTAAATGACCGTGAAGGCACGCATTCCGGATGTCAATTACTGCCAGATTTCAAAATTGATGAAGTAAACACATATCGACCACGTATGCAGATTCTGGTTTTTCTTTGGAGATACGCAAACTTACGACAGAATGATCTAGGAGAATTTTATTGATTTTGACTGAAGAAGGCTCACAGGGCCGAAACATGTATCAAAATGTATAAATAAAAAGATATTTTGTATTGTTAAGTGGACAAGTGCATAACTTATCAAAATCAATACGGAAAAACTTGAAAAAATGACTAAAGTCATAGATATTCATTATGAGAGACCAACCTTTAGAATGATCTAGGAGAATTTTATTGATTTTGACTGAAGAAGGCTCACAGGGCCGAAACATGTATCAAAATGTATAAATAAAAAGATATTTTGTATTGTAAAGTGGACAAGTGCATAACTTAACTTACGACAGTTTTTAATAGTTAGGTGATGACTACTTTTATACAACTTAAGACCATTTTGTACTTTAATGTTAACATCTAAACGGAAATAACACTACATTTGACATACGAACCAATGTTCCAACGTTCGCCGCCAGGTGCCGGTTGCGGTGGCATCTAGTAGCCAAGTTCACAGCTAGATTTCGTTGACGGTAGGATTTGCTAGCAAAAGTAGTTCCTACTTGAAATTGATCGTCTGCAGTCATTACCTGAATTACAGATAACACACACTAATACACCCATCACAATTAACACCGGTTATCAGACAGATTCTACACACATGACCGCGTTGCCGCACCCCCTAAACTGAGGAACCAACCAACGCACCTATTATTTTCTACAGAGAGTGGCAATATTATTTCGCAAACATTTCCTTTGCTTTATATCTTGCACACTTCATACTACATCTCCACACAGTCACCGCCTTATTCAGGATCTTGGAACAGGGAACCGAGTTTTTGTATGCTTCGTCACAGAACGAAGCCGCCTATGTTCAATAACCAAAACATGTAAGCATGGATTTGTTTTCATTCGTCTATTCGTATGATAATTATCGCCTTCAATGTAATACAGTCCAATGTTTCGTATGGGATGAGACCGAAGGGAACCGGGGTGCTAATGAAATCGGAACTTGTGTCTTGAGATATCTTGAAGGTTTAGGAGAGAGAGCTAAGAACACAGAGAGCAAAAACTGGATGTAATATTCTATTCAGATAACTGTTGCGGCCAGCAAAAAAATCGCTTCATCTTTTCAATGTATTTGTTTGCTGTGAATAACTATCCATTTATAAACTCCATTACACACAAATTTTTGGTCAAAGGACATAGCCAGAATGAAGGCGATTGTGCACATGCAACCATTGAACGTGAGGTAACAAAATCTCTAAAATCTGGACCCATTTATGTTCCAGAGCAATATGTCACACTAATTCGTACAGCCAAGAAGACGGGGAAGCCTTACCTAGTCACAGAAATGAACCACGAAATGTCCTGTGACTTGAAGGACTTGACATGTAAAATAGGTCTAAATGTTCTAAAAACTGAAAATGAAAATTGAACATGTGACCATTAGTCGCATCTCAGCAATTCGATTTGAAGGGAAGAATTATTTTCAAAACTTCTTACGCAGATACGGAGTTTTGTGCTATTGCAGTAAGGAAGACATGATCAGGTTCTACTGGAAACATCCAGCTGAAGGCAGTGTATAATAACAAACTGATCATCAAAGGAACTAAAAAACAGGGCTTGTTAAAATTAATGTCGAAAAATGTATATCCTAAATCTTATTCGTATTATAATAGTTTGTAGTTAAAGATTTGGTGATTGACGCAATTATGTACCTATGCAATTACGCTGTTCTAGTTCCTCTATAATGATTTACGTACGACGTCAGTCTGTATTAACATTATTACAGTATTATGTTGTGTTCCTAGATTACCAATTTAGATCTTATTTTAGTATTTATTGTAAACTTTTGATGTATATTGCACAATAAAATTCCAAAATATTAGGAAACTAATTACTGTATTTATGCACTTCATTACTAATGTATCAAGATAAAATTATCATATAGTCTTAGTATTATTTTCCAGAAAAGTGTCATACGTCGAAGAAGGGTATATTTTATTGATATATACAAGGGTTGAATAACACTGACGTTCAACTAACCACGGTTTCCTAAACCTTATATTATATTAAGTCTTTCTCGATCATAGGAATAACCAATCTTACGAAAGAGCAAAAGAAACTCGCTCTCAAAAGAATGACAAATCTTTAAATGGCTCTCCTGAAAAAGTATGTATTTTGACTTGTGTCACTTTTCTTGTGGACCATCGTTAAAATTGAGGTAGGATTTGGGTAGGAAGCAGCCGTAGTCTTAAGTTATGTAGCCTACTATCCCGGCATTTGCCTGAAGTATAAGTGGGAAACCAAGGATAACCACTTCCAGGATAGCTGAGGTAGGAATTGAACCCGCCTCTTCTCAGTTTTGCCCCGTTCCAGCCATCGGACCAGAATTAAATGTATTGGCAGAGCAGAGAATCGATCTCTCCGCGGCGACAGCCAAGAATGGTAGCCATTACGCAACGGGATACTTAACGATTCTTTACACTTCCATTAACGGCAAAAGTATGTATTTTCTCTATTCACAACTTTTGACTGCTGCGGCGATTTCTTTTATAAGTCTGAGCTGGCAGGCAACATTGATGCCGTATAGAGGTATGTCAGAGACAAGTGTCTGTCTTTGAAGTTGCGATGAAAGAGAGCAGTAATTTCGCGGGTGATATATAAATGATAGAAGTTGCCTGTACCGCCACGCTTATTATCGTCCGCCCGATCTGTTTTAGTCCGCTGTTGCTAGACCGCACCCAATTTTACAGCTAAACCTCGTTGACAGACGGTGAGCTATGGCTGCAAGACACGCGAGACACGACCTGTTAATTAGCCACTGGCGCCTCCTCTAAAATGAGTAATTATGCTTCTTTAACAATACCTAATAAATACTAAGGCCAAGTAAATACGAGCTGGTCCCGTGGTGTAGAGGTAGCGAGCTTATCTATTACGACCAGGTCCCAGGTTCGGTTCACTGCTCTGCCAACGATTTATATTAATGCTGTCTGTTGAATTGTTATCATGGGTAATCTCAGTAACTTATTTAAATTGTATGCCTATTTCGCTAGTATTGTTCTAAATCAACCGTTCTTTGTTTCACAATGAACCAGAAGGAGTTAGAAGGTGCGGTTTGTACTTAAATCTTCCAAATCGTCTCAATAGTGAAGGAAAAATCTTGCATTTCTTGAAACGTCAACAGAAATATATTTATAAGTTTATAAAGTGCGTTTAAACAAACAAACAAACAAGACGATAGCCCCTGGCAGAACTGGGCCACGACCAGCCCGCATAGCACTAGCACCGGGCGGGTAGTCAGTACACATGGGGCACACACAACCCATTATGCTAGAGTTCTCGCACGGGTCTGCAGTTTAAACTATTGGGCTAATTGTATTGCAAAGTCTAACGTGGCGAATATACAGTTAAAAATAAACAAATGCACTGGAAGTAATGGAGTGATGTCAACTTATCTGATTTTTAGAGCTGATCCTTGTGGTCCGGTTCCGCTGCGTACCTCCAGCGATAGTTAATGATTTGAATTTATTCACTAAGGTTGCTGACAAAAGTGTAATTTCGTAAGTCCAAGTTTTTCTGTAGTTCGAGGTAGTCTTGGTCCCGTCCACCTCGAATAACCGAGACTCTAAAAAATACGTATTCCACTGAATCTAAATTAAGCCTAACAACCTGATGATGTTCGCTTGACGGACGAAACTAGTCATCCAATTACACCCCTCATTTGTATGAGTGTTTTATTACGGGTATAAGTAATTCATGTATTTATTTCAGGCACTAGGTGATAAAAATTATCTAATTGGGTATACTCGTGTTGACCGACTGAAACGCGATTTTTTTTCTTCAATTATTACTAAAAATAGGAGCCAACGACCTGGCCATGTTGAAACACCGGATCCCATGAGAACTCTGCAGTTAAGCAACATTGGGCGTGGTCGGAACTTGGATGGAATGTCGGTTCTGGGGAACCACGCGCAGTTGGAGGGGAGAGGGTAAGGAAGAGCGGCAAGGATCTGGCCACCCTACCACACATCAACTCCGGCTCAGAATAGCCTCTTCGGAGGCACGGACCTGCCTTCGGGCAGAATACACAGAAAACAACTCAAAAGATATGATATCCTAAGATGTCCTAAGACCATTGGCGTAGGCAGGGACCGGGACGTGTTACTGGGGTTTAGAACCAAAATATAAGAATAAAACAGAAACTGATATTACACAATAACCTAAATAAATACCTTTAAAATTAAATAATGACACTATATGATGATTCTATAACTTATATTTTGTGGGAAATCGGTATGGTTGTGATTTGTGTGTGCATCACTATTTGGTGTACTCCCTATTTGAGGCTACACAAGTCTTCGTGACAACGTATAACTCCGACTTCCCACGGTTGCCAATCCGCGGCTAAAAGTACAGTAGCTTATTTCAAATTGAGCCTAGCACCAAATAATTTAAATCACACCTAGCAGGACAATTAGGGTTCTTGTTTACGTAACGGGAAGGAAGTTGCTTATACATTAATTTACGTTTAAATAAAAATAAAATATATTAATAAGGACTTATGGGTACATTAACACTTATTTATAGATTGTTGTTAACTTTATGAATGTGAGATAGTCGAGTTGCTTCATATTACTATGTCCTGCAATTCCCCCGAATTACAGTTATCCTCCAGTTAATATAGCCCCTCCCATTAGTCCATCTTGGCCACGCTAGTGCCATCGACTAGAATATAGATGTACCTTACCCAACAGTCCAAAAATATCAGCTATAATGCTCTTACAAAATCCTTATGTAGCTTGTTTTCGTGCTGCCAGGCCTATCATCATGCTGGCTATAAGTCATTAAATATTTCAACACATATAAACCGAAGGTCTGATTGAGAAACCCTTGGCACGTGAATAGGAGTTTCATTAATAAGCAATAATTGCTGCCTGTAAAGGCTTCTTTCGATGTAATTCACGCACGTAAAAGAAACGATACAAACTAATTACTTCATTAAGCGCATTAACTCTGCACGACATGGCGGTCAAATCCATCAGTATCACGATACCATGCTTACTTAACATGGAACACTTAAGAGCCAAGTCATCAATAACAGACAGAAGTTGTATGTCTACCCCTTATTATTCCCGTTTTCCAACGGGGTCGGGGATGAGATGCAATGGAAGTCTTTGTGGCGATGATTTTTATGGCCGGATGCCCTTCCTGACGCCAATCTCATGAGAGGAGTTAATGAGAGATGAAATGAATGATGGTGAATGAAACTGGGCAAGGATGTGGAAGGAAGCGGCCATGGCCTGTCAGAAGGTACCGTCCCAGCATTTGCCTGGTGTTAAAAATGGGGAAACCACGGAAAACCATTTCAAGGACGGCCGACGGTGGGGCTCGAACCCACGCGTCTACCGAGTCAGCAGAGAGCTTGGCCCCATGACCTAATGCTGAGCTTTAGCCAGCGTAGCCACTACTGTCGGTCCAATAACAGACAGAAGTAAATGTTGGAAAAAGAAATAACCAACCAAAGACTTAAAATAAGGAATTTTATAAATGCAACGAGAGAAAATACAGTCGAAACTCGGTATCTCGAATCGTTAGGGGATTTCAAAATAAATTCGATTAATCGAACATTCGATGTGGAGAAACGGAGGGAAAATGTTAATGTTTGTGATATACTGGTCGTTAAACACTGTATGTAGGATTACAACATAGCCTATGTTGTCTAAATCTATACTAATATAATAAAGCTGAAGAGTTTGTTTGTTTGTTTGTTTGTTTGTTTGTTTGTTTGTTTAAACGCGCTAATCTCTGGAACTACCAGTCGGATTCGAAAAAAATCTTTTTGAATATGATAGCCAGATTCACGATGAATAGTTTAGGCTATGTAGCATTAGGCTACGCCTCTCAGGTAACCTTAAAGATTGATTTTTGTTCAGTAAGTCAGAAAAACAAGCGCTCCCGAACAGCTTCAATAATACCCAAGTCTATTGTTGCCTGGCAATGCGGTCTGCATCACGACGCCCCTACCAGTGTTCTGGTGCAGAATTGCGAGCTGCTTATAAATTGCAGTCACGGCGAGTAATTAGTGCAAAAAGATTTCTTATGACCCTTAAAACAGTTATCAGCACAATAGTATGCCCCTGTATAAGGTTATCAGCTGCAATAAGCGTTGGTGCTTTCAGATTCTTATCCTTGAGCGCTCCAGTTCGGTAGTAGTATTCATTATCATCCATAAAACAAATAAATACACCGGGCGAAGCCGGCCACTACTGCTAGTTTATGTAATATAAATGGAAGTTCGTAATGATGACAGCTTTGTAACACCATTTAAGTACAGTACAACCTGTCACATCCGGACCTGTGATATCCGAACCCTCCCATATCCGGACACAACTCCGAATGAATTTTTAAGTCGTAGTTGAGAGCGAGGATACATTAATGTGCTAGCCAGGGAGGACGAGTGAAAGTTGCAGCGCTGGAAGGCTGTGTGCGTGCTTGACCGCGAGGGGTTGTGGCCTGACTCGGTCAACGATATCTTCCCGGAAACTCATCCCTTTGTGTGAATAAGCGATATTCCATTCACGGCTTCTGCCTGCCTGCCACCAACGTCAACACGAGGCTGCCTCTCTTTCTACCCTTCAGTCTGTGCGTGAGTCTGGAAGCGACAGTTTGTTTTGCGAGTGTGTTTCTGTTACTGTTATTGTTAACCGTTGTTATCGCTATTGTTATCTTTTAAACTTGTTAGTGATGCTTTTAAGAAGATTGAGGGACATGGCATCCAAAAAGCGTGTACAGTGCGTGAAGCAACAGAAAATCACAAACATTTTCAAAAAATTATGTAGAAGCAGAATGTACAGTGTATTTATGTAAGTACATCTACTGTAAAGCATATTACTGTATTATAATTTAATTATTTTAATTTAGTTTAAAGCAATTCTATTTGTTAGCCTATGTACAGTATACAGTTAACAAAATGATACTAAACCGTTAAAAACATTAAAATTAATCAACAACAAACTCATGAATTATTTCTGGTCACCTAGCTATTTGTAAAAATAGCCTTGTGATATCCGGATTTTTCCATATCCGGATCGGCCGGTCGCCACATTAGTCCGGATATGACAGGTTATACTGTAGGTTGCATAAGTAACCTATTGACTCTGCATACGGACGTCCCAACTACAGTAATATGACCTAGTAGTTGTCATAAACTACCTTCTATTACTCTATGAACCCGTCGACGACAGGTAATACAAACTAGTAAACCAATAAAAAAAATGAAAATTAGTGTGCGTTACTAAACCACAAAAATAATGAATGACAAAGTATTTTAATATTTGATATAACTAGTAAGAATTAACGTAACCTACAACGAAAGTTCGTGGTCTGATAATAATAGTGATGATAAATGTTGTTTTAAGGGGCCTAATATCAAGGTTATCGGCCCCTAATGGTTTGGATGAAAATGAAATGGTCTAGAACTAACTACAGACTAACAGGCTAGAAAAAGAAAGTGAAAACAAAAGAAAAATAAGGGTAACTCTCGGAGAATGAGGATTGAGGGACTTGGAAGGAATAAGAGCCACAAAAGGCAGATAGGAGAGCAGAAGAGGAGGTGGTCCACCGAAGTGCCACTGGAAAATGGGCGGAAAACCAGAACCAGCTCCGAATAATTCGGAGTCGCCAACTCCCGAGCTCACCAGCTTAAGTGGTAGGGTTATACACACTGCCTTCCCTAGAATCTTGTGTAAAGGCAGGATATATCATAAAAAGAAAGATAAGAGGTCTGACTCCTCGAAGAATCAGGAAAGATAAGACAAGGACCAATTCAGGCGGGAAAGTGAAAGACACCCTAGGCCTCGGTTACCCCAATATTGTCGGAGGGGGGAAGAGAACAAGAGTTGACCAAGGGAGATCGACAGGAAAGATAACAGAGAGGAGCCCGGCACAAGTAAGTGAAAGCAATGCCGGAGTCAGCTGGGCACACTCAGTCGCCAACCCACCTCCTGCTAGATGTGAGCCCGTGGGGAATCCGAACACTAAATTACCCTCCAAGAACTAAGCACTCCAATTGCTAATAACTACAGTTATTTCAAAACAAACAATGTCAACATTCCACAATAAGTATTTACATCCTAAACTACAAATCCAGTCTGAGATTATAGTTCAAGGGTTGACATTTTTTCGGAATTACCCATATACGAATATCACTGCCGTTAGTGTTCAATTAGGGTTACCAGACGTCCGGAAAATTCCGGACGACATGCCCTACAATTCAAACGTTTGTCTGGAGTCCGGGAAGATTTTCTTTAAATTCGTAAATGTCGTCCATTTTTAGAAACTAACATTTAAACACATCCGTGGTTTCAAAACAATTATCCAGTGGCGAAAGAAGAAGGAGAAGAAGAAACAATGAGTTGCGATTGCGAAGGAAATGCTGTTATATGATCTGTGGTGCTATGAATGTGTATTTTCTGAGAGGAGAGCGTTTCATATTCTTTGGAGTGTTTCTCTTTGCCGCTTGAATGTTTGCAAGTTAGCATTGTTGACTCTGATTGCATTCTCTCAAAATGTGTTATAATTATTCAACCACGTCGAAACGCAATTTTCTACAATGGCAATGCGTAAGTGTATATTTAACGACATTTTAGCAATTACTGTACCGTATACAGGGTGTTACAAAAAGGTACGACCAAACTTTCAGGAAACATTCCTCACACACAAAGAAAGAAAGTATGATATGTGGACATGTGTCCGGAAACGCTTAATTTCCATGTTAGAGCTCATTTTATTACTTCTCTTCAAATCACATTAATCATGGAAAGGAAAAACACAGCAACAGAACGTACCAGAGTGACTTCAAACACTTTGTTACAGGAAATGTTCAAAATGTCCTCCGTTAGCGAGGATACATGCATCCACCCTCCGTCGCATAGAATCCCTGATGCGCTGATGCAGCCCTGGAGAATGGCGTATTGTATCACAGCCGTCCACAATACGAGCACGAAGAGTCTCTACATTTGGTACCGGGGTTGCGTAGACAAGAGCTTTCAAATGCTCCCATAAATGAAAGTCAAGAGGGTTGAGGTCAGGAGACCGTGGAGGCCATGGAATTGGTCCGCCTCTACCAATCCATCGGTCACCGAATCTGTTGTTGAGAAGCGTACGAACACTTCGACTGAAATGTGCAGGAGCTCCATCGTGCATGAACCACATGTTGTGTCGTACTTGTAAAGGCACATGTTCTAGCAGCACAGGTAGAGTATCCCGTATGAAATCATGATAACTTGCTTCATTGAGCTTAGGTGGAAGAACATGGGGCCCAATCAAGACATCACCAACAATTCCTGCCCAAACGTTCACAGAAAATCTGTGTTGATGACGTTATTGCACAATTGCGTGCGGATTCTCGTCAGCCCACACATGTTGATTGTGAAAATTTACAATTTGATCACGTTGGGATGACGCCTCATCCGTAAAGAGAACATTTGCACTGAAATGAGGATTGACACATTGTTGGATGAACCATTCGCAGAAGTGTACCCGTGGAGGCCAATCAGCTGCTGATAGTGCCTGCACACGCTGTACATGGTACGGGAACAACAGGTTCTCCCGTAGCACTCTCCATACAGTGACGTGGTCAACGTTACCTTGTACAGCAGAAACTTCTCTGACGCTGACATGAGGGTTATCGTCAACTGCACGAAGAATTGCCTCGTCCATTGCAGGTGTCCTCGTCGTTCTAGGTCTTCCCCAGTCGCGAGTCATAGGCTGGAATGTTCCGTGCTCCCTAAGACGCCGATCAATTGCTTCGAACATCTTCCTGTCGGGACACCTTCGTTCTGGAAATCTGTCTCGATACAAACGTACCGCGCCACGGCTATTGCCTCGTGCTAATCCATACATCAAATGGGCATCTGCCAACTCCGCATTTGTAAACATTGCACTGACTGCAAAACCACGTTCGTGATGAACACTAACCAGTTGATGCTACGTACTTTTGTGCTTGATGCTCGTACTGTAGAGCAATGAGTCGCATGTCAACACAAGCACTGACGTCAACATTACCTTCCTTCAAATAGGCCAACTGGCGGTGAATCGAGGAAGTACAGTACATACTAACGAAACTAAAATGAGCTCTAACATTACGTCAACATTACCTTCCTTCAAATGGGCCAACTGGCGGTGAATCGAGGAAGTACAGTACATACTAACGAAACTAAAATGAGCTCTAACATGGAAATTAGGCGTTTCCGGACACATGTCCACATAACATATTTTATTTCTTTGTGTGTGAGGAATGTTTCCTGAAAGTTTGGCCGTACTTTTTTGTAACACCCAGTATATAAAACCTTCAAAAGTGGCAAGAAATGAACATGAAGCTCAATGTCTAATTCGTCCTTCAGGACAAATCAGCTCTTCATTGAAATACGAATGATGTTTCACAATAGAAATATATAAACAAAATAATATGAATTAAATATTTATTATTTTAATTTATTTTTGCATTTTAGTGTTAAATTTTGTGATTTCCTACATCCCGCAAAAAGCCTCTGGTAACCCTACGTTCAATGCTTCATCAACCTGTGCGTTTTATGCACTTTACTGCACTTTCCTAACGACATAAATAAAACTATACACTTCTGTAATGAATAAGGCCTTGTCAAGGTCCACTCAATTATCTCTTAGATTTCGAGTCAGTTGTTCTTTGCGCACCCTGAGTTAATATTTATAACGACATGTTTCTTTTTTAAAGGCCCGGAAGTACATAAGGCAGTGTGACGTCAATATTGAATCATGGCGGGCGAAACTAGTCCAGCACTTTCGCTAAATGAATCTCCGTTGCACGACTCCGTCCCCAATATCCCTCCCGCACTGTCAGATTTTCCTTCCATCCCGTATATCCACGTAACTGAATAAATTCATGAGTGACAGTTATACGATACGCTCCTTCTATTGTTGCTGCGTGAGAAAAACTAATATCTGAAGATTAAACGTTATGTAACATACGAGGGATGGTTTTTTTTTCTACTAAATGTTTGCTTGATTTATTCTTACGTCTCAACATAATCGCCAAAACGATTGAAACATTTGTCGTATCGTTACACCAGCTTTCCAAAGTCCTGGGCAAAAAATTCTGCCGCTTCTGAGGTGGGTACGTCTGGAGAGTCTCCTGACGTTTTTCCTTTTTGGCTAGGCGTTGCCTCCCTTCCATACCTTCAATTCTCGAATAAGGTGAAAATCATTCACGACCGCACTATGCCAACGTTAAGATAGACTTTTTCAAAGAATTCAAGTGTGAAGTTTTGGACCATCTGCCGTTTAGTGCAAACCAGCACTGAATGATTAATTGGTTCACCACGAACATTGCTAACGTATACAGAAATCCTGATCATGGTTCTCACATTATAAAAATGCTTAATTTATTACGTAATGTTTCGGTAATTTTTAGCCTGTCTGTGTGTGAGTGTGATGGTGTGTGATCCCCCCCCCCCTCTCCCTCTAATAACTTTTAAACGGCTGGAGCGATTTCAATGTAACTCGGTAAGTTCATAGCACTATTCCGGATGACGCCGACCGGTCCCCTCAAATTTTGTTACGTCTCACCAATCCAACATGGCGGTTGTGCGAAATATTTCACCAGCATTCAATATCTCTGAAACTATTACCGATATCACCCTGGAATTTTGTACGGCAATAAAGGGATCTACTAGAAGTTCACCTATGTGACTTTTAAAAAACTGGTAACTACAAAATCAACATGGCGGCCAAGCGAAGTTGCGGCTTTTAAATAGACGTTTCTCGCGATTTAACCAACCAAACGCAATGAAACTTGGTGCAGTATATGTGTATACACATTGTAATGCACCGACATCGAACTTCGTTCAATTGTTTACATAACCTCAAGATGGTGGCTATGGGAAATATTTCCCCGGCATTCTATATCTCAAACTATTACCGGTATCACCATGAAATTTTGTACGGAGATAAAGGGTACTGCTGGAAGTTCATCTATGAGACTGTCAAAAACCGGTTAACTACAAAACGAACATGGCGGCCAAGCGCAGTTGAAAGTTTTAAATAGACTTTTCTCGCGATTTAATAATCCAAACGCAATGAAACTTAGTACAGCAAATGTTTATACACATTGTAATGCACTGGTATCTAATTTGGTTCAATTGTTTACATAACCTCAAGATGGCAGCTGTGCGAATTTTAAAATTAAGTTTTTATTTCTAGTGTCGTAATCATGCGATCGAAGTGAAAGTTTGAATAATGAACCCACGCAAGAATTTTCCTTTAACGGTGCATGACTCTATGGCCTATACATATAACAATCCAACATGGCGACCATCCGAAATATTTAGATGGATCTCAATATCTACGAATCCATTACAGCAAATAAACTGAATTTTTTAAATGTTCATAGGGGCTATGAACATAAGTTCACCTATAGGACTTTCAATATCCTGGTGATCACAAATCCAACATGGCGGCGACGCGAAGTATAAATATTCACATGGTCGTTTCTCGCAATTTAACCATCCGAGTGCAGTTCCTTATACAAATATTAATCTACTGGCATTTAACTTTTTTTCAATTGTTACCATAACCACAAGATGGCAGCTGTGCGAAATTTTTAAATCTCGTTTTTACTTCTTGCGTCCTAATCATGCGATTGAAGTTTGAATACTACACGTACGCAATAATCTTCATGTAACAGTACATAACTCTAGGATCTACATATATAAAATCCAACATGGCGACCATCCGAAGTATTTAGTCGGTCCTCAATATCTACGAATCTATTACAGCAGTCAACCTGAAATGTTGTATGTTGTTAGAGGCAATTAACATAATTAGGATATATGAAAATAGGCTGTATAGTTCTTCACTGAACTGCTTATTATTATTATTATTATTATTATTATTATTATTATTAGGTCAATTTTAAAATGTAAACATCATAATTTGATGATGTTATGGAATTTATTAGACTTACACTTTTCGAGATATTTTCTTATATTTTAAAGGGTTTTGATGCAATTTTGTGTATGGTATTGGATATTATCGGAAAAACTTTTCAAAACTCACTGTCAATCAGAAGACTAGAGTAAATTTGTTCAGGCCTTACTTCTTAGAAAAACAGGATCCACATTCCTGGAGACACACCTGCGTTAGCAACTAATCCGGTAGCGATCAACATAAAGGTGGTCGGGGCGGCGGTGAGCATTCTGATGAACAGGGCCCTGATTTTGCAGATCTAAACGTGCTTAAAAAAATGACCTATAAATTATTTTTTTAATCGCTTATCCTCCAAGATCGGCTTCACTCATGGACTCCGAAAGGTATCGTTCCTTCTACCGCCACAAACATACAGTTCCCCATAGGCAGAACGTCAATGCAGAGTTCTACTGTTCTTTTTTGCTAGACGATCCGCGAGCAGCTCTAAGAAAACGGCAACACTTCATGCGCAATTCACCCTTCGGTCTGTTTGACAATGCTAGGGCGCATACAGCAGAAGCTATGTCTGAACTGTTCAATCGTAGGGGCTGGAAAGTGCTCTACCACACTCCATACTCTCCTGATTTAAGTGGGTCAACACATCTATGATTAATTCAAGAGAAATGCCAACATCTCTCCTCCCCGTTCTCCACACTTACCCTACAGGACTTACAGTACATTCCCATATGGAAATTTAAATCTAATAACGATGACGTTTGTAGTACCTGTTTAAAAATAATTCACTGCCACCACCAAGATCGAAGGCGAGTTTCGGGGAACATTAATATCGAAGTCACCCGCTGAGAGCTCGAACACGCGTTGAAGTGCTCCTGGCCGTGACCCCAGAAGAAATTACGAGCCTACACTTTAACTAGCCGCCTAGAAATACACCATTCGCAACTCACTCGGCATGATCGGCCTTGCAACATAACTTAATTGGCACTATAAATCTGCGATGAGGAATGTTATCACCTCGGGATTATAGAGCGAGAGCAGTAATGGACGTATTTACACATGATAATCGATGTGAAGTTTATTCGCAGCCACACCTTATGAATGGAGAAAAACATTTAACCTCCAATCGAACAGGAAAACATCCATTACATTAACATCCAGACTTCCCTTCAGCTCAGATTCTATACTCTTTTATTCATGGTCATTGAAGACTATCATATTCATAACTCTCAGCATTAAATCTATTAGGCTCTGTCACACAATCCCTATTTGCCGCTGGCATCAGGACGCTATTTTAGACAACAATTCACAAACTGAAATAGTTTAGCGAGTCGAACCATTGGCTCCTAGTTCTATGCCTGCTTTGGACTAACCCTGTAACCGTAAGACAATATCTCGTCACCCCTACACAACACATGACCCGACCTTTTGAACTGGTTCACTGAATTAATAGAATATTGTTGAATTTGTCGTAAGCCAAATTTGAAGTTGCGTATATTTGCCTAATTCCAATACTTATTTCTCTGTCTGAAAGGTATTTATACCTAGGAATCATCAACCTAATGATTAACCATAATATCTACAGAAATTATTATGATAATAAATTCGCCTATTGATGATTGATAAGTTCCTTTGGCAAGTGAGAACAGATGCCCTGAGTTATTTGCTGAAATGTCTGTAGTATGATTAGAAGATAAAATGAATCATTACAGAAAATATGTTCGTTTGAGTGTATTCAACAACTCCCACACATCATTAATGAACCGGGACTTATAATAATAATGGAGATGAATATCCCTTTAAACTTCACAGATGTACCGATATTTTGTCCTGTAGGTATCATCATCAGCAGCAGCAAAAACTGAACGGTTTAGGTCTTCAGGCTTGTTCCGTCTCCAAATGTATTTTGTGTTAGTTATTCATTGTAGTTTTAAGGGGTAGAACAGAGAGTTAATCTGTCCCTAAATGAATTTTGTTCATCCATCTCTTCTGTGATCTAAGAATTCTTCTTCTTCCACTTGCTTCGTAAGAGCAGATTTGGACAGGAAACCGAGAACTTTGCATTCTTGATAAAATAATGTTGGTACCCAGAAGTTCTGTAATTTCCAATGGTGTATTTAACGTTAGGTACACCAAGTTGTTGTCGGATATCTGTAGGGTACTATACTGATGGTCTAACAGTGTAAAGCCAGCCAGAGGTCGCATCAAACGCATCTCCGCTGCTTGTATCCTTTTCTTTTTCTCTCACTGTTAGTACCCATGTTTCCAAGACATAAATTAGAGTTGGGATAGCCTTGTTGTATAGAATTTCAAAACTGTTTATGTTCTCATCTTCTTTACCAACGTCTTTTTAATCGTACCAACACATTTTTGAAATTTAATGTAATTTTGCTTATGCATCCATTGATCTAAGCAAAGAGATCCAGCATTCAAGGTAAATAAATGAAGATACTTGTTCGATTATGGTACCTAACTGGTTCAGTGCCCTTAAATGCCACGACTAAAGTATTTTTGTTGAAATATTTAAGTGATATTGTCTTATAATAAGAAATAGGTTGTAAAGAGATCTCTAAATATCATTCTCTGAACCAGCATATACATTACCTGATCATCGGCAAATAATATAGTAATTAGGGGTTTTCCATTAATACAATAGTTATTTTAAATGTGTATGATCAATAGAGACAAACATACGCTTTGCAGCGGATGAGAGTTTTAAATACGACACTAAATCCTTAAATAAACCATGAAATACTTTGTTGTTCAATTTTTTCGGAAAAGTCGCTAAATTGGCAACACCGCCCTCAAATACCAGCCGAATACGCAGGAATATGCTCTCTGAATTTTCGGAAATGTTGGCGGGAGCCTTACAGACTACGCCATGCCGACGGTCATTGTTCTTTTCACTAGGAATTGCGTCTGATGAAGGCCCGATGCTTCCTGTGACTCCAACAAATTCTATAAAAGAGACAAATGTGTTACTAAAATAAATCTCGCTGTACTGTCCAAAATTCAGACGTGTGTAGAACTACTCATCCCCAGGCAAACGAGTAAACCAATATCACCAAGTCGGTGGATTGTATGACAGAACTGAATATTCAGCTTGGTCAACTTAAAAAAAAGTGAAATTGTGAAAAAGATACATCCTAGCAATGTGGAAATTTGAAACCATTCTCTTTTCAGTTTTGCCTGTACAAATTGTATTTTGCTGCTTTTCTGTCGGTCAACACAAGTTACACACTCCTGGAAAAAATTACGTGCATTAGTTAAGTGTGATAACTAACTGAAAAAAATCCACAGCCTGCTTCCAGTCTCCGACCGGGTCAAGAATGGAATGAATGAAGCCCCCATCTAGCGGCGAGGATATGGACTGTGCCGGCTGCCGAGGCCTGACGCACTCCTCTGGGGCAATGATTAAATGAATGACAGATGAAATGAAATGATAGTGGAGAGTGTTGCTGGAATGAAATGTTGACAGGGAAAACCGGAGTACCCGGCGAAAAACCTGTCTGCCTCCGTTTTGTCCAGCACAGATCTCACATGGAGTGACCGGGATTTGAACCACGGACCCAGCGGTGAGAGGCCGGCGTGCTGCCGCCTAAGCCACGGAGGCTTGTTGTGATAACTAATACATGTAATTTTTTCTAGGAGTGTGTTTACATATTTATAATTTGAACCCCGCCCAATTCATTGGGCACCAACGTGTTGACCGACTGAAAAGCAGAAAAAGACATATTCTAGTAAATAAATAAATAAATAAATAAATAAATCCTGCACGTCGTTGTAAAGATGAAGACGTCCGCCTAAGAGGTTAAAATACCATGACTTAGCCGGAAGTCAAACATGGATCCTATCGGACCATAAGAAATTGCCCTATGCACGTGGCCATGGAGCTGACAATTCTAGACAACAATAACGATACATTGGCGCATACAAACTTCCAAAGCAGTGAAAGTTTTGACGTTGGGCGCGGTGGTCTACCTTGGTATTGTTCATCATATCCCACACTGTAATACAAATCAATATATTTGGATGGGAGTTGTTGCTTTGCGACCTTGTTTTGACAGCAGCATGCATTAGCGAATGAACTGTGTAACCCGAAGGGACGAAGAATGGAATTGACAAACGTCCCCTGTGGCGTCCAGTGACAAGCAACGTGCTTACGTCAGAAAGCCTGCTCGCTATTCATGGAGTTCAGCAGCAGGCAGGTCCGCAGTATGGTAATAGATTGACATGTTTACTAGTTACTACATCTTTTATTTATTTTACAAAATATTTCTTAACGCTTGGGACAAACATTCTATTTATTTCTGATTTTCCAATCTGTTTTGTTATTTTTTTATTTAGGCACTTGGACATCAATGTAATCATCCTCAAGAACGTGGGTGTAATTCTAATTTGTGATAATAATAATAATAATAATAATAATAATAATAGTAATATCGTATGGCCTCGGATGCCGGGTGCAAGCTTCGGTATTTGACATCCAGTGGGCAGCTTGCATGTCGAATTTCGTCGTTCCTTGGAACGCTATGAAAGTCAAGGTTAGATATCTAAGCTCCTTGAGACTATAGCGCTTTCTAGTAGAGAATAGAGGGACTTTGTGTTGGCGGAATATCCCGAGATTAATTTTGACATTATGAACACGGCCTACTGAATTCAAATGAGTTCTTTAATATGCCAACAACGTATGACATGCATGTTGTGTTTTTGTCGCCTTTCAAAAAAAATCACTTACCACGGCCAAGAGCGAACCTGAAAGCTTGAGGTTGGTAGTCCGACACGTTAACCACTCACCCACCGTGGCAAGCAATTTGAGATAACAGGTAGTGTATGTGTTTTACGCTAGGATTGGGAAAGAAGCAGCAGTGGCCTTCGTTAGGAACCATCCCGGCATTTGCAAGTCGATGTTGTTGCTTATATTAGGGGCAGCGACATCGTGGTCATATAGCCCCACAAATTTAAGTGTGTATGGAATGTGTGTTATTGCGATGAATGTAGGCTACTATTGTGTGTATTTCTAAATTGGGGATATGATAGGCAAGGAAGTGGCCGTGGTCTTACTTTAGGAACCATTCTACCATTTTCCTGGAGTAGAAGTGGGAAAAAACACTGAAAACCTCTTTTAGAATGGCTGAGGTGGGAATCGAAGCCTCATTAGTTTTGCCTCACGAGGCGGAGTGGACCCCGTTCCAGACCTCACACCAGAATTATAATTTCTTGGCAGAGCCGGGTAACGAACCTGAACTTCCGGGGCAACAGCCAAGAACGCTAGCCGGTACACCAAGATGTGGTCTTTGCCTGAAGCAGAAGTGGAGAATCACACAAAACCGTTTTTATAATGGCTGAGTAGAAATTCAAACCCACCTCTTCTCCTATTTGCCCCACAAAGCCAAGTGTAACCCATTCCAATCTTACCAATCTTCAAACCAGAATTGTATTCCTTGATAGATTAAGGTTGGTTGGTTGGTTTATCAGTTTAGGGGCTGCGACAACGCGGTCATGTAGCCCCGTGTACTTTGGGTGTGTGTAGAATTTGTCTGATAACCGGTGTCAATTGTGATGGCTGTATTAGTGTGTGTTATCTGTTTTTAATTCGAGTAAGGACAGCATCCATTCAATTTTCAAGTAGTTTCAACTTTTGCTACCAAACGCCACCGTCAGTTAGTTATTGTTGTTCTAAGGGGCGGAACTACGAAGTCATCTGCCCCTAAACGCCACCGTCAACGACCAACTAGTTCTGCACTTTGTTACTGCCACCGCAGTCGGCTCCTGGCGACGAACGTTGGAACCTAGGAGCGTTACTCAAAGATAACCTAATTTAGCTTCACACAGGTGTAATTAGAGGAAGGTTCTTTATCATGCCATAAATCTAAGACATGGGACCGCCAGCTTTACTTCCTCTCCGAAGGAAGGCATACTGATGGATTTTTAACACTCTTAAAAACCCGACGACTTCGGCCGGGTTTGAACCCGCGACCTTGGGCATAGAAGCTCAGCATGCTACTGACTACGCCACCGAAACCGCTTATAGATTAGGGAATCAAACCTAGACCTCAGGGGTGACAGACAAGAATGTAAACCAGTCGAGTATTTGCAGGTTGACTGGAATCGTCCAGTTTTTGACAAAAGACAGCTCGTGATCTTTGTTCATCATGATCCCGTCTTTTGGAAAAGTATGCACTATATCTACGGTATGTTATTTTACGCGGATATCAGCCGACTCTGTTGTAGTTTGATTCATATCAGCCTGTCGACACACAGCAAGTAAGAAATAGAAGTTGAGCTCAGATCTCGAAGCACGTTTTGTGTATTATATGTTGTACGTGACATAAAGATGTAGAAGCCGGCGCCTGGTTGACCGTGCGGGGAGACGGCATGACTGGAGCACTGCCTGCCATGTATTATACATGAAGCAACAGTATAATAAGCCACGCTTGTCAACAAACACACTCATGTCATAACTCACACTGTATGTGTCACAGTTGGTTCACTAGAGAGCTGATAAAATGTATTCTTCAGAAAATCCATTACGAATAAATTGAAATGTGGATTGAAAGACAACAGAAGCATATCAGCGCAATTTTCTGATATTATTGTAACCTCACCGGAAATAGTACATTATGCAACGAGCCTATAATGGCAATAATTAAGGCACGAGTATGTTTATAAAACGAGCGTAAGCCAGTTTTATAATTTTCATACGAGTGTCTTAATTACTATTATAGGCGAGTTGCATACGACTGTTTATGTTCGACGATAATTATAACCTTATTATATGTTTTAACATAAATATTCATAAATATCTGTTGAGAGTCAGTCACTTGAATTTTGTGATCGGAGTGCAAGCGCTGGGTGTGATATCTCTGTTTTCCAAGTTCTCTGACCGACCGACGCATGCGCTCTGTGTGCTTGGCAATGACATATGTTTACAACCTGCCGATGTGCACCAGCATTCAGTCAAACTGTCACCGAAGTCGTTTGAAAGCAATGCGCTGTGTAGAAATTGGAGTTGGGGATATAAAGGTACAGTGCTATTTCTTGTCTCATATTCGCCACTTTATTTACGATAAAGGTACAGTGCTATTTCTTGTCTCATATTCGCCAGTTTATTTACGCGTACATATGGGCGGTGCACTTTCCATGTCGGTGATTTATATAGTAGGATGCTCTTTTCATGTCCGACATTTTGGATTTTGAGCGCATGCGCGAAGGTATCCTTACCTAATTGGTCAATGAATGAGCTCTGATTGGCTGGAGAAACTGTATCATAATGGAAAACAGTACTATAATGAACATCATTATGATACAGTTTTCTGACGTATAATATTCACATTTCGACATCGTCGAACATAAAGAAATTAGTCACATCAGGAGATATCGTTCTAATACCGTGTAACACCATCTCTATCCTTGACAAATTTGATTCGACGAGGGAGCGAACAAGTTTCTAAAAGGTTTGCCATATCTACGGTAATTGAAGCCATTCATTGAAGACTATTATCACAGGTACTAATAGTTGAAACTTTCCGCCTAATTACAAAAAAAAATCTTGTAGATGTAATATTTCCCACAAGCAAAATATTATATCTGTCTAGTTTTATGGTGCTGGATAAAATTTCAACTACTAAATATAATCAAAAATATCAAAATTAAACAATAAAATAAAACATAAATACACAAATTAAAATCATCAAAAATTTAAATAATACATAAAGGAAACTAAAAATTAAAATAAAACACTAAAAATTAAAATAATATTAAGATTGTAAAATAAAAAGTTAAAAGTACCAAGTATAAGAAGGGATATGGAAGAGATGGAAGTAACAAGAGATATTATTCAGAACAGACCACTTTTCGGAAAAATTATCAAAAATGTCAAGGGTTTCCATGAGAAGGAAAAGAAGAAGCGGGTTAACATCTGGACGGAAGAGAGGAGACGAAGTGAAGTAATGAAGAACTGCTGGAAGCCAAGAAAGGATAAAGGAAAGAGACAGTGAATGTAATGGGTTATTTTACGCGGACCAAAGATGACCAAAATCGAGGAAAGAAGAAGAAGAAGAAGAAGTTAAAATTATGAAATTAAAAATAATAAATAAATAGATAATTTATAATATTTATTTTAAAAAATAATATTAAATATTAAAAATAAAAATTAGAGCTGAAATGAAAATTTAAATTAAAAATATTAAAGTAAAAATTAGAAGAAAAAAATCTGCCCTACAAAGGGTTAAGAGCCACCGGATGATGTTGAGTTGGGTCCACAGTCAGTGATCCCCCCCCCCCCCAAATACGGTTGTGGTGGTTCCATGGTCAGCACGAGGGAGGTTCGAGTTGGTCCCATGGAACTGCCCCTAGTTGTAATGAACACGTTTGAGTTGAGTTCACGGTCTTAAAGACAGACCAGGTGCCGGAATTTTGCCCCAAATGGGATCTTTAACGTGCCAGTAAATTTACTGACACGGCTCCCTCGCATTTGCACACCCTTAAAAGTCAACTGACTGCACCAGGATTCGATCCTGCAACATTGGGGACAGCACGCGAGAAAGCTACCGCTGCGCCAAGCAGCCAGTCTCCTCTGATTAGAGTTCCGGTTTTGCTACTAGGCAACAGTGAAGGCGGAACGTCCAAATTGAAAAGTAAAGTAGTTTGCCTAAAATGGCTACAACTGAATAAATTCAACGACAGTACCTTAGGCCGTTAATCATTATTATGATAAACAAACAAAACACTTTCAGACAAATTAATCAACTACAATCACCGGCTGTAAAGGAAGCTACGATTCCGTTAGTACATCGACTATTTAAAACTCAGTATGTGCTAAAATCTATTGAACAATTAACTGAAGCACCCGGGAAACAGTTTTTAGAAAACCGTAATCATAGTTTTTAAAACAATATAGTGGCGCCAGAATGAAGGAAATAACCTTTCATTCTACACCTTCTCTGGCACTAATTCATCATCCTGGACACGGAGAAAAGCTCCAACAAGCAATAGCCCGCAGCATTGAGACGTGATGTGTGTTGCCTACGGCCATTATACCACGGCGCTAGCGGTTTGGGACAGGCGAAGGACCAGGTTGAAAACTTAGGACCAGGTTGATAACTTAGTTCCGAACACACTGATCGTCAGCCTCGTGTTTTTGAGTTTGTGTGTGTTTCTATGGCAACTAAACCAGTGTATTTCGAATTGTGTTATATGTTATGTTATTGTTTTAAAGGGCAGAACAGCGAGGTCATTTGCCCCAATTGTGTTATAAGATTAGGAACTTGAAATACATTACCATCCCGGCAGCTGCCTAGAAGAAGTGTGAAAAAAAAGCAGGAGAAAACTAAACTCAGTATGGTCAAAATCAGAGCCAGGGTTCGAACCTCGACTCTCCAGACATGCTGGGAATACAATACCATCCCGGCAGCTGCCTGGAAGTAGTGTGAAAATAAATTAGGACAAATCTACACTCAGGATGGCCAATATCAGAGCCAGGGTTCGAACCTCAACTCTCGAGACATGCTGCAGTTTCCTATCACAGTCGTGGTGTGCTACTACGTGTGCTACGAAGTTGGAAATCAAGGACAAAATAAAGAAAGAATTCAGATAATCTGAAGAAAGAAAGGTAGGGGTTAAAAGTTGCCCTTTCGGGAAGAAAATCAGTAGGCCTATGACCGATCGCATTTGACTTCTACTCTGCATAATTAACTTTTACCCTGGGACATCTCGGCTGAAGGCTTCTTCCGGTCAAGTATTTTATAATTGGCGGATTCGGTGGCGTAGTTGGTCGCATGCTGAGCTTCTATGCCCTGGATCGCGGGTTCAAACCCGGCCGAAGTCGTCAGATTTTTTATGAGCGTTAAGAACCCCTCAGTATGCCTTCCTTCGGAGGGGAAGTAAAGCCGTTGGGCCCATGTCTTAGATTTATTGCATGTAAAAGAACCTTCCAATAACTACAATTATGTGAAGCTAAAATTTGTAGGTTAGATTTGATTAACGCTCTATTAGTTCCAACGATCGCCACCAGGTGCCGGTCGCGGTAGCATCTAGTGGCCAAGTTTGCGGCTAGGTTTAGTTGACGAAAGCATTTGGTAGCGAAAGTAGGAACTACTTGAAATTGATCGTCTACAGTCCTTACCTGAATTACAGATAACACACACTAATACAGCCATCACAATTAACACCGGATATCAAACAGATTCTACACACACCCAAAGTACACGGGGCTGCATGACCGCGTTGTCGCAGTCCCTAAACTGAGGAACCACCAAATCTATTTCGTAACTGACCCAAGGACAACTGTTTTAAAGCGTCGGACTACCAACCGATGGCAGTAATTCTTGGGACATTCCTGAGTGTCAAGATGACATCACAATGACCAGACTGCGGCGGTATAAATTCTCAGGGGACGAACACGAGGTCGTGCCCCAACACAAAAGAGAAACCGTTACACTACAGCCCATGAAGCGCCCTCGCCTACCAAGCGACCGCTGCTCAACGTTTCCCCCTAGGGTTTCTTGGCCGGGACGCTACCTCTCTCATCAGCTAAACAATTTTCGTCATGAGGCTGAGTGCATCTCGTTCCAGCCCTTTTAAAAACACTGACGGTGCCGAGAATCGAACCCAAGGCCTCGAAGGTGAGAGGCAGGAGAATTACTCAACATTTTGTTGTCCCAAGAAATTGAATATTTGTCGCCTTCAGCGGAGTTATTGAGTCCGACTTTGATTCTCACCCAGCAAAGCATACGAGAAATCTGTAGGCCTAGTAATGTAAAACCAATAACAGTAATACGAATATTTACAGTAGCAGCCTTAAGTTATGAACAGGTGGCGCACGAAAAACTGGCCCGGCCCGCCACGAGCACATAAAAGCCCCTGTATAAACGTTACACGAAATTGCACTCAAATACCCATATAGACTGACGTAAGTGTAAGTGTCTACTGAGGTGCACTGGAAATAGGTTTTCATCAGAAACAGTGAAAATATGTTTCTACATTTTTCATTTGAACGGACCCCTAACTTTTGTGGAGATTTAAGAGATGCCAGTTTTCAAATTATGCTACAGTAGAGTTTCGATATTTGGAGTTGTGGTGTTTGAAGCCATATTTTCAGTGTTGCCTTAGTAAACAAGAGTTTAGTGCTTTTCAGTCGGTCGTGTTGACCGACTGAAAAGCACTAAACTCTTGTCTTGATATTTGGAGTGTTGATAGTTCAATATTCCTATAATTCAGAGTTGAAAAATTTGAATTAACAAAAATTTCAGTGCGAGAAAACTGAACACAGGCGACGTGCTATGGACATCAGTCTGTTAGATAGTCAGCCCAGAGGCTGGGTGGATCCTCAAAAAAGTACCGACATAGGTTAGGTCAGTAAATATTCACGAAAACCTAAGGCAGCAATATAATGAGACTTACTAGGCAGGGTGAGGAGTGAGGTACTTTGCTATTGCTTCTCCTCACAGGACAATAGCACTGACCCTATGAGTAGAACCTTTAGAAAATTGTAAATCAGTAGATGATAAATTGATAAAAGGATACTGTGTGAAAAATTATAACAAAAAATTATACGAGCCTTACAGTAGTCGCATATGATGTGTAACATGTGATATGTTATCCGGCTATGTGTGTCCCGGGAGCGCAAATCCCTTGTTGACAGTGAACTCTGTTGGTCATTGAAATAACTACTTGTAAAACTCCACTGCCAAATCCTGACCGTAATGAATCATAATTGTTATTTGCCGTGGCGGAAGCAATCCACTGCCTACTTGATGCGAGCTGCGCTTTATACCGGCCAGTTAGTGAACCCATGCCAGCGATGTTATTGAAAATGGCCTCGTTTTGCCGATCAGCGCACTGCCAAGTATAGGTGCGATTAAAAATTAGGTGTGCGGAAGGTATATTAAATGTGTTTCTCCCAGTGATTGCTTAGATCAACGAAGTTTCAATTATTGTTAGTAGTCGGCGTTAATACACTGAATTCCTACGTTGCTTGGAGTGCACATAACCACATGGCCGACAGTACATCGAGTGCTTACATTAAATAAGAATAAAGCAAAAGTATGAAGATTGAATAAATCGTAATTGTTTTCAGCAAATATGATAAAATTAATATTTTCACACCAAAGAACGACAACTTGAAGATGATTTATTGTAGGAATATCTTAAATGGGGTCTCCAAACCTTGAACTAAACTGTATGCGATATACATTCGCCATAGCCACATGGCCTACAGTACGTCGTTGTACCGATCTCCGCCATCACGCGCGCTCATTGTTTTCGTCCCATTCACTTCCGTCTCTTTTCCAAAATCACTCCCACAAAAATGTCCAGCTACCGAGTGGAAAGATGTTACACATCAAAAACGATTAATAATTGCAAAAAGAATGAAAACTCCGTCCCAGTGTTCCTTAAGAACCGAGTATGTCATCCATTTCCCATAATCACTAGTAGAACATGTTAGACAAGCAGGAGAAGGTACTCACCAGATGTTCTCCAGAGAGCACCTCCAGCAGCGAGATGAGGTTGTGGCCATCGCTCAGGTCCTCGAACAAATCACCCACATGTCGACTGGCCTGGAACGAAACATCACTTATGAGCAAACATTAATCAATAATGCATGCCTATCTTTGTCGACGAGGAACAATTCTGATGTCAAAAAATTAGATATTATGAACACATCTTTGATCAAAGAATTAAGACAGGAAGGTTAGAGGTAAAAATATCGTCCAACATAAATTGACAAGTGCATAGCATACCAATACACAACTGAAGCATGGTGAAATAGAGGAAATTGAGTGCAAGATGCGAAGCAGCCAGTACAATGATGCCACACTGTGATACTAAAATCTCATTGAAGGCATTATTTAAGTACAAACATCTACCCTAAACTAAAAAATTCAAAGAATCAACAAATCAAACTTAAATTAATTATTAAAAACCGCAAAACTGCATACTCCAGTAAGAGGAGGCTGGCACTCAACAGTCACAAACGAGACTAGAAACATTTATTTCCAGAATTCTCATGGTGTAAGTCTGGGAGACAATTTTTAGACACCTACTGTATGTTCGGCCACGTATACTAGATTGTGTCGCGTTCCGAAAGGGCGAAACACCCGTACCGGTCTTTCGAAAGTCGAGAAAAGAAATGACAATCCCAATGACGACACACGTTCTACTCGGCAAATGAACCTTCTGTTCATCAGTAAGTTTTAAAACTCAGCAATTCTTCTAGGTTCGCGCCGTGTCTTGTGTGGGGTTTCGCCTAGGACACCAAGGTGGCTCGTCAGCGTGACAAAATCTTCAGTCTGCTCACTTTCTGTGTCGGCGAGTGTACACTCCAAGCTTCCACTGGCATGCAAGACATGGGAAAGGAAAGCAAGACGCACTGATAAACAGCGATTCACCAAAGAGAATAAAGTCAATAAGTCTTCGCTTAAGGCATGCATACAGCCTTCAGTTTGTGTGTAATCTGCACAAACAAAAATTTGTTCATAAGAGGGCCGTACTCCAAAACGACACCGGTCGTGTGTACAGGGCCACCCATTCCACTCCTGCAATACGACTCCATTCCGACTCATCACAACTGAGAATACTAAGGAGCGAAAAGCGTGATATGCATTAAATTAAGGCCCACCTCTGCCGAAAAGTAAGAGCTCCGGAAATACGAACAGTATCTGGACTTATATCTTTCCCAGTGTATCACCAACGAAAGGACTAAAACGAAAGAAAATACAACCTCGATGGCACAAAAGGAATCATATTTTACCATTAATGAAAAATATCACACTAACACGTAAATCCTTCCGTAAGTTCTATGATTCAAGTCAGGACTGCAAAAATCCCAGGCGTCAGATCCACATGACAACTGCATATTTGTTAATGGTGCCCATGCTTGCCACGGTGGGTGAGTGGTTAACGTGTCGGACTACCAACCCCCAAGCTTGCAGGTTCGCTCCTGGCCGTGGTAAGTGATCAATTTTTTTGAAAGGCGACAAAATTCACGACATGCATGTTGGCATGGTAAAGAACCTATTTGAATTCAATAGGCTGTATTCATAATGGAAAAATTAATCTCGGGATTTTCCGCCAACACAAAGTTCCTCCATTCTCTACTAGAAAGCGCTATAGTGTCAAGGAGCTTAGATATCTAACCTCCTTGACTTTCAGAGCATTCCAAGGAACGACGAAATTTGACATGCAAGCTGCCCTCTAGGTGTCAAATAACAAAGCTTGCGCCCAGCAGCCGAGGCCATACGATATTATTATTATTATTATTATTAATGGCGCCCATGTTAAGCCCCCCCCCCCCTCCTCCTCCCAGATTTGTATTTTATTGTCATTATACCCTGGAGTACCGGTACCAGTAAATCTACAACAAACGCCCCGTGACACCTATAATAACGGGCAATGAAAAGCAGAGCTATTACACTGGTATAAGATAAGAGCGTAAGACTATTTTCACTGCTGACTTGACAAAATGGAGCTGACAAGCGGTTGGATAGTTAATACAAAGTATTGCCAAGTACCAACTCGACTATTGGTAGTGATCAGGTTAGGGAGATCACTGTTCGGTCCTTTCTTTGGGGCGGGGGGAGGGAGAGAGAGAGAGAGAGAGAGAGAGGGGGGGGGGGGGGGCTGGCTCCTCAATTTGGTAAAAAATACTTCTGCACCCCTGAACTAAGTTGTTCACAGAATGGTAAACCCCGAAACTGTTACATAAGGTTACATAATCTTAACCGTAAATCGAGGCACAGAGCAACCCACAAAATAAACGAAAGTTTTACACATTCGGACTTATAATGTACTCGTATTAAATCTTAATAGACTTATGGAAATCATAAAATGGATTGTCCTTAACACTTCAATACCGATTTAAAAATTAGAATAGCAATGCAATAATTGAAAACTGAACAATTGAAAAAAAAACACGTTAAATCTGATCACCGCTCTCTATGCGATCAATTTCACAAGCACTCTACGTACACATAGTGCAGATTATGCGATAACACATATTGTAAGAGGTGCGAGGGTTAATAGAGTGAACCGCAAGGATTGTTTAAGACAGTAATAGTAATAATGAGACAAGCCATGCTCCAGGCGATGGAAGCCTGCAGGCAAGAAGCGTGCTTAGCTTAGGATACCATGCACGCAGAGACACGCACCGGGAGCGTGGGAGACTCCCTTGGCGACCGGTAAGATGATCTACATGCACGCCAAGTCGCCACAGGCACGAAACAATTTCAATACCATCCCTCCCTTGTATTAATGGGCTCAAATGATGATGAAAGAAGAAACACTAAAATCATCGTCAGAAGCATAATAAAATGACACAAAAATGCTCGAAGAAAAGACAATAATATTGGAAATAGACACCTGAAAATCATAAAATGGATTGTCCTTAACACTAATACCTATTTACACATAAAAATAACATATACTGTAAGAAATTCATTCGAATAAAAATAATAATAATAATAATAATGATAATAATAACAATAGGAAAATAAGGTCGAAAAATACAAATACTTCCCACAACAACATGATTTTAACGGTGTTAGAAATAGCAGAAATAAAAATGGCTGATAACCATTTCTTCTTCTTCTTCTACGCGATCAGGCCCAGTGGACCGCGCGCTGCTACAAGTTTCCTTCTCCATAGTCTCCTATCCAAAGCTGCCATCCGCCAAGTGTCTACGCGTATCGCTGCCTGTTGCAGATCTTCATGGAGTCCATCACTCCACCGCTTCCTTGGTCTCCCTGGTGGTCTTCTTCCTGTGGGGATGAAATCCAGTAGCTTCCGTGGCCATCGGTGGTCTTCCATCCGGGCTACATGTCCAGCCCACTGCAGTCTTCTGGTTTTGATGGTTCCAGCTATGTTAGCATCATGGTACAGGTCTTCTATTTCATGATTGTGTCTAATCCTCCATTCACCCGTGTGTACATTCCTCATCGGTCCGAAGATCTCCCGAAGAACTTTTCTCTCAAAAACCATTTAGTTTAATTTAAAATATTAAAAAAAAAAGCATGAAGCTTTACATGACCCATAATAAGCTCACGCTAGTGAGTCACACGACTCTCCTTATTGCGTGGAATCTGAACCACTGGATGAGAGACTTTGGGGTACAATCACGTACAAAAGTGCCTGTAGTTATGAGACAAATAATATGTAATATCAAAAACACAATACAACCGACCGCGGTGGCCGAGAGCGCTAACGCGCTACCTCGTGCCTCTCTGGCATCGGGAGAGCGTGGGGTCGATTCCCGCCTCGGCCGTCCTGAAAATGGTTTTCGTGGTTTCCCATTTTCACCACCAGGAAAATGCTTGGACGGTTCCTTTTAACAGGTCCACGGCCGATTTCCTTCCAATATCCCTTCCCTGACCCGTCCTGAAAAGAAAAGTACATGGCCATTGGCTGCATTAATAAATAGGCTTCTATATTTATCGACACTGAGTTTAAAATAAGCAATATTATGTGCTGCAAAATAGTTTACGAGCAGTTTATATTGATTGGTCTTTCATACTACCCACACTAATCACACATTAGAAGCAGCACTCTCTTTCCAGTACTAGCCTATGTATCGCATCCAGACAAGAACGCATGCTCATCATGAACACTGAAGACAATGACCTGGGGTATCATAGACAAAGTAAAAACGTACAAACGTTAACACAAGTAAATAATTTAAATGCTTAAAATAGTACAATTGATATACCACGCATGCATTTACATTCAAGTATTTGCGTCCACGTTCATTCAGATGTTGGGATAGCTAAGACTATCAGTTACAAACAGATATAATACCTGGGTGTATGTGACATAATTTATCAACTTTCTACATTGGCAGCTAGATACACAAACAGACAGTGCATCTACTGTCTGAACCGACTCACTGGGGCGGTCGCCCAATTGAGAGAAAAAGAGTTGCCTGTTCTCTTTTAAAGGTCTGATGCCGCCACAGACTGGATACGTAAATAAATAGAAACACGATGATGTAACCAGACTATCAACACAGAACAGATCAGGAGAAAGTTGAGACAGACAGCTTCTTTGATTTTTGCTCAAATTTAGAGGTTATATGGCTTAGATTCCTGAAGAATCTCATAAACACTGTGGGATAGCAAAATTCGGAAGTTTTCTCATTCATCGAATGATATTTAAAGACAATTAAAAATACTTTGTTTCTTGGCTTATCTAAAACCACAATCCTATTTTCAGTTAACTGATTCTTAAACTCTGTCGGTACTGTAAGTCTTGAAATGCGCACATGATGGGAGTTATAACAGAAGTGGAACACCCACAGCTGAAGATTAGCAGCCTCGTTCAAGCCCAGGATGAGAATTAGCAGCCTCGTTCAAGCCCATGATGAGAATTCAAACGACTCCTCATAGTTACAAGATCAGTAGTAATTACCACTTTTTCTCCCTGTCCCAAACTACAGACGTATTATTCCCAGATATCTAACATAAAATTCTGTTCCACGCAATATATAGCGCTATTTATTTATTTATTTATTTATTTATTGTATGATGAATACAATATTATATACAATATATACAGTGCAACTACCATCTCAAGTTCATAACTAGAGTTCCATGTTTGAAGTTGAGAGCCAGAGAAGGGCTTCGCTTGAGACACAGTGTAAGTCTTCTATAGAGCCTCTGTATGCACGTAAAGGACACTCGAATGTAATGTGGTCCACTGTCTGTTCCTCTTCTCCGCAATCACATTGAGGTGATGCCTTCCATCCCCATTTGAAGAGAGTGGCTCCACATCTACCTTGGCCGGTCCTAATACGGTTTAGCGTCCTCCACTGTCGTCTGGGAAGGAAAAATCCATCAGGGCACTTGCAGGGGTTCTTAATGATGTGATGATTTCGTAACGAGGATTGCAGATGCCATTGTTCTTTCCAGGCATCCGATACATTATAGGAAGTGTCCTGTAGAATCATTGCAGTACGCCAAGAAGGGTGTCTGGATTTCAGTCGTTTGGTTGGAGAAGCTATTGAAGTGCTAATACTCGAAAGCTACTAGACACTGTGAGAATGAAGTCATTCCGAAGGTAGGCTAATGTTTTGAACAATTCTGGCCAATAACCCGGAGGATATTTTCTCCAAATAAATTTACACTCTTACCCAAGGCTGACCTAACCAACAGCACACTCATTGCTGAGTTCTACTGCCTCATACGTACTCTGGTCCTAAGCTATGCCTCCAGGCCTTCCTTACAGAACAACAGCACCTAGCATGTGTGTTCATCGCCTATAGCAAGAATTCAGTTAATTCCTTTCCTTACCGAATGTGATGCTTAACGAAAGTAGCAATAAGAACGTAATAATAGCCTGTCAAAATAGGTATGCAAGATCGCAGCCTAATTTGCAATTTATTGTCAGAGTTTCAAGCTTCTGCGTAGAAAACATATCAATGAGAGACAAAGATCAGAAACTAAATCACTGCCAGCTCCGGACGTTTTATTGCTACTTCTGCTCAGTAAATTTCTCTGTGGGGACCTTACAGCAAACATGAGAGTCCAACTTCAACAGTTGCAGTCTCCCAAGGGATCGATATAGCTCACGACGCCAGCTGTGCCACGATACAAAGAGGGAATGTTTTATTGGAGAAGAAATCGCGGGAAACAAAAAATGTTGTACAAATTACCAGCAATAAATCCTAACTCCCCACCAGGGATATAAGCAACTCCTAGAAACATGAAAACTGCACAAAATTATAGATCCGAGTAAACGAGAAAGAAAATTGACAGGTTAATTTAACAATTATGGGACCAAAGGAGGCCAACGCGGGAGATAAGGATACAGAATGCTAACAAGATGGAAGACAATTACATGTCTAAATTAAACTGCTGTTGATTAAAATACTTTTCAATAAAGTTAACACAATTCAGTTAGAGGTCAAAATTTAGAAGGAAGTAGTAGACCTAGAAAACGAGGCCATCAGATTCGAATAGATAAAGTCATTAAAAGGGGGAATAAAAGACCATCATAGCACTTAAATACTCGAAAAGATCCAGGGTTGAAAGATATTAATATTTGGTCAAGGCGTATTGGGTGAGAAAGGTAGAAAAAGCCAATCAAAAATTACCAAACAACTCTGTGTTCCGTGACTGCCAGAAACATACGGTATTGCCAGCTTGAAGTAACATTTGATACGAATATTATTATTTCTTATTCCTCAAGAGTCATGACGGAATGTCTTAACGAATTTCGTCCAAAAACGCATTTTTCAATATTGCATTTAAAAAAAGTCTACTACCACTTTCAGAAAATATAACTACTATTATCCTACCGCGCCGCCATGCTTAAAGAACCCACGACAATTATTAAAAGGATGATGTGCTCTAAAGATAAAACAAACTTTCAGCAAGAGAAAATTGAAAAATGTATACCCGTCATATTTCGTATATAACAATAAAACGCAGAGTAATGATTCATTATTATTGTCTTAAAAACTAGCCAAACAAATTCCAGCTTTAAATAAATTAAAACTGAAGCAAAGAGAATTTTCCGTGTAACGTGCAAAAATGTAACTAAACCATATGGAAGAAAGTAAGGCTTTAAGCTTATTACGGTCGTGAAAATCCAATTCTTGAAGACATATGTATCTAAAGATACTAATTTCCCAATACTCTCAAATTATCTGGTGTTTTGGAGCGAGGATAGACATTCATGGTTAAAATTTAGTGATGTTACGTTGAAAATTCAACATTTCAGTCATTTGCATATCCCCCAAATTGGGTCTTAAACGGATAAATAGTCTCAAGTTTCTAATCCGGATACATGCCTGAATAATACAAACTCAACCTTACAAACCGATCATAGCTATCTCGACACCGACTTAGTACATAAGATTTTAAGGTATTCAAATGAAACATTCGTCGGCTGATTTAGAGGGATGTAAAATGACATCCCGCGTCTTCGATTGCCAATAGCAGTGACTGTGAAATGCATTATTATTATTATAAATAACAATTTTAATACGGTCAATCAATCTCAATCGTATGTTACGCTTTTCATAAGTGAGGTTCTATCAAGTTACACATTTAAAGTAATATTTCGAAATATGATTTGATCCCATTGTTAAGCCATCTGATGGCTTTGAGGGGCCACGATACTTGCACTATTGAAAGTAGTTCGTGCAATACATATCAAACAAAAAGTATAATATAATCAAAAGAATAATAATATGAATACAAATGAAACACAAAAAATAGGAGACTTAAATGACTTAGCAATTTTTGTGTTACAATTGTCATTATAGCGTTTCTCTCTCCAATATATATATTACCATAAAATGTTCCTTAATTAATTTTATATATGTATGTGCACTGTTCATTATCAATAAATTAACAATATATCTCACAAACAATCGGAGTGGATTCTCCACCGATTGGTGGGATGTATTGCCGTTGGCCACTTCTTTTGTTTCACCCTCTTTGTGGTACGATGAATCAATAATGTCTCTGTGTGTTGTTCTTTCTTTCATTAGTGACCAGTATCTTTTCATTCTTTCCTATCTCTTTTCCTCTCTTCTTCCGAGATACTGGGTTTGGATTTTAGTGTAGATTTGTCTTGGAAACTTATATTTTCGTATTTAGAATTTATTTTAGCTTTTAGATTGAGAAGTGAATTTTCTGTAATTCAGTTCTTAAAATTTCATCTGGCATAGGTTGTCTAAATCAGCGTTCCCCAAACTGTGGTACGCCTACCACTGGTGGTACGCTCATACTGCTGCAGTGGTACGCGGTGATGTTACGGAAAATAAAATAAAAATATTAGATACGTTACTTTTTATAATTTGAACTTTACCTCTAACAAACACAATTTACAATCCATGTTTTGGTGTGCTACGTAGTGGTGATGGGGGTTATAGTTAATATATCTCCCAATCATTAGGTGGTACGCGAGAGATTCTCATCTATTTGAAGTGGTACACACACAAAAAAAGTTTGGGAAACACTGATCTAAATCATTCAACGCTTTAAATAACACTTTCGAATAAATTTATATTTATTAACTTTTCTTGGATTTTTGATTGATATTAGTGGTACCTACTAGTGCTAAATCCGCGGTACCTTGTCTAAATCCTTAATACCATAATTGTCTAATAATATGAGTCATTACTACCACATCAAAATACATTAGATTTTATAAATACGTCACAAACAAAACACAACACAGGTTTTCACGATTTCACCACCAGGTGGTAGCATTTGTCGTTTCGAAATTCATAGCCAAGGGAAATTAAATAGTTGACTAACACAACTGGTGAGATGAACTCACCTCTTGCAAAGGGGTATAGCTGCATAAAAAGTAGGTCAGATTTACAGTACTGTGGAATTAGCCGTACTGCGAAGTTAGCAACGTCTCCCCTATACTATCCTGAAAAGTTGGTCCTATGAACTTTCTCAAAAATTTTCTTTCCTTTAATTGACCACATATTATTATTATTATTATTATTATTTATTTATTTATTTAAGCGAAAATTCCCCTGCAGGAGAACGGTTAAACTTTATAACATGACGTCATTTGGAGGTGTGTCTCCTGCGCTCCTCCCAAAACCTCTTCATTCTCTTGGAATGCTCCCTCTTCCTCTTATCCGTCCAATTTTTCCCAGGTTGGCGTAATTATCTTGGTTCAAACTTAACATTCGCGATCTTCGTCTGGACTCAGTTCGGTCTTCGAAATGTTGTATACTGATTACTGCACCTCTTTAAGCCATTCTGTGCCGCATTTACTCTGTGTTACGATACCAACTAGCTTCTTTGGCAATCTAGAGGTGGCCATCCTGTGGATGCGAGTGTAAAATTTGGCTCTGCGTTTTCTAATTTCGTCTGTTATCGTATTGATCTTTTGATAGAGTTCAGGACTAGGTCTCTTCATCCAAATGCCATTTCTGTTGATTGCTCCGTAGATCTTCCGGAGAATTTTTCGTTCCTGCTATTCCAGTACCTAAATCTTTGAATGACCATCGAATACTATTGTTTCAGCGGCATATGTTGCTTCTGGAAGAATAACTGTTATATAATGTCGTAATTTGGCGCTCGTCGAAATGCATTTATTGTTGTAATGGGCCCACGTTAGCCTGTAGGCCTTCTGGAGGTTAGTGATTCTGTCTTCATTGGCGACTCGATAACGATATCATTATTATTATTACAATTCCGTGCTATTCAAATAAGCACTAGTACCTGGGGACTCTACTCCAAACAAACTTCTTCAATGGTTGGCTTCAGGAAGGAGTAACCTGATCGCAATTACCCAATTGAGATGTAATAAACATTAAACTTTCTCACTCTCACTCGCACTTGAGAGGTGCTTGAAGTATGCAAATACCGTGTGCTACATAGTTCCATTTACATGGCTAAGTGGCGACCACACCAACTTCACACTTTCGACAATCATCACACCTAAAAGGGTCATAGGTCATTAAAGAAAGCACAAACTGAGACGAATTTCTGCCCGATATCCAGCAATATTCAGCTTCCTAATAAATGCTAACCACAAATCGTGACACAACATGCTGAAAATTCCAACGCTAATTCGGTATAAATACCGAAAATAACTTTTTTAAAGCAACAAAGACACATATTACCAACACATGAAAACATATCAACCTGCTAACTTATGTAGACTCGCATACATTAAAAATTGCAGTATGCAAGGTACTATATCATTCCTATATCCTGATATGAATATTTAAAGGTTAACATAGAAATGTCAGTTCCACTATAAATTTTAGCCGGAAGTTTGAATATGCACACAACCTGTCGAAAACTACGCATAGGATCAAAAAGAAGTTTGGAATGAAAGTTGTTCGTCTCAAAGGAAGTCATCCAATGTTACCAAATTCGACTCCACCATCCCCTGATGGTAGCGAGGGAGAGGGGAATTAACAAAAATATAATCTTGATTTCACCTACGATTGAAGTCACTTTCGAACAAAGATGGCACAGTAATCGCTAAAAAACAAAATAAGAATATGTCGAAAAATAACTGACACATCATATAAACGAAAGTAGAAAATAGCCAGCCAATGATACTTAACCACCCCTTGATATATATATTTTTTGAACAATTTCTTCTTCATAATTGACTCTGTAAACGTCAATAGTAAAAACTTGTAGGGCAAATTTTATATTTTCTTTGCCTTCTTTCTCCTGAGAATTCGATTTCTACATTAACTGAGGTTATATTCTGCCCTCCTATTTAGCAGCACTTCTTAACTGTAACTGCCAAGTTGAATATTTTAGTGTTAACGCTATGAGCTCGGCAAGCTAACTATGAAGCCTATCCAACCTATTCAGTACCCACAGTCTAAAATTTGTGTCCTTCCGAAAATTATTTTCCTTGAAACAACTCAATCACAGTACACTAACAGTGACACTAACAAAATTAATCCCATACCCATATTTTAGAATAAATAAATCATTGAATTACTTAATACAGTACATCCTGTTATAACCACTGATTTTGGATTACTGCTGCCTCTTTATGTAACAACAATAATAGTAATAGTAATTATGTTCTTGGTTTTGATCAGGTGCCATCAAATCGGCGTCGACTCCTAGCGACTGCACGGATGGACTGTCTCCATATGATTCGGTCTGCAGCCATATAGGCCTACTTCAGATCCTTCACTGACATATTCATGTTGGATTTGATGGAGTCGATCCATCTCAATGCTGGCCGCCCTTTTAACTACTTCGGTTTTTAAAGACGCCACGGTGGGGTACCGGAATGTTGCCCCAAAGGGGATCTTTAACTTGCCAGTAAATCTACTGACACGGCTCCCTCGCATTTGCGCACCATCAAATACCAACTGACTGTGCCAGGATTCGATCCTCCAACCTTGGGAACAGCAGGTGACAAGATGACTGCTGCGCCACGCAGCCTCTTTATGGGTAATAACTGTATTTTCATATAAGAATAAACACCACTAATTAACGAAACTCACTCCATGGCAATGATATTACTGTAGAAGTATCTATTATATGGCACAAAAGCCTCACTAGAATTACCTCAGGCTTAAAGTACAAAATAAATTCATGGAGCTAAATCTCATTATTATTTATCAAGCAGATTTTAATTGGTTGACTTGAGAGATTAAACGTCCTTGGAACGAAACCGGTGAGATACTCTTGATTTCTAAGAACATAAGAGGTAACGAGAAACCGGTTTAAAACCCACATAGTGACAAGGGGGTCATTTCTCACGTTAAAAATATCTACTTCCCCCGGTGCGCAAATGATGTCTAGCATGAGAGACGTCGATAACATCTCTATTTTGGATACAGCCTCAATACCTGTGATCCTTTAACCTAAATAACCATCCATCTTTCTCTACCTCTCTTCCTGCCATTTATAATAAGACGTTCGACAACACGCAATCAGCAGAATGTACACGCTATACCACGCTCTTCCTGAAGGGAAATGTAATAGCATAGTCTACTAATTAAAACCCACGCGGTACTGTAAACTACATTAAAACTTCTGGAAAAGATGCATCTTAGAAAATTAAAAATTAAAAAAAAACTGAATTTAGTTGATGTCACTACGTGAGCATTATTGGCAATATTATAACCCTAAAATTTAATTTAACTAGGTAAGAGAATTACCTTCCAATCGGTCAGCACGAATTTAGCTTACCAATAAGATTACTATAAGAATAAATTCTTAATGCTGGTGTTTAAGGGACGTTAACCGAATGTACTTAAGAAATTAAAATATTTACAAACTAATGGAAAACAAAGATAGTTAACACTCAATATCTATAAGAATTGCCACAGGCTTAAGTAAACTACGGCCTTCTACGATGGGCAACTAGAAACATCCTTTCGCATTAGGTACTTCCATTATTTTCTTTTAATTCGTTATCAACATTTTATGACATTACTAGGCTATAACTGATGTACCTTTTCAAGACAATCAACAGGTCTAGAAAACTGATCCTTTGGTTAAATATTTTTAAACATAGTAAGTTACAAACAATGCGAATAAATAACGTTTTGATTCACGTTAATGTGTGATATGAATAATACCAGCCTTGGAGGCTGGATTTAGACAGCTCCTTAACCCGGTCCATGAGACAATTATAATTGGCTACATGGATAATTCTTGCCCGGCGCGTCCACGTCGCGGGGGTGGGCAGCGGTACTGTAATATACCATGGAACTACAGTACCGGCTAAGTTCTGGTGAGGACCCAGTCCTATGGGGTATAACATAGGCCCCGTGCACAGGGTTACGTGCGAAGACCTCAACGGAATCTGCAGCGGAGAAGATGGACTTCGGAACGGTGGAGATTGCGGAAGAGGCAACCCACTACTCAGGGAATAGTACGAGTACAGCATCAATCGGCAGCGTCTGTTTCCCAGGTTAGGGGCGGCTGCAAGGGCGTCTGTTTCCCATGTTAGGGGCGGCCTGTATAATAGCTGGCAGTAGCTTCATAAAATGCCTTTGGGAGTGGCGACCCCATCGTAATAATAGCCTAAAATGGAAATGGCACTTCAAATGATTCGGAGAAGGTTAGGGCGTACCCTGCAGGCGACGCGCAGTTCTTTTGGTACTGGGGGAACTGTGAGAAATGGGCAACCAGTTACCGAAATGAAAGTGGGAATCATGAATGTCATGACCCTGACAGGCAAGGTGGAGGAGGTGGTAGACTTCATGGAGAGGGAGAATGTTGGATTGATGGGGCTGAGTGAAGTGAAATGGAAAGGTAAAGGAAGGAAGAAATTGAGGAAAGGATATACATTATACTGGGTTGGTGGCCAAGAGGCAAAAAATGGCGTGGGACTGATAACCTCGAAACAACTGGAGGAGTATGTTGAAGTGGTCGAGTGTGTGAGTGACAGAATAATGAAAATTAGAATGAAGATGAAAAATGACGTGATGGACTTCATACAAGTGTATGCACCATAGACTGGAAACAGAAGAAGATATTGAAGTATTCCTGGAGGATGTAGAAAGAGTAATTTCAGATGTGGAAGTGGTGATCATGGGAGATATGAATGCACAAGTCGGAAAAGAGAGACAAGGAAAGGAAGAAGTCATTGGACCATATGGATATGAGAAAAAGAACCGGGAAGGAGAGGATCTTGTAAACTTTTGTGAAAGGAATGGACTGATAGTGGGTAATTCATGGTTTCGGAAGAAAAACAGCAGGAAAATTACGAGATATGGTTGGGGCGATAGAAGAACAAAATCAGTAATTGACTACTTTCTGGTGGAAAGGACTAACCGCAGAAAGCTGATAGATGTGACAGCTTTACCAGGAGAAGCATTTGATGGGGACCATAGAGCTGTGGTGGCAAAATTTAGATGGGAAAAATTGGAAAACCTAAAGGAAATCAGAGAAAGTAAAATAAAAGTATGGAAATTGAAAGACAAAACTGTACAGGAAGATTTTCAGGAGAGATTGAAGCAACAAATCCCAGTTACTGAAGTGGAAAACATAGAAGAGGAATGGTCCCACTTTAAAAAGGCATTTGTTGGTGCAGCAGAGAGTGACTGTGGTAGGACGTCAACAAGAGTGAAAGAGAAGGAGACACCGTGGTGGAATGAGGAAGTGAGGAAAGCAGTGAAAGAAAATGAAGTCTGCATGGAAAGAATGGAACCGAGATCAAACAGAAGAAAGCAAAAGGAAGTATCACGACAGCAAACGGAGGTGTAAGAAAGTGGTAGGAGAAGAAAAGAAGAAAAGTTGGGAAGAATTTACACGAAGAATGGAAACAGATGTAAGTGGCAGTAAAAGGATGCTGTATGGGCTTCTAAGAAGTAAGAGGAAAGAAAGGGTTACTACAAAGCTGGTGAAAAAGGAAGATGGAGAGTTGTTAACACACCCAGAAGAGATAAAGGGACGATGGAAGGAGTATTTCGATAAGCTATTGAACGTAAGCAATTGTACTGGTGAGATCGAAGTGACACAGCCTGACGACTCTATAACAGAAGATGATATAACAATGCTGGAGGTAGAATTAGCAGTACAGAAGATGAAGATGGGAAAAGCAACAGGGGTGGATGAAATCAGTCTAGAAATGATAAAGGCTGCTGGACCTGTTGGTATGCAATGGTTGTATCGACTGCTAAAGTGTGTTTGGAAACGGAAATGTGTACCAGAAGACTGGGAGAAAGGGCTAATAATACCAGTGTTTAAGAAGGGGGACAAGAAGGTCTGTGATAACTATAGAGGGATCACCCTCTTATCACAGATAGTAAAAATACTGGAAAGGATATTAGAAAGAAGAATGAGAAGAAAGGTGGAAGGAGAGTTGCAAGAGGAACAGTATGGCTTCAGGAGTGGAAGATCCACAGTGGACCCAATCATTAGCCTGAGGCAGGTGATGGAAAAGAACTGGGAATATGGAGAGGATTTGATCATGACTTTCATAGAACTAGAAAAGGCATATGATAGTGTCCCCAGAGAGAAGGTATGGGAAACCATGGTTAAGAAGAGACTGGGAAGAGAAATGTTGGAAATGGTGCAAGCAATGTACAACAACTGTGTTAGCAGGGTACTGACCCCAGTTGGAAAGACAGATTGGTTTAGGAACAAGACTGGACTAAGACAGGGGAGTGTGCTGTCACCTCTCTTGTTCATAATGGTGATGGATGAAATTGTAAAGGAAACAAAGGAAGCATATGGACATAAAGAAATGAAGTTACTGTTATTTGCAGATGATATTGTGGTCTGGGGAAGGAACACCGAAGAAGTGCAAAAACAACTAGATGCACTGAACGAAAATATTCAGAAGTACGGCCTGAAAATCAGTATAGAGAAAAGCAAGACCATGGTGATGACAACAGGGGAAAGACAAGGAAAGGGCACTGTGAAAATTGGAAGTCAGAGTTTGGAAATTGTGGACACGTTCAAATACCTAGGAAGTGAATTGATGCAAACTGGTAGGTTGGACATGGAGATTGGCAGGAGGGTACAGCAGAGCAATGCATTCTATCAAAGTGTAAGAAAACTTGTTTGGGATAAGTAAGTACCAAGGAAAAGCAAGGAGGTAATGTATAAAGTGTACTATGTTCCCATATTAACGTATGCAGCTGAGACTTGGACCCTGACAAGCAGGCAAGAGAGTAGAATCCAAGCCAGTGAAATGAAATTCCTAAGAAGTATGATAGGAAAGACAAGGAAAGACAGAGTGAGGAATGAAGTTGGGATGGGAAAACTAAATGAGAGAATTGAGAAGAATAAACTAAGGTGGTTTGGACATGTAAAGAGGATGGAGGAAAATAGAATACCAAGACAGATGCTGGAGGCGAAGTGCAAGAGTAAGAGAGCAAGAGGAAGACCTAGAACAAGGTGGATTGATTCAGTGAAGAACAGCGTAAGAAAAAGAAATCGGGACTGGGACAAGATCGTGGAAGAAGAATGGTGGAAGGAAAGAGGAAAGTGGAGAACTGCCATAAATACCCCGACCCGGCAGGAGCTGGATAAGGGGAAATGATGATGATGATGACGATGAATAATTATCTGAATTGTATTTTTTAAATGCTAATAAGGAACATTTAAATAAATAAACCCATTACTGCAATTCTATATAATTCAAATTATTAACAAGTACAAGGACCACGTCCAGAAAAATTATCAAGCTGTTTAACCCATTGGTTACTGAGAAGATATAGGCCTAATTTACGAGTATATCTCAGAAAAGCGAATTGAAAAAAATAAAATAAAAAACCAACAACAACAACAAACACACACACACACACACACACTGCCATAATGATCTCTGTTCCCGAATCTCACCACGTGTGTTTAATTATCTCTTGCAACGAACCACCATATTGTAATTTCTCACAATGCATTTGTGTGCTCAATTATCTTTTTTTCATTCTCTCATGTAATTACCGTACGTAATATTCACAAAATATGACATGAAATAATACCTGTCAGTGCCTAGTTCAGATGATCAAAATAACGTGAAAATGCTGAGTAATTAGTTTCAAATTTCACACACTGGTGGATTAGACCTTGCTAAGTAAAATAAGCATCAAAGCAAAACAATATATGCATTTCTATAAATTCCCGGCTAACGCCTTTTTCAGTCTAAATAGCATGATTGCACTGAACTTTCTTCTAAAATCGGATTTACCATTAGAAAACACACAGTTGCACACATTTTCTTTTGGTGACTAGGGCAACAATTTCACTCGGAATTTGGCGATGTGACATACAATATTCATCTGGTAACTATGGGAACAAACAATTTCATGCATCTATCACAAAATTCCAAACGTAACAAATGTAAGTGAAAAAATCGCTACAGCAATTAAGTACACGTAAGACCCGATTACCCGACAACCAAATAACCCTACGTCCGAATTAAGCAAACAGATTTTTTTTAAGTTATTTCATCTGAAGGTCTATACTTAACGAAAACAATCATAAAAATACGTTATTATACCGTTTCAAAACCTCCATCTTAAGATTAATTTATAGACGGTATAGAGCGCACTATCGAATTTAATGCGCGCGTGGGTGACCCAGCTTAACAGAGGAAAAAAAGGCCAATATTCATTCGGTTATTGACAAATGCTGCACATATCCCAGTATTAGTATGCTTCCTGGCAACCAGAAGCAACTTCAATAATGTAAAAATTCTAATTATAACATTTTAAAATAAAATTTTCAAAATGTCCCGCCTTTTTAACAATGTATCACAGTTTCCCTTGTAAATTCCAAGTTTATAAGAATGTTCGTACGTTTCCTTTTTTAAAGTGTGTATCAAGCCTCAAACTACAAAATGAACCTCAATCACTATCATACACTGTGATTTAGATATTTTATAGAAGTTTTATTCTGAGCACCTGAATAAAATAAAATAAAATAAAACAAATAAAAACTCTATAAAAATATCTAAATCCCAGTGTATGTTAGAGATTGAGGTTCATTTTGTAGGTTGAGGTTTGATACACACTTTAAAAAAGGTAAAGTACGAAAATTCTTATAAACTTGGAATTTATAAGGGAAACTGTGATACATTGTTAAAAAGGCAGGAAATTTTGAACATTTTATTTTAAAATGTTATAATTAGAATTTTTACATTATTGAAGTTGCTTCTGGTGGCCAGGAAGCATACCAATACTGGGATATGTGCAGCATTTGTCAACAATATGTGTAGCACATTTAACGATCGGATTAATATTGGCGTTTTTTTTCCTCTGTTAAGCTGGGTCTCCCCCCTTCCGAATGTCCCTCGGCTCCATCAAGTTCGTATAATCGGGACTTGTAGTGTACTTTTAAAAAAAATGGGAACACACTAAGGCTAATCTTGCATACTGTATAGGTAGTTATAAAAACAACTGTAATTCTAAAAGCAATAATAAGGGTGGTAAAAGTGGTATATCAACATAAGGAACATGATGCAACACAAGCTTGGCGAGTGTGTCGGGCAAATAAACGAACTAAGTGCACACATTCCATGTGAGCTCATGCAGAGCAAGCAAACACAGAGCAAATGTTGTTGTCCACTTACAGTCGGCGAGCAGCATGGCCCACTAGCGGTGACGGTACACACGTGGAGACACGTGTAAGTCTGAAAGAGATAGCCCCAAGAACACAGTTGATACCATACTCTTCTCACAGCAGCAGCTTCACTTCACTTCCCAAACATTGCTATTATTCTAGAAATGACTAGGGAATAACTGCCATGATATAACTACTGATTAAGAGTTGAAAATGTGGCCGCAGACGGGATTTAAACCCAAATTCCTTGCTGTCCGGGCAGGCACGCTCAGCTCCTTCTTACACCAATACGGACACGCCACGAACAGACGTGGAGATGACTACGGTTTCGAACATCCACCGCCGTCACATTTTCAAGTCTTAATTATCAGTTATTGTTAGAATTTCTTTAACAGGATTTTCAGAAAATGTACGCCCAACAATGCAAAATATACTCCAAAAACTGTATACTGAAAACAGTGGCCACAGACTACCACCAAGGAATACTAAATGTTACACACCGCTGCTACTGGAGAACAACGGGTGGGCGAAAGGACAGATTACATCTCGGCTACTGAACACACCACCTGTCCCACACACAGTCTTGGACCACATCCAAAACGATGCTATTTATTTTACATTTGCATAGATCAACGTGGATAGATCCCGATCATGGTCTATATACAATAAAAGCACTGAAGGAGTGGTTTTCCCTAAATTGCTTTAATTCCATAAAGCATAATAATCGGGCAAAAACAAATAGCTACTGCACTTGAGATACAAACCGCAGATCATGCCAAGGGCGATTGTCAAACATTTTATAACAAGTCCAACGACTTTATTGATTTTAGAACTTAAAAGGTTCATCCTGGTTCCGTATTGATAAACTAATTAGTATAAACAGGTTAAAGGTTCCGCCTGATCAATACTTTTATTAAATATGATCACTATGGGGTCATTAGTGGGACATGTTTCGAGGCCTAATTATTAGTTTTGGCCCCTTCATCAGCCGATATGACATAACTATACAAGATAAATGTTTGGCTTAACACTAAAAATGCTCTTAAAATTGAATCAAGAGAGATTGAAAACTTTTTAACGCCTAAAGTAATATAAATGATGTCAAAAGTCTTATGAACTATGAGCACTTTCAATACACGCCTCACTGTGGTCTGTAGATGCTAATGAAAACACAAATGTACCGGTTGAGTACGGCAGCAACAGTTGAGAACACCATGAAAACATGTTGGAAACCAGCAGTAATGATGGAACACTCAATACTTCACCAGCAATGTAGAAATATAAAATAATAAAACCAATGAAGTCACTGCGCTGAAATTATATCTTGCCAATAGGAAGCTTATGAAGTGCATAACTTCAACACTTGCAATGTCATATCGGCTGATGAAGGGGCCAAAACTATTAATTAGGCCTCGAAACATGTCCCACTAATGACCGCATAGTATCATCATACTAATATATAAAAATGAGAATGGTGTGTGTCTGTCAGTCTGTCTGTCTGTCTGTCTGTCTGTGTGTTACTCAATAACGCAAGAACCACTGGTCCGATTTAAATGAAATTTTGCATGGATGTAGCTGATTTACCAGGTTTACATATAGGGTACTTTTGATTTCGAGATTTTGAACTGTTAAAAATGGCAACCATTTTAGTGACGTCACTACACTCTTTGGTTTCAAAATTTCATATTTCCATATCAAATAAAAAGAGAACGATAGGAAATAGCAAACTTTTGATGGCTCATACGAGCTTTGAATTTTAATTTCCTATCCGAAGGGTCCTTATCACTTTTCGTGTATCTCCAACGGTTAGCGAGTAAAACCGACATTTGTGACGTCACAACACCCTTTCGTTTCAAAATTTCATATTTCTATTTCAAATAAAAAGAGAACGCTAAGAAATAGCAAACTTTTGATGGCATACACGAGCGTTAACATTTAATTTTCTATCCGAAATGTCCTTATCACTTTTCGTATATCTCCAACGGTTAGCGAATAAAACCTAAATTTGTGCAATAAAACACCGAGCGGTGCAGTATATCTCTCTATATATAAAAATGAAAGTTTGTCTGTTTTTCTCTGAATTTCTACGGAAATTTGAGTTGTTTACGCGTTTCAGACTGTTTTATGAAGGATGCGCGCGAACATTTTTTTTTTGTCTGTCTCTCTGTCTGTTTGTTTGTTTGTTTTTCAGTGGACAACTTTGTTCCCTTATAACTCGAGAAGGGCTGGGTGTACCAACGTAACATTTGGTACAGATATCCATCAGAGGCACGACACTTATCATTGATGTAACTCTTCTCCGTACCTCTCATAAAAGGGGGCCTACCCCCTTAAAATACATGCTGAAATAGGCGTAGAAGGACGAGACAAAGCTCATTTTCAGACCCTCAATGTGAGAGACAAAACTCGGGTCCCCGAAAACCACATTTTAAGGCCCTAAGACCAACCGTTTTTGAGATATTCACAGAAAACTAATTTCATTTAATAAACTAATGAACGAATACAAGCCAGTGACCATGGCAACAGATTCTCAGAGGTCCATCTATTGCTGTAAGACGAAATGAAATTCCATTAATTACATTAGTGTGAAAGTTTGCAAACGGCTAGAAGGTTATCACGGAACCAAATTAAGCCGTAAAATTCATCAATACGTATAATGCGCTTAAGGGGATCAAGGGGTACTCTAGAATTCTTTCACGCGATTTACACCTGCGGGTGTGGTACGGCAGGTCTATTATATTCCTATCCCCATATTATTCATTCATTCATTTCGTATAGGCCATCTATGGACCGCGTCATTCCAACTGTCTCCTACTGGCTTTGATGTTTGCCCGGTCCGCCCGCATTCGTTCTTGGTGGACTTCCTTCGTTCCTGGGTTCAAATCTTTCCCGTTTTCAGCTTAGGTTTTTCTTGGATACCTTTGCAAGCTTGAAGTTTCCTTTTGAGTGGGGCGCGCTCCTGAATGTCTGTTGGTGTATTCCCCACTTCTTTCAGATCTTTATCCAGTTCAATGAACCAGGCCCATTTTGTTTTCCTCTTCTGAAAGTAAGTTATGTTGCGGTTGGTCAGTCTCGCTGGGCTCATTCGTTTCACATGCCCAAAAAATGGTATCCTTCTCTTCCTGATGACGTTACTTATCTTCCCCACATGAGTATATAGTTCATGGTTATGCCGTCTTCTGTATTCCCCATTGTCTTTGATGGAACCCAATATCTTTCTCAAAATGTTCCTTTCTTTGGCCTCCAGTTTCTCGACCAAGCCTTTTTTGTTCATCGTGAGGCATTCAGAAGCATGCAAGACCTCCTGACGGATGACACTGCAGTAATGTTTTAGTTTTGCGTTGAAGGATATTGACCTTTTCTTATAGATGTCCTTAGTTAAGGGACACTGGGACTGAAATTTTAGTGAAATTTGTGGAAAATGTCGATTTTCGGTTTTTTCCATATTAATACACCCCTATCCCCTGCGGATCATATAGCAGTGTTTTTATCCGAATTCCGCCATTTTTAAAGCCCTGGCGTAGCTTTAAAATGCACGGTGTGTCCTTTAAACGCCCCAGCACAGTAAGTGTCCTGAAGGTTCTGAGTCTTGGTGTTTCTACAATCGAAGTATCGCAGCTGGTAAAACACCACAGAGTCATGACAAAATGGCTGTAGAAATTTATGAACCCTTAGTTGTCAAGATTATGCCTGTTTATCAAAGGCTGGCATCAGATGAGCTACTATCCAGATGCATCCGTGGTGCTACTGAAAATCAGAATGAGTCACTGCGTTCTGTTATCTGGAGGAAGTGACCAAAGGAGATTTTTATTTCACGGAAGATACTTGAAATTGCTGTTAGTAATTCTGTAGCAGAATTCAACATGGGGTGTAGTGCAACAACAGAGTTGAAATCAGGAATAAGACTAACTTCAGTATCTCATGTCACAGCACAAACACTTGAAAGATGTGTCAGTCGCAGGAAGTATGTAAGTCCGCGGTCATAATTGGAGAAGTGAAAGGCATGTCGACGGAAGGTGAAACTGACGGAAATGAAGGAGGAGGCTGCAAAACAGAAGAAGGAGGGTGTCACCTATGCTGTAGGACAATCCTAATGTCATTGGTAAGCTGAAACCTTGTAAATTGTGCATCATTTTAGAAAATTGCTGTTTTCTCTGATTCACTTTTTCAGGCATTCAAAATGTTACTCGCGTCATAAATCTTATGATATTGCTTTCAAAATGGGAATTTATTATCTTCATTGCAATGACTATAAACCTGCGGATCGTTTTTTAGATTGCACTTTTGGTATGGCTGCAAAAAAAATTCAAACTGGAAAAAATACGATTTTTTTGTAGAAAAAAACTTGGATATGGAAAAAAATTAATTTCTTGGCCCTCATTAATGCAATTCAAAATCGGATCCGTAGGTTTCTTCCAATTGTTATAGTGCAACAGAATATTACCTAAAAGTTACACTATCTTGTTTTTTTTAACGCGGCTGACCTTTATAAAACTTGAATAATTAGCACAATAAATGTACAAAATAATTAATATCTGGAGAACTAATCAACTTACAATGCTCACGTTTCCCACAGTGGTTAATAATATGACTATTCATAACCATATAAAATTTCAAAGCTGTACCTCAGTTTATATAGAATTTGAAAATTTCAGTCCCAGTGTCCCTTAAATGGTAGGCCATTTCCATTTTGCTCATGCGTGATGTGAATGCTTCTTTCTCTGATAATATCCATTCCCTGACCCGTCCTGACCTGGCCATTGGCTGCATTAATAATTTTAAAAAAAGGTGTTATAATTTCTCCCTATATTATATTATTATTAGTATTATATTATGGCGTACAACGACGAGACAAATCCCCTCGGTGCCAGCAACAAAACTCGGGGGCCCTAAAGGGTCCTCGAAAACTACATTATAAGGCTCTAAATCCAGCAGTTCCTGAAATATTCCCAGAAAACTAATTTAATTTAATTTAACAAACTAATGAAGGAATGCAAATCGGTAACCATGAGAACATTATCTCAAGGGGTGGCATACAACTTTCCTTCTAAGAAGCAATGTAACTCCATTTATTACATTTCTGTGAAAGTTTGCAAATGGCTATGAGGTTATCACGGAACTAACGTAGACTGTATAATTCATCAATGCAATTAAGGGTTTCAAGGGGTAACCTGGAACTTTTTCATGCAATTTTCACGTTCGACATATAGTACAGAAGGTCTATTAAATCTCCGAACAGCAACATTATTTTCAAAAATTCCTGAATTGAACCAGCATTTTTGCGGCGTTTAGGAATTTGGGCAATTTGAGGCTAAAGAACCTGAATTTTCATGCACCACAAGCCTTTATAATTTATGAAAGAGGTCTTCCTGTGTATGGGCACCTTGCACAACGTAGAGGGTCAGTTTTTATGTGACGTGTATTGCGTTTCGTCTACAAGGCTTTCAATTCTATTTCACGTCAGGAAGTACACGTTAGTTGAATTTAGTCTGAGAGCACATTTTTTTTTTTTTTGTCGACATACGGGTTCATCGTAAGGATGATTTCGTTTGATACTGTGCGGTTGATATACCCATATTTGGATATCTGGGTAATATGTTGTAGACAATAGAATTGTCTGTCTGTCTTTCTGTGTATCTTTATGTACGCCTATAACTCGTGTTCGGATGCTTGGTGCATCGTAAAATTAGGTATGGTAACCATGAGAGTCAATACACCAATCATTTATAAAACTCTTCACTGTACTTTTCATACAGTAGAAGGGTGGATATAGAGAAAAACTTCTCAATACATGCTAAAATAGTCGAAATATAAAAATTATCCTAGAAGGACGACCAAAGCATGTTGCGCTTCTCAATGTGAGACACAAAATTCGGGAATCTATAAAGGGTCTCCGAAAACTACATTTTAAGGGCCTTAAATTAACAGTGTGTGTGATATTCCCAGAAAACTAACTTCGTTCTGATAAACTTGAAGGAATGACAAACCGCTAACCATTGCAACAGTAGCTCAATTGATAATGTCTGGTGTTAGCAACGAACACCGTTCGAAGAACGGGTACTTCTGCTAGTATTTAATAAAAGTATTGATCAGGCTGAAGTCCAACGACTCCAAAATTCCCACACATCCCAATTTTCCACTCAAATTTCCATTTTTCCAGAGCAAGGAAATGAGGTTGATGAAAGTTTTAACTGCATAACAGAATCTTTTTTGAAAAACATGTTTTAACAGTTGTGTTTAGGTTATCTAAGCCGTTACATTACAACATAAGCAGGTCATGAATGGCGCTTGCTACTGAGTTGTGATGCACTAAAAACAATTTCTAGATATTCGTCTGCATAGGGTGTCACATTTCACCAGTACAGATGCGATGCGAAATTTGAAAGAAATTAGTTTATTTCAATTTTCAATTGTATCAATCTATAAGTAAGGAATAAAGTGGGAGTGAAGATATAAGGAGAAATAATTTCAACTCTGACGACATCGTCATCTTGGCCGACAAGCCGGAGGATTTTAATGAGCTTTTAAATGGTATGGATTCTGTCTTGAGGAAAGAATTCATGATGAAAATTAATAAATGTAAAACAAAAATATTGGAATGCAGCCGGAATAAATCAGAAGCCCCTATGGACGTCAAATTAGCAGGTGAAACGCTACAGGAAGTAGGAGAATTCTGTTACTTATGAAGCAAAATAACCAGTGATGGACGAAGCAAAGAGGACATAAACAGTAGGTTGGCTCAGGCAAGGAAAGCATTTCTACGGAAAAAGAATCTTACATCGAATATAGATTTACTTATTAGGTAATTTTGAAAGCCTTTGTCTGGAGCATGACATTCTATGGAAGAGAAACTTGGACTATTGGTGCTACAGAAAAGAGAATGGAAGCGTTTGAAATGTGGTGTTACAGGAGAATGATGAAGATCAGATTGGTAGATAGGAATACAAATGAAGAGGTATTAAGACGAGTGGGAGAGGAGATATGTTTCTGGCGACTGGTAATGAAGAGAAGAGATAGGTTGGTAGGACATATAGACACCCAGGAATAGCAAGCTTGGTTATGGAAGAAAGGGTCGATGACAAGAACTGTAGGGGTAGACCAAGGTAGAAATATGTTAAACAGATTCCCTCGGCTGTAGGGTGTGGTTGCTATGTAGAGATAAACGATTAGCTCAGAAAAGGAAGGCATCAAAACAGTCTAAAGACTGAAGAATCAAACAACAACATAAGTAACACACTCGGTGACACTCAGCAAACACTCCCAGGAATGTTTTGAAATCCTCAAGAGTTATTCCTACATTTCCGTGTATAAAGATTTTTCGTGTTTGGGCACGCTGAACTAACGGGTAATTCACACCATAAAAGTTGTTTCTAAAGATTTCCATTGACGCAGTCAAACATAGGCTACCTTACTTTCGTGTATAGTAGTGTTAAAAGTTTTGTTCGGAAGAAAGACTGCGGCAGATTTACAAATTCAGGAAATTTTGATACCACCCACACCAAAGAATAACTGAATACTACATACTGTGATAAATAGCCCAGAATGCGCACATTACATTCATTCCATTTCTGCTCGCTCTAACACAAAACCACGTGATTAATTTGTTTCATCCATCATCGTTTTAACACATCAATTAAATAAATAGCATTGTTTACCTCAGTACTCATAACAATTCAAACTAATTTCCAGTGCAAGTTGCATACACAGTAAACTTATGAAAATACTCAGTGCGAAAAAGTATATCTTTCTTGTATTTTCTATGATAAATAAATAATCCAACAAGGATAACAAACAGTAACCACCAAAGTTAAGACTGACCGAGATCTCATAACACACTAACACCCCTATGCTCAAATCATCATACCTCATTCGTTGAAACTGTCACATTAACGCAAGATACAAAAAAAGATTTAAAAATGTGTGTGTAGTTCAGATAGTACGGAATTTAATGCAAGAATAGGGCAACTTTCACAACAGAAACAGTGACATCCATTGACCAAGTACAAAAAGTTTACTCTAAGTATGACAGAACCGTGAAAATGGTTAATAAGTTAAATTATCACAACGTCAGATCTGATCATTTAAAAAAGAAGGAGAAGAATTACACAAATACCATCATTTTTTTCTCACATATCGAAAATGGGAAAAAACAATCCTCACAAGTGATGAAATACAAAATTGATATCCTACAAAACATCAGGGATTAAGAAATAAATTTCAAAATACAACCAGCGAAAAACTCATCGCTGCCTCAACTTTCCTGCATATCCAACTCAACTTTGTTGACACGATCCCTTAAAGAATTGTAGTATGGTTAATTTAAACGAACAAAAAGTCTACTTCAGTATCATTATCTAATTTGTGCATTATTAAAAGATAACATAACAAAAACACTTCAAAAGCACCATCAGGCGTAGGGTATCTCACTGGTCAGTAATAATGTTAATCATTAGTGCTAACCATATAGAGAACCAGCCCGATACCCAGAAGTGTTTATTTAGAAAAACACAGAAACATTAGACCCTTGCTTAAAACTAGGCATGCACTGTAACATTAAAGAATTATCAGCCTAAAAACAATCAGGACTTTTTTGCCCTCCCAATTAAGAATTATGATAGCTCAAGCTGCTGATTACACATACTTGAGTTCTCATTTGGGAGGCTCTTTAACAAGTGAAAAAATAAAAAGAACACCTCTCTGTTGTAAATAGTTAATCATGCTCTCACTGCTTTTTATATTTGGAGGACCATTTACAGTTAAATCTACGTGTGAATTCTACCAGTCATTATCTAACCAACAAGCTCGGCTCGGACAGCTAGGCTGGCCGGTCCGCGTCACACTAACACGAACAGCTAACACAGTGGCAGCGCTAGTACAGCCTTCTTATTAGCTGACTCAAAATAGTATCCGTATTAAATACAGCATAAACAAATCATACATAACACCAAACACCTGTAGGTTTCGTAGTGTTTTATAGAGCTATTTGTCTAATAGATCTGGATCTGATGATGCTCGTTTGATGAGCGAAACATGACATTCCATAGTCTTCTCCTTCTTCGGCAGACCATAACATGTAATTTATTTCCAGTAATTGGAATCATTTCATATTGACCGACAACGTTACAGTATCAATAGACAATATTCCTACACCAAAAGAATACACAAAATGACAATCAGTAAGTCAAATAAAATAAATGAACTATAATTTTTGATATGAAACGCAATTTATGTAATATCGGCCGCGGTGGCCGAGAGCGCTAACGCACTACCTCATGCCTCGCTGGCATCGGGAGAGCGTGGGTTCGAATCCCACCTCGGCCGTCCTGGAAATGGTTTTCGTGGTTTCCCATTTTCACCACCAGGCAAATGCCGGGACGGTCCCTTTCAATAGGGCCACGGCCGATTTCCTTCCAATATCCCTTACCCGACCCGTCCTGAAAAGAAAAGTACATGGCCATTGGCTGCATTAATAAAATTATTATTAAGTTTTATAGTAACGATCAAGGGTACTTGGTGGAATTGTACTATTGTACACAAATAAATACAGTTTGCTCTTCTATTTTATACTTAAAATTTAAATCCTCTCGCCATCAAGGGAAATAATTAACTAATACAAACAAAGGTTATATTAAAGAACACATAAAACAGTACGCCATTAGAAGGCTTAGACAAGTGGGAAAAGAACTGAGCATGTTTGAGTATCTAGGCACTGACACAAAACACGCGCGAAAAGCAGATGCGTAAGAAACAAGGTCAGGATATCGCGAGGGAACAGAAAGACATATTCAAATCAGTGGAGTAAGGGTGAGAGGCCTATACCAACACACAACAGTGTGAACCAGTCTAACAAGTAATATACCTGATATAGTTAAAAATACGGGACATATGCTTAACCTGTCTCATATTGTACAATAATATTAATTTTCTGAGGGACGGGGCATCTAATGATTGATCACAGATCCAAGTAAACCTAATAACCTAATTCAATGAATCGTATTATCTGAAGAAGTGTATTCAACGACAGCGCAACACCAGTTTTGCTTTCCTGTTTTTTCCTTTTATTGTCTACTAGCTGAAGTACCCGTCATAAATAAGTTAAAATGTGAAGGAGACAGTTAAAACAGGGGATAGGCGAGATGCTGGGCGGAGGGAGAGTAAGAATGGAACATTTTGTCCAACTACACCGCTCGACGTTGACCGTGTTTAATAGCATAAATTTAGGTTTTACTCGCTAACCGTTAGAGATACACGGATAGAAAATTAAATTTTAAACCTCGTATATGCCATCAAAAGTTTGCTATTTCTTAGCGTTTCTTTTTAGTTTAAATGTGAAAATGAAAGTTTGAAACCAAAGGGTGTAGTGACGTCACTAAAAATGGTCGCCATCTTTAAATAGTGCAAAGTATCGAAATGAAAAGTAGCCTATAGGTTAACCAGGTAAATCAGCTACTTCCATGTATAGTGTTGCCAGAAAGTTTAGGGACACCCGTGTATTTCATACTTCAACAGACTGTCTCTATACGTTTAAACTTATGATGTATTTTAAGTACAATTGCTGTTAAGTACACTAATGTCATGTTTGGTTGAAAATTTGAGGACTGTAACTCAAATAGTTCAAGAGTTATGATTTATTTTGTCTTTTATGCCCACCCAAAATTAACCTTGATTTTGAAGACAAAAAGTTATACAATTAAAAAACTATCCAACTATGCGTACTGATTGTTATGTAGTTGCTAGGCGATAACAACACCTTTAAAATGACCCCAATTAGAAAGCTTTAGAGGAGTTTTTACTCATTATGCCAACACATCAGTAAAATTTTTATTTCCTGTAAATTTTAGGCTTAATAGCACTGACAGGTTTTCAAACTGCACAAAGGAATGTACACGTGTGAGCTGATGATTGCGCGCACAGCAACACCGCAACACACGGAATCCAGCCGTGAAAACCTCATCGCGCTAGCTACCTCCGTTCAAAAGTTGCAGCAATTCAAAGTCAGTGCTATTAAGCCTAAAATTTACAGGAAGTAAAAATTTTACTGAAGCGTTGGCATAATGAGTAAAAAATCCTCTAAAGCCTTCTAATGGGCGTCATTTTAAAGGTGTTGTTATCGCCTAGCAACTACATAACAATCAGTACGCATAGTTGGATCGTTTTTGAATTGTGTAACTTTTTGTCTTCAAAATCAAGGTTAATTTTGGGTGGCCATAAAATACAAAAAGAAAAAAAAAACATAACTCTTGCCTATTTGAGTTACAGTCCTCAAATTTTCAACCAAACATGACATTAGTGTACTTAACAGCAATTGTACTTAAATTACATCATAAGTTTAAAAGTATAGGGACAGTCTGTTGAAGTATGAAATACACGGGTGTCCCTAAACTTTCTGGCAACACTGTACAGTTTCATGTAAATCGGACCAGTGGTTCTTGCGTGATTGAGTAATACACAGACACACACCATCTCCTTTTATATATTAGTATAGATTGTGCAATAGCCGGCCCCGTCGTGATCGGGTAGCGTGCCTGCCTCTCACCCGGAGCCCCGGGTTCAATTCCCGGCTCCGTTTGGGATTTTAGAAACTGACGTGAGGGCTGGAACGGCGTCCACTCAGCCTCGTGAGGACAATTGAGTAGCTGTCTGACAGTGAGGCAGCGCCCCGAACACGAAAACCAAGATTAACGGTTGAGGGGACCCGATGCGCTGATCACACGTAACCCCAATATCTGCAGGCCATACGGCTGGGCAGCGGTCACTTGGTAGGCCTAGGCCCTTAATGGGCTGTAGTGCCAGGAGTTCTAGATTGTGCAATAGAGGAAAATTAAAATGATCTACATGAGTGAATTAATTAATTAATTAATTAATTGGATGCACGGGTGTTGGAAATTATAAGGAAATTAGCCTTCGGAATGAGCTATGATGAAAATAAACTTTTACAAAGCGAATGGAACTCAGCTTAATCTGACACATAATATGAAAATTCGAAAGGTTAAAAGATTTTCGGCATTCCGGAGCCCGCTAATATATTTAATAAAGTATATCATTCCTAGTTATGTGCTGATATAGGATATAATTTGCATTAACCACACATTATACAGAATATATTACAAACATATTAGAAAAACAAATGTATCCAAAATGCAGCTCCTGGTAAAAGGGTAAATATCTGTGATAATTCAGTCCATTATATACCCTTATCAAAGCTGTTTGTCTTTAGCTGTTAATATTCCCTGATCTAAGATCCAGATATTAATGGTATAGTATTAATAGACCGATTATACCCAATTTAGAACCATAACCCGTAACTGTTAACACTCCAGTTACATATAAACCAGTAACTCCCACATGCCACGTTACTCCACGCGTATGGGCTATGGAGATACATCCCTGTTAATCTTATGTCCAGCAGCCACCACTGTGTTACACCTTACATATAACACAACACCAATTAGTTGGATTGTATTACCTTACTGACCTTAATATAATTCCAGTGCTGCCGGGAGCCAGACATGAAAAAAGCACAAGTGAAAAAACAATGAATACATTGCACTTAAGTAGAGTACAAAATAAACTTAAAAATAAAATTTAGTTCCGGTCTGATTGCATACACAGCAAAATGGTATTCACAGAACAATATATTAAATTATAGCCTATGCAGAAACAATAGTTCAAAATTCACAAGAAGCACAAAGGTCAACATATTCATAACTATTTTGATTAGAGGGTGTGTTCTATAGGTTAGAGCAGCGTCAAAGACTGATGATTGAAACTAGTAAAATATGACCACCTCAAATTTACAGTCAAATGTGTTTAAATACCTGCCAACTTTCGAAGTGGCCAATCAGTAAAAACTCCAAGCGACAGAATAAGCGGGATAGCGCATGACCGAAATTTAGTAAAACACGACAGAAAAAGGTCTGTTAATATCTACATTTCAGCTAAGCAAATAGCTCCTGTTTTTTTAAATTCTGCATATAACTAACGACGACATTCTAAGGGATATGTATTTCAAATTAATTGAACTAACTTACCATAAGCATGTTTAAAATGAAATCAATTCACACAACTCAGCTTCTCAAATGACGCAACTCGCGGTGAAGGACAAACGAAAAAGGATTATCCAAGGAAGCAATCCTCCATTCATAATAATTTTTAAAATCTAACTTAAGGGACTAGGAATCAGAAGCAATACTCAAGGTGCGCCGTATTCATGACTGAAGACGTTTGCTAAAACACACACCAGACCGATACGAATATTCGCCGGTCACAGTCTACCCATCGGAGGGATGTAGAACCTCTAGAGTGAATTTGAACGAGATGATGTCAGTAGGTAAAATCGTATAGAATGTTATAGTTCATCCGTAAACCGTAAACACACTTCAATTCCGTAAATCTTACGGAAAACAGACATGAATCTATGTATAATAGGCACAATATACAGTACATATTATGTTCTCTCCATTTTGGGGAGAAATGGCACTTAGTTTGATAATACATGGTCGATTTTTCATTACCGCTTGAAGAGTTCTACTTTACTGGCCAATTAAATACAGTTTCAGTACTCGGTAAGCTATCTGGTTATATATGACACCTTTTATTTCGTTCTGAGAGCGATTTCGATACCTTATCGTGAACTGAAACGCTGGGGGTGAGAGCTCACAACGGCGAATCACTCGATCCAATTGTACACGCATACGAGGATCTAACCAGAAAATGTCGCCAATGGTCAATTGTATGAGTTGAGGGATGAAACGAAACATACAGAACAAAAGACTATTCAATACTTCAATCTCATTAGCACGAACATACGATTCGATACAATCGGAGATTTTGCGTAACCTCGATATAGATATTTACATTCGTTAACTCATTAAGTATAGGAGCTAACAGTAGACTATGGCGTATGATTATTTCAGCAGGGCAGTATCAGATTTCTCGAATACCAAACCCCTCGCCGGAATCAGGATTGTTTAGAAACATATTATGCATTCATATCCTACATGAACCCTTCTTTACGGTTCAAGTTTTGACATAACCTTTCAGATCGACCTGTTAAATGCCCCTCTATTAAGTATCGTTCATAAATAGCACCCACCAAGCCGAAATCCTAGGTCCATCTATGTGTACGGTACGAATATGGAGAAGGAAGAGGCAAGAAGAATGTACGTCACATATCTAGCGCGCTAGAGCGAAATTGTGAATGTTTCAAATTGGTAAACGAAGGCCATCAAAGACTTTCGCTTGCCTGCTCACATGCCCTATTTCAGACGAGACACACATTATATTTTAGGATGATGATTCACTATACAGATACAATTTTACCGAGGATGGAATACTTTATTCGATGGGAGACGAGATATATTTCTCACCTTGACCACATTGTTTGCCCCGACACTGTATAAATATAAAAATCAGGCCGAACATGGCCAAGGATATAAATCAGTACATCAAATATGCGCATAGCCAATCAGGTGTGATGACCTTCTGAGAATCCACATCCGAGTTTGGCAAGGCCTGTTGCTCTTAAACTTCACTTACAAGGAGACACTCACCGCTGTGTATCACCGATTAAAGTGTGCTTTGGTAAAATGGAATTACATTATTTTAGTTTAAAATTGAAGTGGCTTACGGTGACGATATCTTTTTTCAAACATACTAAAACCTTTTATTTTAAGAGACAAACGCCAAGTACCTTGAGGGGAAGAGGTTTAATTGGATCCACAGCAGAAGCTCTGTGACCATGTACAATCTGAGAGACTGAGCACCCGACTTCAAAACTCTTAAGTTGGTTATCTTTTCTTTGTTTACCATGTAAACAAAAGTAATCGCATGCAGAAGAAGCGAATTAATACGAACCCGCTAAATTTGACATTCTGAATAATCCGAACAAATTTCCAAATGGAAAGCGTTAAGTTGAAAAAGTAGATGATGAATACTTGTTGCCTTGATAACCATGAAGGAGGTCTACTGTAGATGGTATTTACTCTTCAGATTTAGATGGTGAATACTTGTCGCCTTGGTAGCCATAAAGGAGGCCTAGATGCCCTTAAACTTCAGATTTAGATTATGAAAACGTGTTGCTTTGGTAACCATATAGGAGGCCTAGATGGCCATCACACGTTTAGGTTTTAATTTTTGATTGAACCCCCCCCCCCCCCCCCCTCCAAAGCATATCCGTGTTAAAACAGCCAATGGTTGCTTGGTTGGTTCCTCAGTTTAGAGACTACGACAACGCGGTCATGTAGCTCTGTATACTTTGGGTGTGTGTAGAATCTGTCTGATAACCGGTGTTAATTGTGATGGCTGTATTAGTGTGTGTATCCGTTTTAATTCAAATAAGGACTGCAGACGATAATTTCAAGTAGTTCCTACTTTTGCTACCAAATGCTACCAAATCGACACCTAGCTGCAAACTTGGCTACTAGATGCCATCGCACCCAGCACCTGGCGACGAACGTTGGAACTTTAGAGCATTAATCAAATCTAACCTAGAAACTTTGCTTCACACAATTGAAATTAGTGGAAGGTTCTTTTACATGCCATAAATGTATGACATGGGGCCGGCTTTACTTCCTCTCCGAAGGAAGGCATACTGAGATATTTTTAACGCTCAAATAAAAGACGAATTCGGCCGGGTTTGACCCCGCGATCTTATGCATAGAAGCTCAGCATTCTACCAACTACGCCACCGAAGCCGCTAAAACAACCAAGACCGTAAGTCAAATACCATCCCAACACATGCCCGGGAGTAGAATTGGGAAACAACAGAAAACAACTTGTAGGGTGTGTAAAAATGTCTGTAATAGCTTAGTCAGAACGCTACAGCAAATCTATTGAATTGGTATACGGCATGAGTTTGTATTGGTCGTTGTTTTAAAGAACGGAACATCATCAGGATTGTATAAAAATTGCTGAGTTTTAATCATCAAGATTATTTGTCCTTCGTAACATACAATAATATTACGTTATTGAATAATGAAACACGAAAGAGTTCTAACCTTCGCAAAATCCTTTCAAAGAGAAGGATACATAACTAGAAAAGCTAGTGGATCATGAGTCGTGAAGCACGACCGCGCGTTACTTCATTAGCTGCATGTATTGAACACAGCAGGCGACAGTTTTAACAGAGTACCATATAGCTCATGGGGTTTTGAACTGGGAGCACAAGGCCAACTTGTTAATTACGCCATAAAAGGTAGTCGTTTGACAAATGATGGTCTAACATTAACAGAACATATTCAAGCTAGCACACCATCTCATCAGAGCGAGTTCTAACCAACATGGTCAGAACATGTAGATTAAGGCTTTCACGGCCCGGATTACTATCAAAGTTACTCATGTTTTGGACCCTGGCCGTGTGAAAATAAAATTTAAATACCAGACGTTTCGAGAGGAACCTTGCCTCCTTTTCCATTTTCCAATTGCTCGACCACTTGTGGTGTAGCGGCTAGCATTCTTGGCTGTCGTCCCGGTTCGATTCTCGGCTCTATCAAGAACGTTTAATTTTGGTCTGAGGGCTGGAACGAGGTGAACTCGTGGAGCAAACCTGAGAGCACCGGGGTTCGATTCCCATCTCAGCCATCTTGGAAGTGGTTTTACGAGGTTTCTCCACTTCTATCCCATGCAAATGCTGGAATGGTTCTTAACTTAAGGCTATGGTCGTCTCCTTCCCAATCCTCACCCAAATTAGAAATAAACACAGTAATACAGCCATCACAATAAAAAAGGATTTCAGACTAATTACACACACACACACACACACAAGTACACGGGGCTATATGACCATGATGGTGCAAAGCCCTTAAACCATTCAATCAACAACAGAGCAATTGCTAAATCTTTAAGTGTAAGCGGGCACAGAAATTTTGTTTGATACTCTGTGGTAGATATACCCATATTTGGATATCTGGGTGATATGTTGTAGACAATGGAATTGTCTGTCTGTCTTTCGGTGTATATTTATGTACGCCTATAACTCGTGTTCGGATGCTTGGTGCATCGTAAAATTAGTTATGGTAAACATGAGTCAATACACCAATCATTTATAAAACTCTTCACCTTACTTTTCATACAGTAGAAGGGTGGATATAGGGAAAAACTTCTCAAAATACTTGCTAAAATAGGCGAAATATAAAAATTATCCTAGAAGGACGACCAAAGCATATGTTGCGCTTCTCAATGTGAGACACAAAATTCGCGAGTCTATAAGTGTGATGGTCCCAATTTGTGACCAGAATGAAATAATTTTATATATTTTATTATTATTATTATTATTATTATTATCAATATTTTTTAAGTTTACATTTTACCTTTTATTAGTTATTATGTTAACTAATATGTTTATATCTATTATTATGCGGTAATGTAGAATATTATGGCAATTGAAAGGACTTGGAGCGATACACATTATATTTGAAATAAGTTTGACGATTGACTGAATATTATTTCTGAAGAAAATTCGAACAAGAGAAGAAGAGGGTTGTTCACAGAAGGGCGGCTTATTCACGGCTTCTTGGAAATGACATAAATAGACACTTATGTCTGTCACATCAAGTATTCTACCAATATACAAATCATACTAAGAAGGGATTCTAAGAAGACTTACCACTAACAATGCTGGGCCGATGAATGAGTCCTTTGCAACTTTATACTAAAGGTGGACTGGACCTCCCGAGAATTGCTACAAAGAAGTATTGTCATTGTTGATATGTGAAAGGCGGGCTTATATCGCCTAGCGACTTCTGAAGAGGGGTCAGACACGTGCTTTACCTGGGAACGTTATATATATGACGGCCGCCCAAATGGTTTATTATTATTGAATTGCTGGAGGAGAGGGAATGATGCTGAGTGGAGCAGAGGAACTTGTAGCGAGATGGAGTCTATAACGCAGTTCTAAACTAGACAGTTGACTATTAAGTATGTGAATTGGATAAGACATTCTGTCTCATTAAACTGTGACATGGTTGTGTACGAGGCTATTGTCACAGGGATGATTTTTGGAATTTATTCCGTCATCCACATATAAATTAATTACTTCGAGGAACATCAGGAACTCTCTACGCAACAATCCAACTACAAAGATCTTCAATGCGGTGAGCGATTTAAACAGTTATACTCCAGTCAAATCAGAAGGCTATCATGCTTATTAAATTCAATATATTCTATTCAATTAACTCAGTATACTCCAATTTCCAATCAAGGCCCATAATACAAGTAAATTCAGTAGATTCTTTAATTTAAATTTATTATTATTATTATCTTTAGTATTTTATATTTTATTTTGCACTTGTTGTTTTTATACATTAAATTCATTTTAAATTCAAATGTATGACTGGTTTCCTTTAGTAGCTAGAAATTACTATAAGGCAACACCATACTCCTGAACTAATTATCGTAAGGTTAGATTACGTAAGTTTCACTACGGCTGGAGATAGGAATTTCGATGCTCTACCTTTGTTTAACCGAGGTTTAATATATTATTTTGATCATGATATATAAATGATCTGGCGCCCTGGCAATACATATGATACTACACATTATGTACTTTTTAGTGAAGCTGACAACAATACAAATACACTATTAGATTAATACACAGTTAAATGTTTCATTTTGATCACCCAAAAGTGGGCGACTATTTTAATAATGAGCTTTGCATATTAACATTTTTCTTATTAAGTTCTTTAAACCATTACATATAACGCCCAACAGTGGAGCGCTTTTACTATTAACAGTAACACTCTCTAAATATCTCTAAACCATTACAAATGGCGCCCAACGTGGGGAAAGTTTTAAAGTACCCAAAACCATTACAAATGGCCCCCAACTATGTGGCACGAAAACCTAACGATATTTACAGAAGGAGTGAGTGTTAATTCAGTGCAAATTGTCAGTGATTTTGGGGGAAAGTGAAGTGAATTAGTGTATTATTAGTGATTGATTTTGGGGGAAAGTGAGGTGAATTTTGGAACGGTAAACTTTATACGGTGTACTTCGAGATGGCGGATGAGGAACAAAGGAAATTGAGGAGTAGGGGTAAAGGCAAGAAAGCTAATTATACGAAAGTTGATAGTGGTACTGATGCTGAGAGCGTAGAGGATTATACAAAGATGTCGGAGGTAAATCTTGAGAGTAATCCTGAGAATAATCCCGAGGTTAACCCTGAGACGAATATAGAGGTGCATCCTGAAATAAATCCTGAGACTAGTGGAGGGAAGGAGAAACAAAAGCCTTTGGATATTTCGGAAAATAGATTTTTTTTTGTCGTGTAGCCTCCTGAGAGGCCGAGTGCAGGTCTTTCTAGTCGACGCCCGTGGGCGACCTGCGCGTCGGGATGAGAGATGGAATGGATGAAGATGAATGAAACTGGGCAAGGATGTGGAAGGAAGCGGCCGTGGCCTGTCAGAAGGTACTGTCCCAGCATTTGCCTGGTGTTGAAAATGGGAAACCACGGAAAACCATTTCAAGGACAGCCGACGGTGGGGCTCGAACCCACGCGTCTACCGAGTCAGCAGAGAGCTTGGCCCCTTGACCTAACGCAGCGCTTTAGCCCGCGCAGCCACTACCGTCGGTCGGAAAATAGATGAGATCATGGGAATGTTTCTGGAGATGAATAGGCAAAATCAGGAGATGAATAGGCAAAATCAGGAGATAAGCAAGGCAATAGACCAGAAGCTAGAAGATAGCAATAAAAATAATCAGGAGATGAGTAGGCAAAATCAAGAGATGAGCAGGGAGATAAGTAAGCAAAATCAGGAGATGAATAGGCAAAATCAGGAGATGAGTAGGGAGATGAGAGAGGAAATAAGTAGGCAAAATCAGGAGAGGAGTAGGGAGATAAAAGAGGCAATATGTAAAGATAATAAAGAAATTAATCAGAAGCTAAATAAGATGGAAAAGGTGAATGAGGAGTTAAATAAGAAGTATGAGAGGATTAAGGAGAATATGTCAGAATTCAAAGAAATAATAAGAAAGGAATTGCAAAGTGAGTTAAAGAAAACCATAGATGAAGTTAGGATAGAAGTAGGGGAAACGTTTGAAGTTATAGGCAAGAAAGTAGAAAAGATTAATCAAGAGGTAAGGGAAAGAGTAGAAGACGTGAAGGTAGAGATTATGGAACGTAGCAAGAAAGAAGAGATGAAGATTAAAGATAAGATAGGAATAGAAGTAGGTAAAATAAAGAAAGTGATAAGCACTCAAGAAATAAAAATGCAGAAAATTATAGAGGAACAAAATAGGCAGACAAGGGAAGAAGTCAGAGCCTATATAAAGGAAGTCAATATGAAGTTAACAGAAATAGAGAAGCGTGCGTTAAGGCACAGTCAGAAAGACATAATTATTGAACAAGGAAAGCAGAAAGCTGAGATAAGTAATTCAAAACATAGGAAGAAAAAGCACAAGCAGAGCGCGATGGTGGAAGAAATGGTGGAGAGAGATAGTGTAGAAGACGAAAGAAGGACGGATATAGAAGAAAGCAGAAGCAAAAAGCAACAATTTATTAGAAAGGTCGTTAAGCTATAGTAGTGGAGAAATGAAGGAAAGGCATGAAATTAGTAAGTCCAGAAGTAAAATGAAAGGGGAGAAAATGAAGTTGTTAGAGGAAATAGAGAATATAATGAAAGAGAGTGAGAAAGATTATGAAGTGCAGTGGCGTGCCATAGAAGATAGAATAGGGGAAGTAATAGGGGCAAAGGCGAAATACAGTGTTACTATTGATAAATATAATACGGGGGAGGAAGAAACTATTGTTATGTGGAGAGAAGAGAGCGTAACTATAAATAAATATAGAAGCAAAGAAGATGGTGATAAGAACTTAAAAATGCCAGATAGAGTAGTTATGTAAGTCGGTATATTTTGAGCGAACCGTATGACCTAAATATCCGTAATGATTTATTAAGTGAATTTATGGAGGTATCTAAAGAACCTACCGTTATTAATTTTTACTCAGTCGAAAAATTACAAGTGTTAGGGGCGTGTATCGATACACTTTTTGACAGTGGCTGTCAGGTTTCTGCATCAGTGCAGCATTTTATAATAATAGGAAGGAACATGGTATAAAAAATTATAGGAAATTCCAATTAGAACTACTATTGTGTTAACTGCGATGGGAAAGATATTCCAAATAATTTCTAAACAAGTGGTTGGAGAAATTTTAAAAGAAAGTAAGATTGGTACACAAGTATGTTTTTTTGATTCCAAATCTGATATATTCACTAATTATGGGTTCGGACAGGATGTCGCAACATTCTGCACAGCTATATTATAAGGAGGGTAGTGTTAAATTCAGATGAATGGGTGGAGATATGATCATGTCATTTAATAATTGAAGTAAGTTTTATGGTGGTTCTAAGAATATATGTACGCTTGAGGAGGTATTAACGACTAAAGGAGTCGATATTTGTAGTGAGGTGGTGAGTGGTGAGATTGTTGGGAACCTTGTTTTTTTTACATTTGTAGGCAGTATGATGACGAAGGATTATCTAGAGGATTCCTTGCGTGAGGCTGCATTACAGAGTGCGTTAGAGAGTGATCGTGTGGATCGATTGTTGGAGGTGTTGTAAGAGAATTACTATATGTTTGAGAACCGTATTGGATTAGCTAATTGCTACGAATATTCATTAAATGTACATGATCGCAGTATTTTTGTAGGTCATCGCTACCCCGTGCCTTACAAATTTCAGGAAGCTGTGAGTAGGCAGATTGAGAGCATGTTGCAAGATAAAATTATAGAACCCTAAATTAATTAACATATATATTAATTCGTTAAGGGTAGTTCCCAAGTCAGAAAGGAAAATAAAGCTATATTTTGATGCCCGTAATTTAATTAGGCAGATTTTGTGAACAGTTAATATTTCAGTAACTAGGATAGTAATGCAAGGATAGGAAAGTCATTTTTTGTAATGGAGAAATTAAATTTTATCGGTCATACGGATTCCGCGAAAGAAAAGTAATTTTAAGTAGAAAGAAGTGTAATTTTGAGAAATAAAGTAAGTGAATAGGAAGGTGAATACCTACGGTTAAAAAAGTGAGTAATTAGACGATGCAGGAAAACGATTATACGGCACTTACAATGTGAGATCCTTAAGGAAATATGTATCATGAGTAATAAGAAGTGAAGTTGATGGTAAGTAAGGAAAGTCGCTTAATAATAAGTGAATGATTGTGGTCTGAAAGAGCAGGTAATGGCGAGGGTTTGCATCAACCTATGATATTGTGTGTCTTGGAGAGCACAGAGGAAATATAAAGAATAATTTGTCGGCTATAGGCTGGTGTATTTGAGTAGGATATAAATATGCATATGTGGGGTAAATTAGCGCACTACATTTGCACTGAACGATGTTGCCTTAGGTAATATAAGCTAATAAAGTTTCATTTTTTCTATAATATGCCTGTGTTACTAGATACATATAATTCCTGAGAGACTGGAGTAGATCTGGTGATTCGCATCACATACCAAGTGTTGTGAAGTGATAAAGTGAATTAATCAGTTGGCAGTCCCACCAACTAGCCATAGTGTATTCAGTTCGATACCAGGCTGAAAATTGAATTCTACGTCCTCAAGATATAAAGCAAAGGTGTATGCCACCCAAATATACATAAGTGCAACGATGACTTATGTCCAAAACAAGAATATAAAAGTGAAGGGTATTTTGATGTACATTGTTTACAGGTCTCTTTAATTATGTAAAGAAGAAAGAAAAAGACATTATGAACAGTGAAAGACTGAAATGATGAGATTTAAAAAATATATATATATTAAACTTGAAGGGTATATTTTTTGTATGTTGGTAATTGCTTTGAAGAGTATAATATTGTCGATGTTGGTAATTTCTTTGTAGGGTATAATATTTCATATTTGTACTACAAGTGTTGAAGAGAAGTATGGTGATATGATTGTTGACATATACCATAATTCTCTGGGGCGAATATGTGATGGTCCCAATTTGTGACCAGAATGAAATAATTTTATATATTTCATTATTATTATTATTATTATTATTATTATCAATATTTTTTAAGTTTACATTTTACCTTTTATTAGTTATTATGTTAACTAATATGTTTATATCTATTATTATGCGGTAATGTAGAATATTATGGCAATTGAAAGGACTTGGAGCGATACACATTATATTTGAAATAAGTTTGACGATTGACTGAATATTATTTCTGAAGAAAATTCGAACAAGAGAAGAAGAGGGTTGTTCACAGAAGGGCGGCTTATTCACGGCTTCTTGGAAATGACATAAATAGACACTTATGTCTGTCACATCAAGTATTCTACCAATATACAAATCATACTAAGAAGGGATTCTAAGAAGACTTACCACTAACAATGCTGGGCCGATGAATGAGTCCTTTGCAACTTTATACTAAAGGTGGACTGGACCTCCCGAGAATTGCTACAAAGAAGTATTGTCATTGTTGATATGTGAAAGGCGGGCTTATATCGCCTAGCGACTTCTGAAGAGGGGTCAGACACGTGCTTTACCTGGGAACGTTATATATATGACGGCCGCCCAAATGGTTTATTATTATTGAATTGCTGGAGGAGAGGGAATGATGCTGAGTGGAGCAGAGGAACTTGTAGCGAGATGGAGTCTATAACGCAGTTCTAAACTAGACAGTTGACTATTAAGTATGTGAATTGGATAAGACATTCTGTCTCATTAAACTGTGACATGGTTGTGTACGAGGCTATTGTCACAGGGATGATTTTTGGAATTTATTCCGTCATCCACATATAAATTAATTACTTCGAGGAACATCAGGAACTCTCTACGCAACAATCCAACTACAAAGATCTTCAATGCGGTGAGCGATTTAAACAGTTATACTCCAGTCAAATCAGAAGGCTATCATGCTTATTAAATTCAATATATTCTATTCAATTAACTCAGTATACTCCAATTTCCAATCAAGGCCCATAATACAAGTAAATTCAGTAGATTCTTTAATTTAAATTTATTATTATTATTATCTTTAGTATTTTATATTTTATTTTGCACTTGTTGTTTTTATATATTAAATTCATTTTAAATTCAAATGTATGACTGGTTTCCTTTAGTAGCTAGAAATTACTATAAGGCAACACCATACTCCTGAACTAATTATCGTAAGGTTAGATTACGTAAGTTTCACTACGGCTGGAGATAGGAATTTCGATGCCCTACCTTTGTTTAACCGAGGTTTAATATATTATTTTGATCATGATATATAAATGATCTGGCGCCCTTGGCTACATATAATACTACACATTATGTACTTTTTTTAGTGAAGCTGACAACAATACAAATACACTATTAGATTAATACACAATTAAATGTTTCATTTTGATCACCCAAAAGTGGGCGACTATTTAAATAATGAGCTTTGCATATAACATTTTTCTTATTAAAGTCTTTAAACCATTACATATAACGCCCAACAGTGGAGCGCTTTTACTATTAACAGTAACACTCTCTAAATATCTCTAAACCATTACATAAGGGGTCTCCGAAAACCACATTTTAAGGCCCTTAAATTAACAGTGTGTGTGATATCCCCAGGAAAATAACTTCGTTCTGATAAACTTATGAAGGAATGACAAACCGCTAACCATTGCAACAGTAGCTCAATTGATAATGTCTGGTGTTAACACACAACACCGTTCGAAGAACGGGTACTTCTGCTAGTATATATATATTTTTCATATTTACTTATATTTTACAGTTCCCTCAATTTTATTTTCAATTTTAAACAATGTACAATACTTTTTATTTCTTTGAAACATTCCAATCTTTTGTGGTCTGTATTACACACCAAAATGAGTAAGTACGCGTAGTGATAGTAGAAGGATAATGCAAGACTAACGAAAATTAAAACTTGGTGGCGGCTAAATATCTCACCAAAGCAAGTTCTAATGGTGTTCAAAGGGGAAGGAGTCTATATTATTACTCATGGTAGGCCTACATCACCCGTTTCAACATCGATAACATCTTTGAACAATTCATACAGACAATATTTGCAGGCAATCCCGAGATTCTAGAAACTCAAAGATCCTATCTTTCTGATACTAGACTGTGCAGAACCAAATTCTTGACCATGCACCCTCCGTCCTGCGTTATAGACTCTCAAAACTTGACCGAAGTGATTTAATTAACCTTGCTTTGCAGAAGTGGATTTCTTTTATTATTATTATTATTATTATTATTATTATTAAGTCTTCACAAACTATTCTAGAAGAATATATGTATACCTTTTGTTTCTCAAGTCTCATTATGAATATTTAAATGTATATCCACATATTTGTCTGAAAGATTCCATATTTTTGATACTTTAGTACATCGGTTTAATATTTTGTCAAATGTTTTTCACATAAATTCGTTCTCTACTTATAACCCAGTCTTCTATATCCTACATTTTCATTCTTCAGATCGAGGTCAGGGTATCAAAACTACCATTATTTGAATACTAACATCAGTTGAAGAAAAACTAACAATCAGTGTTCTAATTCGAGAAGTACTTCGACATATCCTCACCCCGGTAGCACAGGGTATTACACGAGAAAAGCTGGTAAATACAAAGCAGTCTCTACAGCCACATTCAAATAACAATAATAATAATAATAATAATAAGAAGAAGAAGAAGAAGAAGAATAAGAATAATAATATCGCATGGCCTCGGGTGCCGGGTGCAAGCTTAGTTATTTGCGGCCAAAGGGCAGCTTGCGTGTCGATTTTTTTTCATCATAATTAACACCGGTTATCAGACAGATTCTACACACACCCAAAGTACACGGGGCTACATGAACGCGTTGTCGCAGCCCCTAAACTGAGGAACCAACCAACATGTCGAATTTTGTTGTTCCTTGGAGCGCTATGAAAGTCAAAGAGGTTAGATATCTAAGCTTCTTGACACTACTCTATAGCGTTTTCTAGTAGAGAATGGAGGAACTTTTTGTGTTGGCGGAAAATCCCGCGATTAATTTTGCCATTATGAAAACGGCCTACTGAATTCAAATGGGTTCTTTAACATGCCAACAACGTATGACATGCGTGTCGTGATTTTTGTCGCATTTCAAAAATCACTTGCCATGGCCAGGAGCGTTCCTGAAAGCTTGGTGTTGGTAGCCCGACACGATAACCACTCACCCACCGAGGCAAGCAAATAATAATTCCTGATGTGAATTCGATCACACATTACTAGTTTTCACACTTCCATGAAAACGAGCTAAGGAAGATGTACAGTTAACAGATTCCATTCTCCCCACCGCTGTCGTCATCGTTTAAACGTTTCTGACGGTACACGTCAAAGAGTAAATACTTTACGGAGTGACGAACACAGATCGAAACAAAGAAATGCTTTGTGCCACTAGTTACGGCCAATCTAGAGTCAGCGAAGTGATGTGTATACATCAGGCGGACGTGGAGCAGCAGACAGGCCTTGGCGTAGCGATACTAGCAACACACAAAACATAACTACTATTCCACCTAGGGTTGCCAGACGTTCAGTTTTACTCAGAACAATTCAGTTTTTGTTCTGGGTTTGTTCCCATTCCGTTTCAATCTTCAACGGAACGCCAAATATTCCGTTTTTTGGTTAATATATTCAATTTCACACCAATTCTCAAATGTCCCGCTTGAGCAATCCATGTTTGATGTGATTGGCGATTGATGTTCGAGACGTCAAATAGCATCGGCATGCCGGCCGCGTTGCTTCACTTGACTGAATGGTAAGGTACAGGTGCTAGTTTGAAAGAGAAAATTATTTCTGTGTCAGTGTCAGAGAGATGGGGTAACAACATCAAGGAATATCTTTGTCTTTGTGAAGTTCATTGTCAGCATTTTCCCCTCCAATGATTTAACGGAGAGAGTTTTTTCTGTCATGATTATCAAATAGAGAGATGATAGAAACAGAAGCTCCATTAGTTTGATAAAACAAAAATTGTTCACATATTTCAATTATGTCGAAAATTAAAATTGCAAAGGGTCGTTCAAATGAAAAGTATTTGTACGTTGCTGGTGTCATAGGCCTATATGATATGTCAGCAATATCTAGTTTTAATTTTGTGTATTTGATTATGTAATGGGTTATTTTATACACATGTGTATTACTTATTAAAATATTTAACAAGGTTGATAAAAAATGTTTTGGGACGTGTGTTCGGTTTTTCCATTCTTGAAAGCTGGCAACCCTCCACCTAGCTATTAACCTCTATCCAAGATGCGCGCAGTTCGAATCCTGGTCACTATACTAGAGTTCTTACTATAAAAATTACGCCTCTGCGACTCATAATGTACCATGATCATATCACCATAATTTTAACAACCGTCATAATGTACTGTACAGAGGTGTTCAAATTATTAGAATCAACTAGAGAATTCAAATCAGTACGATTCTTTTTATTCTAAATCATTTTATTGAACAACGGATGACATCTTTTATCACCCTACTTGGTGAAGTTTTCTTCCCTGTAGACTTATAAATTTTCCCATAAGGAACTACGACTGAAAATTTTCAGATATGGGTTTTCCGAGGGATACCTGACGAGTGAGCTGGATGCGTTTTCTCTTGTTCCATTTACTTTGGAATGTGCCCTCTAAATCAGTTGATTTCAACCCATGGTCCACGAATCTTTGTACAGTTCAAGAGCGGATGATCAGTATGAAGACTTTGAATTTCTCAGCTCTAAATCCACACGAAAAGTAGAATAAAGTAATCAAGACAAAACAAGTGGCATTTTGCATTAACGAGGCCCCTCTTCTGGTGGAAATTCTATATAATCACTTTACTCTAAATTTCTTAAAATAATATCTAATTAAGACTGGTTGGTTCCTCAGCTTAGGGGCTGCGACAACGCGGTCATGTAGATCCGTGTACTTGGGGGTGTGTGTAGAATCTGTCTGATAACCGTTGTTAATTGTGATGGCTGTATTAGTGTGTGCTATCTGTTTTTAATTCAAGTAAGGACTGTATACATTCGACTTTCAAGTAGTTCCAACTTTTGCTACCTAACGCCACCGTCAACGAACAACTAGTTCTGCACTGAGTTACTAGATGCCACCGCAGTCGGCTCCTGGCGACGAACGTTGGAACCTAAGAGCGTTAGTCAAAGATAACCTATAATTTAGCTTCATACAGGTGTAATTAGTGGAAGGTTCTATACCATGCCATAAATCTATGACATGGGACTGCCAGCTTTACTTACCCTCCGAAGGAAGGCATACTGAGGGATTTTGAACGCTCTTAAAAAAAACGACGACTTTGGCCGGGTTTGAAACCGCGACCTTGGGCATAGAAGCTCAGCATGCTACCAACTACGCCACCGAAGCCACCGTAATTAAGACTAATGGTGAAATATTTCAAATAACTTCAGCGCCTTCTGAATATATTTAGTGCATTAAATCAGGGGTTCTCAACCTGGGGTACGCGTACCCCTTAGTGGTACGCGAAACATTTCAGGGGGTCCGCGGCAGGCCATCCTTCTACTCGATCCACATGCGCAGTGAGCTTCGTGCCGTGACTACTGTGTGAGTTATTTACGGCGCGTGTATTTGAACTCCACAAAGAATTGCATCTTTTCTTCACCGAGCACAATTCTAATTTATCATAAGTTGGCCTACTCAAAGACTTAGGTTGGCTTTTAATATTGGCCTATTTAAGTGATATTTTTGAAAAACTAAACATTTGGAATAAGTGTATGCAAGGTAGTGTTTCTGATATGTTCTATGTTGAAATGAAAACTAACGCTATGATTGCAAAAATCACTCTTTGGGAAAAGGAACTGAAAAACAACAACTATATTTTGTTTTATTAAAAGATATTTCCTTATAAAATTACAAAGGTTAAACCATAGTAACTAAATACCTTTTATATTTTTAATAACCATTATTACTACCTAAGAAAGGTTAGTAGGGGGTACGTAGGATGTTTAATTTTTTAAAGGGGTACGATGGTTGAAAAAGGTTGAGAACCCCTGCATTAAATCATGTAAAGTGTAAATGAAATGTTGGAAAACTGTCGTTGAGTCTAATAATTTGCACACCTCTGTAATTCTCACAAAGGAGAGCAAAACCTGGAATACCATTATGAACTCAACTCATCACCAGCATTCACTTCAGCTAGTCGAATTGATTTCCATCACACGAATGTAGATAGATCTCTTGTACGTGTGCCGATCCACGTTCACCTTTCAGATCACGTCCCATTAAAGGGGAGAATGACCTACATGTTCCTCCCCTTACACGAACCAAGCACCACTATCTCCCACGTCCTACTATACGTAACACTTCTTCTCACTCGGAACCAATTTCCTGTGTCTCTTAAAGACTTAAAGGATAGTTTCATCAGAAATCCCGATAACGTTTTACGTTGCCATGAAAATTGAACGCACACCCAAGTACACGGGGCTGATGACAAAAAGATGTCCCAAGCTTCTAAAAAAAAAAACATGAACTGACTGGCAGGGTGACTCAGCGGTAACGTATTCGCCTGCTGTGTCCAAGGCTGCAGGATCGAACCCTGGCACAATCAGTTGGCATTAGAAGGTGCGCAAATGCCAGGGAGCCGGTCAGTAGATTTAATGGCACGTTAAAGATCCCATTGGGGCAAAATTACGGCACCCCGGCGTCTCCAAAAGCCTCTTTAGTTAAAAATGGCGTTAAACCAAGAACATTAATATTATTATTATTATTATTATTATTAGTCTATTATTATCTAATATGAATTAACAACAAACCACAACATCGATGGTCAGACATGAAGAATGTCTAGCTACCCGACTTGCAGAAAAAAATCCAACATCAAACAGACTTAGGCCTATTAACAATTTTTTTAAAAAGGGCTGTAAATAGCCTTATACTTTGTTGCAGGGAAGGTCGACTATTCTATTGCAGTAGAGGAACCTTTGTAATTTTCACAACATTACGGATCAAGCGGGGTGTGCCAGGCTTGAGTTGAGTGATTCTTGGACCGTAAACATTTTGTGTGAGATGTACGATTCTCTACCGTAACTTCACTTAAGTGTAGCCGTATCCTGCCATCAATATGCGATTAAGTCCAACATTAAACATCGCCCAAAGCCGCTAAGTTACCATCGCGCCAGTACAAAAGAGGCTTGCAAAATTATGCAAATACTTGAACATATAAATGAAGGACCATTTCTTCAGATAATTTTCAGTTAATGTACTTAATGTGATGCAAGACAATGAAGGCCATAGCCAACAGTGTCAAGAGAAAGACAACCCACCCGAATCGAAATTACACGTCCTGCTCGTGTAACAAATTACTTCCGACACTTAGCCTGTAACAAGAACCAGCAGAACGATTAGTTTAAGTGCCTGAAAAACACAAATTAATACACCAAAACCATGATTGTAATAAAGATATCATTAAATAACAGACTATCACGAAAAAATTAACTTCTCGCGTACGTGCAATCGAAATATCACACATAAAAAGTACTTCATAATCATGATATGAAGTACAGGACCACTATGTCAGAATTACAGAGTCGTTTGGAGTTATTTATCGATTCGTGGAACACTAATGTCAAATAGCTCATTAAAAACCTCTTCTAAATACACGTGATGTATAGTCAACGCCTGCACTCTATTAGTAATCACAGGCGCAGATAGGAAGTCATAATTTATTACCGGTACTGACAGATCTGTAACGACTACGTATTTAACACAGCAACATCTTAATGGAATAATAATTATTACTGGCAATTGACTAGAATATTTCCCCCGTAATCGTCTCAATGTCGCTGCAAGGATATACCGTAGCTTACATGCAAAATATGCTTGCAATTCAACAAAAGAGCACAGCTAGCTGAAAATAGCTTATAAATTCTAAGTATACAAACTAGTCGATACAAACAAAATCCATATGTTTTCATGCATATGCCACTGCACATATGATACATTAGGTAACACCATAGCTTATGGAACCTTGCTTTTCAGTGTTGCCTACACAAATTGTCATTTGTACCTTTTCAGTCGGCCAACGCTATGGTGACACTGAAAGACTCCTACGGAATGGAAAGCAATAATAACAGCAGCTGGAGGTTTACGGGACAAGCAGGGGGACACATCGATGACTGAGTGAAGTCTGCACATAAGAAAATAATAAAAATAATGTTATTGGTTTTACGTCCCTTTTAACTACACTGGCTTTTAGAGACGCCGGGGTGCCGGAATTTTGACCCGAAGGGTATCTTTAACGTGCCAATAAATCTACTGACACGGCTCCCTCGCACATAAGAAAAGCAGCATTGGGTTAGACAAAAGTTATAATGTGAATTATGAACGGAATAATAATAATAATAATAATAATAATGAATTAAGAAAGGCGAGTTTCTATTTGTTTCGCAACAGCACAGCTAATGTCTGAGGCTACTTGAGCAGAATCATATCCTACCCGCACGACTGTACTTGTCAATCAAGCAAGCTGACAGCGTGACAGTAAACAAAGAATAGTTCCCACCTCGGCCGCCGGCACTCGTATCTTGAAAGGCTAATCATTGCCCAGTTGAGCCCACAAAGAAAGTATGAAAGAAGTATTTCAGTAAAAACTGATTCATATATCAAATATATGTCCCTGAATGTGTGTTGGCTTGAACAAATGGATTGCCTTGCGCTGCGAGACTCAGCCATGAAGTACAGGCAGCAGCAACAACTTACCGCTACTAATTACATCCAAATTTGGTGAGCCAATAATTAATACAGCGGTGTTTTAATTACATAAGGTAACGCTTCATCAAGTCCTTCTGACTCTGAGTGGACACGCCAGCTATGATAAACTGGCCACTAACAAACAAAAGGATAAAAAGCATCAACAATAAGACAATATAAGTAGTTATCCTAGCAAGAGAAGATATACTGTATAAAGATTCCTGAACTTATTACCTCCCCTATAACTATGGCTATGCACCCACACAGCTCCAAGCAAGTGAGGTACAGAGAAATTGCTGACACTATACACAAACCAATATTTTCGAAACAGTGCCTCCGGTGAACTTCAAATCATCCTCTCCGTCTAATAAGTACACTTTACTTTCCTACGAATGGCAATAAGCATTTCATAACTATGTATGACTGCACAATCACCTTCGCAATTACTTCAAACTTCCGCAATTTTCTTAAGGTAGTTTCAGATCAGATGTGTACCATTATTTCCAAACTAAATACACTGGTGAGTTATTCAAAGTTCTGTCTCTGTGTCACCATTTTGTGGTAATTTAGGACTACATGGTCGGTTGAAGCCCACAAGCGATAATCGTTCGAATATTACCAAAATTCAACTCGCACAGTGAGAGATGAAAAGTCCCTTAATTGACAATCGTGGCGGTGTGCACGGAATCGTGTCCACTAACGTCGAGAGCCGAGTTACGACTGTTGCAGTCCACCACATCGCAACCAGTGGGTAAAACTACACACAGTACACGTTGTGAAAGAAAAGGAAAATCATACGAATTAAATTGGTCGAGAAGTTTACGTAACATATTATTATTAATAATAATAATAATAAATAATAATAATCAATATCCATTAACGCCAAGATACGACATTAATGCACAGTGATAAGACCAGAGGCTTTATATGGTGCCGAATGCCTTGCTATGACTAGAAAGGGTGTGATCGAGAAGCTAGAAATAAGAAGGCAGATCTTGAGAAAAACCCTAGGTCCAATCAAAGAAAACGGTGAATTTAGAAGACGACACAATCATGAACTCGACTCACATGTAGAAAAGATCACGGACACCATTCGTAAAAGAAGGATAGTTTTCTATGGCCACATTGCCCGTGTAAGTTCTACAAGGTTGGGCAATAGGATCTCCAGGTTTTTTCTTAACAAGAAAACCAAGGAGGCGTGGTTCACCGATGTAGAAAAAGTCATGCGTAAAAAGGGGATAAACCAGGAGGATATCCAGAAATGTGTTCCACTAACGTTGAAAATCCAAGAACATCATGGTTTCCAAGAAAAGCAAAAACTAAAAATTAGCAAAACATGGACTGAAGCAAGGAAGGAACAGCATAGGAAACGAATGCGGGAATACTGGGCGAACGTTAAAGCCCTCCGTAGATGGCCGAAACGACAGCAAGAAGCAAGAAGAAGAATCGTATCGTGCCGAGTATACTGACGTTCCTTTTTGCCTGTCATTTGACAGAGACACCTGTACACTATTGGGCGACGTTGTAAACTATTCTTGTAATCACCGAGTCTGATTTTCCTGCCCTTTAAAAATTCGACCAACTCGGCGGAGAATCAAATCCCCAATCTTGGGACCAAGTAGCTACACTCAACGGTGCACTCATCCACTTGGGTAATAAAATGATGCAATCACAACACTTGTTGAATAAAACCATTCTAATCACTGAACTAACAATATACAGTACAACCACAATTAGATAGGGCATAATATCAGATGGTTTTATACGCAAGATAAAAAAAAGGAAGGAAACCTTAAATTGCTGTAAAAAATAAGATTCCACACGGATATAATTTGCAATTCATTGCTGATGTGCGCTTCAGACACTAGTACACACGTGCTCGCTGATCGACTGGAAACAATTTGAGCATTGCAACAGCCGAAAAGAACGAAACTAATCGCATATATGGTGGAAAGAATTGATGAGATTCGAAATGATGTCAGAGCAATAACAGTATTTCGTAACGCCAAGCCAAACCAAACTGGTCACTTTCATTTCAATGTAAACACCGTAAGTATTCGAACGAATGGTAATTGGCCCAATTAGTGAATGGCTGATCACGGATTTCATCATGTCGAACGTATCTGCTGAAACAACCGACACATCTAATGGGGATCCGACACAGTGACTGATCACATCATCTCCTTCTGCTGCCGAAAAGTGTAGCTAACTAAAACAGCGGGGTCAAGTTTCCTAACAGAGAAGTTTTATCCACACCTGATTACCATCCCCATGCTTATTAAGAAGCTGGACGTAACTTGAGCGTAAAATCTTCTGTTGGTGACTTGTTTTATGGAGCAGAATTTTGCGATCATCTGCCCCCAAGGAAGTAAATTTAATTCTCTACAACTTCTTTCCTCACGAATTTCCTGTCAAATGGAAGGCAAACGGATTGGAAGGGCAAGTTTGACGAGAAACGTGAGGCGCTACATATTTTTCTGCAAATTCTCCATGTTCGCCGGCTCATATCTCGGAGACGGTAACACACAGAGATAAATATGAATATACCAGTTTGTAGAGCATTTAATTACCTTTAAGTTTGAAAAGTATAACAACTTCTGTGCGACGCACCGTTTTAAAGATATGCGCCAAAAACTTAAAAAAGGGGGCCTTCGAGCCACCTCCACCCCCCCCCCCCTCCCCTCCCCCTCCCGCGGCACCTGAAATCGAAGTGACTTTATTAGGCGTTGTTCAGGGGACCTCCCCCTACACATTCCTGAAACATTTGGAACTACATGATTTAATGCAGCAAAATATCCTAATTTGACTGGACTATAGGGACACCGCACTGACACCTGACATCAGTCATGTTGTTTACACGATCAAAGAAATGCACAGAGCATACAATCATAATGAGTTGAAACATCAGCTAAACTCAAAAATAACTTATTAGGCAGAAATTTTAGAAATTCAAAACAAGCCTCTGGATCTGGGTAAAATCGGTTGACACTAATTTCTGTTAATCTCAGAACGCGGACCACAATTTTAAAAATTTGAAAGCCTGAGCAGGCCACAAATTTGGACATCATGCACACACACATGAAAGGAAAATAAATCTGAAATGGGCTGTTGTTCCGTAGGCGAGTCGATAGGCGGATAAATCCTTGGACCATTTATGTTTTCTATCGGAACATCTGGTGCGGAGAAATTAGTGTCACATGTGAGATGATGTATAAACATCAACCTACGTATGACCTGTATTTCCTCAAGGTAACAACAGTGGGCGAATATCTTTCGCTGTATTCTTTACCTGATTTCGCAATACACTACAAACCTGGGATACTCACAGAACAACTAACTTTCTCGAACGTACGCTAAATTCAATACGGAATGCTTATACTATGGCATTGCATCACATTGTAGACGAATTCCACATATGCCCAAGTAGACGGGGCAGATGACCACGGTGCCCCAAGTCCGAAGATGTGATTTTAAAAAAACTTCCATTGTTTTGTAAATTAATTCGTATTAGATCAGGAGCTTCGGGACACAAAGTGAATTATTATGGGGCCGTGCACGCTGTCACCAAGCGCCCCAGAATCGAACTATACAGCTTCTGTTACCACACAACCTGTAAAATCGAAAATGTTAAAAGGGAAATCATCCAGAAGACCCGAAAATCAAGGGACTGTTTGTATCGTTACAACATAACTATATATTGTATGTGTTTCACCACTTTCCTTTTGAAGTGTTTACGTTACATCGTTGAGTTTTAAAGTGGGAGGTGATCTCATAGCAGATAACGTCTACGTCACGGCGAAGGTATAGACTATGATTCGGTAGCGGAAAAAAAAGCAATAAGACACTGTCACCTGCATGGGGCTACGTCAAGGGTGTCGAGCTTGGGGGGGGGGGGCACGGACCCCCCCCCCCCTAAATTAAAACTGCCCGCCCGGTTGCCTCCCCTCAATTATTTGGGAATGTGATATAAACAAAGCTCTAAGTACTGCAATGTTTCTTTCACAGGCCAGAATACTTGGCCTTGTAAAATTTCGAGATAATTATGGATTTATTTACCATATTTTGCAAGCGTACCAAAACGCAGTTCTGATACCGTACCTATCAACCAAGTCATTATAATTCAATAGGGACACGTACAGATAGGTCTATCGACTTCGGCAATGCCTGTATAATTGTGTTCTGTGCAACCTGATTCACGAGTTCTATGAATATCGGTGGGCCTATATTATTATTATTGTTGCCAATTAGGCGATCGTGACAATCACAACATCAATATTACGGTTTCCCGCCTTTGGACAAGGATAACCACATACGGCTGCCGTAAGGATTATTGCTATGAATTCTCGTGACGTGTTTTTGTGGACATTACGGTTTGTCTACCTACAACTTTCGTAATCATACAGTGCAACAGGTCGGAGGACAGTAACTTACTTTCGACATTTCCAAATTCGTGTGTGTGCACTGTTATGATAGTCATGAACAATTACGTTTATCAATTACTAGCAAAAGTACCCGTTCTTCGAACGGTGTTATATATTAACACCAGACATTATCAATTGAGCTACTGTTGCAATGGTTAGCGGTTTGTCATTCCTGCATAAGTTTATCAGAACGAAGTTAGTTTTCTGGGAATATCACACACACTGTTAATTCAAGGGCCTTAAAATGTGGTTTTCGGAGACCCCTTATAGACTCGCGAATGTTGTGTCTCACAATGAGAAGCGCAACATGCTTTGATCGTCCTTCTAGGATAATTTTTATATTTCGCCTAATTTAGTATGTATTTTGAGAAGTTTTTCCCTATATCCACCCTTCTACTGTATGAAAAGTACGGTGAGGAGTTTAATAAATGATTGGTGTATTAACTCATGTTTACAATACCTAATTGTACGATGCACCAAGCATCCGAACACGATTTATAGGCGTACATAAAGATACACAGAAAGACAGACAGACAATTCTATTGTCTACAACATATCACCCCGATATCCAAATATGGGTATATCTACCATACGTATCAAACATAATCATCCTTACGATGAACCCGTATGTCGACAAAAAAAAAAGATTAGTTAAAATGTGCTCTCAAACTAAATTCACCTAACGTGTACTTCCTGACGTGAAATAGATTTGGAAGCCTTGTAGACGAAACGCAATACACCTCACATAAAAAATGATCCTCTACATTGTGTTAGGTCCCCATACACAGGGAGGCCTCTTTCATAAATTATAAAGGCTTGTGGTGCATGAAAATTCAGGTTCTTTAAACCTCAAATGGCCCAAATTCCTAAAAGCCGCAAAAAATGCTGATTCAATTCAGGAATTTTTGAAAATAATGTTGCTGTTTGTAGATATAATTGACTTTCTGTACTATATGTCGCGCGTGAAATTGCATGAAAAAAATCTAGGTTACCCCTTGACCCCCTTAATTGCATTGACGAATTATACGGTCTACGTTGGTTCCGCGATAACCTTATAGCCATTTGCAAACATTCACAGAAATGTAATAAATGGAGTAGCCTAATAATAATATCGTATGGCCTCGGGTGCCGGGTGCAAGCTTCGTACTTTGACACCCAGAGGGTAGCTTGCGTGTCGAAATTTCGTTGTTCCTTGAATCACTATGAAAGTCATGGCCTGTTTGCCATCTCTTGATGAATACAGTACATTTGCATTTGTCAGTTGGCACAGGCTAGAGTAAAAGGTGGCTTTTCACCGATGTCTCAGTCTCACTCATGGCTGTGATTATATGGAAGCTACTGAGGTATGGGTGGTGCTTAGTAATGGCATTCGGGGCACAGTCAGTGCCTGTGAATGCTGTGAAAGGTTCTAGTCATAGGGTTAGGACTACTGTTCTGACTCAGTGAGGAAAGCAATGGCAAACTACCTCACTCCTCTTCTTGCCTAGAACGCCTCAAAATAGCGCTGCCTTGGGCTTTTGTGGGTATCTACTCACATAACGTAACGGCGGTGCTTTTTGAGGATCCAACCAGCCTTCGGGCTGACTACCTAACAGACAGACAGGTTTTACTCGCTAACCGTTGGAGATACACGAAAAGTGATCAGGACCTTTTGTATAGAAACTTAAATGTTAAATCTCGTGTATGCATCAAAAGTTTGCTATTTCTTAGCGTTCTCTTTTTATTTGATATGGAAATATGAAATTTTGAAACCAAAGGGTGTAGTGACGTCACTAAAATGGTCGCCATTTTTAATAGTGCAAAATATCGAAATTAAAAGTATCCTATATGTAAACATGGTAAATCAGCTACATCCATGCAAAATTTCATTTAAATCGGACCAGTGGTTCTTGCGTTATTGAGTAACACACAGACAGACAGACAGACAGACAGACAGACAGAAAGACAGACACACACCATCTCATTTTAGCCTATTTTCAATTTTGAAAATATAGGCTTATGAGATCACCTTTCATCCGTGTGTGTGTGCGTGTGTGTGTGTGAGGTGTGTGTGTGTGTCCCCCTAATACATTCTAAACGGCTTGAGCGATTTCAATGAAACTCGGTAAGTTCATAGCACTATTCCGAGCGACATCGACCGTGCCCTTCAAAGTTTGTTACGTCTCACCAATCCAACATGGCGGCTGTGCGAAATATTTCACCAGCATTCAATATCTCCGAAACTATTATCGACATCACCCTGGAATTTATTACGTTGATAAAGGGAACTACTAGAAGTTCGCCTATGTGACTTTTGAAAAACTGGTAACTACAAAACCAACATGGCGGCCACGCGAATTTGCGACATTTAAATAGATGTTTCTCGCGATTTAACCAACCAAACGCAATAAAACATGGTACAGTATATGTTTATACACATTGTAATGCACCGACATCTAACTTGGTTCAATTGTTTACATAACCACAAGATGGCGGTTGAGCGAAATATTTCACCGGCATTCTATATCTCTGAAACTATTAGCTGCATCACCCTGAAGTTTTGTACGGAGATAAAGGGCACTAGTGGAAGTTCATCTATAAGACTTTCAAAACCCGGTTAACTACAAAACGAACATGGCGGCCAAGCGAATTTGAAAATTTTAATTAGACCTTTCTCGCGATTTAATGTTCCAAACGCAATACAATCTGGTACAGGAAATGTTTATACACATTGTAATGTACTGGAATCTAATTTAGTTCAATTGTTTACATAACCTCAAGATGGCGGCTGTGCGAATTTAAAAATTAAGTTTCTATTTCTTGTGACGTAATCATGCGATCGATGTGAAAGTTTGAATAATGACCCTACGCAATAATTTTCCTTTAATGGTACATGACTCTATGGCCTATACATTTAACAATCCAACATGGCGACCATCCGAAATATTCAGACGACTCTAAATATCTACGAATCTATTATAGCAATCAAATTGATTTTTTTATGTTCATAGAGGCTATGAACTTAAGTTCACCTATAGGATTTTAAATAACCTGGTGATCACAAATCCAACATGGCGGCGACGCGAAGTATAAATATTCACATGGACGTTTCTCGCAATTTAACCATCCGAGTGCAGTGAAACTTGGTACAGTAAATCCTTTTACGAATGTTAATCCACTGGCATCTAATTTATATCAATTGTTTCCATAACCACAAGATGGCAGCTGTGCGAAATTTTAAAATCTCCTTGTTACTTCTTGTGTCCTAATCATGCGATTGAAGTTTGAATGCTACACGTACACAATAATCTTCATGTAACAGTTTATAACTCTAGGACCTACATATATAAAATCTTACATGGCGACCATCCGAAATATTTAGTCGGTACTCAATATCTACGAATCTATTACAACAATCAAACTGAAATTTCGTATGTAAATAGAGGCAATTGACATAAGTAGGATATATGAAAATAGGCTGTATAGTTCTTCACGGAACTACTTGTTATATATTATTATGATTGTCCTAATTAGAGTAATTAACTTATGATACATTGTCATATTGTTTTTATGTCATATAATTTGGTCACTAAACAAACATTGTAGAATAGAGAAACACAACAAATATTATTAATTCGTGAATATAAAATAATATTAGCTGATCGCCTGGCGTAATCACTGTCAGTCGAAAGTTAAATGTTAAGAGACCTAGGGCAGTAGATTTAATAGCACCTGATCAGGCAAACCTCGTAAATTAATTTCTAGCTTTCTAGCAATCAACAACTGCACTATGGCAAAATCTTAACAGCGATAAAAACCCGAACACTGCCATTAGAATTACGTCACGTTAACCTAAATCACATTCATTCTAAATGACTTCTCCAATGGAATCATCGATCATAAAACGGAAGCGGAAATTACTAAAGATAACATCATATTTCTCACTGCGTTAGTACTAAGTGGAGTGACAAAAAGACTATTAATTTTGACTCGATTCGGCCTCGATGGCAACCTACTTTATCTGCAGACCAATACGCTGCTCTGTTGCGGTTGAGATTAACAGACGAATGGAGTATGCCGTTCTTACTAAGTCAATAAGAGTTAAAAAAAAAACACTGTTAAATGAAGAGCCAAATTTGGAGCTGATTGAAATATTAGCAATTTGCCATTCAGGGCAGAATAAATTTTAAATGAAAAATCATAGCCTCGGGCAACACTATAAGATGGGAATATCAGCAGGTCTCTAAGACTCGAATTGCAAATACGTACAGTTCACGCCATGGTTTTTGGCCAGTCAGTCCCGGTTTCGAAGCCGTACAGAGGACAGTCTGCGAGCCTCACGCATGTGCAATTGATACGTGAGTTTTCAGTTGTGCGGAAAGCAACTCACTTATTAATTACACATGCCTGAGGTTTACCACCTGTCCTCTGTACGACTGTGTAATCAAGGCTCACCGGCCAAAAACCGTGACGTGAACTGTACGTATAAACGGAGTATAAATGGAGATATACTGTTCGAGTTGTCACTTTTTTCCACCAGTCTATGAGGGTACCCATGGAAACACGTTATCAATGTGCTGCCATCTGCTTTGTTTGACCTTATCTACAGTTCCACCATTTAATTATTTAGCATATAGTGAAGGCTTATTAACTTACTGAATTTTCCATACGGTGCTACAAAAATGCAAAATGAAAGGTTTCCATTATTATCCACCATGCCCTTCATTTAATAATAATAATAACGTTATGTGTTTTACGTCCCTTGTAATTACTGGGACTTTTAGACCTTGGATGGGTGGAGGCCTCTATAGTGTAAACAGGAGGTATTTGCCTGATTCGAGTTCGAATCCCAGCTAGGGTCTCATTTTCAAGTCTATAATCAAACTGAAGAAAATTATTCTTGAAGTTTGAACACTGAAATACATAATTGTACCTTTAAAAATGGAGATTTGTGGAAATTAACATCATTAAATCATTATCAGCTGGAGTCAGTGGTGCATTTTTTTTTAAATATCTACAGTTTATCTTCGCTATTTTTGGACGAAAATTCAGTCGCAATGCTCCCGCCAAGCACTTTCATTAAAACAAATTCGCGCCCTAGTCATATTTTAATGTCCATAAATTTGTATCATGTTTTACCTTCTGTAATATGACTCCTCTAATACTGTGGAGGCCCCCAAGGGAGGCAGTTGTAATTCTTGTCCAGCACGGACTAATAATTCCATAATCAACTACAATCAAGATCGACTTTGTGTAAGCTCGTTAAACGCAGTCTCGCCCTCGGGACAGCTCGGTAAATTGAGTGGAACCTTGCTGCCTCCAGTTTAATTTATCGAAACTAATGTTAAGTTTGTTAAACGTGATCGCATGGACGTGCGCTTTTCGTCGAGGATTAATTGGAAAACTTCCAAACATGTCGAGCAAGTTTGAGGGTGTTCACGAGCCACAGGGCGTAATTTCTCCTTGCCAGTATGTCAACGCGCTCCATTAAACAAGGTATTCTTCATGACTTCTTAAATGCAGTCAAAGACGACGAACTAAACGTATTAAAAGCAATAACATTCACCATGTTAGTAGAATGTGTGATTAGTTAGTTATTGTTGTTTTAAGGGGCGAAACTACGAGGTCATCTGCCCCTAATGCATGAGTATTTAGCTTATTGATTAAGAGATAATTCTTAAAAAATTCTACACCAATCAATACAAATTAAATGACTGATGTCTTCAGGTAAGAAACGTGGCTGTCTGAAGTTTAAGCATTACGACATTCAAAATAACTACAAAACATCGACAACGTGTTTTCGACCTTTGTTGGTGACTGCAATATTAGGTTTTTAGGTTTTAAAACTTCATTTTAAAGAGCTACTCATATTATACAAATAAATATTTTCAAATACGGTACATATATTTTTATTCCTTCTTTGTAAGGTTATCCATTTCTTTTAATAATTATTTCTGAGTTTAGTCATAGCAAATTATTGTTGTTTGTAATCAGTAGGGAACGGATTTTTAGGTTTCTAAAATTATCATTTTAGGTTTTCAAAAACAAAAAATAGATTTTTTTTAGGTAGAATAGGATTTTAAATAGGTTCTTATGATTAAAGTGTAGCAAATGTTGACATAAACTGCGCAAAACTTAAAATTAAAGCCTAACTGTTGGTAGAAAATTTGATTGCAACGGGAGTGTAAATATTTTATATGATGATACGTATTTTATCAAATTGTCAACGAAAACTTCACACTTTTAGGCAATATTTCTTCTCCTTAAATATGTTAATTATTTAAATTCAATAAAACCAAGGATGTTAAGGTGATTTTCACATCTTAGCTCGTCTAATTGACTTTGTTTATTAAGAATATAGGGAGCTTGGAAACCATACGAGATGTATCCCCACATTCCTGACAGTAAATAACCAAACAATACGATACTTAGCCGCAATTTTCTTGATTACAGTAAATAACCAAGTATCTTTAAAAAATATGGACTAAGGATTCCAATACACTACAATAAATGGAACAACAAGAAGTTCCGTTAAGAACTATACAGCCTACTTTTCATGCCAATGATTATTCTACAGAATATGAACCTATCTAGAATAATGACGAAATTAAGTTGCTAATATCGAAATTTCCAATTAGTTCGAAATACTGTATACCTGGCATAATGTATCCTAATAGAGCACTACAGTTGGCAGCCCTGATGACTGAATATATTCTTAGTTCCGTCTCTTACGGTACTAAATACAAAATTTGGTTGAAGTCCACTGGATAGCATGGACGTTACATGCAGTTAAACATTGGATCTAACAGCGCGCGTAAAATCATGTTGGCAACAATGTCATGCATGTATTGGTCAGAAATAATCTGAAATAATATGATCTATTGTTGTGCCAATTTGGAATGAAATCCATTAGTTAGTATAGAAGTTACATGCATTTTAAAATTGGACCTATCAGCAGGCTTAGAATGATGTTGGCAGCACTGACGTATATTAGTTACTCCAAATTCGTCTAGAATGCCAGGTACTATACGTGTGCAAAGTTTAGAGCTATTGGCTTGCATACTTTCTGATATATTGATATTAGGGTAACAAAAATAGGGACAGCACATATTAACAGTTGGCAGCCCTGGTTGCTCCTTAGAATACGCATAGTCATATCTGTTATGGTACACATAGCACATACGAAATTTGGTTGAAATCCAAATGATAGTATGGAAGTTACATGTATTTAAAGTTGGACCTGTCAGCAGGCTTAGAATCATGTTGGTAGCACTGACGTATATAAGTTACTCCAAATGAATATAGAATGTCAGGTACTATACGTGCGCATAGTTTAAAGCTGTCGGCTTGCATACTTTCTGATATATTGGTATTTGGATAAAATAAATTAGGAGCATTTATTAACAGTTGGCAGCCCTGGTAGGTCTTAAGAATACGCTCAGTCATATCTGGTTATGTACACATACAACATACGAAATTTGGTTGAATTCCGCTTGATAGTGTAGAAGTTATATGCATTTAAAAATTGGACCTATCAGGAGGCTTATAATCATTTTGGCAACACTGCCATGTTTGGCCTCCTGGAAATTAAACTGAAATATTATGATCTGTACGTGTGCCAATTTTGAAATAGCTCCCATTCATACTTTCCAAGATATCCAACATGGAGCTCAAATTTCAATTGCGATTTTTTAGCAGTTGGTAGCACTGACATCATTTTCAAATATGGCCGTGAGATATTCAGGTATAGATCTTTACTCCTACCAAATTTTGTTTCGATTGCTGCAGCCGTTTAGGAGTTGATAGGGGGGGACACACACACACAGCCAGACAGACAGACAGAAGGACAGACAGACAGACAGACAGACAGACAGACAGACATTTGCCCGATCTCATAAGTCTACTTTTTCCTCATTTTTGCAAAATGTGAAAAGTAGGCTAAAAATGCAATTAGGTATTTTTAGGTACTCTCATTTCATTTAGATTTTTTTAGGTACCCGTACTACAGAAACATGAATATGGCTAAGTGTGTTTCCGAAAAATGTTAAAAGTAGTTTTGTAAGGAAGGAATTAGGGAAAACCCTGAGAATCCGGTCCCTAGTAGGCAGTAATTATGACACAACGATACCTTAATTAATATTCATAATTGAACATTTAGCTGAGGAAGGCTTCATTGTCAAGGCGAAACATGAACAACAGTTGAATAGAGGTTCAACAATTGAATAGCGTAGTTGTTTCTTAATGAAATAACTTGCGCATCACCTATTGTGAAATGGATTTACTAATTCAGAAGCTTCCGCGGATGTGCACACGACAACTAACCGAAGATCATTAGTTAAAACGATTCGTGCGCCAACACGAATTAGTTGAAACGACTCGCGCGCCACCTATTGTAATGTATCTACAAATTCAGGAACCTTCGCAGGGGTGTGCACAACAACTCTCCAAAGTTTCATCACAATCGGATAAATGATATACGAAAGCATAAAGGAGTTCGTTGAAAAGATTCGCGCGCCAACACTTATTTGTTGAAACTACTCATGCGCCACCTATTGTAAAATGGATTTACTAATTCAGAAACCGCGGCAGAATTGTGCACAACTCACCAAAGTTTAGCGATATATATACGCATACGGGACAAACATACAAACAGATCATCACGTAAAATTCATTCTTAAATACAGAGATGAAACATTTTAGTGTGTAGCCTATATTAACTGTATGGCCTATATACAGTATAACGTTATACTTCAGGGGACTATTTTGTTACTGTGGGGACCGTGCTTGACACAGATGCTCTAAACTCTTTCATAGCATTTTCCTTTGTGGATCACAAGGAAGATTACGCCCCTAAAACAACAATAGCTACCAAAAACTTCTCCACGATAGGTTCACTTGGAGCCAGCAGGTCCCATGTTCGTTTCCCATCTAGTCAATTACAGTAAATTCCTCTGAATGTACGGATATTTTGAACACATTCACTTCGGTTAGTGAGATGTCGTGGTAACATCAGACAGAGGCATGAGATACAATCTAACCTTCTTGCCCGTATTCAAGGCGCGCGTGCTTCCCTATGGCCGGTCGTTCCACTTGGTATACCAAGCATGGTATCTCACTCACAGAAATCAATCCAATCGCATGCGTATTTTAGAAGGAACAGCTTACAAGCCACTGCGTTGCTGACAAGCATTCTAAATGACGCTCTGTAGACGCGATCGGCCTGTGTACGCACCAAGCAGTCAAGGTAGTTTTCTAAATACAGTAGAATACTAACCCACACTCGGTGAATTGATCACCGCCAAGCCGCAATTCCTTCAGCATAGATACCGCATCATTACTCGAGGAGTATAATTATCAGAAGTCGCCATATCAATGATTGACAGGAAAAGTTAGGCTTAAGACTAACAAACATCCTGCTAGTGCTTATCAACTGAAACACGAATTCTACGGGACGAAGACTACCATTTCAAAGCAGATTATAAAGACAAAAGTACGTTATACTGTTGTAACCACTTCAGTTTCCTGGTTGACTCCGTGGGAACTTCTCACGTTTTTCCATTAATATATGATCAATTGCAATCGATTAGAGTTTGTTTTTGTTATTAAGGTTTTAATTATAGGGGAATTTCCGGCATTATCAATGGAATACGACGTTGCCTGTTGACTGGCATTTGAGCGCTCGCCGCCCGAGTCGCGTGCTGCCTGTTGTTGACGGAAAAGATATAAGAGAAAGAAAGTGTACCGGTATAGTTAAATGTATGGTCCTTACATGAAGACGATTGAAGCGCTGTCCCGCGCCTAGCAACGTTGCTGAAACCTCCAGATAAAGTTGCCATTCTCTCGATGCAGTTCGTCTTCAGAACAAGCTGGCCACACGCTATTCGTAATTATTATGCTTTCGAAAACTTCAAACAAAGCTCCCTTAGATTGCGTGACGAATGAGGCGGTTCAAACAGTTGATGGCACATCAGTCAGCTTGCATTGATTATCCAGGGAAACGTTCAAAGCTAGCACGGGTGTTATCCACTTTCTCTTGTGTGTTTACAGTACATTGTTTCAACGTAAATCGGTGAAAGTGTTTTTTTTTATTATAATTTTACTAAAGATCACAAGAATATACTGTAAGTGTTCCTGGTTATACGTAGTTAAAAACTCTCGACATCGCTCAAAGCTTAGTCAAAACAAACGAATTCATCCATCAGACTGAACTACCCCACGAAGTCTTTGACTGCCCACTAGACGGCTGACACAAGGGGCTGTACGCGGCACGTCGCTCGGGTGTTGAGCGCACAATTCCCGACTAGCAGGCTGCGTCAGATCCGTCGACCATCATCCAGAAAGTGACAATAAAGACAGAAGTATAGATTCTTGCACCTCCTGGAACTGCTATGGGCATTCAAAATGTAACGAGCCGGAGGCTGGAATGCGCAAACCGGTGACTACATCGGCTAATCGCGGCGTGTGTAACGAGGTGTAGTTCCGACCAGAGCGTGGAAGGTCACAGCCCGTCGCTAGAGGGCACGCGTGCACGTCACGTGAAAATACAAAGCGAGCAGCAGCATGCATCAATCGTCCAACGCTGCCAGTCGCATTGCAAATAGTGACATGGAGGCGTCAACCGAAGAGCAAAGAGGTGTTGTTCGGTTTCTGACAGCGGAAGGAGTAGGGGGAACGGACATTCATCGTCGAATGTCACAAGTGTACGGCGAACACTGCATGTCCCTTGCAAGGGTCAAGGAGTGGCACAAGCGCTTCAGGGAAGGACGGGTGTCGTTAGCCGATGATGCCCGGTCTGGGGCACCCCCTGCATTACCGATGACAACGTCCAGCAGGTTGATGCACTCATTACCCAGGACCGCAGAGTGACAGTGAACGCCATAGCCGCCGTGGTCGCTCCACGACAATGCACGACCTCATACGGCCAACACAGTCGCGGCACTCCTGCAGAAATTCAAATGGGAGGTTCTCGGCCACCCTCGATACAGTCCAGACCTCTCTCCCTGTGATTACGCCATGTTTGGTCCCCTGAAAAGGGCTCTGCGGGGCCAACGATTCACCTCGGACGCCGACGTCCAGCTGTACGTGCGGAACTGGTTCACATCGCAGGCCAGGGAATTTTATGAGACAGCCATTCACTGCCTCGTGTCACAGTGGGACAAGTGCCTCAACAGCCAGGGCCAATACTTCTAACATACAGGTACTTGTTTCTGTAATTATGCCTCCGGCTCGTTACTTTTTGAACGCACCTTATATATTTGCAGTGTCAGACAGAATAAACAGTATTAAATGGAAATAATATTATTGGTGTGCAATTAAAGAAAATACTGGGGCCACATTTCAAAACATAACAAAACATTTACCACGGTACTTAGAGTACCACGGTGAGATAACGAACGACAGAAGAAGAAAAAAAACACACGCACCTTGTTACAGTATCTATACGAGATAATTACCACTTAAAGTAGTTCTGCATGAGCCAAGTTTCATCTTGCCAGCAATTCAAATATAGTTGTGCAACCTAACTCGTATCACATGGATCTGAGATCGTATCCGCGCGCAATCCCCACGGCAATAGTATGGCTATAAATAAACAATACTGTATTTGCAAGCGTCCCTGAATACTTACACAACGTCCGGTCTTGTTGTCCGCTGTCTTAAATAACAACTCCTTATTTACTGGGCACAAAACTTTTCGTCTTTCTTTTTTGCTTCTCAGGCTGCTGGTAATTGTGAGCCTGCGCCTAATGTGCAATTCATTTAAACAGGCGAAGGTCAGAAGAATACATCAGGTAAACTCAGTACAGCTCACCGCGCTTTTCTACATAAACTTGGTGTTTAGAATTGTTGAAATCTTCTCTTCAAGTCCATATCATTCAACATGGTTAACCGAATATAGGCCTACAAATAAAATTCCAGCAGCTAGCGAACTTATTTAGACAGGAAATAATAATTTTAACTTGGTATTACGATTGGTAATAACTGTAGTAGTAATAATAATAATAATAATAATACACTAATAATAATAATAATAATAATAATATGAGAATTTTGTCTGTTGAAATTTTAAAACGTACTGTGAGTAAATCTACCGACACTAAGTTTTGCATTTTAAATACCCTTAAATACCATCAAAGTGAGTCGGAATTAAATCCATATTTGTTGGGATTTGAACACCTGCATTTAACCACCCATATCACTTTAAGCTAGAATTTGGAAGGATATCCTGTAACTTGAATTAGGCACCTTCCCAACATCTGCCACTTCTACGGTAACTAAGAGAGGGATTATATTCAAATTCTCTTCTCAGCTATCACGAGTCTGTGTGTACACCCCTTTGCAACTGTCACACATAGCTTTAAATCCTCCATGGCAGAGCCTGCGATCGAACCAGGATATCTGGACAAATAGGTAGACTACTAAACTCACTACTATTGTATTTTGTGGATATCATGTAGGATTTGTTTTCTTCCTACATACATACCTCGCCGCTTGATCATAATGGTAAGTTTATGACACGTTGACATGTCAAAGCGAGTTCACACCATACAGCGTTCTTTGCATCAAATATTAGCATGTCTCTCGCTTCCTCGACGCTAAGAAACGCCCTGCCACGTCACATCCTGCACGGTGTGACGTTACGTAATATAGAGACAACTTAACAAGGTGTAGGACACAGGTAGAAATGTAGTATGATAATGGGAAGGTGTTGGGATATTTGATTTAACGACAGGTTGCACCTCAGTCTGTCAAACCGCTGCGCAAGTTCAAACACTTTGGTTGGTTGGTTCCTTAGTTTAGGGGCTGCGACAACGCGGTCATGTAGCCCCGTGTACTTTGGGAGTGTGTAGAATCTCTCTGATAACCGGTGTTAATTGTGATGGCTGTATTAGTGTGTGTTATCTGTTTTAATTCAAGTAAGGACTGCAGACAGTAAATTCAAGTAGTTCCTACTTTTGCCACCAAATGCTACCGTCCACAACACCTACCATGAGGACTTGGCTAATAGATGGCATCGCAGTCAGCACCTGGCAGCGAACGTTACAACTAATAGAGCGTTATTAATTTTAACCAACAAATTTTGGCTTCACACAAGTGTAGTTAGAGGAAGGTTCTTTTTCATGCCATAAATCTATGACATAGGACCACCGGCGAATAATTTCTAAAAATTCCCATATGCGATCATATATCATTCATCTATTGCAATGAAACTTTGGTGAGTTGTTCTGTACACTTCTACAAAGGTTTCTGACTTAGTAAATCCATATTACAATAGGTAGCGCACGAGTAGATTCTAAAAATGAGTGGCAGCACGTGATTTTTATCAACGAAGTCCCGGATGGGATCATATACCATTCATCCGATTGCGATGAAACTTTTCTGAATTATTGATCACGCTCCCACGAATGTTTCTGAGATGGTAAATCCATTTTACAATAGTTAAGAGGCAGTTAACAGAAAAAGAAAAAAAAAATGAGTAGCCAAAGGCACTTCAACCAACAAAGTTACAACGCCAACACTTTCTTTAATTGACATTGCAACGCATGCCAGGTACAGCTAGTTACTTGATAAAAGTATTTACAACTATCAACAGGTCACATCTTTACGTAGTTCATGTTTTCGATTTCAATTCAACTAGATTTGCAATATTTGGTTGCATTGAGTTTACCGAGTGAATTCTGAGAATAGCTTCAAGTGATGCTTCTGTTCAAGTTGACCTTGACTTACATTTGTCCAAATTTATTAATGAAAATAGCTGCTCACAACCTAGTTATCTTGATGTGAAGCATGCTTTGAATTGCAATGTTTAACGATATTGTATTTTTTATTCTAAAAAAAAGTGTGACTTATCAAACAAATCCACTTGCCGTCCACTGGCGCTGGGGCGGATACTACTAAATTAGATTGGAGACGGAGGTGGAGGGCAAGTACTTTTGCCTGATCAATCATAACCAAAAAATACGGGAAATTCCCCCCATGTCTACTATTACAGTTAAAACAGATCCATTTGTCACCCCTGTCTAACATTTCAGCCGTAAGTAATCTCAATAGCGCGATGCTTTCAGGCGCGCGAGCGACCTTAGAGCAGGCACTCTAATAAAAGCGAAAGGCAAAAGCCACAAGAAAAACACACAAAAATCTAATATTTACAACAAATTGTCACGTGATGCTAAGAAAAAATAATTATGTCAGCGAAAGAATTTACATTTAACACAGCAAATCAAATATTATTTACAAAACAAATTTCCCAGGCCTTGGAGCCTTGGGCTTAGTCTGCCACGGGGCGAGTCTCGTGGCAAGCCGTGGCGCCACAGCCACCAGTGGTATGGCTGGACAGGCCAGCAGTTTAACCGATCCTTTTAGAGGCAGTTACTGCCATGGTACCGGGTGAGTTAGCCGTGGTGGTTACGGCATGACTGATGGCAGTCGCTCACATCCGGGAGGCGAGGAGGTTCGAATCCCCCCGCCGGCAACCTTGAAGATGGTCTTCTGTGGTTTCCCATCTTCCTTCCAGGCAAATGCCGGGGTTGGTCCCTAACTATAGGCCACAGCCGCTACCTTCCAACTCCTCGTCCTTACATTCCAACTTCCCTCCTTAACGGTACTTGTAGCTCACCCATTGGGTGTCCGTCTCGAAGCAGCTACAAAACTGGCGAGCCGAACATGTCCTCGGACACTCCCGGCACTAAAAGCCATACGCTAAAAAAGACTGCTATGGTGTTCATGGTGGCATTGGAGATCCGAATATTTCTACAAGTTGTAGCAAAGAGAGAAGGTATTGTCACCCGGGTAACCCAGTAACATGTAACTTATATCATCCAACGGATGAAGCAGAAGGGCCCTTCCGAAAGTATTATTTTAGTTAAGCTGTCAAAACAAAACACAGCTCAAGAACGTACGTTTCACACTGGCACATTGTTTCAGCTAGCCAAACCGCATAGAGTAAGCATTCAAACTCTAATCCACTTAACATATCGTTTCAAAATAGTTTCCTAACTGCAAATTATGAATTTATGAACTCTTATTTTAAAAATATCCCAGCACTAAAGGTAAATATTTTCTCTTCCTGACCAAACCTGAACATGCCATTAAGCTCAATACCGGAAGAAATAAGCTCAAGTAAAAATCTCAATTGTTGCTTCCGTCATTCACAACAAACTACAGAATAATAACGATTTCAAACAGGAAAAAGAGGCTTTTAGAATATTACACCAAACCATTAAAGCTTTCATTCCCATTAAAATCGACACTCCTGTGTAATGAATAGATGAAATTCAATCCCGTTCTTTTTCGGCCAGTTCGCACGCTCAGTACACAAAAAGCACTTTACCGCAATGAGATCGCGTGGCACAGTGCTTCCATTAGAGTAACGGTGATGTGAGAAAGGATGACAGAGAACTCCAGTACGCAGCCAAGTACTAATTAAACAGTATGTATGCCCGCCTGTCTCCATAAACGGGTTTAATTGAAGACAAAGGGAACTCCACCCCAGAAGTCACGAAGGTTTGATTTAACTTCGTACCACGGTACCTAAGATTACATATTTAACAAATGTCAAATGCATTAAAACCCGAATATTCGTAAGCAACACGCAAGTCCCAGAACACATGTTCAGGGCGAAGAAAAGGGGGATACTCTCATGTTCTGGCCCTTAAAACTGCAACAACATCTGCCGTATGTAATCACAACCTTAGTAATACAGTAGTTACTTCTAGTCCTCAGGCCATTAAAAAAAAAATATTAACCAGAATAACCTTCGGAACGAACACATCGATTCTGTGGATCATAATGCCAACTTGTTTTCTATTTCATTAAATACTAGCAGTAGTGCCCGGCTTCGCCCGGTGGATTTATTTGTTTAATGGATGATAATGAATACTACTACAGAACTGGAGCGCTCAAGGATAAGGATCGGAAAGCACCAACGCTTATTGCAGCTGATAACCTCAGTATACTGTACCAATACAATCGCCCTTATACAGAGGCATACTATTGTCATGATGACAACTGTTTTAATGGGCCTAAGAAATCTTTTTGCACTAATTACTCCCCGTGACTGCAATTTATAAGCAGCTCGCAATTCTGCACCAGAACACTGGTAGGGGCAACGTGATGCAGCCCGAATTACCAGGCAACAATAGACTTAAATATTATTGAAGCTGTCCGGGAGTGCTTGTTCTTCCGACTTACTGAACAAAAATCATCTTTATGGTTACCTGAGAGGTGTAGCCTAATGCTACATAACCTAAACTATTCCTCTTGAATCTGGTTATCATATACAAAAAGAATTTTTCGAATCCGACTGGTAGTTCCAGAGATTAGCGCGTTTAAACACACAAACAAACAAACAAACAAACAAACTCTTCAGCTTTATTATATTAGTATAGATAGAAGATAGATAGATAGATAGATAGATAGATAGATAGATAGATAGATAGATATAAGCGTTAAACATGCCGATGTTCAACATCTGATAACGCCAATATTACTAATAATTTAACTACAGAGCGCACCTATAACCGCTAAAATAATGTCGCATTTGGTACACCATGGTACTGATAGCACACGTTGCGCTTGTCTGCCCTTCAAGGAGCGTAGCGGGCAAACCGCGAGAGTATTACAAAGTCGCCCACAATAATGTTACGTCAATCAATGGCGAGAGATCGTCCCATATATAGGGAAAGAAGTATGAAACCACTGTGGTAAAGATGATTCATCTTCCGGGCTACTCAGTTGACCTACTACATGGCACTTATCTACAAAGCACTTAAAATAATTGATATGACGATAAGCAAGTCACAGCTGTAAGTGCGATGAAGGACACTGATTACATTCTGCAAGATTCCAGTCAAATTAAACCCAAAATGCGCACAGACTGAACAACATGAAGATTAATAGATTAGTCCTCACTTTTTTAGCAGGTCATCGTGGTAACCTGTTCCGCGTATCCGAATGTGAGTGGAATCGGCCTGATAACCTGTATTATAGAGAAGACTGTAGCCTACTAGTGTATTAGACTATGTGACTTCCAGATCCGTGTATGCATAGCTGTGAATGGCTTCTGTTTCGCTACCTGTGTTACTACGAGTATAATGACTGCGCAAAAGGCTACCGTGGCCTCGTATTAAGTAGTCTACTACCAGCTGCTGTCTGGAGTAAAAGTAGAAAACTACGGAAAACCAATGCTGGAATGTATAAGGTACAATTGAAACCCACCTCATCTCAGGTATTCTCAGAAGGCTGTACCCTGTTCCAGACCTCTTAACAGAGCTGCAAATCCAACCTCAGGACAGTTAGAAAACAAGTTCTATTACGTATTCCTCAACCAAGGAAGGCAGCATCGTAGTTCAAGGTAGTGCTGTAACTTACATAGATCGCACCTTCGCCAATAAGTGGGTAATGATGATATGATGATGATGATTATTATTATTATTATTATTAATAATAATAATTGTAATAATAATAACAATAATAATAATAACGAATGGCGCAGTAATTTTATTGAGAATTCTTACGGCAGACCGAAGTTGGAATGCCGATAACTACAAAGTCAAATTTTCCTCTGAAAAATTGCGTGGCGGTCGGGAAAGATAGGATCTTTAGAACTACTCGGTTGTGAACCAGAGGGTCCACAGTGATCTCAAATAACTGAGGGAAGTTGAGTTTGCCTCCCAAATGATTCCATACACCATGTGTCGTAGTGACTAGCATTCTTGGCTGTCACCGCGGAGGTCCGGGCTCTGGTGAGTAATTTAACTCTGGTCTGAGGGCTAAGCTTCGTGAATCAGAACTGAGAAGAGGCGCGGGGTTCAATTCCTACCTCAGCCATTCCTGCAGTGGCTTTCCGTTGTCTTCCACTTTTAATCCGGTGATGTCATTGGTACCTAAATGAAGGCCACGGCCGACCCCTACAGTAAGCCTAGCCTTAATCTCAAATACAAACACCAGCACAGCAATAACAATCGCACTTGTTCCACAACAAACAACCAAAACATTCCAATGCAAAATCTGAAATATCAACCCAACAATCGTTCTAAATCTAAAATTATACAATGCAGACCATTCAAGAAGAACCACCAACAATAAAGAAATTATAATGTTTACGGCATTGGAGCCAAAATTGCACAAGTGGCGCCACAAGCCGAAGGGGCGGGGCAGGTTATAGTCAGCTTTCTACTTAGTAAAGCCCTACGGAATGAGAAACACGTGAGCTTGCGAGATGGGAATCTGGACGAGAAAGCCGTGTCGAACGAGTGGCTAGACTGATAGGAATCGAGCGAGCAGCACGTGCAGTGGCCGAACATCCGCACTAATTTATACTTCCTCCTCGGAGAGCTTCCCCATATGCGCCAGATCGACACCCGCTGCATAAATATTTCCACAGAATAATAATAATAAGAAGAAGAAGAAAAATAATATAAATTTGAGCATAATTACCGCATATTTCAAAAAAAATGCTAATTTTCATAACGTATAATTGAAATTCAGAGGCGTCACCATCGGTGAGTTTGGGTGACCATGACCCCCCCCCCCCCCACTAAATTGATGCTCTGACCATGCTACTAGTACTCTTATGCAATGTGCACTCCGCAATTTTTTACGGAGATGTGAAAAAAGTAGAGTCTGGTGCCTATGAGCTAGGCTCCTTTTACTCTGTTTTGAGGGAATTTAAAATTTTAATTTTAATTTAAAATTTTTGGGAATGACATTGAGGCGTCAGTTCCCCAAAAATATTTGTTTTGGTTAGGCATTGCTTTGTGCTTGGGATTTGTTTTATGTTAATGGCACTTGCAGGGGAAAAAATAAGAGCAGTTGCCCGTTTCAGCTTATGTTCGGTGAGGAAGTGAATTTTGGTCCTAAAATTAGGGACCAGTCTCAATCCTGTCGATGCTGTTGGTTGTTATTAGAAAGACTCTCGCCTTGGGGATGATATATAGGCCCAAACCAATCACAACATATCTTCCTTTTATCGCTTATCCTCCCTCCTCGACTTTACCCACGGACTCTGTGACGGACCATTCCTCTACCGACGCAAGGACGGTGTCTGGAAGCTGAACACATTTTGTCAGCAGATACAACTGGAGATCGTGACAGGCCGCCAGGCGACCGCTAACTTGGGTCTAATTGAGGAAGGGTCAGGGAAGAGATTTTGGAAGGAAGTCTGCCGTGGATCTGGTGAGTGGAACCGTCCCGGCATTTGCCTGGCGGTGAAAATGGGGAAGTAAGAAAACCATTTACAGGACGACCGTGGTGGGATTCAAACCCACGCCCTCCCGATGCCAGTGAGGCTCAGGCTAGCGAGTTAGCACTCTCGGCCATCATGGCCGGTCAAAATACAAAATACTCAGCAGATGGCCGTTCCAAGAAGAACTAGTGTATGTCCGAAAGCCATTCTATGTTTCAAAATCCATAGTCAGGTTCAGATTTAGGCGCACAGATAGATCTATACTTGTCTAGGAGATTTAGTAATTACGGAAACCACGGCAACGGCGCCTCTCCATGTAAGACCGTGGCCAGAGCTTGGCCGCATTGGTGTAAATGGCTAAGCGCACATGCCCAGACAGCAGAAGATTCGGGTTCGAACCCTGACTACGGCCACATTTTCAGGTCTCACTAAGCAGATATGACCGCTCCTAGAAGAGCGATGTCCTAAAGCCAGTCTCCCTGTTCCTTTCACAGCCCCACGTTTTTTTAAATATTTTGAGATAATTATCGAATCATTGAACAACTTTGTACATTCATACCAAACCTCTGTTCTGATATTTATTCTTAACTGAGCCTTTACAACTGAATAGAAAAGTGTGGGTCCAACTCCATTAATGTCTGTATAACATAACAGTGCCGGCAAAGAACTTCCTCGATTTGGCCGTCATGTACCGTTTATCAAACGAAACAAAGCGTTTCTTTTAACATAACATAGACATATAGTCGACTAGAATGAGAAAATTATTTTTTTCCGACCTACCAATACTGTAATAATACCTCACTCAAGGTCGAACGCATGATCTTGGACAAACGAGGCTCACTTGAATCATCCAGTCATTGTCCGTCTAAAGGCAATGGACGGTAGTCAGTTTCGAGATGCGATGTAAGATGAGAAAATGTTGGGAGTCTAGTCCAAATATGGCACGTGACAGATATAAAGAAGTCGCATAGTTGGTGCACAACCCACGACACATTACATTCCGTATCAAACGCACGGTCACACAATGACAACAATGCCCGCGGAGGAAGGAGATGGGCGGGGAACATACAAAACACCAAATATGCTTCCTTCTCATGGTCGTATTACCCGTGGGTGGGAGCTGTTTATATTTGTTTAGCTCGACAGGTACCATAGTCATCGTCGCAACCATAATAGGCTAATCCTGGCTGGCACTGGCGAGATACTGCATCTACTCGCTAATTAACAGGGATCGTATGAGTCCGGATTTGAGCCCTCGACATTAGACAGGCACCACAAACCAGAGTTTGTGAGCTTTGGGGCAGCCAGTTTTCCATTATACATGTAACAAATACTTATCGAAAACAGATTAGCCACGCGATAAAAGAAAAATCCTCCTCGGCAGGCCGGAAGGCGAAGGTTAATTTCACCGGGTAAAGAATATTTCAAAATCACTAAATTTGCTTATTGTTTTATAGACCTACCAACTAAAGTACCACGTGTTTATCGTAGGAGAAGCCCCATTTTCTTATAACCCCGAAAATATTTTGCTCACCCCTTGGCGTAAGGGTGAGTCATATCAAAAATTATTTCAGAAAAAAGTTTTAGGTAATTGTTAGAGGATCTTTTAAAGGGTTTTGACTGTGCCTATTAAGGGTGTTCTGATTTTTTCTCAAAAAAAAAAACAATTTTTCTTACTCCATTGGCAATGGTTGGTGTTTTCAAAAAAATTCACCGATATAAGTTTTTGGCCCTTATCAGAAGAATTGTATGAACTGTGAATGGATCCAATTTTTCACATTATATGAAAGTTATAGCAATATTTCCATTTTCGAAAAAGGCCACCCATTTCATACCGAACCTATTGGCATTTTGCACATTAACGAACTCGACCGAGATTTCGATGGGTTAAGTTTGAAAATCATAGGTAGAAAATATTGGTAGTTACCGTGTCTACAAGAATGGTTTTATAAATTATATAGGCTATAAACTTTTGAACTGACGGTGGTTTTGGGGTCTAAAACGTTTTGTGATTTTGAAGATAAATCGACTTTTATACCTGTTTTTCACTTAAATTTGTTTCTTGAGGCACTCAGCTTCAGTGTGCTTGGTCCTTGAATGAGCATTAATACGAATAACACAGTCCTTGTCCATACTCAACTCATGCGTATAACACTTCGTCAGGCATGTCTTGCCTGCCCTTCCGATCGGTTACGATGATTACCGACTACTGACGAACAATGAAAAAAACTTTCCTCGCGCTGAACATTTAACTAACTTCCTTGCCTCGTGCTGCTGGCGTCAACAGTCAAATTATTTCTAAATTGTTATGTATTTTGGGGCGTGTATTTCGAAGTATTAATTTAGTATTCCTGCTCATTGCGCTTTGGACAGGGTTGGTCCATTTTAAGAAATATTGGGTTATAACATAGTAAACCTGAATGTAAGCACGAGCCGCTACTGCAAGGTAGGGCATCTTGCCCATCTAGCCCATTAAGACAGATGAATAAGCACCTCTATTTTTGTAGTTGGTAATTTCCCATTACCAATCTCGCCAAACTACACTGTATGCGATGACTAGTTCAAGTCCTTCATAACTTTAGGCTTTCCAAACTGGCGTTAATTTACTTTAAAGGAAATTTGCGGTGACTCAGATGAATGGCCTCATATGCAAATATTCAATTTGACAGCTTAAGGACACTAATAAGTATTCGAAGCAAACGAGAAAGGACTTTCGTGTCTAAATTAATGCGCTTACGCAATACTAAATGAGTAGTTTCAGGCGATGAGGGCTCTGTTCTACTTGGAAGTTGCTAACGGCCAGTTTAAAGGGTAATCAGCACTTAAAACACATCACGAATAGAAAAAAGATAAAGTTATGGCGTTGCAGAACCAAAACACACAACCATAGATATTTTTATTCGTGTATTTGTATCGCGCAGAGGCAGATGGCATCGTAGTTCTGCCCCTTAAAACAACAATAACTAACTATCGCGCACGCTTCCACTTGTTGCCATGGTGAGTAGGTGTCAAAAATTTGTTCCCGCAATACGCTACTTCCAGATAGGGCCCAGTCCAAAAACATAACCATGTTAAGTGTGTATATTGGTAATAAAATTCAGCCTAGCATTTGGGTAGGAGGCGGCAGTGGTCTACATTTAGGTACCATGAAAATAAGCTAAACAAAACACAAATGGTTGAGTATTTATCGCCAGCTAAGCGCTATCTGAAAAGAGCATCACAACAATGACCGTAACCCCGAGCAACGACCCCGAGTGACGCCATTAAGCTATATCTGTCCCCTCGGCTCTAACATTGAGAAAGAGCACGCGCCATCAGCTTGGAAGTCGTGGTAGCGACAGGATAAACAGTGCACCTGTGCCCAAGGAGGACGTAAACCTTAAACCCACAATATTATAGCTGTACAACTGTCACATTACATAGTTTTAGGTACTGAAAAAAATATTTTCTTGATAAATTATTAAGGAACTAGAAAATAACGTTAGGATTTAGTATTTCTGGAAAGTCGAGAATAAATTCAAACGATGAAATAGGCTACAGTAATATAAACTTGGATCCTATCATACTATATTTATTTATATGTTTATTTATTTATTTATTCAATTAATAATTCCGTCTCATTATTCCATTATATCGACCAAATGACTCCACTTCTTAAGATCCACACTAAGTGGCGAGCCAGAGCATTTGAAATTGCTGCTGGCAGTTTGCTAAAAAACAAAAACAAAACCTTACTTTTCATGAACATGTTGGCCAAGTGTTAAACGAAACGTGTAATTTGTTTTAACACAGCATAATCCCAATAATTGAACGAGCAGAAGACAGAAATATAGGCTACCTTAACGCAAACCTAATATAAGATGATACATAATGCAACAGGAGATGGCGGTGAGAGGCGGGCACGAGCGATATGCCGCAATAGCGGCATACTTAAGAGTATGGCTACACGGTGCACACATTTCAGCAATGATTGCCTACTCAAGACACGAGCTGATCCCCATCTACCCTCGCACCATTGCAGAGGATAATGAGCGTGTCATGGAGATTCGCCCTCAGTACGTACGACATGAACATAAACAGGTTTAACGATGTCTGCGTCTGGCATATGAGAGGAACGAGTCAACGTCTGTAACTGGAGTATTATCTGATGATCAACCCCCCCCCCCTCTAACGGCGGACTGAAGAGATGGGAAAGGCGATTGCTCACTACCAATTATGCTATTATGGTCCCTTACAGCACGTTTCGCTTGTGGTGAGGTAAGAGTGTGTGTACCAGATTATAGCTAGTTTCCATGTATGATTAACGAAAGCACAGATGTCGTGAAACGTTCGAAAGTAATTGAACGGTTCAAGATCTGAACTGGGAACACAACTGAGAAGCCCAATGCGATGAAAGGGAGCCTGCGGAAATTCAATATAATTTTAGCATCTCAGAAAAAAATGGCCACAGATTCATCATACAGTGAATGAAAAAGTTTGGGAACGTTCATAAAGTCTTTAACTGAGTCTTCAGTCCCAGCAAATAACAAATTGAAATATAATCTCACGAAAACCAGTCTGAGCAGTCGTTGGTTGGTACAAAAAACGTGTATCGACAATGCATATGGACACAAAACCAGGATAGACAGGGGTAGTAGAATCAATGGAGGTCTACAAATACACTTTCGTTAGGATTTCATGAATAGCTCTTAACGGTTCTTGCAACGAGCTTTGAATGGAGACTACTGTAGTAATGCACCGGTGCAGTATTAGTAATTATTCAACACTGTCCGCAACATGGCCAAGTGATAACACACGGAATTACAAGAGAAGGGTCATCTTGTAATGCCAACACAAGTAAAATTAAATTTTACTCGTCCAATCGCAGTCGTATTAAAATTACAATCTGTATTTGTAAGATGTGACTAATGTATTTAAATCCAAGAGTAACTGTGTGTTATGTTAACAGATTTTGTTTATTTTCTAACTGTTAGTTGACTTTAGGCACTGATAGCTTTACGTTTCACTTCTTGTGTGTAATAAGAGTCTTCAGTCCCTAGACTGGTTTGACGCAGCACAATCTCAATACCATCATTCATTTTACCCCTAATACATACTAACAACTACGCCAAAATATTTTCATTAAGCAGTAGGTGTTAATTTATCTTAAAAAATGCATTATATTATTATCATATCAAAATAAAAACCTTCAATAAAGGGGGCATAAGAAGCACCTTACATTTGTCTGCCCATGCCTCCCTGTCCTGAGCTAATCGTTTCATCTCCATATAGCTACCACACCCTATACCCCAAACAATCTACATTTTAAACCCTGGCTTACCCCTACAGTTCTTGTCCTCTATCCATAAATTATTTCCTTACTTTTTCTAGCCATCTCTCTTCATTCTCCTGTACCATCACATTTCCTACTGAACCAACAGTCCAAGTCCCACTTTCATAAAGCACCACGCTCCAGACATAGGCTTTCCACAAGGACTTTCTAACATACAACCTAACTCTATATCTGATGTCAACAGGCTTCTTTTCCAGCGCTAACTTCCTTTTATAACCTCGTGTTTGGTCAATCGCTGCTTATTTAGCTCCCCAACTAGGGGAATTCCTCTACTTCCCATAGCCTTTCACTTACCTATTTGATGTCCCAATGGGCCTCTGATTTATTCGACCTACATTTCATTATTTTTGTTTTCCACTTATTTATTTATTTATTTATTTGTTTATTTTCATTATGAATTATTTCCTTGCCCCAGGGGAGTGAGGCAGGCTTCGGCAGCCGGCACAGTTCATATCCTCGCCGCTAGATTGGGGCTTCATTCATTCCATTCCCTGACCCGGTCAGTCGACTGGTAGCAGGCTGTGGATTTTCATTTTCATGAATTATTTCCAGAAGAGTGTGGCCATACCAGTTACATATTAATTCGAACCCACTATTAACTCGACTAAGATACCAGCGTCGCCAGCAAATGAGCCAGAATGGACAATGCCTGATATTCAGAGCATTTGTCGTCTCCAATACACTGTACTGGGGCCAAGATGGAGGCTTCATCCAGATCACTAACAAAGTGAAGTAAAAGAACTAACGAAAACCATATACAGGGTGTCCACTAACAGAGCCAGCATTCGTAACTGAAACGCCCAAGTCAGACGCTATACGGGCTAAACACGTCGGAGATGTCCTACATTTAATCCATCCATTTCCATGGAGAAAAAGTTAGCCCGTTGGCCTGTTCTGAAGGGATTCGGATTCTATTCCCAACCGTAACAACCGTAGATTTTAATCACGTATGGTGATTCCTCAGGCTCTGGAGTTAAGTGTTAGTAACGCTACCATAATTTCATACTCGCGACGAACAGCCACTCAAGGGCGTATGCCAGAAAGAACTGCACTAAGCATCTCAGGATGAAATACACTATTATTATTCGGTGGCGTAGTTGGTAGCATGCTGAAGTGCTGTGCCCAAGAAAGCGGGTTCAAACCCGGCCGAAGTCGTCGGAATTTTAAGAGCGTTAAAAATCCTTCAGTATGCCTTCCTTCGGAGGGGAAGTAAAGCCGGCGATCCCATGTCATAGATTTATGGCATGAAAAAGATCCTTTCACAGACTAAACTTGTGTAAAGCAAAATTTGTTAGGTTAGATTTCGTCAGAGCGCTCTATCAAAGTTCCAATGTTCACCACTAGGTATCATTGATATCTGGTGGCGAAAGTTGGAACTACTTGAAATTGAACGGAACGTGTAGCTCACCCTTTAGGGTATCCGCTGAAAGCAGCTACAGACTCAGGCGAGTCGAACATGTCCTCGGACACTCCCGGCATTAAAAGCCATACGATAAATAAAATAAATCATCAAACACTACTATATTTCTTCAATGAGATATTAACACGTTACAATTACACGCGAATACAAGCATATTAGATAAACAAAGGCTGCCAAGGACAAACTGTTTACCTCAACAGGAACGGAGTCTGATCTCAGTGTCTTATCTACAGTGTACAGTAAATGGCTATCCAGTAGTGTATACAGAGCCATGCCAACTAGTGTTAAAAACTATACCAAGGCTAACGCGATCTAAGAGCGTCATGCCAACTTCCGCTAAACGAAGCATGAAACTACGAGAAAAAGTAAAAACGTTGACGATACGTTAATAGCTTTATATAGCTTCAGTGTATAATTTAAGTAAAAGCTTTTTCTCCATATCTTCCACAGAAATTCAGCCAACTTATCTAGAAAATAAATCGAGAAGCCACATTTACTGACCCTTACAACCATAAACAGAGCGAGTATTTCGTATTTCCTCTGAGCGGTGCCTTAATATTACGTCTAAAGTGCACATGCAAACGTTCAAAACAAGTCTATAATTGCATGGAAGAAGAAGCAGAAACATATCACTATATTATTTTGAGAGCAATTAAAGTAAATTAAGTACGATACAAATTCCGCAGAAACTGTTTTAATCATATTTTATTCATTCATTCAGTTTCATTTGAGACAGTTTTGCCTTTCAGCGTCCATCGTAGTCTGCAACCCTCTGCTTGCGAACAAGTAACTTCCATGATCCCCTATTAGCAGTTAGAACTGCGGTGTAGTCTCCTTCTACACCTTTCATTTTCAAAAACGTTAACCAATGAATCTAACCATCACCTCTTCGTTCTGCCTCTGGTTCTCTTGGCAGCTCATTAACCTCTTAATTTCTCTCCCCCATTCCGATCACATGACTCCACCATCTAAATCGGCTCATTACAGCAGTTTTATCTAACGTGTACATTTCTAACTTAGCCTTTATCTCTTCATTACGAATACCCTGCTGCCATTGCTCCCAATTAGTTGTCCCAGCTATCTTTGTGCTACCCTCAAATTATTGCATCTAGATCATAATATATTTAGAGAAAAGTGGAATAGAATCGAAAGCTTCATGTAGATCTTCAGTATCCATAGGATCTATAATAATAATAATAATAATAATAATAAATAAATAAATAAAATTTAAAAAAGAGTGTTATTTCTTCTTCTTCTTCTTCTTCTTCTTCGTCGACAGGTGCGTAAGATAAACACGACTAAATCGAGCCGAAAGTACAGGAGCAGAAACACCATGTCAGTACAAAATATGACCTCTCATATTTGCAGTGTTTTAACATTATAGTCATGTCTTCGTAAATATTTTATGAGCACGACGCGACGGTGTGGACCCTCCGTTTACTAGCACATACGGTGAGAGGGCACACAGCTGTGCATAGCAGCCTTATCTTTTCCTAGAACCTGACGAAACCACTTGGGAAAGAGAGCGTTGTACTTGAACAAACAGAAACTTCCGACGTCTGTCAACAGGAGAAACTATTTAAAAAAAAAACACACCGAACACAGAGTTGAAGATGCAAACAGCATGCCTGGTCACAAGTAAGGTGTTCAACCAGGATACTTGGAAAGACTCTCGTCCCAAATGTCCTGGGTTTGATACCCACCTCAAACCAGGCTCTCACGGCCAAGTAATTAAAACTCAGAAAATCGATTTATTTAATAATGTTTGTCGTGTCCTTTGGGAGGTTTCGTCTAGGTGCACCAAATCAGGCTCATCAGCGAGCTATTGGCGATCGTGCCCGGACCGTCGCAGGGGTAGTGAACATGCACAACGAGCCTGACTTGGAGCACCTAGCCGCAAACTACACGGAAAAATATATTATACAGGATACTATACGGTATATAAAATATAAAAATAAAACATCAGAAGATATGCCGAGTTTTAATTATTATTATTATTATTATTATTATGAAGGCGAAGCCTCCGTGGCTTAGGCGGCAGCACGCCGGCCTCTCACCGCTGGATCCGTGGTTCAAATCCCGGTTACTCCATGTGAGATCTGTGCTGGACAAAACGGAGGCAGACAGGTTTTTCTCCGGGTACTCCGGTTTTCCCTGTCAAAATTTCATTCCAGCAACATTCTGCACTATCATTTCATTTCATATGTCATTCATTTAATCATTGCCCCAGAGGAGTGCGACAGGCTTCGGCAGCCGGCACATTTCATATTCTCGCCGCTAGATGGGGGCTTCATTCATTCCATTCCTGACCCGGTCGGAGACTGGAAGCAGGTTGTGGATTTTCATTATTATTATGAAGGCATTCCAATAGGTCTTTTTTCTTGGCACAATCTAGTCCATTTATTAATTTCAAATCTTATAAATACGTTCGCAAAAATGTCTTAAAATTGAATCCCCTCCCCATTGAAACACGTAATTATTCTTAATACCCCCCTCCACCCCATTTCGTTGTAGGTATTGCGCAACTCAGTGCATGGAAAAAAATCCACTGGCCGTGCTCCAGCACCAGAAACAGGAAATATATTTCTGAAACCGCGAGAACACTACACACGATGAATTAATTCTTAGCCTTACATAAATCAACCTGCAAAAGAAGTTGTTTTATTAAAAACGTATATGGAAAGTGCCAAAAAGAAAGTTAATTTGGAATTTTCAAACCGGGTATTAACGAAAAGAAAATACTGACGAACGTACATATTTTCCACCTTCTCCCCCCTCCCGTTCAAGCGAACGTACAGTATTTTATGGATGACCCCTAACTAATTAAAATTAATTAATTTATTTATTTATTTATTTATTGTAGGGGCTGGGACATGTCGGTTATGAGGGACTCGCGACATTGCAGTCGGCAGGCAGAGCATTTCTGTGTATGTGAGAAAGAGAGACATCTGTCTGAATAACCTGTGTTAATGTGGTGCCTTTATTACAATAATGTGTGTCCATTATTTGCATTTGGGGCTAGGATTAAGAAGAGGGCGACCGTAGCCTACAGCTAGGTACCAGCCCGTCACTTACCTGAACGGACGTGGAAACCACGAAAAACCATATCTAGGATAGCTGAGGGGATGATAATCGCAACCGTGTGAGCCCCATTCCACCCCTCGGAAATAATTCAATTTCTTGGCAGTGCCTGGAATTGAGCCTCTGGCCTCAAGGATGCCAGTCAATAACGTTAACCACATAGACTGTGAAAATGTCCAATAGGAATACTGTAATAATAATGTTATTGGTTTTACGTCCCTTTTAACAACTGCCAGTAAATCAACTGGCACAGCTCCCTCGCATTTGCACACCCTCAAATGCCAACTGCCTGCGCCAGGATTCGATCCTGCAACCTTGGAAACAGCAGGCGAGAACGTTACCGCTGAGCCTCGCAGGCAGCCTAAATGTCCAGTCACTGACATAAGATACCCAGAAGTGCAGTGGACAGAGAGCAATGTAGTCAACGTGGGAAGTGACACAGTATAGCCATACATGTACAGCTCATTACCGAAGTAAGTGCCCCACCCCTGCGTCCCCCCAGCCCACGACCCGCGAACCCACGCGGGACCTTGAGGACCCTGCACCTGCTTCCTGCCCCGCGAGCAAACTACTGAACAAGGGTGGCCGTGAGTTCAGACAGTCAATTACACTCTCACCCACTTTTGATTCTTGCTCAGGATCTAGGAACATTTAGTCAGCTCTCAGCTGTAACTGTTTAAAATATATATATTTTGTGTAAAATAGTCTTTGGGGCTATCTTGCGCGCCCTCTCGATAAGCTTTACCTTACTGTCACAATCAGTACTTTTAACTAGTTACGCATTTCACCCCTAGATGGGTGAAGTGTTGTGAACTTCACCGCCCGGAGTAGAAAGCTGAGGTAGGAATCCTTGCATCCTCAAAGCATGTGTTTATAGCGCTAGAAATACATGGTAGCCCTTGAGGGGGAAGGGGCAGGTTTGGTATGTTTAATGGCGCTCTGAGGACATCTACTGAGTACCTCAAGTCTCGCTATTGGTTGAATTGGAACCAATAGTATAGGCTTATTGGTTGCGATTTCGCGCGGTCAGAATGGATAGTCTCAAGAAAGTCTGTTTTCAGAGTGTGCACATCCTTGAAGTGGTATTCGATTGTATTGTATTGGATTGTGTAATGTGTTCGCAATAGTGCTGTGCGACTGAATAATTAATATTACACAGAGTCTAATACCTCAATTTAGCCCAGCTATAATAAGTATAGGGCCTATGTCCGAATGAAAACTTGACAATACTGACTAGGAACAGGATAACCGTAATAGTTTGCTTATTGTTGTTAATTTTTAGTATGGTTTTAAGATACTATATTGGCCATCAGCCCCATATACTTAACTTATGTGCTTCTGTGATGAACATAGTAGCCCAGTCGAACCTCCATTACCCGAATTTTCGATAGCCCGTAATTACTATTGCCTGAACAAACTTCCCATAACGTACATGTTTTTATTCTTCTCTCTCAATGTCCAATGTCTATAACTCGAAATTTTCGATATCTCGAAACTTAAACTTGTTCTTTATCTCGAACATTTTTTGCAGTGCAACTTGTCTCTTTCGAACCTTCTAATTCGAATTTTCCACCAATTACTGTAGTTGAGTCAACCGCATGCAACTTCGACGTATTAACTTACTTAGATAATGTAATAAAGCTGTTATTACTAGGGCTCGGATTTTTAGGTAAATAAATATTTCTCTATGTAAATATATATCTTAAACATTTTGTCTATAAATATATAAATTCCTGCTTTTCACTTATTAGCACATAAAAAGACATAATATTTACACTTTTTTTTAATCAGCATGCTAGATCTTTCAGTTTATTGCATTTCTGTTCGGTGTTACTTCAACGGGGAAGAACCTGTGAGCTATCTAATCTTCATGAAGAGCGTATGTCACCTTGCGGCTGTGTTTTTCTTATCTTGTCACCCCGTCCCACTCACTGTGGAAGCCGGGGATGCCTAAAGTAAAAGCAACTACAAGTTATCGTGTGCAGCAGTATGTTGCAGAATTTAAGGATAATTGTATTTCTGATGGGGGCGTTCTGTTCTGCCAACTATGTGGGAGAGCAATCAAGGCCGAACAGCGATCAAGATACACCACACCTCGAGGGCAAGAAACATATTGCCGCAGTTTCGCGCCTTCAGAAGAAGAGTGTCGCGATAATCGTCGGTCATTTGTGATGGACAACCTGAAGATGTATCTCGTTGTGTATTGTAATGCTTCAGCAGTCAGTGAGGCATAGCATAAATTGCATTCGTGAATACTGCATTGTGTTTATATTGTCATTAATAAACTAAATTATAATTAAATATTTTTACTTTTTTGTCACATACCTATTTCAGAAATATTTAATAGATAAAAAATAAATATATTCCCGATTTTTAGCACCTAAAAATCAGAGCCCTAGTTATTACAAACAAAAATTTCTATTACATAAATTTAGTCAACTTATGTCGTAAGCCTACATACAGGATTTTGCGACCAGTATATCACAAATGTTAACATTTTTCCTACATATAACCATAACTCAAATTTATTTTGAAGTCACCAAACGATTCGAGATATCGATATTTGACTGTATGTGTAATTGTAATCATTGGGGTCTAGTATTAAGGTAGTTGCCCTGGAATGTACAAAAATAGTTACAATCCAGGCATTATTTTCCTGAACTAATGTGGGGAAAAAAAGGGGGGACTCAGTTACTATGATTGCCGTCAACACTGGAATTCGAACCCTCGATCTCAGAACTTGCAGTCGTGGTGGGTGACTTAACGTGCATTCAGTGGTGACAAACAGTACCCTTCCAAAGTAGGCCTACGGTATGTTCCAGGGTTGCCAGCAGAATAACACTTACAACCCGACCGGCTGAAACGGGGTTCACTAAGCCTCGTAAAGCAAAAGTGAGAGGAGGTGGGTTCGATGTCTATCTCAAGCATCCTACAAATGGTTTACCGTGGTTTCCTACTTCTATTCCAGACAAATGCAGGGATGGTACCTAAATTAAGGCCACGGCGGCCTCCTCCTCAAATCCTAACCATCCAATTACGAATACACACACTAGTTCTGCCATAAAAATGACTCAGATTATCAGACAGATTTCACACACACCCAAGTATATGGGGATGTATGACCACAAGCTCCTAAATGAATCAATAACTAAACTTACATTTGGCGCACATCTAATAAGGTAGTCTATGTGAGAGGCAACCTACATTCCGCGAAACCCTCTGCACAGAAAGTAGGCTACAGTGTTTGAGTGTTAACATGTAACGCCTATTATTCGCGTGGGCACAGCCATATTTAATTTCATAATCGCTGCCTTAAACCAATAACCGCCTACTTATAGAATTATGATAATGTCAAAGCCATGCACCTGTCCACAAACGTTCCTCTGGCGCGTGTAATGGGCTGTGAAAGGCCATGCTGGGGCGGAGACCTTCTAGGAAGGACTATTCCGAAATGTAAATAATAATAATAATAATAATAATAATTTACTTGTGACGTAGTGAGTAGAAGTTTGGCCATCACCGCGGAGGTCCTGACTCTGTCAAGGAACGGGACCACGTAAAAACTACTAACTTGCTTCCTATTCTTCAGATAAATCCAACACACACAAGAAATTATTAATAATAATAATAATAATAATAATAATAATAATAATAATAATAATAATAATAATAATGATAATAACATTTCAGTTGATTTTGAACTAAATAATATAAATAAAAAAGCGAGAAATATTTTAGAAGGAAGGTAGTTAAAGGCAGAAGGTTGAAGAAAACTGGTCGATAGTATTCCGAGGAGTCATAGTCAAATGAATAAATTTTGGAAACAAAGGGACTTAAAAATAAAATTCCTTTATTTTATTTATTTATCGTATGGCTTTTAGTGCCGGGAGTGTCCGAGGACATGTTCGGCTCGCCTGAGTCTGTAGCTGCTTCCAGCGGACACCCTAAAGGGTGAGCTACAAGTTCCGTTCAATTTCAAGTAGTTCCAACTTTCGCCACCAGATGTCAATGATACCTAGTGGTGAACGTTGGAACTTAGATAGAGCGTTCTGACGAAATCTAACCTAACAATTTTGGCTTTACACAAGTTTAGTCTGTGAAAGGATCTTTTACATGCCATAAATCTATGACATGGGACCGCCGGCTTTACTTCCCCTCCGAAGGAAGACATACTGAAGGATTTTAACGCTCTTAAAAAATCCGACGACTTCGGCCGGGTTTGAACCCGCTATCTTGGGCATAGCAGTTCAGCATGCTACCGACTACGCCACCGAAGCCGCTAATAAAATTCCTTAGCAGACCTCAAGGGAAGGAAGAAAGAAAGAAAAGAATTTTCCTAATGGTGCTAGTTAATTTAAGAGGTGGATTACACAGTTCATCCACCCGAAGTAAAACAAAATTACATTGATGTCGCAACACAAAAATTCGATTAGAAATGACAGTCTGTTTACTTGAAAATTTTCCGTCAAGTCATGACCTTCAAATTTATTTTAGGGGCTAAGAAAATTTTGGACATCAGCATCATGTACTTTGGTATATGTTAAAAAGCTTGTACTTTTAGCTTACGTGAACGTTAACCTCGCTGTGATAATCCATGCGATCTCTTCCTTACGTAACAAGCGAACCACCGAACGTGACAGTTCATCTTGAAAACCTCACATGTACTGTCAGTTATTAACCTCGAATCAAACCTGCTCCATCTTAGTAGGAGCCAATAGGCTCCCGTCCAGATATGCCGGACAACCTGTGTTTCTGTGGTGTATCTGTAATTATTAGGGCCACAGATTGGGGTAGGTGTCCAGACACTTGAAATAATGTACTACCATGGCAGTTGGCCGGAGGAAGGTATGAGGAAAACCACGGGGAGAAAACCACAATCACGATGACCACTGGCAGAGCCGGGATTCGAGCATACACCTTCGAACTTGCAGTAGCTCTCTATCGCAATCGAGGAGCGCGATTTAACGTGCAAGGTAGCGTTACCAGGTCTTTGTCTGTTGACTTAAAACGCGAATTCATTCAGTGTTCAAAACTCACTCTAATAAAGAAAAAAAAAAAAAGTTCCTCAGCTACACTGAGAAATATAGAATTATGGGTAGCCTACGTTTTTATTCGTCTATTCGTATTATAAGTAGGCTATGACGCACGCTGCAACAGCTGGGATATATAAGTCTGCTAGCCCTTGTTGTCAAGGTAACTAGTAGTCTGGCAATACCCGTTAGTATTCTAGTTACCTTACAATACCCTACAACAACTGCGATCAAAGTCTCTACTGGGCGGCTTCGGTGGCGTAGTTGGTAGCATGCTGAGCTTCTATGCCCAAGATCGCGGGTTCAAACCCGGCCGAAGTCGTCGGATTTTTTAAGAGCGTTAAAAGTCCTTCAGTATGCCTTCCTTCGGAAGGGAAGTAAAGCCGGCGAGTCTATGTCATACATGCATGGCATGTAAAATAACCTTCCACTAACTAGAATTGTGTGAAGTCAACATTTGTAGGTTAGAATTGATAACGTTATATTAGTTCCAATGTTCGCCGCCAGGTACTGACTGTGATGGCATCTAGTAGCCAAGTCCGCAAGCTAGGTGTCGTGGATGGTAGTATTTGGTAGCGAAAGTAGGAACTACTGGAAATTGAACGTCTGCAGTCCTTACCTGAATTACAGATAACACACACTAATACAGCCATCACAATTAACACCGGTTATCAACAGATTCTACACACACACCCAAAGTACACGGAGCTACAAGACCGAGCTGTCGCAGCCCCTAAACTGAGGAACCAACCAACCAAAGTCTCTACTGATTTCAAGTGCATAGGTCTAGAAGAACACTTGTTACCATGGTAACCACCGCGTTGGATTTGTGGTCATGTAAATCACAGATGAGCCCCAGCTCTAAAGCATATTCATGTTAATTAGTCTTTGGTCATCTCAAAATAAAAGTCAATACTACCATTTTCTAGGCTGATAGCTTCTTAGAAACCAAAGCTCAGCTGTACTCAAAATTTAGCGATGACAATATTTGTCATTGTATCATATATGGCCAAGGTTTGCTCTAAATGTAGGCGGATTCGGCAAAATGACGCGCAAACAAAACACATGGCTTGTGGGCTGACGGAAATTCCAGAGGAGTATCATGGTGGGCGAACTGGAATTGCACCCAAGTGTTAACTAGTAAACCGAAACAAGATTCATGATCTGGCCTCCTGTTCACGGTGCGTGTTTTTGACGTGGACTGTGGGTGACCAGAGAGATATTAGCCCCTCATGCAAATTAATGTCTCTTACATTATACTTTTGTGGTGATGCTTGTTATAGGAGGCGGAGCATTGAGGTCATCTTACCCTATCCCCCAAGTACTCTATATAATTTCGCTATACGAGTAGAAGATGGAATAACGGAAGAGTTCCGACATCCCTAAAAAAGAGGGGGGGGGGTACAACGGTAGACCACAAAAGAGGTCTCGCATGCGCTCACATCGTCGGAATAGAAAGATGATGATAATTGTTGTTTTAAGGGGCCTAACATCTAGGGATATAAAGTGAATAAGAATTGCCCACAGGAGGTCGACAGATAAAATGTAAAGGTGAATCGCGGAACAAGTGGAAACAGCGACATCACGGTTGCCAAACCATGTCCCACAACGTGTGAGCCCCTGCTTAACGACACCATCAAGTTTTTAGTGACTCAGCTCTCCGTAAAATGGAGCAAAATCAATGATTTGCTTCTGTGGTCAGAGCATTGATTCTCTTTTACAACCAATAATTCATTTTCAGCCTAGATGGCTCGATGGAGGCCCCCTGCACTAATAAAAATGAAGAGGGGCCTAGTAGAAACGTTGCGAAGCGAAGAATAAATTGCATAACTATTTTAAAATGCTTTCTTTGTTAAAAAAAAGAAGTATTGTTCCGTAAAACAAAGACTTAACGCTACACGATGGTTCTACCATGCCTTTTCTAGTAGGCAACAGGGAGCCCCTCCCCTCTCTTCGGGTCTCCTAAACTGAAAAGAGACTGCACTAGTCTTCCGGAGGAAAAGAAAGAAAAAAAACAGGAAAGGTTTAAAAATCAATTCAGGATTATCATACCATTATTTTCCTCTATAGGGAGAATAGATTTATCAGCAGACTCCATTCTCTCTTAAATAATGGTGTAAGGTTGAGGGGAAAGAAAGGCACATCACATCACATTCCCAAAGGGAAAGAAGGTAAAAATGACGGGGGTTTCAACTTCCCGTGGGCAGATGGTAATTCTAAAATGAGACAATATATTCATTTCTTCATTCCCCTGCCGAAAAACATTTGTTCACAGATTTTAAAAACTTATAACAACAACTGGAGTGAAACGTATTTTAGCCACAATGCAGAAATCCTTCGACACGCTTAGAGATGCATGACTCCTCTCATCAACCTTAAACTTGTCATGAATGTCGTCATATCCGCGGCCTTACTTCCTCTAGCACTCTAGTTGCAAGGGCATTAAAACAAATACACACCAGGCGTATACGGAACAAGGGAGTACTTCCGTTCTCGAATGACCGGATATGAATGCAGCAACTATTTTTGGACCACGGATACTATTGACTGATATAAAGAAGCGGATATTTTTAGATGTTTTTTTATTTTATTTTCACAATGAAACGATGCCTACTTGTACAGAAATGCATTCTACCTTATGGCGGAAGGAAATAGCACATTTTTTTATTTTGCATTTTTTGTTTGTTTGCGAAGAATGGATGATAAAATAATTTTTTCCATCTTTTGACGACAATTTTGGTTGGTTGGTTGGTTGGTTCTTAAGTTTAGGGGCTGCGACAACGCGGTCATGTAGCCCCGTGTACTTAGGGTGTGTGTAGAATCTGTCTGATAACCGGTGTTAATTGTGATGACTGTATTAGTGTGTGTTATCTGTTTTTTTTTAAATTTAAGTACTGCAACTTAGAATTTTTTCAAATAGTTCCTACTTTTGCCGCCAAGCGCCACCGTCAACGATTACTAGACACCACCGCAGTCGGCTCTTGGCAACGAACATAGAAACCTAAGAGCGTTGTTTACATTCTTAACCTATCCAATTTAGCTTCAGACAGGTGCAATTAGTGGAAGGTTCTTTAACATGCCATAAATCTATGACATGGGACCGCCGGCTTTACTTCCCCTCCGAAGGAAGGCATACTGAGGGATTTTAACGCTCTTAAAAAAAAAGAAAAAAACCGACGGCTTCGGCCGGGTTTGAACCCGCTATCTTGGGCATAGAAGCTCAGCATGCTACCGACTACGCCACCGAAGCCGCAGTCGACAATTTTAAGATATCATTAACTAATTTCAATAACTTTCAAATAATTTGAATGCCGTTTATATTACAGTCAATTGTACATATTCGCGCTTCTATGGTATCGGGGAGGAAGAGACATGACTTTGTGTGTAGTGATTTGCTTTCTGATCGCAACCTCCTCAATTGAGTTAGTGCTGAAATGACTGAAGCGAGGCAAGGAGTTTCAAGGAAGCGGCCATAAATGCTCAGTGAATAGAACAGGAAACTGATAGTTTAATAATACTCCTCTAATTTAATTGGGTCAAATAATTTGAAAAAAAAAAAACAGTTTCAGCGATTTCACATTGATTTAATGACGTTTTAAATTACTTATACTATCATCAACATCCGCCCTCTACATATAACATTTCAAAAAGTAATACTGATAAAATGAGCCTCCGTGGCTTAGGCGGTAGCGTGCCGGCCTCTCACCGCTGGGTCCGTGGTTCAAATCCCGGTCACTCCATGTGAGATTTGTGCTGGACAAAGCGGAGGCCGACAGGTTTTTCTCCGGGTACTCCGGTTTTCCCTGTCACAATTTCATTCCAGCAACACTCTCCACTATCATTTCATTTCATCTGTCATTCATTTGATCATTGCCCCAAGGGAGTGCGACAGGCATCGGCAGCCGGCACAGTTAATATCCTCGCCGCTAGATAGGGGCTTCATTCATTCCATCACCTGACCCGGTCGGAGACTGGAAGCAGGCTGTGGATTTTTTCAATACTGATAAAATAGATTTTCCACCCGTCATCGAGGGGAAATCTGTTTGATATGTAGATGTAGCCTATATAACATTTGTTGTTAATTCGTTTTCGGGACATTTTTGGTCATCGGCCCCCAGTGCTTGGGTGAGTGTTAAATTTGTCTGATAAGCGGTGTTTCTGTAGTCACTGTGGTAGTGTTAACATCTAATTATTCGGGCGCGGATGGAGAAGATTTCCCAGAACTTGAAATGAGGGACTATCCCGGCATTTTCCTGGCGGGAATGTGGAAAACCCCGAGAGATGCCACATTCAGGATAACCACAGTCAGCGCCGGGTTTCGAACCTCCAATCTCCGGACTTGATGTAGGTCCCCATCGCGGTTGTAGTCTAGTAAGCGATTTTTTAATAATAATAATAATAATAATAATAATTGTTTTACGTCCCTTTTAACATCTGCGGCTTTTAGAGACGACGGGGTGACGGAATTTTGCCCCGAAGGGGATCTTTAACGTGTCAGTAAATCTACTGACACGGCTCCCTCACATTTGCTCACCTCAAATGCCAGCTGACTGGGCCAGGTTTGGATCCTGCAACCTTGGGAACAGCAAGCAAGAACATTACCGCTGAGCCACGCAGCCAGTCAGCACAAGCACTGCTACGCCATGAGGTAATGAAAAAAATAAGACTATACTGAGCTCACTCTAATGATAAACATGGCGTCACGTGACAATATTGGTAGCATATGAGTAGTTAAGTCAATCAATACCCCTGGCATACCAAATGGGCTCATCAGGAGACGCGTGGAATGCCTTGTCTTTGTTAATCGACCCTTATATAAATTCTAATACGAAAAGAAAATTAAAGTTTTTCATAGTTCCAGTAAAACCTGCCTTTAACGAACCCTACATTAAACAGAAACTTGTCTTTAACGGAAATATCTGGCGGTCCCGTGAACTTCAGGGTGAAAAACATGTTAAATCCCCTTCATTGAACGGAAACTGTATTACGCGGACAATGGAAAACACAATGCGTAATTTAACGTAGAATTCCAAGTTCCACAATGCAATAGAAATTTTTCAAGCACCCTGTGAAAGTCTACCTTGTCTGCCATAACGGTTGATTCTGTAGCTAACAAGGAATGTACTTTTGTTCTCCGACTTACACGTTAACGTGTACGATTATTTGCCTGTTTCTTGTTGTCCAAGCCTTTCCCAATGCTCACTTTAATGAGCTGTCAAGCAACAAATGTCTGACGTAATGTTCATTGTAAGTTTTTGCTTGTTTAGTACCGGTAATGTATCAATTCGTATCAGAAATATGCAGATACAAAAGTACACCATTTAGCGGCTTCGGTGGCGTAGTCGGTAGCATGCTGAACTGCTTTGTCCAAAATCGCGGGTTCAAACCCGGCCGAAGTCGTCGGATTCTTTAAGAGCGTTAAAACCCTTCAGTACGGCTTCCTTCGGAGGGGAAGTAAAGTCAGCTGGCCCAAGTCATAGATTTATGGCACGTAAAAGACCCTATCACTGCATTTGGTAGCGAGTAACAAAATTTGTAGGTTATAGCCTGTTTGGCTATTTACAAAAGCTCTATCAAGTTCCAACGTTCGCCGCTAGGCATTAGTGACAGTAGCATCTGGTAACCAAAGTTGGGACTACAGTACTTGAAATTGAACTTGTTGGGAGCATGTAAGTTAGCCTAATAGACCAGAGGTGGTGCAGGTTCACGAGGCAAGGAATCACATACCGGTACCGAAACACACTTAATAAATCAATGCATGGAACGAATTGTAGATATATTCACAACTATATACAAATACAATAACTATTCAACACTGAATAAGGCATGTCTATGATGCCACGGAAGCGTGCCGAGTACGCTGTAAGGTAATGACTAGCCGGCATGTCCTCGGGCGTTCAATCAAAAATACCCAGCTAATGGACATTTTGGCTTCAATTCATATATAATAAAATGTACACCATTTAGTTTTTTCTCAGTAAGCATGATCATGGTTTAATTATTTTAGCATGGGCCTACCTTTATTAACCGGAAACCTGTGTTTACCTGAAAAAAATAGGAGCCCGTCCGTTTCCGTTAAGACAGATTTTACTGTATAAGGAACACAACTGGGAGTACAACAGCAGAAACAGTGAACACACTTGTAGGTAGCACATGCAAATTTGCTGGTGGCCACTGGGCGGACATGCACCATTACACTCGAGGACAGTATCAGTGGGAGAGGAACACGCGATCAGTATGCTAATATAATCCACGCACAAATCCATCGTGCACTTCTCCGCCTCTCTTGGGTAACAAAGCGAAGTTCATGGCACTAAACCTCCATCTGTGACCCGTAAGCCCGTTCTCAACCTCGCAGTACTACCAGCTCAGGCCAGTATTACACTATCAAAGAAATGTTATGAAATATTTTATAAAACTGAAGTTATACAAACCAATCACACCATTACACTAGAAATATTGTATCATAGTTCAGCAAAATGGATGAAGGACAGTTCCTTGTTGACTTAACTGTATTTCGAAAGTTAAAAATCTGTGGTGACAATACCGACAGGGCTAGATTTGTGACGGTATGCATCGGTACGCCGTACCGAAACCTCTGATCGGGGAAAAAGTCGAATATATAACATAACTTTAGAACTGTGGAACGTTAGTTGTAAGTCAAGGTCAATTTGGTCTTTGACTGGATAATTATTTCAGAAAACTGTAAAGACAAAATTATAAAACAAGAAATAAATGATTGTTGGTCAACATGTGTGTATTTTCAAACCAAATGTATTTATTTTTTTAAATGGTAGCCTAGTTGGCCTACATTAAAATTTAATATAGGCAAACAGCTGTGGTAAGATAAAATGTTGCTACAGCAGTCTCAATTTAACTTAAAATTGCAATCATAATTAGATTGCTATTTTGTCCAGTGATTAATTTTTAAAGGAGTTCAGAAAACCGTAAAAATATCGTCTTTAGAACTCTATATTTCAATAATTCCATAAAGCACCCCCTCCCACCACCACCCGGTAGCCCTCAGTACCGGGACTTTTTTTTTTTTTTTTTACAAATCAAGCACTGAATACCGGTATATAAAAGAAACGGAGAGATAAAGTGAACGTCTATGTGTTCAACCATGGGTAGCTCCCGTGACAAGAAATATATATTTTAAGAGAAAAATCTAGGTTTACGAGCTACAGTACGACTTGAACAATTACATTAATATTTAACTATTAATAATTATGATGCTTGCCACAGTGGGTGAGTGGTCAACGTGTCGGTCTACTAACCCCAAGCTTGCAGGTTCACCCCTGGCCGTGGTAAGTGATTTTTGAAAGGCGGCAAAAATTACGACACCATGTCAAACGATGTTGGCATGTCAGAGAACCCATTTGAATTCAGTAGGCCGTGTTCATAATGGCAAAATTAATCTTGGGAGTTTCCGCCAACACAAAGTTCCTCATTTCTCTACTAGAAAGCGCTATAGTGTTCAAGGAGCTCAGATGTCCAACCTCTTTGACTATCATAGTGCTGCAAGGAACAACTTAATTCGACATGCAAGCTACCCTTTGGGTGTCAAATAATAAAGCTTGCACCCCACACCCGAGGCCATACGAAATTATTTTCTTCTTTTCTTGTCTTAGTCGTTTACCCTCCAGGTCGGTGGAACCCACGGACTCAGCGAGGGAACTCACCACTACCGCCTCTACGGGCAGTGTCCTAGAGCTGGGAACATCTAATCGGAGTGGAGACAACTGGCGAGGTGTGAGTGGCACCTCGCCCAGGCGGCCTCACCTGCAAAGCGAACAGGGGCCTCATGGGGGAAGGTAATGGATGGTCAGGATGGATAGGCAAGGAAGAGGGAAGGAGGCGGCCGTGGCCTTGAAGAAGGTACCATCCCAGCATTTTCTCGAAGACGAAGTGGGAAAGCACGGAAAACCACTTCGAGGATGGCTGAGGTGGGAATCGAACCCCCTCTACTCATTTGGAACACCCGAGGCTGAGTAGACCCCGTTCCAGTCCTCATACCACTTTTCAAATGTCGTGGCAGAGCCAGGAATCGAACCCAGGACCTCCGGGGCGGCAGCTAACCATGCTGACCGCTACGCTACGGAGGCGACACGATATTATTATTATTATTATTATTATTTTACAAAAGCAATGAATAACTTTGATATCTTAAAAACAGGACATTTTACCACTCCGAGCAGCATAATTATGTAGGTGCCGAGACAACCAAATAAATCCCACAATGTGTCTGTAATATTGGTAAAATTACACTCATCGATATTCGAACAGTGTGTTGTCTGCCTCTGCAAAGCCAGGCATGTCGGCAGAGCGTGGGCTATTGTAAACGAGGGCACACCATCGTGCCGTGGGATGTCATGTGAGAGCAGAGAAACCCCCACGCCCAAAAGATATCTGCATGGCAGCAAGCTTTCTATTAATCTTTATTACATTGTACCTGGCAGTATGGGGATAAGCCTGGACACACTATAAATAAGCGTTAAGAATGAAGACATTCTGTGTTATATCGGGCAGACAAGTAATGTAGTATCCTCAGTGGGAGGAATAAATCTTAACAAGCGGGAACAGTCAAGTAGCCTGACAGACAGAACCAACAAAAGGGAGGATTATAGCGCATGTCAAGTTGAACTGAAGAAAAAGAAGATAACACAATACTGACGGACAAGGAGTTCCCCAACCTGGTGCTCTTTAAATTAAATTTGGTGCTCTCATCATACGAGCCAAATAGTGCTTGGGAACACCACCTCCCCTGAGATATATTCTTCAATTCAAATGTTGCTGCATAAACTGGAACAATAGTGTTTTGAATACAAGTTTTGACAGTCAAAAATTTTATCATTTTGTGAAATAGTACTTTCTTATCAACAGTAAAAATAATTGGACATCCCTGTTTTATAAGTAACACGAAAGATGCTGATTCGACTCGACTGTCCACATGCAAATGTACAGTATCTTATCTGCATGAGTCATGCAAGCAGTTGCAGCATGCCCAGTGAGCGGTAAATCACTAGCTATTTCAGTACTTCAGAGGGAGAGGGAGAGAGAGATAATTGGGAAAAGGAAAGAGAGGTGTATGCTTATTAAATTATTATTAATATTATTATCATATCACAAATTGTTCATTAAACACAGGTCTTCGGCAAAACTTCGGTGGGCTTACACAAGAAGCTTTGCTGGTATTCAGTCACTATTCAAGAATTTCCTGACTATATGAAAGCTGTCCAGTATTGCTGCCTTTTATATTATTTAATTATTATTATTATTATTATTATATTCGATTTAATAGTGCTCGGGTACTTAGCATGGCATGCGAGTGGTGTTCACAGTGTGAAAGAAGTTGCGAACGCCTGCTTTAGTTCACCCGTGAATAATCAACTGACAAGGGAAGTCTCTGAACCGGGGAATCGCGGATCCTGCTGGAACTTAGCAGATGCGTTGCGTGAGCCCAACTAGGTAGAACAGTGAAGAAAAATATTTCGGAAATTAACTCCTACCCACCCTAGACGGCAGTAAGTACAACAATTTTGAACTGTGCGCGCTGGTCAAGCGGGAGTGTGCTTCACTCCTGATTGGTGGCTCAAAAGATCACGTTCCAAACGACTGCCCTCCCGTACTCGCGCTCATAAGCAGCGCTGTGGCATGCAAGGAGTACTCCTTGGTGGCATGGGACATTAATGTTGCATCTTTACAATATATTGCACGCCGTGCTTTATTATTAATCATGCAATGTAAGGTATCACCGATACATATAATTACAACACAACACTGAGTAAACTGAACCAACGGTCACACAAGTGAGTAAAAGACCAAGCTATTTCGCATAGTTCTGACAACAGTGATGTTCGTTGTAATAATTTTGGAAAAACAAACGGCCTTTACACCATCCTCACCGTATAAGACACGGGCGAGTGCAAGTACTACATTTTATTGCACTGATATCGAAACAATATGGAACAGGGTGTTAAACCGTTCGGGATTGTCGGACAGATACTGACTTCGGTACCATGCGTTTTGTCACATTGAAGTAAAACTAGAGGACGACAATTGGTGGTCAGAGACTGCATTTTCAAGATTGTAGCCTAATTCTCTGGGACAAATTGATGTCAAAATTCAATAACCGAACGGTGTTCCAAAATCTACGGACAAAGCTTTTCCAGACCCTAAAGCCGTATACATCCAATGGTTGACAATAGCCTGTGGACCCAGGAGGGATGATCATCAGTCGTATGCGCTGTTCACTTTCTAACGATTTGTGTCCATAAAAGGAATACAAAAGGAGTGTCTCATTGCCAGACGGTACATGCTGTTTGAAAACATTATGAAACCAATTCTCCAATTGTGCGGATCCCATTTTGCCAGATTTTGTAGGAACAACGTAAATATTGTCATGTGCAAGCATATTTTCTTTCACCCTTTTACCAAACACACCTTTTGGTTCTTTCAAAGTTATGAAGAGAGGTCCAAGCAGCTTGCCCGCTGCCGTTACTGTTGGCATTATTGTATAACTGTGCGTTGTGGACCCCACTGATTGCACTTTGGAGCAAACCGTTTTTGACCCTTTTATATCCAGTGTTCTACCCGAACACATCTCCAAATTGAACCCACTTTGATCACTATTACAGTACATACGCTTTCAGGGCCGAGAGAATCTAGAACCGATGTAACCTCTTCTACGAATATTTCTACTGCTGACATAATATCCATTTCTCGATGGGCATTCTTTGATATCACCACAGTTGCTATTTTTCGCGAAGTGATATTATAGTGATTATTAAAGTGCTGCACCCAGGAATGGCTGGCTTTAAACCTCGTACTTTTCACGTCCTGCGCAGCTAGCATAGCCCATTGCTGAATTGTCGCGTCATAGCCTATATTACGTCATTATTCTGATGGGCAATGTCAAATTGGGCTTGATAGGCACATGTTATTCTCCTCAATTTGTCGCGGTGAGTGCCGCCCCTTATCACTTGCTCTGCCCACAAATATAAATCTTTCTTACTTCTTACTTTCGTTTACCGACGAAAAGGAAAGCGGACGCCTCTTACCGCTTTTCCAATACTCAACAGCATTTTGTTTGTATTTCATACCTAACACACTCGTTACAAGAGACAAACGCCAGAAAGGCTGATAGGCACAAAACCATCCAAACTGTCCAACAGGTCCTGTTCTTAAATGCTGAGAGGCATTTCCATACATTTTCCATATTTTTCCTCCAGACAACAGATAACTTTTCCAATGTTAACATTCATTATGCAATGCATGGGACACTCACCGTATACGGATATAAGCGTATGCCGGGTCTGTCGCCTCTCATTCGATGACTGCACGCCGTAAGCCGGGAAGCAACCTCTGACGCAGCCAATGAAGCTCACGCCACTGGCGCGCCAATTTAAACGTGTAAATCATAATTTTTCATCTAGTAGAAGGGGAAGTTAATTTCCGAAAGATTTTTCTTCACGGTTCTGCCTAGTTGCGCTCACGCAACGTACCTGCAAAGTTCCAGCAGGATCCGCGATTCCCCGGTTCAGAGACTTCCCTTGTGAGACCAACTCAATCGGGTGTTGATTTTTATCCCAACTAACTTTTGTTTCTGCAGTAGGTTCCTCCACTGAGATTAGCTGAGCATGCCGGCGCGGCAAGAGCCTGAGCAGCATGGTTGTTTGTATGTCTCTATCCACGTGGGAAATTCAGGCTCCTAACATAATAAAAAATGCAGAAAAACGGCAAAAATCTAGAAGATTTGCTGGAAATGTTTTTGACTGGGAAATACTATATTCCATTTATTATGTAGATCGTTGCAGCTGCTAACTCATTGTTGTTGATCAATTGAGGGGCCTTGCGACATCATGGTCATGTAGCCCCGTGTACTTGCGTGTGTGTGTGGGGGGGATTTGTCTGATAACCTGTGTTATTGTGATGGCTGTGTTGCAATGTTGGTAATTAATTTTACATCTTGGTTATCAGTACAGTGTACTTGTGTGTGTGATCAATTCGTCTGATAACCTATGTCTCTGTGGTGGCTGAAGTAGTGTGTGTAGCTGTAAATTTTAGGGTCGGGATGGGGACTTGAAATAAGGATACCATCCCAGCATTTGCTTCGAGTGACTGAAAGAAAAAAAACACATTCAGGATAGCCACTATCAGCACCGGGATTCGGTCCTGTGTACTTCGGACTTGTGCAGCTCCCCATCGGGGTCGTGGTGAAGATCAAATAATTATGACTGAAAACTGAAAATAAAAGGAGTGCAACGGAATGTGATCACGACGCAAACAGCAGCTCCTTTAGCTGGCTTACGATTCGAGACTCGCTCACAAACAAGAATAAATCCTAGAAGGATTTATGTCTGATTAGGCTGAAAGACAATGGGGAATTTACGACTAAATTCACTCATAACAATGTGACGAGATTACATTCTGCCAAGCTGCAGTAATTTGAGAAATACTTTTAGTCTATTTTCGTTAGGTAAATTGCTCTGGACAATCATCAGCCTATTCTTATAGATGTCGATAATTGCTGCTTTATGAACCATAACAACACGGTTATAGACTCCCTGATAATGATGAAAATAATTCAAAGAGGTGAGGAATCGAAAGAAAACTGATACATAAAATAAAACTTGAGAAGCAGAACGAGTCTCAACCATTCCAAGTGTGATAGTATCGGTAAAAAGGGAGAGAGAAGAGAGATAGAAAAGGTCATGATAGGCGGGAGAACACAAATCACCCTACTTCACGAACCTCGAATGATTGTCAGGGCTTGAAATCAACCAGAGCAGTTCCTGCACTTCACCTGCTTTCTAAATAGTGTTTCGCCCATGCAGATCTACGGAACGTGAAGATATGAACATGATTCCATTTAACTCATGGTTGAAGAACATGCCTTAACAGCAACTGTGAATTCGGAACAAAGTTTGCAGTAAGAATAGGTTCTAGCTGCGCCAGTTTGAAGTAGCAGGATGAAAATGGCAGCTGTGATGAAAATCCAATAATAATCACAAGTGGAGAAAGGCCCGCAGTGGTGCACCAAAAAAGGAAACGCCAAAGGCCACTACATAACCTGACCAAGTCTTCCTGCAATTTCTCCACTATCTCTTCGACCAGATAATTATAATGTTTGAAGCACATACATGAATTCTTAAGAGATTTCGATTAAATAACACGTACCTGACCAAAGATGGGTTAAATAGCAACCAACGCTATAAAAGTTATAGCCAGGCAGCGTTTTAAAGCGTTTGGGCTCGACCTGTTGCAAAACTGAATAAATAGGAACGTATCGAAACATTCTCTTCAAGCGGACATCTTCACGATAGGCCTATATCGAGGGAACGGAAACATTAGCCACTCGAGCGGTTTGGTGAGCCTCGAAAGACCAGGTTACTGTATTAGACAGCACCAGCAGTTAAATTAACGGTTGGGTCACAGATAATAATAATAATAATAATAATAATAATAATAATAATAATAACAATAATAATAATAATAATGTCTCGCAACCGTTAGAACAAGAAGTGCATTTCGAAAAATGCCAAGATCTGTCGTTACACAGACCACAGTTTTTGTACGCCGCTGAGACTCTCCATGTGAACAGGAAAGGCACCATGGATGATCTGGAGATGGTCAAAACACGTATCCTTAGGAAAATTCATGGGCCGAGATTGCTTCCAGATGGAACCGACTGAAAACAAACTCCGAACTGTGTCGACAGTTGGAAACGGCCAATACCAGCATGCGACGTAGGCGGCTGAAATTCTACGGGCACCTTCAGCGAATGGACAACGGAGGGCTTACCAAGCGGATTAAAAGCTACAAGACTTTGAAGCCTATGGCTCAATGAAGTCCAAAAAGACTGATTCCGCTGGGATTTCTGTCCTTGATGTCCAACAGCGTTCCAAAGAACCGCCTCCCAAAGTGGGTAAGTGTAGGAAACGCCTCTCGCAGGAAAGGAAAAACTGGCAGCCGGGCTCAAGAGATATTGAGAACGGAAGAGAGCATCGAAGAAGAACTACTGTAGTCCTTAGTGGCCTTAAATCAATCGTATTACCTATATAATACGCAAAGGTGTATCTTTCACAAAACTCAAGCTCCTAAACCAGAGGGAGTTACAGAAAGTGTGGTTTGTACCAAAATCTTCCAAATCGTCTCAATAGTACAGGAAAAATCTTGCATTTCCTGAAAAGTCGGTCGGAAATCTGCAGTTTGAATCCCGGCACAAAGAACGATAATCCCAAGTGTATTTAACTTCGCATTTTATTTAAATTTGTTATATTATTTATTTATTTATACACTACAAGACCACCTCCTGGCGCAGTGGCTAGTATTGATGACTGTCACCCCCGAGGTTCCGGGTTCGATCCCCGGCTCTGCCAAGGATTTAAAAGTCTTGGTATGGTCGGGTACGGGGTCTCCCAGCCTCGTGAAGAGAAATGGGAACCTACCGGATCCTACCGCAGGAGGAGGAGTGGAAAGGAACTGGCCAAGCCAAGGGCTCTAAATGAGGTCACCTACGTCCCTGGAGGGGATATGGCGCTCTAGTAGTAGTAGTAGTAGTATACACTACAATCACACAAAATCGTAAGGTACGTATTCCAAATCTATAATCATTTGTGAGAATTGAGATTCGGGTCGCCGCTTAGAACAGTTACATAACCTGTAGAAATGGGGCAAGAATTACAAGTGAAGAAGTGAAGAAGTACGAAAAATATCACATGGAAGTTTTATTAACGCACCAAACTACCAACACAGTATGGTGTGGAAAGGAACAGTACTGTTTGTGGAGTGGCCTTTTAAACTCTCTCGTAGTCACGATTTAAATGTCCAAGTCCAAAGTACCCTGCTGACCGCTCCATTCATATATGGTCACGAGTGGTGGAGCTGAAGAACCACTTAGCGCAGGCAGGATCGCCCCCGCGCAGCCTACGTCACTCAACACCATCTACCGAAACAAGATGTCAATATCAATGAAGCGAAATTTGAACAACCAGGTATCTGAGGATCTGCGGACTCTGTTTTAATATTAATAATTACCACACTTAGGCTACTAAGTTTTCTGACGGAGACTGTGGGTGACACTGAAGGTTTGGGAGTGTTTTGTAGAGTTATTTGTCTTGCATATTTGGATCTGATGATGCTAGCTTGTTGAGCGAAATATGACATTCCTTAGTTTTCTTCTTCTTCTTTTTGTTCAATAGTCCGTGGAATCACATGTAAGCCTAATTTATTTCAGGTTCTTGACACATACTCCAGTAATTGAAATGTTATGTTGTCTGTCTGGTAGTAGGCCCGAAGACTGGTTGGATCCTAAAAAAGTACCGCCGTTAGGTTAGGTGGGTAAATACCCACAAAAACCCAAGGCAGCGCTATATTGAGGCGTACTAGGCAAGGTGAGGAGTGAGGTAGTTTGCCATTGCTTTCCTCACTGAGTCAGTATAGCAGTGCTAACCCTATGAGTAGAACCTTTCACAACATCCACAGGCACTGATTGTGACCTGAATGTCATTACTAAGCACCACCCATACCTCAGTAGCTTCCATATAATCACAGCCATGAGTAAGACTGAGACATCGGTGAAAAGCCACATTTTACTCTGGCCTGTGCCAACAGACAAATGCAAATGTACTGCATTCATCAAGAGATGGCAAACAGGCCAATGACCGACTGAAAATTACAATAATAATAATCTGAAAAGCCAAATTGATTTCCAAATGATTTTTTTTTTCGTGAGGCCTCCTGAGAGGCCGAGTGTAGGTCTTTATAGTCGACGCCCGAATGTGACCTGCGCGCGAATGAATGAAGATAAATGAAACAGGGCAAGGATGTGGAAGGAGGCGGCCGTGGCCTAGCATTTTCCTGGTATTGAAAATGGGGAAACCACGGAAAACCATTTCAAAGACGGCCGACGGTGGGGCTCGAACCCACGCGTCTACCGAGTCAGCAGACCTAACGCTGCGCTTTTAGCGAGCGTAGCCACTGCTGTCTGTGAACGATTAAATAGTGCTGCTTGATTCATGATTCTGCGAAGCTTGAAAGCGAAGAAAATGATAATGAACACTAGCTACGATGTACAATGATATAGCACAGGTCCGTGCGATTAGACGCAGATAAACTACATTGTAGATCCTCTTTCATTATCCCGAAACTGTTAACATGCGAAAAGCCGGGGGCGTGTGAAGAGCCGGTGTTTATCGCTGCATAGTGCCTGGAGACCGACACCGTGTAGTTATGCATGTCGTACGGCCTCGTCCACTATACTTCCCACAGGTAATTGAGCACAGCGAATATTATTCTTCAACTGAAAACGGGCATGCATCGTCTGCAATACGTAGGGCCATAAAAGGATCATAAGAGTAAATAAACTCCTATATGATCAAGTGGGTAATGAATCAATGACTTAATAAGATTAGTCAATCCATCAGATGAGTGAGTGAATGCCCATGCACTTGTGAGCAGGTACGTAGGGAAGTTTATATAGCATATATGAATTGCAGCCAATGGCCATAGCAGAGTATTTTAATTCAATGCCCGTAGGCTCCCAGGAAGTTCAATTTCATGTAGTTCCAACTTAGGCTACCAGATGCCACTGTCACTGACACCTAGCGGCGAACATTGGAATTTGATAGAGCGTTCCTAACCAAATATAACCTACAAATTTGGCTACAAAATAGTGGTAGGTTTTTTACACGCCATAAAACTATGGCCTGGTACCACCGGATGTACTTCCCCTCCGAAGGAAGGCATATTGAAGGACTCACGCTCTTAAAAATCCGACGACTTCGGCCGTGTTTGAACCCACGATCTTGGGCATAGTAGTTCAGCATGTTACAGACTACGCCACCAAAGCCACTTAAATACATGTAGGCCTATGCATATATATATATATATATATATATATATATATATATATATATATATATATATATTTCATTGAGTAAGAGAATGACAACAGTAATAACAATAATAAAGAAGAAGCCAAAAGAAATCTATCAAAGAATTACAAAAATCACATTTTCCATTTAAAAAATGGCTACATTTAGGGTACGGAATAGATGACAAAAGGCTCACCAAAAAAGGAACAAAATAATCTCTGAAAAAATCGCAAAAATTGGCTGGTAGAAATAACACAAGACCTACAAGAAATTGGTATTGACGAACTTATTCGCAATAGACCAAAATGTACAACCCCAATAAACAGACATAAATTTGCCGAGAAACCTACACAGAAGAATGCAGGATGGACAAAGGAACGCAATAAGGATGAACGGAAGAAATGATGAAGAGACGACACTAGGAAGGAAAGTGGAAATATTATACTAAATAAGTTTTAACGCACTCCTTAGGGCATTACGATTTCTTAAAATAATGTATTGTACCTCTTACAATTGAGTAAGGCCAATTTTCTTCAAAGAAACAATAACAAATTGAGCTGAAAACGAGTGTCTATTTGTCGAATCACAAATAAAAAGAGCCATAAATAAGCACCAGGTCATCTGTACGGGGAGTTGCTGTTTTTACCCGAAGGCTGTAAAATAAAACAGCTTTATTGGAACCATTACTTTGTTTGCTGCTGCCTCTATTTCACAACATACAGTTGGGATATCAACCTACACTAACCAAATATATGCCATCGTTAAGAGAACCTGAGGCTAATAACTGGACTGAAACCCACACACTTTAATTAAGTAGACTGCCTTGTTCCTATATCTCCTTCGCAGAGTGTAAACTGAAGTGTCAGCACGGAAGTAGTTCATGGGACTTTCAAGATGTGAACTGTCAATACACATGCATATAATTGGGACAACTTGGCTTCACGATCACGAACAACTCTGACATTTTTCAACAAGATAAAAATAACAATGGTTATTTTAATAATTTGAAAGATAATTTGTGCAAGAAATACAGATCTCATACCGATGCACTTTTAGTCACTGTACTATATTTTGCTTCCAAGATTCGTATTCACCCAACGTATCTTAAAATTCGCAATTTCTTAACGCAGAAGTTTATCTACACAAAAGACGACCAAAAATAGTGATTATTACAAACTAAACATAAATAAAAATTACCTATTATTAAAATGACAATGATGATTATTATTTTAAGGGGTGGAACAGCAAAGTCATCTGCCCACCATTATTAGAATCTAATCTCCACATAGTATAAAACGAAGTCCCCGATTCTAGGATGTAACGGGTAATCTCGAGAACCACTGAATGGATTTTGATGCGGTTTTCACCATTCTCTAAAAGATTTCTCGAGGAAGGTTTCCGTAGAAAAACATTCATTTATTACTAAATGAAGCCGAGCAAAAACTATTTCAGTAAATCGAATCTAAGAAAAACCTGCCGTCCGTGCGCCTTTTAAGTTTACGCTGGGTAAACCGTTAAAGATATCTATATAGGCCTACTATGTTCAGCATGAAAAGTTCTACAAAAAAAGTCCCGGACAGCATATCTCTATATTTAATACAACGCCCACTATAAGTGCTTTTACGTTTTAATTTCTTCCAACAATCTCCATTCAGTGGAAATTTACTACCTTTGGGGCGAGTTTAGGACCAAGCGAGCGAGCCTATCACCCCAGTTTCGGCCAGCATCAAACTTTCGAGTCGTGTAGAGTTAAGATTTCAGAGATGAGTACAGGCCTATGTGTTTGGAGTTTCGCTGTTCACCTCGGCTTTTCTGAATTGCGTCTGGGACCTGCCGTCCATGCACCTTTTAAGCTTACGCAGGGTAAACCGTTAAAGATACCGGGCGAAGCCGGAACGGGTTGCTGGTAAACAAATAAATAATTTTACTGCCGTACAGCAGATGACCTTGTAGTTCCGCCCCTTAAACCAACAATAACTACCACTAGAATATAGGAAACAAACTGCGCTATAGTACCCAAAATAATGAACGTAACAAACAGACGATAAATACTGTATAATATGCCTGAAGAGTAATTTTCATCGAATATTATCAACACAGTTACTTAACGAGAAAAATAATTTTGTCTGCTCACATTCCTTACTCTTAGCTATAAATCTTTAACCTAATGCACACTCGAGTATATTCTACCAGAACTATAGAAGGAAGAGAGGGCCAGCGCAGCGCAATGGAATAATGAGTGAATGGAAAAAGACAACCTTCACAGTAAGGGCAACACGATTATTCAGAACTATTTTTAGACGAGACCAACAGCTGTTTACAGAGAAAATAACTCACAATTACGAGACGTGACATTACTACTACAGTATGTCGAAGAAAGCAGACTGGCGCTTGACAGGAAACTCCCCTCACGGGGCAGCATGAAACAAGTGAAAGTACCAGTCGAGCTGTAATGTCTTACAGGCGACTTCAACAATGGTACTTCAGCTCGATGAATAGTTTCTCACAAAAATAAGAGAACTTCGTTGCCTGGTCAATGTGTGTGACATATTCGAAATGAAGAATCATATCTACGTAAAAATTAAGTCTTATGATCACTTTTTCTTCGTTTACTGTAGGCTTATTATACGATCGTAACAACAGCAGGGCCGTAGAGAGAGAAAGCACGCACGGGCCCTAAGGCTAAAACGACCAGGCTCCTTTATTGTTATTCGTCCCGTGACATTATCCTGGAATTATCAAGTTTACATTTCTACTTTATAGCATCTAACCCCCTCCCCCCCCCCCCCTACACACACACACACACACACACACACACAGATAAAAACTAACTTCATGTTATTCAGCACGTATTATATAAGGGTTCATTTGTTCTTCAGTTATTCAGATCACTTTTACTGTCTCTAATTGTCTTATTATATCTCAGTTTGATCTATGGAATTGTTTAACATACATTTTCGTTGTATCTGACTATACACAAGCACACGAAAAACAATTTTCAGAATTATGCGAAGTAAGTAGTCAGATAGTCTCATGATTTATTCGGAAACTTTTCGCCCTATAACGTTTTATGAATTGAATTAATAACTTTTGAAACTTTGGCTCCCCCTAGAAGAGAAACTAAAAACACAATGGTCATCATACAATTAATTTTCTTTGTAATATTTTGCGCTCCATTCACATTAAATATAGTCTAATAGCCTTAAAATAAAACTTCAAAATAACATAGAAATTATTTACTCTGGGTTCTTCTACCGGTCCGAGCCCTTCAGCAAGACGGTCCTTGGGGTTAGAGCCCCGTTTGTCCATCCATCCCGTCAGGCATAAACAACAACATGCTGTAAATTGTTCTAACGGTAAGCTGCGAAGTTTCGTGAAAACCATTCTTGTGATGAAATAACAAACAAATCAACAGAAATATCGTTCAATTCAATTCGATTCGATATAGATTGTAAAACGGGTCAAAAATTGATATTTATCAATAACATTTTTCCTTTTTAAATCACGAAAACTATTGTTCGAATATGTTAAAGCTATCAAGTCATATATGGCCATTTAATAAGCGTAAGAAGAACCGGGACACATTAGCTTACATTCAAACGTATTATTATAAAATATGGAAGTGTAGGCTAATATTTAATGTGTGTACGTCTACCCTGTATTATTATTCCCGTTTTAACAGGGTCGGGGAAGAGATGAGATGAACTTCTATATGTAGGGTATTTCAACAGACAAGGATATTACATCCTTTCTGTATTCCTTAACTCCTCTAAATACTACTACTACTACTACTACTAATAATAATAATAATAATAATAATAATAATAATAATAATATAATGAATAGGAAGGGTCTGGTTGCGAAATTGGAAGTCAAGGAAAGGAAGATCCTGAGGAAGATCTTAGGGCCGTTGAGAGACGATGATGAATACAGGAGACGGCATAACAATGAGCTGTACCATCATGTAGAAAGGATATCTCAAGTAATTCGGAAGAGAAGAATATCTTTCTATGGCCACTTAACTCGTATGAAACCCGAGAGAATCTCCAATCGGATATTTACGTATTTTCTTAACAAGAAAACCAAGAGCCCCTGGTTTTGTGAGGTAGACAAGGATTTGCAAGAAGTAGAGACCACTCACGCAGACATTATGGAACGTGATCATTTGAAGGAAAAGCTTCGAGCACACCACCAATTCCAAATAAAAGCGAAATTAAAAACCGGCAAGAAGTAGTCTGATGAAAGAAGGGAGTTTCACAGGCAGCGAATGCGTGAACACCGGGCTAAGATCAAGGCCCAAAGACGGAAATGACGTGGTCCATAGCTGGCCTAAACGAAGAAAGAATAATATTAATGTTATTGGTTTTACGTCTCTTTTAACATCTGCGACTTTTAGAGACGCCGGGGTGCCGGAATTTCTTTAACGTGCCAGTAAATCTACTGAAACGGCTCCCTTACATTTGCGCACGCTCAAAATGCCAACTGGCTGCACCAGGATTCGATCCTGCAACCATGGGCACAGCAAGCGGGAACGTTACTTTGAGCAACGCAGCCACTCCTCCTCACTCTTCTAAATAGGTTGGCGTTAGGAAGTGCAGATCTCGTAACTCGTAACCCGGCTGCGGTCATATTGTCAAGTCCTATTCAACATTTCGGTACGTAACATAACCTCTGACCAAGTCCAACTACAATCCTATACATGAAACGATAATCGATGAAATTATTTTTTTTTAATGTCGGAAATCGGTACATCTTTGCGTACTGATGTTTTTTTCTTCAGGGCATACGACACTAAGTTGTACACCGGGACGGTGCCAGAAAATATAGGACGATCATTTAAGTAAATCATCACAGTATCTGTCCGAGTCCGCCCAGAAATAAATAATATTTTACAAAAACGTTTCCACCATGTAATGACATTTTGTTCTTTTCACATCTTACGGAATAGAGTTTTTCAACTAAGACTCCCAGCCATAATAATGAATAGCAAATCCTTCACCTAGTAGGCTAGTCTACCTCAGACTGACCTCAGAAGAGGCCTGATGCAGATCTTTGAAAACAAACGTTTATAATACAACTTGCGATCGTGATGGGGGTAAAATGAAATTGTTGTTGATTCATTTAGGGTCTTTGCGACATCGTGGTCATGTAACCCCGCGTACTTGGGTGTGTGATATCCTGTGTCATTGCGATGGCTGTATAAGTGTGTGTAGTTGCAATTCAGATGAGGATTGGGAAGGAGGCGGCCATGGCCTTAATTTATAGGATATATCCCGGCATTTGCCTGGAGTAAAAGTGGGAAACCACAGAAAACCACTTTCAGGATTTTAATCGAACCCACCTAGTCTTAGTTTTGCCTCACGAGGCCGAGTGTACCCCATTCCAGCCCACAGACCAGAAATAAATTTCTTGGTAGAGCCGAGAATCTAACCCGGGCCTCCGCGATGACAATCAAGAGTGCTGACCACTACACAACGAGGCGGACGGTGAAATGAATGATGAAGGCGTGAAAAACACTCAGACCAGGGAAATTAGCAATCCGAAGTTAAAATCCCAAAGATTTGGCCACCGCTAGCGGCCTATCCACATCGCCATGAAGCCGAGCCATCTCACACTGAAGGACAATAATGAAGTGTTGCCACGAAGACTGTATGATAATCTTGCACGCTCGTTACGCCATTAGCAATGCGACATACAGGGTAGTATAATATCCGACGAGTAATTCCGCACTATGCATAATTATCGTTTAAAAAACTAGAAAGTGTATGGAAGTCAGTATTTAATTGAAACCATGCACACAACGTAACAAGTTGTAAATGTTAAATAACACTGTTTAAGGATGTGAAATAACTGCACTTAAAATTTGCAACATAATCCGAACATACAATCAGACCGCCCTGAAGGACACCAAAATTATCTAAAACCTTGAGCCGAACCATCGGCAATCACGCTCTTGATTCTTCTCGCTTGCTAGTTCGCTCGTAAACAGTTGTAATTGAATTGAGATTGTTGGAAGAAATTAAAACGTAAAAACACTTACAGTGGGCGATGTATTGAAGATAGAGATATGCTGTCGCGGACTTGTTTGTAGAATTTTTCATGCTGAACAATTCTTAAACTCATAGTATAAGGTATAGATACTTTTAACGGTTTACCCAGCGTAAGCTTAGAAGGTACACGACTTTTAGACTTTTTCACTGTAATCGTTTCTGCTCGGCATCCTTTGGTCATAAATAAATGAGTTTCTACAGAAAGCTTCCTCGAGAAATCATTTACAGAATGGAGAAAACCGCATCAAAATCCATCTAGTGGTTCTCGAGATTACCCGGAACATCCAAGCATAGGGAACTTGGTTTTATACTAAGTAGAGATGAATACAGTATAACAATTCTGTTGTGTAATAAAAGCGTTACTCAAAAGATAATTTGAGTACGTAACAATCTAGAGAATACAAGTCGTTCAGGTTCACACCCACTGAGATCCACTTTAGAATAAGGATCAAATTAATTCGGATCTACCCTACAAATGGAGAAGGAGCTTGAACTGAGACGCTTGAAATGGCAAGACGTATCATTAGATTTTTACGTTACTGAAACAATGACCGACAGACGATGGACACAGGCAAATGTAGAGCTAAGACTCGCCGTACACATAAAACATCATGAACCAAACAATGACTGCGTGTGTAGCCTACTTTACGTGAGAAAATATACGGCAAATACCATATAACATGTGATACAGGAAGAAGAACATAGTGGAATATATTAATTTTATTAATGCAGCCAATGGCAATTTTTATTTTTATTTACAGGACGGGTCAGGGAAGAATCGGCCGTGGGCCTGTTGAAAAGAACCGTCTCGGAATTTGCCTGGTGGTGAAAATGGGAAACTACGAATACCATTTTCAGTACGGCCGAGGCGGTGTTTGAACCCACGCTCTCCGGATACCAGAGGGGCACGAGGTAGCGCATTAGCGCTTTCGACCAAAGACTAATTTAATTTGTTTCATATGTAGATCGAAGTGATTGTGTGACAATTTTCATGCTTATTCTATTATTTATTGTAACTCACTATATGGCCATCTGGCTGCAATAAATTATTATTATTATTTGTTCGTATCCACTATTTCGAGACACTGAAGTGATGCACTCTTTGAATCAAATATACCAAAAATAACTTAAGTGCTTCGAAATACTGCATGGAAGGTAAATGTCAATGTGGCCCATGTTCACAAATGGGCTTGGCTGGTTTTGAATCTAAGGTATTCTAGAACACTAGAACACTGGTGTCACGGAGTGTTATTATGTGTTTGAGACCAGAACAGTTGAAACTGCGAAATTCATGTTGGCATTGCATTGCACTACACACACCATATAAGTGTATTATTGCAAAAGATCAAGTGTTACGTATGAGTAGTTCATTCAGTCGACGATGAGCACGGCACGGAGCACCAACCACTTTCTCCCCACAGAACAGTAGGCGGTGACCTACCTGTGACGTCACGAGGTGTGGTCTTCCGAGGATCTGGCGACACATGATATAAAACATATACCATCACAGCTGTTTTGTCACTTAGAGAATATTCCCCACCTTTCCTACAGACGTGACCAGCAAGTCGATCAAACTAGAAACTGAGCACAAATGACATTCTTTATGGACTTCAGCTAGCTTTCTTTAGACGTTGCTGCAGTGGTCAGAAGTCATGGGAAGGTACGGAATATGATGTTGATAACGAGTTGCTCCCCCTCCCCCCGGCCCCTCAATGCCGCGAGGCATCGATTCGATGTGCGGGGATCAAAATAAGACAATCAATGAAAGCAAACCTACACGTTTTCATGTTTGATCTCTATAGCATTTGCACCTCTCAAAGGCTCGGAAATTAACAGTTTTGGTTGGCCTAACAATAAATATTTTACACAAGTAAAGATAAATGATGACCCTGCGGAAAAACGGAGCAAGTCCATTTTTTTCGGAAAATGAGTTTATGGCACATTCTGGTGGCCAGCCATCGTTACTACAGATCAGTTGAAATTAATTTCAAATAAAGCGGAATGCCACCGAGATACAGAGGTTTTTATTTTTAGTGGAAACTGAAAGAACGTCCCATATCCTCTCACCTTTTCATAATTTAACTTTAGTTTTTATTTCTTTTACATGTACTTTATAAGAAATGAATTTGGCAAAGAAGACTATATTGCTTATCCTCAATTGGGGTGCTCTAAGCATTCCTTTTTAGTGTTGAAAGTTTAAATTCGCTCTCCTGAAAATTTTACAGAATGTGACTTACTACGTTTTTCCCGTGGAGTCTTCAAATGTTCCTTAATTATAAAAGTACATAACCCAATCATTTCTCAACAAGCCGAATATTGAAATGAAAATCCACAGCCTGCTTCCAGTCTCCGACCGGGTCAGGAATGGAATGAATGAAGCCCCCATCTAGCGGCGAGGATATGAACTGTGCCGGCTGCCGAGGCCGGACGCACTCCTCTGGGGCAATGATTAAATGAATGGCAGATGAAATGAAATGATAGTGGAGAGTGTTGCTGGAATGAAATTTTGACAGGGAAAACCGGAGTACCCGGAGAATAACCTGTCTGCCTCCGTTTTGTCCAGCACAGATCTCACATGGAGTGGCCGGGATTTGAACCACGGACCCAGCGGTGAGAGGCCGGCGTGCTGCCGCCTAAGCCACGGAGGCTCGCAACAAGCCGAATATTGACTTTTTATAAATTAAAAAATCATCAAATTAGTTTAATTATTTGGCTCTGGGGGGATTAATCCCCCTAATAACCCCCGTAGTTACAAACCAAAACCAACCAAAACGGAGCAAATTCATTCAGCGTTTCCAGACACAATTCCTTAAGGGAAAAGGAGAAAACATTACCAAGTAGGGTAATAAATGTTGGTCAATAAAATGATTTTGACCAAAAAACTGTGGCTTAAATTCTTCATTTGACCCTAATAATGTGCACACCTCTGTAGTGTGTCGTCACACAGCTTGGTTTGTGGCGGCAGCGTGCTGTGGTGTTCCCAGGTTGCATCCGTCGAGAGTGCACGCGTATAGTTGTTAGTTAGTTATTGAGGTACAAGGTCATCTGCCCCTGTCGCATATAGTTAGAAGTCTTTGTTCACCAGATGCGCATTTCGACATTCTGATTGAAATGACAAAATATAAAGAAGTCATATTTTATTTAATTAGCGCATGGCTTTTAGTACCGGGAGTGTCCGAGGACATGTTCGGCTCGCCAGAGGCTGTAGCCGCTTCAAGCGGACACCCATGGGGTGAGCTACAAGTTCCGTTCAATTTCAAGTAGTTCCAACTTTCCCTACCAGATGTCACTGACTTACGTTGGAACATGGACAGAGCGTTTCAACGAAATCTAACCTAGAAATTTAGCTTCACACAAGTTTAGTTAGTGGAAGGATCTTTTACATGCCAAAATATATGACATGGGACCACCGCGCCGACTTTACTTCCCATCCGAATGAAGGCATACTGAAGGATTTTAACGCTCTTAAAAAATCCGACGACTTCGGCCAGGTTTGAACCCGCGATCTTGGGAACAGCAGTTCAGCATGCTACCACCTACTCCACCGAAGCCGCTAAAAGAAGAAGTCAGTATATATTCGATGATAATATGATTTTAATATTCATTTCATATTAATCATTTGCCTAATTTTGAATCATCTTACTTTCATCGCTGTTAAAAAGTAACGGCGTTCCATTTCCAGTTACTTGATTTAATTACTGCCGTCGTTATCCCATCGTTACCAAAAAAATAGTAACAGTTACAAGCAATAGGTTACTCCCCAACCCTGGTGTTACCCAACAGATAACGCTAAGCACTACGACATTTACGGAATTGATTTCAGACGTATAGCTGATAAGACGAGTTTCTTCCACTTCAAAATGAGCATAAAATAATAACGTTGCGCGTGACAAATGAGGAAACCTCAACAATTATCCACTTTAGTAGCACTACGGCTTCATACAAACAGTGTCGTTCTCTCCGAGCCAAGTTGGAACAGCACCGAAGCCAAGAGACATAGGCTACAAATAGGCGCCAGGATGGAGACCTTTAAACTCGCTTTGAAAGTGCTTCATAAAGAGAGTAAGTTATACAGTAGTTGTTTTATGGGACAGAACAGCGAGGTCATCCGCCCCCTAGTAGCACAATTTAGACATAAAAATTTAACTTCTTTTAGATTTTAGGGGTGGTTGCCTATATATGAAAACCACCTAATATTAATCAAACAAAAATAAAGAAACTAATAATTATAATGTCAAACAAAAAAATATATACGGAATACAAAAATCATAAATTAAAAAAAGAGAAAGTTCTTTAGTTCTAAAGAAAGTGAGGACCACGCCGGTAAGGCCTCACGTCATTGGACGGTTTAATCATACAACTTCGAATGTCGTTTGAGAAAGAAGAGGTTGGAGATTATTGTAACGTGCCACCCCTTGTGACAATTTCGTTAACTGGATTACGGTGGGTAGAAGCACAAAACAATGGTCCTTTTAAAGAAATAGTAATTTTATTGCAGGTCTTAGCAAGTTACAGTACACCGCACAATAAACAGATACAAGCAATTAGTATCTCGCTCTAGTTCCTCTCTGACTGGAAACACTTCCCTTTCACTCTCTCGAGCAGCCGTCCGTTCACTAATTAGGCTGACCTGTGTCTAGCCAGTCTGTCACTCACCGAAATACCTGTACATTCCCTTGAGTACACAAACTACCGTTAGGCTACCTACGAGTCTGCTACACACTGCTCCGCTGTCCGCTGGCTAGGGAACAGCCCCCTGCGTTTCGCAATTCACCACAATAACTCTGTCGCACTAGGTAAGTACACACTCCTCAAAACTCAGTCCCTTCGTATGATTTACGCTGCCTCGCTGTCTGGAGAATCAGCCTCACTATGGTTTCGTAAGTCACGTCACCACACTACTGTCGCTCAGGTGAAAAACACGCACTAGCTCAAAAACACTGGCCAGGTCGCTCTTATATAGCAGGCTGGTGACTCAATGAATGCTTCTAGACCCGTCCAGGATTCACGGCTTCTCGAGATTTCCATCACTGGCTGGGTCACGAATATTCTGGACCATCCCTTTGTCTTCGCAGCCCGTTGCGTAAGGCGCAGGTAATACACTGAGGCAGAGCACGGCATGGGGCAGCTGTCACTCACGCGGCGAGGCGACGAAACAAACTCACGGCCGTAACATTATATTTCAGGAACGGCTTGTTGCAGCTTATTTCAAAAACTAGAGACAATGCAGTCATCAGCCCTGCACTCTTTGTTGAGTGTGAATATAATCTGGCAATTCAATTTCTGCTCAAGTGTGTAACACCCGGTATTTGAGGCTGGAGTAAATTCCAAAATCATTTTCTAGAGAGAGAACGGAGATATTCTCAGGAAGAATGACATTCGTGATGGAACATAAACAGTCGTATGCAACTCGCCTATAATGGTATTTAAGACACTCGTATGGAAATTATAAAACTCGCATACGCTCGTTTTATAAACATACTCGTGTCTTAATTATTATCATTATAGGCTCGTTGCATAATGTACTATTTTGATATTGTGTCTGGGAGGTATGATTTTTCTCTCTCAAAACTCTAGGAAGATGGGAATCGAACGCAGCTCTTTTCAGTTTTGCCTCACGAGGCTGAGTGTACCTCGTTCCTACACTTGGACCAGAATTAAATATCTTTGCAGAGTCGGGGCTTGGCGACAGACAAGTTGACTTTTAAAAAGTAATGTACCCCACCCTGCCTTGCATAAATCGCTTGTTGAATGATTGGTCATCAGCCTGACTACCCAGCAATACTAAAGAAAGGAACACCCTTAACGTTTTACTTACATTATTGTTTTTGTTGTTGTTGTTGTTGTTGTTGACTCATTGAGGGGCTTTGCAGCATCGTGGTCATGTAGTACCATTTACTTAGGTGTAATTTGTCTGATAACCTGTGTTACTGTGATGGCTGTGTTAAGTGTGTGTAGTTGTATTTATATCAGTGGTGATTATGGTGCCACGCAGTCACTCGGAACACGAGACGAAGAGGAACCATCTGACTGAACTCGAGGAATGAGACGGAAGTACAGGGAAAAGAGATGTACCTCCGCCCGTAGCGAGTTTCACATCCCGCTTTCTAGATCGAGCAATATGAATACGAACGTGACTTGGCTCAAGTAAACCAATAATAGCGCTCCGTCCTCCCTTCTCTCCTGGCCCACATTCGACGACTGACAACATACATAACGTACAATTTATACACAGAGTTTCAATTAATGGCTTATTATTATTATTATTTATTTATTTATTTATTGAATATCCGAACAGTGTAAACCCTATTGTACATGAGTATATTGGGGTTATAGTTTTGATCGGTTAATTATTATTGGTCCTTAATATAAAATTATGAAACTAGATTATTGTAGATGTAGTGAATGATCTTAAGGAACTGATTGTAAGAGCAGGATTTCTTAAACAGGTGGAATAATGGTTTTGAAAGTTCCATATTACAATTGTTCAGGTGTCACTCAAGATCGAATCTTGTCCTGCCAAACATGGCACAGTCGAACAGTAAATGGTCCTCTGTTTGAGAAGAGCCACACAAGCACAAGTAATCACCTGCAATATTCATTTTAAAACGTTCGAAGTAGCACTTAAACTTTACATGACCAGAGAGAAACTGCGTAAGGATGAATTCGGGCACTAATGTGTTGCACTGGAGTCGGCTATGTCGGGGGGAAATAATTATCTTGTGACAGAACCTTTTGTACTGGATGCCCAGAGGTTGTTCCACTGTCTTATTAGATGTTTTTTGATTTGGGCTTTGGCATAACTTAGTGGTGGTTTATTGTATATCATTTCTATGTTGGATGAGAAGGCTGCTTTTGCGAGGATGTCTGCCTTTTCATTTCCATTTCCTCGGATCCAGGACATATGGGCACTGCTGTGCTTCAACGTTCTTCATAGTAGTCACCGACACAACGGGAAGCCTTAATTTTGCCCTGAAGTGGTTTTTCAACGCACCAGTAAAATTACTTTAAACATATTTTAATATTCCCAATAATTCATACCAATAGCACATGTAAGGTTATCAGAAAGTAGGCGTAGTTGTGATTATAAATTCACACATGATTAAATAAAACTAATGTTTCTGCACATTCACATAGGTCGCATTATATCCCCATTTTGGGCTTCATCTTTAATACATACAATTTGCATCAATATTCAGGTATTAATATCAGATCGATATAACGCTCCCTTGTTGATTTATGCCATGATCACACCTATTATATTACAATCAAATGTGTCTATTAAACTCAAAATAATACCGATTTACTCTGTACTAAATATATACCCCAGTTACGTAGCTTCTAACTAGGCTACCTGGTTTATAGTTTTAATATGCAAACATTTTGCAAAAAAAAAGTCAAAATGGACTGCCAACAATTAAAATATAATATAGAAACAATAACAACAATATTTTTGGGTACTGTATGTGGATTTTTTTATCTGCTTAGCCGCCCTCTGAATAAAGAGAGCTGCATGAGGATTTGCATCATAGGGCACCAGGTCCCCTATTTTCTAAGACATTATGTATAATGCCTTCCTGCCTGAGATTAGTGGCCTGTAGATGAGCAATAAATTCAATTCAATTCAATTCAGTAACAATGTCAGATGTTTTAACGTCTCTTTTAAAGTACTAATGCGGGGTGACGAATGTACATTTTAGTGATCATGATAATAGTCGTTTTAAGGAGTCAATCATCTAGGTTATATTATAAGATATATCTGATAGAATAATTTATTTTTTATGTTCGAAATCCAAATAGGTAGGCTACTCTTAATTTTAATCAATTGTATTACAGATATCGAACCTATTCTGTCACTCTTCAGCTTCTTTTTCCGTAACGAACTGTACCAAATTGTAAAGAGATGCTTAAAAAAATGCTGTGATTGTAGGGAAATACGAAACCATAACTTATAATCTCACCACAATGAGATCTAACCTCAGTAAACCTACTGACACGTAACTCTCGGATTAAGTTAATTCCAACGCCTACCAATCGTGATAGCATTCGGTACCAGATTCTTTGGGACACGAGAACACCTAAACCAACTAAGCCAAGCAGTGTCCCCTTCAAAAGCGATTTATCGCGGCTTTTTACTATACAGTATAAGAAAAACAACTTTCGGATACAAGCGGACATCAATAAACAAGCCAAAAGATGTAGCCCTGACCCGCACAAGTATGCCATATCCCTGAGATTGTCTCAAATGGCAAGTGGACGGTGAATTTACACCCCATCACTCCACCTGACAGATGAGGTTAGTTATAATCAAGTCAGCAATGAGTCACTAGAAAGGAAATCCTTCGGCTTCTGGTCAAGTCGCAACATCACCATAAAGGTGCCCTCACATATCCCGTTACGGCAGCCAGAGACCACAGTGCATTCCCTAACATGGACAAACCAACCCTGCGATAGGTTAGCGTGGGCGACTTATTGAGGCCGAACACACTCACATTTAAATGTGTCAGATAGAGATAGACGCTTATCATGACATTTGTAACAATGGTGACCTAATGCTAGTGCGATAATACAAAGTGGGCTTAACACTCAATGCGATTATGCTGGAATACTATAGAAATACTGTAGTTCAGGCACCTGCATAAAAGTCAGGCGTTTTCAACCTGGTGTTATAGTTTTGATCCGCAATCCCACTCTTACAAAACTTAGTCATAATGGAGGGATGGCGAAATGTTGGCAAAAAATATTACTGGACGCAGAAGAAATCGCCAATTCATACCTACGGAAAATAGGAAGGATGCAATAGTTTGAATCATAATTAATTGGTATTTGATCACCCACCAGCAACTTCTTGAAATGTTACAGACATCGTTTACAGGTAGTACCGTCAAGGATGTTTATACCTAGGCCCAAAATATTCGACTTATGTATCCAGTGACCAACTCCGCCTACATCACTGAGCGAACGCGATGGTAATAATGTTTCAGTCAATATAAAACTATTATCAACACATATACTCTTCTCTGAAGTCTTAACTGGACACGACTCGAAAGTTTGATAATGGCCGAAGCTGGGGTGATAGGCTCACTCGCTAGCTCGTAAACTCGCTCCGAAGCTAGTATTTTAAATTTCCACTGAATGGAGATTGTTGGAAGAAATGAAAACGTAAACCACTTCTAGTGGGCAATGCATTGAAAATGGAGACTTTTTAGTAGAACTTTTCATGCTGAACAATTTTTACACTCATAATATTGTTTAGATCGTCACCCTCTTGGATTACCGACGATGCTTAAAATGAGCACGGACGGCAGGGTTTTCTTCGATTTGAATCACTGAAATCGTTACTGCTCGGCTTCCTTTGGTCATAAATGATTCTTTTTCTACAGAAACCTTCCTCGAGATATCCTTTACACAATGGTAAAAACCGCATCAAAATCCATCCAGTTGTTCTCGAGATTACCCGTTACATCCCAGAATCGGGGACTTTGTTTTATATGTAGTAGCAACCCGCTCCGGCTTCGCCCGGTATCTTAAACGGTTTACCCAGCGTAAGCTTAAAAGGAGTTTTTTTTTTCTTTCAATGAAGTACAACCTATATCCGTTTTCCGTCTCGGCATGATGGATTAAAATCACTGACTGGACTATTAATTATATTATCATGGAGACAGCATGTGCAACGAATTCTTGTCAGGCGTTTTATGAATGACGAGGTGCATGAAACACAAATCCCCCTTCCGTCCAATCTAAACTTGACTGTGTATTCTGCGGAACGAAGGCTGAAACTGGGGTGATAGGCTCACTCGCTAGCTAGCTCATGAACTGTCCCCGAAGCTAGTAATTGAATGGAGATTGTTGGAAGAAATGAAAACGTAAAATCACTTATAGTGGGCGATGTAGCCTATTAAAGATAGAGATATGGTGTCACGGACTTTCTGGTAGAACTTTTCATGCTGATCAATTCCTACACTCGTAGTGTGTAGATATATTTAACGGTTTACCCAGCGTAATCTTAAAAGGCGCACGGACGGTACGTTTATGTTCAACTCGATTCACTGAAATCGTTACTGCTCGGCTTCCTTTTGTCATAAATAAATTATTTTCTACAGAAACCTTCCTCGAGAAATCCTTTACAGAGAGGTGAAAACCGCATCAAAATCCACCGAGTGGTTCTCGAGATTACCCGATACATCCAGGAATCGGGGACTTTGCTTTAGGCCTATACTATGTAGAGATAATGACCGATATTGAATTAAATATGATTAATTTCGTATCAATACATATTTAATCACTTATTAATGCATATTTTGCCGCTCAAATTAGAATGTTGTCAGTTGATATTTGTGGCCTAATTAAAATTGTCACACAGCAAACAAGGTTAAGTAGCGACAATATTTAAATCACGTTGACAAGAAAAACTAGTTCAAGACACTTAAATGTTAGATTAATGCAAGCCGTTGTTGACTTTCACTAACAACCAAGCCATTCCTAAAGCCAACGTTAGAACGAACTTTATCCTCCCAAACTGCACATTAAAACGAGCTATTACGAGACCTGAATACCCAGAAGCAGCTACCACAAAGCTTGCTGCACGACAAATTGAACTTCTAAGTCAACCAATTATACAAAATAATCCCCGAACACAAATCACGAAGCATCATTAGCGTTAAACACAGCTTATCAAAGGAACCTCTCGTATAATTAATGAGAGGATTCTCTACCTGTTCACATCGGAATATTAACAAAACTGGGCGAAATCTGTAGCGAGTTAAAAGCAATAAAACACGGAACCGTTACAGAACCATCGTAATCATTTCATGAAGAAGCCTAAATACAAATGCATAGCCAGATTAACGGTTAACTACGCTGTTGTAGAGGGGAACAGAATTGAAGGAAAATAAGTAGAAATGTTATCAAATTACAAAGAGGGGAATTATCTGTTATGTTATTTCTTATTATTCCCTGCTTATAACCGTTGTAGATTCATTTTGGGGCGTTGCAGCACCGTGGTCGTCTAGTCTCGTGTGTGTGGAATCTGTCCGGTAACACGTGCCATCGTGATGGTTGCACTAGTGTGTGTATTTGTTGTGGAGGCGAGGACTTGGAAGGAGGCGTCCGTGGCCTTAAATTAGGAACAATCGCGGCATTTGCCTGCAGTAAAAGTGAGGAAAAACACGAGAATCCATTCCAGAATGACTGAAGTGGTAATCCAGCCCATATATTCTCAGTTTTGTCTAATGAGGTTAAGTGCACCCTTTTTCACCCCAAACCCAGAATTTAATTTCTTGACAAACCCGGGAATCAAACCCAGGTCCTCTGGATCCAGAGTCTCAGTACGTTCTTGGTGATATATGCTTTTAATTTACCACTTCCTTAAATTCTCTTTTCTTGCAATTGTTATAGTCCTCTTTTGGTGACCACTTTCAATGCCTAGATTTACATGTAATCAGACTGACTGCGTCACCCCCATTGAAGAACACGTGCTTCTTCTGGCCGCCTGAAGCCAGCAACCGTAACGACCACCACCGGTTCGCTCTGGTATGTTCGGACCATTATTATCCTCCGTAGCTTCTGACGTACTGCGCCTTGGGGGTAAAATGTGACCCCAACATACCAAATGAGTTGTCAGTTTCCACAAATTTGATTATATTCACTAGTAGAATGATAACATTTCATTGTTATCTAAAACTCAGTGGAAGAAACAACTTATAAAAAGTTTCAGATGAAAATGAACTACTGTATTAGCTGAATACACTTTGCGAAGGAAGAACTTTCCCCTTTTAGTGTTTGTGTTTAAAAATTGTATTTGAAGTAACGTATTTTGAACTCTTATCTCCTTACCAAATGTGTCACACTTTTGTTACCAACTGGGAGTTAAATACGACCCAATAAGGAGTGTGTTCATTCAGCCTGGTCATCAACAATGGCCAGTTTGAAAACAGTGAACAAATATACATTTCCCAATGCCTTGGCTCCATCCCGCACACAGAGCCAGTGATACCCACCCGTGGGATTTGTCCCGAATTGTGGGACATTCCGACAAATATTTTTAGGAAAGAGTAAAAGGGATATTTTTTTGTGTGCAAAAAGTGAGGTAAATTTGGGATATTTGGCCGATGTCATATATCACCAGCTGAGCGGCCATTAATACATAAAAGCTTCGTTTCCACATCAAAAGTGCACAATAGGTACGATTCATACATGCCGATGGAATAAAAATAAACCTTATCGCCAACTGCCGCTTGTGCGATAACAGACAGTTTCGGAGATCTTATGTTTTGTGTTTTTGTGAAATTTTCATTTAAAAAAATTGAAGACTTAGGCCTATACAGGGAAAGATAAACATCTCAATCTATAAATTAATAAAAACGTGTATTATGTGACTGTCTTAAGTGTATGAATAGTACATTATGCAACGAGCCTATAATGGCTATAATTAAGACACGAGTATCTTTATAAAACGAGCGTATGCGAGTTTTATAATTTCCATACGAGTGTCTTAATTGCCATTATAGGCGAGTTGCAGACGACTGTTTATGTTCGACGATAATTATATGCGTGGTCAAGGCACTCCGGAAGCAGAGACCATTCACTTTGCTTGACAACACAGAAATATGTTGGATTTTGAGCGCATGCGCGAAGGTATCCTTATCTAATTGGCCACACAACTGTTTCTTGAGTTCTGATTGGTGGGAGAAACTGTTTCATAATGAAAAATAGTGTTATAATGAGCCTCATTATGATACAGTTTTCCGACACATTATGTTTACATTTCGACATCGTCGAACATAAAATAGTTTATGTTCGACGATGTCGAAATGTAAATATTATAGGTCAGAAAACTGTATCATAATGAGGCTCATTATAACACTATTTTTAGCCTACTTTTCACATTTTGCAAAAATGAGGAAAAAGTAGACTTATGAGATCAGGAAAATGTGTGTGTGTCTGTCTGTCTGTCTGTCCTTCTGTCTGTCTGTCTGTCTGTGTGTGTGTGTGTGTGTGTGTGTGTGTGTGTGTGTGTGTGTGTGTGTGTGTGTGTCCTATGAACTCCTAAACGGCTGCAGCAATCGAAACGAAATTTGGTAGGAGTAAAGATCTATACCTGAATATCTCACGGCCATTTTTGAAAATGATGTCAGTGCTAACAACTGCTGAAAAATCGCAATTGAAATTTGAGCTCCATGTTGGATATCTTGGAAGGTATGAATGAGAGCTATTTCAAAATTGGCACACGTATAGATAATAATATTTCAGTTTAATTTCCATGAGGCCATGCATGGCAGTATTGCCAAAATGATTCTAAGCCTGCTGATAGGTCTAATTTTAAATGCATATAACTTCCATACTATCAATTGGATTTCAACCAAATTTTGTATGTAATATGTGTACATAAACAGATATGACTGAGCGCATTCGTAAGAGCCACCAGGGCTGCCAACTGTCAATAAATGTTATCTCTATTATTTTATCCAAATACCAATATATCAGAAAGTATGCAAGCCGACAGCTTTAAACTATGCACACATATAGTACCTGGCATTCTAGATTAATTTGGAGTAACTTATGTACATCAGTGCTACCAACATGATTCTAAGACTGCTGATAGGACCAATTTTTAAATACCCGTACATGTAACTTCTATAATATCAATGGGATTTCAACCAAATTTCCTATGTGCTATGTGTACCATAACAGATATGGCTATGCTTATTCTTAAGAGCAACCAGGGCTGCCAACTGTTAATAAATGCTGTCTCTATTTTTTTACCCAAATATTAATATATCAGAAAGTATGTAAGCCAACAGCTTTAAACTTTGCACAAGTATAGTACCTAACATTCTAGATTAATTATGAGAAACTAATATACGTCAGTGCTGCCAACATGAATCTAAGCCTGTTGATAAGGCCAATTTTAAAATACATGTAACTTCTATACTAACAAATGGATTTCATCCAAAATTGGCACAGCAAGAGATCATAATATTTCAGATTATTTCTGACCAACGCATGCGTGACATTGTTGCCAACATGATTTTACGCGCGCTGATAGATCCAATGTCTAACTGCATGTAACGTCCATGCTATCCATTGGACTTCAACCAAATATTGTATTCTGTATCTTAAGAGATGGAACTAACAATATATTCAGTCACCAGGGCTGCCAACTGTAGTGTTCTATTAGGCGACAGGTATATTTCGAACTAATTATAAATTTCGATATTACCAACTTAATTTCGCTATTTTTCTAGATAGGTCTATATAGATTGGCATGAATCTTAAATTTTAAGAAAAGTAGGCTCTTTAGTTCGTCACGGAACTTCTTGTTCATTATGAAACAGTTTCTCCCACCAACCAGCGCTCAAGGAACAGTTGTTGACGTCCGAAACGGGGGAAGAGCTTACGGTCAGCTGATTCCAATATGGCGGCGAGATAGTGACGAGAAGTAAGCAAGACAGTGATAGGGTGTGCGTTTGTTATGGCTTCTAATTTATGATGGCAAAATACTACATATTTTCTTTCATTGATAGAAATATTTTTATAATCAATTTAAATGCAGTACTTAATTACTACCAGTTAAAAATATTACCCACCTGTAGATAGTTAATTTACTGTCTGTTGTTACATATATGAAGCCTGTACTTGGGAGCCTAGCGGTATCGATGTTTTTATTAATTTCACAATTATATATCTCACATAACACAAAGGACGACTCCCCGATAATAAATTGAATCCAGCAACCCTGAATTTGCATGAATGTTTTGGGTTCAAAGAAGCGTTACTTGGGATGCTCAAATCATACTTCAATATTGCTAATATTGACCTACATACTTGCTGTTCAAAGGCAAGAATATAAATTTATTAATCTCTTGCCACAGGCAAGTTAAAATGGAGGCATCCTCTTTATCAATATATTTAATTAAATATTTAAAATACAGATATTTAACAAAGAGGGGATCTCCATTTGAACTTGTCATAAGCAAACTGAACAGATCAAAAACTACACTTTAAGCCAAATCAAATTCACTCCTCAGCTCGACATAAACCATAATACCAATTAAAACCTATACAAAACATACTTTCCTTACAGTTGTACAACTTTCAAACCAACTATTCGCACTCAAAACTGAAAAACCCTGAAATGGGAACTAATTAAAGTCAGAATAGCCTAGGCCGATCAGGTCTCCTGCTACATTACCGCATATGTATATTTAACATCAATATAACTTTTAAATTACGGCTAAGTGACCTATCTGCCTGAGTAGTATAGGTGTTACCGGCCTGCCTGGGATGATGGGTCACCAAACCGGTACTTAAAACTAAGATTTTACACATTAATTAACTAAATTCAACAGTAAGGAGATCATAGACAAAAACACAATTTAAACCAAATCATACTTCAATATTACATACTTGCTGTTCAAAGGCAAGAATATAAATTCTCCGGCAAATTAAGGCTAGGAACAGCATTTTTCTTAAGTTTTCTAACCATTCGACTATTGTCAATAGGAAGAACCCCTAAAATAAGTTTACGAAGAGCGGATTACATTCGGTTCTATGTACGGCACAGAAGTATTAGGCTACAAGTTTATCAGTATTTTTGATGGAGCTAAATCCTTGTGAATACAAATTAGAGACAATAACAATCAATAATCAACAGTACCGGTGCTTACGCTGTGGAAAGAAGTCGTCTTCACAAAAATGCAGACTGCACAGTCATGTAACGTGTAACACGTTTTCCAATTGACAGCGCCGTAGCCCATCTTTCTCTCTGAACTTTTTGTACAGGAAAGTAGTGAAGAGATTTCGTACCCATTTTATACGAATTGCAACCTTATACAGAGCAGTACCTCCTCGAATTTGACAAATTCCTTTCTGTTTCCATCACGACATCAATGCTTCACCATGAAAATAAACCTCGCCAGTCACAATGTTACAGCTTCAACATTCTACCGCGTGGCTGCGCCATCCAACTTTTCTGACGTCCTTCCACGGCCTTCTATTTTAATTTTTACTGCGTGGCTTCTAGTGTCATACTGGGGTATTCCAGGAGGCCATGGTATTCTCTGCGTCCCATGTGCTCTGTTCAGTACATACAACTGGCGAAATCTCGACAGATATTTATGAATATTTATGTTCGAACATAAAATAGTTAGCCTATAATTATCGTCGAACATAAACAGTCGTATGTAACTCGCCTATAATGGTAATTAAGACACTCGTATGGACATTATAAAACGAGCGAGCATACTCGCGTCTTAATTATTCCCATTATAGGCTCGTAGCATAATGTACTATTACAAGACAGTTTTGTGTTTCGTTAACATCAATTTTAGCGCATATGGTACTGCAATTAGAAACACATTATCGGGATTCTAGACTGAGCACATTTTTTATTCATTACCGGTATACGTTTTGAACAAAAATTTTACGGGGGATATTTTCTAGTGAAAAGGGACATTCTGAATGGGAAGATGGGATTTTCTGGTTTGAGAGGTTGGCAACTCTGCGCGGAGCTAGCGGCGTTAGCGCCAGTAGCTCAGGACTATAGTTCGAGTTGCCGCGCAAGTGAGAGTACTAGATGATCTCTAGATTGAGGCCAGTGTAAGATGGGCGATAGAGCTCAGATTAATGCTATGCAAATCCTTGTCTTTTGTGATGATAAACATGCAGAGGACACTGTCTAAACTAAATGGGCGTCAACGCTGAAGACATAATGTGTGTGACGAAATACCAACAATGGAAGGTGATAAGTCATTTCAACAACAGTTGCTCACGAAATTAACACACACAATGGACAAAAGGACAGTAAAACGGGCATTAAAGAAATTCATAAATCTACGCCTCAGATTTCTATTTCTGACAAAAGCTCAGTGATGAACGTCTGTAGCGGCTAAAAAAGGATTAAACATGCACTGGCACTGATATATATCACGCGGTAAGAAGGGGCCTCATTAGCTTGAAAGGAGCCATCCTTCAGTTACTCAGTGATCATCATCTGTAATTATTGTTGGTGGTATCCATCTACTGAAGCACGAGACATGATTATCATAAGCCGGCAAAAGAAAGACTACGGAACGATCTAGCTGTTCGATTTGAAAAACATCCCCGTGCCTCATGCTCACGTCATAAACAGTCACGTAAAACTAAAAGTTCCCTTCCTTCCTTGAAAATCAACGGAGCCAATCACACAAGGTTCACAATGAGAAGAGCCTATTTTCGACCCAATATACTCATCATGTAAGCACACTATTGTTACTAAGCGACATATGGCAACGATGCAAAGCGAGGCGACGGTAGAGCGATGTAAACACAGTGACAATCAGTTTGCTCTGATCGTATGTGTAACAACATAACCTCTTATTACTCTCCAGTGCTTTCGCTCTCAAGAACCTACCAAGAACAGCAACAAATGCCCTTGAAGCGTGTGACAAATGTTTTTTTTATTCCTAACTTTTATACCTTTATCAAACTTTTGGCAATTTTGCCTGTCTGTAACTACCGACGAACGGAGTTTGAGTTTGAGTTGGTTCAAAACATACCGGTACTTAAGAAATTTTATTTCTGAAAACAGACTCAACGGTCTAGTATTGTTATCTATTCAGAGACATACATTACTGACGAAGTTATGTAAACCGATTTGGTGAAGCTTCAAGATACCTCGACTTTATAGTGTAAGTTGTTAATCAAAACATTAATGTTCATTCTTTCCACTAAATACTATCAAGATGATTGTATTAATAAAAAGTAACATAAAATGGTCCTAGTTGTGTTTGACATTAACCAAATCATAAAACATCATTTAAAAATGGTTGAAAAAGGGATGCCAGATAGCCATAAAACTCATTATTTTGCACCAAATTATACAAAAGTTTCCCGGGGAGAAATCCCAGACCCCCTTTTCCTTAGGCGCTATTCCATGCCCCCAAAATAAAACTCTATATAGCCTACGTTCCTGACTTTTCTTGCTGTTGGGTTGAATCAGGTTCGTACTCGTATTTTTAATAGCCGCCATTGGGGGACAAGTGTTAAGTTTATATTTTAGAAACGTATTTAAGGTTACGCAGACTGTACTAGGCAGGTAGTATGTTCAAATGAGGAGGCGCATGAATGTTAATTTACAGTAGAAGGGATATACGAAAGGTAGGGATGGAGGGGAGGAGCGAGCGAACATCGTAGAGAAGGGAGCCAGCCAGTCGGTAATGCAAGACCTTGCGACATTGTGAGATTAAAGTGGGGATCTACTTTAGAAAGGAAGGGATATGGAGTGCACATTTCATAAAATGAATATAGAACTACTACAACCAGTGCACATTAGCATCCTCCATTAATATCACCAATTTCAACTAAATACACACAACATTACAGAAAAGTTTCTTGGATATGTCAATAGTCTCCGGAATGGCCCATTAATTAACTAATGGTTAATGAAGCAAATCATCAAAGGGAATAAACATTGTATGCTAAAGAATGAATCTACTTTCTAGAATAAACGAAACGGAGGCTAATGGTCAAGTTGTCCTACAGCCTACAATGAGTCAACAAAGGACGAATATGGCGCGATCCACTGCGCAAGAACTTTGAAGTAACCTTACAACACTCATGAGGAGGCGGACCGTTTACAAATGACATAATTGAACACCATTACAATTCCATGAAGGTTCACGAAGCTTACGAAACAGAACATAAATTCATTGAAAGTCAAATAATGTGACAAGATAGTTTTCTGAAATTGCTCTTATAAGAGTCGTTAAACTTAAGCAACGTTTACCCATTTACTATCTCAACATAAGGGGAAGTTTAAGGTCATCTAACCCAGGGGTTCACAAACTTTTTCGGTCACGCCCCCCTTCCGAAACATGAAATATCTTCTTCTTCTTATGACGCCGCCTCCCTCTAAAGGTTGGCGATCCAATTGATTATCATTACACGCGAAACGGCAGCACGGAAGATTTCTATCGACGTATGTCCATACCACCGCCGCAAGTCTTTCATCCAGGAATTTCTTCATCTTCCCACAGATCCTTTCCCATCAATCTTCCCTTGAATGATCAGTCGGAATTGGTTCAACAACCTGTGACATTGTGATGTATCTACTAGTGTATTTGTATTTGGGGCTACGAATTAGTTATAAGACGGCCGTGGCCTTACTTTAGGTACCATCCAGGCATTTGCCCGGAGTAGTAGTGGGGAACCACGGATAAACACTTTTACGATGGTTGAGATGGGAATCGAAATTCAAAATACAATAATAGAATCCTTAAAAATACATTGTGTTTCAAAATAAAATTGAAATACTGAACACTTTATGTTAATGCTTGCAAACCATTTATTTGAAAAATCTTAATGGAATGGAAATCTTCTTCGCTGGTAGTATTAGGAATTTTCAGATTTATTTTAAAATACGACATTGTATTATGTATTTTCAAGGATTCCGTTATTGTATTTCGAATTTTGTATCGAAAATACATTTTATGTTCGACCCTGGCGAAATGTAAATATTATGTCAGAAAACTGTACTATAATGAGGCTCATTAGAGTACATGTTTTCATTATGATACAGTTTCTCCCACCAATCAAAGCTCAAGAAACAGCTGTGACCAATTAGGTGAGGATAACATCGCACCTGCACTCACTTCCATGGCCCTCTATTTTAAATTTCACTGCGTGGCGAGTGTCATAGAGAGGCATTCCAGGAGGCCATGGTCAAATACAAGGTATTCTCTGCGTCCCATGCGCTCTGTTCAGTACATAAAACTGGTGACATCTCGACAGATATTTATGAATATTTATGTTCGAACATAAAATAGTTGTACTTATCGTCGAACATAAACAGTCGTATGCAACTCGCCTGTAATGGTAATTAAGTCACTCGTATGTAAATTATAAAACTCGTGTCTTAATTATTGCCATTATAGGCTCGTTGCATAGTGTACTGTTGTGAGTATTTTGCCCTACTCTGTCATTTACCATACACTAATATACGAATGCGAGAAACTTATATCCCGATGGGTGTACTGTAGGCTCTGCTGCTTTATGTTGTTGCAACAGATCTTACCGACGATAGTAAATACTGCTACAGCAAGTTAATACAGCGTAACTCATCCCCCTACTCCTCATACAATACAATTAAGCACTTTCGAACAACCGTTTTATTGGACTCATTAAGCGAATTATATTGCAGGGAGACCGTACGTCACGAATCGTCTCAACCCGTTTGATCTCTTATTAAACGCAATTTAGCGGGTGCAAGAATCATCACTTTTAAGTAGAACACGACACGGATATCCTATTTAATGGGCTCAAAACTGGCGGCAATAGAAAACCATTTGCATGTAAAATGTGCCATTCAGCCACTTGAGTCGAATACGCTAATTCAATTGTCCTATCGGTGAGCTCATATCCTTTGTCAAGGAGATTCCCTTCACTGGCGCAGGTATCTGCTAGTAGTCTGATAAAATAGCGAATTCATCTTTCCACACAGCCCCTATCATGAATCAACGCGCTAGAACTGGTGTGACACCCCCTCTCGACATATCAACTAAATTTAATAATAACGTTCCGGGTTTGACGTCTATTTAACTGATGTGGCTTTAGAGACGTAGGATCGCCTGAACTCACCCAGATGGGTTCTTTAACGTGCCAGAATATCCGCATGAGGTTGTCGCATTTGAACAGTCTTAAATGATATCTGAGAGGGCCGGGGTTAAAACAGGATTTTTGAGCTTATAAAATTATTATTATTATTATTATTATCATCTTGCATCAGGAGTTGGCTGATAAGTTTCAGCTTCCAAGAGGAAAGAAAGCTCCGTATTACCAATATCAGCCAGAATGTGTTCTTGAAAACAATGAATATAAGTTGTATTGGGACCGAACTATTCTGACTGATCTATCAGTATCACACAACAGGCCGGATCTGGTAGTTATCAGTAAGAATTTAAGTAAACAACCTTGATTGATGTTGCGATCCCAAACAAGAATCTCCAATCTAGAAAATATCAGCATATATAGTGAGTTTGTCGGCCCTATCAAAAGGCAATGTTTTTAGTACCTTAACTAAACTTTGGTTCCCTGAAGCCCGTATAGTTATGTTGTGATGTGCCAGCAATGTGTCATAATGTATGTACTTATATAATAATAATAATAATAATAATAATAATAATAATAATAACCCTATGGCCTCAGTTCGATGGCATAGATCTTTTGACTTGGAGGCTATCTACTGCCCACTTCTGTTTAACGAGGTCATCTAGCAGTGAACGCCAAAACTCCACTGCGCGACTTCGGGCTGAGATTTAATTGTTTTATTTTCTTGCAATCACTAGATATAATGAGATATATTTACTGACATCGTAGGATTCGGAGTACCATGGAGTTCTGCTACCTTTCAAAATTCCGAATTCCTCGGACCCGCGATCTGGAGATGATGAGGCGAACACACAACCACTGACCCACAGAGGATACTTTGACTTCGAAACCGACATTCTACAGAGATACCAAGCCATGGAAACCACTCCTTGAGACTAACATTACCCTCTTATTACTGGAAAAGTAGTATAAACTGATTGAATTTAAAGCGTTGCCTCTATTTTACCAATCTGCAAGCTATTTACTAAATTGTTCCCATGTTAGTTTGCTTCGTTTAGACAATAATAATGTTATTTGTTGTACGTCCCTTTTAACTACTCTGGCCTTTAGAGACGCCGGAATTTTGCCCCGAAGGGGATCTTTAACGTGCCGGTAAATCTACTGACACGGCTCCCTCGCATTTTCACACTATCAAATACCAGCTGACTGCACCAGAATTCGATCTTGCAACCTTGGGCACAGCAGGCGAGAATGTTACCGCTGAGTCACACAGCCTGTTCTTCGTTTAGACATAAGGCAAAAGAGTACATACGTTTAAAATAATTTCTCGGCCAAAAAAACAGCAGCAATTATTTTCTGCGATTATTGTAGGAAGAACTAACTGTATACGAAGCAGAGCTGATGGATATTCACGATACGACACTCCCTTCTTCCTGGCCAACTCCCTGCAAGAAGTTCTAATTAGTAAGTTACACATGCCTACAACTGCCACGCCCGATAAGATACAGACCCTCACCTTTCACACTGATGAATTTTCACTTACTATGATTGCCCTCTTGTATGCGCCCCCTAATGAACTGAGGGCAAGGAGAGGGTGTGTGCTCCAGGGGTCTTGACAGCTTTTTATATAAAGGCTGGACTAGAACTTGAAACATATTTGGCCGCATGCAAGTTTTCGAAGTTATGTAACATATTTTGAAGCAAAACAATACGGTTTAATGGATCAAATTATTAGTTAGTTATTGTTGTTTTTTTTAGGGGCGGAATACATTATTATTTGATTACTTAAACAACAATATAAGGTACGGTACTTTTATTTATTTACTTGGTTTACTCTCACATTCGTTTTGTTTCGTATTTTTTTTTATTTTTATTTTATTTTTTTAGCGTATGGCTTTTAGTGCCGGGAGTGTCCGAGGACATGTTCGGCTCGCCAGGTTTGTAGCTGCTTCGAGACGGACACCCAATGGGTGAGCTACAAGTACCGTTGGGGAGGAAATTTGGAAGGTGAGGACGAGGAGTTGGAAGGTAGCGGCTGTGGCCTATAGTTAGGGACCAACCCCGGCATTTGCCTGGAAGGAAGATGGGAAACCACAGAAGACCATCTTCAAGGTTGCCGGCGGGGGGATTCGAACCTCCTCGCCTCCCGGATGTGAGCGACTGCCAGCAGTCATGCCGTAACCACCACGGCTAACTCACCCGGTTGTTTCGTAATGAAACAGAATAACTTAATATTTAACATCCGTAGACATGTTTAATTTAATTATTCCATCAAATGGATGCCAACAAGAATCTCATTTTTGTGAAATATACGCAAAATTTCACAAATGCAGCATCTTTCTAAATACTTGGTTGGTTCCTTAGTTTGGGGGATGCGACAACGCGGTCATGGAGCCCCGTGTACTTTGGGTGTGAGTAGAATCAGTCTGATAACTGGTGTTAATTGTGATGGCTGTATTAGTGTGTGTTATCTGTGTATAATTCAAGTAAGGACTCCAGACGATAATTTCAAGTGGTTCCTACTTTCGCTACCAAATGCTACCGTCCACGACACTTAGCTGTGAACTTAGCTACTACTAGATGCCATCGCAACCAGAGCTCGGAGACGAACGTTGGCAAAGAACATTAATCGAACCTAAATGCCATAAATCTATGACATGAGTCCGCCGGCTTTACTTCCCGTCCAAAGGAAGGCATACTGAGGGATTTTTAACGCCCTTAAAATATCCGACGACTTCGGTCGGGTTTGAACCGGCGACCATGGGCATAGAGGCTCAGCATGCTACCAACTACGGTACGCTACCGAAAATGCAATGTATTATTTGTCCAAAATGAATTTTGTTGACAAATATGGAGCCTTATAAAATTCGATAGCGGTTTCTGTGGCGTAGTCGGTAGCATGCTGAACTGCTATGCCCAAGATCGTGGGTTCAAACCCGGCCGAAGTCGTCGGATTTTTAAGAGCGTTAAAATCCTTCGGTATGCCTTCCTTCGGAGGGCAAAGAAAGCCAGCGGGCCCATGTCATAGATTTATGGCATGTACAAGAACCTACCACTACAATTGGTAGTTTGTAGCCACATTTGTAGGTTATATTTGGTTAGAGAAACTTTCAAGTTCCAACGTTCATCGCCAGGTGTCAGTGACAGCGGCCTCTGGTAGCCAAAGTTGAAACTACTTGAAATTGAACTTGTTGGGGGAGCCTACGGGCGTTTAACCCTACTATGACTATTGGCTGCAATTCATATATAATTATAAAATTCGATTCACATACTTTGAGTACAACCCAATTCCGAGTGTCCAGCAGTAAGTTACCCTAATAGAAAGCAAAATTAGGCGAAAAGTTACTGACTAAAGAAGAAACACTAACACTATAGTAGCAAGTTCTCGTCGAAGAAATTGAGCGACATTTCTGTATCTTAATATCAACTGTTGCCAAATATTAAAAGAACACATTTTGTGCCCAATTCCTCTAAATAACTGAATTAATCGTGATCGGTATTGAATTGAAGCAAACGAAGCATATTTATGTATTTCATTAATATCCGATATATTAAGCAAAATTTCAAGTGGGGTCGAATTTAGACGCAAATGTAGTTATTTATTTAGCGCATGGCTTTTAGTGCCGGGAGTGTCCGAGGACATGTTCGGCTAGCCAGAGGCTGTAGCTGCTTCGATGCGGACACCCATGGGGTGAGCTACAATTTCCGTTCAATTTCCAGTAGTTCCAACTTTCGCCACCGGATGTCACTGACACCAAATACAGTCCTTTGATTTATTTACACTTATTCTTAGTTTTGCTTATTGCTTTTAACGAATTATAAAAATCGTAATGACGATTTCCGTTAAATTTTATCTTAATAATAATACTCTTATTGGTCTTACGTCACATTTTTACTAGTGAGGCTTTTTAGAGACACCGGGGTGTCAGAATTTTACCCGAAGGATATCTTTAACGTGCCAGTAAATCTACTGACACGGCTCCCCCGCAATTGCACACCTTCAAATGCCAATTTACTGCGCCAGGATTCGATCCCGTAACCTTGGGTACAGCAGGCGGGAACGTTACCGCTGCGCTACGCAGCCGGTCACATTACATTTAGAATAAGATATCCTTACATATGCCATGAACTTACGATCCATTACTGGATACAACACACGAGGTGAAGTTAAAGCACGTGAAAGAACGAAGGCTATTCCATAGTTATGAACAAGTGACTTACTTTAGCGTCCTTCGTTTAGCATACAAAGAACTAGTATGGATTCATGCCCTTGTTGGTCTAAATTGCAGGATTCATGCAGTTGGCTGAGATCGAACTTGTGAAACCATTCATTTATCACCAGCTTGCTTATGCGAATAGATGGCATAAAAATAACGATGAACGCGGAGTAAGGAATGCATACCCAGTAGCGCTATTGACAACTAAAAGGAGGTGATTTGAATAATGTATGACATTTGCAATACGGTAAATTATGTCTTACGCAAGACTCCGGGAATTTCTACTTGTAACACAGGTATGAGTAAACATAGGCCCACGGCAGTTTTCATACCCCGCTTTCAATCGGAAAAAACAAGATACCCACGCAGTAAACCAATTACTAACAGAGAATCGATCACTATAAAATCACACTCGTAACTTTCAAGGGAGAGGCGCAGTCAGTTAAGAGTTTTCTTTCAAATCAAATTTGCGGTCCTATCCTGGCTCTGTCCAAAGGCATTTAGGGGTGTTTAAATGCAACAACCAGGTGTCGGCAAATTTACTGGCACGATAAAGAGCCTCTTTCACGGCAAAATTCCGGCACTTACAGCGTGAGCAGTTATAATGGCATTACACACATATTATTATTAATGTGCTATTTTTGGTACAACATTGGCTTTTACGGCCAAGTAATTATTAAACACCAGAAAATCATCAAGGCTTATTCCGTTTCACCCTGATGCAGCAGTTGAGTAAAATCAGCAGAAGCTTGGGTAAACAATAGAAGAAAATCCACTTCATTTGGAACTCAAATACCAAACGCTAACTACGACCCTGAGCTGCTGGCGTTATCGGCGCTAGCTACGTGGAGAGCGGAAGGAATGTCGTAGTTGTCAACTGTTGTCAAACCACCGATTTTTAAAATGAAGTTGGCTGTGAACAGGCTACAATGCTTCAACTCGTTCCTTGTTGGTTTCCAATGACGTAGTTGTCCTTGTCACACCCTTTGCACGAGCAAAATATAGTAGTGTACCTTGCTTACAATGGAACTAGAGGGGCAAGAGAAAGCTTAGGGCTTGACACATATTCCGGGGCTATAGTTGGACTTGCCGCGTTATTACCACTAATGCAGGCGTATTGATACTGTGAGCACCACCCTCGTGCCATACCAAATATCCGAGCGCCATTAAATCGAATACAATAATAATATGTTTTTGTCGTGTGGCCTCCTGAGAGACCGAGTGCAGGTCTTTGTAGTCTACGCTCGTGGGCGACCTGCGCGCCGGAATTAGAGATGAGATAAATGGACGAAAGTGGGCAAGGATGTGGAGGAAGCGGCCGTGGCCTGTCAGAACGTACCGTCCCAGCATTTTCCTGGAGTTGAAAATGGGGAAACCACGGAAACCCATTTCAAGGACGGCCGACGGTGGGGCTCGAACGCACGTCTACTGCTCGGTTCCAAGCTCTGTGAACTTGCGGGATGAAGAGCAGAGGCAGGGTAGGAGCAGGCGAGAATTGAGAAGCCTGTCGACAGCCCGCCGTATTACCTAACATTCTCGTCTATTCCAATACTGCTAACATGGGTCTTTTCTGAAACCAGTGTGGCGTTGGGAATGAGTGACTGAGTCACCGACTAATGTATTTGCTTCTGTTACTACGCAATGACCGAGAAACCCTATCACTCGTCACCACCAGTACTAACAGTCTGCGATGCACATTCCTCTCAGGTCCACGCAGCTTAGACTCGAGCAGTACCGATTCAGCAGAGAGCTTAGCCCCATAGCCTAACTCTGCGCTTTAGCGAACGTAGCCACCACTGTCGGTCATAATAATAATAATAATAATAATAATAATGCAACAAGCATGGAACTCTCTTTCCAGTACCTATCTCTCTCTCCCTCAGAAGTGCTTAAATAGCTAGGGATTCACCGCTCATCAGGCATGCTGTAACTGCTTGCATGACTCTACAGGTAAGATACATTTTACGTGTGAACAGTCAAGTCGAATCAGCATACTTCGTGTTACTCATAAAATTTCATTTAAAGAGCACCAGGTTGAGAACGCCAGCACTAATGTATTTTTGCTGAGGGTGAGAGTTTTGGAAAATAAGTTAATAACCAACTTCTGGACAATTCTCTCATAGCTCCACAATTAGTTTACAACGAAAGGGAAAGGTTCTTGACTGGAGAGCAACAGGGAAAAGTAGGACTCAACATTCAAAACCTTTTAAGAGTATCATAAAATGTCAAGATAACCAGTCGCTGTCAACGAGGTTAACATCTGTTCGGCTGAGGGAGCGGGAAGGTAAGACCAGTGACAACAAGAGTTGTACTCTAAGAAACGATCGCTAAAAATACCAGTAACAAGAGATGTACTTTTTATATTATTTCCTTCAGCGAACACTTAGTGTGCCTTTCACCACACTACGGGGAATCACACAGAGAATGAAACTACTCACCTATTACAAAACTGCTTTTGTACGAAGACATTAACTTATAAAGCATTCTTTCTCCCAACAGGTGAACAACTTCTTAGCACAAGTTTTGATGTGACGAAACGAAGTAACTTAGTTACGTAAATTTGAAAGCGGATACTGTTTTCAAGTAGGGATGCCATAAATAGACACAGGTGATATGTGAAAACAAAAACTTTAGAGAAAGTGTGGATTCTGTAGCCAAAGTTTGCGTAGGTTGGAATTTATATTAGTGGGCCGAACAAGAAAAGATATCAATTCCAAAATATTATTTTTATATAAGACACGATCGCCATGTGACAGCCAGATATGTGAAATGTACTTCAACAGTACAGCTAATAGAAAAGGTCCTATGTCAAAGTGAACATGATCTTGAGGAGAAATGTAGGGGATAGGGGATATAAATAAATGGCTGAGAAAATGTAGCCCTGCGTGAGGTACTAAGGTACTTTACATGGCCTACCTGGAGCAATTTTGAAGGAACGAATCTCGAGAGATATTTTAACTAGTCTACGCGTCAAATCGTCTGGATTAGGACGAAGTTCCGAATTGCTCCTTGCGCCGAGCTAGTACGGTATGTAAGTTACTGCAATTCCTTCAAGCCCAAATGTTAGAACTTCAATGAGAACGTTAGAGCGAAACTTCACATATTATCAGAATATGGCAATCAAGCAAAAACATACTTCCAGGACATTTGATTGTACCACGCTACATACTGTACAAAACCCATCCATGACTTACTGTTAGACAACACACAAAAGATTAATGGAACTTGCACTTTGATGGGTTTGCTATTGAGCCAACGATATACACGGTGCTAAAAAAAAACTGTATATTTTTATTGAATTGCACCAAACTACCGAACTTTCCTTCTTTTCCCTGTTAATGAATGGTTGGTTGGTTGGTTCTTAAGTTTAGGGGCTGCGACAACGCGGTCATGTAGCCCCGTGTACTTTGGGTGTGTGTAGAATCTGTCTGATAACCGGTGTTAATTGTGATGACTGTATTAGTGTGTGTTATCTGTTATTTTAATTTAAGTACTGCAACTTAGAATTTTTCAAATAGTTCCTACTTTTGCAGCCAAGCGCCACCGTCAACGACTACTAGGCTAAGTTCACAACTCAACTGCTAGACGCCACCGCAGTCGGCTCTTGGCAACGAACTTAGAAACCTAAGAGCGTTGTTTACAATAACCTATCCAATTTAGCTTCACACAGGTGCAATTAGTGGAAGGTTCTTTAACATGCCATAAATCTATGACATGGGACCGCCGGCTTTACTTCCCCTCCGAAGGAAGGCATACTGAGGGATTTTTAACGCTCTTAAAAAATCCGACGGCTACGGCCGGGTTTGAACCCGCTATCTTGGGCATAGAAGCTCAGCATGCTACCGACTACGCCACCGAAGCCGCTCCTGTTAATGAATGCCACAAACATCACTTTTCAGCCCAGGGGGCATATACAGGGAAGCAATTGCATGAGAAATGACAATCCCTTCCACTTAGTCTGTAGGCTAGGTAGAATGGTGAAGGACCATGCTCCATTAATGTTTTTGGTTTTATTCGCTTTCATGGTGTGCATTATGTGAATTATGTAGACCCCTTGGGCCTGTTTGTCATACAGGGTGTTTCTAAATTCTCTTTACAGACTTCAAGGGCTTGTGGTGGGGACCAGGACGGTAAGTTTAACATAGGAACTTGTGTCCGGAAACGTATCGTCTTTCCACTATCCGCAAAAAACAATGCAGCACACGTTGAAATCGCCCGCATTTTCGCCGCCACTAACTAGAATACTAGTCCTTAGGTATTCATTTAAGACGTACTGCGTGAGTTCTTAGACGATGTGCCACTATATGAGCGTCAAAACATGCGGTTTCAGCAAAATGGCGCACCACCATATTTTTTCACTTGCGGTCCGAGATCATCTGCACCACAGATTTGGGCAACAGTGAATAGGTCGTGGTGGCTTGATTCCTTGGCCTGCACGTTCACCCGACTTGACACCGCAAGACTGCTTGCTACCTTGATTTACGAGACCCCTGTGGAAATCGAGGAAGACCTACTGGCGCGGGTTATGGAGGCGGCGGCTGTTGGAGGACCAGGGATTGGTGATCGTGTGTACCAGAACAGTTCGGAGGTACCGTGTTGACGCCAGTGGTCGTCACATCGAGCCCCACCTGTCATTGGATCCAGACGACAAGCAGCAGGAGTCGGACAGAGTGCCAAAAATGAGTTTGTGGTTTCTTTCGGGTAGCGGGAAGACTGTACGTTACCGGACACAAGTTCCTATGCCAAAGTTAACCGTCTTGGTCCCCACTAACAAGCTCTCAACGTTTGTAATGGGACTTTAGAAACACCCTGTATAGACCTTATTTTCAGCATACAATACATGGGAGACCAAAACAGCGCTGGCATGATACGATAAATGCCGATATGAAGGTCCTCAGCCTAACACTTTGTGATGCTCGCGATCGTAACGAGTGGCGAGGCAAGATCCGGACAGCGGACCCTGCACCTGCAGGAAAACGCTAAGAAGAAGAAGAAAAAGAAGAAGGACATTCAATACGCGTAGAAATGAAGTATTAAGGAACTTCAACAACTAATGTAAACTGCCTAATGTGGCGTTCTTATTAAGAAAACAAGCAGTGGTTTGCCTGTAAAAAAAAAAAAAAAAAACGGACGTTTGTTTTAGACGAGTGAAAAAACTTAATGGAAGCCTGGAGGCGAGTTACTGCAGTACCTGTGTTGTTATCAGCTGCCCCAAGCGGTCCGATGATTGACGAAGCTGTCTCACACTTCTACTGAAGTACAGTCATTGGCAAATATAATGACGTTCAGTTCGTAAATACGTAACGTGTACTACCGCGTCACACAATACTTCGACGTTGACAGTACTGTCTGCAAGTCGGTGTCGCCACGTGCTCAAGTCTGGAATTCTATTACATCAGATCGGTGGTGACAAATGTGAAGCAATAGGGTGAGAGAGTGACTGTGTACAGGCTCACCCGCTGGCTTCAAGGTCAAGGGCAATCGTCTAAAACAAACGTCCGGCCTGTAATGAAAAGTTGTGTTTATTTATTACCTTTTTCGTGTCACCTAGAGTTCATGACGGTACTTGATTTGCGTACACTTCAGTAGACTGTAGGCGTAGTTGGTAGCATGCTGAGCTTCTATGCCAAAGATCGCGGGTTCAAACCCAGCCGAAGCCGTTGGATTTTTTTAAGAGCGTTGAAAATCCCTCAGTATGCCTTCCTTCGGAGGGGAAGTAAAGCCGGCGGTCCCATGTCATATTTATGGCATGTTAAAGAACCGTCCACTAATTACACCTGTGTGAAGCTAAATTGTACGTTAGGTTAAATATTTGATAAACGGTCATAGGTTCCGACGTGCGTCGCCAGGAGCCGACTGCGATGGCATCTGGTAACCAGTTCTAAACTAGTAGTCGTTGACGGTGGCGTTTGGCGGAAAAAGAAGGAACTACTTGAAAAAATTCAATGTCTGCAGTCCTTACTTGAATTGAGAACAGATAACACACACTAAAACAGTCATCACAACACCAGTTATCAGACAGATTCTACACACACCCAAAGTACACGGGCTACATGACCGCGTTGTCGCAGCCCATAAACTGAGGAAGCAACCAACCATCAGTAGACTGTCCATCCTAAGAAATGCATCGTATAAACCAGCTGACCTTACACACACTAATACAGTCATCACAACTAACACCGGTTATCAGACAGATTCTACACACACCCAAAGTACACGGGGCTACATGACCGCGTTGTCGCAGCCCCTAAACTTAAGAACCAACCAAACCAGCTGACGCAGACAAGGAGGCACTAATACACATGTGTCATTAGCATATGTGTCATGTACAGACTCCCAGGTGTTCGCGCACTTTCTTTCATTGTCACATGACACAAGCGACAGCTGTACACTGTCAACCAACCCAGCATGATAACAGAGAGCAATAAGACAGGCCTGGAAATATACAGCTGAACCCGTCACGTGTACAGTAGTTCAGTACACACCCACATTTAGCTGCATGATTTCAGAGAGCATGAAAAGAAGTGCTACTCCCATTTGCATCGGAACCTGACAGCTGGTCGTTCCAAAGGATGAGTCTGTTGGTATTTCGGCCGCAAGATTATTTTTTTTAATGCTACTTCTATTTGCATCGGAACCTGACAGCAGGTCATTCCAATGGATGAGTCTGTCGGTATTTCGGCCGCAAGATTGTTATTTTTTATTTTTTAAGTAGCCTGCAGAAATGCTTCAACAATCAGCGATAGAGAATGTTTCTGCACGAAACGTACCGACGTCCCACTAGAACTAAGGAAAAATAGACGGGCAAGATTTCAGATGTACATTCCAGCCAGAACCAGTGTTGCCGATTTCGCGACTTTTCAGAATATTTGGCGACGAAATATTTAAATTTCACTGTTTCACTACTACTTGGCGATTTTTTTTTAAATATGAGTTGGCAACACCGCCCAGCACATTCCAAAGTTCTGAAGGGGGAATTTTGACAATAGCTCCCATCAACTATGAGCGGTAAAGTTGACGTTGTTACTCACACAAAAGTATTCTGGACCGAAACTACTATGCCACGACTCCCTCAGACTCAGTCGAAACACAAACAAATTGGAATGTTTGTTCAAATTCCGTTTAAGAAATCTGCGAACTCTAGACAGTAGTTAGTGTCGCGATTGTCAGTAATGAGGTCAATACATGTGCCGCGATGGTAGATGGCTGTTCTGTATAGGCTACATGCTGGTGCTCATTACCGTCTACTTGTGTAATGGCTTGAGAGGAGAGATTTTTCTGTCTTTTCTGGTAGAGGAGCGTATATGGCGAGTGCACGCAAACAGTTCAAGGTAACTCGCGACGTAAAAGAGTGCAGGAATGCTGTAGGAGGTTTGTTCTACAGTGTTTCATAATATGTACTTCTGAATCATTAAAAGTCGTGTGATTTTTAATGTTACCCACAGGTGTATCATAATTTTCTCCTAAGTTAAATGACTCAATTTTACGAATTAAAATTAACCTTTCCTCGCCCATCTCTTGAAAGTTTAACTGAAGCTTCGTTTCCATTTTACCCACAATTTTCATACTACAGACATAATGAGGTACACAATTTTACGACAGTCTAAGCAATGATCATTTTCAGAATTCACAATTCAGATAGTGCCCTATAAGACAAAATTCAGGGGAGCGTGGTGGCGCAGCGGTCAAGCTGTTGGCCCCTCACCAAGGTGGACTGGGTTCAATTCCCGCTCAATGCATGCGAGATTTTCGAAGTGAAATGCCATGTCCTGTGGTTCGGATTCCACGTAAAAAGGAGGTCCCATGGCTCATATTCACAAGATTCACGGTCACGTAAAACTACAATCTTCCTTTTTTCTTTCTTGCCTGTCGCATATCCACTGCATGTCTTGGACGTTCGTGTTAGTAATGTTGTCAACCTCCGTGACCAAGCTTGTCGGTTAGAAGCTGTGGTCTACCAGTTTTTGGTGTTGATCATACATTTCTGCATGTTAGATTTTAGGGCATCTTTGTGCCTTTTGCGCTGTCCTCCCTGCATACGGTGTCCATTCGTAAGTTGAGCATACAAGATTTGCTTAGGGAGACGAGAGTCGGGCATACGGACAACATGACCAGTCCACCGAAGTTGATGTTTGAAATTATTGTGTCCTCGATGCTTGTAGCATTGGCTTCTTCGAGGATGCTGATGTTGGTACGCCGGTCTTGCCATGTTATTCTCAAGAATCTTCTCAAACAACGTTGATGATGTTTCTCCAAGCGGATTATGTGTCTCCTGTAAGTGGTCCAAGTTTCACAGCTGTAAGGCTTGGTATTACGATAGATTGGTATACGTACAGCTTAGTTCGAGTGCTGATATTATGATTATTTAACACCCTTTCTCGTCGACGACGAAAGCTACGCTAGCACAGTTGAGTCTATGCTGAATATCAACATCAATATCTGCACTTGTAGGCAGGTGGCTTCCAAGATAGGGAATATGTTCTGTGATCGGCAGGAGCTCACCATTGATTGCAATGGTCTGAGGCATTGCTTGAGCTGAAGGGTAATAATCAGCTAAAAAAATCAAACCTTACTGAAGTGTTTTTAATTTACTGATTTATAATTTATGTTGTTTCATTGCCAGTTTATTGCTGTCTGTCTTTGTGGCTGAGTAGGCCTACATACTACTACCTTTGGTTCGATAGACCCCGGGTTTGATTCCTGACCAAACTGTACAGATTTCAACTTCGTACGATCAATTTTCTGGGCTCGGGGACTGACTGCCTGTGACGCCTTTGACATTTATTTCACCCTCATCACTATAAAGCACACTATAAAATAAAAAATAATATTCTTCGACGTTCCTTTTGTCATAGTGGTGTGATTTTACAGATCCGGTTCTTTCTACTGCGTCTATGCAAGTACCCCGTGTTCAGATAACATATTGAAGTTTATTGCTGAAGTGGTATATTTAGGAAATTATTTTAAACATCAGAAAGAGGTTGAGGGGTGTCGTTGACATATTACTTCCTCAGGATCTTACGATTATTCGTATGTAGACTGAGAGTACGTCCGGCAGCCATGCAGAAGTCATTCTTTCCACCACATTACTAAGTCCCATACTAAATTCCGCAACGATTCCGATCGGATGTACCGATGTATAAACCCGGAGCAACCGATACATGCCAGATATGGAAAACATCCGGCTGCTTCACTATTTCCGCCATCATACACTGACCGTATCAAGACACAAATCAACATTCTTCGCATCGCAGAAAATACAGTATACGTCCGCAAATCTAAACATGTTACTTCGAAATCTGATTTACAAAACATTGATAGCCATGATGTAGTTCATAAGGTGACTGGTAACACAGAAGAAAAAAAGAAAGGGGTTAACTTTATGTTTATCTTATTATTATCAGTCATGTTTAGAAGTATAATAATAACATAATAAAAATAATAATCGTATTTTGAAGCCAAATTTCAGGCGGCATCGGTGGCGTAGTTGGTAGCATGCTGAGCTTCTATGCCCAAGATCGCGCGATCATGCCAGCCGTAAATCGTCGGATTTTTTAAGATCGTTAAACATCCTTCAGTATGCCTTCCTTCGAAGGGGAAGTAAAGCCGGTGGGCCCATGTCTTAGATTTATGACGTGTAAAAGAACCTTCCACTAACTATAATTGTGTGAAGCTAAATGTGAGGGTTAGATTTGATTAACGCTCTATTAAGTTCCAGCGTTCTTCGCCGGGTGCTGGTTGCGGCGGCATATAGTAGCCAAGTTCGCAGCTAGGTGTCGTTGGCGGTACCATTTGGTAGCATAAGTATGAACTACTTGAAATTGATCGCCTGCAGTCCTTACCTGAATTACAGATACAGCCATCACAATTAACACCGGTTATCAGACAGGTTCTACACAAACCCAAAGTAGGCCTACACGGGGCTACATGACCGCGTTGTCGCAGCCCCTAAATTGAGGAACCAACCAACCAACCAAGCCTAATTTCAGTGTTTTCTTAGCAATCCAAATTAATGCTGTCAGTCAACACGATTGCATCCAATCGTAATGGGTGTTTCCCTAAACCTGAACATTTTTGTACATGAGATAAATAAATAAATAAATTAATAAATTCGTTTATTAATATAATAACAGCCTCCGTGGCTTAGGCGGCAGCACGCCGGCATCTCACCGCTAGGTCCGTGGTTCAAATCCCGGTCACTCCATGTGAGATCTGTGCTGGACAAAACGAAGGCAGACAGGTTTTTCTCCGGGTACTCCGGTTTTCCCTGTCAAAATTTCATTCCAGCAACACTCTCCACTATCATTTCATTTCATCTGTCATTCATTTAATCATTGCCCCAGAGGAGTGCGTCAGGCCTCGGCAGCCGGCACAGTCCATATCCTCGCCGCTAGATGGGGGCTTCATTCATTCCATTCCTGACCCGGTCGGAGACTGGAAGCAGGCTGTGGATTTTCATTTTCATTAATATAATACAGTATACCGTATATCTATTATATAATACGCTAAGTTCATCCGGCAAAAAATTCAAGCTCCTGAACCAGAAGGAGATAAAAGGTACGTTTTGTGCCAAAATCTTCCAAATCGTCTAAATAGTGCAGGAAAAATCTTGCATTTCTTGAAAAGTCAGCGGAAATATATTTATTTGTTTAAAGAGTGTGTTTAAACAAATAAAAAGGGACGATAGCCCCTGGCAGAACTGTGTCGCGTCCAGTTCGCATAACACTAGAGCCGGGCGGGTAGTCTGTACACATGCGGCGCACACAACCCATTGTGCATTGAAGAGAATATTCAAACGGAATTACCCGCAGCAGTGACGAATTGCACTCTGATTACATAAATATCGACAATTTGTTTAAAAAAGTGCGTAAATTAAACAAATAAACATATTTATAGAAGCCCGCATAACAGTAAAGCCGGGCGGGTGTTTAATGAACATTATTACTGTTTTGCGATCAGTATATCACAAATTTAACATTTGTCCTACGTGTCTGTATAACTCGAATTTTCGATAAGTCGAATTAACTTCGACATCCACTAACGATAAGAGTTTTCGAGTTTCGACTATAAATGTTAGTGTGTGAACAATGCAGTAAACTACCTCATGGAAATCTCTATAAAAGCTATTTCTATGCAGACAGCATTCGGATCTAATGTTGCTATTGTATTCAAGAAATCCGGTATCGTGTGACGTCAGAGAAGGACGCTTGAGAATGGCTGTAATGTTAGTCTAATACAATAGCGTGCCACTTGTTTACATCTCTCATGGTACGTTGAGAAGTTGAGACAGTCGTACAATAGGGTTCCAATTGCGCAGGCTACTTTTCACTGCCTCAGAGCGACACACCTCATTTCACTTCCCTTCCCTTCCCTTCAACAGGAAACTTATATCACTTCCCACCCACAACATAATAGCTTAATTACCCCGTTCTTATTGTCCTACGGTTTCTCATTAGTGATGGGATACAAATAAATACGACTGGTTCAACATAGGAAATCGTTGTTGTTGTTGTTGTTGTTATTATTATTGTCGATTGATTTAGCAACATCATGGTCAAACTACGAGGCACTACCAGAAAATAAATTTTCCTAATGTTTTAAATAAAATAAAACATAGTTATAAGATAAATTTCATTGGCACCAGATACAGCAATGTTCAAGCTATTTTTCGATATAAAAATCACCACCAGAATTGAGACAGCTGCCATATCGTTTTTATACCTGTGTCGTAGAAGTCTGCGCCTCGGAATGAATCAAGTGTGGGACATTCGTCTTCAGCTCTTCGTCAGTGTGAAAATGCTGATAGGAGGACAGGAACTTCTTGAGGTGCAAGAAAAAAAGGAAATCGCTGGGTGCAAGATCAGGACTGTACGGTGGATGATCAAGCAGCACCCAGTCGAACTCCTGTAGAACAGGTGCTTGGCACCGAGCCGTATGTGGACGAACATTGTCGTGGATCAGCACAAAATAGTGCAGGCTGCATGGCAGATGCATCCAATTTTGTTTCCACACTTTAAATACATAGCTATATGAATGTCTAGAAAGTTTAGTGTAGCTTTTAAATTGTGCTATTTATAAAATATTATATGTTGCTAAAAATTATATGTTTTGTTCCAAGCGCGCCATGAAATATTACTAAGACTACCACACCACATTTCTCGCTCTGTCTGCCGTAATATTACAGTAATGCAAACTGTCACCATGTTGAGTCCAATGAATTGCAATTTTCTGGAATTAAGCTCTACGTTTCTTCTAAGCACTTTTTTTTTAATGGTGTAATTCTTCAAGATCTTATTGAAAAATGTCATTATGTTGGTACACTTTCCTGCTAAAGTATTCATACCACCGCATCCACTTTTTTTTCCAAGCTTCAAAACATTTATAGCTATATGGAACACTAGAATTTTTACATTTGATAAATATTTAATCATTCACTGATCAATTGAAATTTTGATAACTAAACATATTTTTAGCAACATACTGTATAATGTTTTATAAATAGCACACTTTTAAAGCTACTCTAAACATTCTAGACATTCATATAGCTATGAATGTATTTAAAGTGTGGAAACAAAATTGGACGCAGTAGTATGAATATTCAGTTTAAGTCTAGCGCTATACTGTATGTATATAAATGTGACAGATGTTTGAAATATTGTTATTATTATTATTATTATTATTATTATTATTATTATTGTAATTGATCCCACTAATGCTTCAGGTCAGAGACCTCTATGCATGTTGGACATTGCTGGCAAACTGTTTGAGAAGATGATTAAAGGAAGGCTTCAGGCAGCGATTGTTGCTGCAGGAGGTCTGTCCCCCAAACAATACGGTTCTGTGAAGGGTAAGTCCACCATCAGCGCCATTGAAGAAGTGGTGATGGCTGTCAGATCCATTGAGCATGGCAACCATTTCTCTAGGAAAATGTGCTTACTGGTTACTCTGGATGTGAAAAATGCCTTCAATTCTGCCCGGTGGATTGACATAATAGCTGCACATGAAACAACATTTAACATTCCTCGCTACTTGGCGTCTGTTCTGAGGAATTATCTTTGTGATCGTTGGATACAGTATGACACAGATGAAGGAGTCAAGTGTCGCAAGGTAACAGCGGGGGCGGCTCAAGGCTCGGTGTTAGGTCCTGATTTATGGAACGTAAATTATGACAGCATTTTACGGATGAAGATGCCAGAGGACACTTCTTTGGTGGGATATGCTGATGATCTTGTTGTGCTCATTATGGAGCGCTCCATGGAGGGTCTGCAACTTAAACTTAATCAGGTAATGCGGAGAGTTTCCACCTGGATGCATGAACATGGTCTCCAACTAGCAGTTCATAAGACAAAACTAGTCCTTGCTAGTAAGAAGAGAGTTCCACGAGTTGTACCAATGCTAGTAGATAATCAAGTGATAGAAACAGCTCCTGCTGTTCGTTACTTGGGTGTTATGATTGACAGCAAGTTAACATTCTGGAATCATATCAGCATGATTGCTGATAGGGCTGCAAGGATTGTTAACAACTTGTCGCGGCTCATGGCTAATATTGGCGGCCCTTCACCATTGAAGAGGAAACTGCTGATGAGAGTGGCGGAATAAGTTATTGTTTATGGTGCAGAGATTTGGGCAGTAGCTCTTGGCTCTGAGATGTATAGGAAGCGGATAACCTCTGTTCACAGAAGAGCTGCCCTCAGAATAACTTCTGCCTATCGTACAGTGTCTGGACCGGCAGTGCTAGTAATAGCTGGGGCGATACCCATTTACATCCTGGCCAAGGAAAGGCGCCGTATATACTTGCGCAAAGACGAGCATTCTAAGATACGCGTGAAGAGGGAGGAAAGAGACAGATCTCTTCTGGAATGGCAGGAAGAATGGGAACGTGAACATCGTGGCAGGTGGACCGCTAGGCTCATCAAGCAACTGAAGCCATGGTTGTCGAGGGAACATGGTGAGGTTAATTATTACATTACCATGTTTCTCTCTGGCCATGGTTATTATGAAGCATACCTCCATCGAATGGGAATTTCACCGAGTTCACGGTGTCGTTATTGTGATGATCAATGGGACGATGTTCAGCACACACTCTTTGCATGCTTGAGGTGGAGAAATCTTCGAAGGCTTCTGGAGACAAAAGTTGGTGTCATTACACCAGAGAATGTGGTGGATAAAATGCTCAGCAGCAGAGAAAGTTGGGCACAGATTGCTGTCAACATCTCTGAGCTGCTGAAAACAAAGAAAGAAGAGGAACCGAGAAGATTGGTTGCTGAAGACAGTGAAGATGATGATGAGGAGTAATTTCATTATCATCACGTTTAATGAAATTGACAGAGACCTCTGGTCGTAACAGTGGCTCCACCCTGAAGTAAGGCTGAACAGGCAGTTCCGGGGTGGCCTTAAGCCAAGTATAGGGTTTGTGGGTTTTTAGTAGGTAAGAATCCTGCACAGTTGTAAGTCCGGAAGCTTGCAATCTGTCTTTTGAAGATTTCCCCACGTTTCCCTCGAAAAACTATATACAGTGCCGGAAAAATTAATAGCAACTCAGTGATTTTCCTCTTTGAATTAAGTTATTTCATGTTTCAGTGTGACAGATTTTCCTTAGTAATGCAATCCGAATATTTTTTTGAAACCCTTACGTAGTTACCACTCTATTGCAAGGTAACATATTAAATTTATTGTTGTTTACATGGCAGTTTGTACAGCTTTTGTAAATTGAAGGCCCAAGAGCAAAATATTGTATTTTACGTGTTAGTGTGTGTTGTTCCAGCAGATGGCAGTAAATGCTCCTGGAAGTTTTCTTCATTGTCTACAGATGTCTCTGTTGTGCATACAGTTGCTAGTTACTACTTTCTGTTGTGCATTCTTACTTCTTGTCTATTAATAATCCCTTTGAATGATCATAAGTATTTTTCCTGTTTACCTGTTGTGTTTTCGTGATTGAGGGTGGTTGATTGTCAGATTCTAATTCAGAAATGGTTAGAAAATGTGATATAACACCAAGAAAGGCTACACAGATTGTGACTTTAAGTGAATGTGGTAAAACTAATAGTGAAATAGCTGAAATTGTGGGTGAGCATAAAAGTACAATTGGGAGACAGTTGGGTAAGTTTCGAGATAGTGGTGATGTTATGGGTGGTAGAGTGGGGAAATGTGGCAGAAAATCGGTAACTTCACCCAGATGTGACACTGCTTTACGTCGTTTATGTTTGGAAGACAGATTTGCTACCTCAGAAGAACTTGCAGAGAAATGGAGGGAAACTTCTGGGGTTAATGTTTGATCTAGAACTGTAAGGAACAGATTGCGAAAATTTGATTTGATGTCTAAGAAGCCTGTCAAAAAACCAATGCTCACCAAACAACAACGTATGGAGCGTGTACAGTGGGCTAAAGAACATCAGCACTGGCCAGTTGAACAGTGGCGTAAAGTTCTCTTTAGTGATGAATCAAAAATCAATATTGGTGGTAGGGAAGGGGGTTGTAGAGTGTTGAGGAAAGCAAGCGAAGCACTGAATCTAGCCTCTACTATAAAAACGGTTAAGGTCCCAACTAGTGTTATGCTTTGGGGGTGTTTCTCATACAACGGTGTTGGGCGTATCCATGTCATAGAATCTACTGTTAATGGAGCCATGTACAAAACAATTTTGGATAAGAAGATGTTGTCGTCAGGACGGGATTTATTTCCAGGACAACCAATCACTTTTCAGGATGAGTCAGCACCCTGCCATCGTGCAAAGTGGTCAAAGACTGCTTACATATGCAGGAAAACGTCACAGCATTGTCCTGGCCTGGCAATTCACCAGATCTAAATCCAATAGAAAATTTGTGGATGACATTAAAAAAGAAAATCAGTGAAAAGAAGCCCAGAACAAAACTGAAATTGATCGAGACGATTGTAAACATCTGGTATCATGGAATACCCATTGAAACTCTCCAAAATCTAGTAGATTCCATGCCAAGAAGTTGTCAAGAAGTTGTGAGGTCAAAAGGCTATCCCATAAAGTACTAGTGCAAAGATAAGGAACTAATATATGAGGTGTAAAATTTTGCTCTTGTGCCTTCTTTTAACAAATGCTACACAAACTACCATGTAAACAGCAATAAATTTAAGTTATTGTCTGGATTAGAGTTAAAATAAAACAAGCTTTCATAAAATGTATGGATTTTAGTACTTTCTGTTAACCTGTCTGAATGAATCATGAAATAGCTTAATACAGAGAGAAAAATCACCGAGTTGCTATTAATTTTTCTGGCACTGTATATATTATTGTAATTCGCAAGGACAATCTATGACCACGTGAAGTCTTGTCACATTTGGCTTTATTTTGCGCCCAGAATTCCCTCATCCTTTGAGATTGAGCCTGCTTGCGTTGCTCTGCCCAATGGGCACCATGTCTTCTTTTTGGAAGAATTATTACCATTATTATCATCATTATCATTGTTTAAATATAGCACACGTTAATAATTCTGAGAAGTGATGGAAACATTATTTTTACGTAAAAATAATTACTAAAAAATTTTAAACAATAAAATTTGAATATAATTATTAAATAATTGTTCATGCATGGCTGATTGTGTTGATTTTATATGTTTTAGGTTGAAGGACTGGTGTTTTTCCCCGAATCATATTCACAGAGCAAGGTGTAACATACTAAAATAAATTTGTATTGGTTGTATCGCATCAATACCACAGTACTTCTAACCAGGCGCGGATCTAGAGTTTGGTTTGGGGGGGGGGGGGGGGGGTCAGAGAATCGATCTAGAGTTTGGCCTTGAGAATCGAAATTGTTAAGAAAAATGGTATCACTAAAAACGCAATCACAAAATAACCAAACGTACAAAACCAGACCAATTTTTTTGCAAGCTACATGCATAGAAATTTGATGCATTTAGCGCACCAAAAATATTCGTACAAATTGCAACGGCTTGTTTTGCGACTTTTACATCGAGCTTCGAGAAAAGGATCAAGGTACGTTACAGTTTCGGCAAGTCAAGTTGGTACCGACAAAGGGAGAAAGTCACAGCTTATATTGCCAACCAAGCTTGCGGTTTGGATGTCGGCAAAAATATTTGGTCCGAAAAAAGCCCCAGTTTCCTATCCGTGCATTGCTGCACATTCATCGTGACATCACTATAAACATCGATTCGGTAATCACAAGGTTTGCTAAACAAAATAGACGAGTTGATTTTGTTGTATAACTAATAGTTTTTATACAAGAGGTTTGAAGTTGTAAATATGTACAGTTGTAACAGAACATAATAATTCCAATAAAGATAATTCAGTATTGAATAAAATGAAAAAAAAAACTGTTTTTCAGATAAAATTCGTTAAGTTTTATTTGTCTGGTAATTGTGTTTTCGTTTTTTGAGTTTGCAAAGAAAAATTTGGTCTACGTTTGGGGGGGGTTCATGACCGACCCCCCCCCCCCCCCTTGAATCCGCGCCTGCTTCTAACTTCAGATGGGAAACGACACAATAAACAGGATGAGAAAGGCACTTGAAAAGCAGGAAGTACAGAAAACTCATCTCAATCCACAGTGCCCTTTCTCCTCGTATCCCAGCACTAATCGCAAGAAGGACTACATACATTAGTTAATTACAGAGAGATTTCAAATGGGAAGTTAATTGTGTGTTCTTAACCAAAAATTACATGAGAATACCCCCGAGCTTGACAGAATAATACGCCATCATCAAAGCGAGGAACAATCTTCATCACCTCAGGGTAGGACTTAAATAAACAGTAATTGCTCGTCTATGCTTACCAATAACTCTAATTAAGGCCTAATGAAATGACTTTAATGACATGATAGAAAGAATATTAGACCGTGTAATTAACGTGCCACACAGGTCGCATTGAAACATTTCAGATACCCAACAGTTATTTATCGTAGTGTGTCCCCATTATGACGAAGTAGTCGTTATCTATTTTATGTGTTAAGGACACCTCTACCACCATCCCTCTAGCGCAGGAGTTCAGGGGGTCCGCGGCAGGCCATCCTTCTACTCGATCCACATGCGCAGCGAGCTTTGTGCCGTGACTACTGTGTGAGTTATTTACGGCGCGTGTATTTGAACTCCACAAAGAATTGCATCTTTTCTTTGCCGAGCACAATTCTAATTTATCATCAGTACTCAATGACTTTGGTTGACTTTTAAAATGGGCCTATTTAAGTGATATTTTTGAAAAACTGAACATTTGGAATAAGTGTATGCAAGGTAGTGTTTCTGATATGTTCTATGTTGAAATGAAAACTAACGCAATGATTGCAAAAATCACACTTTGGGAAAAGGAACTGAAAACCAATAACCATATTTCGTTTTATTAAAATATCTTTCCTTATAAAATTACAAAGGTTAAACCATACTAACAAAATACCTTTTACAGTTTTAATAACCATTATTACTACCTTTTACAGTTTACAGTTTTATTGTGCCACTAATAATACGCATTGTCTCATTCAGGACTGTGTCCACCTTTTTAACATGAGAGCTGTTGACCCAAACTGAGGAACAGTACTCAGCTGTTGAAAGTACCAGTGCCATCGCCGAAGTACGCAATGTAGTTGCAAACGCTCCCCAAGTGGAGGCAGCAAGTTTGTGGATGATATTGTTACGTGTCCTTAATTTGGCTGCTAGGTTGGTGAGATGCTTCCTGTACGATAACGTTCGGTCAAGAGTAACTCCAAGATATTTGGGGTTGGCATTATGAGGGAGAGGGCCTCCATTAAGAGACACTTTCAGGGTAGAGTTCGCTTGCCGATTGTTTAAATGGAAGAAGCAGGTTTCCGTTTTACTAGAGCTGGGCTTCAAGCACCACTTTTCGAAATATTTGCATAGGACATCCAGGTCTGCATTTAAAGTTCTCTCTATCACATTAGCATCAGCATGTTGAGTAACTATTGCTAGATCATCAGCATAAGCAAACTGACGAGAGCTGGTAGTAGGTATGTCCGCAATATACAGATTAAACAATAACGGAGAAAGTTCAGATCCTTGTGGAAGACCATTATTGAGTACCCTTATTTTGCTGTGGTTTTTATGCATAACTACCTGGATTATTCTATTTGAAAGCATATTGTTGATCAAACGTGACATTTGACTGCACTTTGTCAATTGAAAGAACTTGTACACAATACCTTCTCTCCACACTGTGTCGTAGGCAGCTGTTAGATCAATAAACACTGCCCCACTCTTCAATCGCTTTTCAAAACCTGTCTCAATATGTGTTGTCAAGGCAAGCACCTGATCTTCACAATTACGTTGAGGTCTGAAACCAGCCTGCTCGATAGGAATGCTTTTACAAATTAGGGGGCTTATTCTATTATAAATAAGTCGTTCCAGGAGCTTAAAACAAACGCTCATTAAGGCGATTGGTCTGTAGCTTTCAACAGAATTCGGAGGTGATTGTGGTGCAGTTAGACAGAGTATGAACCATATTGTCACTGAGTGTATTAGTAGGGCATTCACTGGATCAACACAGGACTTTGTAATAGCCTCTACTGAAGCCATAAGATGGCTAGAAAATTTAGACATTAATCTTTGAACACCCTTTCCCTTGCATGATTGTAATAGTTGTAATGTGTTACCTATTGTATATATGTATATTGTTTATGTTGTTTGTTTTGTGTTGTACCATACGCTAATAATAATACTACCTAAGAAAGGTTAGTAGGGGGTACGCAGGATGTTTAATTTTTTAAAGGGGGTACGATGGTTGAAAAAGGTTGAGAACCCCTGATCTAGCGTGTTAATGTCATCGCTGACTTGCAATGCCGCATATCTGACAATAAACTTTCCTCGGCTTATCCCAATTAATTAGGGACGCCGGAGCCAACCAGGCTCATTTTGGATTTGGCCGAGGATTTAAGGCCGGCTGTCCTTCCTGACGCCAAGTGATTTTTCAGGTGAATATTCCACCCCACCAGGATTCGAACTCCGGGTTGGAACGAGCAGCTAAGCCACTGCGCCAACACGCTCCCTACCGCATATCTGACAATAATTAAGATGCAGATGTATGTAGGATGACTACCCCTTATTAATCCCGTTCCCAACAGGGTCAGGGATAAGATGCAATGAAATTCCACGTGGCTGATGGTTTCTACGGCCGGATGCCCTTCCTGACGGCAACCTCACAAGAGGAGTTAATGAGAGATGAAATTAATGAAAATGAATGAAAGTTCAATTTCAAGTAGTTCCAACTTTGGCTACCAGACGCCACTGCCACCCAGCGGCGAACGTTGAAACTTGAGAGAGAGTTTCTAAACAAATAACCTACAAATTTAGCTACACACTACCAATATTGTATAGTAAAGCCACCCTTACTTCCGACTTAAAGTTTCAGTGCTACGCTAGAGATATCTAGCGGACAGAAGTGAAATTACTAAACTACTACAGTAGTAAGATTTTATAATTATTACATCATATAAAACCTGAAAATTTAAACATTATAATAGAGTAAAAGGAAGCCTAGTTCTTGGCACTCTTTTCCCCGAATTAATCAACCAAGGTTGGTAATTCTTTTCACTGCTTGAAAGTAAAGAAACGATATGAGTTCAGATGAATTCACACTTTAAGACATCCTTTCTTTCCACCCACATTTACGACTTGTACCTTAGCACGCCCTTTTTCATGTCCCAAAATACACAGGGCTCTGAAAAAGCGAGTTTACATACAACAAACTAGGCTATCTCGTTTCACAGACGTTACAGCACTTGTGTTGCTGTGGTTCGCCTCGAGACTGAACAAACATCCTTTCCACTAACCGGTCGTCTAACATTCTCAACACGAGATGGTATTTCCATTAGCACCTCGGTCCCTTCACAGACCTAATTTGGAATGAGGGCAATTCAGATATAAAGCTGAGTATTGAGTGTCAATCAAGTTTTATTCGAAGTGTTTACAATCCCATTAAACTATTCAAGCTGTTTTTCATAATGGATGCAACAAACAGGGCACATTGTCTCTCCCCATAATAAGACATGAAGGTGATCATCTAGTCCTAAAAGGGACTAGTAAAATAAAGAGAAACGTAAGTAAAATAAAGAGAAACGTAAGTAAAATAAAGAGAAACGTAAGAGTTTCTACCCCAGGAACTGTATACTGAATGATAGCGTCTTGAATGCAAAGAGTCATCAGTACACTTCAATGTAAGAATATTTTCCTACTATAACTTCCAACTGGCCCGAGTTCAAACGCACTGGTGTAGTGTGACCAGCTGATCCGATCGAAACATATAGCCAAAATAAACACACATCCTCGAAACAGGTAGGGGCGTGGTGGCGCAGCGGTCAAGCTGTTGGCCTCTCACCACGGCGGACCGGGTTACATTCCCGATCAAAGCATGTGAGATTTTCAAAGTGAAATGCCATGTCCCGTGGTTCGGAATCCACGTGAAAAGGATATCACGTAAAACTACAAACTCCCACTCCTCAAAACAGGTGAATAGGGAGCGCAATTACTGTACACACTACCGGCTACGGAGGCTGACGCGCTAACTTGTGCCTCGGAAGAGCGTGGGTTCGAATCCCACCTCAGCCATCTTGAAAATGGTTTTCATCGTTTACCATTTTCACCACCAGGCCCTCGGTCTATTTCCTTCCAAAATCCCTCCCCTGACCTGTCCTGAAAATAAAATAAATGGCCATTGGCTGCAGAAATAAAATTATTAATGACAAACTAAATTATTGACCTTACGGCCGCTTACGGACCATGAAGGGATATCATAACTATATCTGTACCTACGGTACCAGGACCATTTCTTAGAAAATTTTTCCATATCAATTACAGTTATTCAAGGAGCCTGTTACTTCATATACGTCAGTGAAGAACATATACAAGATCAAAACAGTTCATTGGACAAAGTTTCTTCGTATAAGATGAAATATAATTTCACTTGAACAAATCAACAGACATTTCATGGTTTTTGGTGGTATAGGTTTAACCCATGTGTTTTTAATATAGTGGTTCTTATTTGTTTTTAATGTTTGCATGTTATGAGCATCTTTTAAGTGATATCTTTGTGATCGCATGATGTCACTGATACGATGAGTGGCTGATGAAGGGAGCAGTTATAGCCCCGAAACATGTACCACAAATTTAAGTGTTAACATAGTTTTAACATTTGTTTTGTATTGATTGACGGAATATATTTGCATATTGGTTTATAATATATGTCAATACGGACCATGATGGAGTCTAAAGTGGATGGAATCCACAGACTGTTCCAGTCGATGAACCGGGTCAGGGATGGAATGAATGAAGCTCTCATCTAGTGGCGAGGATATGAACTGTGCCGGACGTCGAAGCCTGTCGCACTCCTCGGAAGCAACGATTAAATGAATGACAGATGAAATGATAGTGGAGAGTGTTGCTGGAATGAAATTTTACAAGGAAAACAGGGTACCCGGAGAAAAATCCCGTCTACCTCCGCTTTTTTTCAGCACAAATCTCTCATGGAGTGACCGGGATTTGAACCACGGGCCCAGCGGTGAGAGACCGGCGTGATGTCGCCTAAGCCACAGAGGCTTAATTTCCTTCATAGTAAGCGCTATTCAGACCCCTCATATTGTTATAATAAATGGCTCAAAGCTAATTCGCAGCCCAGATAGATTGTTAAAATGTTCCCACAAAAAATCTGCATTCAGCTAGACAATGATGTAGTGTAAGAGCTCAGAATACCATTACCCCAAATGCGCACATCTACCGTGGTATCAAAACAAACACTACCTCGCAACCACTAGGCTGCATCAAGTAAGCCATTAAAGTACCCCCTGGCGCGCCCAGCCAGGCTGATCGGGCACACAGATTGCAACCGCGTGAAGGCCCCATTCATCTCAGTCCGGGAGAACTCCCACGTGCATTAGTCACCTACTAAAGCTAAGTACTTGCGACTTGAGAACACTATGGGTCAAGTCTCACTACTGCATTGAATAAACTGGGTATATAGTGGAAGAAGAAAAAATTACGAACCTTACAGTAGTCGCATATGATGCGTAACAAGTGACATGTTATCCTACTATGTGTCTGCCGGGAGCGTAAATCCCTTGTTAACAGTGAACTCTGTTGGTCATTGAAATAACTACTTGTAAAACTCTAGTGCCAAATCCTGACCGGTGCGCATGCGCGAGGTTCGCCGTGGTACCAATGGTTTATTGTAGGAATATCTTTAATGGGGCCTCAAAACCTTGAAGTAAACCGTATGTGATATACATTCCACAGCAAAAGTATGAAGATTTAATAAATCATAATTGTTTTCAGCAAATATGATATTGAATATTCTCACACCAAAGAACGACAACTTGAAGATGATTCATTGTAGGAATATCATTAATGGGGATTCCAAACCTTGAAGTAAACCGTTTACGATATACATTCCACATAGCCACATGGCCAACAGTACGTCGTGTTACCAATCTCCGCCAGCGCGCAAGCTCATCGTTTCCGTCCCATTTCCGTCCCTTTTCCAAAATCACTCCCACAAAAATATCCAGCAACCTAGTGGAAAGATGTTACATATAAAAAAAACTGGGGCTTTAAAATATTTTTACTGGAAGGCACTCGACTTCTTTAGAATTTTTAACATTTAGGCAATCGACATCCCGTGAATTTTTAACATTTGTGAGCGTTTGGGTAAAATTTCCAAAATGAGATTCGATCAGGTCCTATGGTTCCTCCCCTTTTCCTTAGCTGGGTGTGTGTGTTGGGCTTGTCCGATAACCTGTATTTCTGAGATGACTGTAGCAGTGTGTGTAGCTGTATTAGGGATGGGGTAGGTGCTTTCACGACTTGAAATTAACTACTACACCAGGAGAGTGGGTGGAAGACCTGAGGGAAAACGACACTCGAGATAGCCGCTATCATCGCTGTGAATCGAAACTACAATCAACTGACTTGCTGCAGCTTCCCATCGTGGTCGTGCTCAGCAATTCAACGCGGGATTATTTAGTAAAAGAAAGGACGAAAAGAAACAAAACAAGAATGGAGGTACAATCACGAAAATAAGTCTTAAAGGACACTTTCCGCTTAATAATACAGCTTGAATCCAACACAGGTTCTATACGAGTACATTAAATAAACGATCAACAATCCATTAACTTTGCCGGATAGCCATCACAAAACGAGGGTATTTTTGATGATGATGATGACGATTGTTGTTTTAAGGGGCCTAACACTGAGGTTATCGGCCCCTGAAATGAAATGAAATGGCGTAAAATGAAAGGATGAAGATAAAAACAGCTCAATGCCATGGATGAAACGAAAATAGTTTATATAGAACAGACAGTGAGCCCCAAAAATTATGCCTTATTTGAATAACAAGAGTAAAAAACAAAAAAACAAATAAGGCATAGTGAACAATAAAATAGATGAACGCAAAAATCATAAAACAGACTTAGCCTGAATTTAAAGTCTTAACTTACATTAAAACTTAAAAAAAAGTAACCACTCTCCCTCATGAACCGGAGGACGAGGTCTGCTGACGGCCCGTCATCATGGAGAATAAGGGAGAGGTTGTTAGGTAGTTTAAGAGTCCTTCGCAGATCGGCCACGTCCACACACTCCAGAGGGTATTTTTAGTTAGCAAACAGTGTTTCTTTATAGGTTGCCAGAATAAGAAATATGCATCCTGCCGCCGATCAATTTGGCAAGCATTGGAAATTCCCGTCCGGATGCAGGGATCGTGCCCCTAGGGAACTCATTTGAGCGTTCCATTAAGCGTAATGGGCGTTGCGCGGCCACGACAGGAGAGACTGAGATCCAACATTCACTGGCCAAGTGTGTTTCAAATCCGATGTACAGAAGTTGGCAGTTGGTGACTTTTCCAATCTTGGTGTTAGTATTTTCTTTTTAAAACTCATTTTGTAACTAGATTGGTGACCTTCTGAGTTCAAAAAACTTGACATCCAGATCTTCAGGCCCTTCATAACCATCCATCTTTCCTCGTTTAGCTTACAAATATAAATTACTCAGAATATTAGATTCGTTGAGTAAGTTTTCAAAACGTGATCACAGTCAGGATTCGAACCCAAATCTCCTGATGATCCGACAGGTACATTAAACACCCTTACATCACCACAGACCATGCTCCAACCACAACACTTTTTCTACTTTTAGATGAAAAGGCGCTATTGCGGCAATTATATAAAAATCCAACATGGCGACCATCCGCAATATTTAGTCGGTTCTCAATATCTACGAATCTATTACAGCCATCAAACTGAAATTTTGTATGTTGATAGTGGCAATTAACATAAGTAGGATACATGAAAATAGGCTTTAGTTCTTCACAGAACTAGGCCTTGTTGAAACATAAGATATGACCCCTCCAAACGGAGCTCTATCCTAAAGCCATATCTATGTTTCAGGTTATGCCAGTTTTCAACATTTTCATGCAGTTCAACCTAGCCACGGTGGATGAGTGGTTATCGTGTCGGATTACTAACCCCCAAGCTGGCAGGTTCGCTCCTGGCCATGGTAAGTGATTTTTGAAAGGCCGCAAGAATCACGATGCCACACGAATTCCACGCCCAAGTACACGGGGCTACATGACCACAATGTCGCAAAGCCACTAAAATAAGCAACAACAACATATTAGTAGGCCTATTTGTTTTATAGCCTATTATGAAATAGAAAAAAAAATACTTCAATTCCATCAGACTTTCTGATTAGTTACTGTAAAATACTCGCAAAACGAAATAATCCCAAGTGTAGGACCCAAAAGCGTACCCGAGGGGTTTAAATGACGCTCCACGACTATAACGGGCAGCTGCAGATTCAGAGGCACAATATTCGAATCTCGGCTTTGACGTCGCCTATCCTGAATGTAGTTACCCTTCCTGATTTGTCAATAGTCGTCCCATAAAATCTGGATCGGTGCCTAATTTGAAGTTCCGGGGCATTTATCCAATTACTCTAAATAAGTACAGTAACCAAAATAACATAGGTTATCGAACAGCTACACGGGATTGATGACCAGAGAAGTCCAAAGCCCCCCACTGAAGCAACAACTTAGGATGGAGAACGCCACTGAATCCGAATGTAACACAGCACATCGTAACGTGAAGGTACGTCACAGAAACCAGATGAATTATCGTAGATAGTGAAAGCCTAGTCTAGCCTAGTGTGGTCGCCGACAAAGACTGTTTAGTCTCGCGAACTTCATTGAAATGATTCGCGAATACTGAACCAGTCTGTCCTCTTATGGGCTGGCATGGCTAGAGGAATCTTGACACAGCAGAAAGTAAGTTTCCAGAACTTGACTGCCAGAAGATATGGCTCCTTCAAATAGGAATCTTATTATAAAATACGCTAAGGTGTATGTTTCACAAAACTCAAGCTCCTAAACCAGAGGGAGTTAGAAGGCGTGGTTGGTATAAAATTCTTCCAAATTGTCTCAAAGTACAGGAAAAATCTTGCATTTCTTGAAGAGTCAACGGAAATATATTTATTTGTTTATAAAGTGCTTTTAAACAAATAAACAAGACGATAGCCCCTGCCAGAACTGTGTCGCGTACAGCCCACATAGAAGAGCCGGACGGGTAGTCTGTAGACATGGAGCGCACACAACCCATTATGCGAGAGTTCTCGCACGGGTCTGCTAGTTCTTCTTATTATTATTAGTATTATTATACAGTTACATTTGAGACTGTTCTGCCTTTCAGCGTTCCTTAACTGCAAGCTTCTGTTTGCGAACAATACGCCTGATTGCCCTACTAGTTGTAAATAGTGAACATTACGTGTTCAGTTTAGTATAAGCCTCCGTGGCATAGGCGGCAGCACGCCGGTCTCTCACCGCTGGGTCCGTAGTTCAAATCCCGGTCACTCCATGTGAGATCTGTGCTGGACAAAACGGAGGCAGACAGGTTTTTCTCCGGGTACTCCGGTTTTCCCTGTCAAAATTTCATTCCAGCAACACTCTCCACTATCATTTCATTTCATCGGTCATTCATTCAATCATTGCCCCAGAGGAGTGCGTCAGGCCTCGGCAGCCGGCACAGTCCATATCCTCGCCGCTAGATGGGGGCTTCATTAATTCCATTCCTGACCCGGTCGGAGACTGGAAGCAGGCTGTGGATTTTTTACGTGTTCAGTTTAGTGTATGAGAGGAAAACGTCTCTCATATTAGGATAAACAGTAACAGATGAAACCGAGTGTTAAGCTTGTGTACCACTGCACGATTACTGCTGAGAAACTGGGCAGGAGCCAAGCCATCGGCAGCTTCTTGGAAAAGGCCGCTTAACAGAAAGAAAGAAAAACTTGCATTGTAGCCTGGTTAATAACACAACATTCGTCACAGAAACCTAGGTAACAGCCATTTAAATCACCTTATTAGGCCCAACCTTTCACTTCATTCCTATCCCAAAGAAATAAAGTTGCTTCCATTCAATTATGGGTAACATGAGAAGATTAATTGAAAACCCCACCTTCAATTGACGTCACTTCCCGCCTCTATCTTCCATTTAATGAGTAGCAGCTTAATGAAGACAATTCAAACCTGTTTTATAACCTGCTGCAATTTTCTCATATTCAAAACAGCCGCAGGTTGACTGATATCATCGTATACATTTATACCGAAATGAGATAATGTATTAATCTACCACGCTCTGTTTTTGTTCATGCTTCATAGAATTACACAAACATATTTTATACAATGCCTCTAGTGCCCACATCAAATAATAACAAAACAATCAATTTTAAAACTCAGCAATTTCTCTAGGTTTGTGCCGTGTCTTGTGCGGGGGTTCGCCTACGACACCAAGTTGGCTCATCAGCGGGCTCTTGGTGTCCCCGTTCGGATCCCAAAAGAAGTAGCGAACTGCACGCTACCTCCCTTTTTATGAAGCGCACCTGCGCCTCTTTATTGCGAGAACTAAAAGCTCGAGCAGCGGCTTAGCAGGCAATATCGCAAACGAAGCTTGACTTTTGATATATCGATATGAATGGTTGCCTGTGATAGGCTGGTTAAAGTGATGTCACTTCTGACCCGTGTCAAGAGTGGGGTTTCACCTAGGACACCAAGCTGGCTATCAGCGGGCTTTTGGCGCAAACCTAGATAAATTGCTGAGTTTTAATTCACTGGCCGTGAAAGCCAATATACCATCTTTTTGGAAGCCTTCATGGGGAGATTATGGCTTCCATTTGAAACTAGAAACCGATATAGAAAATTCAAAACTGTAACAGCAGTGAGGGGTCTCTGAAATAATGCTAAATGAACATTAAGAACTAACCAAAATCGCCAGAAGAAAACGAAGTCTTCTAATAATAAAAAGAAACCACATTATCACTACGCTCTCTTCATTTCTTAATACTCAATGAACAGTACAGTACATGTGCATGATTATATTTTCATCCTTACTGCAATGGATTCCAGACAATACACGAGGTTTATTACGATATGGCCTACCCTCTGAAAATACACAATTTTGAGGATTGACACGGAATATCTAAATAAGTCATGCAATGGAATTTTCTCAGTGAAAATAGAGGAAATGTCACGGCTCGGCGGAGGTAATAAATTGCAAACCAAAAATTGAAACTCGAGGCCCGAATCCTGCACGAAGTAATATAGGCTACCTACGTGACGGGGAATCATTTTCGAAATTTGATTTACTTTTAAGGACGGTCACAACATGATCTAAAATTAACAATTAAGGTTCTTCAACATGATATAAATTTAACGATCATCCAGAATATAGCAGAAGCGACGAAATAGCATCTCGCGGCCGGAAAGAAATAATTCTGATCAGACATTGGTTACACCTAGTAGTATATCAGCGGTACCGAAACAAACCTACGACACTTAAGTTACAGTTAATCAGACTAAGGATATACTAGCTAGGAAGCTGATCTGGGTCACAAGATAATTTGGAATCTTGCAATTCCCTTTCATAGCTAATGAAATCAGACTCAAAACCCAATTATCACAGTCGTTATTACAAGGACTGGAAGAATCTTACAGGTCTGTAATTATCATTTTTCGACGTGTGGTTTTAGTTCCTGCCAGCGGATAATTAGATAATCAGAGAAAGTTGTGTATTATCACTACGTGATCTACAGGGAGATCGGAGTTATACAAGACGGAATTAGTTCAGCAATGCGTAATTACACGCATAAGCAACAAACACTAACTGTACTTGAAGCGCTTAATACCCTTTCCCTACAAGTACAGAAGCCAGCGTCTGCATGCCTGGGAGTACGATTGTCTCGGAAACAACTAAATCGAATTTGCTGATATAGCCTACTGCATGTGGATGTTTCGGTCATTAAGAGTTGCTCTATTTTATCTGAGACCTAAGTTCAGAAAAAAGCATTTCACTAAAAATCATGGAAATGAAATAGTATTGTCGAAACAGCCGTGCACATCTTAATAACGTTTTTAAACACATGATAAAGCTATGTTAAATAACCTACAATATATGGGGGCGACCTAACAGATCTAACAATTATTACAAGACATTAAGAAAGCTATGATATTATACCGGGAAAACGTTTCATGTCTTTATATTCAGCCGAAATTTTTGGAGAAGGGGGATTCGTAATGTTTTCAGATCCTTAGGTGTATTCCCGCCATTTTTTATAAGCTACAAACAAGACAACCGTCCAACATTAATATTCTATGACTCCCGTATATAGACTTCTCATATTTCATTAACAAAAGTTTATTAATGCCAAGTACGGCAACATTTAATTTACCGACTTTTAAGGGGATGCCTTAATGTCATTTCTGCCCCTTGCTATTGTTTGTGCTTGATGAAACCGGTAAAATTGCTAGTAGAGTCGTTTATGAAACGAGAAACCATGCAAACAATATTGTCTGGGTAATGTTTAGACGTGGTAATATTTAGAGGTTATGTCGTCTACATATTAAAAACTAAATAAAATTATATAGACACTGGGTGTCTATTTTGTAGCACTGTGGTGGTTGTTATGTGAAGGTACTGGGCAAGCAATCTGTCCACGTGTAAAAACGAAAGGCTTATAGGCTTAAATGACATGTTTATCTGTTGAAAATTATCTCATCCCGAAACTCCATTACGTTGGGATACTCTATTTTGGAACATTCCGAATATCCCTCATGGAACAGCCAGCCACAAACATATTCACACTTTTGATTTCCCCATTCAAGATGAATTTTCTTCAAATAATTACGATATTGTTGGTGTTCCAATGAACAAATTTCAGGGAGCATTCTGCTATGACAAAGAATCCATGCAAACAATTTTGTCTGGGTAGTTTCCAGAAGTTATATTATCTACAAATAAACAAAATAAAATTACAGATACTGGAGTCGTTTATGACTCGGCTATACCAGCACTACGGATACGAACATGCCGAAGATACTAAGTTACTTTCTCGAGGTTGAGGTTTATATCGCGGTCGCTAACTCGATGTCATCGCCTCGTAACACAAACGTAAGTTACGGGTTTAAATTGAACTGTGAATGTACGTAACGCTCGCTACTATTCACCAGGTCTAGCAGGATGAAATAACAAAAGTGTGTGTTTTCATCCCAGTAAAAAAGGAAGAAATCAATGCAACTTGCTCCCGATTTGTACCGTATGTGTTGCCTGAGGTCACGCAGTATACACCGTCGTTGCACTGGCTACATGACCGTACCGGTACGTCCCCAAAACGTGTGCGTTGCTTCGAAGCTGCAGTTACCTCGTTGCTCTTCAGAGTGGCATCGCAGATGTATTTTGTTGTGGAAGTCGAAACAATAGAAGCGGTACCTATTTGATTCTCCGACCTATGGGGCAGAAATCATAAACAGTACCGTTGTTGTTGATTTATTTAGGACCTTTGAGACATCATGGTCATGTAGCCCCGTGTACTTTGGTTGTTGTGGAGTTGTTTGTTAGCCTGTCTTATTGTGACGGCTGTATAAGTATGCGTATTCGTAATTCAGGCGAGAATTACGAAGGAGACGGCCGTGGCCATAAGTTAGGAACCAATCCGGCATTTGCTTGGAGTAGAAGTGGGAAACCAAGGAAAACTACTTCCAAGATGGCTTAGGTGGAACTCAAACCCACCTATTCCCGGTTTTCTCTCACGAAACTAAGATAAACAGTAGCACAACAAACATGTCATGCTTATGTTAGGTAGTGGAAGAAGAACCTACAAAGTTAGGACAACATGGCTGTAGTGATTGTTGTTTTAAGGGGCGGAACATCGAGGTCATCTGCCCTAGTACAACAGGTAGGGTTCATCACGGTGCATTGTTAACGTAAAAAGTTAATAAAATTCCTTTTTTTTACTGTACTCGTACATTATTCAAAAGGACTCTGATTTTAAATGTGAAAACTTATGAAAACATACTTCAGCCCACTTGGACTTGACAGACAACTCAGAACATTGAGAGGATAAACATCCATGATACTCGATTTGGGCTGCGAGAAGCGATGCATCTTCGGCATGTTCGTACCATTACTGTATTGCTGGAGTCCCAACAAACATACGGAACAGGGAGCAACCGATTATATCATAGCTGGTTCAGGATATACTCAAAACTAAAGAGATGAAACATTAAAATGAGATTTACCTTCTTCAAGTGTTTGTTGACCCATTTTGTAAATGTCTTCTTTTGAATAGCATCTCGTTCATCTGCAACAAGGGAAAGGAGCAAACTTATTAATGAAACTATATTTAACACATTTTTCAATCCAATGGCTCATTTGTAAAACCATGTAAATCCATAAGCGATCAATTAGAGGAATATTATTTTTCTCAGAAATATGTCTAAAAGTCATTAAACCACAAAATTCAGTAAAATAAACATCTAAATAATCGTGGTGGTAATGTTTGGCCATGAATCTTACGATATACGTGCGATTAAAATTAGGAGTTTCTCCTCACTCTGAAACCTTCCAAATTTAACTCATGAAGTTTTACAAATAAGTCATAGATTTTACTTATAATGCATTAACTTACATGAATATAAACATTAATAAGCCTGACCCCCTTGATAACACACACATTTTTACTAGTATGCCACATTTCCCATTCCAAAAGAAGACAAAATAGTATATGCTTCCTTGTACTGCAGGGTTAAAGGAATAAAAAATTCTAGAGCATTGTACTTCAATCTTATTCAATATTCTATCCCAGTTTCTTATTTGTTGAAATACAGTAGCTCATTCTATCGTATCTTCCAGCTCTGCGCAAGATATTTGTAAAATAAAATCTGACCCAAATGTCATACACACAAGAGTAACGATCGCTGTATCCAATTAATTGCTAACTAGGCTACTAATTGCCAATCACTTTTCAAATTAGCTCCTCTATTTCAACAGTCTACTTTTTATGGAGAAAGGACTCCATCTCTTAGCTCTATATAAATAATTTGTAGTCCAGTTTTATTTTAGTTCTTGTTCTTAGTCATCCGCCTAACAAAATCACTTAATGCTATATGTACGTAGGCCGAATCTACTACCCACAAGGCTTCGCCTTCTGTGGTTTAGTTCACATGAATTCTTCCCCTACTCAGCTGAACTTGATAGTCATCACATAGATTTCAGAATGTACATATTATAACGGGACTTCAGGCGATCAAGAAAACAAGTAATATTGCATAGTGTTAGTGTCAAGGAAAATGTCTAAACTGTAAGTCATACGCTATGTGCTTGAAAAATGTACGGGTATGTTCTAATACTTAAAAATCTATGAATGTACTCGTATTTATTTTCTAGCATTTCTGGATATAATATTGCTTATTCTAAAATAATAATAGTAATAATAATAAACTTTTATTCCTGAGATAACTATATAAGTGTAACTGTATTAGGGACTGGGATGAGGTCGGTGCCCCGGGACTTGAAGTAAGGTACTATCCGGGAATTTTCCTGGAGGGAATGTGAAAAAAAACGGGGGGGGGGGGCATACTCTGGTAGCCGCTGCAGCGCCGGGATGCAAGATTTAACAACCACGGCTACGTCACGGGGCAGTTTCATTTTAAGGGTGCCTGTTACTTAAATACAAAAAAAGCCATTCACTTCAGTAATTTTGACGCCAATCCACAAGAAGGGACAGCCAAAATTTAATCTGAGGGTATATTTAACCTAGTCATAGTAAACCCCAACCGCATTAAATACAAAGTTTTAGTGCAAAATTCGAAATGCTGAGAAAGAAAGCTTACTTTATTTATACAGATGAATAAAACATGCAATGTGAAAGCTATGAACTAGTTGTTAAAAAAACCACATGTAATTGCAATGAAGATTATGCACAACTTAATTGGATAAAAGTGCAAGTACAAGCTAGTCTCTGAATAAATGTTGTTCTTCGTCAACACGTCAATTAGAGGGACGTACGAACTGGTTCTCCAGCAGATACAACCTAATGAAATGATCACGCCGAGTGTTAGCATCTTCCTAGTCAAAATTAAATTGCACCTACAAATTATTTCTAGTTCTTGTGCCCCAAGGATATCAAGCATGATGGACGACTAGAATCCTTTCAATTGATTTTAAAAAAAGTGGCTGAATATTCAGGATTTGCATTACAAATGAGCTTATTTCATGATTATTATAGGCGATGAGTAAGGAATCTCGACCAATTTGTCAATCATAATGATGACATTTATTAGGTTCACCGGATGAATGTTTTACAATAAAAAATAAAGAAGATATTTCAAAACCAGCATGACAACACGGACCTCTATGGAATTCACAAAGAAAATAACATCACCGCAATATATTTTTTTTTTTAAATGAGGTAGGCAACTCGACTAAATGCAGGCTATACTGAGCAGCAAAGCATTGTTTGCGTTAGGGTGAGAACTCTCTGTCGTACTTTGTTTAATTCGAGACCTAAAAAAAAAAAAAACATCGACTGAATCGACTGAATTTGTTAAGTATTGTACATTCCCCCGCTGTGCAGCGCTGGGGCAGGTAGCCTATACAACGGTGACCATACGTCCCGAAAAAATCGGGACAGTCCCGATTGAAAGGAGCATGTCCCGGCATCTCAAAAATTAATAAAAGAGTCCAGATTTTTTAGTTTGAAAAAAAAAACTCTGATATATATGCGTAATTAAACGCAAAATACGTTTTTTTTTTGAAATATCCATGACCCTGCCCTAGTTCGTAAAGACGTCAGGAGCTTGTAAAGACTCGGTACGAATTTCTTTTTGTTATTGTAATCATCAGATGTAAAGTAACTATGATAGTTCGAAAATTAAATTAATTTAATTTCGGGTAACTCTTTATTTCTCAAACTACAAAGGTAATAATAATATTGTTAACATAATTGTTTAGGGAAATAAATTCTGAAGTAGTCTGATAACGATTCATTGATAAGTCCTGATTGGCGTACTTCTTAACATCGTATAATATCTCAATAGTTGTTTAATTTGGAAATGTGATTTTCGGCATATAAACTTGATCATTTAAAAAAATAGACACTCGTGTCTGATGTACTTTTAGGGGTGAAAGTTTTGATAAGAGGAGAGGGGAGAGGGATTGAAAGATTCCTGCGTGTATCTCAGAAACGGCCAAAGCGAGGAATGTGAAATCCATTGAGAAAACTCATCTTGTAAATCAAGCAAATATGTGATCGACAATTGCTCTAGTTATATCTATTGCCATTCTATTAATTTTACCATTTTATAATTTTTGAAAACCCTTTTTAAATGCCTCATGGAAAGGAAAATCTCAGGCAATTCTCTATTACTCAAACTACAATGGTAAGAATTATATAATATTAACTTATTGGTTTTACGTCCCATTTAAATGCTGCGGCTTTTAGAGACGCCGGGGAGCCGGAATTTTGCCCCGAAGGGTATTCTTAACGTGCCAGTAAATCTACTGTCACGGCTCCCTCGCATTTGCCCAACCTCAAATGCCAACGGATTGCGCCAGAATTCGATCCAGCAACCTTGGGCACATCACCCAAGAACGTTACCGCTGCGCCACGCAGTCAGTCAAACCATAATTGTTAGTGTTTAAAGAAAGTCGACTCCTACTGTTCCATCGGCATGTACGTATCATACGCAAGCAGTTTACCCATGGCGCTAAAGAGTTGGCCGACTAATGACAAACGAGAACTTAGCAGACAGGGAGACAAACTTGAAAGGCAGAGTGTAGTAGACCACACTGGGAATATGGCGGCTGCCGAACAAACGACGGGAGAATACTAAATGGAGGCCTCCGTGGAGAGCGACCAACGGTTATGGTAATGTAGAAAGAGAGAAACGAAAGTAAAGCTTGTAATAACAGGCATTAACATGTAAATATCAACGTAGCAGCCAGAATGTAGTAACATAAACATTAAGCGCATTTGAGTGCAGTATGGATCATCAAACCGCACCACACCATATGTGGATAATTATGATAATACTTACTGGTATTTGAACCCTCTGAGGTGCTAGCCAATACTGATTAAATCACCATCATACCAAAGTAAATTTCAATACCTGACGGCAAACTAACTGGTACCTATTTCATTTTACTCGTCGTAGGAAACTGTTCGTGCCGACCACGGTAGCCACGCGCGCTACCAGGCTATATCAGTCTCGGGAGACTAGTGGGTTCGAGCCCCACCGTCAGTCGTGCTTGAATAGTTTCCGTGGTTTCCCATTTTCAACTCCAGCCGGAACGGTACTTTCCAACAGGCCGCTTCCTTCAACTTTTACTCATTTTCATTCTCTTCATCTGATATTGCAACTTTTCAGTCCGTCAATTTGAGTACACAAGTGATTTTTAAAAAAATGGAGTTCCACATTTTAGCGACTTGGACATCGTGGTCATTTCAGCCCCATGTACAGTACTTTGGGTGTGGTTTAGAATTTATCAGATAAGCTGGGTTATTTTGGTGTCTGTAGTTTATATTTGTAATTGTACCATCCACATAAAAGGAGGCGGCCGTTGCCTTAAGAGTCTTGACCACTACGCCACCACAGCCCCTCGAATGATTATTATGATTGTTGTTAATATTATTATTATTATTATTATTATTATTATTAATAATAATAATAATAATAATAATATCATCATGTATTTATTAAATACTATGATATTACATTTTGTGATATGTATTCCGAATCTGACGGCAAATCCAATACAGTATTATCTGTGAGATATATTATTATTTCCAACATATATAAATATATATAGGCTACAGTAGATTGTATTTCAATAAAAGGGTGGATGCAAAATAGATGTGAACTCTTTATTATTATATTTTTAAATATATATAATTGATTTAACATTAGAGGCGACAATGAGATAATTATTACTGTAAATAATTAAAAACACAAATAAGTGATCTAAGTATTAACTTAGTGATTTAAGCTGTTTTATCACTATAGTAATTATAATAAGTTAATAAGTTTATGTTATAAATTAATGTTTATTTAGGTTATAATCTTTAATGCGACGTATAGCTAGTTGTTTGCTGTTCATGTTGGACAATCCAGGTGGTAATTTATTAAGTAGTACTATGATTTAGCCTAGTCCCTTGAAGCCATAGCTATTTACACAAAGGTTTTACATATTAAATACCGGTACTTGTTATGACTATAGTGTGTATGTTGTGAGAGACCTTATGCCTGAATTTTGCATCATGGTAGTAGAGATTCAGTCCAGTAATATGAAACAACTCTTTAATATTAAATCAAAGGATACCAGTGAAAAAGGACCTGTTTTGGATATCTTTCAGATTATTAATTGAACTTGGGTTATGATTTCCTCAAGCTCATATGGAATAATAATAATAATAATAATAATAATAATAATAATAATAATAATAATAACTAGCGTACCCATGCGAGAACTCTCGCATAATGGGTTGTGTGCGCCCCATGTCTACAGACTACCCGCTCGGCCCTATTGCTATGCGGGCTGTAGGCGATAGTTCTCGCAGGGGCTATCGACTTGTTTATTTGTTTAAAAGCACTTTATAAACAAACATATTTCTGTTGACTTTTCAAGAAATGCAAGATTTTTTCCTGTACTATTGAAATGATTTGGAAGATTATGGTACAAACCACACCTTCTAACTCCTTCTGGTTTAGGAGCTTGAGTTTTGTGAAACATAAACCTTAGCCTTAGAGTATAATATAATAAGATTCTTAAGGAAGAACGAAAGGTCTTGAGGAAAATTCCTGGCCCAGATAGAACAGAAGATGGATACAGGTTGAAATCTCGTAAAGCAACTGAGAAATTATCTTATCTGGCGACATACATCATCAGACAACAAAGATTGAAATGTTATGGACATGTTCAAAGACTTCCTCCGACTAGGCTTACACACAAGATCACCCACCACCTACGCAGAAAAACTGAAGAATATACCGTGGATTCAGCGAGTCAAACAGGACTTGGAGAAGGCCCAAGTAAGAACAACGGAAGTCTTTGACAGGAACCTATTCCGATGTAGGGTAAATGGATGGATAGTAACACCGCAGAATGACGCTCCAAAGAGACCAGGAACCAAGTGGACTGAGGAAAGGAAGATTACCCACGGAGAGAGAATGAGAGCCGTATGGCGAAGCATAAAAGTACTGCGTGATCCATCTGGGTCCATTCGCACATAATAATAATAATATGATGATGATGATGATGATGATGACGACGATATGATGGTTTGCAGATTATTGTCCCACAATCAACGGATCGTCCAGCAATACCGCTAGCACCCAACTCGGCCGGCACTCATAGAGAGATCAAGGAACCCGTGGTCCTCTCCTACTCTGCATACCGCCTGCAGACGCATTCGTTTTCGCCTAGTCACGTGTGCAGAATCTCTCCTGGCAATGACTCTGGGTTAGCTGGTTCGGCTGCCAACACAGCCTGTTTGCTCTTAACCTTCGCTGGAATGCCGGCGCAAGCTAGTCGCTTTTCACTCACCAGACAATAGAAATTCATTTCAGCGCCTAAGTCATTAATTCCTTTCCTCACGTACTTCCAGATTCGCCTCATTAGTTTTCGACACTAAAGTAAGCAGCTTAGTAAATTTGAATTACTAACTACTCAATAATTTAAAAAAAATATTGTTACAACATCTCAAATGTTAAATTTAAAATTACTTCTGTTCCTATCTTAAGAAGATGGGGAAGGTGGATTCATTACATTGCATCCTGTATTAATGAACTAGAATAGATAATGATAATCACACCTTCTTCTCTTGTGGACGGTGGGTCCAAAATAGACAGTCTCTTCAAGAGCACATTGAGGTAGAGAGAGATATCTCCTGACAATATTGTTGCGGTGTTGCTACAAAATGAAGAAAATTGGATGCTGGTAGCAAGTTTTGCTGAAAATATCCTCCAAACAAAGAAGACAGAATGATCTGGATCGCCACTGAAGATAATACCCTACGGAAGAGTGCAGTATGGGCAAATATAAAATAGCTCTAGCTTAAAGTAATGTGACAGACGGTTCCAGGCTAGTGTTCAGAAGTAACGGGAGGAGTCCGACATACCATTCATAAATGCATTTCTCCTCCTTAAAAAAGAAGAAGAAATAATTAAGGGTTTACGTTATCAGGTCGGGTAATGCACAAATAGTGCAAGCCATGTAAATGGAAGTTAGAGAATTAAAATATTTGAAAATATCTGACCTCCAGCGGGACTCAAACCTGCAACCGCTGGCTAGGTACGCCTGTTCTCTGACCACTTAGCTATACGAAGATACTGAATTGTTGCCCACTGTGGGCCAACTTTCATTTATATTGCCTACATTAAACGGCTTATATTTCATTATAATAACACAGTTATCAGCCAGCATATTACGGTCACTTGGAGAATAATAATATTGTACATTTAAGAGTCGTTTCAATAGCTATGCCGTATCCAGGTGAAGGAGATATTGTTGTTGACATTCTCGTTGTGGGTAACGATGACCGTTTATGACGTTGTATTGATTTCGAACACATCGTTTCTGAGAAGTAGCCTATAATATCACTTGATACTCGACATGCTGACCATGGCAAAACGCTCAGTTACAAATATGAGCAGATCTATATAATGCAAGAATAAATTAACCACACATTTTGCAGCATGATATTGAGGAAAACAGCATATAACTTTCTTCAACTCGAAGCAACACACTATTATTTTACAGTACAACCCACCACTGTGTTACATGCAGGTAAATTTCTAGCACGAGTATCACACTTGAGTGGCAAACAAAGTTGCACACATAAACTTTAGGAAGTAAAATGTTACAACCTTAAATGGTTCAGAATATTTGGGTAGATAAAGTTAATGTCGCTTAGACAATCAGACTGGTTGGTTGGTTCCTCAGTTTAGGGGCTGCGACAACGCGGTCATATAGCCCCGTGAACTTTGGGTGTGTGTATATCTGTTTTTTAATTCAAGTAAGCACTGCAGACGATCAATTTTCAAGTAGTTCCTACTTTTGCCGCCAAACGCCACCGTCGACGACTACTAGTTCAGAACTTAACTACCAGACGTCACCGCAGTCGGCCCTTGGCAACGAACGTAGAAACCTAAGAGCGTTGTTTACATTCTTAACCTATACGATTTTGCTTCACACAGGTGTAAGGTTCTTTAACATGCCATAAATCTATGACATGGGACCGCCGGCTTTACTTCCCCTCCGAAGGAAGGCATACTGAGGGATTTTTAACGCTCTTAAAAAATCAGACGACTTCGGCCGGATTTGAACCCGCGATCTTGGGCATAGAAGCTCAGCATGCTACCGACTACGCCACCGAAGCCGCCTGACAATCAGACTGCTATTATCTTTGGTTTATATATTTACTACCAACCCGCCCCGGCTTCGCCCGGTATCTTTAACGGTTAACCTAGCGTAAGCTTAAAAGGCGCACAGACGGCAGGTCCCAGACGCAATTCAGAAAAGCCGAGGTGAACAGCGAAACTCCAAACAAATATACTCTTCTCTGAAGTCTTAACTGGACACGACTCGACAGTTTGATGCTGGCCGAAGCTGGGATGATAGGCTCGCTCGCTTGTAAACTAGCTCCGAAGCTAGTAATTTAAATTTCCACTGAAAGGAGATTCTTGGAAGAAATGAAAACGTAAAAACACTTATAGTGGGCGATGTATTGAAGATAGGGATATGCTGTCGGGGACTTCTTGGTAGAACTTTTCATGCTGCACAATTCTTACACTCATTGTATACAGATATTTTGAATGGTTTACCCAGCCTAAGCTTACAAGGCGCACGGACGGCAGGTTTTCCTTCGACTCGTTTCACTGAAATTGTTACCGCTCGGCTTTCTATGATCATAAATGAATGTCTTTATATAGGAACCTTCCTCGAGAAATCATTTACAAAAGGGGACAACCGCATCAAAATTCATTAAGTAGTTTCTAAGATTACCCGTTACATCCTAGAATCGGGGACTTTGTCTTATACTATATAGAGATTTTCTTGTTCCTATCAATGACCATTATATGTTACGATATAAAAGGCAAGGGTCGAAGTTCAAATAAATCATGCTATCATAAATCAAATAGCATAATAATGTTATTGGTTAAACGTCCCTTTTAACTACTGTGCCTTTTAGAGACGCCGGGGTACGGGAATTTTGCCCCAAAGGGGATCTTTAACGTTCCGGCAAATCTACTGACATGGTTACCTCGCATTTCCGCGCCCTCAAATGCCAAATGACTGGGCCAGGATTCGATCCTGAAACCTTGGGAACAGCAGGCGAGAGTCACGCAGCCAGTGTAAATTAAATAACATGTGCGGGTGTTATTTCAAGTGTTTTTCCGTTCCTTGCAATGTAATATACGTTTTAAAATAATCTCGTAATATTTAACCCGATTGATGCCATTCCAATTGTTGACTGTGTGCAAAGAAGACAGCGATGACACAACACGGAAGCTCTTCCATGTTCACAGAAAATGAACATGGGAGTTCATATCCGCCGTACTGCTACGCATCATAGGTTGCCTACACACCGGGCGCGTTCCATAAACAACCCACCGGCAATGCCCCAAACGTAGTCCCGTAGTAAACATGAAAATGTTCCACATGAAGCACGCTGCAGATGCTTAAAAATCGGAACGATGTGATTAGAACTATCATTGAGGGTAAAACGCATGTCAAAAGATTTTTTTAAGTAGAAGCAAAATAAAAGTGACGTCAGAATAGGGAAATACGTCAGAAGAGTCAAATTAATGATGGCTGGGTGAAGCATAGAAGCTGCAGTGATGTAAGTAGATATTCATAAAGCTGGCTCAGAAGAACTCCCACTCCGCCAAGCACAGCGCTAATTGACAAGTGTGACCCACGGCGTGGTCCATTCACCCTTTGACCTCATGAGAAAGAAAGTAACCTCCGCATACTGGGTCACGACCAGATGCAGAGAAATTTCCCCAGACGATTTCATGGCGTGTAGATAGCTTACGTAGCAGAGCACAATGCTCTATTCTTTCAGGGGGAAACATAAATGGAACGCTTACCGAAAGAGCTACGCACCCTAAGGTCAGGCAGTAAAAATTCGACGCCTTACACTACAACATTCCCGCAGCCTTAAAAAGGCGGCATCCATGACGTCATGGACCAAATGAAAGGTTTAAACGATGCATACATGAATGTGTGTTAACCTGGGGATTACGCCCCAAAACTCCCTTGTTTGTAGTACAAGCAGTAATATTCGTCCATACAGTCCTCTAACCAAGTAGCCACCAATGGCTTTGTCTCGCCATGGCTTTAGAAGAGCGCAGTGCAATTTTTCAATTAAATTGAACAACTAAAAGTAATTTATGAATACTATTAACTCACGACCAAACCTCGCCCTTGAACACGCCACTCAGCATCCGCATGTAACGACGCACTGTTTGAAACCCAATACAGCTGAGCAATATGGCGGCAATGCAATCCACAACATTCAACAAACGTCAACGTCCACACGTCATCCGTGACGTCATCGACTACACTAAAACTTCCCCTCGACACGTACGTATCGCGGTATATACTTGAACCCAATATTCAGCACACTCACTTAAGTTACGAAGACCCAACACATGACACACGATCACCATAATCCGTTACCAATAAAAGATAAGAACAGAACAATTCAGTAAACGCACTAGGTAAATTACCAAATATGCGCATAATATTAAATCTTATCAACCAATTAAAAAAACAAAAAACAACGGAGGTATGTTTTCAGAATCGTAGAGATTATTGAGGCCTAATCCAAATCTTAATTAAAATCCAAATCAGTGTGTTCAGTAAAACTTGTCTCAGGACCACCTCGTGGTGTAGCGGATAGTATTCTTGGCTGTCACCCTGGAGGTCCGGGTTCGATTCCTGGCTCCGCCAAGAAATGTAATTCTGGTCTAAGGGCTAGAACGGGGTACACATAGCCTTGTGAGGAAAAAACTGAGAAGAAGCGGGGTCGATTCCCACCTCAGCCATCCTGGAAGTGGTTTTCCGTGGTTTCCCACTTCTACTCCGGACAAATGTCGGAATGGTTCCTAACGTAAATCTAAGACCGGATCCTTCCTAAACCTCGCCTGAATAGGGATGTATAGAACTAGCACCGATAGAACGCACTGATGTTGTACTGGGTAAGCGCAAGGCGCTCTTCGTTTGTCTCCTGTGTTCTCATGCCGCTAATATGTACGAATTTAAATTGTTTAAATTGTTATTTTCGTGATTATGCCGAGCTATTGCAGTGTTCCTCTTTGCAAAAATCAGGGAAGCCCGTTTTCGTTTCACCAATTTCCACAAAATACAGAAATGAGGAAGAAATGGTCACATGCTATTAGAAGGTAAAATTTCGGTGAGAAAAATCTGACCGAATATAAATAAAGTGTGTTCCCATCATTTACTACCCGATGACTTCACGAAAACTGTTTTGAATAAATATGATTTACAAAGGGAAATATTTCCTATTTTGTACGTATAAACTGATTCGACATTTCGATAACAACCACTGAATTTATGCGTTTGTATTTGAAGGTGAGAGAGCAAGATTAAAACCGGGCGCTGTTCCATCGCTTTTTCCGCGGACCACGAACACAACAAAAACAAGGAAGAGGCCATACACAAGAAAACTGCCGGATTATCACGATAAGCCTACAATACCGGAATCTGCAGAAATCATCTCCATTGAAGTACGGGAAGAAATCGTCAATATACACGAAAAAGTGAATGTAACATTTCTGACTACCATTTTCAAAGACATCAATAATCGGACAAATACTTCAAGAATAAATGTCGCACATTAATAGTCACAAACGTATTACGGTTGGTTTCTTGAAATCAGAATTAATCGTCAACTTCCATCTGCCCGGTGGAGAATGTGGTAGCGACTGACTTCTACATTCTTGAGACATAGTCAAATGAATGGAAACAGTTCATGGCCCTAAAGCAGGGATTCTCAAACTTTTAAAAAATTGTACCCTCAAGTCCTTTCCCAGGGGTACGGGAACGATTCTTATTGAGAAATTGACAAAATTACATAAGAACCAAACGTTGCGATGCATTTTCGAGGTATACTGGTACAATACCGGTATCAACTTCCTTTGATTATGTTTACCTTAAAGCATGACAGTTTCATGTAAGCTATCAACCTAAAAAAAATACATGAATCGAAGTCTATAAGCAAGGAGAGCAAGTGAATATTTAAATCTCTATTTATGATTTAAGTCTTATGGAGATATACCGTATTTATCAATATAGGCCTACAATACTATATTAATTGTAATCTTTAGGAGAAACCATGCTGACTCATAATCATTATTTGAATAATAAAGCGAGTTAGAATTTTGTTATTACCGCTGTACCGTATTAATTCTTCCTTCCTCCCGCTAGTTTTAGCGCATCTGGTCCGTAGCTCAATTTGCAGCTGTTTAACGCTTAAACGCTGAAAATCGTTCATAATATATTAGGAGATATACCTATAGAATTAATTAATATAGTCTTGGAGTAAAATTAGTGAAGATATAATTTACTTTAGCTTAGAAAACTCGGTCACAATTTATATATTCCTCGCAGCTGGCTCTGAGAAACATAAGACGATCACCTTGCGCCTACCCAGTACTACACGAGCGCTATCTGGCGCGAACTTTCTCAGGCTACATCCCTATTACAAATACACACACCACAATTACACACGTTAGCACATACAATCTACACGCACCCAAGTACACGGGGGTAAATGAACCCCTCAAATGAAACACCAACGTACTTCCCATGAAACAACAATGCCGGAGAAGGAAGAACGTTGGTGCTGATGAAGTTATTGTTGTTTCATTTAGGGCGTCATCAGCTCCGTGTACTTGTGTGTACAAAACTAGGGCTCGGATTTTTAGGTGCTAAAAATCGGGGAAATATTTATTTTTTATGTATTAAAATTGCCTGAAATATGTGACAAAAGAGTAAAAATATGTAACTATAATTCAGTTTATTAATGTGAATATAAACAATATACAATACTCACGAATGCAATTTATGGTATGTCTCACTGACTGCTGAAGCATAACAATACACAAGGAGATAAATCTTCAGGTTGTCAATAACAAAAGACCGACGATTATCGTGAAACACTTATTCTCAAGGCACGAAACTGCGGCAATATGTTTCTTGCCCTTGTTGTAACTTGAGATCGCTGTTCAGCCTTGATAGCTTTCCCACATTGTTGGCAGAACAGAACGCCCCTATTAGAAGAAACATTATCTTTAAATTCTGCAACAGACGATAACTTGTAGTTTTTACTTTAGGCATCGTAGAACTGCTTACACTTCACAGTGCCAGAAATGAACTGCATGTGAATGACACTGGTTTCAGGTAGCTGGAAGGGGTAGGTCTAGCACTTGGTGCAATATGGCTATACACAAGGGAATCCCCGGCTTCCACAGTGAGTGGCATGGGGTGACAAGTTAAGAATAGCACAGCTGCAAGCTGACATACGCTCTGCATGAAGATTAGATAGCTCACAGGTTCTTCCCCGTTGAAGTAACACAGAACAAAAATTCAATAAACTGAAAGATCTAGCATACTGATTTAAAAAATTGTAAATATGATGCTTTTTTATGTGCTAATAAGTGAAAAGCAGGAATTTATGTACTTATAGTAAGAATGCTTAAAATATGTATTTACATAAAAAATATTTATTTACCTAAAAATCCTAGCCCTATACATAACAATGTAATAATAATAACACTAATATTATTATTAATAATAAAAATAATAATGGTGTTATTGGTTTCAAGTCCCTTTTAACTACTGAGACTTATAGAGACGCTGGGGTGCCGGTAAAATTCCGGTTTTTGACACGCGTGGCATTATACAATTGCCTCGTAATTGGTTGATTCTGGGGTTTTAAACATGATTTGAGGTCCGTTTGGGACCATCCGAGTTTCGTTTGCCACATCAAGAGGCTCAAAACGAGCTCTGTCTCGTCCTACCGCGGCAACTTTGATGTTTCGCCTATGCTTGCATAAATATTTTGAAGGGGCTTCCCCTCCCAGTGTCCCCTGAGGTAATTTTGCTCTGAAGCGGATCTTGAACGTGCCAGTGCACTGATACGGCTCCCTAGCATTGTGGCTGGGTTCGATCTAGTAACCTAAGACACAGCAGGCGAGAACGTTACCGCTGCACCACGTAGTCAGTCAAATGTGTGCGTAATATATCCTAGAACTTGTGTCATTATAGTCTGTAATTATAACAGGACCTAGAATAGGGAAGAAAATGGCCGAGTGTGAATGTTCGGAATCATCCCTGAATTTGCCAAGAGTAGAAGTGGGAGACGACTGAAAACCACTTGTAGGTTAGTCCAGGAGGGAATCCAATCCTTATTTTCCCAGTTCTGCATCAGAAGGATGAGTGCACCCTGCTCCAACCCTCAGATTAGAATTTAAATTCTTCGCAGAACCGGAAATCGAACCCACATATCGGGGAGGGAGGAATGACAGCCAACCCCACGAGGTGGTCGAAGAAAGGTGACAGGGTGACGGATGAGGAAGTCTGAAAGGAAGACATCAGTAAAAAGTAAATGGTAAGCAAGTACTGTATTGCGAGAGCGCGGGCAGACCTTGAACTAAACCTTGGGCACGAGACTGTGACTCTGACCCGCAGAACTGCCAGACACGCGCGCTCGCGGCCCAAGGATCGAGTTTTAAAGGGGAGCGTACTCTCGCCCACCGTACTCGGGCAAGATTTTAATATCATAACTGTGCCTGTCATAAATCTTGCACAACAATTATATACATTTCCAAGGAAACGCACACATCTTGCTATTAGAAGCAAAGTTTAAAATTCCAAAATTCAAATCTTAACTATTCTTATCCATTTTTCAAAATTTGGATCTTGCTTTGTGCTGTTCTTCATCGTTTTCCTATTATCTCCCATGTTTATGGGATTTTTTGGAGTTTTCTGCTTTGGCATTTGTTTTTGCTATTTGCTTTGTGTTTTGTTGTTGCTTTGTGTTTTTTGTTTCATGTTGTTTTCTGCTTTGGTTTCTTACTTTCTGCTTTGTGACTTTGGTTGTGTTTGTTTCTTCGTTAGTTTTTTAATTTTAGTTTTTGCTTTATGCTGGGACGGGGAAACTTGGACAAAATTAAACAATCAAAGCAAAACCACACGGTTTTGTGTTTGATCTCCATATTTGGTACGTTTTATTTGCACCTATCAATGCGCAAAAGCTCGATAATGTACAGTTTTCTTAAATACGTCATTGCAAAAGCTGGAAAATGTACCGTTTTATACGTGATAAGTTGAGGTAATACAAAGTTTTACTCGAGTAAGGATTAATGTTCTCGAATAAACTTCGTTTGCCATCAATCCGAAGATTGGTTTTATTCCCAATAAACATTTAATCGAATGATGTATTCTTATTATTCGGCTTTGGGGGGACTGATACCCCCATCCAATCACCCCTCCCCCTCCCCCGTAGTTACGCCACTGTTACAAACTAGGCCTATACTGTACTTGGAAGTTCCTCATTGTTTAGATTCATACACTGCATTCTCTACTGACCGGCAAAAAAAGTGGAACACTTCAATTTTTTATGTAATTTCTTAATCTATTCCACTAAAATGTATCGGTTTTCCAATATTTGCATTATTCATGTAAATGTTAGATGGTTGGCAACAGAAAATACTGAAACATGTTTTACAACACGCTTTAACTCACAAATTTCGTTACATTTCACAAATCTAACAATTTTCTATTTTTTACTAATGTTCTTTTGGGCTGTTTTTTTTTTTCTCGAAACAAAACAGTGTTAATGTTTGCACTGCACAGCACGGGAACACTGGTCACTAAAACGAGTGTTTCCACCCTTAGCGTCCATGACAGCTTGTTAGGCTCATCGAAGATTTGGGGGTAATTAATTGGTGGTAATAAACCACCGTAAGAAATGTCAATTTCTATTCACGGATGTTTCAGATGTGTGTCCTAATGCGTGAATAGCTTTTAAAATGTGATTACATCTTTTTCATGGCTAATTTTATACTTTTTAAATTACTGTTCCACTTTTTTGCCGGTCAGTGTAATTACAAATCATGTGTGTTTAGTTTTATCAGATTGGAAGCATTACTACAGTATGAAGACTTTAATAAAACCATATCATTTTAACAAGGAATAGAATAGTGCATGATCCACACCTATTTTACAGTCAAGGAGAGCCCGATATAAAGGAATGTTGGATGAGAAGACAAGACAGAGGACCTTTAGGTACTGTAGGATCATTTTACCAGAGGCAGAGTCCAAAGAGCGAGGACACATCAGACAACACACTTGTAAAAGCAATAAACTGTTTTATTATAGTAGCATGTGTTCATGGACGAACAGGTCTCACTCAAACCAGATAAATTAAGTGGCTCATATTTTACTAGGGCATCTGCTCTCAGTGCAGATAATATGACTGACAGCTGCCTCATTTATCCATCCATCACTGTCAGATCTGTCAAATTATTATATCATTAAACAGAATGTTTATTCAATATCCACACATTTTAATTTTTCCCCACGTCTCCATAAAAAAATGTACACGTGTTCAGACATCTGAGGATTAGAATTATTGTAGCCTATGCTTCGTACGTATTAACCCCGTGAGGACTGGCGCACGGCTATTTTAGAGCCGAGACTTAAATAATGGTCTATATTTTCGTTATCTTCAGCCCTTATTTCCTGTCGCCAACAATACCTTCCTTCCTAGCCTTGAACTTCACCCTGCAAAAGTAACATGTATATAGGTTTGTCAACACCCAAGTTATTGATATGTTATTTACCCATGGCGCCAGTCCTCGCGTGACAATACTCGGCATACAATAGTCGGGACGATATGTAAAAATAAGGGGGCAAATCCACTTATTTTGTGCAGCACCAGAATAAACCACAAGGCTCACGTTCTTCTTGATTCATTTTTAGGGGCAAGGGATACCTTGGTCATCAGGTGACTAAAATTAAAAATAATTGCCGCCAATTCCAAAGCCAATTACATTGTTGCAAACATTATTGTCATTTTTCAGCATGTTAATTTCGAACAATGCAATTAAACCTCATTCTATATTTGGGATTGGTTTATCGGAAGACATCCAGTGTAAATTACTTAATTAAAGTCCGTACGACTAGAAAAAATGTGGTGTTACACTATGGGTCAAAATGACCCGGCGCCAGTCCTTGTGTTATATTTTTTCACGCCCTTTTCTCAATGCTTAAAGGAATTCAGAATTCAGTTTCCTCAGAGGACCAGTAGCTAATATCGAGGGTTCCATTCTTGGCCTGATATTCCAAGGACGGGATGAATCCACAACACTCAAAGAGTCGTACAATGCCGGCTCGTTAGAAACCCCTCGTACCACAATTGGTGGCCACAAGACGAAAATAATTAAATCAGAGCTGCAGGTCACCTAATAATGTTCCGACTTCGTAGCCAGATTGTAGTGTGAAGCAATTAATATTCTACCTGAAGGCGTAAACCTGCGTGAACTCGCGAGCGATATGGGTAAAGGAGAAGGAAGGTAGTGGAGGGGGTCACTGCTGCTGTGTTCCTAGGAGACGCCGACAGTTACACAGAGCAGATGTGAACATTTCCTTAGCAACGAGCAAAAGTGAACGTGCTTCCCCTCTAGCACCCGGTGCAGCATATGGACTCACCGCTTAAGAAACTCTTTTCGTACGCATGCGCCTTCAGGTAATAATGCGGGTACTGCTAGAGTTCAACCCGAGAGGAATGTGGATCGCGGACGATGAGGACAGATGTGGGGGTTCCCGGTCTGTGTGTAGTAGCAGAACCAAATACATTGGTCGGTCACTCAACCTACTCGCAATACAACACTGGTTCTGGCAACGGCCCTATGTTTGCAGTATTGGAATAGACAGGAATTCCAGATAACACTGCTGGCTATTGACAGGCCCTTCTCTTCCTGCCTTCCGTGTCACCTCGCCCCTCAAGTTCATAGAGCTTGGACTCGAGCAGTATAGAACGATGTCTACAGGAGTTGACCAATTCTAAGTTCGGTGATCTTATGATAGTGTTGTTGATAAGGTGATTTGGCTTCCATCCTATTCCATGAATGCAATCATAACTATTGTATGCTTGTTATGATGAAATGGTGTGCTGGCTGTAAACACTGAATAGGGAAGGGTGACGGAGTGACTAATGGAATTCCTTTCGCGCTATGGGGCCCATTCTTGTCCAGCTTGTTCTAACTATAAGTAGGATTGCCATACGTCCCGGTGTCCCGCCCGGTTTTATCAATGTCCCGGAAAACGGCTGTAATATGTAAAAAGTAATGAATTTATGTGTTTTAGAATCTTTTATGAATCGGTTACTTTTCAACAATCAACATCGTTGGTTTTTTTTTGTAATTGTTTTTGTAGTTAGACTAAAAGTTGTAGATTTTCAAAAAATAATAAGACTTAGTAATTGTTCAATTAAATAATTTTATGAAGTAGGCTATTTTAAATTGAATTTTGTTAACACTTCTTTCTAGATGGTAGACCACAAAAAATATCATTCAAAAGGAAAATTAATTATATATTTTTATGTAGCAAAAATTCCCTTTTTTATTTTTAAAAGGTGTGTAGAACTAACAATTTAGGGTGCCAGATTCCCCCTCCCGTCACTTGCGAGGCTTAAAAAAGGCTTAAAACTCACCATTTTGCTTCTATTTTTTTTTTAATTTCCCGGACCCCCGCTCAATACCCCTCAGAACCCCCGGTAAGGCCATCCCATATTAATGTGTCCCGGTTTCACTGACCAAAAATATGGCAAACCTAACTATAGGCTGAGTACAGATACGTACTTATCAGATTTAGGAGCAGCGGCTCCCTCCATAAGAATCTGCTGACCTTTAATCCTTTTCTTTGCCTTCATTTTCTAGTGAGACAAATACAATGAGTAGGCTATGAGACAAAATTACACACACACACCCAAGTACACGGGGTTAAATGACCACGGTATCTAAGCCCCTCAAATTACTTGACTCTACGAAGAAACGGGCCAGCCAGGAAAGAACAGCTCGGCCGAGTTCTCAGTTGTTTCATTTAGGTGCCTGGACGTCATTTCGTCCTCGTGAACTTGGGTGTGTATATGATTCTGGCATGCTCCCTATGACCCATAACCACTTTCGTGACAGCCATGAATAGCCCTTTGTTCAAATAACGTTGAGAATGTCAGGTCATTCCGGGACCCAAACGCAGTTGTTCGCTTGGAATGTTGCTTCTGTGGCTCTAACAAAACGTTTCGATGCGTCACAGTGATGAAGCATTTCGAATACCTGTTCCTGCCATATTGGACTGATGGAATGTACGGTAGGTAGGCTATTTCAATTAAGAAGATAGTCGGATGAGATAATTAACGGCACAATTTGTCATCGACAACTAATATACTGCTGTTAGTCGCTTCTGGATTCTTCTCAAATGTAGGCGTGAATTCACCTTAACAATATAAACGAGTAACTATTTCGCCTAAATTTGCGCTACCAGGGAACGCAACGCCGAGTACTGAAAAAGACGAGGCCAATATGCACATGCAGGTCGCTATTAGACATTGTGTGTAACCCTTTAAGATAGGTTTTCGAGATCGTATACATTTCAAGTCATGTTTCGACACAACATCAAGCGATCATTTGCTGGCTGTATGGTGTAGCTGGTCTATCGTCTGTCGTGCGTAAGATAGTGAGATCGAATCCCGGAGCAGTCGGCTAACATTTAAGGGCGCTTAGATAGGAAAGACTAGTTCGTCAAAGATCCTCAACAATGCAAACTTACGGACCCCGGCACCGTCAGGCGCGGATCCAGAGTTTGGCTTTGGGGGGGGGGTTCAGAGAATCGAAATTGTTAAGAAAAATGGTATCACTAAAAACGCAATCACAAAATAACCAAACGTACAAAACCAGACGAATTTTTTTGCAAGCTACTTGGATAGAAATTTGGTACGTTTAGCGCACCAAAAATATTCGTACAAATTGCAACGGCGCGTTTTGCGACTTTTACATCGAGCTTCGAGAAAAGTATCAAGGTACGTTACAGTTTCGGCAAGTCGAGTTGGTACCGACAAAGGGAGAAAGTCACAGCTTAAATTGCCAACCAAGCTTGCAGTTTGGACGTCGGCAAAATTCTTTGGTGCGAAAAAAGCCCCAAATTCCTATCCGTGCAATGCTGCACATTCATCGTAACATCACTATAAACATCGATTAGGTAATCACAAGGTTTGCTAAACAAAATAGACGAATTGATTTTGTTACATAAATAATCGTTTTTATATAACAGGTATGAAGTTGTAAATATGTACAGTTGTAACAGAACATAATAATTGCAATAAAGATATTTTCAGAATTGAATAAAATGAAAAAAAACACCTTTTATTCAGTTAAAATTCGTTAATTTTTATTTGTCTGGTTATTGTGTTTTCGTTTTTTGAGTTTGCAAAAAAATTTGGTCTCCATTGGGGGGGGGGTCATGACCCCCGTGACCCCCCCCCCCCTTGAATCCGCGCCTGGGCACCGTCTTTAGCCACAGCAATTAAAATGACTTCAAAACCAATTGACGAACTAATTGTTTTTTATTTTTATTTTTGAAGAGTATTGTTATCGATTGTTTTATCTCCTTAAAACAAGAGCTCGAAGTGCAGTAACTGCCTGTTTGAAGAATCATGAATGAAGACCTCCTAGGAGCGAGAAGACATTGTTCGTAGCCTTTCGCTTCGAGCTAGGGGAGCTCTATTTTTAGTTTTTTCCGAGTGTACGGACATTCACATGTGTTGGGACGTTATTTTTGTTAGTGATTGAACATGACATATACCATTTGCCTACTTCCGGTCTGAGATACATTTCCTTTCTTTCATTCTTTCCTTCCTTCCTCGTGTCTACAGTGACATTCGTCCTTTAACTAATTGTGCACTGCATTATGCTTAGTTCATTGCCTTTCGAAAAGGCTGTCGCTAACTGAATGCCCTCCCCCCCCCCCCCCCCCCCATAACTTTTTATTGTTTTTACAACCAATAGACACTACTTAAAGGCGAAGAAGAAAATTTAGATTCCAAGAAATTTTTACTCTACCTTCCATCTACATCGTGCATTACACGACCTTGCTGTGAAAATTTACATTCAAATCTTAACACGCGAATGTGACCGAGTTAGCGAATTTTCCTCCTCGCGAAGACGAAGAAGAAAGAAGAAGAGGTGTTCATAGAGTTTATATAATAGGACTTTGTAATTCAAACAAGACAAATTCTGGAACAAGAGGACTTCCTGTCTGGATAACTTGACTGAAGATTCTGCTGCTGTTTTGGACCACTAATTCTTCTAGAATAACCGGCTATCAGCAGTTTTAACGTTAAAACATACATGTCAGTCTTCCCCCAGGGGTTCCCAAATAGTGGGACGTGAGTTGGAGACCACGGGACCCTAGCTGAGCACAGCATTGCCTCCACTTACTTGCACCGCGCTCCTGTCTTTTATTTTCCCTGTCGACCTCCCTAAGTCAACTCTTGTTCTCTTCCTATCCCGAAGCGGTATTAAGGTATCCGAGTCTTAGGAAGACTTCTCGTTTGAGATTAGGGTGTATTTCATTATTCTGCCTAAATAGGCCCTCTATATTTTTCTGTTAACCTAATTTTCAAGGAGTCATGCTTCATTTTTTAACTAAAGGTCCTAAAGGGTAGGGTGTTTGTAGCCCCACGCAACATGGTGCACCCTGGATAGTTGTACAGAAGGGTTCACGGCCGATAAGCTTGGAAGATGGACACACCGAGGGAGTCCTGAACTGGGTAGGTTTCTTTTATTTTTCCAGTGATCTCTCCTAGGTCGTCAATCCTCTTTATTTTGAGGGTTCCTGCACCATGTGCCAGTTTTAGAAGTGCTGAACAGAGAAACAGCTTAAAAGTCGCTAAATGACTCTTGTCTTATAAATTAATGCAGTTATTTGTCTTTGAGACTAGTGCTGGGAAAAGGATGACCGTGGCCTTATGCCAAACACCAAATAGTCATTCACCTGGAATTGACCTAGTAGGGCCTAAGCCATTGAATGCCGACAGCAAGAAAGCTAAACGAGGGGTCGAACCTATCAGTGGCGTAACTAGGATTTGCTTCTGGAGGGGGATGAGCTGAGTTAAATCTGAACTAATTGCATTTTTGGTTTTGTGTGGTTTTTTTTCCTAAGCCTTTATTATTTGCTTTCTTGTTTGTTTTGTGTTTATTTACTGTTTTTGGTTTTCAATTTTGCTTTTTTCTTTATGTTTTTGGGTTTGTCTTCTGCTTTGGTTTTTAATTCTGCTTTCTGTTTTCCCTGCTTTTGAATTTTTATTTTTGATTGTTTTTGTTGTTGTTGATGATTTGTTTGTTTTCTGGTTTTGCTCTTGTTTTGGAATTTTGCTTTATGTGTTTTTTCTGGTTTTGCTTCTGTTTTTGTGTTTCTTTTTCTGCTTTTGATGTTGTTTTCTGTATTGGTCATATGTTAGTGTATTGGTTTATTTTGTTGCTTTTTGCGGGGGGCAAAACAAGACAACCAATGAAAGCATGTTTGATTTCCATAGCATTTTATACGTTTTATTTGCACCTCTCAATGTGCATAAGCTCGGAAATGAACACTAAATATTTTACATACATGTAGTCTAAAGCTAAATTTTTCTCAAATTACTAAGTAGACTATAAACGTATATACTGTAATCCAATGTTTAGTCATCAATCCAAAAAATGCCTTTTTTTAATAAAATTCTGATCAAATTAGACTCTGAGGGGAAATTGATCCCCCTAATCAGCCCCCTCCCCCCCGCAGTTACGCCACTGGAACCCTTCCCTCTTCGCCCCATAAACAGTAAGTGAACAAAAACATGGTATATTGGCTTTTACGGTCAATCCAAAAAGAAACGTTGTATGAATGACAAAAATGTATTGCTTGCTTTTCGATACAAAGCATCGTACAGATTGCACGCAACTGTAGATAATATTAATAATATCGTATGGCCTAGGGTGCCGGCTTTGTTATTTGACACCCAGAGGGTAGCTTGCATGTCGAATTTCGTTGTTCCTTGAAGCATTATGAAAGTCAAGGAGGTTAGATATCTAAGTTCCTAGAACACTTTGGCGCTTTATAGTAGAGAAATGAGGAACTTTGTGTTGACGGAAAGATTAATGTTGCCATAATGAACACGGCCTACAAATGGGTTCTTTGACATGCCAACATCGTATGACATGCGTGTCGTAATTTTTGCCGCCTTTCAAAAAAATCACTTGCCATGGCCAGGAGCGAACCTGCAAGCTTGGGGTTGGTAGACCGAACGATAACCACTCCCCCACCGTGACAAGCTAACTGGAGATGAGAAGAGTGTTATGTGAGGGAGAATATTTTCCCAAGCCAGGTTCCAGTTGTGAATGTATGCATTATCACCCTTTCTTCACCACAAACCACGTGCGTGTATCTTAATGTTTAGTGGGGGGTGGGACCGTCCCATTTAGGCAAGAGGGTCGAGCAAGATAACTTTTTGAGTGTGTTGAAGGGCGAAGAGTAAGGCAAGAAGTGTGAGAGAACTGAATCCCTTCTTAACCTCTTGAAGAACACTCACTTTTGTAAAAATGTAGACCAAAGAGAAGCAGCGTCGTCGGAATATTTTACACGGAGAGATCATGACGTGAGGTAGCAGAGGCTCCGTGGCTTAGGCGGCAGCACGCCGGCCTCTCACCGCTGGATCCGTGGTTCAAATCCCGGTCACTCCATGTGAGATCTGTGCTGGACAAAACGGAGGCAGACAGGTTTTTCTCCGGGTACTCCGGTTTTCCCAGTCAAAATTTCATTCCAGCAACACTCTCCACTATCATTTCATTTCATCTGTCATTCATTTAATCATTGCCCCAGAGGAGTGCGTCAGGCCTCGGCAGCCGGCACAGTTCATATCCTCGCCGCTAGATGGGGGCTTCATTCATTCCATTCCTGACCCGGTCGGTGACTGGAAGCAGGCTGTGGATTTTTTTTCAGTTTTTAGAGGGTGGTTCCGTTTATTTACCGAACACCACAGCAATCCATGACCATATAAGTCACGTTCTCTTCCGAACTTTTGAAACTACAGTATTTAAATGTACGCAAAACCACTAAGTAGCCTATACCGTGAAAGTAGCTGATTTTTTTAAGAAACAGAGGAATATAAATTACTGTGGGTAAAGGGAAGTTTAAAACAATTCTCTAGCTCTTTCCAAACAAAGACAGTGTAATCTACTCTACATTATTAGGTCGCAAAAGAATGTGAGTCACTAGATCCACAAAAAAACATCGCCGAATTGGCAATGTCGCAACATGGAAAATTTGTATTACATGAGAAACATGAGCAGAACATCTATTGGCTCTTTGTGTAGTTAGAAAAGTCGTGGTGTAGCGGCTAACATTCTTGATCCGGGTTCGATTCCCGGATCTGCCAAGAAATTTAATTCCGGTCTGACGGCTGGAACGAGGAACACTAAGCTTCGTAAGACAAAACTGAAATGGAATGGGTTCGATTCCCACATTTACCATCCTGGAAGTGGTTTTCCAGTTTTGCTCCAGGCAAATTCTACGATGGTTCTTAAATTATGGCCACGGCCACCTTCTTCCAAATTCTCAGCTCAATTACAAATGCACAGGTTATCAGATCAACTCTACACACACCTAACTACACGGGACTAAATGGCCACAATATCGAAGACCCTCAATTGAAACAACAACTTAAAAGGTAGGCTTCGGTGGCGTAGTCGGTACCATGGTGAACTGCTATGCCCAAGATGGCGGGTTCAAACCCGGCCAAAGTCGTCGGATTTTTTAAGAGCGTTAAAATCCTTCAGTATGCCTTCCTTCGGAGGGGAAGTATTAGCCAGCGAGCCCATGCCATCGATTTATGGCACGTAAAAGAACCTACCACTGCAATTGGCGGTGTGTAGCAACATTTGTAGGTTATATTTGGCTAGTACGCAACGCTCTATCAGGTTCCAACGTTCACCGCTATTATTAGTGACAGCAACATCTGGTAGCCAAAGTTGGAACTACTTGAAATTGAACTTGTTGGGAGCCGTCGAGCGTTCAATCAAAAATGACCAGCTTATGGCCATTGGCTGCGATTCATATATCATCATTATCAATACGTACGTAAGAAATTAATTGCAAATGAAGATAATAAAATTAGCAAAGACAACACTGAAATATGGCGTCCAACACGATAATCGAAAGAAGGGGAAATGCTAATAAAATCACATGATAATGATGTTGGTAGCCAGTTCCCACACCTTCCTATTCAATATTATAGCCTACTAGCAGTAGTACCCGGCTTCGCCCGGTGGAATGATGATAATATTTCAGTCTCCTTAACACTCAACGTCATTGATGAAGATGATACTGACGACGACTGCTATTGAACGGGTATAATAAACTTACACTCTAATAGAAATACATATTTTTAAATTACCGGCGAGGAAGACTGTGGTGTTGCCTAGTAGTATAATGGGCGTAACATCTAGATCATTTGCCCTTTTGATGAGGATGATAATGAAGACGACTACTACTGAACGGGTATATCAAACTTACAAACTAATGGAAATACACATTTTAAAATCACAGGCGATGAAGACTGTGGTGTTACTTAGTAGTATAATGGACGTAACATTTAGGCCATTTGCCCTTTTGATGAGGATGATAATGAAAACTACTGTTGAATTGACACGACAAACTTACAAACTACCGTGATAGAAAGAAATATTTCAAAATTCACAGGCGATGAAGACTTATTGTGTGTGGTGATTAGTGGTATAATGGGCGTAAAATCTAGGTCATTTGCCCTTTTGATAATAATAAGGTAATGAAAAATGACTACTAAACGAACATGGTGTAATTTTAAATCTGATATAGGCAATTCAGATTTCTACCTTCGATGTCTTCCAAAGTCTGAACGTTATTTTCTGGCTTAGGCCTATACTCGATGCGTGTAGTGAAAGAGCTTATCGAGTACTGCTCGGGTCCAAGCTGCTCGAATCGCAGATGATGACGATATATGATGACCGACGTTCGGGGGGGTTGCCGGTCCTGTTCACATTGACCGGTGAATCACTCATTCTTTCATAACACTACAGTGGTTTGAGCAAAGACCCTGTATGAACATCAGCATAGTCAGCAATACCAGGTAACACGGCGGGGTCTGGACATTCCTCTCATGTCAACTCGCGATGAATCAGCAAGCTATTCTCACACCTGGCCTCCTCCTCCCCCCTCCACCCACCAGGGTCTCTCAACTTGTGGAACGTGGGTTTGCGACCACGGGACCCCAGCTGAGTCCGGCATTGCTTCTACTTACTGGTGCTGGGCTCCTTTCAGTTCTCTTTCCTGTCAGCCTCCCTTGGTCAAACTCTTGTTCTCTTCCGACCCCGATGGTATCAGGGTATCCGAGGCCTAGCGACTCTTTCACTATCCCGCCTTAATTGGCCCTTGTCTAATCATTCCTGATAGCCTCATTCTTCGAGGTGTCAGCCTTCTTTTTCTTTTCTTAATATCTCATGTCTTCTGCTCAAGACCCTCAAGGAGGCAGGGTGTGTGTAGCCCCACCACTTCTGGTGCACCCTGGATAGTGCTACATCCTCAAGGGCTCATGGCTGGTGAGTTCGGGAGCTGGCAACCCTGAGTGTTTCCTGAGCGGGTCCGGTTTTACCCCTTTTTTCCATTGCCTTTGGGACGGACCCTGTCCTCTTTCCGGGAATGGAGTGGTCTGTCCGCAATTTCAAGCAGACAATGTTACTCGCAGGGTACCGAAGGGTAAGTATACAAATTTTGGTTCTGAACGGTGAAACGGTGTAGATTTGTGCCAAAGGGCCTAAATGCAGGGAATGGGGTGATCTGTCCGCAATTTCAAGTGGACAGGGTTACCCGTAGGGTTCGAAAGGGTAAGTATACAAATTTTGGTCCGGATCGGTGAAACGATATAGATTTTTGCCAAAGGACCTAAATGCAGCAAATGGGGTGGTCTGTCCGAAATTTTAGGTGGACAGTGATATTCACAGAGTTACAAAGGGTAAGTATACACATTTTGGTTCAGATCGGTGAAACGGTGTAGATTTGAGCCAAGGGGCCTAAATGCAGGGAATGGAGTGGTCTGCCCGCAGTTTCAAGCAAACAGTGTTACTCGCAGGGTACCAAAGGGTAAGTATACACATTTTGGTTCGGATCGGTGAAACGGTGTGGATTTGGGTCAAAGGGCCTAAATGCAGAGAATGGGGTGGTCTGTCCGAAATTTCAAGTGGACAGGATTACACGCAGGGTTGCAAAGGGTAAGTATACAAATTTTGGTTCGGATCGGTCAAACGGTGTAGATGTTTGCCAAAGGGCCTAAATGCAGGAAATGGGGTGGTCTGTCCGAAATTTTAAGTGGACAGTGTTATTCACAGGGTTACATAGGGTAAGTATACAAATTTTGGTTGAGATCGGTGAAACGGTGTAGATTTGGGCCAAAGGGCCTAAATGCAGGGAATGGGGTGGTCTGTCGGAAATTTCAAATGGACAGGGTTACCCGCAGGGTTCCGAAGGATAAGTATACAAATTTTGGTTCAGATCGGTGAAACGGTGTGGATTTGTATACATAACAGACAGACAGACAGACAGACAAACATTGAGCTTTATATATATAGATTGACGCTGGATTACAGTATGTTGTAGTAAGTGATCTCTAATACCCAAGGAAATCTACTGACATAAATCACTATCTATTATACACTGCATCGGGGTTCGATCGCGAGGGGAACGCTCCGGCCAGGTGGTAGAACATTGAGGAAGGCCCCTTCATGTTGTGGTATATCTACCCCTCTAGGTCCGCCCAAGAAATTGGATCGAACCTTCCCAGAATGTTCTTGGGGAGGAGACAGACTCCGTGAGAAAATAAAAGAATCCAGGATGAGTGAGAAGTGAACTCGACACCAATGACAATAGAAACAAGCACTTACAATGTAGCGTAAGATATGAGACACGTAACGGAGCCGATAGGAACAGTCCCACAAGAGTGGGAACAACGGATGAGCTCGTAATGTTCTCACATAAATATGAGATAAACGTGGTCGAATACATTTAACAAATGTGACGCAAGGCAATAATAATAATAATAAAATCATCCTGACAAATTTCAGTTGCTGGGATGTCATGAAGATCCATACCACTGTATCAGTACCTCCCAGAGTGCATCACGGAAAAGATGATGATGATGATGATGATGATAATAATAACATCTAGGTTATCGGTCCCTAATGATCTGGGTGATAGCGAAAATGTTAATGAAATGGAAACCAGAACGAAAATTAAGTGAGACGGAAAATACTTACAAAAAGGAACTCAGATTGAAACGACTCACAAAATGTTCTTACAAAAGGGAATTTAGAACGAAAAGATTCACAAAAAGAATAGATTGAAAAAAAAAAGCACAAAATGTAGGCTAGGTTCAAAATACGTACAAAATGCAATGTAGAGTAGAAATACTCACAAAATGCAATTGAAATTCAAAATACTTACAAAATGCAATTGAGGTTCAAAATACTTACAAAATGAAATTGAGGTTCAAAATACACAATGTAATTCAGATTGAAATATCCCAGTTCCAATCCAAATTATTCAAAGAGTGCAATTGAAATTCAAAATACTTACAAAATGCAATTGAAAATGAAAATGCTTACAAAATGTACGGTAGATTCAAACGACTCATGTGGATTGACAATACTTACAAAATGCAATTTAGATTGAAAATACTTGACAAAATGTAATTTAGATTCAAAATACCCACAAAATGCAATTGAGAATCAAAATATTTGCAAAATGCCCACCAAACAAAATGCAATTTAGATTTAAAACTCTTGCGAAATGCGGTTTTGGTTGAAAATACTTACAAAATGCAATTGAAATTCAAAATACTCCCTAAAATGCCCTGAAACCTACATTGAAAGACTTACTAAAAAAAACAATTTAAATTGTCAACCGTTACAAAATGCAATTGAGGTTGAAAACAATCGCGAGAGGTACTTCAGATCGAAAAAACTTACAAAATGCAACACCCCTTACACAAAAATCGCTAAAGGAAATTTAGATAACGGGGAACCAAGTAACAAAAACAGTGCGAGAATCTTAAAGAGAAAAGGAAAATAATGAAAAGAAAACAAGAGGTCTGACCCCTCGAAGAAGGAGGGATCAGGAAAGATGAGACAAGGGCCAATTAAGGCGGGAAAGTGAAAGACTCCCGAGGCCTCGGATACCCTAATACCGTCGGGGTCGGAAAAGAACAAGAGTTGACCAAGAGAGGTCGACAGGAAAGAAGACGGAGAGGAGCCCGGCACAAGTAAGTGGAAGTAATGCCGGACTCGGCTGGGGTCCCGTGGTCGCCAACCCACGTACCACAAGATGTGAGCCCCTGGGGGACCTCACGGAAAAGGAAACCTATCGTCTTTATTGGAATATTTAGTAGCCTATTCTATACTCTGAAAAGGAAATAGCCTTATGAAATATATGTGTTGACACACACTTTTACCACTCACCTTTTCACACTCACTCACCGTAAAGAATTTACGAAACAAATGTGAGACTTTTCTTACCTTGAGGATTTTTACTTTGCCTATGTTCTGTGTCAGGGGCACACGCCACAAAAGAGTACTTTTTATTATGTCAAGGATTATGCTAGGAAGATACCAGCCCCTTCCGTGGGAATAAATGATAATATTCTTCCGTAAGATAAATAATGTGAAAACTTGCAGCCAAAATCAAATATAAAAGTATCAACAACGTAAGGGAGCAGAGAAAGAACACAACACGAAATATCTCGAGTCAGTGCAGTTAGTTTTTATCAAAGGTTGTTAGCTCGAATATTAAACTAAAGTGATTTTCAAATGAAAAGCTGTATGTCCTTGAAATGTCTGTAAAGCGCGAATAATGCATTTTAAACAATTGCGAGCTCTGGACTAGAGATTGCTCGGCAGTCACAAAAGGGAAAAAAATAAATCCTCTCGGCACGCCGGAAGGCGGAGGTAGATTTCACCGGGCAAACTAGGGGATTGGCTATAATAGGCAAAATATGCAGGTTTTCGTAGGAGGATCAGACCTCATTGATTGCAAGAAAGTATTTTACATTTGGAGGTTAAAAATCAACTTTTTTCCGTTTTTGTATGCATATTTTTATCATTTTATTGTCTTATGGGGATGGTAACCTTCTTGTCATTCGGGGTTCATTTTTATACTTCCGATCACACTGTCCTTATGCAAGGTTTGGAACTGATGTGTAACTATCAGACAGTCTGTTACTTCTTCTCGCAAAATTTTATCTCCCGCAGAGATTTTTGTTGGTTCCTCAGTTTAGGGGCTGCGACAACGTGGTCATGTAACCCCGGGTGTGTAGAATCTGATAAACGGTGTTAATTGTGATGACTGTTTTAGTCTGTAATTCAGGTAAGGTCTGCAGACGGTCAATTTTAAGTAGTAGTTCCTAATTTTGTACCATATCCTAACGTGAACGACACCTAGCTGTGAACTTGGCTACTAGATGCCACCGCAACCAGCAACTTGCAACGAACGTTGGAACTTCTCCTCCAAAGGAAAGCATGCTGAGGGTTTTTAGCGCTCTTAGAAAATCCGACGACTTTGGCCGGCTTTGAACCAGCGACCTTGGGCATATAAGTTCAGCATGCTACCAATTAGCCGCTTCCCACAGTCAGATGGAAAAATGAATGTGATCTCGTGCAATGGCGTTGTCTTGGCAACCTCTGATAGCTCATCCCTCATCAATTTAGAAGCGTTGTCACGGTAACCTCTGATGGCACTTGGCATGTTCTTTAATTCCGAAATCATTTTTCTCTTCCCTAGGCGTAATGGTAGGTCAGATCAAAAATTCTTTCAGACAAAGTTTTAGGTAATTTTTAGGGGAATATTTTCCATTATGTACGGGTTTGATATTGTGCCTATTAAGAGAGATATGATTAATGTTTCCCGAAAAAAAACCACTTTTTTCCACCCCTTTGGTCAATGGTTGGTGCTATCAAAAAACCTATTTGACATAAATTTTTGGCACTTATCCGACAAATATTATCAACTTTGAATTGATTCGATATTTCACGTATTAAGAGAGTTATAGCGACATTTCACTTTTTCGAAGAAAAAAAAAGCCCCCCCCCCTCTTTAACCGATTTTGCCCATTAACGAACTCGACCTATTTTTTAAGGGTTTACATATTATGTAAAACATTAAAGCGATTGGTGCAAAATTACGGCAGTTATCGTGTCCACAAGAAACTGATATATATGCATATATATATACACACACACATATATATAAACTTTTGAACTGACGGTGGTTTGGGGTCTGGGGGATGTGAAACGCGAAGATATGTCGAAATTTTCCGGAAGTCGAAACATGGCACCCATTGCAATAGTTAGCTTTCTGATGAAATCTACCTAAAATAGGCTACATAATTTAAAATACTACCATCAACGACACCTAGCTGTGAACTTGGCCACTAGATGCCACCGGAACCATCAACTCGCAACGAACGTTGGAACTTCCCCTCCGAAGGAAAGCATACTCAGGGTTTTTTGGCGCTCTTAGTAAATCCGACGACTTCAGCCGGGTTTGAACCCGCGACCTTGGGCATAGAAGTTCAGCATGCTACCAGTTCCGATACCGAAGTCGCTTCCCACAGACATATGAAAACAGAATGTGATCTCGTGCAGTGGCGTTGTCATAGCAACTGCTGATGGCTCAACCCGTATCAATTAAAAGTAAAGTTGTCATGGCAACTACTCTTGGCACTTGGAATTTTCTTATAATTTAAATCATTTTGCTCACTCCGTGGCGTAATGGTGGGTCATATCGAAAATTCTTTCAGACAAAAGTTTTAGGTAATTATTGGAGGAATGTTGTCCATTTTGTACGGTTTTGATATTGTGCCTATTAAGAGAGATATGATTAATGTTTCCCGAAAAACCCACTTTTTTCCACCCCTTTGGTTAATGGTTGGTGCTATCAAAAAACTTATTTGACATACATTTTTGGCACTTATCCGACACATATTATGAACTTTGAATGGATTCGATATTTCACGTATTAAGAGAGTTATAGCGAAATTTCACTTTTTCGAAAAAAGGCCCCCCATTTTCACCCCCTTCGACCGATGTTGCCCATTAACGAACTCGACCGAGATTTTATAGGGATACATGTAATGTAAAAAATTCAAAGTGATTGGTGCAAAATTACGGCAGTTATCGTGTCCACAAGAAACTGATATATATATATATAGATACATATATACATAAATTATATATAAACTTTTGAACTGACGGTGGTTTTGGGGTCTGGGGGATGTGAAACGCGAAGATATGTCGAAATTTTCCGGAAGTCGAAACATGGTACCCATTGCAATAGTTAGCTTTCTAATGAAATCTACCTAACATACCCATTAAAAAGAACTACAGTTATAGCCTATTGAGCTAATGAAAAAAAAAAGGAAAAAAACACACCTCTCAATCCACCCTCGTTCACCTCCAAATCACATGATCCGCATCGGAAAGAGATGTCACTAAGCCAGTTGTTCTTGATTTCCAAGAGATAGCAAGGTTGAGAATCATTTTGGTGAGCCTGTCATTGTTCATTCTGAGAACGGCCGTAATACTTCAATCGCCTTTTCCTGAAGGTGTCAGTGATCATTCCAGCATGCTGATCAAGCTCCCGAGAATCAGTTTCATCCAGATTCTTTCTGAGCAGACTGGACCAAGTATTTTCCTCAATATTTTCCTTCCTTGCTTGTGTAAGTCTTTAATAAAAGATCTGCCTCCAACGATGAAGGTTTCCGACGCGTATAGAACGTCAGGTGGTAAAATGTCTTAATACCAGATAATACATTTATCACATTACACATTGTTATGGCAATTGGGAAAAAAATGTAGCATTTCCGATCATAATAAAATGTACAGTAATGCATTTATCTCGGGAGAATTACTTAATAAAATAATGAGACTCCGGCTACAAAGCATGTCGTGGTAGAAGGCGTTAGTCACAAGTCCCCGTGTGAGGTCCGTGGCGTGTTATACAGAAGAGTAGATTTTTTGCTGCCCGTTTGTCTTTCATGCGAGACCCATTACGTTAACTGGGGACACATGCTCCACCACTAACACACTTGCCAGACACATCACCTCGCCGCCACAACCTTGATCGGTATACATCAAGACTTTTAGGTCATAGGCATATCGGTTTTAGGTATTTGGATTCTAGAAAAGTAATTTGAAAACTTGTAAAAAAAAAAGAGTTTAAAGAAGATGAACGTATGATTTCATGCTCGAGGCATATTACATGTTTTCTCGTTTCTTCAAAAGGTAGTTTACTGTCAGGAAGCCTCTACTTTGAAGACCCTTTGAAGTTTATAGTGACTGTACACATAATTCTGAAAGATGGTCTCTGCCAACTAAGCGACGAACCCGGGAGTTATTCCACGATCTTCAAAGATACTCTCCTAACACAACCGTGACACCACGCTAGTAACCTGTCTGCTCGTATGCATAATATTTCATTTCATTCAAAGGCTGTCGTTTACTTTTCACCCATATATTCGTAGAAGTAGATTTAATAGCCTGAGTGTAAACAAAAAGGAAAACAAAAATATTGGAATGCAGTCGAAAGAAATCAGAAACCCCTATGAATGTCGAATTGGCAGGTGAAAAGCTAAAGGAAGTAGGAGACTTATGTTACTTAGGAAGCAAAATAACCAGTGATGGACGAAGCAAAGAGGATATAAAAAGTAGGTTAGCACAGGCAAGGAAAGCATTTCTACAGAAAAGGAATCTGTTGACATCGAATATAGATTTAGGTATTAGGAAGTCATTTTTGGAGCATTTGTCTAGAGCGTGACGCTGTACAGAAGTGAAACTTGAACTGTTTGAGGAGCAGAAAATAAGAGAATTGAAGCGTTTGAAATTTCGTGATACAGGAAAATGATGAAAATCAGATGGGTAGATAGGGTTACAAAGGAAGAGGTGTTAAGACGAGTGGAAGAGGAGAGAGGTTTCTGGCGACTGCTAATGAAGAGACATTTGTAAGACCCCCAGGAATAGCAAAATTAGTTATGGAAGGAAGTGTCGAGGATAGGAGTAGACCTAGGTTAGAGTATGTTGAAAAGGAAGTGATGACGATTGCTTGCTTGCCGACCGGAACTTATGATCCAAGTGTAATAATTAATCTCATGTATGTTTTTCAGGTTTGGGGAATAACACCCATTAAAATTTAGATACAATCGGGTTGACCGACTGAAAATCATTTAAAATTCATATCTAAATCTACAAGACACACATTTCTCAGACATATCTGTATTTCTTTAAAAAATTTAGAAACGTATTCTTATTGAACCCTCTTAAACGAGATCAATTAAACCCCTTCCCCAGCCTATTTTACTGTAATTTAGCGACTACTGCTGACCAGTGGGCAGAATCTTGGGAGTTAGGGGTGCTGAAGGAGTAATTAGGGACCTGGACATCGTTTGTCAATTGGGAATAGTAGTTGTATCATATAGCGACATCGTGAACATGCAGCCTCCGAGTACTTAGGTGTATGCGTGTAGAATTTATCTGATATCCTGTGTCACTGTGATGACTAGTGTGTTTATTTGAAATTGAGGTAGGATTTGGGTAGGAAGTTAAGTACCATCCCGGCACTTGATTGGAGTATAAGTGGGGAAACCACGGAAAACCACTTCCAGAATGGTTGATATAGGAATCAAACCCACCTCTTCTCAGTTTTGCCTCACGAGGCTGAGCGTACCCCGTTCCAGTCCTCGTACCAGAATCGAGAATCGAACCCGGGCCTCCGCGATGACAGCCAAGAATGCTAGCCACTACGCAACGAGGCGGGCCCTTTAGGATTGTGTGTGTGTAGAATTTGGCTGATAACCAGTGTTACTGTGGTGTCTGTGATAGTATATATTTGAAGTTGAGGCAAAGAATGGGAACGAGACGGCCGTGGGCTCAAGTTGGGCATCATCCCGGCATTCGTCCAGAGTAGAACTGGGAAACGGAAAACCACTTGTGAGATGGCTAAGGTGGAGATCGAACCCATTTCTTCTCAGTTTTACCTCACAAGGCCGAGTGAACCGAGATCCAACCCAGAATTAAATTCCTTGGCAGAGCCGGGAATCAAATCTTTGGGACCGGGGTCTCAATATGTACCCTGAGACGAGAGAAGGCCTTAAATACGGTATGTCTAGTGTCCTAGAACCACATACAGTCATTTACAGACTGGAGAAGGAAAGCAACGAGCCAGTAAGCACTATGACCCCTGCTTCTCGCGGGAGTCTGTGAAACTCTATACTGCAACTGGCCCGTGACTGCCTAACTGTGACAAGTTCTACGAGTTTCTCACATGCCTCACAGGCACAAATCATACCACAAGACGTCAAGGGATGATTTGTGCTTCAAAACATGTGTTCTCATTCTGCTAACAACTTCAACAGCAAGTGGAAAAAACACTTCTTAGTAGCTCATTTTAACTCGACCTTCGTGGAGACTGAGCAAGTCCCTATGCTAGAGGGCACTGGAAATGTTAATTGAAAGAACGGTTGCTTCAGAATCCTGGTTATAGTCTGAGTCATCTTACTCCATAACCAAGAAAACGAGAGATATTTATTTTTCGAAAGGAAAAGAAAAAACGAACTACCGGGATTATGTTGCCATAATAAATATTTACTTTTGCGATCGCCGTAAATTCACACTGCATTAACATTTTTATTTGTATGGAGTTTCCAACCCGGAATGATATCCACATTCAGGATGGCCGCTGCCCAAGTCTACAGTAGGTCCCGATCGCAGGGCGTGAACTGCTGAGAATATGATAATGATTACGATAATTTAGTTGCATAATTAGTCAGCGGAAAAGAGTTCAATCGCAATTTAGGATAACAAAATTGAGTCACTCATGGATGAGAAACTTCACAAGGAACATGACAGAATAAACAGAGACCTCCTTGAAAATTAAATTACTACTCTGTTCATATTACGCAATAGAACAATGAAACTGACCTCCGTTACCTTGCAGCATCGCTCCACTGAGTAGACACTGTAGTCAACGTAATGCCAGTCATCTAATGGAGTCAACATATTGTGACGAAGAGTGAAGGCATCAGATATATTACCTCCGGCTTTCAACTGACCGAATATGGAGAAGTGCTAGAGATGTCTTGGTTTAAATGCGCAATAAATGTGAGAAGAATAAAACTAATCTAAAAAACCAACAGCCCACGGCAGACCACTTCGTGGTGAAGTGGCTAGCATTCTTGGATGTTATCCTTGAGGTCCAGAACGATTCCCGACTCTGTCAAGAAATTTAATTCTGGTCTTAAGGTTGGAACGGGTTTCACTCTGCCTCGTTGGGCAAATCTTGCGGACGGATGCAAGCAAAAACCTAACGCAACCCGGTAAACACTTACAGGATTTTCATCACTGATCTATCTCATCTCATCAGTCCAGGAAGAGATTTTCCGTGGTTTCCAACGTCCACTCTAGCCAAATGCTGCGATAGTTCCTAACTTAATACTACGATCGACTCCTCAATCACAAATTCACTCATTACTACAGGTTATCAGACAAATTCTATCTACTGTAGTCATACACCCAAATACTGTACAAGCTGATAACCACGATATCAAAGAAACCCCTAAATTATGAAACAAATGACATGTAAGCCTCCGTGGCTCAAGCGGCAGGACGCTGGCCTCTCACCGCTGGGTCCGTGGTTCAAATCTCGGTCACTCCATGTGAGATTTGTGCTGGACAAAGCGGAGGCAGACAGGTTTTTCTCCGGGTACTCCGGTTTTCCCTGTCACAAATTTCATTCCAGCAACACTCTCCGCTATCATTTCATTCCATCTGTCATTCATTTATTCATTGCCCCAGGGGAGTGCGACAGGCTTCGGCAGCCGGCACAGTTCATATCCTCGCCGCTAGATGGGGGCTTCATTCATTCCATTCCCTGACTGGAAGTAGGCTGTGGATTTTCATTTTCACGCGACATATAACAGCCCTCTTCAGGGTACGTAAGCACACATACAAGTATAACTGGAAAATGACGGAGATATAATGCTCAAGACACAATACAAGACCCATAAAGAGAGTTTACCAACAGATAGAGCCCGAACACCAAGCTTATGTAAGTTATATTCTTCATGCTAATATTCTTTAAATCAACATCGCAATAACCATTGTTCCCGTTGCCCAATTTTTTTGGATCATTTGTCTACATCTATGCCTATTTCTCCGCATTCCCTCTTCAATGACGTTTTGAAAGTAAGCCACTTTCTAGCTTAGGTCTTGTTCAAATTGTTTTCTCCGTTTCTTTTTCCTTTAACATCTATATTTTTCTGACCATGAACGCCAAATATCCATTTTTTTTTTGGTGCTTTCACCGAGAGTAAAATAGTGCTAAAGCTGAAAGCTCCTAAGTCCATCAGCCAAGAAGCATAGCAATGCGCTTTATAAATGGGAAGTAACAAGTAGCTTCTATCTCAGAGGGATCCAAGGAGGCTGTACAGAGCCCAATCGGTACACCTGGGCGAAACCTCCACACAGACACAGCAAAATAACCAGAATAATTTCCTGTTGCTAGAAAGTAGTTCCTGTACGTGACTTCCTAGGATAGGATTGGCACTTACTCCATACCATCCCTCTAAACAACATACTGCGAGTCCGTTCAGGAAGTTGAACCTTCTGCAAATCGTTATAGCTTTTCATTTCTAGCAGTTTGCCTTGCGTGTCGTCGTACGTGCCAGCACCTACTGTACTTGTCTTTGCTGTGGAACTATGGAAATGATACACAGTATCGATACTTTCGTACATGGCTAATAATAATTCTTTAAGCACATGGAAATTAGATTACGTAAACTACAAAATTACTAAACAAACATATCGAAAAACTCGCAATTTTTGTTAAGATGTCCTATTTTTCTTATTATTAATAAGATATACAGTAGATACTTCGCGGAAGCGGATAATACTTCGTTTATCAACACAAAACTATGTTAGGCAAACATCGGTCCTCATTGCAAACCACAGTATATTTATAATGTCAATAATCTGTAATCAACAAACGCATATTTAAAATTGTTATCAATATTATGATGTCAAAACAATTTTAAAAGTTTACACAAATCAATCAGGACTATCGAGTAAATAATTTTCGCGAGTAAAGCTTAATCTAAAAGGCGTTTAAGACTACCTGCCCACCTCCGTAACGAGTGAACAGAGGAAACACATTAACACACTAACCAAGATACAGCCAATTTGCACTTCAGCAAGGCCTTAAAACAAGATAATGTTCGAGATTCTCTTTTTATTTTAGCATTGTTATTCCACTTACGGTCGGATGCAAGCAAAAACCTAACGCAACCCGGTAACCACAGGAAGACGTTTTTCATCACTGATCTACATAACTAACCACAATATCCTTCCTCACATGTAACAGATACCAACGTACAAGCAAATAGGAATACTACACTACCATCACTGCAGCTCATAAATGATCAGTTGATTCCTTCCGACTCTTCCGCATTCCACAGGCTAAACCCATAACCAGTTCCCCAATCTCAGTGTCCATCAAGCTTATCTACAGTTTACTCCACTGATTTGCGACGGTGTCCTTGAGAGCTAGCGCATCGAAGCGAATCTAGTAGTAGTGTTAACCCACTGGAGGCACAGCTGCCACAGTGGGTCAAAATCGAAATCTAGGACAAAATTATTTATTTTCATAATAAAAAAAATCAAAATTTATTACTTCTACAGCATTCTCAGATAGTTGCCGCTCACTATTCTGGGATATAAACGCATCTTAGTGTAAATCTGTCACCACTGTTCGAGCAGTCTGTATTGGAGGGTGAATGTAAGTGACTGTGGTTTGGTTTTCTTTGTGGTTAGTGTGATGCTTTAAGATGGAACATGCAGCTGAAGGTATGATCTTTGTAACGTGTTTCAGTTATTAATGGGCGTAATTGTTACGTAATTTTAGCTATATTTGCATTATATAATATTGAACTATTATTTTTAAAACTAAATTTTCATTTAGATTTTTAGTATGTGGAGTCACTCTGCGTCACTTTCTACTTAATGTTAAAATGTAGATAACGTCTTGTAGTTTACGCCTGTTATAAGATTTTTTGCATCTTTTTGCAATTTAGTTATTTTACGTTTTAGAAGATGCCGCGTAACCAGTTCTCACACGTTTACAACTGTTTGAAGCACTGGGTTCGACGATTATGTAAAAAGTGGAACTTGACTTTGTTAAAAGTAAATTAGGGGTAGAAAATTGTTCTGAAGAGATAACTGAATGCTCTATCCAACTCCTAGTCATAGACAATTTCTTGCATGTGTAGACGTAGCTTAAAAAAGGTCTTAACTGATGTCTATTATGAAGTAAACAAATTGTATACGTTGCTTTCACTCTAAATTCATGATTAAAACGTAAAAATAATTTTGTCCCCCTAGATTTCGATTTCGACCCACTGTGAGCTGTTCAACAGCACAGCAGCATACAACTCGAGGTTTGTCCACGATTGTGACACGGCCAAGCTCTTCATGCGAAAGACAATTTACGTATCAACGCACATGCCAAAGCATTTGATGCTCGCAGTGGGCTCGCGAGCACCACGGTGATAAACTTGGTGCTCTCATCATACGAGCCAAAAAAAGCTCGCGAGCACAAGCTCCCCTGAGATCCATTCTTTAATTTATATTCTACTGCGCGAACCAAAATAACAGTGTTTACATTACAAGCTTGACAGTCGAAAACTCTGATCATTTAGAGAAATAGTATTTTTAATCTACAGTGAAAATAGCGAAAGGTGCTGCTTCGACTCGACTGTCCCCTCTCACATGTATCATATCTGCATGAGTCGTGCAAGCAGTTGCAGCATGCCTGGTGAGCGGTGAATCCCAAGCTATTTCAGCACTTCTGAGAGAGAGAGAAATTTTCGAAGGAAAGAGAGTAGAATGTTTGTTGCATTACTGTTGTTATAATAATATAATTATTTATTTATTTATTTATTTATTTATTTATTTATTTATTTATTTATTTATTTAGCGTATGGATTTTAGAGCCGGGAGTGCCCAGGACATGTTCGGCTCGCCAGAGCTGTAGCTACTTCAAGCGGACACCCATGGGGTGAGCCACAAGTTAAGATAAATTTCAAATAGTTCCAACTTTTGCTACCAGATGTCACTGACACCTAGTGGTCAACGTTGGAACTTGGATAGAGCGTTTCAACGAAATCTAACCTAGCAATTTAGCTTCACACGAGTTTAGTTAGTGGAAGGATCTTTTACATGCCATAAATCTATGCCATCGGACCGCCGCGCCGGTTTTACTTCCCCTCCGAAGGAAGTCACACTGAAGGATATTAACGCTCTTAAACAATCCGACGACTTCAGCTGGGTTTGAACCCGCGATTTTTGGCACAGCAATTCAGCCGCTAATATAATTATTACTGTATTACTTTCCATTTAATGGTGCTCGGGTACTTGGTATGGCTTGAGAGTGTTGCTCTCTGTCTCAAAAAACAGCCGGAAAACAGAGGAGTAAATTGTATTCTCCCAGACGATAGACGTCAGATACAATTCAAAATATTTATGCAATCCAAGAACATTTTGAATATCGACAGATCAAGGTAATCAATATCATTTTGTGAATACATAGAATGGTCACAAAATATTCTTAATCACTATGCTACGTAACGGCCATCCCCCCCCCCCCCCCGCCACACACACACACACACACACACACACATACACATCAATAAAGAAAAATATAAATTTACAAGCCGGGCCCCGTGTTGTTGGGGGTAGCGCCTGCCTCTCGACCAGAGGCCCCGGGTTCGATTCCCGGCTCCGTCAGGGATTTTACAAACTGGCGTGAGGGCTGGAACGGGGTGTACTCAGCCTCGTGAGGTCAATTGAGTAGCTGTCTGACAGTGAGGCAGCGCCCCAGTCACGAAAACCAAGATTCACGGCCGATGGGATCCGATGCGCTGACCACACGTCACCCCAATATCTACAGGCCAAATGGCTGGGCAGCGGTCGCTTGGTAGGCCTAGGCCCGTAATGGGCCGTAGAGCCAGGGGTTATCCATTTACAAAGAAAGTCAACATTTGCATCACAGTCTCAAATCATGAAAATGTTTCTAACAAAATTGAGACTAATGAAATTTTACTTCACATTTTAAGCTCCATATCCATCAGTCAGACCGTACCTGCAAACCCCTGCCCCTTCTCCCTGGTAATATTGACTACCCAGCAACCTAATTTAATTGTATTGGAATGAACATACAACATGAAATACGCACGTTTATCAATTCTAATATAAAGGAGGGAGGAAGAGGACATCAATTTGAGAGTAAATTATGCGTAGGCATCTGATTCACTTATCTCATAAAGAGTTGGTCATTATCCACAGCAAAAGTGATCCTTTGTAAGTGGCCGCGACCGCTGCTTCGATGCACAATGACTCCCGCCACTTGAGTGTTGTTTGTTGTCGTTTAGTTCTATCCAAAGTCTTACAAAATTCGATTAAAAATCCGTTATTCATATATTGGTACGGGCGTGGGTTTGCTGGATTACGCCACTTTGTATACAGCCTATTAAGTGACGCCGCCTGTAGCAGACGACGACACGACTTATTCAGATCGGCTGTGCACGGAAGCGCATGGCTTCGAATCAACTCCGATATTGACGTTATGGGTTTTAAGTCACCTTTTAACTCTACTACTACAGTTTTCAGAGACGTCTGGGTGCCAAAAGTTTGCCCTGAAGGGGACTATAATAATAATAATAATAATAATAATAATAATAATAATAATAATAATATATTTACTTTCGGTTCCTTACAAAGTGTTCTCTAAAGCTTTCCAGACAAGAGTAGAAGGGATACTGGGCCAAGAACTGGGACTTGCACTGTGCATTTACTATTTGTAGCATGCTGTGGATTTTATATATATATATAGGGTACTAGCAACCCGCCCCGGCTTCGCCCGGTATCTTTAACGGTTTAACCAGCCTAAGCTTAAAAGGCAGGTCCCAGATGCAATTCACAAAAGCTGAGGTGAACAGCGAAACCTAAAACACATGTACTCTTCTCTGAACTCTGGGGGACTAACGAAATTATTAAAACCAGTAGTTATGAATTACGCTGCTTCACAGAGATAATTGGCTAGCCGTGGCGCAGCGGTAACATTCTCGCCTGCTGTTCCCAAGATATCGGGTTTGAATACCGGTGCAGTCAGCGGGCATTTGTGGGTGCTTTAATGGGAGGGAGCCGTGTCTGTAGATTTCCTGGTACGTTAGAGATCCACAATAGTTAAAGGGACGTAAAGCCAATAGCTTTATTATTATTATTATTTATTTATTTATTTATTTATTTATTTATTTATTTATTTTCGTCTTGGCTACACTTTAGTCTTTACAGTATGTTTTGCCTTCTCTGCCTTGACTCTCTGCCAATATCTTCTCATCCTTTCTCCTACTTCCCTGTTCTATTCTTCTGCGAAGGTTCTTTTCTTTGTCACTCCTCCCCCGTCTCCTGGAAACCTCTGTACTCCTTAATTTGTCATCTACATCTCTCCCTATCTGCTATGTCGTCTTCTTGTACCCCTATCTTGGCTAGGTCCGTTCTCACTTCTCGAAACCATTTAGACTCTGTCTTTCTCTTCCTGAAAAATTCGAAAATTCTCTTTGTCAGTCTATTATCATCCATTCTCAGGAGGTGTCCATAGAACTGTAATCTCTTCATCAGTTCAGCCACACCTTCAGTTTTCTGGTACAATTCTTTGTTTGGTCTTGGTCTTCACTCCCCCATCTTTTATCTTTGGGCCCAGGATTTTCGTAAGCATTTTTCTATTTATTTTTTTCCTGACAGTATCAAGCCCACCTTTCCCAATCATGGACAACGTTTTTGCTGCATACATTCGGTAGTCTGCTACTCAGGAGCAGGAGCCCGACACTCTGTGCGTAAATGCATTTCTCTCCCCCCCCCCCCTCCCCAAATAGTATTTATAGATCCCTTGTATGGAGACTTCATCAGATAGAAAACTACACACACATAGTGCTCATGTGGACATTTTGAAATTGTATGCGTGGCACCGGAATTATTTATTACCTCTGTAAATGTACTTGGAACAAAAGGGTTTCTTTTTTTATCAAGCTCTTCACTTGCGTCTCAAGTAGCCGCGTTTAAGAGCTGGCATGAGGAAGATAAAAGCTATGACAAGAGCTTGTACTTATTACAGATTACAAGAAGCCCTCTTCACTTTAAGGTCCACGATAAATAAAGTCATAAACAAGCACGCTACTCTTAGTGGCACTTCAACGGCTACCTTGTCTCCGAGCCTCTCAGACACGCCTGCGACATCCATGTGACCCATCTCGTGTTGAAACACGCAGAAAGTAGGCATGCGACTTGAAACGAGAAGGACTTACAGTGATACGTTGTGAAAGAACCGTCATCGAAACTGACCAGAGGTGGCCAGACTCAAAAATAAAAAATAAAACTTTTGGTTTTCATTTAAATTTAAACTTTGTTGTTAGGGGCAGATGACCTCGTAGTTCCGCCCCTTAAAACAACAATAACTAACTAACTAACTAAACTTTGTTGTTGCCTGGGTGAAAATAACTAAGTTAATAACATTTACCATGCCTATTATAACATTATTTAAACTCAAATGAAAATGCAATTGCTTCTGTTCACTTAACCATGCAGGTTGAATTACAGAATAACTAGAGGTTGCTGAAGTATTGTATGAAAACATTTGAAATATTTGAAATTTTCTACGCATTCAACAGATTTATTTCATTTCTGTTCAGAAGTAAATCCGTATAAAAGTTCATTTCCTCACAAAGATATGTCAAATTGGGGCATAGCTTTTTCAGCACATGCTATGGTACGGTGTCCGTTTTAACCTGGTGGTTTCATCATATTTTATCATCACTTGTTCCCTTGGTGAAGTAATGATCGAATGTCTGACTCATCCAATGATTGCATGTTCGATTCCCCGTCGAGAAAGTTCGATTTTGTGAAGGACGCGAAACATTTACGGCACAACAATTTTAAATACAGTACCTGGTTTTTACTACATGGCAGTGAAAGGTAACGTCCAAATTCTGCGAATGCATTATCCACATTACGTCACCTCAAAACAACAAATTATTATTAATATTATTATTATTATTAATATTATTGGCAAATGGATGCAACACCACAGTCATAAAAGTGGGTATCTGCCTGAAACTGTAGACTTGTAATCGTGCGATCGACCGTTCAAGTGATGGTGATGGACCGTTTGGCCGTCACTGAATTACATGCTACAGAAATAAGTTTTGAGTTTCAATGATTTAGTCAACTCAGAATTAACAAAATTCGCATGGTTTTATTGAATAATTCAGCAACTTGTTAGATATACCGTTATTCAACCTGCATGGTTACGTGAACAGACGCAATTGCATTTTACAGACAAGATTACCGGAAAATAAAAGAGGCTGGGGAGAAACAATATCGGCACCTGAAACACTTGGTAGCTGATCAACTACTTCATCAATCCTCAAGAGTAGGGATGGAGTATACCCTAGAAAATACAGTAGGATATATCAGCACCACAACAAAATTCCCCGATCATAAAACACATTCATCAAAACTATCCTAAGCTGATTGATGTTTCTGTTTGAACACTGCCAGAAATAATTTTATAGAATTGTAGTGGAAACTGCGTGACCGTTATGCTAAAAGACAGTTTAACTGTTCAGTACGGTATCATTTCTAACAAATCTAGTTTAAATATAGGCTATATAAATAATTCTAGTTGGTTTTCAGCAGACAATACGCCAAAACGCTGTAAGCACTCAGTAAGCCTTCTTTATTCGCCTAGTTCGCAAAACAAAACGCTGTAAGCACTCAGTAAGCCTTCTTTATTCGCCTAGTTCGCAAAACGAATACGATGTCAATGAGGCATGCGAAATATGTCGACAAATATTTCACCTAACGCCCTGATAACCCTACGCCTGACATAAGAAAGGAGTGTATTCATAACCAAGATGGATGATGTCATACTCCAGTGACAGGCTCTGATACGACGAGATTGATGGCACACAACGAGACAAACAAGTGGATAAGCGAACAGGCGGTTATAGTTCTCATTTGCCGAGGAGCTCGAGGTTTATCAACAGATGTCCAAAGTTTATGCAAATAATTGCGGCCATACATTATCCACATCCTGGAAGAAGAATTTGGAATCTTTGTATTCAAATAAAAACACAAAAGTTAAATAAACGGAACTTCGCGTTTGCAAAATTTTGCACCTGTTGATTCAATTCTATTATTATATTATACAAAGAACATTAATTCACCGATATCTGATCTCAAAATTAGTTTTAATCAATGGTGTTCTTTCAGATGAAAAGTCGCTCAAACTATAACGGCGGATATAAAATCAGGTATGCACTGTAAGTTGACAAATTAAGATGTTACTCTACTAATGACATTAGAGTTTTCGCTCTGGGTTCGAGACAAAACAAATTGTGCAGTTACCACGAGCGAGATCACTCTTTGGTTCAGCAACTGTGGAAGTGTGTAGACCAATAGCTATGTGTTGAATAGAAACTTCGTTTTCCTAATCGCATCTGATATGGGGTCTAAATGCTTTGCTTAGAGGTTAATTTAAAACGAAATCGTAGAATCAATGCTCAGAAGAGCATGCAAAAAAAGACCGTCGATGATGGAGAATGGAAAACAAATGCGTCGTTATGTATTTGAATGTATTATTCTTCCTGGATTTGGAACTCCGCATGAATAATTATTTGCTAGAAGCTCATTAACTAAAAACTTAATGATCCTTCATTTATCCGTTACAATTTGAATTAAGCTGTCCACATGTCAAAGGTTCAGGATTCCTCATGAAACAGGCGGAATAGGGAGAGAAAGATGATGATAATTGTTGTTTTAAGGGGCCTAACATCGAGGTTATCGGCCAAGGGAGAGAAAGAATAGAGAGTATGTTTGTTGGTTGGGAGGAGCGGAGAATGTCGTGAGCATTCCTCGAACGGAGCCGTGCCCTCTTTCGCTCCAATGCGCGGATTTACCCCCACTTCCGTAACTCTAAAAAGATTGGAATGAGAGATAAAATCGCTTCTGAAACGAATACAGTTGCTGCTGTTCAAAGCGGAGAAACTCAAACATTAACCACAAGCTCCAGAATTAAGAATCAGTACTACTCTATAGAACGCACTTCAAAGATCGTTCTTCGCGATACACTGTTCGTTACCAAAATCCTCCAGAGAAATCGCCATCAAACAGTTTCGAGGAATCTTGATGTATGACATCTACGATATTATCGAGTTGGAAGTCATTTCTCATTGTTGCCGTAGTAATCGAAATTTAATGTTTTTCATTTGGGCAAAACGATTGTACCCAATTGTAATGATCCTGAAAAAAATTTACATGTATTTATTAATTTTATGCGCGTATTGCCAAGTGCTGGCAAGGTTGTTAGAGAGGAGGAGGAGGCGAAAATTATCGAGAAATTTCACGCCTGTTGTGTACGGCGGATGAAACCACAAGTTTAATAGTTGGTAATACTCAGGCAATTTGGCTACCACGGCTTTCAAACCAGTCTACAGAGGAAGTAAAGGAATTCGATCCCAATCCTGCTCCCATCCCGTTGTCCAGCATTCCTCAAGAGCGCTTTCAACACAATTTTCTTGCCCCAATCCACGTGATTTCTCACAATCTAACCCATGAAGAACGGAACTCCTTTCACATTAGACGCAGAATAGTTAGCTTCTCTCTGTTTTAAAAATCTAGAAAACGTAGTTTACAGAGAACAGCGTCGCATAAATCTTGCAAGTTAACTCTCTGTCCTGATCATTGATTGGATGAATTCGTAACCATCCACCCCCGATTTACACGAATTTTTCTTTCTCTTCGGATTATTAACTGAGTGGGAGATTTTTAAGAACACGTTTAGCTGCATATAGTGTATGAGGTAAGTTTTTGCAAACATCATTATATATACCAAGATATTTCACCGATTTGCGAAGGCATTGCCCATCGCCAGTACAGTAGTTGTTAATGATTGGGACGTTTTGGTCAACAGCCCCATAGACTTGGGTGTGTATTCAAATTGTCTGATAACCTGTGTTCCTGTGGTGACTGTATTAGTGTTGTTGTTGTTGTTTGAAGGGGTGGAACAGCAAGGTAATCTGCCTCTTGAACTGTTGTGGTACCGTAGTAGTAGTAGTATTAATAGGCCTAGTAGTAGTGGGCGTGAAGCTGTATTGTAATTATTTGGGTCGGGAATGGGGGTAATAGTAGGTGCCCCAAGGAATTAAAATAAAGAACAATCCCGGTATTTGCCTAGAGGGAGTGTGGAAAAAAACGGATAACCAGCACTTAGTTCCAGGATGAATTAGTGTTTATGTCTGGCACTTATTATTCCCGTTTTCCAACGGGGTCGGAGATGCGATAAGATGAAAGTCTTTGTGGATGATGGTTTTTACGGCCGGATGCCCTTCCTGTCGCCAACCTTATGAGAGGAGTTAATGAAAAATCCACAGCCTGCTTCCAGTCTCCGACCGGGTCAGGAATGGAATGAATGAAGCCCCCATCTAGCGGCGAGGATATGAACTGTGCCGGCTGCCGAGGCCTGACGCACTCCTCTGGGGCAATGATTAAATGAATGACAGGTGAAATGAAATGATAGTGGAGAGTGTTGCTGGAATGAAATTTTGACAGGGAAAACCGGAGTACCCGGAGAAAAACCTGTCTGCCTCCGTTCTGTCCAGCACAGATCTCACATGGAGTGACCGGGATTTGAACCACGGACCCAGCGGTGAGAGGCCGGCGTGCTGCCGTCTAAGCCACGGAGGCGCATAGAGGAGTTAATGAGAGATAAAATGAACGATGGTGGATGAAACTGGGCACGGATGTGGAAGGAAGCGGCCGTGGCCTTTCAGAAGATACCGTCCCAGCATTTGCCTGGAGTTGAAAATGGAAACCATGGAAAACCATTTCAAGGACGGCCGACGGTGGGGATCGAACCCACGTCTACCGAGTCCGCGGATAGCTTGGCTCCATGGCCTAGAGCTGCACGTTAGTGAGGGTAGCTACCGCTCCAAGACGAATTAGTGTGTTACTCGCAAAAGTGGGGTATCTTCGCAGAAATTACGTTTTCAGGACTGAAGACGCGCAGTTTGTGGTGTGCAAAACAATACAACGTGCACATATTATTATCATTCAATATAACGTATTTATTTGGAGAATTTTATAATTATGGAGATTTTTGGGGTAGCCTCTCGTAAGCCAAAATCACTTAAAATAAAGGCGATGAAATTATACGTTATAATTGTTCGATTGTAGTGAGGAATGATCTCGCAATTTACTTTCACCCTTATATTTCCGTTCTTGGCAAGTCCTTTGATGTTCCGATTCTATTCTGACACTACAGATCTGCACGAAAGCCCAAAATTCAATTTCCTAACAGATATTGATACGGCATGAACCCAAAAGGTATCAATATAAAGATATGTTAAATTATTTCTGAAACGTTTGTTTGTCCAACGGGGGTGTGCTGCTTTTTGGACTTGCGCTTTCCTTGGAAGTGACAGCCATTCGTTAGTTGGCACCACTGTCTGAGGTTGTCTGCAACGCAATTAGTCGCATTTGACAATGATCAATGACTCCACCGAGAGTAGGGTTACATAGCTCTGGGTTACCACAGCCTTCTTGGTGCACACGACTTCCCGAGAGGACATCCATTTCCTCGCAAATGGAAGTTGCAAGCTCTTATCAACTGAGCATATGACTTCCGCACACTCACATACCAACCACAACTGTATCGGTCTAAAACAACGACTTACGCTATAACTACAAAACTTCTCTTCAATGCAAACCATGTCCCTTGGCCCTATATAAAACAACACAAATATTCAAATAACCATTAGGCTACGTATCATATCCGATCACCAAGTCATTGATCAAGTAACGTTCTGGTTTCCAAATTTCATTCTAGACCCTTCTTAGCCTAAAAAATTCGTAAACAACACAAAGACTCGACCTAAATATACAAAAGGTAAAATCAGACGCAAGTGACGAATGACTTAAACAGTAACATAATATCGCATCAGCCTCCTTAGGTTCACCAATTCACAATCGTTCAACATTTCGTATACGAAACTATTTTCTTTGAACAACTGCATGATTCTCGAACTTGGTTTTACTACCATACAAAAATAATAACCCCTGGCACTACAGCCCATGAAGGATTTATGCCTACCAAGCGACCGCAGCCCAGCCATTTGGCCTGCAGATATTGGGGTGACGCGTGGTCAGCGCATCAGGTGCCCTAGGCCGTTAATCTTGATTTTCGTGACAGGGGCACTACCTCACTGTCAGACATCTACTCAATTGTCCTCACGAGGCTGAGTGCATCCCGTTCCAGCCCTTACGTCAGTTTCTAAAATCCCTGACTGAGCCGGGAATCAAACCAGCGGCCTCCGGGTGAGAGGCAGGCGCGCTACCTCAACACCACGAGGCCGGCCTTTGCTACCATATGTAAATTACCAATTACAATACCAACAATCTGCCTCTTCATTTAAAAAACCAACTTTCTATACTATTTTCTTAGTACTTCTCATAGGCTACTTCGCACAACAACAAAAAACGGATCTCAAATCTACAGTAGGCCTATTTGCTTTTGTCTAATTACTGCAACTACCAGAGTACAATAATAATAATAATGATAACACACAATTTACTATTCTTAGAGCACATCAAAGTTCAACAACTTTTTTAAAAATAATCATGCATTTGTATTACTCTAAGATGTTGAAAGTTAACTATTTCTCCTTACTTATGAAAAGAAAAACAATTCCATTGAACACGTACTAGAATTCACCTGTTCACTACCTGTCTTTGAACTGACTGCAAAGGCCTGGCTGAATTTATGTCGACAATGGCAGAAATAGAAGCATACATTCTTGGAAGGAAGTGGCGGCACATCGTCAAGCGGCTAGTGATCTGTACCATCGCTGAGTTGAATAATAACGATCAAAGGATCAAACTGTGCCATATCCACCAGGGATGTAGACGACCCGATTAGAGTCCCTGGATGTGTCAAGTGTTTGCCAAGGAGATATCGCTGCGGGTGGCGGGTGAAAGGGTGATGAGTGGAAAATGTTACTCTACACCAGTTCTCAGAATTCCCGCTGTAGTACAGTACAGCTGGAATGGTTTTGTTCCAAAAACTGTGCTATGGTTGGCATTTTGTAAAACGTTAGAAAAGCACAAAAAAAAAGCTTAACTCTAAATTTTAGAATAATTTGCACCATCGTTTTGTCGAAAAACTCAAAAAAAAAACATTGAAAAGCGTTTTTCTCTGAATCGACGTATTTTAAAGAAAAATTTTATAAACAAAAAATGTAGGGGACATTGTCACCTACAATTCGTCTCATTGAGGTCATGTCATACGTTTTGAAATGCAGAAGCTAGGTGGCGCCAAAGTTTCCAAAAAAGAGTTTTTTCACCATTTGTCCTAGAAAAAAAATATATATTTTTTTTACAAAAGAGTGAATCAGAAATTTGTTCCTCTCAAAATTCTCCGCAACATTTATTTAAGTGGAAAACCATAAGGGAGGGGGAGCACACTCAGGATGACCATGTTTAGTGGCGGGAATGATAACTCGGAACTCCGCCATCCGGTTTAATCGTGGAGCGTGCCACAGATCGCATGGCTATGCTGAATAGCAAGCTGGAACAATACAACTCGCACATGGCATTTCAACCTAAAATCTTTCATCAACAAAACTGGCAACATGTCAAGAAGTACTGTTTCACTAGAACTGACGCTTCCTATTTCCTACGAATTGTCTTAAAATCATTAGAAGGCTACTTTCTTATTCTTCCCCAATAACTATTCATTATCGAACCTCAAGACGATTGTTTGCCTTCTTCCAAAGGCCAACATTGCCATATGGTTATTCATGACGTCAGAAAAGAAACGTGGAAAACAAGAAACAATAGAAGTGTGAATACAAAAGCCGCATGTGTTTGGCAGCTTCCCCACACCTCACGTCATATTACGGGTATAAACGTAGCTAGAAGCAGACGGTGAAGTGATAATCTTTTAATAGATACTCAACTAACTTGCCACCTTTGAATTTTTAACATATGCTGTAAAATAAATGTCGTGAATCTCAAGACTATTGAGTAGCACGATTTGGCAAAAGAAAATATTTAATAAAGATATTACCTCTGAACCTCAAATGGTGCTAATTATACATATCACCTACTGAAGGGAGCAGACAGTGTTGCCAAACCAGAGGCCGTGAAAGTCCGTAGATTCTCGCAGGGAAAAAAATCGTAGATTGTGTGGAAAAATTCGTTGATTTTGAATCCCCTTGGAGGGATGCCATTTTCTTATATAATGTTGTGCATTTGCTGGAGTTCGGTTAAATTGAATTTCTATTTACATAGACGCATTCATTTCTGCAATTTCATTGTTTAGTTCTATAAAATATGGTTATTTCATATAATATCAATCTGTGTCTAAATGAGAAAACAAATACAAGCCATCAAATAAGATATTGAAGAGTAATAATTATGAAACAAAATAACATTTAATTAATACGTTAAAACAATTATATAGCACTCATTATGTTTATAGAATAATGTAAGGTTTACCTACGAACGACATTAAATACATTTCATTGTATGAAATATCAAAATAAGAATCAGGAACTGAAAAATCCCTAGATTTTAGAATAAAATCAGTACATCGGAAAATTTGCCTTAAATCCGCAGAGCTGACAATATAGCAGCCTTTCAAGATCCGATTGCCGGTGGTCGAGGTGTTAACTATTCTTTGTTTACTTGTGTCATGCTTTCTGCTAGCTGACAGGTACAGTCGCGCAGGAAAGATACAACTCACGTCCAGTAGCCTTTCATAGTTTTATTCTCCGTGGCGACATGAACTACTATTAAGCTTAGCTGTGCTGTTGAAACGCGCCATTCTTAATTCGCCCTTTATTATTATTTCTTACGTTCACAATTCAACTTCCGTTTAACAAAAGTGGCGCGCGCAATGCTGCTTGACTTATGTGCAGACTGCACTCTAGTCATCAATGTGACCACCTGCTTGTCCTGCAAGGCTCAACAAACGCTGGCGCAGCCAAGCTCGACTGCAATCGTATCTTGAAAGGCTAATACCAACAGGATAAATCATCCTTATGATGCTAAATTTAAGGAGTTGCCCCTCAAAGGCCACAAAATCCCGTTCTTAATTTCTTCCTGAAGTATATGCTTGGCAATTCCACACCCACTTGGTCCCTTTTCTAATAATTCACCTATTGGAAAACATCACGTTGTTTTAAGGGGCAGAACTACGAGGTCATCTGCCCCCCTTTTTTTTTAGATAGAGAGGTGAATTTGCCCCATTGCGACCTATAACCAGCCTCATGCAAAATTATAAGAATCTATTCGAGAATGGATAAGCCTAATGAGGAAATAATTGAAACAAATCTGAACAATAACATACGCTTAACCAGCGTAACAGAACAAAAAAAATTGGTGGGAGAAATTTCACTATAACACATTCGAAGTAATTTCTCATTAAAAAACAACTACTGCAGTTGATAATAGTCATATCGAGGCTTAAGAAAACCATAGGGCAATTTCTTTAGATGCTGTTTTACAAGCGTGTCTAATAAATGCAATACTAAATTTTTCAGTGCATATCCTTTTGTTATATATTTTGAAATGATAAAAGTTTTACGCTGTGGTCGAGAGCATTAGCGCGCTACCTCGTGCCTCATAGGCATCGGGAGAGCGTGGGTTCGAATCCCACCTCGGCCATCCTGAAAATGGTTTTCGTGGTTTCCCATTTTCACTACCAGGCAAATGCCGGGTCCGCGACCGTTTTCCTTCCAAAATCCCTTCCCTGACCTGTCCTGAAAATAAAATAAGTGGCTATTGGCTGCATTAATAACAATTTAAAATGTGTGATTTTGTTCACTCTGTAAATAAATTCCGTAACTTCCGGTCAATCCATCACAGGTATTGTAGAAACCACAAGTACCAACTTGTGTTACTCGTGCTTGTAAGAGCGTGGGCGGACTGAACTCGACCCTGAGCAAGAGCTCAATACACTCAAGCCAAATTAAGACATTACGCTACTTACAGTGTCATACATTTCCATGAAGAACTAAAGGACATTCCTATTCTGAAAGTGGTGGTATAGCAATCTTCAAGTGAAAGGGATATGACGTCATAAGAAGCACATTCACATACATTAAAAAAACGTAGGAATCCCAGGCATGCCAGAAAGCGCAGCCGTAAAAGGTCAAAGATTTAACTGTCGCCCACACGGCATCCCTGACTCGAATTGGTCTCCACCTATCAAACACAAACTTACGACAGGACCAAGCACACTACTGGTAAGGAAATAATCACATTTAGAAGTTCTAACAGCCAATTGGACCATTTCACTAAGATAATAATCAATGGGGTTAACCGCTTGAGACCTATCGGTTATCAGCTACGTGCATGAAATCTATATGTTAACCAGTGATGTCTGAATCACTTTGTGTATTTATAACATTGAAACGATGGTCGTGACCTTCAGGAAGACCCCATCCCAACATTTTGCTGGAGTTGAAATGGTAAATCACTGAAAACCATATTATGGATATTCGAACCCGAGTCCAAGAAAGGGTAGCATCCGCGGCCAAACCCCCGTATCACTGTTTCAGGACACGAAATTTAGCCTCAACTTTTGTAGAGAGAAACACAGACAAACACGAAATTCATATCAATTGGGTCACCATTTTAAGACCGTAGATTTGTTGATTTATTTAGGTGCTTTGTGACACCTCAGTCATATAGCCCCGTGTACTTAGGTGTGTGCGAAATTTGTCTGATAACCTATATCATTGTGATGACTGTATTAGTGAGTGTATTTGTAATACATGCGAGGATTGGGAAGGAGGCGGCCGTGGCCTTAAAGTAGGAACCATCCCGGCATTTGCCTGGAGTAGAAGTGGGAAACCACTGAAAACCACTTCTCAGTTTTGCCTCAGGAAGCTGAGTGTAGCCTACTCTGTTTCAGCCCTCAGGCCAGAATTAAATGTCTTGGCAGAGCCCAGAATCGAACCCGGTCCTCCGGGGCGATAGCCAAGAATGCTAGCCACTACCGGTAACATGGTGAGACTATTCAGTGCACATTGCAGTTTATTTGAAACCACGCTCATTGAAACTTTGTGATTCAAGTACACGTTTCCTGAATAATGACGATGGTTGAAGAGGGCAGTTGTTAATTCCTACGTGCTTTAGACTCATCAAGCATATTATTGTCTACGTTTCGACAAGTGCAGTTTTTGATTATTTGTACCATTCCTCGAGCGACGCAAGGCGTAGAATTAACAACGAATTACACAAACGAGGGCTCAACACAGTGAAAAAAAAGTGGATATGGCCAATATTAATCGTAGTTCTCTGCGAAAGTATTGTCACCGTAGTAATTTCTTCTGTTTTAACTTCCCACCACTTCTCCAAACAATAAAGAGACGGGGTTTTCAATGTTGAAATAGATTTTTACAGCAGTCTGAACCACTCACAATCCATCAAGTTTCTGTCAATATTTCTTGCACCAAATAATATGCTACGACTAGATCCAGAGTTTTGAAAACATAAGTTTATCAGAATATCCATGTAAATTAAATAACTGAGATTTTGGGATTAAAAAATTAGCGTTTTCATTATTTTATTTTATTTTCAATTTGCTTACCATAATAATACCTGAGATTATAATGCAGTATGTCTAACCCACATTACTTCCGTTGCTACAGGGTTGGGGATGAGATGCAATGAATTTCTATAAGGATATTTTTACGGCTGGATGCCCTTCTTGGCACCAAACTCATGATACAAGTTACATGAAAAATTAGGTGAATGAAACTGAGGTGGAATTAGAATTAATCAGCGGTGCCCTTTTAGAAGGTAGGCTACCGTCCCGGGACTTGCCTGAAACTGAAATGGAAAACCTGGGAAAACCATTTCAAGGACGGCCGAAGATAGTGTTCGAACCCATTCGTCTACCGAGTCCCGAGCAGCCTGTCCCCATAACACCTTCACACGCGTCACTAGTGCGATCGGATAACGGCTTTAATTTGTGACAGAGATGCAATTTTAAGAGCGTATGCTTTTAAAAGTATTAGTGCATATAGAATGTATTACTAGTTCATCACGAAGAGCGAACGACCTTGATATTCCACTTCTTAAAACAACGATGACCACCTCCAGTCACCACGAACGAGTTCCTACGTGTTGTACGACATATTAACCTTGGTTACCTGAAGTATAGGATTCGTGGCTAAGTAATAACTTTAAATGCCTTAACAATATCCGCAGTATTGTAACTAGAACCCAGTTATCGCTTCTGAACGGATTACAAGCTTTTCCTATAGTGACACGACGGCTCGGCTTCAGCTGGACCGTCTCCTTCCGCTCCATCAACTACTTTGGGATTATCTGAGAGCTTGAGAGACCGCGGGAATAATTGAAGATTATTGAGTTAAATTGCCTATTAGGAGGGTGCATGACTTGCCGGCTTGAATGTGATATCACCACTCAGCCCCGATTAACCCTGTCAAAGATCAAAACCATAGCAGCTGCGGCATCACGAAACACAAAGGAAGCGTTTAAACGACTTGGGAACAGAAAGGAACTAGTGGAGGAATAACGCTTTAAACCAAATGGAGCAATATCAGTTCTATCCTCACATTAACTAGCATAAACTAGGCCTACGTATCACACGGAGTTTTAATTTTAACCAATCAAAAAAGTTATCGCAGATTTCTAAAACGTTTGCAATAAAATAATTTTAAAAGTAAATGTAAAGCATTCCTACAGACGGGACTATGATGTAAATTAAAAATGTGGCAAAGACAACCTATCGCGAGCTGCAGTATTGATGCTTCATGAATCATGAGGAAACTATATTAGTAACATACGAGGTTGTGTGCTTTGCTCTCGATTCTGAGAGTAGGCCTATCCACTTCAGCGACTACCATTCTTGGCTGTCACCGCGGGTTCGATTTCCAGCTCTGCCAAGAAATGTAGTTCTGATCTGAGGGCTGGAACAGGGTACACTAAAGCAACGTGAGGCTAAACTAAAAAGGAGGTAGGTTCGATCCCCCCTCGGTCATCCTAGAAGTATTTTTCCGTGGTTTACCACTTCCACTCCAGCCAAATACCGGGATGGAACCTAAATTAAGGCCACGGCCGTCTTCTACCCAAATCCTTTCAATTGGCACCAGATACAGCAATGTTTGAGATATTCTTGGCCATAATCACCACCAGAATTGAGACACCTGTCATATCGTTGGATCAACTTTTGTATACCTGTGATGTAACTTAAGTCTATAGTGCGTCTCTACCTTAAAAGACAGTACGCATTAAATGGGGCGCGCTGATGCCAGATCTACTACATATACATAGTTCTGCAAGGGCGGGCACATGATGTAATATAACTCGTATATAGGAGTGCTTTTACGCAAAACTCGGAAAATTTCCAAAATATTTGTTTGTTGTATATAACTGTAGCTCATACCTTGCAGCGAACAACGCTACAATATTTAGATATGATACGCCGAACCTCAGAGCGCGAGCTTAATGCACACATTATAACAATTTATATTTTTCAATTATTCATGAATATGATAATATTATAATATGTTATAATTTATAAGATTACATTTTCTCGAATATCATAGGTTAAAATAAATTACAACATGACATTTTTTCATGAATATTATATATACCTGTGGTATATATATTGTGGTCCACGTAATTTACCCAATGTTGTGTGGTCAAGTGGTGATATGCAGACGAAATTAAATTAATTTCCTGTTTCTTGAATGAGACTTTGTTCAATGTTATATAGTTCTACACTTGCGCCCTTACCATTTCGATGGGATTAAGTTCACTGTGGTGTGGTGGCAAGCGAAGAACATATTTTTTCTGCTGATTTAGCCATCTCGTCAATGATGTATTTATCATATCTGACTCTGTTTTGAGTCACAATAAAACGAAGCTTCCGTTTTAACATATCATTTCGAAAAGGGACCCCTTTTGAGTGAGCCAATCTATAATCCGATGTTTTCTCAGTGCTCGGCGAACCACTTTTCTTACACTTCACCTGTCATTTCGTCGTGGGTGTCTGCCGTGTTCTTTTGGCACAGAAACGTTAACTCTGCACCACTAACGAAGTTACCTTACAACAATGATAACAACTTTGTTTCTTGGACACACAAAATTGTGAAATTAATAAACCAGTTATACAACATTCCAATGCATATTGTATTAAAATTTGGATTCGATCTGATGACGGGATTTTGAGATAATAATTCTTAAATGTGACGCATGGTTGAAACACGCTTAAAAATGTGCACTTTTTGTGTTCCAACTGCGATAAAAAAAATATTGAAATATAAAATAAAAAATCCAAACCTACATGAACTAACGTAAAATAGAACGACGAAAATGATGATGTTATTGGATTTTATGTAGGTCTATTGGTTACTTCACAAACAACCTTCAAACTCGAGTACACATAATACTTTGGTCGACAGTAGTGGTTCCTCGTGTCTGTCTAGCTCTAAGACAATGCAGATTCGTCCCCTGAAGGTTTACTGGATGGTAACGAATCTCGCATTAATTTGTACACATCGTAACGCATTTAGAAAAGCAGCACACGCACATGTCATTGCAGTATTTGGGACATTTGGTCCAGATGTTTACGATCTCTCCTGAGATCAAGCCTAGTTTGGCAATTTTTATTTAATTCAAGTGGGTGTCATTTGGGAGACCTTCTTTTTGTTGTAAATAATGTACATTTGTTGATCTGTTATTAAATTCATATGTTTTAATCCTGGTATTCACTTTTTCCTGCATATTATTTTGATATATGTTACCCTGCATGTTATAATAAGAAGCGCTTAACAACAACTTTACGAAATGGACTGTTACACCCCCTGAAATTGAGTCTCATATGCTTCTTTGCAAGGGTTCAATAAAGATGCACATATACTTTGCAATCTTTGTATATATATAATAAGTTATGTTATGTTCTGGACACGTATAAATAAATAAAAAATTAAATACATAAACGAAATAAATAAACCGCGCTGTAGCATGTAACCGATAAGTCAGCCCGCTTCACATGTAGGCCATACACAGCACTGAAGTTGGCGTACGTTCAACAGGCACAGGCAGCTCTATGCACCCCTTGCGGGCAGCCCTGCAATCACGTGTACAACTGTGTTTACTTCCACTATCTCGACTCGGTGAACAGACTTTAGTCTGCTGCAGGGGGATGACAGATCATAGGGAGCGCGTGGGTCGGGGTAAGGCCCTGTACTGGATGTTCTGCCAACCAATGAAGAACTAATTTTAGCACTAAGGTTCTGTAGTTGGCACTCATGAACGTTCACATCAAACCGACTGGCGGAAGCGGGAATAGTCTGTTTTGATTGATTTTCCTCGTGGTGTTGTTGGTTGTGATTGTTTATTTGAATTGAATTGAGAGCCAATCATGCCACTGCAAGGGAGGAAAAATTGCCAAGCACCGGGATAAAAGAATTATAATGATAGTAAGAACAATACGGCAATTTTCATCTTCCTGGTGCTAACCATGTGTAAAACTAGTGGGCAATATGGACTACACTCGAATAAAAATATAGAGAGAATAAATGTGTGCATTTCATCTCTTGTTTGTTTTCTTACCCATTCTCCTTTGCATTGCAATAAACTTATTGGTTTAGGGCTACGGGGAGGGGGTGGCGGCAGCGGGCATGCTAGGCAAAAAGTGAGGTTATGGCAACGTAGTGTGCATTTGGACAGTTTTCTTTATATTCATCGAATATCCCAACAATTCTGTAGAATATGAGAGAATTTTAATTAGCCTAGAGGTGAATTAAGCTCTAGAACGGCGTAACTGTGTCCTTCGTGACAAATCTATTGCCAACATTGATATACATCAAAGTGTATTATTTTCCTATCTGGACGTATATTTCAGCGCCTAACGTAAGGCGCAGTTATGTTTGTGTTATTTTCATCAATAATCAATAACTCATCGCAGAACATACTGTTCAATTACGTGTAATAAAGACTACATTCATACGGATTTTTACTTTTAATGTTGCCAGTACAATCCATAGCCTCAGGCGGTGTTCTCTCTCGGAAATTCTATGACCAAAAGTGACGAATCTCTTATACTTACATGATCCTTGGTCTGCTGCATGGGAATGGAACCAGCGTGTAACATTTGTCGTCAGCTCTTCGCCATTTTCCGTGCAGATATCGCGATCCTTGTTGCATGAAATTGTCACCAAGCACCTGCTGTTCAAGAAAGGGTGTGGCACATGGGTGCCGAAAAACCTGTCACTCGACCACAAAATGCAGCGCTTAGGAGTTGGCTGGGAGCTGTGTGATCATCCACCGTACAGTCCTGATCTTGCTCCCAGCGATTTCCACCTTTTCTTGCACCTCAAGGAATTCCTGTGATCTGGTCAGCATTTTCACACTGACGTAGAGCTGAAGACGAATGGCAAGAGCTGGTCCCATTTCCAGGCGGCCAACTGTACCAAACGTCAGGTCAAGTCCTGAGGAAAATATCCCACCGCGTATCTCCTCTCTCTCTCTCATCTTTTTTTACGACATGGAAACTCGAGATTAGCATATCTCTCAACCTACTATTATACTGGTATATACATTCAAAATCATTTGGTTGCACCTTTCACTTAACTTTTCTCCACTTTTATTACCTTTGAAGTATGTTATTGGTGATACAAGCTTTACAGCTGAAGATTGAACACTTTGTCTACTTGTGGAACTTTGTGCAATCGTAACCGAGTTGCCAACCTTTGAGCCTGATTCGCCATAAAATCGAATAACTCGGGTGCTCTTTTGCCGCCCAAACAAGATTTCTACAAAACAAAATGTTATATAATATCAAATTAGTACTGAATTACTCCGCCTATCGTTCTAAATACCACTACAAACTGTATTAACACACACAATTCATCAAATGAAAAGCAAAGTTGGCAACGTGAAAATGATTTTTACACAGGAAATTCTGGAAAGTAATCTAGCCAGCTGATGGAAACCTAGCAACATGTGTTGGAAAATCTAGTATGCTAAAAACAAGCAGGAAAAGTAGGAAATCCTGGCGCGTTAGCCTCTTCACAGACCAGAACATCAAAGGGACCGCGTAGGTCTTGAGGTGACTAGAGGTATACTACTACACAGGAATACAAAAGTTGATCTCACGATGGCAGGTGAGTCAATTCTGGTGGTGATTCTGTCCGAGAATATGTCAAACATTGCTGTATCTGGTGTCAGTTAAGTTTTTCATGTAAATACGTGTTTGCCACGGTGGGTGAGTGGTTATCGTGTCGGTCTACCAACCCCAAGCTTGCAGCTTCGCTCCTGGCCATGGTAAGTGAGTTTTGAAAGGCAACAAAAATCACGACAAGCATGTCATTCGATGTTGGCATGTTAAAGAACCAATTTGAATTCAGTAGGCCGTGTTCATAATGGTAAAATTAATCTCGGAATTTTCCGCCAACACAGAGTTCCTCCTTTCTCTACTAGATAATATGTTATTGGTTTTACGTCCCTTTTAACTACTGTGGCTATTAAGAGACGCCAGGGTGCCGGAATTTTGCCCCGAAGGGAATCTTTAATGTGCCAGTAAATCTACTGACACGGCTCCCTCGCATTTGCGCACCCTCAAATGCCGTTTGACTGCGCCAGGATAAGCTTTCTCTACTAGAAAGCGCTACAGTGTCAAGGAGCTTAGATATCTAACCTCCTTGACTTTCATAGCGCTCCAAGGAACAACAAAATTCGACATACAAGCTGCCCTCTGGGCGTCAAATAACAAAGCTTGCACCAGGCACCCGAAGCCATACGTTGTTATTATTATTATTATTATATTATTATTACTATGTAAACACGTTTTCTTCTTATTTTAAAAAATCCGGAAACCTAATCTCTGGATGGGCCTCGTCATTACCCAGGCCCACAATTTACATTATTTTGTAACCCGGACTTATATAAGGTAGCCAACTGATCCAACACTTTCCTGGAGCGAGAGCAAGCTCGTGGTACAAGAGAGCGGTCATGATGAAAGACAGACTCCTTCTGTACAGAAATTCCGATGTGGACGCAACAATTTAAAATCGCTAGAAAAGTCAAACATAAGTGAAGAACGTAGTTGTGGGCATATAGGCCTGCAGGCAGCTATGCATACCGATTCCACTTAAACATTACATAACACAGAACTCAAAGCCTATAATTACGGATTACAATGACAAATCAAATTACCATGGTAGGTTGTTTCCTTTTGTTAACGGAAATTTTACATGAAGTGCGGATGTGTAAGCGGTAATCCCGATCCGGATGAAAAGAACAGTCATCCAGCAAGTCTCGTGCAAAAGAAAAAGAAAATAATGCTCGAGGGCTGAGCTGTTACCTACCAGCCAAGTTTATCTAAAAATAATTACTCTGATTTTAGTAATAGTGGTATACCAGTATACTAATCATATCAATGCATAAAAATTCTCCAGATTCATGTGCTGGTGACGTTTTGAGTATTTCGAGAGCAACTGCTAACAGCACTGCTTTGGGCTCAACACAGACAATAAAACAGTGGTTGTCAATTCGGATACAAAGAGGCCAAGCAGAAATCGAAAATTATTTTATCGATAGCTATTCCTTTTTGTCGCTAGCGGAGTTTAAACAGTCACTAAACATTGTGGTGTTTGAAGCCATATTTTCAGTGTTGCCTTAGTAAACAAGAGTTTAGTGCTTTTCAGTCGGTCAACACGAATGTACCCAAAAGAGATGGGTTATGCCCTAATCCTGAAATAAATTACATGACATCCTAGTGTTTTATTAATCTCATGTAATTTATTTCAGGATTAGGGCATAACCCATCTCTTTTGGGTACATTCGTGTTGACCGACTGAAAAGCACTAAACTCTTGTTTACAGTCACTAAATTAAAATATTTCGTCAACGTCTTTCTTCGGAAAATTCGCTGGATGTAGTGACGTAGTAGCTTAATTGGCAACACTGCCATTAATCAGACTCTGGCGGCGCAAGTTCACAACATGTGACCCACAGTCCTGGTGCATATTTCCCGATCTTCCATACCTCATTGGCAACGGTTAAACACACCAGGTTAAAATTCTACTTCTTAAGACGGAGGTTGACACCATCCACATAGCTAGCTGTGATCATGACATTGCTGCATGAAAGGCCTCTTTTGATGTGCAACAATGCCATCTTCGGATATCCTTCAGCCACGAGTTTCTTCGTTAGAATTACAAATCTTATATATTCCCACCCCCTGTAACCTTCCAGCTAAAAATAGACTGCGGGATTTGGTGTGATAAGCATCACAACAGTTCTTAATAAAAACTATTCAATATGTCTTAAACAATGAATGTCCCAGACTAAAAATTTGGTTTATGCAACAGCTCAATTTGTATTTCACATCAGGCGTTATCTGGAACAACGTGACATTGAAAACTAGACCGGAATACAAAGCTGAAACGTCATACAGACATAGGCAGCTTAGTACACCATCCCACTTCTACAGAACCAAAAGCGGCAGATTACATTGAGTAACTCTTCAGGGAAAACATTACTACACACATACCTCAGCACGTCAATTATTATCCGCAAGTGAATCACCAGCTACATCATTACAGTGGCTGAAAGCTAAACCAATTATGCTGCCAACACATCATCTGCACGCGTGCACCGGTCAATCCAGAGAACGTGACAGCCCTAGTGAAGGCTAGGAAAAGCAGGTTCCGTTATGAGCCAGTTGCTTCATATTGGAATAAAGCTCATCTTCCCAATTAGCAATTTGATACCCACTCCCAGACCACCGATACAAGGGGTATCCTGATAATCGATGGTCACAACGACCAGCTAACATTCTTCGGAGGAAGATTTGTCTAGATCATATCAAAGCTATACTAATGTTACGATAGTGTAGGGAGATTTTTCGGCATGGTCAACGGGTCTCAACCACCATAGTGGCCGGTCGCTGAGCGGTGTCGCACATTTCCAGCTGTGTCAGCTGTCTTAGGGACACCGTCATCAATAGCCCCGTGCAGTTGGATGTGAATTTCAAAGCTATTGAAAATCCCCGAACGCCAGCAGCCTTGTACAAGTAAACGGAAAGCTATCGTTCAGATAATAAGAAACCACTTGAACGTGTAAGGTAAACGCTGAACAACATGAACTGGTACCGATGTCGAAGTATGGAGCATAGACCTAGATTTAAAGTAAACAAATATTTCTTAGTAAAATTGCACGTAAACCTTCAGGGCGGCGTAGCATTACCAGTAACTAAGCATATCTACTCTCTGGTCAATAACTGAAATAAGTAATACGTAAACATTGGACTTTTGCTACCCCAACAATCATATTCTTAAAAGGTTTATATTTGTAGTAAAGCATTATTGGGAAATAAATAGATGGTTAGTGACGTGACACCATGGTGACACACATTAAACTACCTATGGTAACAAACTAATTACTAACTTAACGCAATGCACGCCACAGTGATTGTGAGAAGGTTAAGTTTATGTTCAGCACATTTAACAACCACTTTCATCACGAACAAAAGACAGCAACATAACGCAAGTACGGCAAGCAACACACGATCATTCGGCCGAGTTAAAAGTTACAACTAATCACTTGACGCGTAACGAGACTGGTTCGATTTCTCAAATCATCCTATGCTTGGGGCAGGGCAGGGCTAGGCCAGGGAAAGGATTACATTTCTGATCCGTTCCAAGAGCATAGAAACCTGACCTGATCAACAGATATATGAGATGATTTTGTATGGTGATAAACTCGAGTATATATGTTTTTATACTAGATTTCTCAGCGAAACACCGCAATAAAAATTCCAATCAAGGAGAAACCTAGCCGATTCAATTAACCTTTCTTCTTAAGTACCGCATTATAGGCCTACGTACAAGAAGTCCATATTTAGATACTGAACATGGGAAAGTGTTCTAAAGGTAACCTTTACAACTAGTCAAACACTTTCAAACTGGTGACCAATCTACGGTGCCGATACCATCTCGTGCCGACACGTCTCATAACTACCTACCGATAAAGACAGAAACATC